>OU779861.1:17662944-18934269 GCA_916999025.1 Orgyia antiqua
GGCTCTACGATGGAAAGAGAGAGTGATTAAATTGCACATCCTGTTAGCAGTGTATGCGATGATGGATTTGGGTTGAATGAAACCCATTCGAAATATTGAAAATAAATCCTTAAATCTCATACTAAAACGAAAATCGTATAATCAAATAATTTTAACTATCCCCGAATCTAACTCCAAGCCATAGCGAAGTCTTACAAACGATAATTAATTCTAAATAGAGATCTAAGTTAGTCAAACTAATAGGCTAATAAATCTTAGTACTAAATCCACTTCCGCGGCACAAGTTGTTACCTAAACTAGAATCTACAGAACTTGTAAGATAAGGATACAATTGATTTCAATCAAGGGAATGAAAAAGAAAAATACCTAGAAAATGAACAGAGCGTTTAATATAATGTACCCAGAGGTACCAACATAATGGACACAATTTAGGAGTGAGTACCACGCACAGGAAAATGTAGCCCCGCAGGGACAATACAATGAAGCTATTAAACAATTCAGAGTAGTTATTTCAAGAATCGTGTAAATATTCTAATACTGTTAATATTACTGAAGCATTCTTCATTTGACAGTTGCTTGAAACTCCCGTGAGATCTTGTTCCCACTTAGAGCAATTGTAGAAGTCTGTTTCCAGGGCGTCTCCTATTTATACGAATCGGTTAAAAAGTTATTTATTTATGAAAGCAATAAGCACTAGCAGACAAAAAAGCGTTGAAGAAAATGATATGCAAATAAACTTTTTTTCAGTAATTAAATACCCGTACATAATTCTCCCTAAAACCAGTAAATATGTATGTAAACGTATTATTGTCTATCAAGTAAAGGCGTAATGTTAAGGCAATGATAATAAAGCTTACAAAGCACAAGCAGAACTAAAGTATTACTGAAAAAAAAAACTCCAAAGATGTTAAAACTACGCTTCAAATGATCAGCGACTCGATCCATAATACATAATTTGTGATGTATTAACGTAAAGCTACATTTCATAAGGACGAATATTGAGTTACTTCAAGCTTTTTAATGTCACATAAAGTTACTTTGAAATACTTCATAACTCCAAGGTTAATAACGTCACACTATTAGTAGAACACGATTCTTTCTGATGACTTCATTGTCTCGATTATTATATTTATACAAAAAAACTGTTATGGACGGTGCGGGATCGCGCGGGTGGTCCATATAATTACAACAGAGAAGTGTGTATAACTATACATCCCCTTTCTCTTTCACACGTACGGCAATAATACATTAAATAGGTGTATACTATTTTAACTCACATTATATTCACTTTAATCCACCGCTAAGAAGTTATGCAAACAAATCGGAGACTAAATTGTCATGCTACACAATATTAGAACTTTTTAAGAAACTTTTATTAGCTTCGTTTGTAATAAAATAGGTAGCGACTTTGCTGAAGGCGATTTTCACTCTTCATCAAAACGTCCGAATAACCTATTTTCCACACTAATAAATAAAGGATGACAATGCAAAAAAACTGAGTGATATAGGCAAGACAAGCGAAGATTTTAATTCGATTATCAGTAGAAACACTCTTTTTTTTTAATTTTGGAACCAAATTCTATTGATTAGAAAAATATAAAAACATCAGAGATTTCAGTGGAATTTGGTTGATAGCAGGCTATTTTCTGAATCGGTTTGTGGCTCTACCTTTCTCTTAAGCTCGATGTAACGACTTAATTGAAATAGTTTTAATGGACACCGAGTTTTGTTTATTGCCTCGCATTACATAAGTTTGATTATGTTGCTGCTAAAGTTTTAGATATTTGTGACATGGTGAACATATTGGGTTATTGACGGTTAGGATTTCCGAAAACTAATTGGTATTTTTTCTTAGAGAAAGAGGAGTGGTGGCATTTTTCTTCGGGAAAGAGAAGTAAATACAGAAATGACGTCTGACAGAGGAATACTGAACAAAAAGGCATGTTGTGCCGACCACACAAAAAGGGATAAGGGCGGGGCGATGATGAGGGACCACAGATTTGGTTTGTGCAAGAAATCATTACTATTACTCTTAACTTTATTGTGACTTATCTTTATCTGAGATTGGAAACAACTGTAGCCTTTTGTACTATAGTAAATCTACCAATTTGTATTATTCTGATTAGTTTGTATACATTAAAGTATCTGCTTTGTTCTTTCAATAAATTTATCAAAAGAACCGGGTGGGATATTTATAAGTTAATATTCTGAAGACAGTATAATCTTAAGCTATTGTTAAATTTGTTATTGATACAAATATCAATAGAAACTATAACACATCAATCAATGATATATCTTTAGTGAGCTTGGTTTGGAACAATATCCCTTTATCGTAAAATACTCCATGAACAATATGATGTCCAGGTTATAAATTTATGATTATCTTTACTTATTAAAAAACAAAGTCGTTATTTTTGTATGTATGTCTCTATGTGAGCTTATATCTTAAAAAATAAGGAACGAATTTTGATTCGGTTTTTTTTATAGATAGAGCAGTGCCAGAAGATGGCTTTTTTGTATAATTTGTTAGTTTGGTTTTTAATTTCACGCGTACGAAGTTGTGGGCAACAGCTAGTATATTAATGGGTATGATTAGTGATTAAGGTTCTATAAATCTTTAGAAACTACAGTTTTAAAAGTCAAAGGCCAATTTCTTAAAAATACTTAATATAGTAAAAATATGTGTTTCCGTGTGGTGAAGGATTAAGAATACAAGTGTCACCACCCCATTTCCTCCCCAGGGTGCTGTAAAAGCCAGCTAAGGGATATTCTACACAGATAACATCCTGTGTGGGAGATGGAAAATAAACCCTGTGCCAATCTGGTCAGCGCGGCACAGTAGATCATAATCCCTCCTAAAGTGGAGTAGGCCCGTGCCTAGCAGTGGGACGTTATTGGGCTGGAGGAGAAGGAGTAAAAATATATCCCTCCTTGATCGTCGCGAAAAGCGACAACTAGCGGTCTTTTAAGTCTTTAACAAGCGATAATCTTGTAAGTTTATTCTTACATACTTACTGAGTATACTTACACATTCTATACTTCTCATTATCATTATCTATTTGATTGTTTGTTCGGTATAAACTATGAATGCGTCTGTATCCAAATATTTCCCTTCAAGTCACAATGATTTCACTTTTAGTGAGTTCTACAACCTTAGTACTCAACCATGTGTACATATTTCACACGGTAAGATTACTGCGGTTTTAACTCACACATTATCTTAAACATTACGTTCCAGATAATGTCTTTCACAGGTGGTCTAAGAACTACTACTAACTAAGATCAGCTAAGCCATTGTTCATCTCTCTGAACATCCTTACTTTCCCATCAATTGTAATATACTCCGTCCTTATATTTGTACGACAAAACCTCGCGAGATTTCGTACTCGTGGAGATAACTCCAACAGCTACAACATACGTAGCGCCGGCAAACTGGCTGCAGTGCACCGCAGACTGGCTAAGTCTGACAGACTCACACACATATTGGGTCCTACCCTGTATAACCAACTGCCAGAACACATCACGGACGCACCTAGCCTTGCTTCGTTTAAGATTAAACTTAAATCCTGGCTCGTTGGGAAGGCGTTCTATACTGTTGACGAATTTGTACCTAAAATACTATGAATCTATTAATATAATCATGTTTAATAACATTACTTAATAAAAGTGTAATTGATTCTTCTGCAATACAATTCATTGAATGTAAAACTATTATTTAATTATAAAACTTTGTAAAATGGACTTGTAAACTAATATTTACCAATAAATTGATTATTCTGATTATTATTATTCTGATCCGGTAAATATTTTCATTTCCATGTCTATAATTCTAATATTGTAATGAGTAAACAATAAAATTATGTCTATTCATGGGTTTTTCATTCGTGTAATGAACGTGATCCCGGCCGGATTACTACATAGACTTTAGAGACTATCTCGATAGTATGAACCACCCGCTTGTGCTTATTGTTTGTATCATACCCTTACGCCTGTTTCCTTTGGGGGTAGGCAGACACAGCGCCAACAACTACAATCCAAACACACTTCCATGGCTTTATTTAAACTCATACATCTGATCATACATGCTCGAGGGTTGCGTTTGTAACTTAACTTTATTTCGTAAGTTAGATATACAATGGTACCAATTCTACGTGCACAACTAAACTTAACTAAAAATGAAAATTGATAGTGTCAGTAACACAATTCCGTGATGTTAACTGAACTTTCTTGTTATTATAACTTTTAAATATAGACTAACGATTGTAATTAATATAAAAGTGCACAACAAAATAGCCAAATAATCAAGATACAGCAATAGTTGTTTTCATTTTTAGGGTTCCGTACCCAAAGGGTAAAAACGGGACCCTATTACTGAGACTTCGCTGTCCGTCCGTCCGTCTGTCACCAGGCTGTATCTCAAGAACGGTGATAGCTAGACAGTTGAAATTTTCACAGATGATGTATTTCTATTGCCGCTATAACAACAAATACTAAAAATAAAATAAAATAAAGATTTAAGGGGGGCTCTCATACAACAAACATGATTTTTTTACCGTTTCTTGCTCGATACTAATAACGTTGCATTATGTTGCATAGATAATGGTACGGAACCCTTCGTGCGCGAGTCCGACTCGCACTTGACCATTTTTTTTAGTTAAATTAAGTTTTGTTGTGCACGTAGAATCGGCACCAATATAACCAAACTACCGTCTAATTACTTGATATGGTGTGACGTCTGCGGTTTACATTCATAGTCAAGTCATTTTCGACCTAATCTCCTCCGCAGGTGGTCGCTTTCTTCCCTTCAATTATGTGTGTAATTATTACAAATAAGCGGCATCTATAAAACTATTTTGATAATAGGGTTTAGGTTGATATCGATTACTTTTTAAGACATTCTATTATTGAATGACTCGATTATAAAAGAATTTATTTTATAGTCTTAAGAGGGTACTGTAATTTAGGTATTTGCCTTAGGTATTGCTATCCCTATTCCCAAGCACCGTGCTGAAAGGGACAAATATATATAGCTGAAGCAGATTTTACCTACAAATTCTTGGAAAAAAGACGTTTCGTACTTCCCTTTTTTCTTAGCGAAAGTTAAACTGATTTTGATTGTTTACACGATATATTATAGATGAACAGTATATCTATGCTTGTATCACATTTTTTTTTGGTTTTAAGTTTAAAACGTTACCAAATATGTGTGATAGTCGCTGCAACTTTACCTAAAGAAAACCGGAAAAAAACGGGATTTTCGGATGGTCATATTATTATTTCTTTTAGTTATTATGTATTGAAAAAAAGAAAGTGACAGAAGCATAGATATACTCTTCATCTATAATATAGCGTAGAAACAATTAAAATCGGTTTAACTTTCGCGAAGAGAAAAGGGAAGTACGATACCCATATTTTTGTATGGAGCATAATTTGGTATCGTGCCCTCTTAAGGCCAAATAACTTGCGTAGTCAGAATTGGTTTAATCATATTGTAATAAGAGCATTAATATTTTCTATATTACCTATAGACTATACAGTCTATAGGTAATATAGAAAATATTAATGCTCCGTTACATTTTATAGCAGAATATACATTCTGCTATAAAATGTGACGGTACTTCACAAGCTAACTAACTACATCTACCTCTTAATCGATTAGGCCTTAAAATTAAAAATAAAATACATTTTAAGAGGCCTATATTAAATACATAATGTGTAACTAGATTTCTTGAAAATACAACTTGATAAAATAATTGGAAATAAAACAGTTATATTATTATGAGTGATTAGTTTGTTATCGTCACCAATTTAGATAATAAAGATATTTAGTAGCGTAGAAAGTAGTAAAGCTTTTCTTAAATCTATCTATACGAACGATTTGAAAAGAACTTTACTCAAATCGTGTTCATTTGAAATATTTGTTGAAGCAAAACAATGTTTATTTCGAATATATGAATGCTCAAATTATAGCTTTAAAACACTGTTGTTTTAAAGCTATAATTTGAGCATTCATATATTCGAAATAAACATTTTAATACTCCTAAACTTTAAACTACTACTAAACTTTAAATACTTTAGTATTTAAAGTTCAAACTTCAAGGTAGTGAAAAGGGTATACAGGGTGTGGCGTAATTAATGGATAAGCCTGTGCCTGTGGATAAGCCTCCTACTGCGCTATACGAATATGTATATTTTTAATTAATCCTATGTATGGTCTTGAAAAAAATGGCATAAGTCATGTTTTTCATAAAATGACTACTTTCACTAACCAATTCTGCTACTGTTGCCACAATTTTCAAAAGTTTTGCTTTCTGTTTTTTTTATAATACAGCTTAAGAGTTGAATTATTGCAAGCAATAAAGAATTCCCTATTCGTAATACAAATTTTTTGAAAATTATGCATGAAATATCAAAAAAGGGTTATTGATTATTCAATTTGTTGACTTTGTACATCGTCTAGCTTAAAAAATCTTTATGGGAGTTGATTTGCCCAATATCTTAAAAACATGCTTGTTTTATGCAGTTTCCGAAATGGTATAATACTTATTATAATACTTATTAAGTTTGATGTGATATTAAAGAACCAAATGACACTCGTAAAAAAATGTTCTTATTGTGATTTAATTAATCAAATTAATACTGTTAACTTAAACAAACTGTCAGTGGTATTTTAACTTATCTGTCTGAGTTTACCAGTGGGAATGTTAGTCGTTGAAAAAAAATAACAACTTATTTTATTTTTTTTATTCTAAAGATGCAAACACTACATAAATTTTATTTTACAAAAAATGTTCGAAATGGCGGCCACCTGCGGCTATGCAGGCCCTGCATCGACGGATAAATGACCGCTTTATGCGTCGGATGAAGCCGGACCTCTTGATTTCATCAGCGGCTTCAAAAATCAGGGCCTTTAGTTGTTCCAGGGATGCTATTTCTTTTTTATACACTTTTTCTTTTAAACACCCCCAGTAAAAAAAGTCTAGAGGGTTCAAATCAGGGGACCTTGGTGGCCACAAAATGGGACCCAAACGACCTATCCACCTCTCATTGTACTCATCATTGAGGTAGTTCCGTACAATTCGTGCGTAGTGAGCGGGACAACCATCATTTTGTAACCAGTAGTTTTCTGGCACATTTAAACTTTGTAATAGTTCCGGCAACGTATTTTGCAGAAAATTTAAATAATTGGGACCTGTTAGTGTCTCGGATAGTTTGACGGGCCCAACTATTTGTCCATTTAAAATTCCTGTCCAAAGGTTCACTTTAAACTGGACTTGAGCTCGGTCTTGCCTTATGTTTCTCGGATTGGTTGCCTGCCAACTATGAAGATTGTGCATGTTGACGTAGCCATTTCTTTTACATGATGACTCATCGCTCCACAGTATTTTGTCAAAAAACGCCGAATCTTCGCGTATTTTTCGCAACATGACGCGACAAAATTGGACTCTAGGCTCATAGTCTCGTGTCATTAGTGTTTGCACCCTTTGATAGTGATACGGGTGAAGCTCATGCCTGTGCAGAATTCTGCCCACAGTACGCGTATCTACACCGGTTCCTCTACTTAACTCACGAATTGATAACTCTGGATTAGCACGCACAGCTTCTAGAACTTCGTCATCACGATGTCGTCGAGGTCTGCCTTCCGAAGCACCACCAACACCGGTACCAGGCATTCGCCCTTCGCTAAAAGCGATGTGCACACGTGTAAACACCCGGTAGTCTGGGTGTCGCAAATCAGGGTATCTTCGACGATATTCGCGTGCAGCTTCATTTGCATTGCAGTTACACAGGCCGTAAATAAGATGCATATTTGCATACTCTTGAGGAGTGTACGTATGACGCGGCATGATCAGTAGTCCAGGGATATGTAGAAGTCGTCGATAATATCACAATTGTCCAATTCGTATAGCAAAAACAGAGTCCGTAGTACATAAGCCAAATTCACGTCACCATAACAAACACGATAGAGCAAACGATATGTGCGCAAGAGACGATAGTCAAAAGAGCACTAACTTTGTTAAACAAGTTCAAAAGCTGTTTTGTTGTTTGTGAGAATAATAAAAATCTATCTCTGTCGCACAACTGTTATTTACCTGACATCAAAATGCTTTGTCTCTGTCTTATGATAAGACTAACCGTCTGGATTTGCCGTGCGATAAACAACCACAAGTAGTTGACTTAGAGTCGTTATCTGCTTACCCTATTCATGGTGGATGACTACCTGCTCCCGAGCACCCAAAAAAGGGTCCATTGTGAATGACTACCTGCTCCGGAGCACACAAAAAAGGGTCCATTCAAACTGTTTACAAAGACATGTTTAAGATAAATTAATAATTCTGTTAAAGAAAATTAGGGTATTTTTTTACAACTGTCGTTTTTTTTTAAAACCTCGTGAAATGTAATAAGTATTATACCATTTCGGAAACTGCATAAAACAAGCATGTTTTTAAGATATTGGGCAAATCAACTCCCATAAAGATTTTTTAAGCTAGACGATGTACAAAGTCAACAAATTGAATAATCAATAACACTTTTTTGATATCTCATGTATTTTTTCCCAAAATTTGTATTACGAATAGGGAATTCTTTATTGCTTTCAATAGCTCACCTCTTAAGCTGTTTTATAAAAAAAACAGAATGCAAAATTTTTGAAAATTGTGGCAACAGTAGCATAATTGGTTAGTGAAAGTAGTCATTTTATGAAAAACATGACTTATGCCATTTTTTTCAAGACCATACATAGGATTAATTAAAAATATACATATTCGTATAGCGCAGTAGGAGGCTTATCCACAGGCACAGGCTTATCCATTAATTACGCCACATCCTGTATATACATGGAAATATAATATGACATAAAGGCACACAAATTCGCTATCAAGCTATAATTTGAGCTATACCAATAGGCACATAGATTTTCCATCTTATACAATAGGTAATCGCAATACAAAAAAGTCCGGGCAAGGAACTATCCAGCCCTGACAAGCACGCGATCGATTTAAACAATTTTAATTGTTTAATGAAAGCCAGTCTTTGCTTATTCTAAAGCAAATTTTCTTTTTATTGCTTTCGGTTTAGACCGGGTTTTGTATAGGGTTCAAATTTTTTAGGACTTCATTAAAGTTATTCTAATTACACACCATTACAGTAGACTAAATTAAACTGTTATTTATTTTACTTTAAGTAATAACGTAATATAAGTATTACTCAAAATACTAAAAAAAATACTGGGACTAAAACACTATAAACTTATTATTGTACTATACGCCACAATACACCTTTTTGTTTGTTTCATCATATATTAACTTAAAAATACTTAAAAGTAAGGCAAACTCAATAAACAAATGAATAAAGTTAAAGTGCTGTCGACGAGTCTAGTAACATAAATAAAGAAAATTATTACGGACAACCCTAACTTTTAAGGGGTTGCCGTGAAAATATTAACGCTCAGAGAAGCTGAGTGGCATGAAATGAAATGATTACCCCACTTAGTGTAGGCGATAAGAGCTCTCTTTAACCTTGTACTAACCGACATTTTAAACTCCGCATTTCGACTTATATTTTTAAGTACAAGCTTTAACCAACTTTGCGTGTCTTATCGCGCTAACTTTGTGTTAAATTAAAAAAAAATATACCAAGGCACAGATTTGTTCATATTCTTCCTACCCGTACTTTATTTGTCAGGATAAGATTGAAAAGATTATTTTTGATCAATTTCACCTTTAGAAAAATTCTGCTTTTGTGAACAACTTAATTAATTTCATGAATTTGGAACTTCAATCTACACTGAAGCCGATAATTAAATACTGATAGGTTTTGATAAGTATACGTAATTACATACCCTAGCAAGGAACGAACATTAAAACGATGTTTTACCTGATAATCAACCACAGCCATTATTAGGCAGTAAAACACAATGACACCTAAGTTGCAAATAGATAAACAAATAAACAACCTTATTTTTAATTCGGTTAGCCATCATGTCAAGTATCAAGTTATGAACTACAACGCTGAGGCGGTAATGTGACACTCACGATCCGATATCTGTAAATATTAGCCTGTAACTTTACACGCTAATGTCTAATTACGTACTTATTTTATACACTTGGTTACACAGTGTTGCTAGCTTGTCATCATGACTTATTTATTAGTAATTTAGATAAGTTGGTAAAAGATTAATAAGAATAAGTAAACCTTGGATAGGCCAATGCCAGGCCCAGGGTTGATAATAAAAGCTAACTGAATAGGCCACTTCCAAACTCGTCTTCTTCACAGGGCTTATTGGGCACGTACCGAGCGCCTCGCGAAGGTTGAGGGCCTCCTAGTTTCTACTTCTTTGTATTCATACTGAATCTCATAGGCCATATAATGGAGCATATCTAATGTGCCCAGCCAGGGCATCTAGTAGGTAAAAGACGGCCCTAGCCACTGCTTTGACTTAAAAGGTGTCGGTACGGAATCCGACAAAATTGACAATAGACCATCACTGGGATTTACTGGGAGAAAAACTGACATACTACACGGGTATTGTCCAGCAAGACTGCACACTGCATCAAGGCAAAGGCTGTCACTAGCATACAATTGATCTTTGGGACCAAAGCCTGTACATATCTGGTTCATGCCACCTTGGTTTTTGGTGTATTATAGCCTAATATAAAGATTTAGTGGCTAAATGGGACCTTATAAAATGTAAACCTTACAATTTTGTACAATTTCAAGATAAGCACCATGTAGCCTGTAACAGGAATTGATATTAAAAGTTGTATATATTTTCAACTACTAATATAAATATTCCGTGACTGAGCACAATTGAGACCGTAATAAAAAATTCACTACGCTTATCGTCACCCAGTCCAATTATATTTGGTATAAATAATTATTTTTTTATTTCTGCGTGAAACGTAATGTAAACACATTTATAACTAAAACGTAACTAATTAATTAAGCGTTAAAATATAATCACGTACTTTTTATATTGGTTTTGTTTTCCAAAATGGAGCGTAATAGAAGTATGCATATTTAAAGGCACATAATTTCTTTAACACAATAGGATAAATAATAAACAATTACGTTCTCTTTCACAGATTCTCTACGAAGGTGTTTAGTCTAGTCAACAAGTGCCATTTAGACCAACTTTTTTCAGCAGTCTCCGAAAATTATGATTGAGGTGTCATTCGATTCGGAATGACATCTAGATGATATTTGAAAAAAATTAAGTTCCGCATGAAAAAATTTTAAAAGTTATTAAACAATTAACTAAAAAAAAAGATGGCTTTAGTATTTTGTAAATATCTCAAATGATTAATTTAAGTATTTAATTTTGCAACAACAAAAATTGTTAGTAAAAAACTGAAATATAAAAACTTTTTAATTTTTCCAACGGGGTTCTATTCTGAAGCCTTTCAAGAATTGCTCCAAAAGAGGAAAAAAATCTTAAATTTATAGTTTAACAATTATCACACTTGCAATGTTCATGTTCAAGCAGAAAAAAATTATTAATTAACTATTGATTAACTAATTGAAAAATTGTGATAAAATTTTTTTTCAAGCGGTGTATTGTTCATTAATCTATTCAGTTAGTGCCTGAATTTTTCCAATTTTTTATTTTCATATTTAGTATTTTTAAATAATTTTAATTGTTAAAGTGTCCAAAGTGGGTGTGGCTTGCCCAAGCCATAGTACCCGTTTTCGGCCGTATTTTCATTCCTCTGGGAAAATTATAAATATTGATGCTACAATTCCGGGAATCGAGCTTTTTTTTAGGAAATTTCATCCTCTTTTTGAAACTTTTTTTAGATTTAAAAAATTTTGATTAGTTTTTGAGATATTTACAAAATACTAAAGCCATCTTTTTTTTTAGTTAATTCTTGATAACTTTTACAATTTTTTCATGCGGAACTTCATTTTTTTCAAAAATCATCTAGATGTCATTCCGAATCGAATGACACCTCAATCATAATTTTCGAAGACTGCTGAAAAAAGTTGGTCTAAATGGCACTTGTTGACTAGACTAGTTTTCCTAATGAGACTTGAAGAAGGAAGCCAACACTAATGCTGATTATTGTTTACCAACGCGTAAACATAATAAATATTAGATAATTCTCCCTTTGTAAAGGAGTTCCCATCTCCAAAGTAGAACGTACGTGACCTATGAAGTCAAATTACTAGCCTTTGTTTGAAGTATTCCTTTGCGTAATATTTTCTGATAGAAATAGCATAACTATCACATTACTGAGTTTTTATATTCATATGGACTTATAGTTCATTGCAAGGACGGTACATTGTTTCTAAAGCAAATTAGCTTTCTAAATATCAACAAATATTTGCACTAAATGAAAAATGAAGCTGCAAAAAAGAAGCATTACCAAAAAGTAAGGTGACCTCTGTCGCCGTTTCTGCTAGGTCATATCATCTAATTTTATCCGAAAAAAAGAAAAAAATACAAGTTCGAAGTGTATTCTACCTCTACAGTAAGTGTATTAAGCAATACGCACCTAAATACGGACAGAGGTGAAAATTCAAAAAGTACTTAATAAAAAAATTAAATAAATTTGTAAATCCAACACGCGGATAAAGTGTTTATTTTAACGCAAATCATTTTGTGGTGTAAAATTTACGGTTGCCATGAACAAAAATATGTTATTCAAACTTTTTGGTTGTTCTGTCTCCAGAGACGGGATCTCATGATTTAAAAAAAAAAGAACACATACTTTTTTAAAGCACTTTGTGTGTTGCCGCTTTTAAAATAATAAAAACGTCGTAAAATTTAGGTGCTCCCGAGATTGTTATCGGTCGTCGGATGGATCGGGAATATTAATGAGCTGGAATGTTTCCCGTTCACCATTACATGTAAATTGAATCGTTTTATAGGGTCAATCAATAAATTTTATTGTGGTTTGTACAATTTTATTGTATAATTATGATGTTTAGGGAATGCGGAAGCGAATTAATTATTTGTCATCGATGATGTATCTTACAAAAAAAATACAATATAAATACGAATTACTTATTAGGTATCAAAGTTTGATAACGTGTCGTATCGGTTCTATGGGAGTTATTGAATATATAGACGTCAAAAACACAAATTATCTATACTAATATTATAAAGCTGAAGAGTTTGTTACTTTGAACGTGCTAATCTCAGGAACTACTAGTCTTACTATGTAACTATAAGTGTGTATGTATAAAAGAAAAGTACCTAGTGCATGTAGTATCGCTCTTAATTGAAGTTGCTTTCCATACGTCTTCGTCATGACCTACGTGCTCTCACTACGCTATTCTCAATTCTGATGACTCCCTCTCCTCCTTTATACTTCTCCTCTTACTTTCAATTTCTTCATATAAGCCACGCAAATTGGTAATGCGCTGGAACCTTGTCAAATTAACGCCCTTGTGACGTCATCAGCAAAGAAAAAGTACAGCTAACAAAATGTAATATTCTCATCTATACGTCACTATGACGTCACCAACATGGCCGCCAGGCGCATTACCAATTTGTGTGGCTTATACTACACACGACAGACACCTTCGCTCGACCAATAATCGTTTCGCTTCACTGTCCACACAATAAGACTGGCTTTGTTCATTATTCGTTTCCTATCCAATGAATCATAATGTGGAATGCACTTCCCTTTGAGATAAGACTGTTGAATAACCGAGACACCTTTAAGAGAAGAGTCAAGGAGCTTTTACATCAAAAATTGGCTGTGTCATCAATGTAGTATCACTAAGACGTATTTATTTATGTATACATTATTATTTTTAAGGCATACAAACAGTTATAACATACACATATAATATGTATTATAATATGTATGTTTATTATTTAAATTCTATGTAAGTATGTTATATTATGTATCTATGTAGTTATTTGGATGTAAGTTTATTTGAATCTGTTAGTTGTAATGAATATGTAAACTAAGCTCAATTTTGTTTTTTTAATAATTAATATACAAACCCACCACATAATTTTTTCTGCACTGCCCAAGGTTGACTGGAAGAGAATGCCTTAGGCATTAAGTGCGCCTGTATACTAACTTTTATGTATAAAAAGTTAGATAAATAAATAAATAGTATATTCGTATTCCGGTACCCATACCACAAGCATATAAACTTAGCTTGGGACCAAAGGACGTTGCGTGAAATGTCCATGAATATTTATTCAGTTATGTTTACAGTGATGTATAGCTGTCAACATAAAGTTATGTCATTCAGCTCTCGTATTATAACGAATGAAAGTAAACTCAATAACTTATTGTTATTCATAAAAATGTTCAATTAATACATTTATATGAATACTGTTATCTTATCCATTTTGTCTTCACCTTAAAATAACCTTATTTACAGAATATTTATATAAACAATACATATTCTTTATTCATAGATATATAATTTATAGTCAGTGACTCAGTGGATTGGATCTCTCTCCAGCCCATTTACGTCCCACTGTTGGGCACGGGCCTCCTAAACTTTGGAAGGGATTATGGTCTACTGTGCCGCGCTTACCAGGCGTATTGGCACAGGGTTTATTTTCGACTTTTCCGTCTCACAGAGGATGTTATCTGTGTGCAATATCCCTTAGCTGTCTTTTACAGCACCCTTGGGAGGAGATGGGGTGGTGACACCTGTATTCTTAGCCCGTCACCACACGGAACTGGATTGGACTCGGTGGATTGGATCATCAGTTATGAAATATGGTGGTCTTAGTTTCGAGTGCTAGGCTGAATGGTAGGATTTTAAAAAATTCTGGACGCTCGGAGCGACTAGGTGAACAGTAACAAATGTTTTTTGCTCTTTCACGCAAAAACTAATATATGGACTTTACGAAACTTTACAGTTGTGTAGCTTACAGACCAGATTTGTTGATATTGTCATAAAATTAAGATTTTTAATTGTATATAATTTTTTTTTCTCTCCGCCTTCTACCCTGCTGGGCCACGATGGTGGCTTCAGCTTTACCATGACCCAGCGAGGGGTGGCCGCGTGCATCGGGGCCCGACCCAACAGGGGAAGCACTGGGTCCCCCTGTCGCGTGGCCAGCAGCCACATTTGCCGCGGCGGGTCTCTGAGGCTAATTGTATATAATTCTTTCAACCACTTTTCAGACGCCTCCTCCTCCTCCTTGTTTGCCTATCTGATAGTTAAATTTTACTTTTCAGTAGCGATTTAGCATTAAGTTAAAATTCCTATTAAATATAATTACTTACTATTAGTTACTATCTTTTACACGGTTCAGCAATCAAACCCGAGTCCTCCTAATTGCTTATTCAATGCTCCCTGCTGTATTATAATTTACAAAATCATATTTGTCCGGTATTTAAATTTAACGCTACGTTGAATAACATTCTTTTGGAGATTTTACTTTTAAAATGACTAAACAAGGCGCATATTGTTTTACATTGTGTAACTCAAGCGTGTATTGTGTACTAAAATACATAATAATACACAAATTCCTGTGTGCAACGAACCACAATGTTCACTTGACAAACATGCTGAGAACTACGCATGTTAATTTTAAATATGTTATTGTTTAAAAAAGAAATAAAAAATGTTCCGGTACTAAAATAAAACTAAAAGTACTTTCAGCTTTTATTTTTATTTTGATATACCGTCGACAATGTTTGTGTACATGTCCGAGTGGTGACGGATTAAGAATACAAGTATCACCATTCCCTTTTCATTCTTAGGTGCTGTAAAAGCCAGTTGAAGAAAATTGTACACAGATAACATCCTTTGTGAATATTGCCCTTTTGCTTCCAAGTCTACCTAAAACATTTATACAACAGTGACCAATTTAATCTTAATCAAGTTATTAAAAACATAAAAAACGTGGCTGATTTAAAATAATATTTTGAAGAACAGGGGTACGGCACAGGGTAAGTTGGCGACAGTCATAATATAGCGAATATAAATAAATAAAATAAAAATAAATAAATATTCACGGACATTTTACACAACGTCCTCTGGTCCCAAGCTAAGCTTATATGCTTGTGTTATGGGTACCAGAATACGGATATACTACATAAACTACTTTCCTTTGTAAATACATACTTATAATACGTAGAAAACACCCAGACGCATTACAAACATTTGTGTGACATTTATGGATATCACACAAATGATTATATTATATACGTACTGATATATGTAGTTGTTTTTTATTAACCATTGTTCGATAGTTGCTGGCGGACGTCAAAATATATAACATGGAATATTTTACATTAAACAACGTACCTACTTACTTACTCAGAAATGTTAACTTAAATTGTAATACTAATATATATAATAAGACTTCATAATATAATAAGACTTTTAATAATAAAAATAAGACTCATAAAATAAGACTCATATATATAATAAGACTTCCAAGTTACGGAATTTTGTTTTTTTTTCTTATAAACATCAAGAAATGGTGTAAATCCATGCAATAATTTATAATTTTACAATAACGGGAAGATCGGGAAGTAAACTGTAGGTTTTGATCCTATAGCAACTGTGTCAAAAGTAATATTTTCGGGATAAGATTGGAACAATCTTATTTTCACATCAAGGGCCTGCGACCATGTATATTATATTTGGTATTAATTTCCAGTCGATACCTTTACACCTTAGTCAGAATAGATTGAGACAGACGGAAACATGGGCCTCTAAAGGTTCTTTTGAATAAAATACTCTACAGACGGACAACAATGTCGCTATTCTTGTATAGTAAAATAAACTTAATACTTATAGGATGGTTTCCAACACAATAAAAAGAAAACTGACACGCTTATCAGCACACATACTTTCCTTCGCAACTATTAAATGTTGTCCGCCGAGAAAATGGTTACATGTTCGCTCGTAAAGTGACTGGCAACCCGTCATTACTTGATGTGTTATTGCTAACTAGAATTATGACCTACGCTTTGCAATGTATGCACTTCGATGGTGTTACAAGTAGAGACGTCAAAAGAATGGATTTTTTTTGTTAACAACGCTAACTCAAGTAACCTCTGTATTTTTGTAATTACGTAAGAAGTTATAGTTCTTTGTTTACTTTCGCGTTATCCTTTGTTTATAACTAACTTCAAAATGATAGAGTTTACGGCACAGAGAAAAAAAAAATTAAAATGATATCTTTGCATAAAAACTGCTCAAAAAATATGTATCAATTCTTAGTTTCTTCTACGATTTAAATCAATTTATTTTAAAATAAATTCTCAGTTAATCAGCGCCAATACGCAAGTGCGGTATAAAGTGTATAATCTATCTGTGCGTATTGAAATAGGTGAATGTGTGAGCCCGCATCCGGTCCTAAAACAAGTCGTAACTAATGTCGCCTTTATATTAAACAACATCTATTACAACAATGATACGAATAATTAAAATTTATTTATATTTTACTTGATTACACAAACATATTGTATTAATAATTACCAATAATTGTATTTGTTGCCTATGGAGATTTATATCCGAAATAAATGATTTATTATTATTATTGTATATACGTTTCGTATAGCTCGACTCCAGGTCGGTTTCTTTTTTAAATGGCCAGGTACGGGCTTGTGCCAAGTACTCTGGTTACATAGTTGTAGTTGTATGATGTGTGTTTGATACTGTGTTGGGCGTATGTGGATGATGTGTAGATGTTGTTTGAGATGTGTGTGTGTTTCTTTGTGTAGTTTGGAGTGGGAGTGATGTAGGGTTTAGGAATCTTCTAACTATTGAGCATGTATCGATGACTACTGATTTTTGTAATGGAATGTATGTGTTTTCTGGAAGTTGTAGAGTATTCAATGCTATTTTAAGTGTTTTCGGGATTACACCGGTTGAAGAGATAACAATAGGGACTATTTTTACTGTTTCTTTATTATTATTATTATTTATTTATATATATTTATATCTCTCTTTTTTTTCAATAAAAAGAGGTAGTTTTCGCTTTCGTGCGGGCCTTAGCCAAGCAGGAAAGCTTAAGATATTGTTAGATCAGTGGCTAGAAATTTCCTAACAATTCTGCAAGTGTTGAGTATGGCTGCCTTTTGTAATGTTATGTATGTGAGTGGATGAATGTCTAGTAGTTTAAGACTTGTATGTAGTGTGTAAGGTATGACTCCAGTAGATGATAGTACAATAGGAATGGTTTTGACTGTGTTCACTTTCCATTGTGATTTGAGTTCTATGGCTAGGTCTGTGTACTTTGATAACTTTTCTGTATGTGTGGTTGAGAGGTTGTGTGTGTTTGGGACTGCTATGTCAATTAAATATACTATTTGGTTTTTCTTATCATGTAGTGTTATGTCTGGTCTATTAAAATGCACTGTTTTATCTGTGAGTATAGTTCGGTCCCAGTAAAGTTTGAATTCTGATGTGTCTAATACAGTCTTAGGGGTGTATTTATAGTAAGCTACTTGTTCTGATATAAGTCTGTATTTAAATGCTAAGTTTTGGTGAATGATTGCTGCTACTTGATCGTGCCTGTGTTTGTAATCGGTTTGTACTATTGCCCTACATGCTCCTGTTACATGTTGAATAGTTTCTGGTGAACCTTTGCATTTTCTGCATGAGTCGTCTGTAAAATTTGCTAATTTCATTATGTGTTTTCTGTAGTTTTTAGTTTCTATCACCTGGTCTTGTATGGCGAGCATAAACCCTTCCGTCTCAGAAACAATTCTCCGCGCTTCAGCCAAGCGTTCGACGCTGTCTTGTCGACGGTGGGTTGGCTAAGGTCGTGGAGATGTCTTCCGTGTAATGCTTTACGGGCCCATTCAGCTAATTTAGTCTGTTTGTCTACTAGTGTTTGATTTCGTTGCTGCGTGTTGTCATGCAGATTTAAGGGAGTTAACTTCTTATCATTATATACTATTGCCTTGTGTAGAGAGGAATTAAGTGATTTGTTATGAAAATATGTGCGTAAGTTGGTTATTTGCTGATTGTGTAAGTTCTTAATATCTATAAATCCTCTACCGCCGTCGTTTCGGGCTAACGTCATTCTTTGTATACAAGATCTTGGGTGATGTTTCCTGTGTCGCGTCATGGTCGTATTTACAATTCTTTGAAGATTTTTTAGATCAGTTTTACTCCAACTAATGATTCCAAATGAATATGTAAGAATCGGGATTGCGTATGTATTTATGGCTTTGGATGTATTTTTGGAATAAAGATGACTTCGGAAAATTTCATTTAATCTATTTCTAAATTGTTGCGTTAAAGTAGTTTTTATGTCTTTATTATTATTATTATTTATTTATATATATTTATATCTCTCTTTTTTTTCAATAAAAAGAGGTAGTTTTCGCTTTCGTGCGGGCCTTAGCCAAGCAGGAAAGCTTAAGATATTGTTAGATCAGTGGCTAGAAATTTCCTAACAATTCTGCAAGTGTTGAGTATGGCTGCCTTTTGTAATGTTATGTATGTGAGTGGATGAATGTCTAGTAGTTTAAGACTTGTATGTAGTGTGTAAGGTATGACTCCAGTAGATGATAGTACAATAGGAATGGTTTTGACTGTGTTCACTTTCCATTGTGATTTGAGTTCTATGGCTAGGTCTGTGTACTTTGATAACTTTTCTGTATGTGTGGTTGAGAGGTTGTGTGTGTTTGGGACTGCTATGTCAATTAAATATACTATTTGGTTTTTCTTATCATGTAGTGTTATGTCTGGTCTATTAAAATGCACTGTTTTATCTGTGAGTATAGTTCGGTCCCAGTAAAGTTTGAATTCTGATGTGTCTAATACAGTCTTAGGGGTGTATTTATAGTAAGCTACTTGTTCTGATATAAGTCTGTATTTAAATGCTAAGTTTTGGTGAATGATTGCTGCTACTTGATCGTGCCTGTGTTTGTAATCGGTTTGTACTATTGCCCTACATGCTCCTGTTATATGTTGAATAGTTTCTGGTGAACCTTTGCATTTTCTGCATGAGTCGTCTGTAAAATTTGCTAATTTCATTATGTGTTTTCTGTAGTTTTTAGTTTCTATCACCTGGTCTTGTATGGCGAGCATAAACCCTTCCGTCTCAGGAAACAATTCTCCGCGCTTCAGCCAAGCGTTCGACGCTGTCTTGTCGACGGTGGGTTGGCTAAGGTCGTGGAGATGTCTTCCGTGTAATGCTTTACGGGCCCATTCAGCTAATTTAGTCTGTTTGTCTACTAGTGTTTGATTTCGTTGCTGCGTGTTGTCATGCAGATTTAAGGGAGTTAACTTCTTATCATTATATACTATTGCCTTGTGTAGAGAGGAATTAAGTGATTTGTTATGAAAATATGTGCGTAAGTTGGTTATTTGCTGATTGTGTAAGTTCTTAATATCTATAAATCCTCTACCGCCGTCGTTTCGGGCTAACGTCATTCTTTGTATACAAGATCTTGGGTGATGTTTCCTGTGTCGCGTCATGGTCGTATTTACAATTCTTTGAAGATTTTTTAGATCAGTTTTACTCCAACTAATGATTCCAAATGAATATGTAAGAATCGGGATTGCGTATGTATTTATGGCTTTGGATGTATTTTTGGAATAAAGATGACTTCGGAAAATTTCATTTAATCTATTTCTAAATTGTTGCGTTAAAGTAGTTTTTATGTCTTTATGTAGAATCTGTTTAGCTTGGTTATAACCCAAGTATTTGTATACCTCATCGTCGTCTAGGGATTTAATGATATCACCGCTTTGCGCTTGATATTGATGTTTATATTGTTGTCCTTTTCTAACAGAATTTATTTTACATTTGTCAATGCCGAAGTCCATACAAATATCTGCTGAGAAATTTTCAGATATTTGAGCAAGCTGTAATAAGTGATTTTCAGAAGAAGCATAAAGTTTAATGTCATCCATATATAACAAATGGTTTAGTTTATAGGTTGCTGTGTCAGGTGGGAGTTCTATATTATTTTCTTTATATGGTAAGTCGTAGCCTATATCAGAAGAATTTAATAAATTTGAGAGTGGGTTTAAGGCGAGGCAGAACCAAAGCGGGCTTAGAGCATCACCTTGGAATATACCTCTTTGTACTTTAATGGGATCTGTTTCTATTGTGTTGCTGTCATTACTTAGTTTAAGTCTAGTAGTCCATTTTGTCATAGTACTTTTTAGGAAGGAGATTATCTGAGGGTTTATATTATAAATTTCTAAAGTTTTAAGAAGCCATGTGTGAGGTACGGAATCGAAAGCTTTTTGGTAATCTATATACATAGTAAATAAATCAGATTTTGTTTGTTGAGTCTGTTTCATTACTATTGAATCTATCGTTAGTTGTTCTTTGCATCCCTGGCTGAACTTACGACATCCTTTCTGCTGCTCTGATAACATATTATTCTCGAGTATATGGTGGTATATTAGTTTACTTAAGCAGGATGTTATAATTTTGTAGATAGTTTGAAGGCAAGTTATCGGTCGGTATTTACCCGGGTCAGCAGTGTTATTCGGATCTTTGGGTAACATATACGTGATGCCCATGGTAATGTATTCAGGTAAAGTGTGTGGTTCGAGAATGAATTTATTAATAAAGTTGTAGATATATGGGTGTAAATGTGTAAATTTTTTATACCAGAAATTATGTATGTTATCCGATCCTGGCGATTTCCAGTTGTGCAGGTTTTTAATTACTTCATGGAACGTTTCTAACGGTATGCTCTGGAAATTCATGGTATTGGCGTTCAAGTATCTATGCTGTTCGGCTTGTATCCACTCAGCTTGCTCATTGTGAAAAACAGGGTTTTCCCAAATCGCAGCCCAGAAGTTACGTAACCTTTCATTGGATGGTAGATTACTATTGCAGTTTAGGTTTTGTGGGTTAGGTGGACGGATGAGAGGTGTATGTCTAGTGTCATTGTTAAGGTTGTTGTGTGAGTTAGTCAGTGTGTTAGTTTGTCTGTTGTGTAGAGTGTTTGTTTTTATACTGCGGTAAAATTGCTTTTCATTGGACGTGAATTGTGAATTTTGTGTTTTACGTAATGAACAGGCTTTATATCGACTTAATCTATTGCTTAAAAGAGATAACTTTTGCTTCAGTGTATCTAGAAATTCAGAAAGTTGGGTATTTGGGTTTTCATAAGTAGCGTGGTTTCTATAGCGTTTCTGAATATGGTTAACGTATTCTATTATCTTATTGCTTCTATTTCCTCTAATGTACTGTGTTAGTCGCCCTATCTGTGCCCTTAACTCATATATTCTACGTTCCAATCTTATTTGCCATTTGGGTTTCTTTCTCTTATAGCTGCAGTTACTTTCATCTCTGGGTGGTATTTCAATCTTAGCTCCGTTGCTTCTAGCTGCTGCCCATGCTGCGCAGTACACGACAGTTTGCAGTGTAATAAACTCGGTATCAGCATTAATGTGTTTTGGTAAGACGTTGTTGTTAATGAAATGTACTATAATAGCTAGTCTCTTGGAAGGTTTTTGCTTAGGAATATAACTTCTCTGCGTTGGAATAGTATCACTAAAATAGGCGTAGGCCTCATCAAAATTTTTCTCTATCTTTGCACTAAGTTGAGGCGGAACTGCCGAAGAAATTTCTTGCGTGTTATTGTTTGTATTATATAGTTGGTTGTGTGTTTCAGATTGCATGATAGTGGTTGGGTCATTTGTGTGTATGTTAGTTGCTTCTAGTTCAGATGTTTCTATTATTGTATTTCCGTGTGCTTGGGTTTCGTGGATATCCTGTCTAATATTTAACTCTCTTGAAACTTCTTCTTTCAAAGCAAGTAGCCTTTCTTCACTTATATACTTATTGTTTATTATTAGTCGCCTTTGGTCAGCTACTCTCTGTTCAGTTATATGGTTTAAGTGTGGAAATGTAGTAATAAAAGATTGATGTAGTGGTCCTCTATACGCTGTAATATTGGTTTCAAGTTCGGTTATTCTAAAATAAGCTTTCATGATGGCTTCATTGTGCTCTTTTCTCCATTTCATTCGCTGGTTAGTTCCAATATTTAGATGGTTTTGAGAATTTTGAGTTAATGTTTCATTTTGTGTGTTAGGGATAAAGTTATTTGTAGATTGGACATCTGTGTGATTGATTGGTGTACTAGTTTGTGTGCCAGATTGTATATTATTTATTTCATCTTGTACCTCGTTATGTATGCGTGTGATATTACTTGGCGTAAGAAGCTTTTTATTAATTATGGCCCTTCTTTGATCACCTACCCGTTGGCGAGTGATTGTGTTCATATCGGGAAATTTTTCTATGAATTTAATGTGTAGTGATGGTAAGTAGCCATTGACGTCAGTTTCCATTAAGGTTATTATTAGTATTCCTGTAGCTAATTTCAGACACGTACCTATGTGAAGTATAATAAGTATTTAATCTATTTCTTGTCTAAGAAATAGATTAAATACTTATTATACTTATGAGCTTGTAGGTCTCTACAAGCTTTGCATTTGCCTAAAAACTATAAAAAAAATTCGGTACATTACTTTAAAAGTAAATAAAGAATGGCTTAAAGAATTAAGAATGAGCTTTCTGGTCAAGTGGTTCATATGTGACTGCCGTTCATGAGGTCGCGGGTTCGATTCCCGCTCAGGACAATCATTTGTGTTATATTTGTAATTGTCACACAAGTGTACGTACAGCGTCTAGGTGTTTTCTATGTGGTTTAAGTATGTATTTACAAAAGAACATTAGTAAAAGTATTCTGGAACCCATGATACAAGCATATAAGCTTAGCTTGGGACCAGAGGACGCTGTGTGAAATGTCCGTAAATATTTATATTTCATTAACAAGGTCAGCAATAGAATTTTACATACAGCTTTTATAATCTTCAAAGATCTTAATCTCGATATTTCTATTTTTTTAACGAAGCACAGACAGCTCTCAGACAGCCGTCGCATTCGAGAGTTAATCACGATGGTTATGAGGTCATTAGTCTATATTGTGACTCAAACATTCACCTCGGAGTTAGGAAAGGGATATGTCTGTTGACGAGCTCATTAACAGAGCTAAATGTGTAAAAATGTCTTCTTCATCCGATAGAACTACGGGTTCGTGTACCGGCTGTTTTCTATAACTAAACTACGATTGAAGACAGATTGTAACACCATTTATCAGTTAGATTTTTCTTTCTATTCTGCGTTTTAATAGAAAATGCTATCTGTAAGTAGCGACAAAGCAATAAGGACAAAAGTTTACACTTGTCCGTCTTTAAGGGCCTACATCAATATTATCGTCGACATGTACATATTAACACAGCTAGTAGGTATAGAAAATGAAAAATTAGGGCAATTTTTTTTGTTTACTCAAAATCTACTAAATATATTTTAATTCTGATTTACGTGTTTCTATATATAATAGTTACTTATGTTTTTAAAGTTATTTCATTAGTTAATACGCGATAATAGACCGACAAATGAAAAAATAAAAAATGAGAGTGGTTGTTTCGCTAAGATTTTCTATCGAGAAAACTTTTTTCAACCGCGATTCTGAGTTTATGCGATCCTAGATTATATATTGAAAAAACATATACTTAAAAATTTCTAAAGAAACAATGAAAAATTCGTACGTAGAAAAATGCACGAAGAATTTTGGTATCCTCTTAATAGTTACAATCTTGGATAAAGATAATATAAAACGCGCTTTAAACTGTTCTACCATAGATAATAGTCTTATTAATCTGTGAATTATCATATTTTGTTACTTTTAAATCTAATCTGTCCATAAGGTCAAAAAGCTAAAGATTATTGTATCTACACAGTAATATCATCGTATTATGTTCTTTTATCAGGCGAAGTTGTTTTATGACTGCGACAGAAAAACAAGAGATAACTACCACCTAAATAAAATGATTAATCTGATTTTTTCGGCTGATCGACGGGCTTCGTGGTGGAGTGGTTTATGTAATGGACTGCCAATCACGAGGTCTCGGGTTCGATTCCCGGTTGGGACAATCATTTGTGTGATATCCATAAATGTCATACAAATGTTTGTACTGCGTCTGGGTGTTTACTATGTAATAAATGTATATATTTACAAAAGAAAAGTAGTTTATGTATTATATCCGTATTCTGGTACCCATAACACAAGCATATAAGCTTAGCTTGGGACCAGAGGACGTTGTGTGAAATGTCCATGAATATTTATTTATTTATTTGTGTCGTTTGTATATGGTACAATAATATATACTAAGTAGAATACTTTGATGGCTATTTGATAGACTTGTACACATTTATGGTCTTATTCGTAATGACTTATCGGAGGTTTAAACGGAGATTTTATCGGAGAGATAATAAATGTTTTATCGTAAAAAGACTTTTATGAATAACAAGTTTTGACGATTTTCGCGAACCGATTTTAGCGAACTTTTAATAAGACCATACATTTATTACAGACACACCTAGCTTCTGTCTTTTTATAAGAGCAAGTCATACCATTTTAAAACAAAACTTTCTTATTCTTTTATGTACAAAAAGCACGGAAACTACTTAGATAATATTTTAATATATTCTAAGAAGTTTATTAAAGATTATTACGACCTTATCTGCGGCGTGATTGCGTACGAAATGTGTAAATCAAACTTGTAACGCATTAGTAGGATAAGATTATAAAATCGTGTTTTTCGATTGCATAACACTCAAATATACTTGTCGCTGCGGTTATCTGTAATACACACAAAATCTACTAATTAATTTAGCCCTGGACTAGATACAACGTTTTAGTAGTTAAGATTAAGGAGAACTTAGATTTAACCATCACTTAAACGTATCTTAGCAGGCAATAATGTATCTTTAAGGCCTTAGGCCAATTAGATTAGTTATATGATATATTTAAGTGTACACATATTTAACTTTACCAGAATATTTCGATTAAAAGGTTCCGCTTTACAAGAGAAGCCAATGAGTAACAGAAAATACGCTCGGATATCTATAATTTACGGGATATAAAGAATCTTCGTGAGGATATCCGTTTGGTGACGGATTAAGAATACAAGTGCTACTACTCTGTTTCCTTCCCAGCGTGTTGTAAAAGCCGCCAAAGGAATTTTACACAGATAACATCCCCTGTGAGAGATGAGAAACCTTATGCTAACACGTCTGTTCAGCGCGCGACATAGTGGACTATAAACCCTGCCAAAGTGGAAGAGGTCTGTGCCCAGCAGTGAGCCCGTTAATGAGTTAGAGAGAGAGAGAGAGAGAAAGAATTTGTTACATTTCGCACAAAGTAAGTCACCAAATTAAAAATAAAGCTTCTTTGAACTTCGTTGAAAATAATGTTCGATGTTAATATTTTGTGCGGTCAGTGCTTTCTTTCGGTGGAATGTCTAAGCGCATAGGCGTTTATGACTTCTATGGACATTTTGAAACGACTTTAACAATAGGAACTTGCTAAGTGCACAATGGGATAAAAGGCACAGGGCTCAGTGGCGTGCACTCCATACAAGCTGATAGGCTCTGCTTTACTTGCCATTCACAGATATTTTAAAAAACGTTCGTATGATTTAGATGACTTTATTCATTTATTTACTATTAATTATACAAAATATTATTGTTGGAGGAAGTGGTTAACAATAGGTTAAATTAAAGGACGTTGTATTCTTGAATAGCTTTATTTAGATTCTTTATTTCTAGTATTTTCTAGTACAGTACATTTTAATGGCTTCCAGTTGGCAATCGTCGTGGAAAGGGAAGAATGCGTTACACGTCATTTTGACAATTCACACTAATCATTTTATTGACACTGACATCTAATCTACCAATCAATAAAGAGTATATAGTTAACTAAGAAAGCCAGTAGAGGGCGCATGGTAAATGGAAATACAGATTATTAATATTTACCACAGATTACAACACGCCTCCTTAAATTTATAATCTGGATTTTACACCACTTACATTACAAAAAAATATTAATACAAAAACATTTCCTATTTATTTTAAATTAGTTTTAACTGTAATCTATTTTTCAAGAATTTGGATTTATCTAAACTTTTTGTCAAAATGTCTGCTAAGTTAAACTGAGAATCAATTTTTACAATATCAATTAAACCTTTTTCATAATTTTCATTTATATAATGATACTGCACTTCAATGTGCTTTGAATTCTTTGTAAAATTACCATATTTAGCAATTGAAATAGCACCAGAATTATCTTCATACAATTTTATTGGTTTATCAAATTTTAAACTGAACGATTCACTCAACAAATTTCTAATAAAAAGTATTTCAGTTACAGCTTCTGACAAGGCAACATATTCTGCAAAAGTTGAACATTTAGTTACAGTACTTTGTTTATGGGTTTTCCAAAAAAATTAAGTTTCCAAACAATCTAATTACAAAACCTGTTGTAGATTTCCTGTCTATATTGTCTCCTGCATAATCAGAATCTACCATACAATCTAATGTGTCAGTGTCCGCATCGTTACAATATGTTAACTCTAAATCCTTAGTTTTATACAAATATTTTAATATTCTTAATGCATATTTATAATGTGTTTGACTATAACAACTTTGATATCGACTTAAATAATTAACACTGTATGCAATATCTGGCCGAGTGCCTGTACTTATATACAACAATTCTCCTATTATATTTCTATACTTAATACTACTATCTACTTCTGAAGCTTGTTCTAGTTTTAAGTTTGTTTCCATTGGAGTATCGTACAACCTTGTATTTTTCAGATTATATTTCACAGCCAAAGATTCAATATATTTTGTTTGACTTAAGGTCATTCTATTTCTTTTATCACTGTAGTTAATATCTATGCCTATATATGTTTTAATTTTTCCTAAATCTTTCATAAAAAATCTCTTCATTAAACTAACTTTTATCTTGTTTATTTTCTCTTTATCTTTACAACAGATTAGAAGGTCATCGACAAATATCAATATATATATTGCATCTTTGCTTGTATTATTAACATATAAACAGTGATCAAAATTACTTCTAACAAAATCTAATTTTTTAATAAAATCATTAAAACAATCATACCACACTCTGGGGCTTTCCCTTAGACCATAAAGTGCTTTCTGTAATTTGTAAACCTTATTATCCCCTGTTTCATAACCTTCTGGTTGATTTATATAGACTTCTGATTTTACATGTCCATTTAAAAATGCTGTTTCAACATCCATTTGCTCTACAATTAAATTATTTTTACAACTATATGATAACAAAATTTTTAAAGTTTGCATTTTGCCTACTGGTGAATAAACATTATCAAAATAATCTTTCTGCTGAAATCCTCGTACAACTAACCTAGCTTTATACATATTAATGCTTTTCTTTTTAAATATCCATTTAACATCAATTACCTTTTTATCTTTTGGCCGTTGAACAATTTGCCATGTATTATTTTTATTTAAACTATTTATTTCAGAATCCATCGCTATTTTCCATTGTTTGCAATCTTGGGAGTTTATCGCCTCCTCAAATGTATTTGGTACATTTGCATCAACATAATTAACATAAATAAAATGTGATACTGGATTACCATACCTAGATACAGGAATTATCTTTCTCTTTGACTTTTCCTCTGTTACCATCTCATCCCTATCATTAGTTAAATTATCATCAAAAATATTAACAGGATCATCAGAACTTAACTCTTTTGCATCAACAAAATCATCATCACTACCAGTTATAGGTAATTCAGTAGTAATATCTAAAGACCTTTTATTTTCTGTATCCCTATCCTTGTTATCATCTAGCTTTTCTAAACAAATTAACTGAGTATTTTCTTCAACTACTTGTACATGTCTAGCGTTTATTATCCTATTATTTAATAAAATTCTATAACCATTTTCATTGTAACCTACTAATACTCCTAGTTTAGCTTTATCGTCCCATTTACTTTTTCTTAAAACTTCAGGAACCCTGACATAAACTCTACTTCCATAAATCTTTAAATGTTCTACATTTGGTTTGACACCAAAAAATATTTCATAAGGAGTTTTGTTCTCCGCTGTATTAGCAATAGTTCTATTCTTTAAATATGCTGCTGTTTTTATAAATTCAGGCCAATATCTTTTATGAATTTTAGCTTCCCTCATTAAACATCTACCTATGTCCATAGCAGATCGATTATACCTTTCCGCTACTCCATTTAATTCATGGACGTAAGGTGGACAAGGTAATAACTCTATTCCCTTTTGTCTAATGAAATTATAAATGTCTCGATTTAAATATTCCCTACCATTATCACATTGCAATTTCTTTATCCGTTTGTTAAATTTATTTTCTACTAAATTAACAAATTCTATAAAACAACTAGCAGTTTCCGCTTTACTTTTGATACAAAAAATTCTAGTACATTTACTGTAATCATCTATAAAAGTCAGAAAATATTTTTCTCCACCATAGCCTGTTGTACTATGTGGACCATTTAAATCTGTATGAATCAGTTCTAAAATCTCTGTTGTTTTAGTTCTACTATTTTCAAAAGGTACATTAGTCATTTTACTTTGAATACAGTTTGAACACTTCATTTCTCTGTTTTCAATCTTTTCTGGCAAGCCTACTAGTAATTTGTTATTAACTAACTTGTTTAAATATTGAAAATTTACATGTCCAAGTGCCCTATGCCATTTTTCTTTAGCAGTTAATTTTGTTGAATTTATGTAAATCTTATTGCAATTTATTTCTGAAACAAAACTTTTTATACAGTACAAATCATTTATTTTGTTAGCAACAACTACTAATTCTCTCAACTGGTTATAAATTTTTGCATTTTCATCTCTTGCTACTATAGTGCAAGTTTTAGTTATCTTTGAAAAACTTAACAAGTTATGCTTGATACCTTTTACATAATAAACATTTTTTAGATCTATAAATTTCTCTTTATAATAATTTTTAAAGTATATTTTAACAGTGCCAACTTTGGTTGCTTTTAGTATATTACCATCTGGCAGTTTCACATCAATTGGTATTTTTAAATCCACATAATTTTGAAAAAATCTATCTGTCTTTATAATATGATCTGTACACCCACTATCTAATAACCAATTTATTTCATTTCTTTCATAAGAATCCCTTCTTACCTGGTTTATTTCCGGGTTCACCTGGGCTGTCCAGGACTCTGCTACAAAGCCGTCCTGATGAGATCTTGTTGATTCACCTCTTGGATGACCTCGACCTCTGCTCCGTTGATAACCACCTGTGTTGTACCCATTCTGTATTCCTTGACGATGTTGGTTGTTTGGATTTCTTCCTTGATAATTGTGTTGCTTTTGATTATTTTTCTTATTATGCCAACATTCTTTCTTCAGATGGCCTGTCTTTCCACAGATAAAGCATTGTACTTTAGCTTTAGTTATGAATGTACTCATATTATTCTTCTTGTTCGAATCACTAGTAGTCAAGTTTTTTTCTTTGGTTTTAGACTTCACATAGTCAACTGTTCTTTGTTCTTCTGGAATTATGTCAATAAAATCTCCAATGTAGCTGTAACTTGGAGGCAAAGCTCTGAGTATATACCTCATTTTTTCTGATTCATTAAGTGTTCCACCAGCAGTTTTAAAATCGTTGACAGCCTTTTCAAATTCCACAAAAAAATCTTCTATTTTGTCAAAGTTGCTTAGCTTGATTTCCTCAAGTTTTCCTCTGTAAATTATTTGCATAGCAGTAGACTGGGTGATGTACATTTGGTCAAATTTGTTAATCATGTCGTAGGCTGTAGTACATTGACCAATATATTCTAGCTGTTTATCCGAAATTGTGCTTATGATGATTGTTCTTGCTTTTAAATCCAATTTCTTCAGTTCGACATCTTGAATAGTACTTTTAGCCGGCATCTTGGTTATGGCGGCCATGTGACATTCTTTGTACTCCAATAAAGTCATTAATCGCAATTTCCAGCTTGAATAATTAATTCCGTCGAATATTGGAATCAAAATATTCTCTATTTTACCTTGGTTGTTCATCTTGGCAAACGTTTCGTCTTGATTATTATGGATGTAAAATGTCTTCTTATGGCGCGGTACTCGCGTATTTCAATTTCTTCTTTACAACCCTAATAACCTTTGTAACCACGCTCTGCTACCATGTTGGAGGAAGTGGTTAACAATAGGTTAAATTAAAGGACGTTGTATTCTTGAATAGCTTTATTTAGATTCTTTATTTCTAGTATTTTCTAGTACAGTACATTTTAATGGCTTCCAGTTGGCAATCGTCGTGGAAAGGGAAGAATGCGTTACACGTCATTTTGACAATTCACACTAATCATTTTATTGACACTGACATCTAATCTACCAATCAATAAAGAGTATATAGTTAACTAAGAAAGCCAGTAGAGGGCGCATGGTAAATGGAAATACAGATTATTAATATTTACCACAGATTACAACAATTATAACATAAAAACGCCTACCTAATAATTCATAAATAGCACCAATATGTGCTTGCAAATTGTTTTTTGCCAGGCGTTTGGCGAAGGAATAATATTAGCGTAGCGAGCAAGCTCCACGCCGCCCGCCTGCCATGAGTTCATATGTGTGTAGAAATTTTGGTGTCCGTGCACAGTTCGCAAACGCACACAGGCTTGCATATTGAAGGCGCCTTGTACTGCATGTCATGCGGCATGAGTTAGCGATCGGAAGTTTTCGCGAGTATTCGGCGTTCGTTCGTTACCTATTATAATCCGAATAAGTAATATTTATATAGCAGAAATATTTTGGTTCGACGGAGGCCATTTTATCAGTGTTGCCAGAAGGTTACATTTTTTACATTTTACGTAACTTTTGATCAGTTCATGTAACATGTATGTAAGAAACAATTTTAGTTAAATTTAAGTAACTTCTCAAGAATTAAAAAAGAGGTAAAAATGAAAGAAAAATCTTGAAAAATTAAAATATTCTTATCTAAATTTATTTAATGAAAACAAAAACTACCGCAAAAAATTAAAAACGTTATAATTATATTGATAAATATAATTTTTTTTAAATTATTGTGTACAAGAAAATATAAAATAATAATAATTTTTGATCTGCGAGCTGAAAATTACATGAGCGTGAATGTAGCAGACATCAGAAAAATTTCAAACTACAAATAAATAGAGTAAATAATTTAAAAAATTATATTTATAAAAAATGCATTTATTAATCTGAAAATTTTTTAAATGCGCATTTAAAAAAAAAATATTTTATTAATTATTTACTCTATTTGTAAATAATTATAAATTTGGCTGATGGCTGCTACATTCACACTCATAAAATTACCACTACGTAAGTTTTAGTTTAAAAATGTAACTTTTCATGGATGCCAACGTAACTTTCGACCAAATCACTCTGGCAACACTGCATTTTATTTTTTCATGTGGTTCATTGAACTGTTTAATATTGAGTTTCTTTAATTTAATAATTGTATGGATTCCCGTTTGTTGATTATAACATGTTATTTGATTGTGAAATGTGTGTTGATAGTGTGTGTTTGTTAAAAATTAAAAATAACAAGTTCTCACAATTGTCGTTCGGTGAAAAAATTCAAATTGTGTCTATAGGTAGATGTATACCCGAGTTACAACAATCAACAAAAGGGTAACGTAACTAGATAATTTCATGTTAAAAGTTATGAAACGTATAACTGGCTATGTGGTTGTGTACACACGAATAAATTATTTTGTTTCCCTTGCATATTGTTTAGTAATTCTAGTACAGTGTGGACTGATTCGGGATATTCAGATTTAAATAATTTCCATTCCGCGACAAAGAATAAAATATAAAAAAATAGAAAGAAAGCTTAAAATTAAATACTTTTGGTAAATCTCGTATCGAAACGAGTATCAACAGTCAGTTACGATTAGATATACCGACATCTATGGACAAATTGCGTTATTTTTTGCGTCTATAAGTTGTGTAATAGATAGCTGATGAATTACTTCACAATCCATAATCACTAGATGGCAGTTTTTATCTTCAGTCCACTTTACGCTTTGTGTTTAGTAAACAAGTGGTTTTGAAGTTCCAGCGGATTGTCGTAAGTAGTTTAGTTTTATTTATGAGTTCATAGATTATTAATATTATTATACATCAAGATAAACTAGATGATTTGTGCTTTATAATTAAGTATACATATAGCATACATATCACAGTTTTAAGAGTAAAATCGAGTTATATTTTGAATTGTTATGCTTTCTCTTCTGTTCTCATTTTTAATACTTTAAAATAAATTTTCAGATCTTAAAAAATAGATAGATTTCATCTGTAGTCTTCTAGTAATTTTTCGTAGTATTTGTCTTCACTCTAGGTATTATAGATAAGAAGCTATAAAGGTTTTTTGTTACAACATGCGAGCGCGGTACCGATCGAATCAGCGCCACGCGTAGCTGGACGGACAACGGTATAATAGGTATTAACTAAAAAATGAAAACAGCTATTGCTGTATCTTAAATGTTTCGCTATTTTTTTGCACACATTTATATTAATTAAAATCGTTAGTCTATAATAAACAGTTTTTATATAAAAAAAGTTCTGTTAACATTGCCGAATTGTGTTATAGACGCTATCAATTTTCATTTTTAGGGTTCCGTACCCAAAGGGTAAAAACGGGACCCTATTACTGAGACTTCGCTGTCCGTCCGTCCGTCCGTCCGTCCGTCCGTCTGTCACCAGGCTGTATCTCAAGAACGGTGATAGCTAGAGAGTTGAAATTTTCACAGATGATGTATTTCTATTGCCGCTATAACAACAAATACTAAAAATAAAATAAAATAAATATTTAAGGGGGGCTCCCATACAACAAACATGATTTTTAGGGTTCCGTACCCAGTATCTCAAGAACGGTGATAGCTAGACAGTTGAAATTTTCACAGATGATGTATTTCTATTGCCGCTATAACAACAAATACTAAAAATAAAATAAAATAAATATTTAAGGGGGGCTCCCATACAACAAACATGATTTTTTTACCGTTTCTTGCTCGATACTAATAACGTTGCCTTATGTTGCATAGATAATGGTACGGAACCCTTCGTGCGCGAGTCCGACTCGCACTTGACCAATTATTTAGTTAAGTTAAGTTTAGGTCTGCACATAGAATAGGCACCAATGTAACTCGAAAATTTCATGTTAAAAGTTATGAAACGTATGTACATACGTACATGTACGTATGTATGTACGTACGTAGTTATTGTTTAGTAATTCTAGTACAGTGTGGACTGATTCGGGATATTCAGATTTAAATTTGTTCTGTTGGCATGGTTTCCGACTTAGAGATCCGTCGCGTGGCTATGCTAAAAATCTATAAGAGTACTACCTACAGTATAAGAGCCTACCCTGCTTCAAATATATGTGCACGCCACTGACAGGGCTCATACCAGTAACAGTACTGCCAGTAAAATGAACAAGTACATTTCTGAGTGCTTACATTTTCCGCTTGTATTTTAGCAATATCACTAGAGTGACATACCAGTCTTCATAAACTTTTTCGTGGAACCCGGACAAATCTCTATTCTATTTCTACCCATTAAAGTCCCCTAGGTATCCATTAGGTCCCCTCCACTTTGGAAGGAATTACGGCTTACTATTCCGCGTTGACCAGGTGTGTTGGCATGTTAAATGTTTTCGAGTTTTCCGCCTCTCACAGAGGATGTTATCGGATTTTGGATTAGCTGGCTTTTAGAGCACCATGTTAAGAAAATTGGTTGGTGACACTTGTATTCCTAATCCGCCAATTCTCTATTATCAAATTAAATATAGCAATTGATTCGAAAAATATTGTCAATAGTCCATTTATTTAGTTGATGTATCACGTAGTTAAACGCGACCTATTTTTTCTATTTGAATGAACATTTATACAAAAACACGTGAGTGGCTAATAAACCCTACTGCACAAACATTGTTTTTAGCTTTGCCTTTGTGCCTATTACATTTAGATAAAAAAAAGCAATTAATATAGACGTGCAGTTAAAATCACTTAGATAAGAGAATCTCGTAAAATCTCGTGTCTTACATTTAGCCGTGCTAATCTAGTTAATAAGTGTAATAAGCTCTTTAGGTACGTTTAGTCTCGTCGACTGGCTGGCATCGTTATTGTTCTATTTTATATAGAGCAAACTATCGATTGTTTTCTTAAACCTGTAATACACTCCACATGATTCAAATCTATTATTTGCAAGTGTTGAATTTATCATAAAACGTCATCTCAGAAAAAACATACGTGGACGTCATTGGTCATTTCTAAAGTGCGAGTTGTATTAAAACTACGTATACAAAAATGTAAGTGACTTATGCTTTCAAATTTGGAACTGCTGTTCAATTGATTTCCGGAATACAGACAGGAAAATTTAAAAAATGTCACCCTGAAGCAAGTTATCGTTAATATTTTATGGATATTAAATTACACCAAATATTTTCATTATCATCTTTCAAAAGAACAAAGCTGTGATACAACGCATTAATTTAGAAATGCAGGTCTCATATAAAGTGAAAGAATATGATCGTGAGGTCGACGCTATCCACCTTTATCTGGGTGAAGTGTCACTTGTGGATAACGTCACGACGTGAACCACAAAGGTTTATAGGTCGATATGGCTCTCTCAACTAGAACGGGATTTTCATCTAAAATGCAGATTAAAATCACAAGCTTTTTTGACTTTTATTTAAATAGAATTCCAGAAGTTTTTATTTGAATAGATTTTTTTTAATAGCGGACTAAAGAACGTTCTTTATATGAATCTATTTTTTTCTTATTTTGGTAAGAAAGCAAAGGTAATAAACGATCTGCCTTTATGATGTTGACGATATTAATAGTCTGTGTAAAGCGTAAGTACTATTGTGTGTACTTACGTTACAACGAAGGAAAACAAACTCGAGGCCTAAAGTAAACATAGGCAAGTGCCGATAGACACGTTCCATCTATTTAGCCGGGAATTAGTCTGGCAGCCATCTCGATGTGTACTCTGTATACTTCGGATAATTGGAGAGTTTGTGTATGTATTGTTCAGTGTAATGAGCAATTTTGTAAATTGACCTAGGCGTTGAACTTGGCAAAGAGTAGAATTTACACATCATATGGTTAGAGCTTAATTTGAGACTAGATGAAGATAGGAACTTGCATGGTAAAAATAATTGAATTAACGGAACACAAAATTACATTGACACTCGTAACTAATTAGGGTTGCACACTCAAAATGAGAATTTGAGACAGTAGCTATTTAAATAATAATTATAATAAAAACATATGTAGGTATATCTGTATACCTACTTAACATGGAGGTTTACGTTCTGTTTATCGTGGCTGCTGTTCCACCATCTATCAGTATTTACACTCCATTACACGCGTGAACACGATACTTCCTTAGAAAGGAGTTCATATAATTCGCGCCAACTCAACATGTATATTATGATTAAAATATGTTTCACACATAGAAATAAAACAACTATATAATTAAGCGTTATCGTAAAGCGAAGGACTCAAACATGTGACCAGGAATCTTTAAAAAAATAATATTTTGTAGGCAGATATCATGTTTTGTAAAGATTATGATCATAATTTATTAATCTACCAGGAAAGAAATTGGGGGTGTTAGCCCCAGTTTCTTTCGCTGTTTTAGTTATTGTCCCAACCTTTGGAGTTTAGCGTAATACATAATATACCATATGTATTACTATCGTACAGAAGCTACAGAACTGGCAAGTTTCATCAAAATCTGTTCAGTAAAACCCATTGTTGCATAAATACCGTTGCCTGATAAACATCTTGATACGTAAAGATTTTTTTTAATCGAGATTACCATCACTTGACGTTTTCATTCATTCAGCCAGTCCTTAGCAGAATGTTGTTTACCTGCAATAAAAAAAAATCTTGAGTATATTTTTTTTCTTTTTTGGCAAAGCACGTACTTAAAATACATTTTATGACAGTAAAATCCTTTAGTTATTGTAAGACCGAGGCTATAAGTATTAATAGTAATCCATGGTATTAGTAGTTTGTATTGTACAAAGCGTAAACGTCTCAATAAAATAAAAACTGTTCAAGTGTAAAATTGTTACAACAATGCATTCCTGACATTGCATTCTTTACTTGAACCACTGCAATGAAGTACCTATACAATGTGTGCAGAAAAGTAGTTATTTAGACCTAAAGACATAATATTAAAGGTATACAAGAACAATATATAAACTGTTAATGTGTATTTCTTTTCTTTCATACATTATAGGTAAAATAGGTACCTAATAGATATTTTATATTAAATAATCTATATTTTTGAATGCTAAAATTATCTTAGGCATAGCTTCTCACCACAACACAGGATACGCAACAAGAACTCCCGAAACAGTAATAGTATAACTCATGAGACGCCATAACCCGGGCATCCTTATCCTTACTAATTCATAAATGTGAAAACGAGATGATGACTCAGTAAAAATATTGACGAGTTTAAAAGTTAATGTGTAGAACAAAACTATAGCGCGATTTAAACTGTACAACGCCATCTATCGAGCGGAGTAGTTAACTTCTGTTTGTTAAGGTTTGATTTCTTAATTTCACGCGTACAAAGTCGCGGGCAACAGCTAGTATTAAATAAATGAAACATGAAAGTAACTACAAATACTCGTAATGCCTACGCAAAAAGTTAATAGATTCTATTATGACTTAGATAAATTTCGTTTTTAATAGATATGACACAACCAGTTAAATCCAAAAAGTTATTAATCATCTCAAAAAATTTTTTGTATGACGTTTGTGCAGTGATAGTTACGAAACTTTCCTAAAAAATAAACCGATTTGTCAAAAAATTTGTGTGCATAACAAGGTGGCTCTGAGAATCGGACAACATAATATATTTTTTATATAACACGCTTTTATAAGTTCGGTATGTATCTATCAATGTATTAATCGAAGTAACGGAATTTTTCAACGCGAGTTTTAACCACTTGCGATAGTCGGATTGATTTGAAATTTTGCATACATATCAAGGACCGATGACAATGCAATTATTTAAAAAGTTATTCAGAATTTTCAAGCGTGTTTTGTAGTTTTTGAACTAAGCAAATTATTTTACTTTTAATTAAAACCCGTAGGTCCTAGTGGGGTCTAGAAAGGCCACAAGTAACTGCGAGGTACCATTAGTACCTACTTATTTATAAAAGGTTTTTGTAATTGCTTTAAATAACAAAAAAAATAGTTTGTATTTTTAATAGCTTTACAACAAAAGGATATGATGTATAAACAAAATAACGATTAGATAATATCGGCATTGACGTAATATTAAAAATAGTTAGAAAATAAAACCGGCTGATATTGAACTCATTTTAATTGGATTGCTCCCGATGTTTACAAACCATATCCAAATTTCTATTAAAAATAAAATAAAAATGTTGTTTTAACATAAACTGTTTATTTACAGTCATCTTATGATAAAAATAAAGTATAATAAATGACGGCTTACAACGAAAACTTTATATAAAATATGAATTTATGTTAACTGTTATATCCATTTCTTTTACGATTATTTGTACAATGAAATATTATTATTAAACTGTCTTTCAACATTAATTTTATATAATATGATAGTTTAAATTAATTTTGTAATTACAGAGCATTGTGCAGGTTAGATTTTTACTGATGTAGAAACATATTCTAATTCTAGAGGCTGTTCATATTGTTTAAACATATATATTTAAATAAACTTAACTTAACTTTTAAATTGGATGTGGGTAAACCCTGTAATAACTGATCGTAGAAGACATATTACAGCTCAGTCTCACCCGTAACCATGGTGACTGCAAAGTCTCCGAAACGTGGGGCCAAAAGTTAATACGCGCCTAAATCCGTAAAAATGTATATTATTTAATAAGCACAATTTTATTGTAATTATCACCAAGTCATGTCATTTTATTATATATTATAATAAATAATAGGTACTTACTACTTAATGCTATATCATACTTGTACTGTTTCTATGGTTTTTGTTTTTACTCTCACATTTTATATTTTTGTTTTAAATATTATGTATTTTGTTTTGTATTACTAATAATAATATATACACTATATTCTGTATAGCCACCTATAATTGTTTGTTATATTATTACTTTTTATAATTTTAGTTTAATTTTATTATTTTCTTACTATTAAATTTAAAATTAAACTTGTAGTCTGTGACGTCACTAAGCGGCCCAGCGGAAGACCAGCGCTGGTTTTTAACCAGCAACATGCTGAGCTGGGACCGTTTTGTGACGGATACATTACTCTTATGATTTATTCTATTCCTTTTTTTTTGTTAACAACTTTTGTAATGTAACCTCGCAAATAAACTTATTTTCTTTCTTTCTTTCTTTCTAAAAAGTGGTTTTATTTAAACGAATGAGTCGCGCAAGTGTTAGAAAATATTATGTTAACTTTGTTATTATTAGGCTATTCAAATTCCTAGTCTATCCAGCTTCTGGCGTTATTCCGTCCATTGCTGGACAATACTTCAAAAAACATCTTATAAACAAGCCTCACTCCTTTCTGTGTAACCTCGTTGAGGATATTAGGCTCAGTTAACGTGAAAATGCCCCAGGCATTAAGACCGCCTTTGTACAATTATTGGATAAAAAGTTTGAAATAAATAAATAAATAAAAAATTGGTCAAGTGCGAGTCGGACTCGCGCACGAAGGGTTCCGTACCATTATCTATGCAACATAAGACAACGTTATTAGTATCGAACAAGAAACGGTAAAAAAATCATGTTTGTTGTATGGGAGCCCCCCTTAAATATTTATTTTATTTTATTTTTAGTATTTGTTGTTATAGCGGCAATAGAAATACATCATCTGTGAAAATTTCAACTGTCTAGCTATCACCGTTCTTGAGATACAGCCTGGTGACAGACGGACGGACGGACGGACGGACAGCGAAGTCTCAGTAATAGGGTCCCGTTTTTACCCTTTGGGTACGGAACCCTAAAAACAACGTTAGTGTATGAATTACTTACGTATTTTGACAAATTAAATAATAGACATGTACAAAACAGAGAAAAGTTAGCATTGCAATAATATTGAGGGCATATTATCTTTACTGCTAGAATGCATCAGGGACAGAAGTGAAAAGGCATCACAGATGAAGCTATAAGATTAAACGATAGATACGCGGCTCTGTTCACTCACTTGAAGATAAAATGTCACTTACAGTAGGCGTTTAGTAAGTTGATACCTCATATTTGTTATGTAATATAGTTAACAGTAAACCAAATATATAAAAAAAAAACAATTTGATTATAAAGATTACATTGATTTCATAGTTATTTTCTTAATTGACTCAGAATAATATAGTCTGTAATGGCTAGACATAGCACTTAAGAGGATACCAAAATAGCTTCGTGCATTTTTCTACGTACGAAGTTTTCATTGTTTCTTTAGATTGAATGGCTAGAGCTCTAATTTTTAAGTATATGTTTTTTCAATATATGATCTAGGATAGCATAAACTCAGAAACACGATTGAAAAAAGTTTTCTCGATAGAAAATCTTAGCGAAACAACCTCTCTAAATTTTTTATTTTTTTCATTTGTCGGTCTATTATCGCGTATTAACTAATGAAATAACTTTAAAAACATAAGTAACTATTATATATAGAAACACGTAAATCAGAATTAAAATATATTTAGTAGATTTTGAGTAAATAGGAAAAGTATCCCTAATTCTTCATTTTCTGTGCCTACTGGCTGTGTTAATATGTACGTGTCGGCGATGATATACCAGTGGCGTGCGCTCTATACAAGCTTATAAGCACTACTTTACTTGCCATTCACAGATATTTTAATAAAACGTTCGTATGTTTTAGATGACTTTATTCATTTATTTACTATTAATTAAACAAAATATTATAACTTAAAAACGCCTACCTAATAATTCATAAATAGCCCCAATATGTGCTTGCAAATTGTTTTTTGCCAGGCGTTTGGCGAAGGAATAATATTAGCGTAGCGAGCAAGCTCCACGCCGCCCGCCTGCCATGAGTTCATATGTGTGTAGAAATTTTGGTGTCCGTGCACAGTTCGCAAACGCACACAGGCTTGCATATTGAAGACGCTTTGTACGGCATGTCATGCCGCATGAGTTAGCGATCGGAAGTTTTCGCGAGTATTCGGCGTTCGTTCGTTACTTGGTTCGACGGAGGCCATTTTATTTTTTCATGTGATTCATTGAACTGTTTAATATTGAGTTTCTTTAATTTAATAATTGTATGGATTTCCGTTTGTTGATTATAAAATGTTATTTGATTGTGAAATGTGTGTTGATAGTGTGTGTTTGTTAAAAATTAAAAATAACAAGTTCTCACAATTGTCGTTCGGTGAAAAAATTCAAATTGTGTCTATAGGTAGATGTATACCCGAGTTACAACTTAATCAACAAAAGGGTAACGTAACTAGAAAATTTCATGTTAAAAGTTATGAAACGTATAACTGGCTATGTGGTTGTGTACACACGAATAAATTATTTTGTTTCCCTTGCTTATTGTTTAGTAATTCTAGTACAGTGTGGACTGATTCGGGATATTCAGATTTAAATAATTTCCATTCCGCGACAAAGAAGCATGACCATACAGAAAAACATCTGGAGGCCTGCATAAAATTAAATACTTTTGGTAAATCTCGTATCGAAACGAGTATCAACAGTCAGTTACGATTAGATATACCGACATCTATGGACAAATTGCGTTATTTTTTGCGTCTATAAGTTGTGTAATAGATAGCTGATGAATTAGGTACTTCACAATCCATAATCACTAGATGGCAGTTTTTATCTTCAGTCCACTTTACGCTTTGTGTTTAGTAAACAAGTGGTTTTGAAGTTCCAGCGGATTGTCGTAAGTAGTTTAGTTTTATTTATGAGTTCATAGACTATTAATATTATTATACATCAAGATAAACTAGATGATTTGTGCTTTATAATTAAGTATACATATAGCATACATATCACAGTTTTAAGAGTAAAATCGAGTTATATTTTGAATTGTTATGTTTTCTCCTCTGTCCTCTTCTGTTCTCATTTTTAATACTTTAAAATAAATTTTCACATCTTAAAAAATAGATAGATTTCATCTGTAGTCTTCTAGTAATTTTTCGTAGTATTTGTCTTCACTCTAGGTATTATAGATAAGAAGCTATAAAGGTTTTTTGTTACAACATGCGAGCGCGGTACCGATCGAATCAGCGCCACGCGTAGCTGGACGGACAACGGTATAATAGGTATTAACTAAAAAATGAAAACAGCTATTGCTGTATCTTAAATGTTTCGCTATTTTTTTGCACACATTTATATTAATTAAAATCGTTAGTCTATAATAAACAGTTTTTATATAAAAAAAGTTCTGTTAACATTGCCGAATTGTGTTATTGACGCTATCAATTTTCATTTTTTAGTTAAGTTTAGGTCTGCACATAGAATAGGCACCAATGTAACTCGAAAATTTCATGTTAAAAGTTATGAAACGTATGTACATACGTACATGTACGTATGTATGTACGTACGTAGTTATTGTTTAGTAATTCTAGTACAGTGTGGACTGATTCGGGATATTCAGATTTAAATTTGTTCTGTTGGCATGGTTTCCGACTTAGAGATCCGTCGCGTGGCTATGCTAAAAATCTATAAGAGTAAGTGTACTACCTACAGTATAAGAGCCTACCCTGCTTCAACTTTATGTGCACGCCACTGTGATATACGATAATATTGATGTAGGCCCTTAACACTTACATTCAAAACTAAGGTGGGTAAGACACATAGTTCAAATTTAATTACAAAAATTTACGTAAAAGATACGAACATAATAAATGGCTTTATTGAAATAAATAAATATGACGTACAGGCACAAAGAATTCACAATAAGATATTTTTATAGCACACGAGAGCGATAACAAATCAAGTTTTATAAATAAAATCTTATTTAAGTTCATTAAAAAATTACTGAATGAAACACAAGGCTGTGTTTGTTTTCACTATCAATAAGATTAGTTATTAGTGGGTGGTCTCGGTATTATAACAAGAGTTTAAAAAACCGAAAATTGCAAGTTGTGATCTTTCTGTACTGGGGTTACTATCTTCATATATCCGATATTGTGATACGATCGAGTAATTTAAATACGAGGCAATAAACGTTCAATTATCATATTAAGGGCCTACATCAATATTATCGTATATCATCGCCGACACGTACATATTAACACAGCCAGTAGGCACAGAAAATGAAGAATTAGGGATACTTTTCCTATTTACTCAAAATCTACTAAATATATTTTAATTCTGATTTACGTGTTTCTATATATAATAGTTACTTATGTTTTTAAAGTTATTTCATTAGTTAATACGCGATAATAAACCGACAAATGAAAAAAATAAAAAATTTGAGAGGTTGTTTCGCTAAGATTTTCTATCGAGAAACCTTTTTTCAATCGCGTTTCTGAGTTTATGCGATCCTAGATCATATATTGAAAAAACATTTAAAAATTAGAGCTCTAGCCATTCAATCTAAAGAAACAATGAAAACTTCGTACATAGAAAAATGCACGAAGCTATTTTGGTATCCTCTTAATGAAATAACTACTGATGTACACATGGGCGAGATTTATAGATATTAACTTGCTTAAATGATATTTTACGTAATTTAAGACCTGTTAGTATATTTGAAATAGTTTAAATTTCTATCATTTTTATACCGTTTCTTGCTCGATACTAATAACGATGCCTTATGTTGCATAGATAATGGTACGGAACCCCTCGCGCGCGAGTCCCACTCGCACTTGACCCATTATTTATACCTATATGTTTTTGAGTGAGTTTCGACCGATTAGGAATTCGTAATGTATACATAAATAATGTTTAACACGTTAATTATAATTTTAATATGTAATATAAAATGATTTAATGATTTATAATGATTATTAATAATGTTTGGTTTAAAAAAATATGTTCTGGTTGACCCTGCGCCACTCCGATTATTCGATAACATTTATAATTTTTGTGTATCTTAATTATGTGCAATTAAATTTAGACTTGGTTAAGTGTAATTATAATTGGTGTGGCTAAATTTATTCAATGAATTTTTCAAATTAGGATTTTAAATGTCGAATGGGTTAAGTAATAGAGAATAAGGACACATTCAATTAGAAAACACAAAACTACAAAATATATATTAATAATAATAATAATAAATATTCATGGACATTTCACACAGCGTCCTCTGGACCCAAGATAAGCTTATTATGCTTGTATTATGGGTACCAGAATACGGATAGAATACATACACTACTTTTCTTTTTGTATTATGTAAGTACTAGTTATTTATCGAAAACACATGTAACGTTTTAAATTATTGTATAAGGTCACGAAGATTTTAAAATTATGCTATGTTAAAATATTATTATATGATGTATGAGTCGTATATATATAAATAACTTCACCAATTCATCAGCAACTTTGGCAAGATGCCAATGGATCTGGTTTCCCATGATCTGATATTCCGGTAAATCCAGTAAATTGGAGTAGGTGTGGGCTGATACGTCGAATAAAAAGTCCTTCACCTTTCCTTATTGTTAGTACTTTACATACATACAATCACGTATTTCTGAGTAGTGGGGGATTAAGAATACAAGCATCACAACCCCATTTCTGCCCCAGGGGCAAACTGATGTTGGTAATGTAAAATTTTGCGTTGATGCTAACGCAAAATTTTAGTCTACTCTAGTATCTATAGTAGAATATAAAATACTTAGTTGTACTTTTTAGTGAGCTTCTTTTTAGGGTTCCGTACCCAAAGGGTAAAAACGGGACCCTATTACTGAGACTTCGCTGTCCGTCCGTCCGTCCGTCCGTCCGTCCGTCCGTCCGTCCGTCCGTCCGTCCGTCTGTCACCAGGCTGTATCTCAAGAACGGTGATAGCTAGAGAGTTGAAATTTTCACAGATGATGTATTTCTATTGCCGCTATAACAACAAATACTAAAAATAAAATAAAATAAATATTTAAGGGGGGCTCCCATACAACAAACATGATTTTTAGGGTTCCGTACCCAGTATCTCAAGAACGGTGATAGCTAGACAGTTGAAATTTTCACAGATGATGTATTTCTATTGCCGCTATAACAACAAGTACTAAAAATAAAATAAAATAAATATTTAAGGGGGGCTCCCATACAACAAACATGATTTTTAGGGTTCCGTACGCAGTATCTCAAGAACGGTGATAGCTAGACAGTTGAAATTTTCACAGATGATGTATTTCTATTGCCGCTATAACAACAAATACTAAAAATAAAATAAAATAAATATTTAAGGGGGGCTCCCATACAACAAACATGATTTTTTTACCGTTTCTTGCTCGATACTAATAACGTTGCCTTATGTTGCATAGATAATGGTACGGAACCCTTCGTGCGCGAGTCCGACTCGCACTTGACCAATATTTTAATTGAAGTGGCACGAAGATTGTCTTTGAAGCTTTATTTTTTATCTGTATACCACCAACTAGTTTTAACTCAAACTGTAAAAAATATTTATTAAACTCTTTCTCTCTCCAGCCCACTTACGTCCCACTGTTGGGCACGGGCCTCCTCCACTTTGGGAGGGAGTATGGTCTACTGTGCCGCGCTGACCAGGCGTGTTGGCACACGGTTTATTTTCGAGTTTTCCGTCTCTCACAGAGGATACCTTTGTGCAATATCCCTTAGCTGACTTTTACAGCACTCTTGGGAGGAGATGGGGTGGTGACACTTGTATACTTACTCCGTCACCACACGGAGATATACTATTAAACTAATATTAATCAAACTTAACTACTAGTAAAATACTACTACTACTCAAATTAGCAACACTATTATAAAAATCGAACCCAAGATATTTCAATAATTTGGTTTACTCGTTAAATAATGTAAACATAATTAAAATGTTTGACACATAGACACGATGTTCACAGTAATAAAATTCATAAAAACATACCTGAAAACAGGAAGACATATTAATGTTGACGTTAAATTTATTTTAATGTCTTTTCGCAAGGCTGTCATAATATAATCATCATGTCACCATCCCATATCTTCCTATAAGTAACAGTTATTTAAGTGAACCAATCCATATGGTGGCGGATTTAGAATACAAGTGTCACCCCCCTTTTCTTTCCCAGGGTGTTCTAAAAGCGAGCTAAAGATACAAAACACACAGAACACACATAGAAACACAGATAGAAAACTCGAAACTAAATCCTGTGCCAACACGCTCGGTCAGTGTGGCACAATAGACCATAATCCCTCCTAAAGTGGAGGAGGCCCGTGCACAATAGTGGGACGTTACCGGGCTAGAGCGATAGAGAGAGAGAAACACATCTAAGTGAAAATGGAAGCATCTGCCAGAGACAACAAAACGCTTTAACACTGTGCTATATAATAGTAGACCAAATATACTCTCAGTATGTATGTCCATATTCATTATGTCCCGACGCTATTAGCGAATTAACCCTTAAATTTTCGGTACACGCAGATACATATAAATATTCGAATCTTGACGCATATGACCACTGCTTTTATAGCCTTGGTAATAGATAACCTGGGTGTCACCCAAGTATTAGTTATAAGGACCTTTATAATAATCTAAAATATACAGTCACATCCGGTCCCCCTGTCAATCTTTCCTTTAGCCCTAGTAATACGAGTAATAAACACAATGTTACCACAAACTTACAAAACAAAGTTATTTGAGCGGTTATTTGTCAATACTTGGATTATGTTACCATAAAATATTTTAGACCTGCCTTTAAATAACAATGAGATGATCTTTCTTGTAGACAAAAAATATAAGGACTTTTATTTCGTGAGTAAACTTCGAATTACTATTGATATTTATTCACAGAAATATACCAATAACAATCTGAGTCACAATTCGCAAATAAAAATGCACTAATGTAGAAGTGCGGCTTGTAAAAAGTGCGGCTTGTAAAAAGTGCGGCTATTTAGTTTTTTCTTGTCCTCCATCGATCATTGCAACTATCTCAGAACGATTTAGCAGTGTTTAGTCTTGTTTTTGAATAGTGAAAGTGTAAGAAGGATTGAAAACCTAAAGCTTTTCTTGGATCTGGTGTATACATGGACTAATACATAGTAGGGGGAAGTTAAATCAATTAATTAATAATCACTACTATGTGGCGCGCAATAAGAGAGGTCGAGAGAGATAGAGAAAGGATAAATATTTGGATCATAAAAATATTTATTGAGCAGAGTCAATGGAGGGTTGAACGCCTAAAAACCTCCTAAAACTAATTAAACATAAATGGACTTACAAAGCCGCCGATAGATGGAGCTCTATGGTAGAAACGTAAATGGCGGAATTGCATAAGCTATTTATAAACATAACAGTTAATCAGTGAATAGCGCACGTCTATGTACGTTAAAATGTGATCTTGAAATAGCAACCATGCACTGCGTTACATTTTTAATGATAACGTTAATTTCACGTCCGGGCGACGAACCGACACAACATTTAGGGTTGTCAACTTTCAAACTGATAAATGTACTACATATATTTTATTTATTTGCTTTAACCTATAACCTTGTTTTTGATCATGTGGAAACTGTATTATTACGTATAAAAGTCTGTCAAGTACAAGGCAGATTTACACACAATAGGGGTTTTGTGTCAAATCGTAGTCGTATACATAATTTGCTTCTAAATTAATAATGGTCAAACTAAATAAAAAAGTATTTTTGTTATGTAAGTTAAGTAAGTTTTACACACATTCATACTCGCCGATTTATTGTAATGTACGATTTATTTATAATACATTTATGTTTTATAATAGGTACGTTGTATTACAGAAAAGAAAAGTATGCTTAGGTGGTTTGGTCATGTGGGGAGGATGGATGATAGTCGATTAACGAAAGGCATATACTCGGCGAAGGTAAGTGGAAATGCTGGGAGAGAGAGAAAAATATACTCCGATGTCATTGCCGGTATACTCCAAAAGGGGCAAGTGCGTAGCACTTACAACCGTCGGGCATGTATGACCAGAAAATGTGCCGTAGCACATGGAGCTCTATAGTCTCTACCTACCCCCGTGGGATAAAGGTGTGATGTTATGTTATGTTTATGTATTACACATTTATGTCCGAATCTGTAAAAATTACTGGAATAAAAATAAACTAAGTATTTAATAGAAATTAAAGTGTGTGACAGCCCTATAGTTAAGGCGGTGCTATCTTTAGCCGTTTCTCGGTGCGATCTCAACGTGTTAAGTAAACAAAGGTGCGCGGACGCCGCGGTCGGTATACCACCGCAAATAGACGGTGCGTGTCATGCGGCGATGCAGCGGAAGGGTTACGCGTCATTTGCGTTTGTCAAGACGTTTACTTAACCCTTCTAGTCGATATATAAACCTATGTTAATGATATATTCGTGTTTAATGCTTATTGTACATACGCTAGGCATAGATATATATATTATATACAGGACCGAGAGAGACGGGAACGACAGAATCGCACCCACCTTATTAGCACGTTTTGTTACAGCTAGTCTAGATCTAAATCTGTCTTTTATTCTGACAGATTAAGAATACAAGTATCACCACTCCTTTTCCTTCCCAGGGTGCTCTAACAGCCAGCTATGTGATAATGTACACAGATGACATACACTGCGAAAAATGGAAAACTCTAAACTAGACCCTGTGCCAACACGCCTGGTCAGCGCGGCACAGTACACCATAATCCCCTCAATAGTGGAGAAGGCCTGTGCCTAACAGTGAGACAGTCCAGCCCATTAAAGGTCCCACTGTTAGTAACGTAGTTAAGAGGATACCAAAATAGCTTCGTGCATTTTTCTACGTACGAAGTTTTCATTTTTTCTTTAGATTGAATGGCTAGAGCTCCAATTTTCCAGTATATGTTTTTTCAATATATAATCTAGGATCGCATTAACTCAGAAACGCGACTGAAAAAAAGTTTTCTCGATAGAAAATCTTAGCGAAACAACCTCTGCAATTTTTTATTTTTTTCATTGTCGGTCTATTATCGCGTATTAACTAATGAAATAACTTTAAAACCATAAGTAACTATTATATATAGAAACGTAAACCGGAATTAAAATATATTTAGTAGATTTTGAGTAAACAAAAAAAATATCCCTAATTCTTCATTTTCTATACCTACTAGCTGTGTTAATAGGTAAACGTCGACGATAATATTGATGTAGGCCCTTAACGTAGTAATCTCACTGTTAGCAAACGAGAAAGAGTGTTAGCATCGAGTATTAGTAACTCCGCAGAATGGCTACGTTCTATTTCCTCATAAACCAAGTGATTAATAGATAGTAATTAACGAATATTTTGGTCAGTAAATACATAAAGATTACAATTGTATTACATTGTTCTGATCTAATCTTATTGCTCCAAAAATTAATTTCCTGTTTCGCCTAGTTGCGTTCATGTACCTACTAATATAATAGTGAAAGAATTTGTAATTATGTATCGTGTAATAATGAAATAGGTAGATTTACTTTGCAACCATTTAAATATTTGATCACAACTTGAGCATAATTAAATAAACCAATTTTAGGCATATGTCCCCCACAATTGGGGGACGCTCTCTGTTTCTATTGAAATAACTAATCCGAAAATCTCCGAAATGTGAGACTAGATTTAAATAGTATACGCGTCTAATTCCGTAAAACGTGGTTTTATTGGAATAATAAATGACTCGCGCATTTGTTAGAGAATAAACTAATCGTGTCAAATGTCATGAAAACCCAAGGCTCTAACATATTTTAATATTCAACTAACTTAGCACTTTACAATTACATTAAAAAAAAACAAACAAAAATATCATACACACTCTCAACAGATTGCAACATGAAAAATGTTTCCATTAAAAATTTCACAATGTTTACACGACCATTTGAAAATATACACAATTATAAACAACTAGTTTAGAACGCAGTACCATTTCATAATGGTCGGTTTGTATAGCGCTTTGTGGTTGCAACTTGGTTTAAGAGATGATGCAGATTAGATACGTATGAAAACACATAGATGCCGCTTTTGTCGAAAACCTTGTGTAAATTTACCGAGTATTGTACATAGAAGCAGATACCATACATATTTGTACGTCTTTACTTATTTCGGTTGACAAATTTCTGTGTGTGGTCCCCTAATGCTCGAAATTGGAGCATTATTAATTTTTATAGAAATAAAGTTAACAAGTTATGTATTTAATAAATCAAATTATGGTGGAAAAAGTGAAATGCCGCAAGTGGGACTTGAACCCACGACCTCGGAATACCGTTCCGAAGCTCTTCCAACTGGGCGTATTGCGGTCTACTTGTGGTATTTACGGTATTCCGAGGTCGTGGGTTCAAGTCCCACTTGCGGCATTTCACTTTTTCCACCATAATTTGATTTATTAAGTAAAAGCATAGCATGTCAAATGCAAAAATTTATAAATTAAGTTATGTATTTTTAAGTATTACGTTACACGAGTGTTAGCGTTTAGAGTACATTTTATACGCTAATACATAACTACCGTAATTGCTAATGACTTTTGGTGTATATGTGATTTTCGGATTTTTTACGAAATGGATTTGAAATACGTAGGTATATTAATTAGCTCTTAAAATTTATAACAGTAAAATCAAGTAAAGTATTATGGTCTTATCCATAATGACTTATCGGAGGTTTAAACAATAACTTTATCGGAGGGATAATAAACATTTTATCGTAAAAAGACTATTATGAAAACAGTTTTTGACAATTTTAGCAAACCAATTATAGCGAACTTTTAAACCTCCGATAAGTCATTATGAATAAGACCATTAAACTACGCATGTAACTTTAAAAATCAGCATTTATGGTAGTCCAACAACTCGTCTGTGCCTTTCAACAGATTTAATTTTAAAGTGCGAGTTTTTATAATCATATAACATCTGCTGCGATGTCGCGATAATTCCTTAAAACGAATACAATAACGAAAGTTATTAATACAATAAAATTTAAAATTAAATTATAAATACGAGTTTATGCAAAATATATTTAATAACTTCACTTTGGACGGAGAGTATCAAATTAATTAACTCTTTCAAAATCATTTAATGACATCGTAAAAACTTAAGCCCGTAATGAATCCGTTGATGTTTCAAAAACGTTTATAACTAAAATGGTTATAAAAAGTGTTATAATAAAACGTAATAAATAACATAGACTGCTTTGATAGCGCAGTGGCAATACGCAGATCTATATGCAGTACAATTCGCGGTTTAAGCAAAATAATGGTTTAAATAATAAATGAACTCTGATAAATCAACTCGGAGTCTAGAAATATGGTGATCAGTAATAGGTCTTTTACATGGAATTATTATAAAATAATTATTCGGATTTCAGTCTCAAAATTACGAAAATATTTTTTAGAAGAGAGATGTTAAGGCGTTAGTAAAGCATAGAAATATAGCTTACTTTAGGACCAGAGGACGTTGTATGGAATGTACATAAATATTTTTTAAATAAGGATTACATAAATAATTACTCGAAGTTGCAATCAAAACCATGACAACGTCTGCCGGCTCGCCTCTACAAAAACAATGTGTAGCTGTAGAGTATCAAAGAACATCACTACTAGTTAAACAAATTACCGAGTTCCGAGTATAATTTTACAATAGTGCCAACTGACCTAGATAGCAACAGATATTTGACTATTTAATTTTATCACCACTACGACAAATGAACACGAATTGTGAGGTACAGACAAAGAACTATTAGTACAATCTTATAATATGAAAGTACACATTTAGCATCAGGTGGAGAGTAGACATTTGCCAACTCAAAAAGAGAATGGATGACATTGCGGAGATTTGATTACTATCTTTACCTTTTTAATTAGCTAAATTCAAATTAAAATAAATAAACAATAAATTTATACTAATATTCCAAAGCTGAGAGAGAGAGTTCGTTTGTTTGTTACTTTTAAAGCGCTAATCCTAGGAACCACTATTCCGATTTCAAAAATTTTTTCAGTGTTGAATAGTACATTTATCGATGAAGGCTATATAACATCACGCTGCGACCAATGGGAGCGAAGCAATAGTGAAAAATGTTGGATGAATGGACTTGTATTCTTAATCCAGCACCACACGGACAGAGTCACATAGAAAATATATCACTGTCATTTACAAGACAAGAAACACTATAAAAATATTATTAAACTTAAAATATGAACCCATTAATAAGATAATAGTTTCTCTATACCCATACATTTATAGAAACCATACAAAGTTGAAAACCATTCATACATTCCATTGAACAAAAGTATAATTACAAGTAGTTCAAATAACAGCAGGACAAAGGTGCCTTGGTGGGCTGTATGGTGTTTGTGGAATGATCTGAACGCAACGCGGCTTTAAACTGCACTTGTATAAACATAATTATAACTTATACAACGATTATTTTATATAAAAAAAAGTTGGACATAAGAACGTTGAAGCGTTTTCAGTACATATATCACTGCTTTTCAAAATTTCAAATGCTTATTTCCTTTACTTAATAAATTAAATTATGCTGGAAAAAGTAAATGCCGCAAGCGGGACTTGAACCCACGACCTCGGAATATCGTTCCGAAGCTCTTCCAACTGAGCTTATTGCGGTCGTGCTTGTAGCATTCAAATTAACCACCACAATCGTTACTCGATCGAGTTTATATCGTATTTCTACGTACTACGCAGTCACTTTTTCCACCATAATTTAATTTATTAAGTAAAGCATAGCATGTCAATTGCAAAATCAATAAATTACCTTACTTCCTTATCCTTACTAATTTATAAGTGCGAAATCCGGATAACGACACAATAAAAATGTTGACGAGCTTAAGTGTTAATGTGTGGAACGAAACGATAGCGCGATTTAAAAAAACGTACAACGCCATCTATTGAGCAGAAGAGTAAATTTCTGTTTGTTAAGGATTGATTTCTAAATTTCACGCGTACGAAGTCGCGGGTGTTTACTATGTATTATATGTATGTATTTACAAAAGAAAAGTAGTTTATGTATTATATCCGTACTCTGGTACCCATAACACAAGCATATAAGCTTAGCTTGGGACCAGAGGACGTTGTGTGAAATGTCCATGAATATTTATTTATTTATAGCTCATATTGGTCGCAGCTTGATGTTATATAGCTTTCCGCGATAAATGGACTATCAAACACAAAAAGAATAGTTATATCAATTCGAACCATTAGTTCCTAAAATTAGCTCGTTCAAAGAAACCAACTCTTTACCTTTATAATATTAGTATAGAAGTATAGAATAAATCAAAGAAAACACTTTAATAGATAATGTAAGATAAACTACAAACAATATGTAAGAGTGGCATCAGATCAGTTCCTCGTAATGTCATTGTAGTTTACATTAGAACTGACAGAAATACCGTTGCTGTAAACAAACTTGTGAATATTCCTTGAAACAACACACATAATAATATTATCTTGTAATGGTCTTATTCATAATAACTCATCGAAGGTTTAAAAGTTTGCTAAAATTGGTTCGCGAAAATTGTCCAAACTTGTTATTCATAGTAGTCTTTTCACGCTACAACGTTTATTATCTCTCCGATAAAATCTCCGTTTAAACCTCCGATAAGTCATTATGAATAAGACCATATGTGTATACTTAGACATGTCACTATTTAGCTTAATTAACGCATTCACTGCTAAGAAATTTGCGAATTTGAACCCAATGCTAACAAAAGACGCATTAGCCCAGTGCGGTAAACGTTTATATACGCCTAGAAAATTTTTCGCGTGGTGCTATGGACGCGTGTGTGCGTTCATAGAAAACTAATGTAGTACGGCTGGACGCATTAAAGGAATTAGAATAATAATAGAATAATAGAATTGTAGAATGTAGAGTCGTAGAATATAAACCAAAGAAAAGTAATATGAAGTAGTTATGAAAATAATAGATATTTTAAAATAATTTCGGCCGTGCCTTTGAAAATTAAGGATTTTCTTCACTTTCTCAGGTGATTACCATCAGATCCTGACCTGGTGCCAATGGGACCATACGGGAACCACAAGCTTTCTAATAAAAAAGAATCATTAAAATCGCTACCCCCAGTTAAAAGTTATGAGGTAACAAACAAACAAAAATTAAAAAAAAAACATATAGACGAATTGAGAACTTCCTCCTTTTTTGAAGTCGGTTAAAAATAGGGTTATGAAGAGTGGAACTGTAGACTGTAGTAACTGAGTAATCGAGGACAACCCTCAAATTTCAAAGGTGTGGTGACGGATTAAGAATACAAGTGTCACTACCCCATCTCCTCCCAAGGGTGCTGTAAAAGTCAGCTAAGGGATATTGCGCACAGATAACACCCTCTGTGAGAGACGGAAAACTCCATAATAAACCCTGTGCCAACACGCCTGGTCAGCGCGGCACAGTAGACCACAATCCCTCCCAAAGTGGAGGAGGCCCGTGCTAAACAGTCGGAAGGTAAATGGACTGGAGAGAGAGATGAAGTCGGTTGTACTTTTGTTTTAAATAATACTCAGCTATAGGTACCTACTCTTATTGCCAAACAGACAATTCCTTTCATACACAATCTTTTAAAAAGATGCGACCACTTCGATATACAGCAGAAAAGAAACAGAAAATATAATATCATAATAAAGTCATTGCTTTCATGAACTAAAATAAATAAATAGTAAATATAAATATAAAGCATTCATTATGTTTTTTTTTTGCTACAGTTATTTTACTACACAATCGGTTACAACATACATTTACTAATAATGAATAATTGGTCAAGTGCGAGTCGGACTCGCGCACGAAGGGTTCCGTACCATTATCTATGCAACATAAGGCAACGTTATTAGTATCGAGCAAGAAACGGTAAAAAAATCATGTTTGTTGTATGGGAGCCCCCCTTAAATATTTATTTTATTTTATTTTTAGTATTTGTTGTTATAGCGGCAATAGAAATACATCATCTGTGAAAATTTCAACTGTCTAGCTATCACCGTTCTTGAGATACTGGGTACGGAACCCTAAAAATCATGTTTGTTGTATGGGAGCCCCCCTTAAATATTTATTTTATTTTATTTTTAGTATTTGTTGTTATAGCGGCAATAGAAATACATCATCTGTGAAAATTTCAACTCTCTAGCTATCACCGTTCTTGAGATACAGCCTGGTGACAGACGGACGGACGGACGGACGGACAGCGAAGTCTCAGTAATAGGGTCCCGTTTTTACCCTTTGGGTACGGAACCCTAAAAATTACTGTTTATTTAAACATATATTATGTAAATTTTAGTAGCATAATATTAACTTATAATATTTGAAACAGTATTTAATTTGTGTTAGTGTTTAGGTAGTTTAAAAGTATTTAATTTTCTGGCCATTCATGAAAAAATAACTCTAAAATTTTGGGGTTATGTTATGAGTATAAGTTTTAAACAGAATATTCAGCGAAAGATTTTCTCTACGCGTATATCTATACTAACATATAGAGCTTCGGGGTCGCGTGCAACAGCTAATCTAGGATATAAGCTATTATTACCTTCTTCTTCAGCCCATTTACGTCCCACTGTTGGGCACGGGCCTCCTCCACTTTTGGAGGGATTATGGTCTACTGTGCCACGCTGACCAGGCGTGTTGGCACAGGGTTTATTTTCGAGTTTTCCGTCTCCCACAGAAGATGTTAACTGTGTGTAATATCCCTTATCTGACTTTTACAGCACCCTTGGGAGGAGATGGGGTGGTGACACTTGTATTCTTAATCCCTCACCACACGGAGGATTTTATTTCATTATTACCTATCTTATTAATATTATAAAGCTGAAGAGGTTTTTTGTTTGTTTGAACGCGCTAAAAGCAGCAACTACTAGTCCGATTTGAAAAATTCTTTAAATGTTGGATAGTACATTTATCGAGGAAGGCTTTATAACGCAACACCTAATAAGAGTGAAAAATCAGTGAAAAAAAATGAGAAGACGGGGAAAATTTTGTAAATTCTAAAATTTTCTAAACTAGTGTTTACACTGTTTACTATATATAACGATACAATACGAACCTCTCAAAACGCCTCCAATAATAAAATCCGAGACGATTTGTGATACACACAATCAAGAAATCTATGCAAATAGCTTTGCACAGATATATCGCCACGATATATCGTTATCAGATCTTTAGGTCTTTTACGGACGACATCAAAATATCGTCCAACTATCCGAGATATCGACACAAGTTATTTAATTTCCCTTTAACACTCTATCATTATAAATCATCTATCAAAAGTTTTGCATTCTAAGACCAGTAATTAAATTATTTAATATAAGTTTTATTAATAATCGTGTTTGTTTATAATCAGAAACGGCTGAACCGGTATTGATTTATTGCTAGAAAGGTGTCTTAATTGACATCTTACATATACATATAATAATGCTTCATAGTCATAGATACATGTTGCCGAGTCCCTGAGGGCCCTTCGGCTATTATGTCACAATTACCGCAACACGTCCAAGATAATTCAAGTAGGACCTTGCGGTGGAACCTGATATAGGAGATATAACACACTAACACGCTTATCAACTAACTCTACTAACTACACTCCAACCTTTAGTGAAGTTTAAAATAATATCTATTAGCAATTCTTTATTCAAGATTTCTGAATTTTTGTAATTGTGACTCCCAAGTAGAAACCTTCAGAGCATCTCACAACTCTATCTAACGGTCTTCCTTGTCTGTTCTTCTCAATAAGGTTCTACTACTTACTACTTATAAAGTAGACACCTTGCTCCTGAGATTTGAAAGAGCTTTTTAATCACACAAATTTAAAAGAAAAAATATTTTTTATTGAGTCCTATCTGAAGCAATGTTTATTGAGAAGTTCCCAAACTGTTCTTCAATCCAAATCTATTACAGCACAAAACCAGTTCATAAAGTCAGAACCCAACATTAAGGCTGGCAGCATAGCATGGCATTTTTTTCCATTCGGACACCCGAACGCGCGACCATAGATTCGAACCGTACGTTAGGTTTTTTTTCCGTCCGAAAAATTTAAGAACATTTGCGCCGAGTAGAATATTTTGTATGTAAGTTATGCATTTGTGTCTCCGAATCAGAATTTCGGATCAGGAAACCTAATGAGTAAAACCGTACGTATGCTGCCAGCCTAAGCCACATAAATTCCGCACATAACAACAAAATAAAGTAAAGGCGAAGGAATAAAACGGTTAATTTGAAGAAAGTAATAAGAATGAGCGGACCCGACGCACGGCGCCAACCACGCCAACAGACGGCCAAATGTTCATAAATCACAAGGTGACTGCCGGCTAGGGAGCGCGCTAAAGGTTCTCGCTTTATACACACCCAACAACACATTATTACTAATAATTACAAGCTATTTTGAAATTATTAACGTATTTACGACTATTTGTCCTTAATGTCATAGATAGAAAAGTATTAGTTAGAATTAACATTAAGAATTCAAATCATTTCCCCATTTTCTCTAAATAATCGGATACAAAAACTCGTAACTAAGTCTTAATATCAATCACCACTAACATTGGTTAGTGGTGATTGATATTGAGACTTAGTTACCATTGGTACCATTGCCATTGGGCAATGGTACCATTTACGTATGATAGGGGTTTACGTCTGTATTTGACAAATTAATCTAGTTTTTAATACTTGCTTGACAAAATGTGCCCAAAACGTAACAGACAGTCTTCATTTTGTAGGCAATTACCTGAAACCAATAAAAATAATATTTAGTACTATAAATAAGGTAGACTAATAGCATACGGTACAAAAATTACACTCTACTACATAAAGAGACCAAATGATGATGAAATGATATGCAACAATCTTGCCAGAATCTTCTGAAAAGAAACTACCTTTCAGAAGATTCTGGCAAGATTGTTGCATATCATAATTCTAGAGAACGGTTACCGACTGGCAAATTATCTATGCAAATTATACCTTAATTCGCGATGAATCTCAGCAGATTACAACTCAGGCTTCTAGACTATATTATTTAGAATTTAAAAGTGAGTATTTAAATTGTCACTCTCATTAAAAATACTATCTATTTTTATCTTATGTAAATAGTCATCTCAAAAAGAGTTCCAATGTATTTTGTTTTTAATTAATTATAAATTTCATTGGAGACTGCTGCAGCAATTTATTCATCCATTCCGTCCACTAAAAATAAGGTGGAATGTCGTATTAAATATTCCTATCCTTATAAGACGCAGACGTTAAAACTGAATTGTAAATGAAGTAACAAATAAGATACTTGTTTAACATGGGATTAATTCAAGAATGCATAAGATTTTTGTTAAAGATGGCAGTTCTGCGGTATAAATATTTCATGTATGTTGGTTTTTCGTCATAAAACATATTACGGTCAACTTAATATTATGCCGGATTTAGAAAAAAGATTGTTGTAAGAATAAAATACTGATTGAACACAATCTTTTGAAGCCACTTGTTTTCAAACTTGCATTGCAATAATTATACATAACAGCTTAAAATACGAATAAAATCTGTCATTCTATAAAAGACATTTACCATGCAGTTTCTCTCGCTTTGATGGTAAAACAAGTTAGATTTATATAAAACTTGCCCTAAATATTAAAGGCACTGCAAGAAGCTACTTATAATCAGAAAGACGTACAAAACTGCGCGAAGAAACATAATCCCGCAATTTTTTTTTTTGATGATCCTTTCTATGCAAAATATTTTTCTTTATAGTCGCAACATCAGAAAACTTACTGTCGCATTGTATGTTGGTTCTTCAAACATATTTTCCTGTCCATAATACACTGGATTTCCAAACTACTGTTTTCGATTACACAGAGAAGTACAACGTTATTTAAAATGAAGCTTTAAATTGTTTAACTTCTTCGGTCACATAAAGTTGTAAATCTATAAACTGCTACCAGTTTACTACTCCACATGCGGGAAATTACTTATCTAATGATTTACTATTTCCATTTTTACCTACTTTCAGTTCAGCTATTTCTATATTTTAGAAGATGGGCCGTGTAATTAAAATTTAACTACTGCTATAGCTAAGTTTATATTCAACTTTAACAGTTAAGTTAGTTATTATTTGACCTTAAACTTTGTAAATTGCACCCTAACTATTTTAAAGAATCACCATTTTGTCGCTATAGAAAATTATCCGCTTTGGACACTAGTCTGGACTGCCCCTGTAAATCCAGTATTATTTAGACTCTGGAGGATTTTGGTGGTCTTATAGGTTTTGTATTATATATAGAAATCATGGTTGAGTGGCTGCATTAGTATTTGTATTATGTTTAAACAGTTAACACATTATTGACTCAGGGGATGAAAAGCCTAGATATAAGATAAATATTCAAGAAGTTGTCGATCAATGAGTCACGGTCAACGCATAAGAGTGAATCACCCTACCTGCTTGTTCAGAGCCAACCTAAGAGGCTATCATTAGACAAGGACAGAAACTAAAAAAAAGACAACAAGTGGAACACCTCTGAAGCGCCCTGGAACCCAAACAACAAAGACCAATGAAATGACAATTTATTTTAAAACAGATATTTTGACACCCGGAGCGCTTTTGTAAAAAAAGTTTTCGACTTGTATCTACGTGTCGATCGCTAAAGTACCTATGCTATAACTTACTTAAAGATTACAAATAAATATACATAGGCGAGTTTCTTGTTCGACGTCCTAGGTTTGATTTCCACTGATGTACCACACTCCTTTGTATTATTATATGACCTATATGTAAGTGTACAAAATAATTAAGAGGGCTCGACAGCAAGCGATGCTCCATATAGAAATGTGGATATCGTACTCCACCGTTTTTATTTCGATTTTGCCACAGTAGTTATTTAGGTCTTATCGTACTGTCTTAATATATCAGTCACGTGGCATCCACATCAAAAGCTTGATTTAATATCAAAGAACAAACGTAATAATATTCGTAAATATTAAATAACAAAAAATATTGTGTGAAAATGGTCCTAATATTGGTATTAAAATATTAAAAATAATAAGTGAGTAACCAAACAAGTAACCGACATGCCGCTTAGTATAGGATTAGAGAACGCATTGTAAACATCCATTCTAAAATAAAAAGTATAATTCTTAGAAATTCAGTAGACTCAATACGTAAATGAACTAAGAAATCGTATAAACTAAGGAACTGGTTCCATATAAATAAATATCAACAGAATCTGTTACATTTATCTTATCGTTATATTTATGGAATCTTCTCATTATCTTAGGAATTTTAATGGCGTTGCATCTATTTAAATACATTTGTCGTACAGTAACGTATTTTATGAAGCAATACTTAAAACATCTCGAGTCCTGATAATTAGAGTTAACATTGAAAATTGCATTATAATCAACGGATAAATCTTGGTGATTTTGTTTTTGGATAAACGGTGAAGTTTAAAATTTAAAAACTAGTGACGTGTGAGTGTGTGATCAATTTCAATTGCCTTGAGCGTCAGAAAATGTGTAAATGTGAATTTGTCCTATAATTAGCATATATAGATTCACATCAACTACCCATCCAGACCAGCTTTTATTATGATTTCTATTCCAAAATAACTTAATGTAACCAAATCCCTTTTTACTTCATTAGAATCCATCAAAAAGGATGTACTATTTTAGAGGGAATTTTCTAAAATTTTTAATTAGAACGTTCCTTAGCAAAGTTACCAGTAATAATAAAAACAAATTTTAAATGCAAAACCATGTCTATAAAGAAACTGCGTTGGTAGATAACCAGTGCAGTTTACGACTACAAACAATTCTAAAAGTTTTACTTATGAACAACTAAGCTTAACTTTCCAACAATAAAATAATAAAACATTGAAACTTTCAATACTTAATTAAACTTTAGCTATAAGAGAACATCTTAAAAATAATAACTTTAATAAACAACAAAACTCTATTTCAATTATAAAAGCTCATTTGTCGATGTAGTTATCGATATTCATTTTATATCAAAGCAAAATATTACGATTCAATGTAGGATAGCTAAAATCATGCGTTATGCTATCAAAAAATAATTTCATTATTGCATTTTATTATTTACTTCTTGATTCAACATCTATTTTTGTGGTTTAGGAAAATTTGCTTTAAAGACCTCACCCATAAAAAAATTATTGAACTAGCGTATTTTCATAGTACTGCCGTCTGCTGAATAAGTTTTTTTAGACATCTATCACATTTATTGGTAGAAGTAATTATTTTTAAAACATCTCTAGTTTTTCAAATTCCAGCTTATATAATAAATCTAATTAAACAGTGTTGCCATTTCGCTACAATAGCGATTAAACGGAGCGCATTTTGCTGTAACTAAGTTCATGGCTTCTTGCCAACTATTTCTGCTGAATCTTCATTTTCGGTAATAAAACTTAAAACCTGTTTATCACAATACTACCATATACACTAAAATGCTATTTTCACAGTGGAAAATGCTTTTTGCTTTTCCTTTATTGCGATCGCGGTCACATAGTCTAAGTACAAAGAATTTTATTTACAAAACTATTGTATGGAGATGATTAATCATTGAATTTCAATTTTCCGTTAGTTCTGTGTTATCCATATTTGTTTACAACATGGTAATTAATTAATGCAGACAAATTTCGCCTTCATTTTTAAAATCGTAGTCGGTTTACGGTCATAGTTCACCACACTTTCTGCTTTCAATCATTAACGAATTATTCATACTTATTACTTCCAAATTTAAAATCGAAATTATGATATTTTAAATTCAAAATTTAAATGTTAAACAAGTAGGTGTTATGTATTCCGGCGATGTTAGCTACCCGTTTCCTGTTGTCCAATGTCGAAGCTTTTAAACATGGCTTCCATTGGATAACCTGAATGAACAATGGTTGATGAGGTTCGTGAATAATTTTAGCGCTAATGTCACCGTCCTGCCATAGGTTTCAGTATTATTAGTCATACACGGGTATTGCTTCCATTGAAGTCGAACGTTGGAAGGCATATTTAAATAACTACTTATTCATCATATAATTTGCGCATCCCACATTAATGCGTATCGTCGAGGAATGTAAAATAATATAATGGCTAAATGTTTAATGTGGTTTAACGTTAACAATACCGCGGAACGTGGTCAGTGAGTTGTCAATCGAATCATTGGGTAAACAAGAACTATTTTTGATATCGAAATTAAATTATGTACAACCTACAGACTAACAAATTAAACATAAACTCTTTAGTCTGTGAACACAACCGTTATAATTGCCAAAGTTCATAACATTAAAAACATTTTGAAGAATTATATGTTATTTCAATTAATGATAAAGAGTCTTGAGCAATTTACTTATCGGATCACATTTCTAGAGCACAAGACGTTATTGGCTCATTGCTAAATGGAGTAAATGGCAACACAAGCAGTTACATAGTAACGTTACTATCAAAGTGACTGGTAACTATGTTAGTCTGAGATATAAGGCTTTGACATCTAACAATAATATGTGATTTATTAAAAATAAATGCTAGAACACACTGAACTGGACAGTTAAAAAAGCAAAAAATATTTAGGTGTATGCAAGAAGATTTTTAAGTTACCTTTTTTCTTTTAGCAAATTTTGTTCGCAGTATGAAAATCTGTCTGTAATAAAGTGCGAAATTTTAAAATTGGGCACGATTTCAGTGAAGAAGCCGGAAGAAATGAATGGATAACTGCTCTAATATAGTGCAGACAATAATGTAGTGTAACTTTGAAAGATAGAGTTCATAAGAGAACGATGTGTTTTAAAAGATGTAGTGAGATAGAGAAGTCTGAAAAATTTAAGAACGAGCGGATATGGGCATGTTATGAGACGAGAGGAAAGTAATGTCATTACGAGAGTTCTGAGTATAAATGTGGAAGGAAAAGTCTAGAGGAAGACCTAAGAAAAGATGGATGGACTGTGTGAAAGAGGACATGAAAGAAAGAGGAGTTGAAACAGACATGACGGCTAATAGAAGGCTGTGGAAGAAAAAGACATGTTGCGCCGACCCCAAATAATGGGATAAGGGCAGGAGGATGATGAGTGAGATAGAGAAGTCTATGATTAGGTGTTTTGGTCAAGTGAAGAGACTGGATGATAGATATTTATAAACGATTATCGAAATGTATTGCGAAAGTAAATGAAAACGTTTAAATCCGTCGGATTTCAAAAGCCGAAGACAATGTAAATATCTTGGAAAAATATCAGGGGCTTTCACGAACAACTTATTCAGAGTTTTTTTATGGACTACTAGCTTCTCATCATATGTGTACATCACCTGAGACCTAACTCACGTCAACTGCAGCTTCCTAATACGTCAATATTTCATACAGCATGTACTAGATGACCTACATACGTGTATTATTTTCGGATGGTCAGTTATAGACGCGTGAAACGAACCAGCGACGTCTTTGAAGTGCGCTAGTTTTTTTTTAAATTTTTATCTTAATGTTGACAAAGACCAGAAGTGTTTGACAGTCAATAAGATATTTCGAAAATTTTTAGACGTTATGTTGCTTATAGATAATGCCTTATTTATTAGGTTTGGGTCTTTCACCTGCGATTCCGTTCGCCTTAACTTCAATTTTCCTGATATAGCATATTGCTCTGTGTGGTGACGGATTAAGAATACAAGTGTCACCATTTCATTTAGATCGACAATTTTATTATGTAATAAGCATAAGAGTCTAGTCTTATTATTATACTTAAAAAGGCGTCGTATTTAGTCTGTAAAAGTGTTTTCTATTTTAAGTTTACTGATAGGTACATACTCTAACCTGTAATCCTTCCCAGAATGCTATAAAAGGTTGTTAAGGGATATTGGACAGATAATATCGATGAAGAAGATTAGTGAAAGAAAACTCAAAAATAAACAACAGTGGGACGTTAATGGGCTGGAGAGAGAGAGAGAGAGAGAGAGAGAGAGAGAGAGATAGCAGGAAGGCTGAAGCTTCCTATTAGTCAAACAAGTTTAACAATCAACCGTTACTTTAGGAAATGGTAATCTTACAAACATATTACAAACTTTACTTCTTTAATATTAGTATTGACTTATGTTGTTACAGGATTTACAGTATTTTCGACATTCTTTAATGTTAATTATCCACTTCAAGCTAAAAATCAACACGTCATGATATGTCATCATCATCATAACATCACGCCTTTTTCCCATGAGGGTAGACAGAGGCTATAGAGCGCCATCTGCTACGATCCAAACATACTTCCTTGGCTTCATCCACACTCATACATCTGTTCATACATGCTCGACGGTAAAAACTCGTGATATTAATTATAACCAGAAGATATGCGTACTTGGCGTTAATTATGACTAAAAAAATATTTAAAGAAAATAAAACCATTTTTACGGATTTAAAAGCGGTATTTTATTAGATAGAGTGGTTAAAGAGGATAGCTTATTGGACTTCCTTATCGCGCGTTACGAAAGGGGGCTCGACGGAAAAAATTAAGACCAAAAGTTGTAACGACACTTTTTGCTATAGTTGTAAACAGGGCGTCGTGCGTTTTTTTTTTTTTTTTTTTTTTTATCTATTATACCATATATATAATAGTTTATTATACAAAATTTTATAACAATTCCATTACTAGTCGAAAAGAACTTCGTTCCATCCGGGGTGGTGGTCACTAATTATAAACACGGGTGAAACCGTGGGGCATTATTTAGTAAATACATATAATAGATTCTTTTTTCTTATTTCTAACGATCATCAACTATCAATAACAACGTCTTATTGTCGGCAATTGTCTTTCTGATCGCCATTGATCATAATAATCATATTGAAATAGAACCGCCAATTAAGAAGTTCTCTCTTAATAGCTTATTAAATCTATTTGTATTTCGTTGTATACAAAAATTGGAAAGGATCATGCCCAGAGTGGACTGTAATAGGTTGATTTAATAGATTGATTGTAGTTATACAAAACATGTATTAATTAGATTATAATCTAATTAAATTCGCGTAAATGTAATTAATTTAAAATGTAATTAAATTAACGTTAACGTTAGTTACGTTTTAAAGTCCACTTAAATAGAAGTTGTCACAAAAATCTCATTTGTTGCCACAAAACTGTGCGTTGTGGCGTTCTATTGGGGAGTCCTTTGTCCAACAGTAGACAGAGAGAGGCTGATAGATGGATGGAAGATGTATTTACAATATACCCTGTACGTTTTACAAAAACATCCAACATTTACAACTTAGTGACGTCACTATACAGCAAAAATCACACTAAAATGTAAGGTCAACAATCTGAGTATTACCTATGTGCTAGCCTAGTAATTGGCTAAATGCCAGTTTGTTGTTTAGAACATTATTCATCTATGTTTCAAAATAGGTATGTCTACTATAAGACATATCTAGTTATCTAGCTTTGCGTAATGATTTGCGTTTAAAAGATTCTAAGGTGGTTTAAATTATGATGGCATTGAACTTTTGTTACTGTCCTATAAAATAAAAATACCACTAACATATCATTACGCCCAAAGGGTAAAAAAAGGTGAATTAGTAGTTAGTCCATGAGTACTGGCAACAGCTAGGCATATAACAGCTAGGCAATAAAATTGAAATATAGGTAATAACTAATAAATATATCATTAATAACAGCGAAACGGCGATTTACGCCGTGCGTAGTAGCGCCGATAATGTCAGGTGTTTCCATTACGTTATTTTCGTTACGGAATTTCTGGATTCGGTCTCCACGCGCAAGGCCCGCGATAGAAGCTATGCAATAGCTTAAAAAATAAATTTTCGAATCCAGAGCAGGCATAAAGCGCATGAAAAGTTTAATTCTGTAAAAAAATATGGACTATAACAATATCCACTTCCCACGATATATTTTATTACAAACAGCTTAGTTCAACATTTGCTGTGTCCGAATATATATAGCTTGTGGTGGCAAAGACAATTCTCACACACTGCCAAGCCCTTAACTAATCATTCATAGTAAACTGTCAGCAGTGACATCATCACTATAAAAATTATTATTATGTCCACTCACACTTGACACTTTGTCTCTGAACACGGTATGAGCTTTAATGAGTCATTTGTCATTGCTAATGAAAACGTGGGTTAAAATAAAATTTAGAGAACATTACAAATTCATTTTAAACCCTTTACACTTGACTTTATGGTCGCAAATGATTTTGCAACGGTTAAGTTTGAATAAAAAGGAACGTTCGAAAATGAAAAATATATTTGTTTTTAAACATAAATATATATTTTTGTTTAGATTACATTATCTGTATCAAATAAATTTAGCATTTAACTTGCCAGTGTTGGACAAACATAATTTATATACATACTTTTGAATCATGTAAATAACGACAGATTTACAAAAGGTTGTGCTTATTTTTTACCAAATCAATACAAGTCTTATAAACTGTGAATAAAAGTAAAAGCCACACAAATTGGTAATGCGCCTGGCGGCCATGTTGGTGACGTCATAGTGACTTATAGATGAGAATATTACATTTTGTTAGCTGTACTTTTTCTTTGCTGATGATGTCACAAGGGCGTTAATTTGACAAGGTTCCAGCGCATTACCAATTTGCGTGGCTTATATCAACAAAAACAATTAAATATCGTTCAGAAACGTGCACGTAACGTAAGTAATGTAATTCTTTATCCAACATTTCTTTTAATCCTGAACGCAGCTGCATAGTTTATTTATAACGGCTACAACCCGTTCCGTTTATCTTTGGGTTACCAGATATTGATTTAAAAATAAATATTTTTATACTTTTTATATTTTTAAAAATGGAACCATATTTTCACGGACACGAGATCTTTATGGCATTAATGAATGGTGTATAGACTATAATAACAGCAATTAAATTACCACTATTACAATTTTATTTAGATGTAAGTATTTTGATATGTTTTTAAATTATACACATACATATTTAATTGTTTTATAACATAATAAAGACAGACTAAATGTGTTCTTTTTCACAAACACTTTAATATAATCAAATGCTGTTCTACAAAGTTTAGTTTTTGGTCAATTAAAAATAACATGTTAATTATTATAATGCCTAGCGTTTAAGTAATTAATATTTTACTGAATCACATACTTCAAAGAAACCGCAACAGATGTGTTGCAATAAACAATTTAATAATTGCGAAAATAACAATAATTATTATACATTAATAAAAACATATTCCATTTTCAATGTACTATGTTATTTTTTATTTTGTCTGCATGTCCATGGCATTTTCTGCAGTGTTCATAAAAAAAAATTATTTCCCGTTAGCGGCGAGATGCCTGCACCTGGCAACCCCATTTGTTCGACATCTAGTATAATTGATACACAACCCACATTCCACGAGCTTTATTAGACTTAATAAAAGGATAAAAAAACTTCCTAAAAGAATGTTTATAACTAAGCATTGACATGTTAGGTCTATTCAAAAAATTATAAATTCTGTTAACTTGTTTTAAGAGAAATTTACCAGTCAATGTTTTACGTAAATTGTACAATATTGTACATAACATCTCAATTTTATTAACCTAGGACAGCAAATTTTATATTTTTTAACTAACAGAATAAATAGATATATGGGATGTGTCAAAAATTAGCTGATTCTTCTCAGACTTAATGTTAAATCATATAGTGTATATATGCTATGTATGTATGTTTTGTATTTACAAGTAGTTTATTGTATTTAATAGTTATTTATGTACCTAAGTATTACTCTAAGTCAACCCTAGGTTGACTGGTAGATAATGCTTTTAGCATTAAGTCCGCCTATTGTACAATTTTGTGCTGAAAGTTTTTAAATAAAATAAATAAATAAAAATATGTACTATATTGTTGTTCTAGTGGTTATCTTAGCAGCTGTAAAGTACTAGAAACTGTGTCAAATATAATACAGATAAAGAGACTTGGTATGTTATTTATACTACTATAAACATAACAAAAATAATCCGTTAAATATTCGATAAATAAAGATAAGCTTTACAAGTAAGTACAACTATAAAGTAAAATAATTGTAGCATCCTTCTAAGTTTATGTACTATAGGTAACGTGACCATTTTTTCTTTGACTCAAAATGGGACATCGGTTTGTAAGTACATAAACTAAAATTAAATGAAAAAATAACACTTTTTAAGTTATTTATTCATAAAAAGCTAGTAGTGTCATAAAATATTAGGTTTTATTATATCTATCAGAAGAACAAATTTGCTTTAATTGTATACTCTATGCATGTTTTTTTAATACATATTAACCTTCATTATCAACATCACCTTTAAAACTGATACCTGTAACTGAGTTTGCTCAGACGTCCACAATTTGTTCATTATGGAAAATATTCTTCCTACTGGAGTTCGGTTTTTGAAAACGGGAATATTTTTCGTCCCAAAGGTAGTTTCGGGGACACAGGGACTCTTAGTTGTAAAAAGGGACAGTCCCGTTTAAAACGTCTGGTCACAATAACTATAGGTACTCTACACTACTGATGCAAGTACAAATCGTTATTCGTCATACAGTGTTTAACATGAGCCTACTTTGGTATCACCACTCCATTTGCTCCTCAGGGTGCCGTAAAAAGTCAGCTAAGGGATATTATACACAGATAACATCCTCTGTGAGAGACGGAAAGCTCAAACATAAACCCAGAGGGAGAGAGATGTTTGCAATTTTGACAATAATTGATTACATTTATCACCATTTTCTATATCATAAAATCACTGTTACATAACGTAATGAACTAAATACAGATTAATATCAGACATGGCCTAAATATGACAAATGGTTAGTACAATCAAGATCGATACGGCTAATTACTTTGATAACAAAATACAGAAAATTTTTGTAAATAATCATTCGAAATTGCACTAAAATTTTCACGTAATCTCTTCAAGAATGCTCGCCTACTTTTATCGTTATGAATCCGACAGGACTTGTATGGTCAAGTGACATCAGTGCTGAATAAGGTACGAGAGCAGTGCTCATATTCATAGTGTACCTACCAGTGAAAGTAGCGTGTGTGTGACGATTTTGTGTCCACTTAATTTTAAAAAAAATGTCGCTGTCGCTCTTACGCTAAAATGACAGAACCGATTTAAATAACATTAGATACATAGTTAGTTATTAGCTTTTAAATACTTTTTGAAGCAAAAATTCGCGGGCAAACAATACAATACAAATATCATCCCGTTATTATGGACTTCTGTGCCCAATATTGGGACTGTTTTGGGCTAAAACTAACTTTTCCTAATTCCAGCTAATGTAATGACAAAAGGTTACATCTGACAATGTTGTAATACCATACCGTTACATATTTCTACCACAACTATTAACAATGTGTTTGTAACTTTAAATTTAAGTGTATAAGATTAGATTTGCGTTGTTTTTGTTAAGGAAGTGGCAATGTCGGCGCCTTTGACCGCCAAGATAACATCTACATAGTAGAGAACAGGTAAGCTTTATTGCTATTGTACCCCGCACCTCCGAGTCCCACAGCAATACCGACATAAGAGCTTCTTACATTTTACTAAAAGAAGTACAGACAAGACACTACACGTAAAGGAGACTAGAACAAGATGTCGATGTGGCGATATATTCATAATTCAAGTGTCATCAAGCTATTTTCTTCCCAAGGAGCTGTGCTGAAGGATTATATAGCAGAAGACTACTTTTCGAGGGAAAGAAAACTTCAAACTAAACCAAAGGTTATACGCCATCAGCGGAAAAGTTTCGCACAAGTAGATCAAAACTTTTCCAAAGGGGAGGAAGTCCTTGCCCTTGGTTTTGATGGTTTAAAGAAGATTAATACTAAAAGCGCGTTTAATTTAGTCACTCTATCGACTGTGTCGTCTTCTGTCATTCGCACTCAGTCGCGCGGAATGTTGCTAGCACCAGCATTTAGCGTAAGTGTAATAAGCACTATACCTTGATCGCATCGTGTTGTTTTTCACACGAGAACTATATCCCTACAATAAAGTGTTACAATAGTATTTTTTCTAAGTAACAAAATTGTCATAAAAATAATTAAGTTGTATGACATAAACTTGTTACTTCTTGAAATTTTGTGTGGGAAAGAAGACAGAAATAATTAAGCTTAGTCAATAGAGGGTTTACAAGATCAAGAAACAACTATGTGGGGAATTCTAGAACAAAGGAAGAGCAACGATATCGACAATATAGCAGGGAGAAGTTGGATGAAAGCGGCACGGGACCGTGCGTTATGGCCTTATATGGGGAGGCCGGGACCGGGCAGCAGACGGAGAAAAATTGATAGCTCGATAGACGAACTACCAAAGCACAACAGATTGACAGAAAGCTTTTTTATGTGTCTCTACTTTACTACGAGTACCTGTATACATAGTTTCATTTTCCACAATTAACCTTCCTGATTTGTTGATTTAGAACGAAATTAAATTGTAGTAGTTATATACAAAATTCAGAAGCGGGATCGCAAAATTTTGTATGTAAACAACAAACTCTACAGAGAATGCGTGGGCTATCACCGCTCCAAAAAAGAAAGATCATGATATAAAATCTGTTGACAGTTCACAGTTCAACAGTTGGAACGTGTTTTGCCAGACACTACAATAATTGTTCTTATCACAAGATGATCTAATGAGTCACTTGAGCAGTCTGCTTAGCGCTCATTCACAAAGTGACAATGTATAAAAAACTTTGTTTCGCGATAAAAACTAGCCGTAAATAGTTTTTATTAGACAGTTAATCTGATGTAAAAGTTTAAGTACTGCAAAATGGACTTGAAGATAGCTTAAATGTTGTAAGACCTAACTATATCGTAAATATTTTAGTACTAGGTTTATTACTAATGCGAGCAATTATTTTGTGCATTAGGCCCCTAGTTGAGGGTTCAAATGTAATAGCGATAATAGTAGTTACCTAAATCTCGTATTTATATTGCTCTAAATAACGAGTTGCCTGGAGCCCACATGCATTTAGTTCTGAAATTTAAATGTCTTGCAAGACATGTTATTTGCATAGCAGTTTTCATGGGTGGTGACGTTCATACGAACATTTCAGCTCCATCCACTAAAAGGACAAACACCTATCACCATACCAAGTGGTCTCTTGTCTAAAGAAAGTGCGATGCATTTAATACAATTGTGTTACAAATAGTTTAGCCGTTTAGTAAACTACCCGCAGCTTAACTACGTGACTTGTCACCAGAGCGAATGGTAAACTAAGAGTTTTCAATCGGGCGCCAAGATGGAGTGCATTCCTCACAGCCTTTGTCATGTTAACCAAACAGGAGTTTTCATTATTCTGTTATTTTAAACAGTCTGTGGTACGCCATATATGTGTGTACATACAACCGGTGTTCTGTTCTTTAACCACATTATCTGTCTACCACTTAAGAGATATTTTAATGTGAAGCTAGAACGTGCGCATATTACATAACATATATATTTACATGTCATTATGTGGAGTGAACGCATTCTTTGTTTCTTATAAGCGAAAACATTCGCGATAGATACAAAAAGAACAAAACCACTATTGCCGCGACTTCGATTTCTAACTATATTGGAATCAAAATTTTTCGCATTATTAAGTAGCCTAAGTCCTTTCGAAGGCTCTTTACAATCACGGTATAAGTACAATTTCATCAAATTATGACGTGGAAAGGAGGCAGCCAGACCTACAATTACTTTTATATTTATAACTAGCTGTTGCCCGCGACTCCGTACGCGTGGAATTTAGAAAACATTTCCCGTTTTTGCAACATTTTTCACTTCTGCTTCGCTCCTATTGGCTACAGCGTGATGTTATATAGCCTATAGCCTTCCGCAATAAATGTACTATCCAACACTGAAAGAATTTTTCAAATCGGAACAGTAGTTCCTGAGATTAGCGCGTTCTTGAACCATTCTATCTATTAAAAAAAACCGCATCAAGATCCGTTGCGTATTTTTGAAGATATAAGCTCACATAGGGACATACATACAAAAATTACAACTTTGTTTTATAAGAAGTAAAGATAAAGATGTGATTAATATGTATTAGTATGTATAATGATAGGCGAAGACTCGATGTTTTTGTGAGGCTAATAAATAGTTATTTACGTTTAACATAAATCATGCTAAAACCACTAATTGTGGCGGTATACATATACCTAAATAATTTACTTCAATATGTCAATCTCAGCTACTACCAGTTATTATAATTAGCGGCCTAACGCGAACGACGTCAGGGGTAGTTTAGCTTCAATCTCACCTAGTTCTAAATTAAGCCTCAGGCTTGACTAACCTAGAGCCAAATCCTAGCGTTTATCCTTTGAAATTTTACTTAACATTGATTACCTATATAAACAATTGCTTGGAATGTAAAAAAATATTACTTTATCAAGTGGAAATATTTACTATTATAATAAAATAAAACTCCGACTCAAAGGATGTCACAGGGCGTATATTACTCGCGTTTTAAAATGTATTTCAAATTCAATAATTAGTACTACAAACTATGATGCATATTTAAGGAGGTATGACGAAAGAAGTGTGTGTTATTATTATTTGAGCCATGCATGTTATACTTCTGCCTACCACAGAGGCGTGACAAAACAAAAATATTATAAAACAGTGTGTTATTCTGAAAGATTTACTGGTCGACACGCTGATGGTCCCCGCACGCTATTGTGTCGGATCGACTAGTTTTTTATGTGCAAGCGCATCGGCATCGCCCACTCGAGTTTTTGGAATTCCAATATAGTCTCCCCCGCGCGGTGCCGGGGGTCTGGTTCATTCATAGCGCGGCATGATGCCCTACCCTCTTTCACTAACTTTTTAAACGATCACATGTGTCTCTCAAACCGGAAACGTAACGAAAACAAACCTATAATTGTTTTCATTTACATGTTTGATTTACTATAGAACAAAAGACACAAACCACCAACGATGACTTCTACAATAAAATTAGCTAAATATGGTATACATAACTTTTTAAATTGTTGTAAACATCTGACTAATGCGTGGAGTTATATTGTATCTTTATGCCATAACATTATGAGCTCATGCAGATACTATGAACTTTAACTTGCCGTTCTAAAGAGCTTATTACATTTCGCTAATGCAGGGCGTGTAACATCATTCGCACTTAACCGCATTTAAAGTTTCATGGTTTCATCTATCTATCTGACATAAAACGTATAATTAGCGATTCTTTTGTATTCAGTAATTAAAGAAATCCACCTATTCTCCTTTCTTTTTGTACATAGGATAACATAGCACATAACATACCTTGCAAGACAAAAACTAAGACAGAAAGGCCGTGCCTAAAACCAATTGAAAATAATTTTCAATAGAATATAATTCTAAAATACAATCGCGATTATCGTTGACAGTTATTCAAAATGGCTAGTTATATTCATAAAATTGTTTATGGTGTGATAATAGCTAAAGTTAGCCTCACGGCACGTTTTAGCCTGTAGGTACCTTTAACTTTATCTGTGGGTGTTATACGTAGGTTTTTATGTAGGTCAAATTATATGGCAACATTGTTTAATAACCTCCCTATTTGGACAATTGATGGCATCATTTATATTTTTTTAATTAAAACATATGCTATGTCTTAAACCATCGTATTTAAATACAGATTCATATTCTATTTAGGACTGTAGGCTATCTCGGGAGCTTAATTTCTCGCAATTTAGTTTGGACGGAAGTTTGCGGTGAATCTATCCATACAAAGTTTTCGAAAAAGGGTTAGAAGTTATACTATTTAGCAAGAAAGATATGAGTAGGTATTTAATAAATACATAACAACTATTATGTTACTAAACCGCAGATAACTATTGTAACTTAAAAGACGTAAGTAATGATGAGCCTACAAATACAATAATACTGTTAAAACCGCAGAAAGTATGCAATAAAATTTTCTAGCATTTTTTTACAAAACTAACGACCAGGATTCGCACAAGTTATTCGACTTATTATCACCTTATTATAAAACAAAGTCGTTATTTTTAGGTATGTTATGTGAGCTTATATATCTTCAAAACTAAGTAACGGATTTTGATGCGGTTTATTTTAAACGAGATATTGATTCTAGAGGATGATTCTTTATGATTTATTAGAATTTTTAATTTCTACTCGTACGAAATTGCCGGCATCGGCTAGTAATAAATAAAGAATGAATAACTCAGACTCAGGCATCGTTTGCAACGAGATGAGCAGGACTCGCAAAATGTCATCTAATATATTTTTACTCCATGTTTTATCCTATCTGACTGACCCGCGCCGTGAAAGGAAAGAGAGACACAGTGTACCCTTCTGTGTCAGCACTGCCTGGAGACACGCTCATTCTTATTCATATAAAAATTAACGTGGAGTATAAGTTTTATTTCCGTTGACATCGCTATGGTTCCTTGTATTACTTACTTATTTAATGATATTTTAATGTATTAAATTACTTTAAAAAAAAAATGTACCATGTCAATGCTTTCAAAAGACTGCATTAAAAGTCATACTTTACACGTGAGATACTTCAAGCTACTTGTGAAATGTGGCACGGCCATTGTATTTGAGACTATCACGGCATAATAATTAAGGGCGCGAGTAAACGTTTCAGTTTATAGGCCGACTCGGGCGAGCAACCTGCGCCGGCGCAACCTAGCAGCCCAGCTTCCCCTCCGCGCCTCACCTTCCCCTCGTATCCCCGCTGGACCGCATTCCGCTCCCATACGACTGCATCCTGCATACTCCTGACTCCAGGATCTCACCAAAATGCCATCCTTATTAATTTATATTAATTTTGCGGATAAAATAAATTACAACATTATCATTCTAATTAAAATAATTGGTCAAGTGCGAGTCGGACTCGCGCACGAAGGGTTCCGTACCATTATCTATGCAACATAAGGCAACGTTATTAGTATCGAGCAAGAAACGGTAAAAAAATCATGTTTGTTGTATGGGAGCCCCCCTTAAATATTTATTTTATTTTATTTTTAGTATTTGCTGTTATAGCGGCAATAGAAATACATCATCTGTGAAAATTTCAACTGTCTAGCTATCACCGTTCTTGAGATACTGGGTACGGAACCCTAAAAATCATGTTTATTGTATGGGAGCCCCCCTTAAATATTTATTTTATTTTATTTTTAGTATTTGTTGTTATAGCGGCAATAGAAATACATCATCTGTGAAAATTTCAACTCTCTAGCTATCACCGTTCTTGAGATACAGCCTGGTGACAGACGGACGGACGGACGGACGGACGGACGGACGGACGGACGGACGGACAGCGAAGTCTCAGTAATAGGGTCCCGTTTTTACCCTTTGGGTACGGAACCCTAAAAAATATTAAAATTTATATGAACTGTATTTTGCTCCACGACAAGTGCAAGTTTGGTGCAAGACGACCTTTAACCATGAAGAGTCCTGTGCCTCTGTTGCCTAGATGTTAATTTTACGTATAGTGAAGAAAAAGAGAAAAGTTTAATTACAAAAATTTTTAATACTACTCAAATAGTTATTATTACTTATTATTTAATATTTCTATCTATTGCATCCAATGTTCACGTCTCTGTTTAACCCTTTGAACATCATACAGATATTATTATGAAGATATAAAAAGATAGATAATTGTCAACTCTTAAGTTTTTTATTCACACCCATTATAAACAGACAGAAAATCAGTGTCCATAGCACAATGTAGTCATCTGAGTCGTTTCACACGCTTATTGGCTATTCCATTAACTAAATCAGACGATGACGAATCGACCACTAAATCGAGATTATAATCATTATATGATCTCGCAGGCTCACATTCTTACAGAAGAATCCGTGAAGCGTCGGAATGCACGGAATCGATTCTAACTCGTTTTGTTTTCGCCACGTCATAACTCGATCTTGAATCGACCCACAAGCTTACAACCGTCTTTGGTTACGGAATCGATATAGGATTTAACTCATTATTAAGGAATATACATTTTTTATATTTTATTTGTTAAACATCTGTGATAATCGGTAAAATATCTAAATCAGTTCTAGGTAAACAGGCGGCTCTATAAGTAATTTCATAGTGTTTCTGTTAAATAATTTAACCATTGCACACAATCATTTGAAATAAATGAAATATGTATGAATAATTATTATAATACATTAAGTGCCGACAAAGTATGTAATTTAAATAATGCAAAGTTTATCGCGCCCAGTGTGAATAATGCAATTAAGATAATATCTCTATATATTTGGTAATCTATTTAATGTCCTACGCTATGTGTTTCCACAATAAGGTTAATTGCATTTTAAATGCTATTTATATACAGTATTGAACAATACATAGGTTCAGTAAACTACACAATATCTTCTCGTACCAGTAACCGCGGTGTCTCGCTCACTCAAGTCAAAAATCTTAAAACCATTTGTCGGTAATAATAACATTAGATGCAACACCCAAATCTGAAATAATAAGAAATGGCGAATTGTTTCTAAGAATGAGCACTAGCTATGCATCGAACTTCCAACCCCTTACTATATAGGCAAAAAGTTGTTATTCAAAGTATGCTTCTTTTGTCGCCTCTTATAAAGTCAATTAATTTCATATAAACCAACTAAAAGGACGAGATCCACAGAAAAAGCAAGAGACAATTCAGTCTCTTCAGTAGTAAACACATTGCTCGAAGGACCAATAACTAGTAGGGTAGTAATAGTTTTCAAGTGGCAACCGCGGAGTAGAAGTCATGAATGCAGTTATGCATCCAACAAGGTGAATCAAATGATCTGCTCAAAATCGCGGAGCTCTATTGGATTCTGATTTCTGGCAGATCGTGATATATATCTAATCACGGATAGCGCAAAATTAGGTCATAACCTAGATTTAATTGGGAAAATATTTGGTAAATAAACGGTGTTGGAACAACTGATTGGGTTAGATAACGGAACCCTAACTGCAACAAATTATAAAAGAAAATTCAATATTAAACACTAAAAGCTACAATCAGATAAGCAACATCATGACATGACATTGCAATTACCATTTACGATAAGAGTAATTTAAAATAGCCAAGCAAGGTTTAGTACTTGAGTGTTTGTAGTGTATATTATTATAAAATATTAGTATGCACACGATGAAACAAACATTTAAGAATCTATTTCAAAAATGTTTGTTTCATCTTGTGCATACTACTTACTACATAACCAAAAACACATTAGAGCACAAATAAACCTTAGCTAATTAAATTATTGAATTGTATCTAGCGAATAAATTTAGAAGCTGATAACACACTTACTTTCTACATCTCAATGGTACAAAGATAGCAAAGTTGAATAAAAAGGAAATTTTAAATTTAAACATCAAAAAACACGGTTAGCGACCGCAATGAAAGTATTTACAGGAATTAAAAACAAATCAATTGAACGGCTTTTCTAACAGCTAAGCTGATATAGAACTAGTCGAATATATTAAATGATTGGAATCATCGAATATAAATTATTGGCTGCACATTTTTTTGCGCATGCTAGCAGACAGGCCAGTGCCTTCACGAGTAGACCGGTCCAGCGGCGACAGGTCGGCACCTGTCTCGCGCGTGGAATGTCCGCCCGCAAATTAAAAACCATCCAGATACACTCATTTACTTGCGTGCACAATGACGTTTTTCCGGATTACAACTAATTACCAAGAGTTTTTATTTTACCATTAAACATGCATTGAATTTTAATGAGAAGCGAACCAATTAAATAAATGAAACCATTTTTTATTAGGGTTCCGTACCCAAAGGGTAAAAACGGGACCCTATTACTGAGACTTCGCTGTCCGTCCGTCCGTCCGTCCGTCCGTCTGTCACCAGGCTGTATCTCAAGAACGGTGATAGCTAGAGAGTTGAAATTTTCACAGATGATGTATTTCTATTGCCGCTATAACAACAAATACTAAAAATAAAATAAAATAAATATTTAAGGGGGGCTCCCATACAACAAACATGATTTTTTTACCGTTTCTTGCTCGATACTAATAACGTTGCCTTATGTTGCATAGATAATGGTACGGAACCCTTCGTGCGCGAGTCCGACTCGCACTTGACCAATTTTTATAGATATGTGGCGTGATTAGTAAATATCACAGGTAAATATTTAGGGATATTCAAACTCGTTGATTCCAAACCATTACCCAAAAGAAATAATCAGAGCAACTCTCTCTCCTCTCTCCAGCCCATTTACGTCCCACTGTTGGGCACGGGCCTCCTCCACTTTGGGAGGGATTATGGTCTACTGTGCCGCTCTGACTAGGCGTGTTGGCACAGGGTTTATATTCGAGGTTTCCGTCTCTCACAGCGGATGTTATCTGTGTGCAATATCCCTTATCTGACTTTTACAGCACCCTTGGGAGGAGATGGGGTGGTGACACTTGTGTATTCTTCAGAGCAACTAATAAGCTAATAAGCAATTACTAAGTTTTGAATTTGGAAAGACTGAATAATAAAAGGACCAAGTAGTTACAATAAAACTTCGCACCTTCATGACAGAATTGGCACCTATGGTATTTAACTAATTAAATTTAATATAGTTATGTAGTAAAATGAGGTTCTACGATGTTTAACTGTTCTAGTCATAGCAGTCATACGCGGCATAAGATTTGAAAAACTAAATCAATAAATAAAGATACAAAAAATTTTTTTAATAACTACGTAACTACCTAGTTACAAACTGATCAACAACAATGAAAATGTAACAAAGAATTCAAAAACTGACCAATACCGTAAAAAATATCACGATTCACCATTCCAGTATTGCATCTCTTATATTTTGCTGTATTACCTACTCGCATATATAGCACAAATATCCACGTGGCTATCCATGCTATTGCAGCCTGGTACACTTACGTCATACTCGACCTCCATAGTTTCGATGAGCTAACCAGAATTTAACGATGTATACAATGGTTATAATATTACATCATTTTGATTTTTCGTAATACATATTTCTATTGCCGGACCGTGAAAACCCACGTAAATACATAAATAAATAACATAATTAATAACAAAACGAACAAAATCGAACCGCTTTGTAAATATATTCTATAAATATGCAAGAGTGCACTAGCAGTAACAGAATTCGCAATTCCGTTACTGCCTCTACTGATGCTGGCGTTTTCAAGACGCTACGACTGTGAGACTTGTTCATACTTAATCCCAGTCAAAGTGTCGTCTAATTCTAGAATATTTTGGAGTCAGCGTACTAAGCACAATTAAATAAATGGCCATAAAGTATAGTCTTGTCATTTACAAAAGCGTTTGAAAGCAGTATCTAGCTTTAGAATTCCGTTCTGATTAATGCGATCAATCAGACACATTTTCACATGACCGAAATCCAATGAAATTGGAATATAGAATATCACAGAGATCGGACAAATAACTCGCAAAAAACATGACGCATCCTGTTTCCCTTCATGGGCCTAATTACAGAATAAGAGGTCTATATAAAGGGCTGACATGCGCTGTGACTGATGGAGCGCCATTCAACCGAGCTGATTGAAAGGGTACTGTGTAAGCCCCAAATATGTCGGCATAATAGGATTTCTTCTTACGGTATGTGCTAATTCAACATGGGGGAAATTTTTATTTTATTTTTTGCCTGTACTTAACCGGTAATTATTAAGTTAATACATATATCATTCACACGACATTTTAATTAATACGAAATTTTGAGGGTTGGTTTGAAGCCAAATTTCTTGTCATGTAGGTAAATTATTACAACAAAAATATTCACCATTAATGATTTGTCCCCAATCACAGATAATAAAGATTCGCAATTTGGCATGATACCGTCGGTTGTGATTCAGACATTTTTAATAATAGTGACCGAAACAAAGCACATTTTAGTCCCAAATTTCTCACGTAAAAATTGGGAAATGGTCATTAAAGTCACTCAACTCACATTTTTTTATTTTACTAACTTTAGCCTCTCTTTCTACAATCTATTTAACACTGGAAACTTAACAAAAACGTCTAACGAATAACTTCTAAATTGGAATATTTAACTGACACAAGTAATTTAACAAGTTATCAAAGAATTTTCTCCAAGTTTCTCATAGAACGTGGACTTACAAATTAACAAGCGCTCGGACTTTATTCAATAATATTTCATTTATACAAATATTAATTAAAATTAGGTACTTGTCAGTAATTTTAGGAGAGTCCTTTTTAAAGACATCTGTCTAAGGGCCTCGTTCAGCATCTTCAAGTAAAGCGTTGATTAGTTACTTATCGATTAGCGTTAATTGTCAAGTAATAGTTACGAGTATCTTCTGTCAATTTCAATTTTTTATTCTTAAGATTACTGCTACTCGAACGTCGCCGCGTCGTGAACGTCGCACGTGTAGTGACTGGTGACTTTAACTAGCGATTAGTCTACTTGGCGCTTTACTTGAGAATGGTGAAAGAGGCCCTAAGACTTGTCAGTATTATAATTAGTAAAAGTTAATGTGTCTGCTTGTTCTAAGAATGTCGAGCCGCATATCTTTACATAATATTATATATTATATTCCCTATGTGAGCTTAAATCTTTAAAAAATTCGGAACGAAAATTGATGCGGATATTTTATTAAATTTAGTGGTTCAAGAGTAAGGTTTTTATGTATCATTTGTAAATTTTTAATTTCTTCCACGCGAACGAAGTCACGGGAACAGCTTGTTTTAAATAATAGAAACAATGATGACATTAAAACAGTAATGAAGCAATAATTAATAAGTGATGTTGCCAGCTTAAAAGCTGCCGCAATATGTATAAAATTCATTTAGACGAATTGAAGTAAATGTTATATAAAATGCTAAGGTTGGTTTATATAGTTAGGGTTGTCGACCTTAGTGTAATGTTTGCTTTACACTGGCGCCGCGGACAACCAGTCCACCCACTGAACGATTTTGTATGTCATACATACCAAACAGTCACTTAATATAAGTACATTGGTTATGCTACTGATATTTATATTGCTATGGGGATAAAAATACTTAGGTTCTATACTAAACCTAAGAACGAGGTAATGAAGACCAGTACCAATGGGACAGAATTAGGAGTTTTTTATTTTTATATTATTTATTTATATGTATATTTAACCCTTTAAATTCATCCTCTATGTATCTCTACATTGGTTTTGTATTAGTTATAGTTGGTTAGTTTAAGAGGGTACTGTACTCCTCATTTAGGTATTTGCCTAAGGTATTGCTATCCCTATTTCTGAGCACCGCGCTGAAAGGGACAAATATAGATGAAGCGGATTTTACCTACAAATTCTTTGAAAAAAGACGTTTCGTACTTCCGTTTTCTTTTCGCGAAAGTTAAACCGATTATAATAGTTTTTGCGTTATATTATAGATAAAGAGTATATCTATGCTTCTATCACTTTCTTTTGTGGTAAAACTTTACCAAATTTGTGTGATAGACGCTGCAACTTTATCTAAAGAAAACCGAAAAAAGTGGGTTTTTCGGATCGTCATATTTCTTTTAGTTATTATGTTTTGAAAAAAAAAGAAAGTGATAGAAGCATAGAAGAACTCTTTATCTATAATATATCGCAAAAACTATTAAAATCGGTTTAACTTTCGCGAAGAAAAAGCGGAAGTACGAAACCCATACTTTTGTATGGAGCATAATTTGGTATCGTACCGTCTTAAGTTTATTTCTGTACTGTAAAGATTTCTACAGATTTTTGTAATTTAGTCATCTATGTGATATATTATTTAAAAGTAACAATCTAATCGGCGAAATAAACTAACTACAATACGTCATTAGTGGCTAACTATTAGTATTTACTTTAAGCTAATGGTTTGTTTTAATTTACATAATAGTGTAAGTAAAAAGTACTTGAAGTTTTTATGATAGCTTAATGAATTTAATTTATTATGGCTGGCCGACTCATAAATAAACCAAGATTCATATCGAGTTACTTAAATTGACCGTAAATTTCTAATAAACCTTCTGAAAATTTAACAAAAACTAAATATTTGTTTGTAGGTTATTATTTATGTGTTGTTGTAACTTGATGTTGAAATTGTAACGTAAATTAATAAAATGTCGGTATCGTAATGTCACCATGCCATTCTTTTTAAAATATGACCGTATAATTTTAGACTGTATAACTATATAAAGAAATTATTGTTAAAATGTCTAGTCATCTATGCTAATACATATATAAAGCTGAAGATTTTGTTTGTTTGTTTAAACGCGATAATCTCAGGAACCACTGGGCCGATTTGAAAAATTCTTTCAGTCTTAGATAGGGCATTTATCGAGGAAGGCTTTAGGCTATACAACATCAAGCTGCGACCAATAGGAACGAAGCATAAGTGAAAAATGTTGCAAAATGGGGAAAAGTTATGTAAACGTCGCGGGCAGCAGGTAGTGATTAAATAAAATTTGTTAGGTCTTATATAATATAGCTTTTATCCCTTTTTTAACCGATTTCAAAAAAAGGAGGAGGTTCTCAATTCCTCTGCAGGTATGTTTTTTTTTATGTTTGTTACTTCATAACTTTGCTAAACGAAGCTATTTTAATGATTTTCTTTTTATTTGAAAGCTGAATTCCCATTATCACCAGGTCAGGATGATCTCCTAAGAAATCGAGAAAAATTCTCAAATTTCAAAGGCGCATGAATTCGGTTATTTTTTTTTTAAACTCATTTATTTTATGAAAATAACTGCAGCCAAATATTATCAATTTTCATTGAAGAAAAACTGCTCTGCCGCATCTAGTTATTAATACGTCTTTAATCATATTAAGTTAATGTTAAAATGCGCCTGTTACACATAGGTTCCCGCATCGGTCGTTATCAACTATTCCTATGACAGGTTTGATAGATAGGCTAGTTGAGAAAGCGAATACTTAACTAAACAGGATACCTCGACCGTGATAACGACGTCCATCCTGACATTCTATTCGAAGGCGTATTTATTTAAGGAAATCTGAGGCTACTGACCTTAATCTTGACCAAATTCCCGGGTATCCACATTTTTTTTCTTTTTTATCGATGAGGTAACATTCTCTGACGTCATATCATGTTAGTATAATAAATATCGGTTATTACATCCTCTTATTTAAAATTACCGGTTTATGATCTAAATTAACGCAGTTATAGGTTACTTGTGTATGTAAAATGAAACATATTGTACTAAAAAAGATTGGCACACTGACACAAAGATTTTATTCACAATACTAGTTACCTACTCGTAAAGTTTTCATAGTTAAGTTCGCTTGTACGTTCGGATGAAAAGAGTGGTGTCGAAACGCTCTGGCGTGATATTGAAATATAGGAAATAGAATTTCATTTACGAATTTTGCCTACACAATAGCCAGTATAGATATACGGAAGAAATATTTCAAATAATCGCATAAACATCAAAGATTATAATGAAAAATATTGAATGTATTAAAATGCCGACAATCACAGACCGTATCGTCGTCGTTCAATGTCCGTCTGTATTGATTAGTTGACACGTAGGTAGATAGTACAAATGCCGGCAGTTGTCGCGACAAGTCGCCGTTAGGGTCCCCAGCAATCGAGTGTTGCATGCCAAATAACCGGCAATGTATGCAAAATACTTTGTAGAAACCTGATACAGCGATCTATCAGACAGTATGCCTTATTGAGCACTGTTCAACTTGCGGTTATAAAACGCACACTATCTCAATATCAAAAACAGGTATCCGACTTGGATCTTGCCGCATTTAATTAACATTGGAGAATAAATTTTAACTCAAAATTATACCTGCGAATTATGATTCATTGTAAATACTGATGCTAAAATGATTTTTAAAGCAATTAAAATTGTATACAGTCCAATTAGCGTGATAAAACGTAAGGCTTTACTTGGTTTATAAATAGAGTTAAACGTCGAGCATTTCTGTATTAGTTTGCAGTAAGTAAAAGCTTTTTAACGGAAAAAAATGTCTCCAATGTGAACAAGTGTAATGGAAGGTAATTTCCTGAAATTTTATTATAAATAGATGTTACCATGTGCAATCACAATAATTATTAGCCTGTTTAAATCGGTAGCATTTTGTGTCAACGACATTCGTGGGAAGACACAAAAGCTGCTAAGAAACGCTCGTGCCAGATACTCAGGCCGTGACTGTTTTCACAGAATAATTCGAAAGCGATTATACACCAAAGTCTTGAAGCGATGGGCATGCTTTCGAATGCCAAAAAAGGACGATATAATGACTGAGTACATCGCCGTCATGTTGAATGGAGGCATAAAACATTTTCGAAAATATTATCCCACGATTACACTTTCTTCTTTGCAAATTATACTTATTTATAATTATGTAAGATCCTTTACGTGATTGGCATGAGAAGGCTTAGTTACTAACAAGAGGCTGTTTATCATCTAACGTCACTTTATTGGGATAAATTTTTTTGAGTCTAACTAAATAGTTTAGTATTTTCCTCTTGTATCTATCTACATCCTACCATTACGCAAATCTTTATTAATTAAAATAACAATAGAAAGTTCTGCTTTAAAAATGGTTTTATCATATAAAATCCAGAAGTTATTCAAAGTAGGTAATCAATTGCACACAGTGACTAGTTAAAACAAAAATAGTATCAAATCGTGTTAAAAGCTTACACAAATTGGAAACAACTTCTGAAGAGCTTGTCGAATCGTGTTTGTACCTTCCGATACTTCGCCCACACTCGATCCGCAATCCATTACCTTACCTGTCTACTTACAACCTTTGCTTTTAACTTTCAATATTCTGACCAATTTCAACTCTATAATGGAAGCTTTTAAACAAAATATTTAAGAGTTGGTTTTGCACAAAATATATAAATATTATAATCTGTGTCACAACATATTATTATGTAATACTCGCTGTAGCCCGCGATTACATACGCGTGGAATTTTGAATTTTCCCCCCGTTTTTACAACATTTTTCATTAATGCTTCGCTCCGGTCGCAGTGTGATGTTATTTAGCCTAAAGCAAAACAAAAAGAATTTTTCTATTCGAACCAGTAGTTCTTGAGATAGCACGTTCAAACAAAAAAACAAATTGTTTAGCTTTATAATATTGGTATCTATAGATGTATGCATTGCACAATATTATCGTCGTTTTCTGAATAGCACCTACATGGCTAGGTTTCGGTAAATATTTATTTAACTTTCCTACCATGAAGACCTGCACTTCGGCTTTGACATTACCTTGGCACGGCCCATGTGCAAACTTCTCGGTATAATATCTCATTTCGGACTTGTCACTATTTGTAATGCATAGTTAACGCTATATGTATGTAGTTAGTTGGTTATTTGTTGTTAATATTTGACTCAGTGATTTGACTATAGATATGTCTGGAGTTCTTCTGTGGTCTGGAGCACATATGACATTTTCATGGTTAGCTGTGCAAATCTTTTGATGTTAGTTAATTTATAAACTAACTCGTTATCAAACTTATAGAATAGCATAATGAAAGTAAATTAACATTTTAAATCGTCACCTTAAAACTACTCGTGATTCTATATAGATTGAAAAGGTTTTTCTTAACAGTTTATTATGACGATGAATGCAAGCCATGGCACAAATATACCACATGGTGTATTTATGGCTACATCACTCACCCGGCTTGAAGCTACAAAAATATCTATGTATGTATAAAATATGTATCTGTGTCTCTACAGGGTTACGTTATATAAAACAATATTAGTCAATGAAGAACGATTTCTCTCTCCAGCCCATTAAGGTCCCACTATTGGGCACGGGCCTCCTCCACTTTGGGAGGGATTATGGTCTACTGCGCCGCGCTGACCAGGCGTATTGGCACAGTGTTTATTTTCGAGTTTTCCGTCTCTCACAGAGAATGTAATCTGTGTGCAATATCTTACCTTACCTTAGCTGACTTTTACAGCACCCTTGGGAGGAGATGCGGTGGTGACACTTGTATTCTTGATCCGTCACCACACGGAGAGTACGATTTAACCAAGCTGAATATAAGTATCTTCAAGATTAAACGCATACCTACTATCTGGTATAACTGTATTTGCTAGCAAATACAATACACAGGCAGTTGAACTAATGCAGGTAAGCCGGCCATTGAACATTTTTGTTCATCGTAAAATACATAGTTAAATAATTACTACGTCTAAAAGGGTTCGCTTTCTATTTTAGTGACAGAACAGGGTTTCTAAAAGGACAATGACAAACCTAAGCCATGTTTTTAGGGTTTTAAAGAATGCTTTGTATTTAGAAGCTCAAAAGGGTCAGTTCTCTAAATAAAATGCACTAAATGTAGACAATTGGTTTTATTCCGCTGTTTGTCTAAAAAAGCGGTGTGTGCTATTCTATCACTTCTTTAACGATCTTGTATCACTGTCGTTTGATCGTGCTTATGGAGTTGTCTATGGCTATATCAAGCGACTAAAGAGTAAGTGTAATAAGCACTTTAGTAATTTATTCCACATCAGTGCTTCATAGAACTATACAAAATTAATTCTACAAAATATTAAGAACTTTAATAAAATATTATCATCCCGACGTTTCACGGCGCTATGATCACGTATCCACGTGACTACGACAGGTGCAAAGTTCTAATGTCGGGATACTACAAAGAAAACTTGATACATTCCATAGATCTTTTTTTTTTATTATTAATAATTAGGTATGTCTACGATTATTGTAAATCTTTAATTATAGTTATTTTTAAGCAATTACGTGTGTTTTTTTTTTCAATAATTCCTTTACACAATCACATGTGAACTTGGTACGGAAACTTAAAAAGGAGGAGGTTCTCAATTCGAGTGTGCCTTTTACTGTCATAAATTTTACGCATCGTTCAAGGGATTTGTACCCAAGACGTCAGCATAACATTATACTACAGTAACCACAAAGACGAAAAATCATCGTGGTATTAAACTCTTTGAAATCGCCGTGCGCTACGTTAAAGCAAAGCATAACAATTTTTTAATTGTGAGAATAACATTAGTTATATACTTATATGTATTTAACAATAGGATAATTACTATTCTTAAAAATGGTTTTATCGTTTGAATTTTGACGTCATAGAATAAGAAATAACGATTGATTTTATAAATACTGATTATATTTAATTTTATAAAAAATATGCCTCACGCACACTTTTTATACTTTATAACCTTATTCCTCCCTTATGAATATGTAGATAGGTCCACAATTACGTTAAAATGCGGTAACCAAAGTTGTCCCTTTGAGATCGATCACGGAACAGGTAACATGAATGTCAACGGGGCCTATCGGGCCCTTTCGTTATTCAATTAATTCATCATGCGCTTACCCGTAAAGGAATAAAGGTAGTCACAAGATTGATATCTAGTTTGAGTTCGGTGATTTTATGTGCTCAGCGGCAAATACTGGCACATTGTGGTTTCTTTCGTCAAATATTACTTAATGTTCTTTTTTTTACTGTTAATTTAAAAATAGAATGCCTTATAATGAATTATGTAAACAGAACGGTCTATGAATCTTCGATCATCATCTGTTTCTTTACTTAAGTAACTGATAACATTCGTCGATTATTTTGTTTTTGTCAAATTTATATCCAAATTGAAGTCGGTTAACTAGTTGTCCCGGCAAGCGCTGTTTTGCTATACTAAAAAAAAGGTTTGAAAATTAGATGTTGGTCGATTCTCAGACCTACTGAATACGCATGTAAAATTTCATAAAAATCGGTCAAGCCGTTTCGGAGAAGGACGGTAACTAACACTGTGACACGTGAATTTTATATTTAAGATAATAACTGACTAGTTTGTGAATGTAATGATAAGATTTTTTATAGAAATGGTCATTCTAGGCTACAACGATCTACTGCGTACTGAAGTAAATAAACACGAGATATAAAATTTACCAACTATTTATCATTACGAATCACTTAAATATAAATCATCAAATAAAGTTTGTACTTAGCAGTTTGTTATGACGAGAAATTTAATGTAGGTATCATGCATTATCGTATATCATTATCACATATAGGTGGGAAACAGCGCGTGATTCTCACCTGAATTTGGTTGCTCTTGTAAATCTATTGCAGTCAACATTCCATTCTTCTCAAAAATGGTTTTCACATTAGCACAAGTTCCTTCAGAGTCAGCGGCAGATGCAATGCCTAACAAACAAGATGCCAACATCAAATATAATATTTGGTTCCACATTCTCGATCCAAAAATCGATTTTTTGTTAGGCGACAGTTTATCACAACAACACTCTTTCACAGCCATGTCAGCGACGCGTGAACGTACCGGTATTCGATTAAATACACTATTGAAAACCGTTCATAAATAAAATTATGACTATAAATTAAAACTTGCGGTACCTATCGTTCACGCCGTACAAACGAGACACGACGAATCAACTGCGGTCCATGATGGTCGCAGTGCAACTGAAGTGAAGTCTGAAATTTAACATTCATTACATGATTGAAAAGTGTGAAGTGAGCTAAAAGCGATATTCAAATAATGTTGCCAATTAAATCTAAATACAAGCAGCATTGATTTTGTAAAATCTTAACAATATAATTTATATGGACTCACTTGGCGTCGTAAGTGTAAAAAATTTATAATTATATGATTTTTATATTTAAATCATGCAAATAAGTTAAACCTTACTTTGATGATATATTTTTTTATAGTTTTAAATAACTATTTTGAACTGATATCACTATCTACTTACTTTCACAATATTTTGCAAAAAAAATCCTATTTATTCTAGATTTTAAGTTAAGTACTTTACAAGTATTACAGAAATTCAATTAGTATGGTAGCCCTGACACAGAGTTGACATTAGATTTTTAGTGAAGTACATCTAATATCCGTGTCCGCATAAATCTACGAGAGATCAGATCTGTATGGCCTTTAATTTATATGTAGGTACTCAAGAGATTATAAACATTGTTAAAATTACAATGGACGTTCGTTTCTCCGCCAAAAATTTTCCGTACCAAATGTCAGCTTACGGGCTAAAAAGTAAGTCTTTCAGAACCATATAAGTATTTTATGTAAAGATTTATAGTAGTAATAGTGCATAATTATAATTATCTTCGGATATAAATCCGCAGATACGTTACATAGTATTTATTTAAATTAGCACTCTGAACATCACTAGAGAATATGACATTGATGACATTTATCAAATGTCAAATAGAGCGCTTCGTTCATTCACTTCATTCAGTGCTTTGGTTGTGAAGGGGTAGAAAAAACTTGAAAAATAAAATAATTATATTAAAATATATTTATTTTAATAAGTTTTAAGTAATCTAGGTCTCCGTTATACATTAAATAAGTTAATGTTTATGAAATATTTTCTTTTTACGTTCCGTAGAAATAGTTTTGATTCTGAAATATTTTATATAACCGATAAATATGAGGCTGTATTTATTGAAAAATGTGTCGCGGGTTATTGGGGCAAGATATTATACAACCCCAAATTATAAAAAAGTAACGCATTGTATTTTTGACATGGACGGGCTTATATTAGGTGAGTTGTTATAATACGACCTTTGCCGTAATTGTCAATGTTGTTTTATTTAAACGCAAGGTTAATTAAATAAGTTGAACGTTCGAATTTGGAATACTATGTTCTTGCGTAAATACTGTAAAGAAACGAGGTGTAAAAATTTAAAATAATGACAATTTTTATATTAAACAGTGTCTACCCATTCTAGAAATTTTTCTTTTAGTTTCCTTTTTCTGTGTACCTTGGTATATATTAATGTTATGTATTTACAAGGTTTTTTTTTCAGATACCGAAGCAGTCTATAAAAAAATGATAACCCAATTATGTGCTAAATATGGCCATGAATATACAGATGAGTTAATGATGAAGGTACTCGGTGGTACTGAACAGCGATTATCAGAAATACTTTGTAAAGAATTGAAGCTTCCTGTAACACCAACAGAATTTAGAGATCAACTATTAGAACTTGGAGATACAATGCTAGCAAATACTCCATTATTAGATGGTTAGTAAAATATTTATGCTTTTGTTCCCTTGTTCAAATTTTCATTTTCATCATCATAACATCACACCTTTTTCCCATGGGGGTAGGCAGAGCCTATAGAGCGCCATCAGCTACGATTCAAACATACTTCCTTGGCTTCATCCACACTCATACATCTGGTCATACATGCCCAACGGTTGTAAGTGCTATGCACTTGACCCTTTTGAAATATAGCTGTGATGACATCAGAGTATAATTTTCTCGGCAAATTTTGTGTCAAACACTTATCTATATTGATACTTCTATAATTAGTATATATATATATATATAAAGAGATATTATAAAGAGGAAAGATTTGATTGTTTATTTGAAATAAATTTGTTCTGAAATAAATGGACCGATTTGAAAAATTCATTCACTATCATGTATCTACACTATTCCTGGGGGCCAAGTCTGCTATTACAATCAATAAATAAATATTCATGGACATTTCACACAACGTCCTCTGGTCCCAAAGTAAGCTATATTTCTATGCTTGTGTTATGGGTACCAGAATACGGATAGACTACATACACTACTTTTCTTTTGTAAATACATAATTATAATACATAGTAAACACCCAGACGCAGTACAAACATATTTTGTATGACAATTATAAATATCACACAAATTATTGTCCCAAGCGGAAATCGAAACCGCGACCTTGTGAACGGCAGTCCGTTACATAAACCACTCGACCATGAGGCCTGTCAAACAAAAAAAGAAAGAATTTTTAAATCAGACCAGTGGTTCTGAGATTAGCGCTTTAAACACACAAACAAACAAACTCTTTAGCTATATAATATCTTATCTTCTAATATATAAAATTCACGTGTCACAGTGTTAGTTACCGTACTCCTCCGAAACGGCTTGACCTATTCTTCTCAAATTTTACATGCATATTCAGTAGGTCTGAGAATCGGCCAACATCTATTTTTCAAACCTTTTTTTCTTTTTTAGGGTTCCGTACCCAAAAGGTAAAAACGGGACCCTATTACTGAGACTTCGCTGTCCGTCCGTCCGTCCGTCCGTCTGTCACCAGGCTGTATCTCAAGAACGGTGATAGCGAGACAGTTGAAATTTTCACAGATGATGTATTTCTATTGCCGCTATAACAACAAATACTAAAAATAAAATAAAATAAATATTTAAGGGGGGCTCCCATACAACAAACATGATTTTTTTACCGTTTCTTGCTCGATACTAATAACGTTGCCTTATGTTGCATAGATAATGGTACGGAACCCTTCGTGCGCGAGTCCGACTCGCACCTGACCAATTATTTTTAGAATGGCAAAACAATGTTTGCCGGGTCAGCTAGTTATTATATGTATATACGCAAATAGCAACTTAACCAGTTGGCATGATATGTAATCAATTCATAATTATCAGTTACATTTATTGCTTTTGATAAATCACGTTTTAATATAGATGATTGACTTGACTTGCAGAATCATTTCTTGTAGTTTGGTTTTCTTTTTATCATAACGCAAATAGTAAAAAAAAAACATTAGTTGTGTTTACCTAATCATTTAGTATACATATAGCCAATGTGACCATTTAACGTGATGATAAAGTCGTGCTAGTTAATTTAGCTAGGTAAATGTAAATAAATGACGATTATACTAGTCTCAGAGTAAATAATCAGGTAAGTACAGTACGTTTAGATAACTATGTACAATTACGTTGCAATTGTCTTAAAAGCTTGCCATTCCAAGTACAATATCGGCAGTCGCCGAGAGTTATCGACTAATGCTCACTGAAAATTGAAAAGGGCCTGTAGCCCATATTTAGATTAGCGCCGACGCAGAATATAGGTGTTAGCGATATACGGTTTTATTCATAATGACTTATCGGAGGTTTAAACAGAGATTTTATCAGAGAGATAATAAACGTTTTACCGTGAATAGACTATTATGAATAACAATTTTTGCGAACCTATTTTAGCGAACTTTTAAACCTCCGATAAGTCATTATGAATAAGACCGTTGGTGTTTATACCTACCGATCGTCACAACGAATCGATAGCGTTTGTCAACACTTTACTTGATCGAAAAATGCAGTGAAAGCATTAGGAGTCCTTCAGTTAGAGGTGGCCCTGGGAATTTTAGAATAATGAGTCCCCTGTGAATAAACTACTGGTTATCATTTCACAATGGATTAGGGACTGAGATGCCCAAATAATCGCAAGGTTCTGATCATACGCTTACTTTGTCAGAAGTTTCTAGTGTTTCTGGCTCTGTGAGATCAGCATTTCTATACCTATGCGCTTTTTGCGGTGCTTTAAACACCTAAATTATAGTTTAATAACGATCCCTTGGGTGTATGATCGGCAATTTTGTAGCGTTCGATCGATCATGTTTCGTTTAGTCGAAAAAGTGACAGGTCATACAGTACTATTCGTTCTTTGCATTGTTCTGCATTTTTTTTCTTTAATTCTGGCCGAGCAGCACATAGACAATCCTGTGTGGAATATGACACCCAGTTAACTGTAAATAACTTTTTACATTTCAGGTGCAGAAAGATTAATTACTCATCTTCATAAAACGAAAGTCCCTTTTGCTTTAGCAACATCATCTAGTGCAAGATCTGTAGAAACAAAGATAGCAGCTCATAAAGAATTGTTTACATATTTCAATCACATGGTAATGGGCAGTACAGATAAAGAAGTCAAATATGGAAAGCCACATCCTGATATATTCTTAATAGCTGCAAGTAGATTTCCTGACAAACCTGATCCTTCAAAGGTAAATACAATATTTTGAATCTTGTTGAACTGAATGATTTATTTGAAAGGTTTTTTAAATATTTTTTTATTATTTTTCCAGTGCTTAGTATTTGAAGACTCCCCACATGGTGTAACAGCAGGTATGAAAGCGAATATGCAAACTGTTATGGTACCAGACCCACATCTAGATCGAAGATTGACAACCCACGCTACAGTAGTGTTGCCAACATTAGCTAAATTCCAACCTGAAATTTTCGGACTACCCCCATTTTAGTAACATAACATTTTACTAGTGCAGTGTTCCCTTTTTGAATGGTTAAGTTGTTTACTGATTTGAAAGTATGACAAGCGTTTGTAATTTAAATACTACTATTTTGTAGGTTAGGTATTACAATCTTTATTGTTTATAATTCAGCTTGCAACACTTGCTGAGACAATATCTCAGAAATTTTCGTTTAAGTGTCTAACCATTCAGAAATATTTAGTGTTTTTCAATTGGTACTTATTTTTGAAATAAGTTTTTTTATAATTGTGTTAATTTAAAAAGCGACTTAATTTTATCAAAATAAGAAATTATTTAAATACGTAATTAGAAAACGCTTTTACAATTAATGTATTATGGAATACATAGAACTTATCTCCAAAAATAATTAGGACAATAATATTAACACCATTGATATTTAAGATAGGTACTCTTAAAATACTGTATAACAAAACCACTCTCTACAGATTTAGAAGCGTGTTTTTTAAACACGCCTATAATATTAGTTCGGCAGTTATCTATTAAGAGTATACCAAAATAGATTCGTGCATTTTTCTACGTACGAAGTTTTCATTGTTTCTTCAGATTGAATGGCTAGAGCTCTAATTTTTAAGTATTATGTTTTTTTTCAATATATGATCTAGGATCCATAAACTCAGAAACGCGATTGAAAAAAGTTTTCTCAATTCTTAGCAAAACAACCTCTCAAATTTTTCATTTTTTTCATTTGTCGGTCTATTATCGCGTATTAACTAATAAAATAACTTTAAAAACATAAGTAACTATTATATAAAGAAACACGTAAATCAGAATTAAAATATATTTAGTAGATTTTGAGTAAACAAAAAAAATATCCCTAATTCTTCATTTTCTATACCTACTAGCTGTGTTAATATGTACATGTCGACGATAATATTGATGTAGGCCCGTAATGTATTAATCTATGTAACAGATTCTCTGAAAGCGATTTTAACACACAGTAGTCAGATTGTTCAGAATTTTTTTGTTTTATTTTTAGTCCAACGTTTCAGAGACTTTGGGAGTCACCATGGTCACGGGTGGGACTGAGCAGTGACTATGGGTTTCACTAGTGGTTTTATTTAAAAGAATAAGTCGCGGAAGTGTTAGTGAATATTAAACTGTATAATATTTATAAAACTGTTTACGTATTTGAAATGAAAACGGTACAAATATTACATCAAAAAATGCATCAAACATATCTTATCACCAAAATATAAGGCGATCAAATAAAATTAAAGTGCATTTTTATTCATAATAACAATCTATATTTGTATATGTTATGTAATATGTATAGAGGAATTACCGTTTATCAGTAAGTCTAATCTAACAGAATGAAAAATTTTACAAATCATAGATATTGACGGGGCTCGTGGTTCTGGTATTGGACTGCCGTTCACGAGGTTGCGGGTTCGATTCCCGCTCGGGACAATCATTTGTGTGATATTTATAAGTGTCATACAAATGTTTGTTCTGCGTCTGGGTGTTTACTATGCATTATAAGTATGTATTTACAAAAGAAAAGTAAGTGAAAAGTGTATAATATCCGTATTCTGGTACCCATAACAACCATAATAAGCTTAGCTTGGAACCAGAGGATGTTGTGTGAAATGTCAATGAATATTTATATTGAAACTAATTTCTTGACCTTAAGTCATAAAACTCATAAATAAGTAAGAAATGCTGACAAACGTCGAGATAATGGTACCTACCGATTCTATGTGCACAACTTAACTAAAAATTAAAATATCAATGTAAACTTAACTCTATTATTATAAAAATTATGTATTATAGACTAACAGTCTTATTCATAATGACATATCGGAGGTTTAAACGGAGATTTTATCGGAGAGATAATAAACGTTTTAGCGTAAAAAGACTAATAAGAATAACAAGTTTTGACAATTTTCGCGAACCAATTTTAGCGAACTTTTAAAACTTCGATAAGTCATTATGAATAAGACCATAAGAAATTTAATTAATTATTATCAATGTGTACAAAGAAATAGCAATTAATAGATATATTGACACTACCCCAGTTTCATTATTGGTAAGTTTAGTTAGTAGCAATTACAATATTTTCGGCATGAGATTCAATTCATAGTACTCTCTTTTGCTATGTGCATGTATGTACCAAGAAAGTACACAAATACTTATCATGCCTAGATGGCCACTAGGCATGATAAGTATTTGTGTAAAAGTAAAAAAAAGAGTTTTTTTTTAATCATCTGTTTTTTAAAATGTTTTGACTATTGAGTCAAATAACTTATACAACTCTGTTTTATGTAAACATTTCTAATGTAAAAGAAGAACATTAGTTAATATTGTGACTGTCTCACAGTTTACGGACGGGAGCTAAAATCGGAAATTTTCTGTTCTGCCTAATTATGGACTGGCATAAAGATGTAAAAGGCGAGAGTAGAACACCCAGAGAAAGTAGATGCCAATTCCGTCTAGTTTTGGTGCTATGCGGTACCAAAGTTCGCCATTTTTCTGCGACTTAATTACGAAAAAGTTATATTTCTTTGAAATTATCTGTTTAACAATTTAATCTTGTATTGTATCACATTACTTACTTAATAAGCTAAGCTACTTAATATTTTAGGCTTTTTTGCTAAGCTGTTACGTCAGTATTTAGTCTTAAAACAGGCATTTTCTACTTTTCAGATAATGTTTTTTTTCTCCAAAGGTACAAAATTTTGGCAACTAGTCTTCATTTAGAATCAAAGATCTAGCTTTATACTAAGCCTAGAAAAAAATTAAAAATTACGTGCAGGAAGAGTGGAACTTTTGAGATATACAATTTAGAAAATTTGTACTAGGGTTGACACTACGCGCGATGTGGTGAGCCCCTGCCAACTAAGTATTAAAAATAAAAAAATCGTATTTAATTGTTCTTATCTTTATTAGAAACGATGAGGAAAGTGATGAAAAATTCTCAATCATCTTAGATGGCTACATTCACCAGGCTAGTAGCTATGATTTTTTAATTTATTTTTAATACATACTAAGAACATTGTTACCATAAGTTAAAATTACATATCAGTAGTAGTACAAGGCATAACAGGCCATTATCGTCAAAACTTTTTTCGCATTTTTCATTTCGATAGCCCTGTTGACACTTAAGTTTGTAAATTGCGTTATCTCAATTTTCTCAAAAGTTCCACGGATTGGCATCTAGTTTTTTTTGTGTGCATAGAATGATTGTTTACCTTCATTTTAAAACTAGATGCCAAAAGTGTGTAACATTAAAGAAAAAAAATAAAATCTGATAAACTTAAATTAACTTTTTTTAGCCCTAATATTGACATCATTGCATAGAAAAAATCTTCAAAAATTTTTTTATTTTTATTATTAAATATGCTATCAGATACTATCAAATATTTAGTTATTAGAAATATAATTTAAAAGATATATCATTTTTTCGTTTTCGAACCGCAAAAAAACAGCAAACTTTGGTATCACATAGCACCAAAACTAGACGGAATTGTCATCTGGGTGTTCTACTCTCGCCTTTTACATCTTTATGCCAGTCCATAATTGAGCACAATAAAAAAATTCCGTTTTTAGCACCTGTCCGTACACTGCTAGTTTTCCAATTGCAGAGCATAATGCGACTCAGTGCCGCACTATGCTGACGCTTAATTGGAACATGAATTAGTTTTCAAATGCACCAGCAGAGTGCGCTAAGTTCAGTGTTGAAAAAAAAAAACTAAAATAAAATTGTATTCACATTATAAGTGTGGAATATAAAAAAAAGTCATTGTTTGTACCTTCATCCATACTTATATTTTTTTTTTTAAACACAGCTTGAATTAAGTTTGATCATTTCCAGAAAACTCCAACGAAACAAAGCCTTACAAATTTTTTTTACAATAAATAATATTACTAACGATAATATATAAATAAAATTTCAATCAATGCCAATTTAAAGAAAAAATACTTGATAATTTTCTGTCGCTGAAGTTGGTATGGATTGCACGCATCACTTTTGAGAGTGCTCGATTGTGCGATGTGTTGCTGTAGTTGGAACACTCAACGTTGAGCATTGTGCCGCATAATGCGCTCTTGTGCTGTAATTGGAAAACAGGGTGTGTGTCTGCATAATTTATTACTTGTTCTTTACAAAGCCTGATAGATGTAGTTGTTAATAAACACCGACTTTATACCGACATGTTGTTTCAATGCCCTTATACTGAAATAGTTTATCTAATTTTGAACAATAAAATTTTCTCAGGTAAATAAATTCATGAATATGATATGATTTCATTAGCGTGTTAGTGAAGCTGCAGTTATCACTATTAATAATGAAGGTAGAGCCTAAGCATTGGGAGATAATTGTCATAAAATTGAAGCCATGACCTTGCACTTGGTAGGTAATTGGTTACTTTAAACCCACACCATGAGCTCTCCCTTTAGTAATGCATGACTGTAATTACTATATCTATATATGCAGAAGAAAGGTTTCAAAATAAAAACAGCTTTTCTAACAACTAAAATTTATATGTACATAAATAAATATATTTAAATTATTTTGCTAACTGTTTGAGGGCAGCTAGTACATCACTGGCAGGCAAGCCTGTAAGTGGCACACTACGTTCTACACCTTTGTCTGAAAAGAAAAAAATGTCAATCACTACATTGCTTCATTCTTTTCAACCAGTACCCTACAGCACAAGAGGTTAATATACTGAATGTGATACAAAATTGTAATTTACATTTCTTAAAACAACAGTGTTTGTGAAACCCAATGGAGATGGGATGGTACTAAAACTATGTAACAACTTCTACAAAATGAAATTAGATGAATACTTTATTTGGCCAATCCTTTGATCACAGACAACACTTGTTCACAAGACATGTCACTCAAATTAAAACAGGTTTCTACACCTTTAGCTGGAAATACCAATGAAGTAAATTAGTTGATAACAAAACTCTAAAAAGAATATCAGTGCCACATTAGATATTTCTTTTGCCACTGTTTTGTAATCATACTCTGAAATTATATTTCTTAGAGCTAGTTAATAGTTATACAGCTTTGATAGGCCTATTGTAAGTTCTATGAAAAGCTATCGTTGGTCATAGAATGTGTTTGGCACTTTCATGAAATAAAATGTATTCTATCTTATTATTAAAATATACATACCGTAACGAGCCCAAATGCGTGGTTGAATATTGCTGCACTCACGAATCAATATAGGTAAATTAGGATTCTCCCTTTTGATGTTTACATAGTGCTTTTGTATGAAATCCCTGCAATTTATGATATGCAGATCAACAAATTTCATTTATTTATAGGTTATGGCAGTTTTTATGTAATCATAAATATTACCTTACACCGCTTGATTGCTGGCAAGTTTGAGATAAATGAATTCTCAACTCCCTGAGGGCAGTGCCGAGACGCACTGACATTTTTTAAATAATTTATTTAATGGGTAAATAGAAAAAGAAATTGGATTTTTTCAATTTTCGTCAAACGTCAATTGGTAATTTGACAGAATTGACATTTCGCTTCGCTGTCAGTTTTTTTTTTTTTTTTTTTTTTTGGCATCGGTTTTAACTTTTGCCATATTAAAAAATTTGGGAAAGAAATGTTTATAAAAATTTGACGATTGATTTGGAAAAATAGGGTCGACTCAGGAAAGGTTTTAGGAAATAATCAATTAAATAAAATAAACTAATACTACGAAAAAAAAATAATATTTACAATAAAGAATTTATACAATATTATTATTTACAATGAAATGTTATTACTTTCAATAAAGGAAGACAGGCATACATATATAGAAGGATTTAAGGAAGAAAGAAGGATATCAATATTTGTAGGAAGAGGGATATTGAGATTTATCAAGTTATCTAAGAGAGAACAATTATCATAAAGGACACAAGAGAAAAATATATGATTGAGATCACCAAATTCGCCACAGTCACAAAGAGGGTCTGGTCTGATTCTCATTCTTGACAAATGAACTGGTACACAAGTGTGCCCTAGCCGCATCCTTATTAGAACTGTAGTCGCCCTTTTACCAAGCCGAAGCTTATTAAAAGCACGACTACAGAACCAAGGTCTTAAACAAACAAGCGGTTGAATCTTTTTGTAGTATTTGCCTTTTTCTTTGGTGGAAACTTCCCACAATTTGTCCCAAGACTCCTTGAGATAAATTCTGGGAAGAGTTAACAAGTCTTGAGGAAGAATGTAAAAAGGAAATAGGTCACCACTTTCCACAGCTTCATCTGCCAATTTATCTGCATAATCATTACCGCGTACACCACAGTGGCTAGGTACCCATGCAAATTGTACCTGATAACCGGATTGATTACATAGTAAAAGTTTGTACCTGGCCTCAAAAATTAGCGGATATTGCTGTTTCATTTTAAATGGAAACTTTAATAATGCACTAAGTACACTCATAGAGTCACAAAAAATTATTGTTTTGTGTAATTTTGTTAGTAATATGTATTCCAAAGCCTTTGCTACCCCGAAGCATTCTCCAGTAAAGACAGATGTTTCGGAAGGAAGTTTTATCTTTTGTACTATTTTGAATTGTTTGTGAAAGACACCTACACCCACAATACCTGAATGAGAATTTTTAGACGCGTCTGTATATATTTGATGCCATCCGGGCCATCTATCATCTATTAAAGAATTGAAACAATGATCAACATTCTCCAAGTATTTGTTAATGTTCAGGTCAAAGTGAACTTTTGGCGGAAATACGTGGCTGTAGTAATTATAATTATAAATTGCTAATCTTTCAGAACTAAACACAGGGGCCGAAAGGTTTTTAAATTTATTAAAACTATTTACTAAGCAGGGGATGTTTCTATATTTCCAATAAGGAGAGTTATTAACATGCTCTGCTAATTCCTGGATTTTATTAAGTAGTTGATGTTTAGAAAATTGACAAACTCTGAAAAAGAATCTGTCCGACAAATATTGTCGCCTTATGTTGAGGGGTGGATCGCCACATTCAACCTGTAAGGCGTTAATGGGGCTGGTTTTCATGGCTCCCATAATTATTCTTAGAGCTTTCGATTGAATTTTATCTAATCTATTCAGTGCCGCTACATTACAAGGTTCTAACAAATACGCTCCATAATCCAGTAAACTTCTAATAAGGGCATTGTATACTAGTTTTAAAGATGAAGGATGTGCTCCCCACCTTACCCCAGTAAGACATCTCAGCAAATTCAAGTATTTCTCACACTTGGCAACAATATGCTCACAGTGAGCGTGACCGGTTAGTTTCGAGTCTAATACAACACCTAAAAATTTTGCATGGCTCTTTTCTGGAATGACAGTCCTGTTATAATATATTTTTGCTCGTGCTGGGTTACGTTGGCGACTATAAACGACAATAGTGCTTTTGGATGATGATATCTCTAAGCCATGATCATCTAACCATGATTTTAATGAGTTTAAAGATAGATTTAATTGGTGGGAAGCTGCGTCAATAGATTTATTTACAGAATAAAATAATAAATCATCAGCATACTGCAATATGTTGACAGAGTCGCCAACAACTGTTTCGAGGTCAAAAGTGTATATGTTATAAAGGAGAGGGCTCAACACCGACCCTTGCGGTAAGCCCTTCCAGCAAATTCTGTTATGATCAGTATCCTTTAATTGAATTTTTCGTCCAGACAGTAAATTTCTAATGAACGTAACCAATATAACAGGAATATTAATTTTAAGTAATTTTTGACAAAGAATATCTACTAAGACGTTATCATATGCAGACTTGATATCTAAAAATGAAGCAACTAACGACTCATTTTTAGAAAAGGCTAACCTAATATCTGTTATAAATACGCTAACACTATCCATAGAGCTTCTGCCTTTTCTAAAACCATATTGTGTTCTAGATAAAATATTGTGACTTTCAACAAACCATTCGATTCTATTTTTAATTAAATGCTCAACAACTTTGGTTATGACTGGGGACAAGGCTATTGGTCTGTACGATGATGATTCAGTGGGGTCTTTTGCTGGTTTTAAAAAGGGTAACACTGTCTGAAACTGCCATTCAGGTGGAATGACACCTGTCATTATGACAGAGTTAATAATAAACAGAAAAAAGTTCAGCGCGTTATTACCTAGATGTGTGAAAAAGGAATATGGTATACCATCAGCACCTGGTGCTGTGTCCGTGGTCCCAGAAAGGACACCTTTTAATTCGTCAAGATTAAAAGGACCATCAAGCCCGTATGGGCAAGACGATATTGTATACCTGTAGGGGCTTACAACTAACTCTTTAACTGGAACTGTTGAGGGAGCCAGTCTATCTAAAAAGTTATCAGACAGAGAAGGTGGCATCTTGACAAAAGTTGAGTTACTAATTCCAGATCTGAACCTTTTAATATTATTCCAAATAAGAGTAGGATGTGTTTGGGGTGATATGGATGAACAAAAGCTCCTCCAACCTTCTAATTTCTTTGATTTTAATAATTGTTTAGTTTTAGCCATTATCTCCAAAACTGTATTAAAGTTCTCTAGTGACATGTTATTATTATAATTAATTTCAGCTCTTTTCCTTTCAGCAACAGCCAAGCTACACTCACTATCCCACCAAGGTGGAGATGTCAATCTGTTGGATCTTCGACTTTTTAAAGGAAAGGTAGAATTAGCTGCTTCAATGATAGTAGATGTAAGAGTACTTGAACTTGCTGAGACATCACCATCATACTGAGATGATAATGTAGATATTTTGCCTTCAATAAAAGTGCTGAAATCATCCCATTTTTCTTTTATTATCTTATGCCGCATGTGTGAAAATGATTCTACAGTGTTTTTAATAGGTGATGTTAAAAGATTAAGTACAATTGGAAAATGATCACTCCCAAAAGTAGATGATAATGTGTGCCATGTGATAGCAGATGCCAGATTAGCAGATGTTATTGTAAGATCAATTGCACTTACATTTTCTGTGGGACTAGTTCGACGAGTTGGTGACCCATCATTTAATACACACAGATTATGAGCATCTACAACATCTAACAAGTCTTCTCTGTAACAATTTGTTATGGAGCTTCCCCATGATATATGGTGGGAGTTAAAGTCTCCCATGATACAAGTCGGTTTTGGAAGAGAAGAGAATAGATTATCAATATCAACAGAAGTTTGATAGGAAGGTTTAGGTACATAAATAGAAAGAAAGCAGGTTTTATTTATTAAACAGGCTACAGCAGAGAAGTTTGAGTAATGAGGTAATGAAAGTTGAGAAAAAGGGATAGAGTTCTTAATAAGAAGGGCAGCTCCTCCATAACCATCAGGTCTATCATCCCTGAGGCAGGAGTAACCGCTGATTTTGAAAGGGAAACCTGGCCGGAACCAGGTTTCTGCTAAGGCGAAAAGAAAAGGATTATATTTGTTTATTAAATGTATTATGTCTGGTTTTTTATTAACTGCACTTCTGCAGTTCCACTGGAGTGCTATGGACCTGTGATCCATGGTGGTTGTGTAAAATAGAAATCGCTTCAGTTAATTTTGCTGCGTTGGACGGTTCTACTATATTTGATTTAATCAAATTTGTTAAAAGTGAAATTACATCTGCAATACTATGTGTGTTATGTTTATCTGTAGAAAAAGCGCTACCGTTTGGTTGTGTGTATGAAGGTTGTCTTGTGATATTTCGGTGTTCTTGTTGGTTATACCCTTTAACGAGCTTAGGCTGATCTCTAGGCTTCAAGAAAATAGTCTTCCTGTAAGAAGTTTGCTGTTGTTTAAATTGTGAGTTATTTGGGAGACCTTTAAATTGATCTTTTGGGGTGGCTAAAATCTCAGAATAGGACTTTGACAGAGTTGAGTGAAGTTTGGAAGCTTCTGCATATGAAATTGACTTCTCTGCCATAGAATGTTTAATTTGTTTTTGCCTATTGAACTCTGGACATATTTTATTGGTAGCAAAGTGATTACCACCACAGAGACAGCAGGAAATGTGATCATCATCTATACTACAATTGTCCCCAGAATGTTCACAACCACATTTAAAGCAGCGCGGCTTTGACCGACACTGGAGCTTAGTGTGACCGAAACGGCAACAATTAAAACATTGTATTGTAGGGAAAGTGTAAATTTGTACCGAGAGTGCAGTGTAACACATATAGATTTTATCAGGTAGAAACTGTCCATCGAATGTGAGCACAACTGTTTGTGATGGCTGCCATGTGGCTTCACCATTTACTACACGTTTTATATTTATTCGCCTAACTTTTAGTATTTTGCCGCAGCCATTAGGGACACTAATACAGTCTATTATTTCCTCAGGAGACAAGTCAATAGGTACCCCACGAACTACACCCATACGGGATACATTGTATGTGGGTATAAATGCTTTCAAACTATTTTCCTTCAGAATTGGATGTTCAAGAAATGCATTGGCATCAATAAAATTATTAAAAGCTATAGATATTCTATTTCTTCCTATCCTCTTTAAGCTTCCATTTATAATGTTACGGACTGAATAACGCTGCAAAAATTTGCCAAAAGTAATTGGATGAAAAGTGGTGCCATCATTTGTAGATTCAGTTTGTTTTTGAACATGTATAATAAAAGGTGATGAATCTAAAGTATTGTATGTTAACCTGGCCACTTGTACCGGTGGCGTTTTTTGCATGACTGGTGCTACTTCTTTGAGTGTCATCGCGTCATTTACATTTTGATTTTGGTCTGAAGTATTTGGTGAACTATCTATATTCTTTTCCATGCAATCACATGGGATATAAGTGCCCGATATGTGTTTTCGTTTCTTGTTACAATTTTTACATGTTTTATGCAAACGACTACGCTTGTGTCCTTTAGATTGAGTTCTAACGGAGGAATCAGTGTCCATGCCTGATTCGGAACAAATAGTCACATAACTTCCTACCGGAGGAACTATCCCGCCCGGATCACCGGGATCCGGAGGCTCGTTCATATTAAAATAGATAAAAAAGACTTACCAACTAATAAAGATGCACTACACTACTATATATAACTTATCTATTCATAAAAATATAATATATACAAACTTAAAAGCCTCAACTGAGTGAAAAATTAAATAATAAAATTTTCTCTAAAAAAAAACGCGGCCTCCCTCTTCAAGCTTTCCCGCCTTTTTCGCTGTCAGTTTGACTTTGAAAGAAAACGGTAGTGTTGTCAGTTCATAATTTAAAAAAGCGTAAACTATTATAGGCTCTTTACGTTAACGACGTTCGGCGACACTAGCGCTCTGGGTGGCGCGACACGTAAGTAGTGGCAGGATGAGTTTGAAATTGTGTATTAATGAAGTACGAGTTAGAATGATGATTGTCTCAAAGGATTAACATGCTTTGTTTCTCTAACATAAGATTTCAAAAATAATAAAATTATGGCTAACGTAATAATCCTCAAGACAGAATTTCAACCAATAAGGCTGGTTTAGTGCCACGCGGATCGTCGGTACGTATCGCTCCGGATAGACCAATCTGTATTAAGCTTAAGGAGCGTTTTAGAGTAATGCGGACGGGTCCGTACGGACGACCGTCCGCATGGCGCGTACGTGCCACGGAGCTATCCGCGCGGACCGCTCAAATTTTCATTTCGTCATCCCTCAAATTGCCGTATAATGTGACAAATTCTCCCGCGATGGCTCTCTGCTCTATTAAAGGGTGAACATGTAGTCTTTTTCTTTGCTTTGTAAGGGCGCAAGAAGGCTGATAACGCGGAAAACTGATAACGCCGCAGCCAGTGGCGGATGTCTGTGTGCCTCAGATAGCTCACCGTCTATGTGTCAGTGTTAGAAAAACAGGTCTTCAATTTTTAATAGACACAGGAGCCAACATCTCCGTGTTACAAAGATCTAGAAAATCCTTTTTCATTCACAAAGATCTTAGCACATGTTTGTATGTTTTTATACGCACAGATGCAGTACGATTTCGCCCGGAGATGTACGCGTTTATTACCATTATATAACTACTCATCCAACAAAGGTTTTATCTTCTACCAATCCCACCAACCCTAAAGCTACTCACAGCTTCAATGTTATGTTTCTTGAGTAATATAGGGCAATAACTAATAACACCCACAACAATGGATGCATTGCGCTCGTCTGTACACCGTGGTGGTCAGGTGTGGTCAGGACGATACTGAGCGGATCACGTACGCGCGGAGCGATCGCTAGTGACGGTCCGCGTGACACTAAAACCAGCCTATATACTGACACCGGATTTGTAATCCACCATGTCTATGCCATTGTGTCTACACCACTCGGTTTCTCACTTTTCACCTCGGTGCAATCAATTATCACTCTAGATTTTGAGTAATCAGACATTTTAAATGACAACTGGCAACGTCTCTTCGATTATTTCTCTTGACGGCCAAAAAATTTCGTTTCGTGATCGTGCTTCTAGAATAGTTAAAATGGTACAAAATATGCGCGAAACTGTTGAAACATCTACTCCATAAAACTCGGATATCTCACTGGAGGAGTTCCCAGTTTTCACAATTAAAATTTTTATTATATGTAATAATTAAAGTCTATAAGACTTTTTATTTACTAGCTTTTGAATGGACGGACTTTATGAATGTAACGGACAACAGTCCTGCCGGTACTATTAAAACTCACCACTAGTGGCGCTGCATTCTATACGCAAAGAGCCTGTATTAAATATTTACAGATATTTCACACAACATCCTCCGGACCCAAATTAAGCTTATATACTCGTGTTATGGGTACCACAATACGGATAGAATACATATACTACTTTTCTTTTGAAAATACATACATTTTAATCGTTGTAAATGTATATATAAATGTAATACATAGAAACACCCAGACGCGAAACAAACATTTTAAATGACAATTATAAAAATCACACAAACGATAGTCCCGACCGGGAATCTAACCCGCGACCTCGTGATCGGCAATCCGTTACCAAAATTACGTTACTTGCTTAGTAATTAAGTAATAAGCTACAATAATATTATAACAATTTGAGTCAATGACGCCATTTAAATTCTTTTAAGTAAAGTTTTAATTTTGTTAAACAGATTATTAAACGAAATAATGTGGTCCATGCATTGCATTAAATTTGCGTTAACAGAGTAATGGTAATACGTCGTAATAAAGATTCTTGAGGGTAATATTTATGAAACCAGCCACCTACCTAGACCTAGAAACAACTTTACTTCTGCTGCTAAATTGTATACTAATAATCTATCGAATTTTCTTTCTTAATACCGTATTTCATGCGAGAAACACAGCCTCTAAGATACAAAAGAACAGACTTGACTGAGGTCAAACTTACAAAATATTAAGAGGATACCAATATAGCTTCGTGCATTTTTCTATGTACGAAGTTTTCATTGTTTCTTTAGATTGAATGGCTAGAGCTCTAATTTTTAAGTATATGTTTTTTCAATATATGATCTAGGATCGCATGAACTCAGAAACGCGATTGAAAAAAGTTTTCTCGATAGAAAATCTTGGCGAAACAACCTCTCAAATTTTTTATGTTTTTCATTTGTCGGTCTATTATCGCGTATTAACTAATGAAATAACTTTAAAAACATAGGTAACTATTATGTATAGAAACACGTGGATGAGAATTAAAATATATTTACTTAGTAGATTTTGAGTAAATAGGAAAAGTATCCCTAATTCTTCATTTTCTGTGCCTACTGGCTGTGTTAATATGTACGTGTCGGCGATGATATACGATAATATTGATGTAGGCCCTTAACTTACAATGATAAAAGAAAATTAAATTATTTTATTCAACAATTTAATGTAATACTCAATACATCAATTTTATTTTTTGTACATTAAAAACTAAGTACCAAACACTTTAATTCTGATTTAACATTTTAATTTCGGGCGATCACAAAAATGAAAAATGAATTTTACATGGTCATAGTAACATACTTGCCATAAACGAAAAAAGAAATGACACATTTTTTTTTAATTCATAGCTGTAATATTTTTTACATTAATTCGTTACTTACTGTGCTATAATAAGTATTATAATTATTGAACAGCAGTGTTAGAAATTTTAAAAGTTCATTAATCACAGATCACGCTTATAGTGCCTTATTATGTTAAAGATTGAACGCACATCATGTTGTACTCACGTTATTTGTAATAAAAAAAATATTTTAAAGGATACAAATAGCATAACTATGAATGAATTTTAGCTACAAGTTATTCATAATTGGAGAAAAGGATAAATAAATCTAAGATAATAGTAGTCTTGCAAATGTTATAATCATCCATTTTAGTAGTTTCTAGTTTAACTAAAGCTTAGGAAATGAACAAAAATTTTCGAAGGACCAACAATAGAAATTATTGGTCCTTCGTTTCGGATCTGCAATCTAATATTTACACCCGTATTCACAAAAGTGTTGATGCACTGTGCAAAGGGTAACACTTCTCAGTGCGTTCCGTTCATCGAGCCTTTGTATTCACAGACAAAACTTAGCTATGCGTTCAGTTTAACAAACGCATAGTGCGCTTCACCACTTATGTATTGTTTGTGAAATGATTTTGCTACCCCTGTGCGTCCATGCCTACAACGAGACCTCACAGTAACGTTTGTGAATACGGCTGTCTGTGTTACAAAACATGATGTACGCATTCAGCTAAATTTAAATTCAAAGTATTTTCTAGTTTAATAAATATTCTAATGTTAACACCAAAATTTTACCATTTAACTATGTAAATATTTATTAATTTGAACATTTCAAATTGTTAATTAGGCAAGTAGCATTCCATAATTGAATACATGTAACTACATTTTAAACCATAGACAATGTTACATATTAAGAGCACAATAGCACTTTCACCCAAATAAAAGAAAAAAAATACAAAATTAATATTTAAATTATGCCGATTTCAATCCCGTGACGCGAGAGCGTTACATGGCCATGTCAAATTGTTGAAATTAAAAAAACAATTAAAACAAGAATCCCAAGCTTTTAATAATTAAAAGAAAAGTAATATCATTATTGTACTTACATATTTACAATCTTACAATTTAAACGGCATATTATTCTATAAAGGTTACCATGTAGATATTCGGAGAGTTGTTGTTCAACTCTCACGATAAAATATCTTTAAAATTGAAAAATAAAAATCCCTAACATTTTATACCCAGATAGGGTAGCGAAAATGAGTCAACAAGTAAATTTATCTAACGGACGATTAGAATTAAGAGCTATATACCTACAGTTGAGTGAAAATTAGTTACATGGAAATTTCAATTGGCAAGCAGCATATTTTTACTAATGGTTTAGTTTACGTCAAATAGAAATAGAAACTAAATCTATCTAAGTCTAGGTATACCTTTTAGTACATTTCGGATATGAATAATGATTAACGAATATAATAATATAGGTAATAAATAACAGTCACTATCCCATTTTCTCTAGTCATGAATTACGAACTTAACGAAATGAATATTGCTTATAAAATAAAATGAGGACATAAATACAATGTTATTCATTATTGGGCGAGTTTCTGTATGCAAGACTAGAATTATTGAGTGCCAAATGAAATTCCCTTAAGCATTTCGGCACTACCACTCGACTGTAGATAGCTGGAGGCCTTGGAACACGTGGCAGATGAACAGTTGTAACGATACAAAGAGCTCTATATTGCATAAAACAGGACGCGGAGATTTTTTTCATATTAATAAAGCATTTGTTATCTAGCATTGGATATTAAAATAAAATTGAAGATTATAACAATGCACTTGATTTTGAACAAAATAATTTTGGCAGTTATGACACTTGGAACTGTTTATTGATGTAGACACTAACCGGCTACCTATATGGTAGCAACCGCAAGCTGTGGTATCGTTCACTTTGTCACGTCCAAAAATACTTGTAAGTTAGTCTTTGTACCGATAGAACCGAGGTCACTCGCGAGAATAGTTCGCGTGTTTCGGCCTTTATACACTGATGTCACGTGGCCCCTAAGAGTGGGCACATCTTTAGTGGCTAGCCAGACGCCGGATCCACAGCAGTGACTGCATCAGATGTTAGCCCTTGTTTCTGGCACCATTCAACAAAGTCGTCTATAAGCACTGGCCAGGCGCCCTCTGCATCGTAATTACTCATGCTTTCATCGATTTGAGTCGCAAAATCGAGAAGCAGATTCCACGTGTCCTTTGGTATAGATCTCTTATGATGCTCCTGGAAGACAAAACATAATTTATTTTACATAGTTACTGTACAGTACATCATTCCTCAAAAACCAACATTTTAACTAAGCATTTCATCGTGAAGCATATTCCCGATAACATATTTTGTTTTAAAACAATAGAATTGTAGCTCAAAAATCAGGACATTAAAAGTTATTGAATAACCACATAGTGTGTGTACGACATAGCCCGAAGAGTTAGCACGCTAAAGTGGCTATGGGCAGTCCACATCGCTCGACGATCTGACAAATGCTGGGGGCGGAAGGTCCTCAAATAGCGACTACGCACCGGACGACGCAGATTAGCCAGCACAAGGTGGACTGACGATATCGTCAAATATGCAGTTAGGTGGTCCTGCGCTAACTGCATCCAGCGGCCTCCTAACTTGTTGTGGTGTTCAATGGGGTAGGCCTATGTCCAGCTGTGGACGAAGAGAGGTTGATGGATAGATGGATGAAACAACCATAATTATGGAGTCATAGGATAATAAATCACGTGAAGTATGTAGTTATTTCAATCGAACAACTATCTATTGCTTGTGGAGTATTTTCGAATTTCATTCGATTACTTTATTAGTGTAGTGAAGATTTATGTTTGTGTAATGAGTATCGAATTATTTTGTAGACAGACATAAACACTGAAGCACTAGTTGCATATGTAAGGAAACGCGTAAGATATGTAGACCAAAAATATTTAATGTTGTATTTGACATACTTTCAGTTATTTGTGTTGCAAGATCGTGCAGCAGACGATTTCACACACATAGCAATAATAAGATTTAAATGTTCTTTGTTAAATATGTCTGTGAAATTACAAGCTAGCCCCATAACTGTGTACGTTTAGTTAAACATAATAACATGATATCGTAGGTGAAAACTAAGGCCTTTGGTTACTGCTTACTATGCTATGCCTCGTATCATATTCCTACGCTACCTACCTCCTGGAAACGCTACAAGTAGGTACATAGCTCTACATTATAGGCAACATTTCTGAATCGGGTTCCTGTATTTTGATCGCTTTAGCATTTTAAAATTGATCGTGAAGTTCGGTACTTAGTGTAGTTTGAGTATAGAGGCCCTGTAGCAAAAGAATTAAGGGGTCATAAATAAATATTCATGGACATTTCACACAACGTCCTCTGGTCCCAAGCTAAGCTTATATGCTTGTGTTATGGGTACCAGAATACGGATAGAATACATATACCTACTACTTTTTTTTTGTAAATACATACTTATAATACATAGAAACACCCAGACGGAGTACAAACATTTGTAAGACAATTAGAAAAATCACACAAATTATTGTCCCAAGCGGGAATCGAACGAGGCCCGTCAAAGAAAGAAAAAGGCCCTGCTCGTGGCCTTGTACCATTGATAGGCTGATACGGCGGCAGTCATGCCACTGGTAAAGGTAAACGACTAGAAAACGAAGATTGTGTGTTAGTTTAACCACAAGGTTTGATTTAACGTCCTAGAGCAGTGTACATGATTAGATTCAAAATACGAAAATAAGGGTATCCTACTGCTGGCCACGGGCTGTTCTACTTCGGAAGGGTATTTTCACCTTGCCGCGCTAGCATTGGGTTGATTTCGATTTTTCTCTCACAAGATTATTTGCTTATAAATTAGTCTCTAGCGCCGGCTAGAGACTAATTTACAGCGCCTAGGCAAGAAATGGTGTAGTAGGATTTGCATTCTTAATACGTCACCACATTGACTAGATTTAACTTGCATTAGGTATATTATAATCAACCTCTTCGAGTAAATAAGTCACGACCCTGAAATGGATACGGCAACGTAAGATGACACTCGCCAAGTCAGCTAAATGCTTACAGGAAAAATTTACGTCAAAGGCAATAGTTGGAATGCAATTCATATTGTTTATAAAGCTATCTAAATATATCTGTAGATGCTAATTTACATTGCAATATTAGCTTGGACTAACTCCAAAACGTACTTTCTGAGTAAGACAAAAAAATTAGAAGCAAGTGATAAAATTTTATTAATTATCTATTGCATTCCACTATTTTATTAGATACGGTACCAATACACCTTGGTGTTTGTGAACACAATTCTTTAAGAAAACTAGACCGACTTTATTTTTGAAGTTTCAAATTTTTTTGGCTATTAGTTTATTTTATAACTGGCACTTGCGCGACTCACTTACTCAAGCAAAACCGCTTTTTACGGATTTAAACACGTATATGTATCTGTAATATTTTCTAACACTTGCGCGACTCATCTGTTTAAATAAAACTACTTTTTACGGATTTCACGTCATTGAATGTCTCAGTCTCACCCGTGACCATGGTGACTGCAAAGTCTCCGAAACGTCGGGCCAAAATTTAAAACAAATATACGCGTCTAAATCCGTAAAAAGTAGTTTTATTTAAACGTATATTTGTTTTAAATTATAGTCCGACGTTTAGGAGACTTTTCAATCACCATGGTCATTGGGTAGGACTGAGATTTAAAGTGCTCTCTGTGAAAATTTAAAACAAATATACGCGTCTAAATAAGTGGTTGTAAGTGTAATAAGTGGTTTTCCTTTGGCACGTTACGGAAAAATTACGGGAGTAAAATTTTACAATGTGTATAAACCACTTCATAGTGAGGGTTTACACCAAATTATATCAGTGCATACTTCAAACTTTTATCCAGAATGGCCAATTTAGACGATAAGAGTAATTAATTTCTTAGAAATAGATGTCAATCATTTCTGATGTCATCGATCATCATCAATTGTGATGATACATATTATTATCACAATAATTAAGCCAATTTTTATGTAAATAAAGATAAGAATCGCATTATTAATTAGTTACTATAAAAAAAATTGGTCAAGTGCGAGTCGGACTCGCGCACGAAGGGTTCCGTACCATTATCTATGCAACATAAGGCAACGTTATTAGTATCGAGCAAGAAACGGTAAAAAAATCATGTTTGTTGTATGGGAGCCCCCCTTAAATATTTATTTTATTTTATTTTTAGTATTTGTTGTTATAGCGGCAATAGAAATACATCATCTGTGAAAATTTCAACTGTCTAGCTATCACCGTTCTTGAGATACTGGATACGGAACCCTAAAAATCATGTTTGTTGTATGGGAGCCCCCCTTAAATATTTATTTTATTTTATTTTTAGTATTTGTTGTTATAGCGGCAATAGAAATACATCATCTGTGAAAATTTCAACTCTCTAGCTATCACCGTTCTTGAGATACAGCCTGGTGACAGACGGACGGACGGACGGACGGACGGACAGCGAAGTCTCAGTAATAGGGTCCCGTTTTTACCCTTTGGGTACGGAACCCTAAAAATAATTAATGTTGCAACAGTAACTATTGAAAATAAATTGGTAATCGAAATTCAATCCGTATTTGCAGCTTACATGGTAAATTTATCTCTTGTCTCTATGTATTTCTTTTTCAGTACTTGTAAGCAAATAAATATTTTTTTCATTCTTCATTTTCTTTCAAATTTTTAAGTTTTACCATGTGGCTAATTGAATGAGGGTAACGTAAATTGTTTAAGATGAATGCGCACATCGTCACAAGAACCCGACATTAAAGTTATCTAGCTAATCAACATTTTAGTTTTTCTTTTATTATTTTAGAATTAGAATGTTCTTGTGTCGTACATATTTTTTTAGTTAGCTATTAGAATAAGAAAAGCTCCCATCAATATACAAAGTATAATCAGGGCTGAGTGGATCCTATAAGACACCCTGGACACCTTATGTCAATAGGGCTACCCTATGAGTAGAATAACAGTTATTTTTTCGTATTGAGGAAGGACCTAATATTCGCGAGTACCTGGACATACGCCCTGTGTGGAAGACAAGATCGAGGGCAATGGCGTGTATACTCTGAGGCCATAGGGGCTATGGCATGACTGCAAGACTTAGTGGAAATCTTCACTTTTAATAGAAATTTAGCTATTTCCTCATTAATGTATAATGCAAATAAAAACGAAATCAAGGCGCTAATTTTTAAAATACACCACTGACAAGTACAACAACAAATAATAAATAAATATTCATGGACATTTCACACAACATCCTCTGGTCCCAAGCAAAGCTTATATAGCTTGTGTTATGAGTACCAGAATACGGATATACTACATATGCTACTTTTCTTTTGTAAATACATACATATATAATATAAGACTTTTTCAATGTTAAAGCATAAAAATCTATTCTTAGAACTTGTAGCAAGGGTGAATAATTATATAAGTTTTAAATGTTTTATGTATCTTATGTTTATGTATGCAAATGTGATGTAATATATGTTATTTGAATTAAATCACATTTTAGGCACACAAAATTCTATTGTATTTGGTTTTTTATAGACAGTAACACCCTATAAAAAGTGTATTGTGTGTGTGTGTGTGTGATTTGAAAATACTTTTTTGATTTCAGTTATACTCTTAAAACTAATCCCACAAGTAAAACCAATGTCTTCTTTTCCACCCATTAATGTACCGCTTCACTTTATGAGTGTATTTAATCTAAATAATATGTGTATAAAATAAATAAATACGTAGTATTTACGAACATTTCACACAACGTCTTTTGGTCCCAAGCTAAGCTTATATGCTTGTGTTATGGGTACCAGAATACGGATAGAATACATATACTACTTTTCTTTTGTAAATTCATACTTATAATACATAGAAACACGCAGACGCAGTACTGTACAGTATCCCCTAGCTGGCTCTTACAACAATGCGGGAGGTGTGGTGACTTTTGTTTACTAATCTGTAAAATGTCTTGAACTTCATCACCACAGGAACATGTTTTTAAAAAACCTCTAAAATAATAAATATTAGAAATATTTCATAAAACAAATATTAAGTAAAAGCAACTCTTAAGGGCCTACATCAATATTATCGTCGACATGTACATATTAACACAGCTAGTAGGTATAGAAAATGAAGAATTAGGGATATTTTTTTGGTTACTCAAAATCTACTAAATACATATATTTTAATTCTGATTTACGTGTTTCTATATATAATAGTTACTTATGTTTTTAAAGTTATTTCATTAGTTAATACGCGATAATAGACCGACAAATGAAAAAAATAAAAAATGAGAGAGGTTGTTTTGCTAAGATTTTCTATTGAGAAAACTTTTGTCATATATTGAAAAAACATATAGTTAAAAATTAGAGCTCTAGCCATTCAATCTAAAGAAATAATGAAAACTTCGTACGTAGAAAAATGCACAAAGCTATTTTGGTATCCTCTTAAAACAATAGACATTTCTAATGTTATGGCTGAGAAAAAGAAAAGTTTGGAGTCACATAAATAAAACTATGTTAATGACTCGCAGTTAATACATCTTATATAGTAACAAGAGACCATGTTTATTTTTATTTCCATTGTCAAAGCTCTCAGAAAAAAAAAATTCAGATTCTACTACTTTTAGTGTTAGCTAGTTCTATTAGTTAACCTATTGTAATAACCTTAGAGGAAGTTATGTGACATGTCTATAAATATTTTTTATTTTATTATAATGTTCTTATAACTTTGTAAAACTAATATATAAAATTCACGTGTCACAGTGTTAGTTACCGTACTCCTCCGAAACGACTTGACCGATTCTTCTCAAATTTTGCATACGTATTCAGTAGGTCTGAGAATCGGCCAACGTCTATTTTTCAAACTTTTTTTTTTAGTATGGCAAAACAACGTTTGCCGGGTCAGCTAGTATGTATATAAAGTATAAACTACAAACATAACTCTAATATACGGGCTTCGTGGTGGAGTGGTTTATGTAATGGACTGCCGATCACGAGGTCGCGGGTTTGATTCATGGTTGGGACAATCATTTGTGTGATATCCATAAATTGACGTTGTGTGAAATGTCCTGAATATTTATTATTATTTATTTATATAAATAATATCTAATATAAACCATAAAAATACATACCGTTAGAAATTTACACCATGCATCTAGAAATTTAAATCTTCCACGGAGAACAATATTCCAATATGCTATCGCCATATCTAACTCAAGACCTTTTTGACCAGGATTTTTAGCATAATTAAACGTAAAATGATAGAAATCTTTAAATTTATTTTGATCTTTTATCTCAGTTTCAAGCGTTGGTAATTTAGCTTTTAATTTATCTATGCTATCTGCACCAAGTTCTATTAGGCCTATTGTAAACTCGTCTTTAGTAAATTCACACTGCACAGCAGCTTTGCATTTCCATGCTATTATAAGAACTAAAATTGATTCAGGGCTTAGATTAAGGTCTTCTAGAAATTTCATGACTCCGTCTACAGTGATTTTATCATTTTCTTGTTGATCTTTGTACTTTATAAACATTTGTTCTAGCTTTTTCCTGTCTACGGTCGTCTTCCCACCATCCTTGTAATACGCGTCCGGATTTTGAAAGTAATTATCACTTGCAAGGTCTAGTTTCCAATCGTTCTGCGACAAACAGTATATTGCCGTGCTTTCACTCGTCTGCGTAAATGCGACGAACTTTTTAACTTTGTCTCTCTGTGACGATTTTAATTTATTCTGTAAGAATCGTACGAACGTCATAATCATAACCTTATTAGTGCTTACCTGTCATAGAAATTAGTTGCTTCGAAATAATTAATCCACATTATTTATAGTAATTTAAGGGTAAGGTAAGTATGATATGTAATATATTTAACACCATTACTCACCATTTTCGTATAATTTTTGTTGTTTCTAATTACTTTCACTGCTATTTCGACATCGGAGCCAAAGTGAAATAACAATCATAGACTAAAAGAAAACTTTTTAATTTTGTGTTGTATGTATACAGATTCAAAAATATGTCGACGGCCACTGACGATCATTTTCTTGGTCGTCAGTGGTCGTCGGTTTGTGATATTTTGAAAAGAAATAACTACTATTTTAATAATAGTGGAAGATTAAAAGTAAGAAAGAAAAAAAGAACACTATGTGAGCCTGAATATAATTTGACTGTCTGTGAAGAAAATTACTTGTAACAAATCAAACAGAAATTTATAAGCGTTGGTGTTATGCAAGTAACACAGAAAAGTAACTCAATCAAGAAGTGGCAGTGGCTCTATTATTATGAACATTTAGTTCACAATGATTAAATAACTTCATAGCTTGAAAAAATTTTTTTGTCGTAGGCTATGCCGTCCTATACCATAGAGTAAATTCCAACAATTAATTTTGAACGCATCTTATCAAGCAACTGTCAAAATCAGCTGGTTTTGACATTTGTAATCAATGTTATTATTTTTCTAACCTACAAATTTTTAAATAACGTTTCTGTTACAATCGTAATTCTTAATTTAATAACTATGATATGGAGTGAGATGCGTTGTTTGTTGGTTAGAGATCTTGTGTATTGTCCTAGTCGTTTTTTATCAAAAGTAATAAACACTGACATTCCCAGGGTACGTTTTGCACCTAGTCCTACTGGTTATTTACATCTAGGTGGGCTACGAACGGCTTTGTATAATTATTTATTTGCTAAATCACGAGGAGGTACATTCATATTGCGAATAGAAGATACAGATCAGACACGAAAGGTTGAAGGGTCCGTGGAAGCTCTAATAAAAGATTTGGAGTGGGCGGGAATAGAATGTAATGAAGGCCCAGGATTTAATGGTTCATACGGACCGTATATACAAAGTAAAAGACTAAGTTATTACCAGTAAGTCCTCCATACATTTGCTGTCATCATAATATGTTTTAAAATTAAAAATATTGCTTACAATAACCATTTCCCACATAATAACCAATAACAATCTAAAACATTAATTTCTTCCACAAATCTCTGATCTCCTCCCAAATGCCATGCACTAAGAAGTGGATATCTTTCATACAACATCCATTTCTGATACCTACTTTGACATTCTTAAAACATCCAATTTCGATACCATTATTTTTTGTAGAAATTGGAAGTGGTAGTCCTTACTTGATACTTCTTCCATAACGGTTACCATCTATGATCTAGATGCCAAAAAACCCTGTTTATCATCTCTTACATTTGTTATCTGTTGAGATTTTGGGTTTAGCTTAAGCTATACGAATCATAAGATTCGTAAAATGTATTCTATGCATATTCTGGTACGAATAACATAAGCATAATAATCTCAGCCTGGGTCCAGACGATGTTGTGTGAAATGTCCATGAATATATCTTATTTGAATAAATATAAAATAATTGCTAAACCCATGGCAATTCCGTCAAGAGGCTTCCTCATAGAAGTTTCTTAGAGCTCCATGTTAGCATAATCTGGCACTGAAACGCTTATAAAGAGTTAACTTATGTATATACCTGTCAATCAATATTCCAGAGAGCACATAACTACACTTATAGAGAATGGCTCAGCATATAAATGTTTCTGTACTGAGCGTAGACTTAACATACTCCGTAGAGATGCTGTCAGATCACAACGTATACCAAAGTATGATAACAGATGTCGTAATTTGAGTCATGAGGAGATAAAGGAGAAGATTGATGCTGGTGTTCCATATTGTATCAGATTTAAGGTAACTAGTTGTTTTCTGTAACTTTATAGCCTGTTGACAGACCGTTGGGTAGAGGAATGGATGGACGGACAGATTGGTCTCAGTAATAGGGTCCTGTTTTATCGTTTGGTAGGAAACAGTAAAAAGCACTAAAGACGAAAATAGTGTTAAATCTAGTTGTATCAATAATAATATTAGAAAGCTGAAAAGTTTGTTTGTTTGAACAATGCTAATCTCAGAAACTACTGGTCCGATTTAAAAAGTCTTTCAGTGTTGGATTGTTGTTCCGTTATCTAGGAAGGCTATATCGGTAACATCATCCGACGAACAATAGGAGAGAAGCATCAGTGAAAAATGGTGTAAAAATGGTTTTTTTTAATCTACGCGTACGAAGGCGTTGGCAACAGCTGGTCGGTAGATTATAACTGTCGTCATATCGACATTTATTTTGTTATATAATTTTTAATATATTCCATTTTAGCTGACATCAGATTGTCAAGCATTTGAAGATCTAATATTTGGTGGCATTGCTTACGATGTATCACTAAATGAAGGTGATCCAGTGTTGATGAAGAGTGATGGATATCCAACATATCACTTTGCTAATGTTGTAGATGATCATCTTATGAAGATTACACATGTGTTGAGAGGAGTGGAGTGGCAGATATCAACGACTAAACATTTGTTGATATACAAGTTAGTTGATTATTACTTTTATGTGGAAGTATGGCCAGGTTTTCTAGTGTCAATAAATAAATATTTATTGACATTAAACACAACAACCTCTGGTCCCAAGCTAAGCTTATATACTTGTGTAATAGGTACCAGAATACGGACGGCTTGGTTGACCATAATCCCTCTCAAAGTGAAGGAGGTCGGCTTTTATTAATGGGCTGGATAGAGAGAGAGAGCGAAAGGGAGGGAGAGAGAGAGCGAAAGGGAGGGAGAGAGAGAGCGAAAGGGAGGGAGAGAGAGAGCGAAAGGGAGGGAGAGAGAGAGCGAAAGGGAGGGAGAGAGAGAGCGAAAGGGAGGGAGAGAGAGAGAGAATTCAGTCACCATAGCGGTAAAAGACATAATTATATAAAGTGAACGTCATTAAGGTGCGAATTATTTTCAGAGCTTTTGGTTGGACACCTCCTCAATTTGGACACATGCCTTTAATCGTGAACCCTGACGGTACCAAACTGAGCAAGAGACAGAGCGATGTTAAGGTCGAGGATTACAGGAGAAATGGTGAGACATACATACAGACACAGACACCTAGCTTCTGACGTTTCAAAAGAGCGATAATAATAAGAGAGATAAAACATTTTGACTTTGACTCTGATTTTGACATTAGCTCAGTTCTGCTGCAATTTGATTCAAACTGTTTTTAGTAATACAGTCTCCGAGAGGGCTATGGGCTATGTCTATGATGTAGTATTTCGAAATTCCAGACGTATGAAGTTGGGGCTAACAGCAAGTTTTATTAATTTAGGTGTATATGTCGGATAAAATGAAATACGTCCGGACTTGAAAGGCGTTTATTTGCGACTCCATATATTTGATTATAACAATAACTTATATAGGTGGCGAGAACAATCGCCTCTATACATTCCTAAATATGCTGACACGCATCGTCGTGCATACAATGAATCCATACATAATATATTTGTATATAATAACTTAGGTGGCAAAAACAACCGTCTTTATACATTCGTAGATCTGCTACAATGCAACCATACATACTGTCCCTACAATTAAATAGGCTTCATAATACATTGCAAGTGGTAGAGATAATTAATTTGTCATTTGTTGTTAACAGGTATTTATCCTTTAGCTTTAGTAAACTATATTACATTATCTGGAGGGGGTTTTGATCATGTTTCGGGAGCTGGTGTTAGATTAAAGACTATGGAAGATTTGGCTGAAGAGGTAACTATATAATAATCTTGGTTAAATTCATACAGTTTTAAAAATCTCAATTTTTTTGGTTACCTACGAATTTTATGTGTTTTGTGTACCTATAGAATTTCTTACATATTTGAGTTCGTTTTGTGGGTATTCGTTTGTCCTTGTGGTGGGAATACAAGTGTCACCACCCCTATTTCTACCCAGGGTGATGTAAAAGCCAGCTAAGTGATATTGTACACAGATGAAATCCCGCGAGAGAATTTTTGAAAATAAACCCTGTGGCAACACGCCTGGTTAGCGCGGCACAATAAACTAGAATTCCATCCAAACTGGAGGTAGCCCGTGCCCAACAGTGGGTGGGACATTAATAGGGTAGACAGAGAAAGAGAGAAATCTGGCTTTTCGTCATGTGCACGTAATAGCAGTAAATATGTTGCCGATTTATTTGACGGAAAATAAAATAATATGCTTAGTTAAAAAACAAAAAAAACGCTACAAAATCTTGATAATTTTTAATATTATTGCATTGTCATCAGTCCTTAATATGTGTGCATAATATTAGATCAATCCGATTATTACAAGTTGATGTAAATCATTTTCAAAGATTCCGTTACATGGCTCTCATAGTTCTGGCTCTTGCAACACAGTTTTTACTAGCGTAGGGGCCAGGGATATCCTTAAGTGATGTAACATTTTTTTTTTGGTAGAAATAAACGATTTTGAATTTTTTTGAATTTGAATAGATTAATACATTGATAGATACTTATCGAACTTATAAAAGCGTGTTAAAAATATTACAATTTTCAGAAGGCTAGTTTTAGATACTTACGTTATTTGTTTCTTTTGATATCTACATAGATCTCATGTTTTGTTGTTTTATTATAGATTTTCTCTTATTCAGTTTCAGATAGAAAAAATATCATCACATCCAAGTCGGCTCAATCCAGATTTACTAGAAGAATGCAATAGGCTAGAAATAAAACGAAGATTAAAAGACGAAAAGCTCTCCCAAAGTCTCGTTAACCATCTAAAAGATTTGATCACAGAAACATATCCGAAACACAAGTTGAATCTATCCGAAGAACATATTAAAAGCATTTTAGATTGGTCAGTTTCAAGGATATCAAGAATAGAAGAATTAGTCTCAAAGAAATTTGGATTTCTTTGGATTCTACCAGCCACTGCTGTTAGAGTAGACGGAGTGTTGCTTCAAAAACTAGTAGATAATTTGGAAGCTTTAGAGAAATTTGATCAAAGTAATTTAAAAGAAGCATTAAGAAGTTTCTCGAAAGAAAATGGTGTAAAGTTTCCGGCATTAATGAAGATGTTAAGGTCTGTAATTAGTGGTTTAGATGAGGGACCTGGTGTTGCAGAAATGATGGATTTACTTGGTAAGAGGCAGTCTCTAGAAAGAATAAAGGCGGCAGTTGTACAGTAATATACATATATTGTTTTATTTTGTCTTGTTGCTTTTATTTTAATGTAACAGATGAGTGATTGGTCTGACGGGCTTCGTGCTCTAGTGGTTCACGTAACTAGGTTCGATTCCCGCATGGGATAATTATTTATGTGATGTTTTTAAATGTCATACAAATGTTTGTTCTGTTTCTGGGTGTTTCTATGTATTTTAAGTACGTATTTACAAAAGAAAAGTAGTGTTATGTAGTATATCAGTATTCTATTACCCATAACATAAGCATATAAGCTTAGCTTGGGACCAGAGGACGTTGTGTGAAATGGCCGTGAATATTTATTATTATTATTAATTTATCGGTCCTTCTTAGTCGATTAATGTCTCATTGTTGGTCATTGGGCTTTGGGCTCCTACACATGAGGGTATTTGGTCTACAGACAAGGATTAAAGGTTGTCAAGCAGCGAGTTGTCACCGAGTGGTGCACCCTTGGTCCGCGCGTGGAGTGCTTACAACAGAAGCGACCCGGTGACGCTACGGAGTTGATGTAGTGAGTGCATACCCATACAAATCCATATCAAGAATACTAACCGCACGAGGCGAGGCGGTGCGGAGTGGGTGCCGGGTGGCTCTAATGAGCTATGACCTTTATGCCGCGCTGACTAAGCGTATTGGCATACGATGTTTCTTTACTGTCCCAAATTTATAGTACGGGATCCGTAGTAAATTTTTTTCACTTGATTACTATCAAGCTGATTTTCCGTGAGTAGCTTTATTATGACGAGACGCCCAATAATTTTCTATTCCAAAATCTTGATTGTGGTAGCTAACAGAGGTAACAAGGATAAAATATCGTACTATTACTGGAAGAAAGCAGTAAGTGATTTTTTTGAAATTTTTGTTTGAAATTTTTGACGCAAGTTCACTTACGTCTTTTTTTACCGGTAGTACGATATTTTATCCTTGCTATCTCTGTTAGCTACCACAATCGAAATTTTGGAATACAAAATATATATATATAGTATATGTATTCTATCCGTATTCTGGTACCCATAACACAAGCATTATAAGCTTAGCTTGGGACCAGAGGACGTTGTGTGAAATGTCCATGAATGAATATTTTAATGAATATATATTTTTATAATAAAGCTACTCACGGAAAATCAGCTTGATAGTAAGCAAGTGAAAAAAATGTAGGTACTACAGATCCCGTACTATTACTTATGCGCTCGCACAAAAATCCCCACATAAATTTCGAAACAAGTCGAGCTTTGTAAATGTCTATTACTGTAAATGTTGTGTGTTTGCAGCCAATAACTACTTCAATAATTTCAAATATTCTCGGTCTTAATTCTATTGATCCAAGCTATACTTAAAGTTTATAAATAAAGTACTTGGCCCCAATAGTACTCCAATAATACAATTTTATTAGAAACTGACATCGTAAAGTGATATACAGAGAGAGAATAAAAACATTTTATTGTTACAATTATTTTTATTTCATTTATAAAGTAAGTAGACAATAAAAAATGACAAGTTCATTAACCTAAAAGAGATTTAGGTACTGAAACGTTATGAGCAAATATTGAAGTTGGGTAAAGCTTGAACATCAAGAAACTAAATAATAGTTTACTATGCAGCACTACCAGTTAATTAATTTCAAGATTTCCGTCTCTGGCAGAAAATATTACCCATCTGTTTCAATCTCACATTTGCTGACTTATTGCCCTGTGAATTAAGTATAATTTTATATAAAATACATGACTTTTGTGAAGAAATAAACCGATTTTGCTGCGAAAAAAATTGTATAGGTACTTAACAAAATATGACGCTCGCTCAAAGCAAAGTAGCGGAAAGCGTCGGCAGCGTCAAGGAACAGCCTCACGCCACAGTGATTAGCAGAACACTTATATCATGCTATTCAGTGAAATTTTCAGTCTAACATGTCTCTGAAATAGATTCTTGCAATAAAAGTCGAGATTTTGGCGCCAATTTTGTTGGACCATTTGATAATATTATATTTTTTTAAATTATTATTTAAAGGGCTTGGTCGCTTTGCGACTATATAATAATATTATGTTGATAGTGTACTAACTACCTTATTTTATTTAAAAAATAAGTTGATGCAATAGGTAAATAGTCTACGTAAATAAAACAATAATGCATTTATTGTGTTACAGTACACTCACTTAGGCTCGATCCCTATACGAATAATATCTGTGCGAATAATGTGGTAGGCAATATGTTTTATGATTTAGTAATTGACCTGCTAGTTTATTGAAGCGTGTTGCGATCTAATGGTCTCATTCATAAATCCTTATCGGAGGTTTAAACGGAGATTTTATCGGAGAGATAAACGTTTTATCGTAAAAAGACTATTATGACTAACAAGTTTTGACAATTTTCGCGAACCGACTTTAGCAAATTTTTAAACAATAAGTTATTATGAATAAGACCATTTATGTTTTTACGAACTATAGGTATTATTTGGCTTTTGTAGTGTCTACTTGGCTTGTACAATCTGAAATTCTAATGGAATTTTATACATTATAGTTATATCTGATTAAGATTAGCCAGCCAGCCAAATTTTTGGGGGAGTGTTTGTACTACTGTTTATATAAAGCAACGCCCATGATAATTATTGTTCTTTAGTATAATATTATACAGCTGATGTTTGTTTGTTTGAATGCGCTAATCTCAGGAATTACTTGTTCAAATTGAAGAATTCATTTTGTGTTGGATAGTCAATTTATCGAGGAAGGCTATATCATAAATAAAATACTAATATAATTCATTCATGGCTATATAGAACGGGAGAGGAGGGCGCTGTCCGTAAGAGCGAACATGCTGGCGCGCAGGTTTGCACGCTGCTCAACAAATGTTAAAATCACACTTTTTAGAGCATATTGCACTTCCTTCTACGCGTGCAACCTGTGGGCCAGATATACTCATAAATCGTACAACACCCTCCGTATCCAATATAACAATGCATTCAGGATTCTGTTGGGGTTGCCCCGATACTGTAGCGCATCGGGGATGTTCGCTGATGCGCGCGTGGATTGCTTCTACACCACCATGCGCAAAAGGTGTGCATCTCTGGTGCGCCGGGTGAGGGCCAGCCCCAACAGGATCCTGTCCATGATTGCTGACAGATTTGACTGTGCTTACATCGGTCACTGCTGTGCCATTTCTCATGGAATGATACGGCAGTGATTGATGGAAGCACTAGCTAATGTAATTTATAATTTATAAACAAAATTCTGTACCTAATATAATTTTATTACTAATATTAACATTTAAGTACTTTGTAATTCTAACATTTGATGAGTCTTGTGTTACTCGAAATAAAGATATTATTATTATTATTATATGTTATACAACATCATGCAGCGACCAATAGGAGCGCAGTAGTAGTGAGAAATGTTGCAAAAAGCAACATCTAGTGGATAAATACAAATGAAACAAACACTTTATGAGTAACAGTATAATTTAATGAATCCCAAATATAAATATTTAGAGAAATTATCAAGACAATATTCTGAGTTCCAATAAAAATGTCACATTCCTCTTTTTTGTGACCTTTTATTCACATTTTGAACTTACAACTAAAAATAAAGTCGCACATCTTTGAAAAAAAATATAACTTCAAACAATAAAAAAAAAAGAATTTTAATTTTGTTCACTTTTGATACATAGGTTTTAGCAATTTATATAGGTTTTAGAATAAAATTAATTTTGTATTTTAGATGCGCTACCTATATTTAATAAAAAACATATAAAGTTAATAATAACTTATTATACATTGAGCAATTTACATAACTAAATGATAATATCAAAACAAACACACAATTTATAATCAAAATTGCATCAAACTAAACGCACATGGGAATAAAGAACCTTTTGATTCACCGTGGTGTAACCTAAAATCTTGACTTATGACTTAAATAAAAAAAAAACAATAGATTTACATTTAATTATTTTTATCTAATAATTATGGAACAAAAGTATATACCTACCTATTTTGTGTCTAATATTTTGTCATGACATAAAATAAACATTCTATGTTTTTTTTTCTTCCATAATAACTTAACTATATTAAGAAGTAATAATATGTAAAAATCTTTATTATTTTTGGTATAATCACAAAAACATTCGATAGATGAACTAACAATAGCGAATAAATACAATTAAATATAATAATTAAACACTTAAGACGACATATTGTGTTGTCTCACAACTTTTATCAGGAACATCCCAATATTCAGTGACTAGATAACTTAATGTTTTATTCATTTTGGCATACAATCTAGCTTTTCTATTACGCCCATCTTGCACTTACTGATTCAAATTCAAAGACGTACTTAACAAAAAAATGTTTTAGCTTTAACCAACTTTAAAAAAGAAGGAGGTTTTTTGTTTTTTTTTCTATTTTGGCATCGTTTAAGAAGGAGGTTTTCAATTCGTCTGTATTTTCTTTTTTTTGTTACCTTATAACTTTTAACTGGGCGATGCGATTTTAATGATTCTATTTCGATTTTAATAATCTGATTTTTTATTTGTAAGCTAGTGCTTCCCGTGTGCTCCCATTAGTACCAGGTCAGGATCTGATGGTTATCTCCTAAGAAATCGAGGAAAACGCTCATATTTCAAAGACACACATTGTTTTCACATATTATTATGTATCTAAATAATCAAAGAGTCTACTACCGAGTTGGTCTCATGATGTCGGTTAAACATTTTTTTTAAACCAGTTAACTGAAAAATAAATATTATTATGCTACACGCATCGGATAATTATTTTATTGACTGCCTCAGTGCTATTGTCAATAACTTTAGGGCGAACGAGCAAAAGGATAGTACAAGTTTTTCCTCCCCTAAACAAGCCGTTAATTTACTTACGTTTGCGGCTAAAATTATGCGAATTATTAGACTACAGCTCCGTTTCAAATCGACGAGTTTGAAAAATAAATATATACATAGCAGGTAAGGTTTAACCGTGTGGTGACAGATTAAGAATACAAGTGTCACCACCCCATCTCCTTCCAAGGGTGCTGTAAAAGTCAGCTAAGGGATATTGCAGACAGATAACATCCTCTGTGAGACGGAAAACTCGTAAATAAACCCTGTGTCAACACGCCTGGTCAGCGTGGCACAGTAGACCGTAATCCCTCCCAAAGTGGAGGAGATCCGTGCCCAACAGTGGGACGTAAATGGGCTGGAGAGAGAGAGAGAGAGAGAGGTAAGGTTTATGTCTCACAAATGACGGACGTGCGAATTAATTGAATAGAAGCGAACATGGTATGATTATTTTACAATTTGACGTGGTCAAATATTATAATTTTTCCCACAAGCTTTTTAAGAACACTTTAAAACTAGTATCTATGAGTTTTTTTTAAATCACAAAGTTCATTGGCAAATTTAATACAAGATTGTCACCAAAATGAAATTATACAAAATATAACAACATCAAGTAGAAAAATATAAGTGAATAATCGATACTTATTGCTTAATCAAAATCGTAAAACTCTTACAAATCATTAAATGACAAAATTACAACATACTTAAACTTATTGATATGATTAGAGGCATTTTATGGTAAACAAATATGTCGACCTATCCGTAGAATAAAGTTACTTCTGCATAATCGTTACTTTACAGGAGAGCGATTTTAATTTTGCCAATCACACAATCAGCTATACCATTTAAACTAACTTTGAAACTACATGACAATAATTAAAAAAAGATTTACTAATAAAAAATATAGGTCAGCTTAGCTTTAAAACTACAAAAAAAAACGATTTGGTAACTTATTCACAAGTAACCTTGTTCTTTGCATAGGTCGATGTAGTTGTCGACTTGTTATGGGATTTTTCACCTTTATATATTTGTTATTTATATACATACTATGTACCTACATAAATGACAAATATATAATCTATGTATGTACTACATACATAGATTTTTTTTAAATGGCTACAACCAATTAACACAATCTCATAGAGCATTAATACAATCATAACAATAAATAAATGATTATTCATGGACATTTTACACACCGTCCTCTGGTCCCAAGCTAAGCTTAAATGCTTGTATTATGCATCGATCAAGTATAACTATCTTTAAATTACTATAACTATAGATATATAGGTACCTATAATTGATCGATGGTATTATGGGTACCAGAATTCGGATAAACGGAAACTACTTTTATCAATCTGATGATAGTCAATGAGATCTAGATAGGGAATCTGTTACGTGAATGAGATTCGTCATCATATCATCATATCATTTTTTTTTCTTTCGTCATACCGTCACGTCTGCTTCTCATGGGGGTAGGCAAAGACTATAGAACGCCATCTGCTATATTCTAAGCACACTTCTTTGGTTAAATTTACACTTATTTATTAAAATATCAAATGTGCTTTATAGTCTTTCCTATAGAGGTCGCCAGGATCGTTTTTGGGTTCGAAGTTCTGTCCCTGAGATTATGTTAATGCTTTTATGGGTAGATACCTACTTTTACCCTTACCCAGTAAACAACTGTTAAAATTATTATATTGTTGTAGTTAAAACACATTTTGGAAAATTATGGAATTTGTTTGTTTGGTTGAACGCGCTAATCTCAGGAACCACTGGTCCGATTAGAAAAATTCTTTCAGTCTTGGATAGTACATTTATCGAGGAAGGCTATAGGCTATATAACATCACGCTGTGACCAATAGGAGCGAAGCAGTAGTGAAAAATGTTGCAAAAACAGGAAAAGTTAGCTAATTAGCTAGTCTGATAAATAAATATGAACATTGGTACTGATTCTACATGCACACACTAAACTTAACTAAGAAATGAAAACAAGTATGGTGTATTTTGATTAATTGGCTATAACGTTGTGCACATTTTTATAAATTAAAATCGTTAGTCGTCGTAGTAATATATAGATTTTCTAATAAGAAAGTTTTGTTAATATTGGCGAATTGTGTTATTGACACTATCAATTCATTACACGCTTTATATTAGCTTCACTTGTATGTTTGTTTGTATGTTTGTTTTTATGTTTGTAACCGACTCCTTTGGACGCTATTTTGACCCACTTTAAACGGTCAGATTCTATTCAAATTTTGCACACCTGTCAAAGACCGATGACAATGCAATAATTCGATTAAATAAAGCGTGTTTTTTAGTTTTTTAAAACTAGGTATTTTTTTTTTAGTTAAGTTTAGTTGTGTACGTAGAATCGGTGCCATTATACATTTACGGTCTTATTCATAATGACTAATCGGAGGTTTAAAAGTTCGCTAACATCAGTTTGCGAAAATTGTCAAAATTGTTGTTATTCATGGTAGTCTTTTTACGATAAAACGTTTATTATCTCTCCGATAAAATCTCCGTTTAAACCTCCGATAAGTCATTATTAATAAGACCATGTCTCACATAAAGTATCGTAACTCCACAGCGTGGCTCTTTCACCACTTTAATAGTTATTTTTTTAATCCAATTTTTTTTTAAATATTTAAGTATATTTTAAATCACGGAAGTGTAACAATAGTTTCTCAAGTTTAGTAAATTGTAGAATATAATAATAATTATTATTTTACGATTTTAAAAATTTGGTTAATTTTATACATTATTAGATACTTAAATATTTTTTGGGACCTCAAAGAAGAAAACATTAATAAGATCGTATATTAAAGAAATTATTTATACAACAATAAGTAGGTACTTCTAAATTCCGATAGTTAGTACGAATTATTATTATTATTTAGTGTAACAAGATGATTTTATACGAAGTCACACATGGCCCATAGATGATTTTTTTATGCCGAGATCACGATTTTTATAAAAAAATTTATTCTAGAAAAAATTGTTTGTTTATGGGCAATTTTTTTTTCGATTGGTGGAGGACAGTCATACGGCCTACCGAAATGATCACCGTAGCGTAGGCTATAGACGTTTGCAATACCAAAGATTATCAGTCCTGTAGAAAGATATAGATCCTGCAGAAATCTTTTATGTACTTCAATGGTACCGATTCTAAGCGCATAACTAAACTAAACTAATAAATTAATTTTGATAGTGTCGATAACACAATTCGCCAATGTTAACTAAACTTTCTTGACATAAAAACTGTTTATTATAGACTAAAGATTTTAATTAATATAAATGTGCACAACAAAATAGTCAATTAATCAAAACACATCAATGTTCGTTATAATTTTTTAGTTAAGTTTAGTTTTGTACGTAAAATTGGCACCATTATCTTATAAATTTTGCTATGTATTGTGTGCGCAGTAATTAAAATAATTCCACAGCAGACTTCATATAAAATCGTATAGTTTATTTTATAAATATAGTTTAATTATTTCGTAATAGATCTAACACAACTAAGGCATTAAACTTCCCGTACACACCACGGAAGAAATATTTGCTAGTTTAGTTCGAATTTACAAAACTATATTACGAATATTTTAATATTAATACACATGTATACATAAACACGTTATGTACTTATTGGTACACATAGATTGGATACTCTGTAGGAATACAGACATTTATAAGGCAGATCATTTAAGAAGAGACGATCGCGTAGAAGTAATTTATATTTAATTATAAGAAAACAAAAATTAGTTGAAGTCTCAAACGGCTTTTACAACAATTGTTACTAAGCTAACTTCGAAATATATTACAAAAAAATCTACTGAAAATACCAAATTTTTCATTGGATCGTCAAGCAAGTGAGATTCTATTTTCGAATTTCAAAAATTGCCAGTTAAAAGCAATAATTTCTACCACGCGATCGTATAGAATTTACCTAAAAGATTAAAAACAAATATATAATAGATCACATTTTATAAATAGTCTTTAATACTTAGTTATAAAATAGTTAAGTCTGTATCGAATAACAGACACGATAAAATTGCTTGATTTGTTATTATTATTTAGAATACATTAATTATGAATAAGACGCTACAAAGTCTATCTAAACTAACCGTCCTTTTTCTTGCAGTTTCTCATCTTTCATCTAAACTTTTTTTAATATTTCAACATATTATTATGGAAATTTGGAAGAATAGTTATAGTTAAGACATATGGATTAATAAAAAAAAAAAGCTACGCAAAATACGACGACAAAATTTTTAATAAATAACCTGTTTATTTATTATTTACTACATAAACTTCAATAATTTTTTTTAGATATTGGAAGCTTTCGTATTTACTAGCTTTTATTCTGGGATTTACTTGTTGAAAGAGGCAATAATTTTCCTCTCTTTATTTATCTTAATGTTCTTAAGAACAATTCGGATACAGTTTCTACAAATTTTAATCCTCAAGAATCAAGATGCTTACTGCTTTGTATTTAGGAATATCTACTCAAACTGCAAGTAATGATCGCCTCGTCCAACGGCTTGTTTAACTATGGAATGGTACTAAAAGATATTTATTAGGTATGTTTTGGCTCATAAACGTTTACGTATGACTAAAACTACACAGTTCTATAAAATTAAGATTCAAAAGAAATGATAATCGTAGCAGCACCCTGTCTGCCTATTTCTATTGTGCCTACATATTGAGTGTTTCATTCTAATAATTTTTATCTATTCTTAACTAATTTGTGCAAATCGGAGTATTTATTATGTGCCATTTATTTAAAAAGATTATGATTCCCAACAGTCTACACGGAATTTGCAATATTTGCATTGTAAGAGGCATTCTATTTTCAAAAATAGACTTTTATAAGTTTGGCTAATGTCAATCTATCATTTGTTGTCTATTTAAAAATAAACACAGCTAACACCTATTTAATTAATTGTGGTTAAAATATTTCTCAAAAGTGTGTTTTTTGGATTTTTCTTATTTTATTTAGCAAATAATTAAATTGTAATAAATTAACTGCCGAAAATGTAATCAATAATTAGGTACTTACGTAACTACCTTTATCGTTCTATAGTTGTCTATCTATACTTGATCCTATAAATTAGTGGTTCATGACTAAAATATTCCTAGATCAGTTTACTATTTAAAAAAAAATTAAACTTAACATGCTTTTGAAATTGGTTAATAGTAATCGGGTTTAATTTAAATTAGGTATATATTTAATATTCGATATTTCATTAGGATTTATTGTAAGTGTATTTTTTGTATAACAGAAATTTTAATAAAGACGCATTTTTATATTATATTTTTTAAAGTTTTTTTATATTTCTATGAATCAAATAAAAGGAGTTTTGGCAGCTTACAAGATTATATATTTAGAAATGGGGCAATATATTGCAAAAGTTTTTATAAAATTAGTGGTGAATATTTTGTAATTGGGACAAAATATTGACGGTTCGCTAATAAATTCGCACAGTGTTCCCGATACAAAATTTTAATTTGCGAATTCTTGGACCATATGTAGTCTTTTTGGTTTTAGATGTGGCCATAACAGGCATTCAATAAAAAAAAAAAAACAAATAAATAAAAATGGCGCCGAATATGGCAAGAGTAGGACAGAATAATACTTTACTGCTTTATAAAAAATAATTTTTGCATTTTATATTTTTATTTATTACTTTTTAATCGTTCTAAATATGAAATAGAAAAAAAAATCTGTCAGTGAAGGAATATTAAAAGTGAAGTGATATTTTAACATCGATAGCGATTAAAGTGTTATTAAATAACGTCAATAAAGTTTTTTTTTAATGGTAAGTTATTAATGTCTTTTGTAAAGTTAAGGCATTTATAGTTTTTTATTTTCAGAAAATAATTACACAGAATTTTATATACGTAAAAGTATTTTAATAGGGTTGTTGACAAATGAATTTTTGTTTTCATATGACCTCATTAAAGTCTTCAAATAATGTCTTGTGAGTTGTAATTTGTTAACTATTTGTGTCAAATACCCTATTAATATTCAAATATCTTTGACGACACAATTAAATGTACCAAGGAGAAGCCTCTTTCCAACTATGATCTGATTTTTCTTTTTCTTTTTTTAAAATTTCAGCTTTCTGAAATACTGTGAGTTTGTATAATGACATCTCTATTATTCAAAATAGATTAATACATTATGTAGACTAAAGGAAAAGGCGTAAAAATGTAGGTAAACTTTAAAGTACAACAATTAAAGTCTATGGTCACACTGTTTTTGAATAGTATCTATGGTCGAATTTTTTTTTTAAGAGTCTGCATCTTTTATTTGACTGCATATAACGTCTAAAATGTGTAAAAGAAAAATCAGACCAGTACCAGCATTATTTAACTATGGCCATCCCCTTCGGAGTGGCCTCGCCGGCGTCACTGGAGTTCCTTAACAGCTTGCAAGATCCTCTTCACATGTCCTACCTTGGTCACACCTAGATCCTTCAAATCTCTTCTAGCTAGAGAGAGTAGCTCGCGTCCTGTGACGTCATGCTTTGCAAAAGCATCGGAGTATTCACCCAATTGCAGGGATTCTAACCAGATTTGGACTTCTTTAACGCCCCAAGATCGGACTTGTGCTGCTGTACTAGGTGCGGGACCTTCAGAAACACTTCTTCGAGTTCGCAGCCATCGACTAGCTCCGCTTTTCTTTTGCACCTAAGAGTGGAGGTGAAATAAGGGAGTATGAATATCGAATAGGGTTTGGTTTTACATATATACCTATAGTGAGTAAGATTACATGCATTAATAAAGTAAGAAAGATGATAAACGCCTTCCTAAGTATATAACGGACAACTAATTATTAATAAAGATCAAAGATTTGCTTGGTTGTGTAGTTTTGATTCTATTTATGCGTGTTATTATTTATTATGAACTCAGAAATAGGTTTTACTTCGAAGTTCAAAAATATACTCGGATGCCATCCAAGGACATTCTACGGTAATATGGTTTAGGGTTTTTTACAGGCGAAGACTGGAAATGATAAATGCAATGACAATAAATATTGGTTAGTTAATTTATAACTACAACCCAACGTGAGAGACACAAAACTCGGAAGACGGATAATACTTGAAAGTGACTTGAAATTTAAACCTTTTACTCCGTGTTCTTAGACATATTTTTTTAAGAAATATTAATTTGAATATGAATATGTTATTTTTATAATGATGATAAAAATAACATACCAATATTTGAATATTGGTATGTTATTTTTATCATCATAACGGAACGTTGTTTGAAAAATAATGTAATTAAAAAAAAATATTATTTGGAATTTTGAAGTTCTATAGTTTTTGGTCGAGGCTTTTCTATTATTAGCAGAATCATAAAAAAAACTTATCATAATCAATATTAGAGTAAATTCTTCTACATATACCTCATCAATGTGTAGATAAGCGCATCCCTCGATAACATGACATCGTGACAAATGGGCTCGCAGTGAGGAGGCGGCACTAGCGCCTGGACCAGATAGTCCACCACTCTCAACCAGCTCGTGACAACTTTCAACCTGTGTTTGGAATTAAAATTGAAAATCTTAAATAGATTCTAGTATTCTACCTAAAGCCGCTCCCCAGATAGAGCAGTTCTTTTTTTATTATTGCATTGCCATCGATGCTTGCTAAGAGCGCAAAGGTCCAGAATAAAATTATAGGTTTTAAGTGCAAAATTATATTTAGTTCAAAATTATGCCTATATAAACGATTTTTATTGTTTTGGAGTCTCTTCCGCGGTATTTTATAAGGTACCTACGCGTGATTATGGTAGCTGACAAGTATGTGGAATGAACTCCCACTTTTTGGCGGTGTGAGACACAGCAATGTCATTAGTTCGACAGCAAGCCGACAGTTTGTTGACCAGTCGTGGTGGTATAGGGTTTAGTTTCGAGTTTTCCTTCTCTCTGACTTTTTTTGCTTATAATGGTGTCGATTCCAGTGCAAGTCCAACTTGACTAAACTTAACCATAAATAAACTATTTTTAGTTTGGTTTTAGTGATAAACCTATTCTGTTTCAAACAGAAATTAAACTTAAAATTTTAGTTGACAGCACTTATTTGATTTTGACATAATCATTTAAAGCTGCCCACTAACAGACAAAAATGCCTTTTATAGTGAACGAATGAATGAATGAATAAAAAAATAACTAATATAAAATTCCTTTTCAAACGTTATTTGAGCAATATAGTTATTTATAAATATTTACAACTATTTCTGCATCATTGTTATGAACATTTATTAATAATTTAATTAGTTGGCGGCCTTATTTCAGTGTATTTCTCATCTTAGATATGAGCATAGTGAGCATCAAATCTTTTAGGTTATCTGTGGAGTGATTAGCACTACTTTTACTCTGTGGTATGCCTATATTACTTTCCTTGATTACTTTATACAAAAAACAAACAATTATATTCGTTAATTATATAATTTAATAGGTGTTTAGTGTAAATAATTACAGCAGCTAAGGAAAAATATGCTTATAAGCAAATATTTACTTCTCATCTACCATAAAGTGATGACGGAAACTCATAATTATCAAGATAACAATGACAAAAGCCAAAAAGTGTATTTATGGAAACATGAAAATCTGTATTTATAAAAATTTGTGATATCATGTGGTGTATAATTATGCAAGAGATATTAAATGAACCTAATAATTTATTTCTACTTTTATTTATAACTTATAAAAGTGTGTTAAGTTCAGTATGTAGTTGTATATGTTAACACAACAGTAATTAATTCATCAGTCTTTTCTTAAGGGCAACATATATCCATGAATTCTTACAAACATATTTAGATTAATAGAATGTTAAGAATTCTAATAAATTATATACTTTATTTCTAACTTAGCTAAGCCTGCTAGTGGTTACTATAATATAGCCTATGTGTTAAGTATTCTGATCTAGCTATAAGCTACAAAACAGTATTTATGTATCTATGAATTCTTACAAACAATCTATATGGATTATTAGAATGTTAAGAATTCCAATAAATTACATATATGCATAACACATTACTTTTTGATATAGTAAGAGGCTTAATACTTACTTATTATACAAATAAAAATGCAATATTTGTTTAAATACATGTTTTACTAAATAAATCTGAATGTTTTCCGAGTACATATAAATAAATGTTGGTCCACTAAACTCTCTGGCTTGGCTTGGCTGATTCTATTCATTTCTTCATTAGTTATTTTTAATAATAAATTTAGAAACCTACTGATAAAAAATATAGCTCACTGTTCTAGAGACAAACTGTTAGAAACCTTATTAAGTATCACAGTTCAAGTAGCACCATTTGGTAGGTATAGTTTTAACACTGGCTACAATTATTATTTCTACTATTTAATGATATTTACATAACTTTAGGCAGACACACACAAATACACATTTTTTATCACTAGTTTCAATGTTCCAAAGATTTCTAGATTTTTCCTGTAGTTCACTTAATATAATTGGTAGCAACTGCATTTATAGGTACTGGACCACAATTTTCCATTAGGCCACCAACTGGACATTTATTTTCCCCTGCATGACCTGGAAAAAAGTTATATTTATCATTAGACGCCATTAACCTCAAAATCGTTCACTTTGTATTAAATTATATATGTTTATAATATTTTTACGATAACGTGTATACTTACATAATATATGATGTCTTAGAATTCTATGGCTGAGTAAAAATACGTATTATATTATGTATGTAAATTACAAAACTATTTCGACAAAAATTAAGTAAACAAAGAAATACCTAAATAATTAGTTCTACGAATCTGAATCTCCGCACTTGACTGTGATTCGTCTGTTTTTCGCGCTTTGTTTAACCTCAATTTTGGCGCCAATATTTAATTTATCAAGTATAATTTTAATTTATAAATATTTTTTATTTGCTAACAAACATTTATTATTCAATATTTAATCAGAAAATCAACTTTTAATGTTCAAAAAGCCATGATAAAATTTAGTGAATTTAAGTCGGCACCTACCCACATCCCGACTAAATAAGTCGAGAACTCACTAAATTAAGTGAATTTTTGACATTTATGATGTACACCAGAATAGCATTATCACTAAATTGTATAGATTGACTAATTTTGGTCCTGTCAAACTTAATTTAAGTGAAGTTGTGTCTTTCAGAATAAGAAAGTGAGATTTGACAGGAATAAATCAATTTTTAGTTAAGTTTAGTTAAGTTCTTGGACACAGAATCGACACCATTATCGCTTAGTTATAAAAATATATATTCTGTAAGAAATTCTAGATCCAAAAAAATATTAAAAACATACTTGAAATCACTAGACTATCGTGCAACAGAAGATCTTTTAACCATACCAAAATATGGTTTTGTAACAAGTTTAATGTAACTACTTAATAATTTCGCCGTAACTGATTGAAATAGAGTATTTTCCATTTTCCTGTTTTCTATTTCACGTAAGTGAACGCACACGAAGAGAGAATAGACATACATATACACACATACATATCCACATGTACACACACGACTCAAATCATACTCAACAACATTTACACCATTCTTTCCTAACCTACTTTATTTGCATGCTTAGTAGTAATCTCACAATCTGCCAGTTGCGGGAGCCCTGGTGACCTGTAGTACAGGTTTTTAACAAAACCTAATTCAGGTACCAGTCTCTCACATAGGTAATCATGTTTTCCAGGGCTGTAAATTTTACTGTTAAGACCACTATTGTGATGAGAAAAAAAAAAAATATTATTAGGTATTATAATAAAGAAAAAAAGATTGGTTCCTACAACTCCTTGGGATGCAAATGGGCTGATGACATTTGTGTTCATAATCCGTCACCACAAGGACATGGATGTTAAGATAAAATAAAAAGTCATACCAGTGCTGCAAGAAGTCTCCTCAATTGCGGTGCAGGTAGCAGTTTGCCGTCAGCGTCTTGTAGCGCGTCAGCCTGCGCCGCTGCGCGTCTAGCCATAGATACTGCTGACGTCACCACTCCACATGATGACGTCTCGCTTATACACGACAATTTAACCTATACACATAGACTGAATCAGTAAACATTCTATATTCAACACATGGAATGACATACGTAGATTTCAATAAAATCATTCTCTCTCTCTCTCTCTCTACAGCCCATTTACGTCCCACTGTTGGGCACGGGGCTTCTCCATTTGGGAGGGATTATGTTCTACTGTGCCGCGCTGACCATGCGTGTTGGCACAGGGTTTATTTTCGAGTTTTCCGTCTCTCACAGAGGATGTTATCTGTGTGCAATATCCCTTAGCTGACTTTTACAGCACCCTTGGGAGGAGATGGGGTGGTGACACTTGTATTCTTAATCCGTCACCACACGGAGAAATAATAATTATAATAAAATCATTATCCTACTTAAACAAAGGCTTAGAATTACATCAATAACGACACACCACAAGGTAAGCGCTGTTAAAAAGTGTATAATTTTCTTTAATAGTATTTACTGTTACTCTATGATTTTAAAACATTGTGTATTTTAAAAATTATTTACTTAGATCAAAATTAAAAAAACATGAATCCCAAATCCAAATCCAAAATCCAAAATTTTATTTATTTATATATGTGTGCAAAATTTTAGATCAATCCGACTACTGCAAGTGGGTGAAAATGACTCAAAGATTCCGTTACATATTACCGTGTTAATAAAAATATACAAAAACTCAATGTCACATAACTATGAACTTATATCAAATAAATACTAACATGTTTAACTAGAGTGTTAACATCATCCAGCAGTAACAGTAGCTGTGAGCTCTCAGCCGCAGTCAGATTGAACCTTGGACTGCCCGGACACGTGGAGCTTCCAGCCAGTGCATTCTTCTGTTGTTGTTTCTCATCCCATGTTCTAATACAACAATATATTATAAAGGTTTCTAGATTTTTTACAAATTGCCAGGTGCTAATGAAGCCAAGAAAGTAAAGATCGTGGCATTTGGTATTCCATAGTCCTTGCCTACCCCCATGGAACATGGTCCAATGTTCACAGTCTTTTAGAATCCGGTCCACGACAGAAAATTTGGTTTCAAATATGAAAGAGCACAGTTTAAGAAATACAATGTCATACATTGAGCGGACCCCACTCTCTGTCAAAGATTAAATAAAAATCACAACTCTTTTCTATCATGGGAATTTCTGGAGTTTTTTGATAAGAACAAGAAATTTTAAATTCAAAACTACGTATTTAAGGCGATAAAAATTACATTTAAATAATCCGTTACACAACTACGATATTAATTGGTCATAGTTTGACGAGCCTTGTGGTTGAGTGGTTTATGTAACGGACTGCTGATCAAGAGGTCGCGGGTTCGATTCCCGCTCGGGACAATCATTTGTGTGATTTTTCTAATTGTCATACAATTGTTTGTACCGCGTCTGGGTGTTTCTATGTATTATAAGTATGTATTTACAAAAGAAAAGTAGTATATGTATTCTATCCGTATTCTGGTACCCATAACACAAGCATATAAGCTTAGCTTGGGACCAGAGGACGTTGTATGAAATGTCCATGAATATTTATTTATTATTATTTAGAATATTAAAGAATTTTGTCTCCCAATTTTAAAGTACTTCAAAAGCTTACCATAAAGTAGCAAGCCTCTAAAGGCTTCTAAGCCACTACATGTCATTCTACTAAAATATATGATGGCCACTAACCTAAAGTTCACTAACCTAAGACTAGTCTCAAGAGCCCGAGACCTGCACAGCATCTGAGCTCTGTTCTTGTGAATAATTCTGACACACCCTGGAGGTTGGAGCCAGGCTTCTCCATCAACTTGAACAGGCACACATTCTTCTCCCAATATATTAATTTGAACAGCTCTGCATTGAGCTATTCTATGCTTTTGCAAATTAATGAGACGAGATGCCGCCATTTGTGCAGACCCGAATACTGCTACGACCTGTTAAATATTTCGTATTTACGAAGTGTTTTGAATAATTACGTTAATATTAGTTTTTGACAAAATCAGTTTAGTAAAATATCTTTAAAAAACGTGAAATGTTTGTGAAAATTTCTAAATATACATCTAGTAAAAATATTTCCTTATTATTGTTATACGAATTACAGTCATAACCTAGGACACTATCAAACAGTAAGAAATAATCCTCTGGGGAGCTTTCATACTAACCTCAAGTATCCGATCATCAAATGATGGCGCAAGGAAGATATCATCAGCTCTGGTCCCGCCCCAGAAATTGGTGCCTCCCATGAACGAGGGTATGTTCAGTACAACTATACCTTGAAGCTCTGGTAAAGGTATCCTTTGTCCATCACATTCTAGTTGTACACGCTGGCCGAGATGTCTAGAAATGAAATTTGATTTTAATGATCAAAATTAATACAAAATGTGAACTTATAACATCCATTAATTCCTAAAAGTGTTTACTGTTTATGTTTTATTAAGTACAGATAACATTGAATGCAAATGCGCTAGGAAGCCTTAATTGATATTTGTTTTCAATTACGCCAGAATAACTAAACGGAATTTGGTGTTTGGCACAAAGACAAATTACAGCCGAGGACATTATCTAAATATTATCTTCACCCGAAATTCAAGTATTATTTATTTATTTATAAACTTTATGCACTAATAACACAGCACCATGGCGGACTTAATGCCGAAGGCATTCTCTGCCAGTCAAGCATTGGGGAATGTAGAAAGCAAAACAGGTAGGTGCATTAGCTACAAGAAAAGAAGTACAAAGCTGTCGAAGACACTGGCTACATATTAAATACCTACATAAACTAAATATACATAATCTAATATATAAAATTCACGTGTCACAGTGTTAGTTACCGTACTCCTCCGAAACGGCTTGAACGATTTGTATGAAATTTTACATGCGTATTCAGTAGGTCTGAGAATCGGCCAACATCTATTGTTCAACCTTTTTTTTATTTTATTTTTTATTATGGCAAAACAACGTTTGCCGGGTCAGCTAGTATAATTATAAAAATACATAAATAATAGATAAATAAAAATATACTACATAAACAGTAAATACCATATTGAATACATAACGTATCATAATTATATAAATAAGCATGTCGAGATTCATTGAGTGAGTTCAGCGGATAAATCCAAATAAAATTGGCGTGCCCTGCGCTTAAAGCCATTTCGATAGGTTGACATTCTGATTTCACGAGGAAGTGCATTCCAAAGAAGAATAGATTGAATGAAGAAATAAGAGTCTACAAGAAGTATTAGTAACCTCAATTACAAAAACAATGCATTAAAATAAATAAATTACCTGTAAGTTCTGTTCACCCACTCTTTAGATCCGAGAACACCATACCACATGTAATTCCTAGCCCTGGATCTACATTTTTCTGGATGCTCTTCCCTTTTATTATGGAAATCCAGGGTAATTTTTGCGTCGATCCCAATTCCGAAGTAATTATTCATGACTGCTCTTTCATAGAACCCTTCTAAAAGTGTTTCATCTGGGTCCATTAGTGGGCTTACAGCGGCACAAAGGGCATCGGCATTTGCCAGAAGACATTGGCTGATAAAACCTTGAGTAACATGAGGCCATGCAGGTAATTGCACTAAAGGATTGATGATAGGCAGTTTTCTATTGGCATCTTTCTCGGTTGAGTCCGATTTAGAACCGATAGCAGTGGTAGCACCACTTTCACCCCATATTGAAGATACCGATGTTGATAGTCTGGAAAATTTTCAATAATATTGTAGTAAACGCTTTATTAACGTTCCTCACGTACTAGTATGTATTAGGAAATATCAAATGATACTGTCTACTCAGAAGTATTTAGAAGTGATCGTGAGTGTTTTCTTTATCCAGGTTTCACAGTGCCCATGGCAGCATATAATAATAAATAATAAATATTCATGGACATTTCACACAGCGTCCTCTGGTCCCAAGCTAAGCTTATATGCTTGTGTTATGGGTACCAGAATACGGATAGAATACATATACTACTTTTCTTTTGTAAATACATACTTATAATACATATAAACACCCAGACGCAGTACAAACATTTGTATGACAAATATAAACATCACACAAAGTATTGTCCTGACCGGGAATCGAACCCGAGACCTCCTGATCGGCAGTCCGTTACATGAACCACTAGACCACGAAGCCCGTCGTATATAAGGTGAACAAACATTATTTTTATGAACGTAAACGGGCGTATCATTTAAGTGAAACAATAAACAGAAGGCTCATCCCAGTAAGTGAATTAGCGAACATAATATTATGCATCTGGAGTAAAAAAAACTATGTGTAAATTAATATTTTTTACAATATTAGTACGGGATCCGTAGTACATTATTTTCACTTGATTACTATCAAGCTGATTTTCCGTGAGTAGCTTTATTATGACGAGACGCCCAATAATTTTCTATTCCAAAATCTCGATTGTGGTAGCTAACAGAGGTAACAAGGATAAAATATCGTACTATTACTGAAAGAAAGCAGTAAGTGATTTTTTTGAAATTTTTGTTTGAAATTTTTGACGCAAGTTCACTTACGTCTTTTTTTTACGGGTAGTACGATATTTTAATTGTCTTGATTAAAATGAGAATATCAGACTGTTATTTAATACGGGCTAAATTTGATAGATAATGTTATAAAAATATAAATGAAATAATATTGAAATGAAATTTCCATGAAATTTTTGCGCGTTTTCCCAGCGGGCCGTAGGCATTACATAATATATTTTCTACTGAAATAATGTTATGAAAAGAATTTTGGTTATGTTTGGCAATCAATTTATGTTAAGAATTCTCTAGATAAATACGAAAATACAGCTTTGAAGACATTAAAAGAAATAAATTGTACATTTAATTTTATTGGGAAGCAGTATAACAAAGAAAATATAGTCTTATAACAGATGCCAAGGAAGAATAACGGAATTTCTATATGTTATTTATACGCAGTCGTGTGAAATAAAGTTAGTCGAGAAGAAATAATTACCTGCTTCCTTCCATTTCCAAGACCAAGTGTAAAAATAATACACGGAGATAGATACAAAGGAACATGTAATCAAAAACTCACTTGTCAGGTTCTCCAGGTTTAAAAAGACTTCCACATGAAATCCTTCTGGTAGCGGCAGGTGAACAACTTAAAAACTGCCCATATTCCGGATCCGATCCAAGTAACTTAGGGTTGTCAGACTGCCGTCTTTCTCTAGTGGTCCCTATACTAGGCTCTGGGGAATTTACACTTAGAGTATCAGTAGTTTGATCAAAAATGTCACTTAGCACTGAAGCCATCCGGCTAGGACATGTTTTCAGACTCTTCCTATCCTCGCTATGCGATGGTGACGGTGGTTCAACAACAACACTAACTTGTGGAAATGGTGACATGTCATGGTCTTCAACTACAAATTTTGGCATTTCTATACGATGAGATCTTTCATCACCTTTAACTGATGATTTCATTGAAACTTCCTCTGTCGTCTTGGGAAGTAAATGTATCAAACTCACGTCCTCGACTACCCTTTTCTTCAAACTTTTCCTGAGTTGCTTCTTAAATGATTTTCTTGCGATATCGCTGCCTTCTTCAAAATGTGCTAAGCTACAGTACTTAATTTGCTCCTCTACTTTCGATGCATTTTCGATGTAGAAAACTCTATTTTCAAATCCAAATTTCTCGACATCTCCGTCCTTAGGTTTCTTTACTTTCGATATGTATTTTAATTTAGTTTCGTTGTTCTTTTCTAAGCTTGGGTTTCGGCTATCCATGGCAATATCTGACACAGTATCTGATGTAAACAACGTTGTGTCATCAGTATATGTTTCATTTTCTCCATTCTTGCCCATCATAGCCATCAGGACATCTTGTCCAAGCATTGAACTAATATCATCCATAATAGATTCTCCATGCAAAGTCTCGGAGTTAACGTAAGTCGTGTCAGAGACTTCAGGCGAATCAATATGTCCAATACCCGACTCTTCGAGTTCTTCAGGCTTAACATCTATGATTTCTGATATTAAGCTAAAATCTTCGCTAATGTTGGACCCTTCAGAACTACTATCTTCAATCTCCAAGTCAACACTCGACAGTCGCCTATCTGGCGTTCCTTCACCGCTTGCCGGTGTAACTCTCGCACTTATCTCATAGTGTACGTCGTCAGTATACGGTTTATCGATGTCTATAATAGTCAATTGGTCCGATTCATAAGTATCTCCCTGTATTATAGAATCTCTCTTATCGCTATCATCAGAGATTATTAAGTTAGGTATAGTTAGACTACTGCTATATGTGGCTCTATCTGGTTCTAGTTTAGTGAGGTTCTTGCAGGAGCTTGTATCACAGGATGAGAGGTTAGAGAGTGAAAGCCTATCTTGGGGAGAAGCAGAACTAGTTTTGCTACGTTCTGGTTTATCCACGTCTAAATTTAAATTGTCTGGTGGGTTTGAGCTTATTAATTTAACTATGTCTTCATCTACATCTGGAATGCTGTCAAGAAATAAAACACGTCAGTTTTAGTAAATATTTTGGAGCAGGCAAGATATTTATGCATTATTTTTGATAAATTATTCATAAAGAATGGTGGATGAAAATAATGTAACAGTCAAGATATCAACAAAAAACATAACCCTCTTGCAGTTAAGATAAAAAGGTCATTATTGTACGATCCTATTCCGATTCTTACTTTTCAGGTTGCATAGAAGTAGCCGATACGGCAGAAGCAGCTGAAGATCTCCGACTGTCAGCGAATGCTCGAGGCACCGGTAAAGCAGACATATCTGGCGCTGGTGTTGGTAACTCAGCAGCTTCCACTGCACAAGGATGAGCTCCAGTAGCCGTGGTACAGGAGCTCTCACAAGTGTCACACGAATCTACATCTTGACTTACACCCTGATGAAAATGATACAGATGATTGAAAGCCAAAATCTAAAGTAAATAATTGTATTAGACAATAAACATGTGCAATATTCAGCAAGGGGACATGAAAATCCTCTGAGTTGAGTTGACGTGTTCTCTTACAAAATGCTTGTCAGAGGGTTTGAAAAGATTTACTCAAAGACAATATTTAGCAATATATTCTTTTGAAAAAAGATTACTCGAGTCTTCTACCATATTACTACTATAGTATACTATGCTGATGATGGAAATAATCAAGAACTTTAGTCACGTGTAATTTGTGTATTATATTTTTTGTAGGTACACCGTATCTCTTACCCGTTTATTACAAGCTTCAAGCATTTAGTTTTAGTTAACACAAATGGGAAGAAATAAAATAAAAGCAAAGAGTTTATACAAGAGTTACCAGATATCGTAATATATTTTCTTTAAACCTCACCTGTGGATATATAAGAGTAAGTGTGCGCACTAAAGACCTTAAAGCCCTACGGACGCTATCAGCTCGTCCAGCTAATGCACATCCTCGAGCTGCCCAGTTCAGCTGCTCCTGTCAAATAAATATAAACATTGGAGAATCGTAAATCGAGATATGAATACGCCTAAACCCTGAATTATGATGATGATTTTGTTAACTTACTTTTTCAGTCTTTTCAATGCTGCCTTTCTCGGCAACCGGCTGTGCTTCTGGTTCACTATCACTTGTAGTTTCTAGTGGCTCCCATGATCTAACAAACACGATATAAACTGGTAAAAAGTTTCCTACTAAATAATGTAATAAATGTAACTTCGAAGTCTTCTATTTAACTCAAACATACTTGCACCGTAGATGATCATGTGCCAGATGAGCTCGCGCATGCAGTAACAGAGACACAGCTCGACGCAGCCTGTGCGCCGCTCGCGCCGCTCCACCACCAGCACGCTCTCCCACCGCGGCTAGTTGCTGGCACCCCGCACGCAGGGAGGAACTCGCCATGGAGTTTAATTCCCCTGCCTAAACAATACCCTTGTAAGTATTGGAAAGTCTCATCTACCTAAATATAATACATCAACTAAATGAATCCATGCCTTGAAATTTAATGATGCCTAATTGTTAGCAAATTATCGTAGTTTTTTTTTTATAAAAATCTAAATAATTTTTTTTTTCAAATATACTTTTTTTTGTATTCCAATTTCAAATTTTGATACATATGCCTACCTGCATGATATCCTGCAGGTTTCTGAGTAGTGAACTCTCTTCTAACAAGTCGGGAGGTACTGGCGGAGGAGGAGGCGCGGTCAGGGCACGCTCGAACGTCATTATCGACCACCTAACATAAATGATAAGTCTTAGCATAAAAATTTGAAATCTGAGAAATAAAAAAATACCTATATCAAAGGAACAAATTGAAGGATATTTAGAGCATAAGACAGTGAAAAGATGTAGAATGTATCAAACCTATCCAGCATTTTAGTGGAGGCCTTCTCGTATCTTTCTATAAGGTGCTGTAGGTTTGCTGCATCATCGCAAGAAGCACCCCAACCAAGCACTCGAGCCAAGTCATTACCTGTGCCCAGTGGTAATACGGCTGTTTGGACTTGACGCTAAAAATAACATTAATCACATTAATATCGAAAATTACTTACTAGGTTACTAAACGCAGCAGGATCATGCTTTAGCCTCTTGTTATTATTATTTACTTACATGCATGTCCAATTTATCCACTTCTTGCAATACCCAGCCCACTGACCCGTCACCCGAACACACTAGAACCCTCAGCGGTGCAAAATGTCTGAACAATCGTAACCCAAGACGAGGTCCAGCCCCACTAAGTTCAAACACTTGAGCCGGATTGAGGAGTTGCTTAAAGCGTCTAAGGAATTTCACTCCCTGATTGTCACCTGTACGAATTATTTTTACTATATTAGGCGTATATACGGTGTAAACTAAATAAGTAATTATCTCTATATTATTCTTTAATAGATTCTTGTCTACCCGAAGAAAACCCACATTAAAATAAGTTAGGACGCTCACGTAGGTTGATATACGCAGAACTAAAATAAACAGACACAGTTGTTGTTGTTCTGTTGATATTTAAGAACCGTACTGCTGCACTCAATTGCATTCCTTACCTGATCTAGAATTAACGAACACAATAAGTGGTGAAGCGTTTGGTGGTCTATCGGGCACCCAGGCATCATCAGGTCCCACGGAGTGTAGCCGTGTGGGAGGCACCACTGACGCTCTGGCTGGTCCGAGAGAACACGACGCACGCCAACTAGGCTTGCATGCAGCATGTACGCATTTGCGACACCAAACACATCTGAAGTCTTGCAGTCTGGCAGAAATAAACATTTTACCGTGAGTAACAAAGATTTCTTGTTAAAATCGAGCTGTTCTATACTTAATACATCCATTATTTTTTCACCGTCCACTGTTTAATGGACATAGGTCTGTTCATTAAAAACAACAATGCGCAACTTTGCGCCATTTGTATCCATTAATCAGGTTACTAATAGGAAATCTGCTAAGATTTTGGACTTGAAAATCTGCCTAAGTTCCTCTTTGAGTCCAATTTCGTTATCAATCAGTTGAATAACGATTTCAGCATTACCTTAACACAATATGAGCTTGAATCCTTACTTATATATAAAAGTGAAGGTGAGTTTGTTTGTTTGTGACGCTTTCACGCAAAATCTACCGAGTGAAATTGCATGAAAATTGGTATATAGATAATATATAGTCCTGGAAGTAAAATAGGTTATATATTATTTCGCTAAAAAAAAAAACATTATTGATACGTAAATAAAGTTTCGTTGCTGACAGTACTATTCTAATCACTTTTGACAACTAAAGGTCATAGCCAATCCTATTCTCATTTGAAACGTATAGTATTTATATTCAGTACTAAGTCCATTTGTTTTTATTTTGGCAGAAAGAAGAGTTACAGTATTGAACTAATATTTTCTTACAATTATGATAACAATTGAACTTAGTATTTTGTTTTGGTTTGTGTCATTTTGGTATCGTATTTAACTCTGATTTTAGTAGATATACATAGTATTTTGTATCGATTGTTGATTGAGGTAAATTTTGCTATGGATTTCAGTAATGATTTTAGTATGTATTAATTTCAGTTCAGATTAATGTTTTTATTTTAAGTTTGTTTTCAAATTCGATTCGGCCACTAATGCGTGCGAAGCCGCGGGCAGAAGCTAGTCTGTCTATAAAAGACAATCTAAAGTGGTTGCGCGCGTATTCATTGATGACTCGGTTATATGTACAGTACACGTTGTATAGTTGATTAGCTAACGATGCATCCAATTAGACAGCTATGGTAGTATATAATATGTATCTTAAATGGTTATTATAAAGATATGTACCAATTAAATGTGTTCATTAGGAAACGACGATATAGATTTAATTTCTAATTGACCTATTTTAGTGTAATTACGGTGAATATAATAATAATTTATTGTATAAAATGTTTTTTTAGTTCCGTGAACCTGGCTAGAGTTTACTCTAGTAAGAGAAAAAATATACACTTATCATTATTATGTATATCAATTTTATAATAAACTTAATGACATTCCAATAGCTGTAAGTGCCTTTAAGTCGATTACATTCAGTGATCGTGTACCAAAAGCTATGGGACTATTCGAAACGGCATTAAATAGATTACATGGAATTAATGTCAACTCCGCTTTAGCCAGTTGTCAGTGTGGATAAAGTTACGCACACTTGACTGCATGTATACGAGAGAAAACCGATGTCAATTTGTGCACAGACTTCGCAAAAATTACCCGAAAACAAAATAAAAGATACAAATAACAATTAATTAATATTCATGGAAATGTGTGAAACCAACTGAATTTCGTTCACGAGGTTATAGGTTTGATTCCTGTACATGACTATTAGTGATGATCACAGATAGTTAGTAATAAATAAATAAATAGTTGTGTGGGTGTTTCCTAATAAAGTTATAATAAAATATTTGTAACAGTTTAGTGCCAATTACAAATGCAAATAAGCTTAAGCACAAAAGGAAAAATGTTGGCTAAAAGTTTTCTATAAATCACGAGACCTTTATGCGACCAAATGTGAAAGTGAGCAAATACGAAAAATACGGTTAAGCTTAAACAAACTAAAGCACGTTTATATCACAAATGTGAGACCACATCTCATGTCCACTAATATAACTGTGACGTACTAACAATATGCTGCAACTATTATACTGACCACAACTGACCTGTTAGTGTCCTACAACGTGCTATTGTGCATGTCTTCAGAACATGTGACGGTACTACATACACTTATTGGCATTTGGTCTTGGGTCTCTACATTCATATAGCCAAAGATGTATGAATATGGGCCTGTGACCTGTGTCTATTTCTTCGTCATACTTTTAATCGTATTTGCGAAAATAGGCACAAGCCTGCACTTATACAGCCCAGGATGTCACACGTCTGCCAATAATTTCTTTGGCTGTATTCATGTGGACCTGTGCCTAATTTGTCGTCATAATCGTCTGACATTTAGTGTTAATTCTCGACTATTAATTTATGGTGTCTTCCTGATGAAATGAAATAAATCCGAGAAAAGTCTAAAAACTTAACAAATTAAGGTTACGACAAAGCGAGTACATTGTACCGGAGCTTGAGTGCTACCAACAAATTAGATTGCGAAAAAAATAATATAAAGAATCGATACAATCGAATTTCATCGATAAAATCTATCCGAATCAGATATCGGACCAATCTGATTAGCCTGGAAATTGTGAGAGCTATTCGCAACTGATTCAATAAATTTATGAACTAGATTCAAGTCAATTTCTTTTAACTCGTGAGTAATTTGCTTGTAACTCGTAAGTAACATACTTTATGAGTAACTCTATTGAGATTTTTTAACTCGTTTCTAATGAACATTTGAAGCATGTGTTAGTTCTTGGATAAGTATGAGGAAAATAAAACAATGAGCATGTTTTAATTATCTCATAAATTAAAATTTTATGTAACAGTGTTTTACATCACAGTAATCCGAAACAGCATGACAGACTTTTATGATTTTTGGTACTTAATAGGCTATGTTTTAGTCTAGGTTATAGGTCATTTCCCTTTTAACTATAGTTTTTGGTAAATAATTCCTTTTTTATGATTTGTCATAAAAAATACCAGTATCCTGTGCGTATCCCCAGTTTTCACCATTCTACCAACAGTGCCAACAACAGTTATTTAAACTAAAGGACATTGGCAGAAGTATGTTATTTTCTTAAGAAAATTTTTAACACCTCTAAATTACCTAATCTATTATAAAAACGATAACGATATAATAATACTCATCAAAAAGAAATCATAAAAGAATGTCTAAAACAATGCTGCTCACTTTTGTGTGCAACGTGACGTAGCAAGACGGCGCCACTTTCGTGACGTCATTAAGCGCGCTTTTACTAAAAGATCTCTTCTGTGGTTGGAAATTTTTCACGTTTTTAACTACATTTAATTGTTCTTTTATTTTGTTTTTAATTTAAGATAATCCACAAAACTTTTGGTTCTTATTTTAAAAATAATAAAGAATTTGCTTATCAAAAACCTACTATCTTATTCTTACAGTGGCTTTTGTTTATATACTAAATAATAAGCTTCTTGACTTTGACGTAACGATACCTTTAAAACGATAACTATTTTTTAATCAAAATTTGATTTGATTCATTCATACAATGTTTCGCATTACCTATAACATTAGTGGTATGCAAAGCTTCATTTATAAACGGATAAGCCATGATATGAGAAATAGACATATCTTTTATCCGCATCATAATGGTGTGAGGCGCGGATAACCGAGGCGAACACATATCCGGCGGATATGTACGGATATTGGAGAATTAAGAGGATACCAAAATAACTTCGTGCATTTTTCTACGTACGAAGTTTTCATTGTTTCTTTAGATTGAATGGCTAGAGCTCTAATTTTTAAGTATATGTTTTTTCAATATATGATCTAGGATCGCATAAACTCAGAAACGCGATTGAAAAAAGTTTTCTGGATAGAAAATATTAGCGAAAAAACCTCTCAAATTTTTTATTTTTTTCATTTGTCGGTCTATTATCGCGTATTAACTAATGATATAACTTTAAAAACATAAGTAACTATTATATATAGAAACACGTAAATCGGAATTAAAATATATTTAGTAGATTTTGAGTAAGTAGGAAAAGTATCCCTAATTCTTCATTTTCTGTGCCTACTGGCTATGTTAATATGTACGTGTCGGCGATGATATACGATAATATTGATGTAGGCCCTTAATACTGGCGTCTTAATGTTACCGTATAGCAACAAGGAAATATTGTATTTTCTAACACTTGCGCGACTCATTAGCTTAAATAAAATTACCTAATTTTTACGAATTTAGACGCGTGTATTCATTTTAAATTTTAGCCTGACGTTTCGGAGACTTTGCAGTTACCATGGTCACGGTTGAGATTGAGCTGTAAAGTGTCCTCTACGGTCAGTTGTTACAGGGTTTACCCACATTTGATTTTAATTTTACATTTACCATAATAATAGACTTTTACCATAAACTACATTATATTATATCACATTATGCTCAGACTACATCAAATTAATAACATTATTTTAAATTTATAAATACAAGGTATCAATAACAAAATTATAACAATATGAAGAAAATTATATAAAGGTTAAAACTTATTTAATTTTATCTTAGAATGTTTTTTAATTATTATAGAGGGTGTATACAATATAGCAAGCAACTAGGTTCATTTATATACTTAAATAAAATATTATTTACATAGTAACAAGAATTTCATTTTTTATAAATGCAAATGAAAAGAAATGAAGAGAATAAAAAAAAATCCATTGAGTTCCTTGTCTGTTCTTCTCCATAGGATTTAGAGTCAGACACCTAGTTTTTGACGTTACAAAAGAGCTTGCAAAACATGCCAACTTGAAATAAAAAATTTTGACATTGACTTTGACTATAAGAGAATTTTTGGGTTTCAGAACCCAAAAAAATCTTTTCGTGTTAAGCGCAACAACCGACATACATACGCAATATTAAAAGGATTAAAACTAGTTTTACATGTAAAAGAGTATAAATAAACCCCACCTGAGTACGGAACCACATGTTTTCTCACAGACATCACACTTGGCTGCGACCGGCAAGTTACCCTCTAACCACTGGTGCGGCATTATTATGTTCTGTAACAACAGTAAAAATATTATTTTATAGTGTTCGATACAAAAAATGGTTCTTATCTTCTCTTCTTCAGCCCATTTACGTACCACTGTTGGGCATGGACCTTCTCCACTTAGGGAGGGATTATGGTCTACTGTGCCGCGCTGACCAGGCGTGTTGGCACAGGGTTTCTTTTCGAGTTTTCCGTCTCTTACAGAAGATGTTATCTGTGTGCAATATCGCTTAGCTGACTTTTACATCACCCTTGGGAGGAAATGGGGTGGTGACATGGGTGGTATGGGTATTCTTAATCCGTCACCACACAGAGGAAAACCTAACTACTAAATGAAAATTGATAGTGTTAATATGTAATACAATTAGGAAATGTTTACTGAACTTTCTTATTATAAAAACTGTGTATAATAAAGGCTAAAGACGAAAGATTTACGTAAGACTAAATATTTTAATTAATAAAATTGTGTACAACGAAACAGCCAATTGGTTAAAATACACCATAGTTGTGCACGTAGAAATATTACCAATGTATTACATATTAGTGCTAAAGGCAAAACAGGAGTTTTCTAGTTCGGATCACCATATCCGGTTCATTTTAAAGGAGTAAAGTACTACAAAACAATAAATTGTAATGAACTAACTACATATTACAGAAATTTTGTTCTATTCTCTCGTTTTGTTGATCTATACACACATAAAATAATCCGATTTCAATCCGACACACAGTTTTAAGAGTTACGTTAAAATACTGCTATTCTTGCTTCCTGATTTAAAAATAGAATTAAAAATAAATCTACAAGATATCCGTCGCGTTGAGAGCACGTCGGAAAAAAGTAAGAAATTTTCCAAGAAGTGGGTCGGCAAAAAGGGAACATTTCTGAAAAGCTGTGATATTAGCAGAGCGTCGCCTTCAGTTTGTTAGAAGCAAAAATGTGCCCAGGAAAATATCTCAAGCTTTTGTCTGCTTGTTACCTGTCATTTTGTTCCATCTTTCAACTTGTAATATTTATTTGTAACTTTTTACGTATATTATAATTTATTTAAAAGGAAAAAATATAGAAAATAAAGAAAATTTATATGAAGACCATGATTCTAGTTCTCTTCGTAAATCGCTTTTGTATGTATTGCTGCACTGCCGTAAAAGCAAAGCAGTTGGCCATTCATGCGAGTGCAATTCACACGTATCCTGTTTATCTCTTTGCAACCCAATATTGTCCATAAACTTTTCTGAGGTTTATTTCTATAACATACAAGTACACTATGTATTTGTCTACCATATCGCACCGACCAGAAGTGTTGGTATATTGCCCACTCCCAGAAGCTGTTAATTGCTTAGATTTTCTCTTAGTCGTGATATCTGGATATATAGTCTTAATCCAACATCAGTCCAGAATCTACCATTTTTACATAGTGAAAATGAATATACCTAAAACATTTTAACACTAGCAAAACGTAATGAAAGAACTTCAGGACGTAAATTCTCCCTTCAAAGATTACCACATAAAATTTTAAAATTGCAAGAGCTAACCAAGAGCCAAAAGCCCATTAGAATGAAGTGAACTTGTCTAGTCTCAAACGATACTCTTCATAAACCACCGTTTTTTGTTTAAAGAACGGAACATTTCTTGGTGAGAGGGACAAACTAGAAGTTATTAAACTTCTAACAATTATGCATTAAAATAAGGCGGAGACTAAATTAAAAACAATTGTTCCATTACTTTTTAGCCAATTCAATCCGAAGAAAATCAAACGAATGAAAGCAAACTAGAAAAGAGAGAAGGCTAGGTTATAAAAAAATATATACAAAATACGCAATCAATATTCCACAAATTAGACTATACACATCAAATTTAGTCATTTAATTAACATCATGTCAAAATGGACAGGCAAGTTTCCAAGTAAGACATCCTCTATTACATTAATTAATGTTACATTATCCATTGTTTCTGAGTGAAGTTACCATTGTGTAGCCACTCTATATAATTATTATTTGATTAATTTAAATATTCATCTTGTTAATTAGTTATCGAAAATGTTGATTAGGAACAACTCTAAGCAGTTATAGATGACGCAGGTCTTTCTTTATGATGGACATCGGAACAATAAGTTAGTAATCATGGTGTGAGTATTCAACTCCTACTCGGTCCATTAACGTCCCACTGTTGGGTGCAGGCCTCCTCTAATTTGAAAGGGTATTTGGTCACCTATACTGTAGCTATTTAAAGCTACATAATATTCTGCTTTCTAGTAAAACGATGGTCATACGCAAAATTTGAATAAAGCAGTGTAAAGCGTAATCAGTTATTTTTACACACACTCGCGTTCTTAGTAATCTGTAGCTTTTACCTACAGAACCCTAGATCATGCCTAGCAGGCTTACAGCCGTATTCACAAACGTTACTGTGAGGTCTCATAGTAGGCATGGACGCACAGGGGTAGCAAAATCATTTCACAAACAAAGGTGAGAGAAAGACTATGAAATGCCGCCTCGTGGCGTAGGCGATAGGAATGCTATTGTTTACGTTATCTTAACAAATAAATCACATCATAAGTACAATTTAACCCTCGAATCGCGTAAGACCAGTATCACAGAAAGCTCTAACTTACACTTGAGACAAATTTAATTAACTGAATTAATTAGTATTGAACCAGACGCGGCTGTTATAACAAGCGTATCATAATTGCTTACTAGATCAATAAACAAACTTGAGAGAGGCTCTAGATTGCATTTTAAGCTTGGTTTTAAAAATGTTATTTAATGGAAAAAGAAGGAGAAATCTATTGAACAGAGACTAATCAAGCCTCTATTAAACATTATAATTCTTGTATCGCCTGCATTCAACGATTATCCGCAATTCAGTCGCAGTTTCACATAGAAAGAATCTGTCACAAGCAAAGCATGAACTACTAACTGATACTACAAGGGTTACTCTCGGTAATAATTTTATTTAACAGTATCATGGATAAATGATTCAAATTACAAGTTTCCTTTTTTACACGCAATTTTAAAAGTGTTGGCTACATGTGACAGAGTGGCAGCTTAGCAATTTATTATCTCATAAGTGGTCCCCACTCGAGAACCTGTCTTGATTGTCATTTTACCAGTTTCATTAGTCACTTTTTTGTGGAGAATTCGATAATTTTACTAGGCTTGGTTATTGATAAGTTGAATGACTTGTTGGTATGGGTACATTTTCCTGTGAAAAATAAATTATTGCAGCTTGATGCTGTAACATATACGTTTCGCATGGGTATATAAACGATACCTTCAAGGTATTTTGACAAAAAACTTGACGTAGAAATGGCCCAACGAGTTAGATTAAAAGCGTTCCTCAGCAAGTGTGGAACTCAACTTTAATTAACGAAAGTAGGTAATGTGTTCTATTATTTCATGTCTAATTTCAATCTACCATAAACGTAGTTCAAACTGGGTCTCGTAGTTTGCAGAAAGTGTCTAGAAGCTCTTTGTTTAGTTCCCTTTGAATTAAACTTTCCAGACATACGTGTTTTGCTTAAGAAAAGTGGAAGAGATGATGTTATGTAATATCGTGTTATTTAATAATTTAATTTGTTCAGTATATCGAAGCTTTGTGACGGAATGTAAAAATAAATTCCCGTAAAAAATACAAAAAATACTAAGGTCAAATTTACACAAATTATTCTTCGGTAAAAACGATGTAAACATGAATGTTAGTTCAAGTACAAAGATGTTACTGAATTTTGGTGAAATTATATTTATCAAATATAATTTCACCAAAATTCCTTATACTTATTTACTTAAATTTATTTACTTAAAATCCTTATATTTATCAAAATACCACATACCAATAGTGGCTTAATCTCATACTTAGACAGAACTGGCAGTATTTGCCATATACTCCCATTGAAATCTCGTCCCAAAATGGAAAACCCCACATAAATCGCATGCCACATGAGCTTTATAACATCAGAATAATGCAATTGAAACTCGTGAACCCGGTTGTTTCCTAGTAATTGGTAAATCACTTACCCCTTCCACATCTTCAACAACGTGAGGTCCTAAAGATGCCAGGGTACTCCACTTGCAGGAAGGTGGTGCTCTTGAAGCACATCGCTTATGTGCCTTGAATTTGCAGAGCTCGCAGGCCAACGCGTGTGCAGTGCCTAGAGCCCCTAGAGGCTCTCTGCAGACGTTGCAGAAAGTAGGTCGGGCGTGAGTGGCTGCATACCTAATAAATATTTTTTTTAAATCCAAAAAGAAACATAGAGGTGAATTGATAACCTTCATCTTTTAAAGTCGATAAAAAATGAAGTTCCCTGCCACGTTTTTCCCTCAGACAAAAATAAATTCTAAAAGTTCAAAGTGGATTTTCATGCGGTTTTTGTGATTCATAGTTTTAGAACTAGATGAGATATGACGATATTATTAAATTTTTTCGGACGGCTGAGTGAAGCCAGGGCCGGTAGCTAGTAATAATTTATAAAATAGCCGAGTACAAGCTATAGATCTTTTCTATAATTTGAGTGTTTTAGTAGGTATTCTAATAGCCTCAAGCATTGCTTCATAATAATAATCTAATTTAATTACAAAAAAGAAACACTATTCATTGTATTAGGTCTTTGTTTGTAAAGAATAAAAAAACATAAAATAAGATCAAACAATAATTTATCTCAATACAAGTCTTAGTTGAAAAAGTATCTGTGTACTTATGTACGCACATAATAAGTTTTACTTCTTTGTTAATCCTTGGGATTCTTCTACGAGTACGTTTGTTAGACGGGCCTCGTTGTCTAGTGGTTCAGGTGACGGACTGCCGTTCACGAGGTCGCGGGTTCCATTCCCGCTTGGGACAATAATTTGTGTGATATTTATAATTGTCATACAAATGTTTGCCCTGCGTCTGGGTGTTTACTATGTATTATAAGAATGTATATGTATTTACAAAAGAAAAGTAGTTTATGTATTATATCCGTATTTTGGTATCCATAATACAAGCATAATGAGCTTAGCTTGGTACTAGAGGACGTTGTGTGAAATGTCCATGAATATTTATTTTATTTATATTTATTTAAGTGTAACCAACTCTTGTATTGTTGCACAAGTCTAAGGCGTGTAAGGCAAAACAAGTAAAACTTAGAAGACGTATTTATAAGCGAGCAAGTATTTTTAGGGATTGGAAAATATCTAAAGTCAGATTATAAGTTCAACTTTCAAGTTAAAACAATTTATCATCCCCGAAAGTTGTATACAAGATTATATGAAAATCATTGGCGCTCAAGATTTAGCAAGTATACAAATATACAAGAATTGCTGTATTAAAAGCATTTATTTAGCGAGGTACGACCTCAATACGCACCTAATATCGTTTCGCCACAATATTACGCAACTAAGGCTTTAGTAATCACTCATGTTGTCAATTACAAAACCAGGACGTGTTGAATCAAAGAAATCTTCAACTAATGGTATGATATATCATTTATTTTCATTAGCACCCGTCACAGTTCACCGCTGAACGTGACCCACAGCGAATTGGATTATGATTTTGCGGCAAGGCCCCTGTAGTGTAATCAATCATATTTAGATATACATGTTTCGACCTAAATCAAGATATTTTTTTGTTTAAGTACTAAAGAAATTCGCTATAAATGTGCAAAACTTTCAGATTAATTTATGTGGAATATTGGCGTTTATAATATCTAAAGAATGCAATAAATGATGTGTAATGATGTGTTGTTAGCATGGGGCACTGGCGAAATAGCACTTTGCCATGATGTAGTATTACCTGATGTGTCCATAAATATCTATGGCAAGAATTGTCGCAGCGATACTAAACGGCACTATACAAAGACTTGTCGTTTTACCGCGTAATATAATAAAAAGCTTAGTTTAAAAAGTTGGTTTAAAAAGTTTAAAACCCTTTGTACCTTTATTTTAATATTCATTCAGAGCCACTGAAGCATATCCCTTGTGCAGACGGCGTATGTTGTAGACAACAAACGGAACTTGAAATCGCATCTGGTCGGAACATAGTATCCGTAATTTTATTTAATTCGCGTTCAAAAATTGTGCTTCTGATCTCTGAATTAGATGATATTTTCAATAAAGTTTAAAGTAGGCCAATATTTTCCGTTATTTATTCATTGAGGCTACCCAAGCACTGATTATTATCCGCGATGATTTATCAATTTAGCTGTATACACAGAGTAAATTAAGATCAGTAATTTCACTCTCTCGCACAAACAGTGACTGTTTGATATTAGCTATATTATAATTTATTATTACATTTAAATTTCTGATATTCGGTTAGAAACACGAGCGCAGCTAAGAGAATAGGTATTGGGAGTTCACAACCTCCATAATGAAACTTCGAAAATGAAACATAAACCTGTTATTTCGGCATACCTAATCTGCGAATATTTTTTAGTATACGAGATTTGGCAAAATATCCGTGGTTCCTATATATTTTTACACAGATTATGTGAACAACTTCTTTCTACAACTTGTTAGGAACGAAAGGAAAGATAAAACAAAAGCATAATATAATCTTATCATTTCATCATGTCATAATTAGGACGGCTAATTATATTCCCTTCACAGCACAAAAGCTCGTTTCTGAGTTGAAAACGACATTAACATTTATCTAAAAGGTATATTAAGTACTACGTTATACTATTTTATAACACTTGAATTCTCCATCCTTTTTCCACGAATGCTTAGTCTAAAATAGAACTAAATGCATATATAGTTGGGAACCGAAAAACCTATTTGAAAATTACACCTGAGGACCAACTTTAGCATAGTTAGCGATAGCAGAAAGATACAATTTTCCCATCAATTAATCATTATTTTATGTATACAAATAAATTAGATCGGATGTAGACATTTTCATTGATGGCTAATACTATTACAAGGATTTTTTTGCTGAAAGATTTAGGAGTCCGTGAAAATTAGAAACCTTTGGTGGGCTGGGTAGGCTTTTTTGAACAGTCACAGATCTCATTTTAATGTTGACCAACTCTTAAGGTACAGCTAGTCTTACATATTTGTAGTCTTACCAGTGATGGTCTCCTGAAGAAAGCCTTGCAACCAGATCGGCGACATCAGCTCCGCGATGAAGAGCACCTCGTAACGCGCCCGCCCAAGACTCCATTTCGTTACGACTGTCAGCGCACAGCACCAAGCAACGACTAGCTGTTATGACCTGAGGAATAAAGAATCTGGTGTGAACACATAACGAATTAGTTAATTAACCTAAGTTTAAGCAGAAATCAGACATTTCAACATAAATATACTTTTTTTTGTAAACGCGTACTTATAATACGTAGTAAACACCGAGACGCAGCACAAGCATAATAATATGACATTTTAAAAATATCGCACAAATAATTTTTTTATCCTGTGCGGGATCGAACCCGCGACCTCGTGATAGTACGTTACACGAACTCGGGCCAGGTAATCTAGTGATTCAGGTATCAGACTGCTGTAGACAAGGTCGCGGGTTCGATTCCCGCTCGGGACAATTATTTGTGTAGAAATATAGCTTGCTTTGGGACCAGACTTTTAGTCGATTTTTATCCGAACGGTACAAAACAGCTCATTACATGTTTTTCCTTTACATCCTATTAAATGGAAGAGATTGTATTTTTTGTTAATTAATTTTGTTTGTAGACATTCCGGTTGGGCTCAGGTTTCGGGCTGAAATATGTTTACCATTAAAATTCGGGCGTCGAATATCAAAGTGTGTATACGTAATTAAACTCTCAAAATAAATAATTTTTTCAAGTAGGTACCCGTATATGTGATTAAAAAGTCCGTTGTTTAGGCAGAAATAATTAATAAAAAGAGAATAAACTGTTTTTTAATGCTGTAAACAATTTCAATTACATATATTTACGAAAACTTCACACAATGCCCTCTGGCCCCCTTTAAAAAATTTGTGCCTTTGAAATTTGAGTATTCTTCTCAATTTCTCAGGAGATAACCATCAGATCCTGACCTGGTGCCAATGACCACACGGAAACCAACAGCTTTCAAATAAAATAATCATTAAAATCGCCTCGCCCAGTTAAAAATTCTTCCTGCTTTTTTTGAAGTCGGTTAAAAACATGAATGGTATAGAAATATTGAGATTAAGCAGAAAAAAATCGAAATTGTAATAATTTATTGAACTTACATGTAAAGTTAGAATTGGTTAACGATATGTAAAGTATGGTTTAGAAAGCTTTTTTACTTATACATTTTATAATAAAAACTTACTCAAATGCGTAATAGCCTTAGACAGTAGGAATATAACGTAAAAACTATTAAAATCGGTTTAACTTTCGCGAAAAAAAACGGAAGTACGAAACGTCTTTTTTCAATGAATTTGTGGGTAAAATCCGCTTCATCTATATTTGTCCCTTTCAGAACGATGCTCGGAAATAGGGATAGCAATACCTAAGGCAAATACCTAAATGAGGAGTACAGTACCCTCTTAATTAGGCACAGGTCCACATTCATACATCTTTAGCTGTATAAATGTACCTTTGCCTATTGCGAATGTCAATAAGTGTGACGTAGTACGGTCACAATACATGTTCTGCAGACATGCACAATAGCATGTTTTGTAGGACACTAACAGGTCAGTTGTGGTCAGTATAATAGTTGCAGCTTATTGTTAGTACGTCACAGTTCTATTAGCGGACATGAGATGTGGTCTCGCATTTGAGATACAAACTTGCTTTAGTTTTAATGCTTAACTGTATAATTCCTTTGACATTTGGTCTATTTCTATGAATAAAATTAATCCTCGTTTGCTCGTTTACGTAAAATTGGTTTGTGACGTTTGATGCATTTCTAAATTGACATTTGCATTAGAACAACCTCTGCCTATTGTTAATCCATGTAAATTTAATACGTGGAGCGAAAATTATGCACCCACAATTATACCAGATGAAGTGTCTATGACTATATCACTCAGTTGGCTGGAAGCCACTTACATATCTATGTGCGCGTGAAAATGTATCTATGTGTGTCTATGATACGTCATATGAAATATCATTATTCTACTACTACTTGTTACTTGTCCTCAATTTTAAGTGTCAACCCACCATTTAGTATATCTTTCTGTGTATGTACAATTTTTTAAAGATTTACTAAAGGCACTTTAGAGAAAAAATTTCAGTGTAATTTTTGTCGCTGGCAATCAATTTGATACCAAAAATAGAAAGGAGGTAATAATGGTGTGAAAAAACTTCATTCAAAATTTTCCAAGTACCTAATGCTGAAAATTGTTCTACGCTCTTATCTTTTCATGCCGTCAAGAGCTTCTTGACACCTTTGAGAACTTAAGACGAACCAAGTGGATCCGTAAGAAAATTAACACTTGTTCACTTTTAAATACATTCTTTTATTCAGGTGCTATACATATTATTATAGTTTTCTGTGAATATGTTAATACCTACTAATATGAAACAGAAAAATTCAAGGGAGTTTACTTATTCTCTTAAACATAAGCATAGACAACAAAGTCCTAAGAAAAAGAGAATAATGCTAATACACACTGAGATACGAGAATTTTATCATTTAGTTTTACTATTTTATTCACAGTACTCTATTTTAAGACATCGACTTATTATACCTTAGAGATTCAAGACATTAATAATTAAAATATACTTGTAATATTATCAAAGAGCAGGGTATTATTCATGAAACTATGTACGTATATTGTGAGCTATCTTGTATCCATTTTACAATGAATTATGTAAGCCTTCAGTGTCTAGGTGGCGCTGAGGTATACCTCAAAATATTTGAATACCACTCACAGGGGATGAAGCGTAAATCCATGGATTTACTACATATTGGTGTCGATTCTACGTCCACAACTAAACTTAACTTAACTAAAAAATGAAAACAACTATTGCTGTATATTGATTATTTGGTTGTTTTGTTGTGTAATTTTATATTAATTACAATCGTTAATCTATAATAAACAGATTTGCTAACAAGAAAGAATCGTTAACATTACGGAATTGTGTTATTAACACAATCAAATTTCATTTTTTAGTTAAGTTAAGTTTAGTTGTGCGCGTAGAATTGGTACCATTAGCTATTTAGGAAAAAAATACGATATGCAATGCAACAGCGCAAAATGAGATTGTTCCATTTTAATCTTACATCAGATTACTGTTGCCGCTGTAGATGGACCGGGCGGATGGATTTATGCTGGATAGCTCTCTCTCTCCAGCCCCATAACTTCCAGTGGGAAGTTATGGGGCTGGAGAGAGAGAGAGCAGTAGCTGGGCAAGTGCCTCCTTTACTTTAGGTAGGCTTTTGGTGGATATCATCATCCCTTATATGTTATATCTTTTGCAAGTCCAAGCAGAAAAGTAGAACAAATATCCGCACCTCGCGAACAAGATTACCAATACATAATTATATGGAATGTGATATCTACAGAAGTAATCCTAAAAGTTGCATCTGTGAATGGTTTGGTTCCGAAGAGTCATTTACAACATCTCAAGAAGCGTTAGTAGAAAGTTGGTGACAGCTGAAATGCAGAAATGTCTTGCTGTAGTGCTCGTATAGTATGTTGGTTTCTCTGACTGTCTCTACCCCTCGTCGGATCAAACTTTAGAGGCAAGACCATGTCCTATCCTATCCATAATAAAAATAATGTCTTATCAAGGAAGGGGCCAGTTCCTAATAAATTTATGTACTATCGGATTGTTAAAATGAATGTATACCAAACGTGACAACCCTACATCGTACGTGGCCACAAGTTACGTTTATTGCGTGACACAAGCGTGTTACAGTTTCGCAGAAAAATGTTTTATACGAACGTTTTGATTGATGACAAAGTTACTTCTGTTCATTATAGTGGTAGTCATGTTGTATTGTTGTAGTGACATAGTAAATTGTTTCATAGCATTTCATAGTATTTTTTTTTTATTTTTAGATACCTTTATTATGTTATCTGTGTTTTTACTAAACTAATAAAATTTGCTATTTTCTTTACGTCAAGATGATTATATCCTTGGATGAAATTGTAATTGAATAGGATATGGGGCAGACGAGTTTCAGGTAGGAGACCGCGATACGTCAAAAGTATGGTAATAAGGTGACAAGGTCAGGCACCCACCTAGTAGGATTAGATGCGGAAGGCAAAGGATTGTGCATTGTAGCGCGATTGAAAGCAGATTATGTCCAGCATTGGACTGATGGCTGAGTTCATTGATAGAATCAAAGCTGATCGACAAAAGAAACACATTTTCACGATTGCCTCTTTGTAGAGTACCTATAGCAATTATTGTGCTAGAAGTCTCTGTGTCCACATTTTTTTTAATTTTACAATATTTTTTATGCATGTAATTATACTAGCCGCCAAGTTATTCAATAAAACTATTTTACCAGTGCAAAAATGTAACATAAAAATAAAAAAACAAGGTCAACCGTGACCAACTGGTGTAATATATTTTGCATAAGTCTGTAATATGCGGTCGTAGGTGTGGTTAGCCACAAACGTACCGTGCGTGAGGGAGGGATCATAGCCATACATTTTTGACATATCTACCCCATCTCTGAGCTTTTTTTAGATTACAGAACTACTTTATTTAGGTGGCAGTTTTGTAAAATATAAAAGTGGTAAGCTCTGGCCTGACTTGTGTTTTATGAATGTTAAATAAGTAAACTATTTTTTAATCACTCCATAATGATCTTTTAATGTGAAAGAACATATCCTTAATTATTATAAAACAAAGTTGTTATTTTTGTATGTATTGCTATGTCTCTATGTTAGCTTATATATTTGAAGCTACGCAACGGATTTATGCGGTTTTTTTTTAAATAGATAGAGTGGAATAAGAAGATAGCTTTTTTGTATAATTTGGTTTGATTTCTAAATTCCTCGCGTACGAAGTTGCAGGCAACAGCTAGTTAGAACTAAAAGAGTCGCCAGTAATAGAGAAAGTTGAAATAGAATCGTCAATACATAATTTAAATGTTTGTTATATGGGGGCTCTTCTTGACAGAACCAGCCATAGGTATTTGTATTAAGTATTGCTATCCCTATTTCCGAAAGGGACAACCATAGTTCAACCAGATTTTGGCGAAAAATCTTTGAAAAAAGACGTTTCGTAGTTTTAGTAAAATATCCTTACTTTAAAGTTATTATATTTCTGTAACAGTAAAGTTCATATACTTTTTAATACACGTCTAAGACACGTAAACACCAATATGTGTTAACTAACAAGTCTTATACAAGCTGTACAAAAGCTTTCACTTTTTTATGTAAATAGGCTGTTCAGAATCTTTTAAAACCTTTTTGTAGGAGCACATATCACGACGTGTGCCACTTTAATGCTATGACCCATTTAGCGGCGATATTAAGCCGAGTTTTATGTGCGTGACACGAATTTGGTGTTTGCTATAAGTAGGCGGGGGGTTAAACGATATACAGTGGATTCAGCTTATGGGAATTGAAATGTTATTGTTATGAAATAACAATCAATTTTAGTATATCAATAATTCATTGCGTAACATAAAAAATATTGATAAATTATCTAGAATCATTTCATTATCAATTGATTGATTGTTTCCTTTTCTTAGTCTATACGAATATTATAAAGCTGAAGAGTTTGTTTGTATGTTCGAGCGCGCTAATCTCAGGAACTACTTTTCCAATTTGAAAAAATCCTTCAGTGTTGGATAATACATTTATTCAGGAAGGCTATAGGCTATATAATATCATGTTGCGATCAAAAGGAGCGAATCAACAGTGAAAAATGTTGCAAAAACAGGTAAAATTTGCTATATTCCACGCGTACGAAGTCACGGGCAATTCTTAGTAGGTACTTTATATAATTTATATTTGTACATACTGAAAAATAAAGTTTATTCAGAAAACTTATCATGTGGAATAAAAGTTAGAACATCACAAAGTAGGTCGGAGGTTAGTTTTACTAAGTTGTGTTGCCCTACACATTATTCGTAGACGTGCTACGAGGACTACTACCATGGAGCATAGCTACGATTGTGTGCTACGGCAGCAGATAAATAGCTACAAATGAACTACGTAGTAAAATCTACATATACCTACATCACTACGTAAATTTTTTTTTTTTTTAATTTTTTTTTTTGAACTTTTACCCTTTGCGTATGACAGTCCCATCGTACCCTAATCTTTGTTTACAGAATATATTATATTAAAAAAATCACATCATGAAAATTCTGTATAACATGATAGCCCCTACACTCTCAGGTTCACTGAGAATGGCCTGATACAGTCCCATATTATATCTATTGAGTTGTAATTTAGAAAATAATTCCTCTCTTTTATCTTCGTACTTTACACATCACTACGTACACTATACCTACCGTACCTCATCTCATATATTTTGTTAACCCATATTCTGCAAATAAATCATTCATTCATTCAAACATTATTTACAATTGAAGTTCCTTGGAATGATTTTAGCTTTAGAATCATCAACATGAGTCGTATTTGTTTGCGGTATCTAACTAAAAATATTAAAACCTATTATCCTTCCCAGAATTCGAAATGTTATTTGACAGTTGCTAATGTCAAACTAGAAAATAATGCTGCCACATTTTGGCAATAGTGTTGGCTAACCGTAATTATTTTATCCCGGTTATTACCGATTATTCGAACCGACCAAAAATGTCGTACTAGCTATTGCCTGCGAAGTCGTACGCGTGGAATTGGGAATCACTGCTTTGTATAATATAACATGAAATAAAATAAACATGTCTTCAAAAACAAACAAGTTAAAAAATTCGCCATTTTACGATTAGTCATTATTTGATTCTCGTTGCTCTGTTCTGATTCTGGCGAGCATAGCACCACGCTGAACTCTAGTAAGGTTATTAGTTATTTGTTCACTATTGAGTGAGTTTGTACGCGCATATCTCAGAAATAAAGTAATACACAGGGTTGCACTGGTCGTTTTTTGTTTAATAACGGTTGGAGGACATAACTATTTTAAAAGTGTAATTACCTAGCAACACAGTTAAAGTCAAATAACATTTCGAATTCTGGGACAAGCTATAGGAATGAATAACTCGTAGCTTAACTTTAACTGAAGCTTAACTCTTAACTTAATGTTACCTGAAAGCTGTTATTTGCGTTGTTGATGCTGCACTCGGCGAAGGTGGCGTCTTCTAACTCGAACTCGTCCCACAGCTGACTCTGTAACAAGGCGGGAAATGTTTACTAATATTTTTCAAGTGTTAAAATTCTTTAGTAGTTACAAACAAAGTCGTTATCATTGTATGTCCGTATGTAAGCCTAGATCTTTAAAACTGCGCATCGGATTTTAATTTGGTTTTAATGTTAGAATCTTTCAAGAAGATAGCTTTTTTGTATTATTTGTTATGTTGCGGATTCTAAATTCCATCTATTACCTAGTACTTGATAAATGAAGTTTGAATTTAAATAACTATACATAGACATTGTGTAGATAAGTAGTTACTTTAGAAGTAGTCTACGTAAATTGTTGATTTTGTATACTACAATAATAACAAGAATATATTTCAAATATTCCGAACATTCATAACGACGTCTATAAAGGTAGGTACGACAAGGAACGCGCGGAATTCTCTCAAAAATATTTCTGCCAAGTAAATGATAAATATTCGCCGCCACTTTTGTGTGTGTTGAAAAATATTGTAAATTTTGTGGATGTTATTCGAGTTGGAGTTACATAAAATTGTTACAAATATTAAGCTTACAAATTCCCTGGAACAATTCTAAATGGAGAAATATATTTAAGTATGTTTGGGAAGTAAATAATAATTCGTTATTATATTTATTTTTGTGGACAGCGGCGGCCTTAGACTTAATGTAGGCGTCGGCAAAACTAGTTTTGCGATTTTATAATTATTGAATTTATAAAATGTTGAGCCCTTTTAATAATTATTGAATTGTTTATAGTCCGATTTTTTTGCAAATATCTAAAAACCGGCCAAGCACGAGTTGGACTCGCATGTACCGGTACCATCTAGTGGTATCACCAAGTTACACTGAAAACGTTTGAACTCCTTTTGATATTTAATGTATTCATGCTTTTAGTACTTATTGTAATAATGTCAGCAGTTATAAATCATTTGTGAAATAATATCAATAAAATTTTAATATTTAAAAGCAAGATATTAAGCGGTCGCCAACGTCACCATCCACCGCCACTGTATGAGTAGGTAAGCTATTGGCGAGTTTGAATTATATTTGAGAGTATTACTAACTTAATATTTTTTTAAGAAGTTTGTTATTATTATTAACGTTGTTATACGTGTACTTACTTAACTTATTTTTCCCTTATTTCTATATATTTAACTAGCTGTTGCCCGCAACTCCGTACGCGTAGAATTTAGAAATCTTTTTCCCATATTCAACATTTTTCACTACTGCTTCGCTCCTATTGGTCGCAGCGTGATATTATATAGCCTATAGCCTTCCCCGATAAATGTACTATCCAACACTGACAGAATTTTTCAAATCGGAGCAGTGGTTCTTGAGATTAGCGCGTTCAAACAAACAAACTGTTCAGCTTTATAATATTAGTATAGATATCTCATTGTTCTCTATAATATATTATACTAGCCCTCTACCCGTGACTTCATCTGCCAATTTTTGTTTAACTATGTTTAGTAAAAAGCGACAGGCTTTTTACATTTCTAACCCTTTTACGCTCTATTGAAACTTAGAAAAAAGTCGATGCTAGGTAAGTCTAAATAATAAAATATCAATTTTGTAAAATCATTTCATAATTAAGTTCGTTCGTAAAAACTAATTAAGCCTAACCGAACTCAAACCAAGTCTTCAAAACTCGTTTAAAAAATTCAACTTAATTTACATATTAAATGAGATGATAAAATAAATCCAACAAAACCCGAAGGGCGCGCTGAAATGACAATGGTCAGGCCACATCGTTCGAAGGATAGATGACCGTTGGGGAAGCAAGTTGGCAGCCACGTACTGAACCACGCAGCATTGGTGCAAAGGTGAGCGACGATATCGTCAAGGTCGGGGTATCCATTATACGCTTTGTGGCGGTCCCATGTCCGCAGTGAACGTAAAAATGCAGATAAATGGAGGGATAAATTAAAAAGTGATAGGTATTATTTGGACATGCAAACATTTATTACATACTAGCTGTAGCCTGCGGTGTCACCCGCGTTTATAGTTCCTCTTTCCCTCCCCAATATTCACGAAACCATAAAAAGTTACACAAAAATAACTATCCTTTTGAAGCATTCTATCTATTAAAAAGAACCGTGTCAGAAGATATAAGGTCACATAGGGACATAGATAAAAAAATAACTAACTAATAATAACTTTGTTTTACATTAAGTAAAGACAATACATGAAAGATATTTATTTTAAGGACCAATAAGTATAAATAAAAATATTATTACGCACATTACGTGTTCTACAAAACTTTCACAAACTATAAGGTCAATTTCCTTTTATATAATATAATTATACATAATCAGTGCTATGACAAAATATAAATAGCATTTTGGAGTACTGTCATCACGAAAGCCGAAACGAGTCCCAAATGAACTGGGTGTGCGTGAAATTTAATAAAATGACGCAATTTTGGCAAGTTCAAGGACTTAATTCACAGGTAATGCTTGTGAAAGTTACATTTGAATAAAAGAAAGCAATGTGATTTGAAACAATATCGTTCTTTCTTTTATCTTTATATTGATATAAGTGGTACGAATTGTCAAAAAAAAAGATATATTTTCTAATTATAAAATAAAGTCGTTATTTTTATGTGTATGTCCTTGTGTGAGCCTATATCTTCAAAACTACGCAACGGATTTTGATTCGGTTTTTTTAGATGTACCTAATGGTTAATGACGATGCCTTTTTTGTATAATTTGTTATAAGGTACGGTTTAACTAATGATGGATAAATTAGTGAGTATGAGTGAATTCTACGGTAGCTCAGTTGGTAGAGCAATTTAACAATTTTTCAAGCTCGTAGGTTCCAACTCCACTCGTGATAAAAACCCTTTTTAGTTTTATTGGAATTATTAACGGGCCTCGTGGTCTAGTGGTTCAGGTAACTGCCGTTCACGAGGTCTCGGGTTCGATTCCCGGTCAGGACAATCATTTGTGTGATGTTTTTAATTGTCATACAAGTGTTTGTACTGCGTCTGGGTGTTTACTATGTATTATAAGTATGTATTTACAAAAGAAAAGTAGTTTATGTATTCTATCCGTATTCTGGTACCCAAAACACAAGCATATAAGCTTAGCTTGGGACCAGAGGACGTTGTGTGATATGTCCATGAATATTTATTTATTTTTATTTATTAAAGTAAAATATATGCACGTAATTTCAAGGTTAAAGCGGCTTTTAAATATTACAAAGCATATCCAATATTCACAAACTTATATACCTATTAAAATTTTAATAAGGTCACTCATGTCCCCATTTCGTTCAACCTCTGACCCATGTCTAACTCGTTCCGAATTTCAAATGCATTGCCTTAATTCTGTATGCGCATTTTAAAAGGTCTATATGTGAGTTCTGTCGGCATTACAACTAGGTCACAGTAATGTCTTTAATATATAGGGTTTTTTTTTTTTTTCCTTTTCTCCTCCTGCCTTGCCGGGCCATGATGGTGCCTTGAGCTTTACCATGACCCGGCGAGGGGTGGCCCTTTAATCGGGGCCCGACCCGACTGGGGGAGCACTAGGTCCCCCTGTCGCGTTGCCGTGACCGATAGCCACATTTTCCGCGGCGGGTCTCGGAATGCAGACCCGCCGTGCGCGACCACCTCGTCGGGGGGGGCCGCGGCTGGCTACTGCGCGCCGACGACCCCTGCCCGGGGCCCTGCGGGGGGGCAAAGTGCCACCAGAGCGTTCGCGCTCCCGCAGGGCCTCCCTCTTTGCCACCATCACCTCCCGAGAAAAGGAGGCGACGGCGGCCCAACACTGTTCGCTCTCGGCCATAGACGAAACCACAACCGAGAGCGACAAGTCCTGACCCAGCACGCTGACGAGTTCAGCGCGCTGGGCGTCCCAGGCCGTGCATACGGCAAGGGTGTGTTCTGCCGTATCCACGGCCCCACTTGCACAATTGCGGCAAACGGGATCCGACTCGATACCAACCACCTCCCACAGGTACTTGGCGAAACAGCCGTGACCTGTGAGGAGCTGGGTTAGGTGATATGTCGGATCCCGATGCCTCGCCTCAACCCAGTCTCTCAAGACGGGGTGTACCGCCTCAGCGAGCCGTCTGCTCGCGGTGGGGTCTGCCAACCTCTCGGCCCATCGCTGGAAGAGACCGTCGCGCAATTCGCTCCTCCAGCGAACGATCTCTTCCGCGAGGGGCTCCATTCCTAATTGCCGCATCAGGGCCCTCCGGTGGTAGACCTCCGCTAGGACCCCACCTTCGAGGTCCCACGGAAGGCTGCCCGCGATTACACAGGCCGCCTCGTAAGAGACGGTGCGGTACGCTCTGGAAGCCCTCTGCGCCATGACCCGCTGCGGACGTCGCAACAGAGCCATGTTCTCGGCGCTGAGGGCCTGTCTCGCCCAGATGGGCGCCCCATAAAGTGCCATGGAGCGCACCACGCCGTCTTAATATATAGGGTGTATGTGTTTTGACGTATTAGAAATGCACCATGTCACCATTCCATTTCCTCTTACATTGCTGTAAATAATTGAGTATTTTAAGAAAAAGTTCAACCGACATCATGTGCCTTTGATATTTGAGGGTTTTCCTCGATTTCTCCGGAGATAACTATCAGATCCTGACCTGGTGCCAATAGGACCGCACGGAAACTGCCAGCTTTCAAATAAAAAAAGAATCATTAAAATCGCCTTCCCCAGTTTAAAGTTATGAGGTAACAAACTAAAAAAAAAACATACAGACGAATTGCGAACATCCTCCTTTTTTGAAGTCGGTTAAAAAACAAGAACCGCAAGAAGTCGCGGGCAGCAGCTAGTTTTTTTAAAGAAATGGCTGTGCCTAATAGTGAGTAGTTTATGGTTTAAGAAGACGAAGAATATATTTTGTATCTTTTAAGGTACTACGTTTCTTCTACTGGAGTACAATAAAACTATATTAAAAGCATACTGTTTTTACTTAATAAACTAAATTATAGTGGAAAAAATTATCACCATGAGCGGGACTTGAACCCACGACCTCGGAATATCGTTATGTCGCTCTACCGACTAAGCTATCCTGGTTCCTGCACATGTTTACCAAATCTTCCACTACAAATTTTCTGAATGTGAGTTAAACATCACAAAGATGTTTTTGTTCAACGCCATCTATCGAGTGGTTGGCACTAACACGATCGATAGGACAGAATATGAAAAACATTAGGAAAGCTTAACCAGACAGTTGGACCAGTAATCTCAAAGGTTTTTTTTTGTACGAATCCCTAAACACATCACATACATATTTGAAAACCCTAATGTAACGAGTCTTTGCTTCAACTTGATGGATGCCAAGTAATAAAATAAGTATACGTTTACAGAACTTATTATACAACAAAGTCGTTTTTTCGGGTTCCATACCAAAAGGTAAGGCAGAGGAAACCCTGAAACCGTAACTGATAGTTCGCTGTCTGTACGTCCGTCTGTCGCCAAGTTATGTCTCTAGAACGATGATAGCCAGGTTTATACGGTTGCTTTTAGCAGATAGAAGCTCTTATGTAAAATTTTGTAAAGGTTTGGTTTTTAAATTCCGCAAGCACGATGTTGCGGGAAATAGCTAGTACAGAACTAAAATACAACCTATCAAAAGGGTACAACAGTTTATAGTTACTCAGCAGATATAAACTTTATACGCTTAGAAAACGCACCCTTTTGAACTATCCTAATTGAATTAAGTTTATACAAACTTTTGTTAGAACATTGTTGCCTTTGTTAGAATTCTATTCGTACATGAATACAGAGAATATTAGCCTATTACATTAGTATTTACTGAGCATGATCACACAAATATAATTCTCAGTAAATCACAAAGGAATATCTACTCAACTGTTACAACTAACAAACAATACGCAACGGATCTAGAGCTTAGCATAACTTAGCATTTCCCAATATACTATGTGGATTTATAAATGAGTGAATAAGTTTCCGACAACTGTCCCCGTTGTGACGGATTAAGAATACAAGTGTAACAACCTCTTTGCCTTCCCAATGTTCTGTAAAACTAGCTCCTCTGTGAGAGACGGAAATCTCGAAAATAAATACTGTGCCAAGTATTTATTTTTGAGATTTGCACGCCTGGTCAACGCGGCACAGTAGACCGTTATCCCTCCCACAGTGGGGGAGGCCCGTGCCCAACAGTGGGACTATAACTAGTTGTTACTACTGTTATTATTTTATAGTATACTTCCGTTTTGTTTTGTACGTACGGAACTATCAATATAAGAACAATTATGGCAATTATACGTGCACGACTAAAATTAAGTAAAAAGTTCCTTCGGCTAATGTAGAATCGACACAATTTGCAAAAAAAAAATCGTGCTCAATTTTATGTAGATTTTCTTGATTTTTCTCTTCTGTATATATTTTTTTATTTCTGTTTTTGTTTCTATTTAAGTACAGGAAAGTATTTAGGAAATTCAGTATTTTACGAAATAATAAATTACGTAAAATAAAAAAGAATCGTAATTCAAATTATCAATTAAAATAACAAAATATGCCTCTTTATTTTTGTTTGACAACATAAAATTACATAGAAATAGAAATAATTACAAAAAAAGTTTATTATTACAAGTAACTAGCTGGCCCGGCAAACGTTGTTTTGCCATACCAAAAATAAAGTTAAAAAAAAAAATTACTATAAACCTCACGGAGCCCGAGACCAACGAATGCAAAACCGTGGAAATCGGTTCGTGCGTTCTGGAGTTATAGCGTCAGGAAGGAAAATCCGACTTATTTTTATATAGTAGATTCTTATTAATCAGTCTCGTCATTAAGAAGAACGAAAAGAAAGAAGGAGAAAGAGAAAGGTATTATACACTACTCGCTTGTGTCATACGACTGTCGCGCCTGCGCACGTCTCATTTAACGGTTTTATTCCACGGACTTTTTCTTACGGTTTTACTATCACATTTTTTTCAGTTCGGTCGCGCAGCAAAATCCCTATCTCCTCCAAGCCTGCCGTAAGGAACTTCGTTCCAAAAATGTAAAATTGATTGTGTTCATAACATAATTTGCCAATGGTTCCGATTCTACGTGCACAACTAAACTTAACTAAAAAATGAAAACAACTATTGTTGTTTCTTATTTATTTGGCTATTTTGTTGTGAACTTATAAATTAATTATAATCGTTAGTCTATAATAAACAGTTTTAATAACAAGAAAGTTCAGTTAATATTACGGAATTGTGTTATTGACACTATCAATTTTCATTTTTTAGTTAAGTTAAGTTTAGTTGTGCGCATAGAATTGGTACCAATGTTAACTGAAATTTATTATTACAAAAACTGTGTATATGACTAACGACTATATGTGACTAAAGATTTTAATTAATATAAATGTACACCGCGAATAAATAAATAAATAAATAAATATTCACAGACATTTCACACAACGTCCTCTGGTCCCAAGCTAAGCTTATATGCTTGTGTTATGGGTACCAGAATACGGATATAATACTTAAACTACTTTTCTTTTGTAAATACATACTTATAATACATAGAAACACCCAGACGCAGTACAAATATTTGTATGACAATTAAAAACATCACACAAATGATTGTCCTGACCGGGAATCGAACCCGAGACCCCATGATCGGCAGTCCGTTATAAGAACCACTACACCACGAATTAACCAAAAAAAAAAAATTTAAAAAAAAAAGAAAAATTAACCAATTAATCAAAATACGCCATAGTTGTTTTCATTTTTCAGTTAAGTTTAGTATAGTTGTGGACGTAGAATTGGTACCAAAGTCTCACTGTTTTTTGGCATTTATTAAATTAACCCGAGTCTACACATTTTCATAAATTTTCCTCACGACCCAATCAGATTTTTCCGTAATATACGAAAAAGCCAGGTTATATCCAATATTTTTAAGTAGATTAAAAATAATCATCAAAGTAATCTGTGAAACTTACTAAAATATAATTAGTTAAAATTGTGTACCGCCCGCGGCCCAACATCGGTCTACTAATTAAAGGGTACATAAAAGAACGTTCGTCGACGCGGCCACACTGCTCAAGTTCACCTTCAACCTTTTTCATATTTATTTATAATTTAACATTTTGAAACTCTGGCTCTTTGTAATAATACGTGTAATTTTAATAATGTTTGGTTTAACAATGATATGAGTGTAATTGCCGGTTTCTATTAATATTGTTAATGAGAAATAAGTTTGTGTAGCTCACTGTGTAAAGGAGAATGCTCACGAAATAAAAATAAAAATTGGTCAAGTGCGAGTCGGACTCGCGCACGAAGGGTTCCGTACCATTATCTATGCAACATAAGGCAACGTTATTAGTATCGAGCAAGAAACGGTAAAAAAATCATGTTTGTTGTATGGGAGCCCCCCTTAAATATTTATTTTATTTTATTTTTAGTATTTGTTGTTATAGCGGCAATAGAAATACATCATCTGTGAAAATTTCAACTCTCTAGCTATCACCGTTCTTGAGATACAGCCTGGTGACAGACGGACGGACGGACGGACGGACAGCGAAGTCTCAGTAATAGGGTCCCGTTTTTACCCTTTGGGTACGGAACCCTAAAAACATAGAACTTCTTGTCTATTGCTAAACTTTGGATTCAATTTTGGAATAAACGTTCTAAAAGAGCTTGTATTATAAAAATCTTGTTGAATTTAATTTTGAAATATATGTGAAGAGTTACATGAGATTGCAGTCAAGGAGGATTAAATACTAATTCTATGATTACAATGAGGCCATGTTGTGCTATCACTGTCTTCTTTTACTTTCATATCATCCGTCACTTCCATCCATATTTTCTTTAGTTTTCCTGTCCCTTTATTTTTAATCTTTATTTCTTGTATAAAAACAAAATGACTCTTTTTAAAGCTGCTGGTTCGTACTCTATTATGATACAAATGATATGATATGATACAAATGATGGAGTATTATTTAAAGAGTTAAAATTAAATGCTACAAAAATAATTAATTTGAATAAAAGATAATATTCTCTAACACTCAATTACTCAATTTAAAACAAATACACGCGTCTAACGCGTCGCGATAAAAGTAGTTTTATTTCAATACAAGAGTTGAACAAGCGTTAAAAAAAGTTCAATATAAAATTATCCAAATCTTACCAATCTATAGACTCCTTTAATCAACTTTGTTTAATTCCCAAAACGTTTTCAGTTCGTGCCTTGGCAGAAATAAACGGCAACAAACCTTGTATTCTAAACTCGGACATTTAAAACATGTTTGGTTGAGTTAAATTATATTTTAAACCGTGATTTATTTCACAGCTAGGTTTCGTTTTGGTCAATTATGTGCTCGCGTGTTCTTTGGAGTGAAATTAATTTAAAAGTTATGAGAATACACGTACATACACTTTGAGGTTTATAATTTGCTATTGCCTAGATGTCAGATGTCATTAATAAAATAGTAACACAATACATGTCGTTATATTGACGAGATACGATTTTGTACAATCTATTTACCAGCTGTTGCTAGAAAAACATAAAAAGTTATAGTATAAAACCTCTTGATGGACTCTATTTATTAAAAAAAAACCGCATTAAAATGCGTTGCGTAGTTTTAAAGATTTGGAACATACATAATAATATAATAATAACGACGTTGTTTAAAATAAGTAAAGATGTAAATGAAACTGGATCGCAGATATGTATGGTATGCAAATTCTAAATGACCACACAAAATTGGATAATTACGTTTTTTTCTTCTGTTCCTTATAAGTAGTTAGAACAAGGTTTTTATCTGTTAAGAGATTAGTTGACAAAAATATATTATCTGATTCAAAAATTGATGAATGAACGCTTGAGACGCATTCCTGAAAAAGTAACTTTAAATCCTTGGACAAATAAATAAACTTATCCGACACAAAGCCCTTTGTAATCTTAAAAAGAAAACATCATTCAGACAACGAATACCGGATTTCAATAAATAATATCGTAAGCTTAGGAAAGTGAATAAAGAATAAAGCTTTAGAGTTAGATCAACGTCTTTAGTGATTCCTTGAAAGTGTTTTATTATGCCAAGCATGTTTCCACAAGGCCACAAATAGTAGCCTTGACATTGCTAGGATGACCTTGGACCCGGCCCAAGTACCTCCTTGCTTAATAATGTATGGTCTAAGTTAAAAGAACATAGCGATCTTGACAAGATAGAAAGAGATCCTAGTTTCTTTGAAGTGTCTATTTGTATTTCTTGGAAATATACCTATAAATTGCTAGGATAATATACAGCACACAAGAATTAATTGAGTAATTTCAAATTAAGAATTCACATGTCACCTCTCCATTAAGTTTCACTAAAGTCAAAGATTTTTATTTCAAAATAGACAAGCATAGGTTAAAGCATTTTTTTACATATGTTTTGCCTGCTCCAAAAGTCAATCCTATGAAGAAGCGAATGACAGTCCTAGCCATATGCACTTGTTCATGTGTATGGTCTATGACATTTCCCAAGCATGTAGGTGACATGCTTGGGAAATGTCATAGACCATAGCTAGTGCTCTGACAACGTACTAGCCGCCCTCACGGCTGGATTACACTTTCGCTTAACATCAGGTGGAGTGTGGATATTAGTCATTTCAAACTATAAAAAAAAATTACTATAAAAATGTTAAAGTATATTAAAACATAAAGAAGTTTTAACTAGCGGGAATTTTTCGTCTGGGAATAATCGCTTTAGCTTCCAACTTGCGACCCACACACAGACGTAGTACGCACGGTTTCATTACTACTTCAATAAAGAGAAATCCTTAGAGTATTTTCACGATAAAGCCCTAAATAAATGATAAGGTGTTTTCTATGTATTATAAGTATGTATTTACAAAAGAAAAGTAGTATATGTAGTCTATCCGTATCTGGTACTCATAATACAAGCATAGAAATATAGCTTAATTTGGGACCAGAGGACGTTGTGTGAAATGTCTTGAATATTTATTATTATTATTATATTCAATGTTGGTCGTTCACAACATTATAAATATTAACTTTCGATTTGTTTCGGTAAATAATTATTTAAATATTCAATATAAAGCTACTTGATATTACCTATAATAAGATTAAGATAATTAAGATTGTGAATATAGTGAAAATATTGTTTCTATTACATTATTTAAGTTTAAACTAAACAACAGATGACTGAAAATAGTTAAATGACTCGTTAAGTAGAAAACCATGGTACAAATTCTACGCACACAACTTTACTAAACTAAAAAATGAATTTTAATAGTTTCGATAACACAATTCGGCAGTGTTAAGAAAACTTTCTTGTTATAAAAGCTGTTTTATTATAGACAAAAGATTTTAATTAAAACAAATGCGCACAACATAATAGCGAAAAAATTAATATACATCAATAGTTGTTTCCATTTTTTAGTTAAGTTTAGCTGTGCTCGTAGCATCAGCCCCAATATCTAAACAGTCTGTAGTAGTAGGTTGCTTTTTATGGAGGCGACCAGCTGTGGGGGAAGAAAGGATACACGGATGGAATTGTTATCTGTTTCTTTATGCTATTTGAGTTTGATGTTATTTTAATTTTTGAAGAACTGATGATTTTATGGACACTAGAACGTTCGTGAATTCGTGACATATAAATAAGTATACACTTTTATATTTTTAGAATTATAAATAATGATAAATAAGTAAATAAATATTCACGGACATTACACACAACGTCCTCTGGTCCCAAGCTAAGCTTATATGCTTGTGTTACGGGTACCAGAATACGGATAGAATACATATACTACTTTTCTTTTGTAAATACATACTTATAATACATAGAAACACCCAGACGCAGTACAAACATTTGTATGACAATTAAAAACATCACACAAATGATTGTACCGAGCGGGAATCGAACCCGCGACATCTTGATTAGCTGTCCGTTACATGAACCACTCAACCACGAGGCTCGTCATTGGTAGGGCACCTATTACTCAGACTTTGCAGATCGACCTTAGCATTAATAACTAATTTATAGATAACCAGCTGTGGCCCGCGACATTTTTCACTACTGCTTCTCTCCTATCAGTTGCAGCGTGATGTTATATAGCCTATAGCCTTCCTAGCTAAATGGACTATCCAACACTGAAAAAATTGTTCAAATCGGACTAGTGCGTGGTTCCTGAGATTAGCGCGTTCAAACAAACAAACTCTTCAGCTTTATAATATTAGTATAGATATATGGTCTTATTCATAATGACTTATCGGAGGTTTAAAAGTTCGCTAAAATAGGTTCGCGAAAATTGTCAAAACTTGTTATTCATAATAGTCTTTTTACGCTAAAACGTTTATTATCTTTCCGATAAAATCTCTGTATAAACCTCCGATAAGTCATTATGAATAAGACTAACAGACTATACTTGCCTACCACTCAAAAACCGATAATGGTTGCCGTCTCTCACAGAAATAAACCTTTATATCAATTTTATTATCAGTAAATATTTGAATTCGTATTCGATAACATTTGTATAAAAAACGGACGTGGGTATTATTTACATTGAGGTGGCACGCGAACCAAGTACCGAACTTATTTTTGGAAAAATAATTTTGTACCTTACAGTTTTTAAGGTTTCGTACAATAGCAAACCTTATTGCTGTATTCGTCTGTAAGAAAAATATTTGTCTTTATGCTTAAATATATGGACTTACTGCTATTACATAAATTACCTAATATACCTTTGCAATTTCTTTTACAAAGCAAAATATAATCAAACTTTATTTCAACGCAATCAATATCGAGGCAGAAATATGGCTAAAATTTGATGTTTTGCAATCTCACAAGGAGATCAAAACCTATGGACACCATAACATATTATACCCACTCATGATATTTGGCAAGAAATAGAGTCGTACATACACAGTTTCAAAAACATGATACAAACTAAATAGCTTTTTAAAATACGAATTTAAAGTGAAAGACGAGCCTCGTGGTTGAGTGGTTTATGTAACGGACTGCCGATCGAGAGGTCGCGGGTTCGATTCCCTCTCGGGACAATCATTTGTGTGATTTTTCTAATTGTCATACAAATGTTTGTACTGCGTTTGGGTGTTTCTATGTATTATAAGTATGTATTTACAAAAGAAAAGTAGTATATGTATTCTATCCGTATTCTGGTACCCATAACACAAGTATAAAAGCTTAGCTTGGGACCAGAGGACGTTGTGTAAAATGTCCGTGAAAGTTTGTTATTAAGTAAAATCCTTATTTTTCGAGTTTTCGAGAGGCTGGGCAATAAGAAACTTAAAGCAGGTTTTTCCCAAAGGAATAAGTTATTATTCCGGAATAAATTGTAATAAATTAGATTTCTATCTATATAATTCTGAAAACGGTACTCAATTCCATGAAGCAGTTCTGCGCGTACAAACATACAGACAAACAACAAAAATTCTACAAGCTCTTGTTTTGTCTTCTATTACGGCAATGAAGATGTTTTAGATTTTTATTATATACTAGCTGTTGCCCTCGACTCCGTCCGCGTAGAATTTAGGAAATTTTCCCCGTTTTTGCAACATTTTTAACTACTGCTTGAGTGAGAGTATTATAATCGTAAGAGTAAACAAATATAATCAGAATGAACGAACTGCTAAGCTATCAGGAGTTACACGTGTTATTGTGAGTCAACCATAATGACCAACCATATAGATATGTGCTGTTTCGTGATATTTTTTAGACAATTTTATGTAGAATATTTCCGTCATACATGATTTCTATGTAACTTTAACCATTAAATCTGCACACGCGACGGAAGCTTAAAAAATGGAGCGCCTTTTCCCGTTTTCCCAACATTTCTCTTCACTACTCTGCTCCTATTGATTGTAGCGTGATGAAAAGTATACTATAACCTGCCCAGGAGTATGAAGAATAATTGTACCAAGTTTCGTTAAAATCCGTCGAGTAGTTTTTGCTTCTATAAGGAACATACAGACGGACAGACAGACAGACAAAAATTTTACTGATTGCATTTTTGGCATCAGTATCGATCACTAATCACCCCCTGATAGTTATTTTGAAAATATATTTCATGTACAGAATTGACCTCTCTACAGATTTATTATAAGTATAGATTTAGATACATTTGCTTGGATTAGTAGGTGCTAACCTTTATAAAGCAAGCCTTAAATTTATTATCTTTGAACTAGAACTTTATTTTTATTTATTTTTTACATTGGCAATAGCAAACGTGCTTTTAAAAGTAATCAAAGACTAGGCTTGAAAATGTACACAAGATATCTTTTAAAATAACAGAGATCCCTTTTTTCTATCAAAAAATGTAAACAAAGAAAAAAGAAAGAAGCGTAAAATATTCAGGCAAAGGTCGCGCTTCATCTCAAGGGAAATATTGGTAAATTATTGACCGAGCTGGTGTAGTCAATATTTGAAAAATTGCACGACCTTGCTTCAAATAATAACATTTTGAGATATTACCTGTGAGTATAAACTCTTTGTTGATATTTATGTCCTTGTATAAACAATAGTCTAAATATAATAGTTTAGTTAGAAGTATACGTTTCAAATGAGAATAGGATTGGAAATGACCTCTATCATGTAACATGCCAACATGTAATAATTATTATGGCCTAAGAACAAGAAAATGCATACTCCCTAGAATACTTAATTAAATGGCTTGCCGCATGAATCTATTAGTAAATGCCGTTCAGTCAATTCTTTTAAGAATGTTATGAGGAAACACCTCCAACAGAATGTCACTCGAAGCTTGTACGTGGGGTTAGATGGGGACCTGCACGTCTAGTCTGGTAAAGGCACTACTAAATAAATATGTGGTAAACAATTCGTGTAATTAAAAAATATGGTTATGTGTATTGAAATGTAATAAAATAAAATTATGTTTATTAATATATAACGACCGGGTCTACTCCGCGGGAAATATAATTTATTTTAGGTACGATACCTGTTTTGTCCCGACGTTTCGGTCGACTTGTATCGACCGTGGTCACGGGTGAACTCATCATTCACCCGTGACCACGGTCACCATACCTTTGTTTGGACAGCCCTGGTTTATGGTATGGCAGTAGCGCCGTGTGTAGTATTTTTTAGTTACGCTATCTTTGTTACGGAATTTAAATTTCGAATTTTGTGCATTTAGTCTCCACGCTCAAGGCCCGCGATAGAAGCTATGCAATAGCTTAAAAATTTCTAAATTCTTAAATTAATTAATATTGGTACCGATTCTACGTGCACAACTAAACTTAACTAAAAATTTAAAATTAATAGCGTCTATATCACAATTCGGTAATGTTAACTGAACTTTTTTATTAGAAAATCTGTATATTATAGACTAAAGATTATAATTTGCACAACGAAATAGCCAATTAATCAAAATACGCCATAGCTGTTTTCCATTATAACACGCTTTTTATAAGTTCGGTATGTATGTAGTAATCTATGTAACGGAATCTTTGAAAGTGATTTTCTTATATAAAAAAATATTGTAAATAATATAAAAAAATATTTATGATTTTCTAGCGTGTTTTTTAGTTTCTGAACTAAACATATTTTATTTTTTAGTTAAGTTTAGTTGTGCACTTAGAATTGGTACCATTACTTCATCCATCCATCCATCAACCTTTCTCAGTCCACTGCTGGACATAGGCCTCCCCCATAGAACGCCACAACGCGCGGTCCTGCGCTAACAGCATCCAGCGGCCGCCAGCGTATTTGACGATAACGTCAGTCCACCTTGTTGGGGGCCGCCCCACGCTGCGTCGTCCGGTTCGTGGTCGCAACTCGAGGATCTTCCATCCCCAACTGTCACCATTATTTATTAATGTATAATAATTGTGGTCTGCTTGTCAGGTCCGTGTGGTGACGGATTAAGTATACAAGTGTATCACCCCATTTCTTTCCCAGGGTGCTGTAAGAGCCAACTAAGGGACAATATAAGCAGTTAACGTCTACTGTGAGAGACGGAAAACTCAAAAATAAACCCTGTGCCCACACGCATGGTTAGCGCATAGTAGACCAAAAACCCTCCCAAAGTGAGGAGCCCCGTGCCCAACAATGAAACGAAAACTTTTTAACTATGTCATATTGAGCGATCATTTTGTATTACTGAATATATTATCAAAATTGATAATTATACAACAAATTTTACTAAGATATAAACAAGTAGTAGGAGATATTAACATCAACATATAAGTTCTTATATAAAAGTTGATGTTATCCACAAACTTTGAGCTAAACATATAAAAGATCAACTAAGTTTTAGTAACATGTATGTGTACTTAAGTTGTTCTATACTTTTGCAAATAACTTTTCTAATATAATGTTTCATTTGTTTAAATTTCTCATAGTCGTCCCTTTCCTAAGTTTTCAACTACACAAATTTTAAAACTGTATATTTCTTTACCAGCGAATACAAAACATGTGGTAACGGATGTTGAACATGATGCCTCTAGCCTTCCTCGATAAATGGACTATCTAAAACAAAAACCATTTTTTCATTTCGAACCAGTAGTTCCTGAGATTAGCGCGTTCAAACAAACTCTTCAGCTTTATAATCTTATATACACACCGGCACAATTAGCGGAACACAAAAAAAGCAGGATTTTAAAATCTTTTACTTGAGGAACTGGCCAGTTATGATATTTTTTTATTTATTGTCAAATTTGAAAATAGAAAATTAAATGACATACACTTTTTTCATTCATTTGTTTTATTTTCCCGAACAATACGTTTTGTCAACTTGTTCGAGTAATAACTACGTAGTTGTAATTTTTTTGAAAAATTGCACTTAATGGTTTTTTATAAATTTGTTATTCTATAGGCAATTTTGTTTATTAAAAGCTCTTTATTATGCCTGACTTAACATCACTGGAAATCATTAGGGCTGATGAAATGAGAAGAAATGGCCATACCTACAGATCGATTGCCTCAAGGCTTCGTTGACCAGTATCAACGATTCATCGCAGCATCCAGCGGTACAGATCGTCTAATTCTCTTGTGAGGAGGAGGGGTCAAGGTAGAAAAAGATGTACATCGAGGCGAGATGACAGTTTTTTACAACTTGGAGTTCGTAGGAATACGCGATTAACGGCTGTACAAGCTCGAAATGAACTGGAAGACGTTCGAGGAGTACGAGTAAGTGAGCGTACAGTTCGCAAGAGATTTGAAGAAGTTGGTTTAGGGTCGTATATACCTGCTAAAGGCCCAAAACTTGAGAGACGTCACCGGGTAAACCGATTAAGCTATGCGCGAGGACATAGTCATTGGGATTTGAACGAATGGCAGCAGGTTCTCTTTACTGATGAGTGCAGAGTTCTTTTAAAACAGATCGATGGGAGACAGCGAATATGGAGACGCAAAGGAGAACGCCACATACAGTCTAATTTTGAACACACAGTGGCTTATGGTGGCGGCTCGATTATGGTTTGGGGAGGGATATATTTGGGAGCTCGCGCGGAGTTAGTGATAGTCACAGGAGGGACCATGACAGCAGATCGATACATCAGAGACATTTTAGAAGAACATGTTGTACCATTTGCCCCATTTATTGGTGACGACTTTATTCTAATGCAAGATAATGCTCGTGCTCATAGTGCACAATCGGTACAGGCATATCTGAGCCACGTAGGTATACCGGTGATGCAGTGGCCAGCAAATTCCCCTGATATGAATCCGACAGTGCATGTCTGGGACTTGCTAAAAAGAAGGGTTAAATCCAGAATGCCACCCCCCAACAATCTGAATGAGCTTGGAAACGCATTACTTGAGGAGTGGGAGCGGTTGCCTCAAGAAATCATCGATAACATAATCTGTAGCATGCCCAGACGAATGGAAACCATAATCAGAGCAAGAGGGGGAAACACTCGTTATTAATTTTTCTTTAATTTTATTGTTAATTCATTTAATGCTTATTTTTTTTTATTTTTTGTGATGGTTCATAATCATCTAAAAATTTCACTGATTTCAAATTTCTTTATTTTTCAATAAAAAATAACGAAGACTGTTCAAAGTCGTTGTTAAAAGATGTTAATCAATTTGTTATTTTGTGTCTAATTACATTTTCGTTAAATATATGCGTTATTATCTATAGTCTCACTTTTTTTATGTTCCGCTAATTGTGCCGGTGTGTATATATATAAATCTCCTTTCACGATGTTTGTCCGCGATGGATTCCTAAACTACTTAACCGATTTTAAATTAAATTGACACACCGTGAGCAGTCTGGTCCAACTTGAGAGATAGGATAGCTTACATTTCAATTTATGGTCCCAATATTATTTTATTGCAAATTATTTGTTTGTATTGTATAGCAAAACAACGGGTCAGCTATCTAATATATAAAATTCTCTTGTCACGGTGTTTGTAATTATACTCCAACGAAATGGCATAACCGATTTTCGTGAAATTTTGTGTACATATCTGTTAGGTCTGAGAATCGGACAACATCTATTTTTCATCCCCCTAAATGTTAAGAGTGGTCCAACCCTGACATTTGTATGGCATAACAACGTTTGCCGGGTCAGCTAGTAGGTATTAGTATAGATTACAAGCCTCAGTCAAGCACTTTTTTGTGTGCATTGATAAACTAGGGGCCCAAGTCTGCTATTACAACGTTGTCACAATGATCAGTCACTGACCGCACAATCACCGTTTACAATGAGTGAATTAGCAATCATTTATTATTTACTAGCTGTTGCCCGCGACCGCAACTCCGTCCGCGTGGAATTTGGAAAAAATTTTTTCGCAATAAAAGGTAGCCTATGTCCTTTCTCAGAGTCTAAAGATTGTCTGTACCACATTTCATCATAATTAGTTGAGAGGTTTAAGCGGCAAAGCGTAACAGACAGACAGACAGAGTTACTTTCGCATTTATAATAACTATTAGTAGGGATTTATAATATGAAATGTGTTAAAGATGTGGGCAACGATAACCATTTCACCTAATAACTAGCCAATAAGGCACCAATTACCTTTCGTAAATAGGGGAGTAAATTGGATATAAGGGCAACACAAAAGAATAAAAGATTAAATTCAGTGTACGCCTCGTTATATTTCAAAGAAGTTTAACAAAAGTTAACGAAGCTTGTTGGAATTTTGGCCAGTAGGTATATACAGTAGAATACTTACGACTGTATTGAATTTAAATTAATAATTAAAATCACCTACGTCTCTTTCACAATGCGAGAAAAGTAAGGATTTTTATACTAATAACTAAATTATCACAAAATTAATAAATTCGGTTCATGTCCAGGACTAAATATATAAGTGTCATCAACCCATTTCTTGTCCGGGATGCTGTAAAAGCTCTAGCTAAGGGATATTGTAAGCAGAAAACATTACAGTGTTTTTAGATTGAAGTACGAGTAGATAGTGCTCTGCCCATCCCCATGGAAAAAATACATGACAGTATGATGATGATAATACTCGCTGTGTGTGTGAGAGAAAGAGACAAAAACTTAGCATTCTCGACCAAAAAAACCCTCAACCTTACCAACGTGGAAGAAATCCCTGCCCAGAGTTCCGTTATTTCGTTCTATTCTCTAAAGAGTAACATTTTGCATTGATAGTTCACAGAGCTTTGGATTAACCTAGATTAACCATAAACTTATACTTGCATTTCAATCTCTAGATCTTAATTGAGTTTTAGAATGACTACTACATTTTAACTACAAGCGATTTTTCCAATTGCGCGTAGTTAAAATGTAGTAGTCATTCTTCGCTGCTTCGTTGAAATTAATTTGCTATTGGTTTAAATATTGGACGACATAATTGTAGAGGGAAAATGGTGGCAATTTAAAAGGCTAGTATATTATCAACGACAGAAATGTGCTTGAATAGCAATTGTCTTTAAGTACGGACGGTAATTGTGCAATTTTAGAATAAAACTTTATCCACATCTTTCAGTTCAAACTGTTATCAAAAATTCTAAATATAGTGCATTTGTAACATAATAGCTCACTGAGCTATGTAAACCAGTGACCTGGTTCAAGCAATCGATATTGCAGTCTTTGCCTCTAAAGTTAATATTGGGCTCTGCAGTGCTCGGGAAGTTTGAGATGAGTTTTCAAACTCGTAATAAATCTCATGAATTTTACTTATGTACTGGCTGTCCCTGCGGGTGTTGTTTGCGCAAAATAAATTGTGGTTGCTGGCATTGAGGTAAAATTTTTAGGGTAATGTATATTAGTTAAGATATTAATTAAAACATCTGGGAAAAGATAGATTTGTACAGGACGAAATAAAAAGAAAACAGCTCGTCTTTTTGGAAAAAAAAAAGCTGTTGAAAGTTTGCCGGGTCAGATAGTAAATAAAATATAATATAATAGTAAATAAAAAAAATCCAATCTAGAATTAAGATTTAGGTGTTCTAGGAACCTAAACGTATGCATGATTACCGATTGCAGTGCTCATTCGGAAGTTAAAATGAAAATTCGTAATATAACACATACGGTCATGAATATCGCTGCTTAGGCAGAGAAGCCGAGGGCAGAAGGTTAATATAATTTAAGAAACTGACCTAGATGGAGTACAAATACCTGTTTACAGAAATAATATTAACAGAACTTTACCACAGAGTCCGTCACAAATATTTGTTTACTCTTAACATGACGGTTTGTTTCAATTAAAACGTGTATGCGTTGAAATTATAACTAAACAATCCATCTAATAATACGCGCGGGTCTACGGCCTGGGCAGAAATAGCGTATGGCCAGCGTTGGCCGGTGTAAACAAACCACTCACAGCTGTTGAGTACGTGTAAATATACCACGACCTAACAGATGAACTCCGACCACTTATCAAACAATACCAAAAATATTCTTTTGTTATCATTAAACCACGCCAAATCTTTAAGTTATATAGCGGAAATAGATTTTAAAATGTGTTCCTACGGGTCTAGAAAGAGACTAGAAGCGCCATTTGTTACGATCTAAACATCCTTTCATGGCTTCATTTAGGTATACTTAAACATATACGCAAGTACGTACGTAACCGATGACACTGGTAATTTGTATCAAGGAGGACGTATCACATTAATTGTAGCATCCGCGACACGTCACGACTTCTCTTCGTCTTAGTCTATTAAAGTTCCTGGTGGAACTTTAATAGACTAAGACGAAGAGAAGTCGTGTCCACAGGTCTTTTTCAAGTCGCGATGTGGAGAAGACTGCGCCTGCGACTTCAGCACTAGTTCATAACTTATTTACTTTCTTCATACTATATTTAAGTAGTTTTTACACAGATATTATGTATATTCTTCTAATATATAAAATTTCCATGTCACAATGTTAGTTACCGTACTCCTCCGAAACGGCTTGACAGATTTTTATGAAATTTTACATGCATATTCAGTAGGTCTGAGAATCGGCTAAAATCTATTTTTCAAACCTTTTTTTTTTGTATGGCAATACAACGTTTGCCGGGACAGCTAGTCATTATATATATTTATATTATGCTTTATATACACATTTATTAGTATGTATTTGTTTTTATATTTACACACCACAACACCGTCTATCCAATCGACATGTCCATGCAGGTTGTCTGGAAGAGATCGCTGACAGCGATAAGACCACCGATTGTACATTAATTGTTTGTAGATAATTTAAAAACTCTGTATTATTGGTGTGCAATAAAGTATATTGTATTGTTATATAGCCTATAGCTTTCCTCAATAAATGTACTCTCCAACACTGAAAGAATTTTTCAAATCGGACCACCGGATCTTGAGATTAGCGCGTTCAAACAAACAAACCATCTCTTCAGCTTTATAATATTACCTACTAGCTGTTGCCCGCGACTCCATACGCGTGGAATTTAGAAAACTTTTCCCGTTTTTGCAACACTTTTCACTACTGCTTCTCTCCTATCAGTTGCAGCGTGATGTTATATAGCCTATAGCCTTCCTCGATAAATGAACTATCCAAACACTGAAAGAATTTTACAAATCGGACCAGTGGTTCCTGAGATTAGCGCGTTCAAACAAACAAACAAACTCTTCAGCTTTATAATATTGGTATAGATACTCGTAGTATAGATTATAGATTTTCCTCGCTCTCCGAACATGTCCATCGATATTATAGCTTAGCAAAATCTTACAAGGTAAGGCGCTGGAGACACTTGTACCTACGCATAGTCCGTCGCTACACGCTATTAGATATCTCCTACAATCATAATTATATTACACGCGGATGAACTCGTATACTCGGAATACGTGCGTGAATTTCGTGCTGCAAACGCAGTCAGTCTACAGTTGCCTTTAAGTATATTATTTTTATGAAATGAACATGACTCATAGCGATTGTTTTCAGTATCTATTGTTAATGTTAGATATTGTAACAGAGCTTTCACCTTTCAACCTTTAAAAGTTCAATTAATTTCCGTCATAAAGACTAAAATGAATTTAATATACAGGTTAATGGTAGTTAGAATACTGATAGAGACTATTAAAATTACTAAATTTAAATGAGAAAGAAACGTGAGGATAAATTTGCTTCTCCTGATATGGATATTGAAACTGCAAGCCATAGCTTACATACAATCACAATGTCGGTCACTAAACTTTGTCACAATTTCGATTCATAATTAATCAAGTCAGGACCATCAACGGGTCGTTACAAATGTTTGACGAAGGTCCTCTGATGGATTTTGCTACTGAAGATTATCATAAAGATATTAATGGACTAAGTTTTGGGATAAGGTTCATGCTTTCAACTAATAGCTATTGGTACACCCAATTGCCACTATAATGACTAACGGTCTAATTCATAATGACTTATAGGAGGCTTAAAATTTCGTTAAAAGCTGATTGTCAAAAATTGTAATTCATAATAGTTATTTACGCTAAAACGTTCTATATCTATCCGACAAAGTGACATTATTCCGACTACGGTCTTATTCGTAATGACTTATCAGAGGCTTAAAAGTTAGCTATAAGCGGATTGTCAAAAATGTAATTCATAATCATGAAGGTATAGATAAAAATGGAGTTCAGACTCTGAATACCTACTTGAAGCAAAAATGATGTATGGCTATCTCGCTCACTGTGGTCAAACCCTTTCTTTCTAAGTAGGGTAACCTTTATTGTATTTCTTCCAGGACAAAACTTCAAGTAGTTGTGTTCCATATAGTGTCAACAAAATGTTCACTTCTAAGACCTAGCCCGTATAGATTTTATATGTCGAGATACTTTATGTACTGTGCGTAAAAAAAATACTCAAAAAACAAACTGTTTGTTATCGCGTGAAAGTTTGGATAATTCTAGTTTTTTAACAGTAACTGGAGATTCGGTTGTTAAATTTATTATTCTTTTTACATTTTTAAACACGTAAAATTTCCTAGTTCGTATGTACGATGTACCTATAGAATATTGGTGGGAAATAGATAATTACTAGAACAAAGGTGTAGTTCCTACGGCAATACGAAATTAATGAATGATTGTGAGATCTGCTTGAGATAAAATAATAATAATTTACCTTTATTTCAGACCTAAATACATGTTACAAAGATACAGAAAAATGATTCCAACGAATTGAGAACCTCCTTTTTTGAAGCCGATTAAAAATAACAAGGTGTTAGTAATTTCTTAGTAAACAAAACAAGTTACACAATAAAATCTATTTGGCATACCTAAGTGGAAACATAACTTTTTGTGTAGGTAGCGTAAAAACGAAAAAGGGTTATTGTACTCATATTTTTAAACATGTACTGTTATTAAGGGACCAACCATGAAATCGCAAAAGATATATGTTTCATTAATTTTGCAGATTAATTAAACATTATGAATACATACTGGACAATAGTTTTTCCTAGATTTCTGGGTTAGCCAATGTATTTCTATTTATTAATGTCAGTTAAAGGGCAAATTCGGTCAATAATACTTCTGAAAAAAAAAAATACGTTACGTTGATTAAAATTAGTTTGTCGGAAAATCTGTAGTTAATAGTCATTTTAACTGACAATATGAATGTGGTTAAAAGTGGCTGACGGAAGAACGGAGAATCAGTCAAAATCAATTTTTACGTATATTTCTGTCTACAGCGTTTAAAGGAACCTATCATGAATGGCATGACGGGAGCTAAAAACCTAACCCACCCTTGTCGGGTTGCCCTTGGCTCCCTGTGCCTTGTGTTCCACTACTTGGCGCTAGGCAAGTCAGTTAAAATTACATTTAAACAGCTATATTGGGTAAAATTAGTTTTGAATAATTTCAGTCAAAAGTACTACTGTCGAGAGCTTACAGTCTATTGAGTGGTTATAAGTTTTGACTGTGACATAGATCATAGGGGGCTATAATAGGAACGATAATAAAGTTACAAAAAAAGGGCAAAAAAGAAACAACAGCACTTTCCAAATTAAAATCATTTAATAACTTTTCTTTTATACATGACTAAATATTATTGTTTTGTGTAATTTCTGTCTCTTACCACGTAAATCACTAAGTATATTTTCTGTATGACTCTTTAAGTGTTAAAAAATGAATTTGCAATTTTCTTAATTAATACGCTTTCATGCAAATCATTGCAATAAATTGAGTCCGTGATGGGATGCTTAAACATTTCTTGCAACAGAGGAGTAAAATGTTGTGATACAACATTAATTAATTTGTTTTCTATATTGTTTTCTCTGAGTTGGCCCATCAGGAAGGATTACTTTCATAAATGCCAGAGCTAGGATTTGGTACACCCAGAGTAGCTACTTGCCCCATAGACTCTTCCTGTAATGAACTGTCTATCTGAAAATTATAATATATTTTACAAAATATAGCCTTTTGCCATATATTCGAACTACTACATTTCTGAAACATAATAATAATGTAAGGCTCTCATTAGGCAGTCGGATCGGGGGGGGGGGGGGGCTGGTTCAGAAAGCAGCAATTATCTCTGGAGCCTTGAGCGCCGGTAGTTTGGAAAATGTTCCTGATACTGGTGGGGTATTTTTTTTCATACTAGTTTTTATATTCCTTATAAATTCAAATATTTAACATTGTATAACATGTGAGACAATTAAAGGAGTTTGTAAATAGATACTTGAAATTTTACCTTGCAAGGTGATACTGCTTCTTGATTTGTAATTATAGTAGGAACTGCTGTTTGTTTTAAAAAATCCTTGCACTTTCATAAAATTTCATTTTCAATGGTACAATGGATAACCATAATTTCCTCTGGGTACTATTTTTAGGAAATCTAAAAAAATAATATTGCAGGTAAGTATATTAATGTTGTAAATAATGTGAAATAAAAATTAAATGACTAAGCAAACATGTGTAATTTAGTTCAGGTCCCACAGAAAGTCCTAGATATGTCCTCAGTATGGTCACACTATTTCAAAATTACTTCTTGTAAACAAGAAAGATAAAATTGCACTAAGTCCATGAAATTCAATGTAAGACTATTAGATCTTTACATCGTTATCAGTATAGTTAGTTAGAAGTATGCTGAAAACATTGTTTAATCATTTTATGAAGTATTTAATTGAAAATACAAAGAAATATGTTTGCAGTTATTCAATGCCAGAAATCACGATCTAAACACTTACGCGTGAAATTGTATATCACCTCCTGGACACCACGTACTACCGCAACCACGCACTACACAAGTTTGCACCATTTCTTTAATTATAAAAATAATTAGAGTCGAAAATTTGAAACGAAGCTGTGAACCGTAAAGTAAACAACCGACATATTGGCACAATTTTGTCGACAACTTGACATATGGTGACCAATGTTGCCAAATTACGAAATCCTTAGGAAATGGGGAAAATAATTCACTGATTCGTCAACCATGAAAAGCATCCGTGATCTACTATTTTATTATTTTTAATTTCATTCATCGTATTTCAACTAGTTATTTATAGTTACGATTAAACACTATCAAATGACAGTGTTTAACTTGTTATTTGATATGTGTGGTGACTCTTTTTAAGAATTTACTAGGAGATTTTAATAAGGAGATAGCAGTACTAAGGCCACACTAAAAAGAGAGGTCAGACCACAGAGAGTGAGATAGAGATACGTAGGTATTTGCCTCAAACCGATGTTCCAAGTATGGCCTCCTTTTTTTTATCTATACCTTCATGTTCATAATAGCTTTTTTACACTAAAGCGTTCTATAACTATCCCATAAAGTGACATTATTTTAAACAAGCTCCGACCCTACTTTAGGCCTATATTAGTGAAAAAAATGGCGTATATATTCATCAGCTGATTATTTATATTGACGTTTGCCCCGTCATTTGCAAAGGTGTTGTTCATAGAGTCACAATAATTAACCAAAAAGTTATTAAACTAACGAGGTTTTATATTATAGTGATACGTGCATAAATCACGATAAATATCCGACTCGGAATTTGCTTAATTATACATGTCTTATGAACCCTGCAAAGCATTGCGGCATTAACAATCTTGTTAACAATCGGCGAAGAAAAGTGTAGCGCTAAAGAAGTAAGATATTTTCTTTGGAAGATGAGGAATTCTGAAAGTGGTAGTTTACAATGCGATGGAGGACAATGAGCCCATTATAGAAGGGCTAATGGAACAGCCAATTAAAGTAAATGCAAACCATATGTGAGGTACAAATGCCGCAATCTTGAAAACTTTTATTGCAAGGCCTTGTAATGAACAAAGTTCACCCTACTTGCAAGTAAATAAAACAAAATAAAATTTGATTTAATAAATTTATTGTTTTTCATTTACCGAGTTACGGGCTATTTCTATTAAAGAAGAAATTATTTAATGGAAATAGCCCGCAACTTGAACATCGAAGAACACTGGTGTGAGTGGCTTGGGGTGTAGATCTTCTATTTTATATTTGAGTGATTCTTGCTCCAACTTAAAATTTTCAGATTTTTTATTCTCATCATAGCTATTATGTTTGTAGGTTTTGGACCCAGCGCTTGCGAATCTCAAGACATTAGTGGATCCAGCAAATCTGCAGGTGTTGGATGAGCTGGTGCCTCTACTGTATCATACATTAAAGATTACCTGATTTTCACTTTCCTGCTGTAGTTTATTTACTACAATAACACTTCTCGAATATTGTGTAAATTACAATGTTTGTTTATAAACGCTATGTCAAGTTTGACAACTAGTAAGATTTTTTTTTCTACCATCCATATTTCACCATGTTTCTACGAAATGGTAACATTCTGTAAATTAGAGACATTTTAGCTATCGGAAGTTTTTTAAACGAATATGAATTAGGATTTTTATCTGACATCTGATAAGCTTAAAAGACTTTTTAACTAATATAGGATTATGCTTTAATTTTTGAATATGCTGATCTTCATCATCTAGTTATTGATGTTTGCAAAGAAGTTGAAAAGAAAAGCCATTAAAATTGTTACATTCAAATAAAATTCTTAAATATCAAGCCTTAGAAATCCTACACAGTATTGGGATTGTTCATAATTTTTGACCTGCTGTTTTTATAATTTTTTTAGAAAATATAGACTATTTTAAGTAACTAATTTCAATATTATTGAAATATTCGCTATATAGTTTTTTGTTAAATGCTTAAAGATATTATTTTAAATGTTGTGACGTCATCGTTATACGCAGTCTTTGTGTTGCCTTTTCCTGATACACTTAAGACAGATTGCAATACATCTTTTCAAAGTTGCCATGTTGAAATAATAGACCAATTTCAACTCCACCCCAGAGTAGTATATCCCTAAGAACGCCTTAACAATTTAAGTCCTTTATGATTATAATTTCCTATATGACGGGCCTCGTGGTCTAGTGGTTCATATAACGGACTGCCGTTCACGAGGTCTCGGGTTCGATTCCCGGTCAGGACAAATATTTGTGTGATGTTTTTAATTGTCATACAAATGTTTGTTCTGCGTCTGGGTGTTTCTATGTATTATAAGTATGTATTTACAAAAGAAAAGTAGTATATGTATTATATCCGTATTCTGGTACCCATAACACAAGCATATAAAGCTTAGCTTGGGACCAGAGGACGTTGTGTGAAATGTCCATGAATATTTATTATTATTATTATTATTTATTTCAAGGGCAAATAGAGATCATTTCCTTTTTTGGTAAAATAATAGCTAATATAGCAAATTTTCCGAAAAAAAAATTGTGGTACATGATCAGAAACTCGATTCCCCGAAATGGTTTTCGGATAAAGAGTTTTAAAAAAAAATGAACAATGCCAATTGCGGTGATTGAAAGTCTTGCTTTTAATCCGCGCAGAAAAGTGAACGTTACGTTTACGAAACTACAAATTCTTCTTCTTATTTTATGGCTTTCCCTCTGTCCAGCCCATTTACGTCCCACTGTTGGGCACGGGCCTCCTCCACTTTGGGAGGAATTATGGTCTACTGTGCCACGCTGACCAGGCGTGTTGGCACAGGGTTTATTTTCGAGCTTTCCGTCTCTCACAGAAGATGTTATCTGCGTGCAATATCCCTTAGCTGACTCTTACAGCACCCTTGGGAGGAGATGGGGTGGTGACACTTGTATCTTAATCCGTCACTACACGGAGAAATTTTTATGGCTTTGTAATTTGGAAGAAACATACCACCAAAATGATCCATAAAACTAAAATAACTAAGTGAGAAAATAAAAAATTATACTAAAAAGAAATAAATCAAGAAAAAAAAAATAAGAAGCAGAAAAACTAATGTAATGAATGAAAATCGAAACTAATAATAGTTTATAATAATAAGATTATTAACAAATAAGTTTGTTTACATTTACAAACAGCGTCAAAGATGCATTTTGTTAACTTGTATCAAAACCAGGGATAAAACTCATAACAAATTTGAATGGTAGAAAAATGCTACCATTCATATTTCACCATTTTGCTACAAAATGGCAACAAAGACATTTTATAGTTATCGGAAGTATAATAGACGAATATGAATAAGGATTTTTATCTGACATCTGATAAGCCTAAAAGACGTTTTAACTAATATAGGAATATGCCTTCAATAAGCGTTTCAATATGAATAAGACTGTAACACTTTATAATACTCGAATTCATCAAACTATGGTTCATTATAGTCTCACCATAGTTTAAACAACTTTAAGCCTATATCTATATTAATAATATCATAAAGCTGAAGAGTTTGTGAGTTAGCGCTAATCTCCACGAGTAGTCCCTACTACTGGTTCGAATTGAAAAATTATTTTTGTGTTGGATAGTCCTTTTATCGAGGAAGCTATAGGCTATATACCGTCACATTACGACTAAAAGGAGTAAAGCATTAGTGAAAAATGTTGCAAAATGGGGAAAAATTCCCAATTCCACGCGTACGGAGCCAAGGTAGTAGGCTGATAAATTTCTTGCCTAATCATTGTTAATTCTAGATTATTTTTTAAACAATAGCTTGTTATAACGAACGCGATAAGATCCTTCAGTAATGCCATATTCTAAGAATTAAAATAGTATTGTGGTATTTGGTAATTTTATTCTTGCAATCGAGAATTAACCCATCTGATGAAGGACTAAGAATATAAGTCTACCCCTTTTTCTTTCCAGGATGCTTTGAAAGCCAGCTAAGTGATATTGTACACGGATAACATCCTACGTGGGAGACAAAATACTCAAAAATAAACCGCGGAGGAAGCTGAAATAGTGCCAGTGGGACGTTAACGGACAGTAGTGGTATTCAGTAAGAAAAAGTGAAGTGAATTTTCGGTGAATCTTGATCACGTGACAGCGCTCCTCCAATAAAAATAGAGGAGCGCTGTCACGTGATCAAGATTCACCGAAAATTCACTTCACTTTTTCTTACTGAATGCCACTGCTGGAGAGGAAGAGAATCTAGAATTTTAAGGATGTTTTATACCAGCAAAAGCGGTAAAGTTTTTAATTAATTGTCCACTAGCTGTTCCCTCAACTGCATACGCATAGAATTTAGAAACCAAACCCTAACAATTGAGAATAAAGCCATATCTTAAACCCACTTTTAAAAAAACCATCAAACTGTTGCGTAATTTCGAGGATGATATAACCTCACATTGAGACATACATACAACAATAACTACTATGTTCTATATTAAGGTTAACTGTAGGTGAACCAAATAAATAAATAAATAAATTAAGTGAAGATTAACTATGTTACATATTACTCATGTCCATTGATAATCCAATCTCATTCATCAAGATATTTGTCTTCACTATTTACTATGAGTACCAAATAAATAAATAAACGTTCATTGCTGTCCATTTCACTACAACGTACCTACATTAATATAAGTACAGTTAATTGTAAAGCAAACAAAACCTTATGTTTGCGAATGCGATGGAGTAGTTTCATTCAGTTCAATGATCTTGCCACAACATCTCATGTTCTGGGGCTAATGGATTTGGACACATGATACTTTTAGTAAAGTCGTCTCGTTTGTGATTTAAAAAATACAGCATAGTTATATTTTCAAATGACAATGGAAAAATATCTTTGTGTTACTACGGACTAAGAATAAAAGTATCACCAACCCATTTTCTTCGTCGGATGTTATGAGAACTGGCTTAGAAATATAATAATAAGCAGATAATATCCTCTGTGAGAGACAGAAAAATGAAAATTTTATTAAACCTTACGGTAACATGTCTGGTCAGCGTGACCAAAATTCTCTCCCAAAATTGAGGAGACCCATACCCAATAGTCGAACGTCAATACCCTGGGAAGAAAACGATGGAAAAAGTACACCATAAAGCTTACCATTGATGAATGAAACTTTGAAAATTTACTTTTAAGTTAACCTGTCTGACTGATACTAATCCGTTGGCCAGTATTGTATAAAAGACCGATACGCCTATCATCATGGCGAAGACTCGTAACTATTGCAGGGCGTTTATGGACTGGCAAGGAATATACGTTTGTGGTAGTATATGGAGTTCATAACTTTCTAAATTTCGTCCATACTCAATGACATAAAGTGCCAAGAAGTTTATTTTCACTAATAAATTACAAGACTAATGGATTGATTGAAAGAAAAATGCTGGCAAAATGATTTATGATATAATTAGAAGCTTTCTCAAGACGTAGGCTCTTGATAGATTGAAAGTTTTACTTCGATATTTCGAGAGACTCAAACCCTATGTTCGAAATGGTTTTTACCATATCCTGAAGTATTTTGAAAAAGTCAAAGCCTTATTCGCTAGGGACTCTCTTTCATCTTTTCTTTCACACAAACCATTTAACTGTTTCTGGTCTTCTTCTGCCTGAGTACCCGAGACGTACAGGGATGTTTTGAAAAAGAGAGTGATAACGAACTCCTTTCCATTCCCGTTCCTTGAGCTCTCCTTACTATATTATTTTCTATAATTTAGAGAAAGCTTTCCTCTGTGAAGAGTGAATTAGTCTTATTTACAAACATCTAGCTTCAGTTGTCACTAAGGTTATTTGCCTCATCCTTCGTATTAAGGTCGTTGATGTAATTAGTCAAGACAAAATCATTTGTCTTGTTGGCTTCTACGTCATTAACCGCATCACCAATAATGTCGAGGAAAAGGATGTTCCGACCATTTTCCTTGTACATGTATAAAGGGAACATAACGTTCAGAGATTAATTAAAAAACTTGGAAAACATTAAAGTGGAAACTATTAATTAAAAAACGGCTTACAAACTCTTAATGACATGTTTAATATGTTAGTAACAAAATGGAAAAACTTCGAAATAATAAGAACACACTAGAGGCCTTATATGCATTAACTTTTCTTATATCCATTTTCAATCATTTACTTATTATACAGCACAGTCGTTATTCGTGTATAAATCTCCCTATGTGAGCTTATATCTTCAAAACTACGCAACGGATATTGATGAGTTTTTTAAAACAATAGAGTGGTTCAAGAAGATGGTGGTTTTTTTTTGTATAATTTGCTAAATCTTTGCTTCTAAATTCGACAGCTGGTACCAAACTAATAAATTTTACTAGAGATAAGATGTTTCGTAATTTTCAGATACTGCTTGCTTTTCCCTATCAATAAAATCTCGAGTATTATTATATTATTAATGGGTTATTGTCGTATCTCACAAAAATATTTAATTAGAGGTAATGAAATAGCAATATGGGCTGGTAGGTAGTAATTTATCTTTACTATCGCAATTCGAACGGCCCGATAAAATTTTTTACGATCTCTATGTAGATAACGTAAACCACGAGGAGCATCTGCTTGCTTACAGATTTAATTAATGGCCTTATTTATCAAGACAATGTACCGTAGCGTTTTTAGTAATCACAGTTTTTATTAGAACAGTATAATACTGATTAGAAACATATTGTGGTGTACAATATGTTCTTAATCAGGCTGAATGTTCTGTAAATGACTTTATACTAGCTTACAACCGTTGTTTTTCTAAAAAAATAGACGTGTGGCACTCGGGGACTGCCGCGGTAAAGCTATTGCATAGTATTTTTTATCAACTTATGCAATTATAATTATTTATTTATTTTATTTATGCAAGAAGCTAAATACCATAAACTGAAATAAGATTAATAAATAATCATTATTTACTGATGCTTACATCTGGCCATTGTTTATGTTAATTATGATAAAATAGCGATTGTCAATCAAATGTCAATAAAATAAAACCTAACGCCATAACTGACATGAGTCACCAGCGCGAACAGCGAAACAGCGTTAAAAAATACTACTAAGCGTTACTAAGCGTTAAAATTTAAATTTCGAATTTTGTGCATTTAGTCTCCACGCTCAAGGCCCGCGATAGAAGCTATGCAATAGCTTAAAAATGTATTTCAACCTCTTCAAGATCTCAAATGTAGTAAATTGGTTTCGATGTATTGGTTTTTGTTAATCATTTAATGATTAGAAAGAAAGAACGTTTATTTGGCAGACAGCGGGGTTGATTATAGCTAGTACAACGAATAACAGTTTTGAACACTTTGCATGCCCCACGGCTGCGCCAAAAGGGAACACGTTCAGCATTATGCCGGGCAGATTAGTGCCGAGCGCTGAGTTAGTATTATATTTCAACCAATGCACACAAAGCTTTGGGCAGCGGGCACATGCCAAGGGCCTCTCGATAAATGTGGGCCTGCTACTCCCTACTTCAATATATTTTTGTACATAATCTATCATCATAATCTGTGCTCACGGCCAGTAGTTATGCAGGGAGAAAGTAAGAGATAAGTAAATTCTCACAAGTTTTCCCGGTACAGTAACGATAGTTATTCCAACCGCTCGCAGTAGGTATTTGTTGATAATAACACTGACATAATAGCAATGATGATTGATGTTAACAAACAATAAAATTAGTGCCTTCTGTGACACTATGATAGACACAATAAGACAAATTACGTAATAAGTCACTATACACATTAATCAATGTAGCTACCTCAAATTATAGTTAGCCTTTCAGCCTTTATAATAAGACATAATGAGCTTTGAATATATACTTTTACAAATGTTTAGGGTTCCGTCTGTACCTTTTTATGCTGTATGGTTTGCTAACTAGCATACCTACAACTCGCCTGATTTGGTAAGCGAGACGTTTGTAACACCAGAGACAACGTGCACACCACATTTTAACGCCCATTGTACAGCAATTGAAAATACCACGACAAGTTAATTCATAAGAATTTATTTATTCATAGAATTAATTAATTTTTAGTTATAAAATAATGTACATTTCACGTCAATCCTACTGCGGATGGAAATTACTTTAAAAATATTTCGTTAATTGAATCTTTTACTCTTCTAGTTTGCCTTTGTTCGTTTATCTATCTATAAAATATATTCAGAAACATTTTTTTATTGCAATATGCGATATCCGCGTCGTATTTTCATTGAGTTATAAAATTGTAACAATTACTTGGTTAGCTTCAAGGTCACGACAATAATTACTCTTGCTATTGTCAATATCCTTCAAAGACAAAATTTTAATTAATACATAATAATATATGTATTGAAATATCTGTTGCTTTTGCAACATATTTCACTGATGCTTCACTCCCATTAGTCGCAGCGTAATGATATATAGCCTATAGCCTTCTTCGATAAATGGACTATCCAACACAAGAAGAATTTTTCAACTCGAACCTTTAGTTACTGAGGTTAGCGCGTTCAAACAAACAAACTCTAAAGCTGTATAATCACATATATAAAATTTCCATGTCACAATTTTAGTTACCATACTCCTCCGAAACGGCTTGACCGATTTTTATGAAATTTTACATGCATATTCAGTAGGTCTGAGAATCGGTCAACATCTATTTTTCAAACCTATTTTTTTTTTAGTATTGCAAAACAACGTTTGCTGGGACAGCTAGTAATAGTATATATTTAATTACAAGATAAAATTAAGTTCTTGGTCACAATTTAAAGGGTCACCAAAATTCATCTTGGCATAGTGACTTGTGACTTCATTAAGTTTCGGATATTGGGGTTCTGCAATATTAACACTAACTCGGGTCGTCGGATCACTTCGGTGGTTAATTTATGACCCCTTAATTTTGGAGGTCAGTGGTCTTGTACAGTTATCGATGATTTTAAGTACTGGCAGCTATTGCTTCCTTAGTTGTGATATTTGATCAAAAAATAAAATACATTTAACGACATTTATGACTTAGAAGTTCTTAGGATGTCAGATATGTTCTGAATATCAGGAGACTAGATCGAAGAGTAGTGACAATACTAGCTAGCTGTTACCGGCAACTTCGTAGGTACGTGAAAAATTCGGAAAATAAAAAAACCCTTACCAAATTATAGGAAAAAAAAATGTAAAAACTCGTGAACCTATTTATCCATTAAAAATCGCAATCAAATCCTTTGCGTAGTTTTAAAGATTTAAGCTCACATAGGGACATACATAAAAAATAACGACTTTATCATAAACTAAAACAAAAAATATATTTTAAAGCAAACTTAAGTAATTGCAATAAAAGAATAGAAAATGTGTTTGAAACGAGATAAAACTCGATGGGCTTGCATTATTTACAGGGACACTCTATAGCCGCCTTTCAAATCCATTAACATCCATGAATCTTTGAAGCTTTTCACGAAAAGTCTAGGTTATTGCACATCTCAGTTAACATGTATCTTTCTATAGCCCATTAACGTCCCACTGTTGGGCACGGGCCTTCTCCACTTTGAGAGGAATCATGGTTCACTGTGCCGCGCTGACCAGTCGTGTTGGCACAGGGTTTATTTTCGAGTTTTCCCTCTGTCACTCTGTCACAAAGGATGTTATTTGTATACAATACTAGCGGCCCGGTACGTGCTTCGCTACGTAAAAGGCATAGTAATAAAATGATTGTTAAGTTCATTTAATCAACCAAAAAAATATTTTAAATTGCTAGCTATTTAAAAGTCCAAATGACCCAAATGATATTGTTACGAACACACAAAACACAAAGGAGCTAGCGCCATCTAGCAGCAACTAGTAAAACCAATTAAAGAACCGAACAGAGTGAAACCCCTATTAGATACTAGATGGCGTTAGAGGAACTACCGAAGTTTCCAGAAACATTCGTTCCGGGCGATCACGTTCGCGCACAGTCGGGAACATTCTGGAATGGTCTGGAACTCGTCTCGGCGCATATAAATAGCGGCAGGGAGGCGAGCCCGGGGAGTTCAGTTTGAGCTACGAGAAAGGCGACTTCGAGAGCGAAAACAAGTGATCAAGAGTGATACCAGTGAAACCTACTTGGCAACGATCTAGGACATTGTTAGTGCTTAGTGTTTGGACCTAGTGCTTAGTGTTTGGACCTAGTGCTTAGTGTGTAACTAGTGCTAGTGAATAAAGTCTTCAAAAAGAGTCAGCAGGTCTTTCTCTCCAAATCCTTCGAACCCTAGCACGTAACAACTGGTGTCGGAAGTGAGGTTTGGAGATGCCATTGACTCCGAGAGAGGACTTCGAGGGCGTCAGGACAAGGGCACAACGAGCTGCGGAGGCCACGCCCGCTGTGGACCAAGCCCCGCCCACTGGCCCCACCTACCAGGCCCCGCCCACCGACCACGCCCCCTTAGACCCGCCCACTGGCCACGCCCACCACGCCACGCCCACCGACCACGCCCACCGGGCTCCGCCCACCCAGGCCCAGGCTCCGCCTACTCAGACTCAAGCCCCGCCCACTGGCCCCGCCCACCTTGCCACGCCCACCACACCGGCCACGCCCACTAGACAAGCTCCGCCCACTGGATCCGCCCACCTTGCCACACCCACCACACAGGCCACGCCCACTAGACAAGCCACGCCCACCAGCGGCACCGTTGCGTCAGTTCCTCAAGTAGAACTTCAATTAGGAAGTTTAATTGAACTGATAGAACGCAAGTTCGAGTCACAAGAACGCAAGCTCGGCGCTTTGCAAGAATCACAAGAACGCAAGCTCGAGTCACAAGAACGCAAGCTCGGCGCTTTGCAAGAGTCACAAGAACGCAAGCTCGGCGCTTTGCAAGAATCACAAGAAAAAGTGCTTTGTGCTATAAATGATGTCAGTAACACAGTGATTAAGATTCGAAAAGATGTCGACGTAGTGGAAGAACGAGTTACCGGGTTAGGATTGGATGTCGAAAATGTGAAAACCGGCCTCATTGAACTACAGAAGAAAGTAGTGCGCCTTGAAACCACGGGAGTTGCGATCTCTAGTGGAACTATCGGAGTGGCACAAGGACCAAGAGTGAAAGTTCCGCCATACGACGGCACTACTTCCTGGAACGCTTATCGTCAGCAATTCCAGACGGTTGCTACTACCAACGGATGGACGGAAGAACAATGCTTGACCGCTCTCACTGTTGCGCTCAGAGGGCAAGCTTTGTCGGTCCTGGAAGCACTGCCACATACAGGAAATGGGTTCCAAGACCTGATGGAGGCACTTGAATCCAGATACGGGGAGCGACACCTGGAGCACGTGTTCCGTGCCCAACTGCGTGACAGAGTCCAACGCTCAGGAGAAGGACTACAACAATGGGCGTTGGAAATTGAAAAACTCGTCAGGAAGGCACACCCAGGAGCCGACACCAAGATGGTAGACACGAATATTGTTCAAGCATTTGTCGACGGAATCAAAGACCTGGAGGTCAGAGCTGCAGTGAGGCTTCGTCACCATACCTCGCTAAAGGAAGCATTGGCGCATGCTTTGGAGGTCGAGGCTGTTCGTTATGACATACGGCATACCCATAAGATCCGCGAGGTCTTTGAGGAAGTCAAGGAGGTTAAGGCCCCTACGAAGAAAAGTTCTGGAGCCATGTGCTACAAGTGCGGCGAGAGGGGCCATCTTCAGCTCAACTGCCCGCAGAAGGAAACCCAGATGGAAAGGATGAAAAGGATCGAGGAACAAATAGAGGTTCTGAAAAAGCAGGGGGCTTTGTCCCTTGCCCGGGATCAGGGAAACGAATAAAAGCCAGGACTAAGGGGCGAGTGCTGGCTGACGCGGAGGGAGCCCCGATAACTGTTATCTCTCAGGCATGCAGCGGAAATAGTCTTGCGATTCAGGGGACTATTAACGGGACGGATTGCAAAATGACTCTGGATACAGGAGCCTCTAGAACAATAGTGAACCCAAATCTGGTAAAAACCGCAACAGGACACAAGAGGAGAATTAACTGTCGGCTTCTTACTGCCTCCGGTCAGCCAATACCCGTCCTGGGAGAAACGTCAGTTACGATGTATGTAGGGGGGTCCTCATACTCTCATAACGTAATCGTGGCTGAGATTGTGGATGATTGCATCTTGGGTTTGGATTTCATGAAGAAACACAACTGCAGAATTAATGTCGCTGACGGAGTTTTCAAGTGTGGTGAAGAAGAAATCTTCATTCTTGGAGGCGCCTGCGGGAAAGTCGCATGCGTACAGAAAGTCATCATACCTGGACGAGCGGAAGCTCAGGTACTGGTGGAACTGCCGCCAGCTGGAAAGAAAAAGTCAAACAGATGCGTGTTGATCGAAGACACACCTACCAAGACATCGTCACAAAAACTGATGACGGCGAGAACCCTTGTTAGTGGAAGCAGTAACGCTGTGGTCAGGGTTTTGAATCTTGGTGATCGCGAGATCTGCTTGAACAAAGGTGACGTCATCGGAAAGTGCGAGGAAGTTGTCTGGATGAAAAAGTGTAGTTCGATAACAGGCGCAGACTCAGCAAACAGCAATAACTACGGTTTAGTGACTAAGCTACTCGATGACTGTAAGAGTAATCTGACTTATTCGCAGAGCATGAAAGCTAAGAAGTTTTTGCAGCGCTACGCGAATATCTTCTCCAGTCAAGAAGGGGACCTTGGAAGAACGTCGATGGTTCAGCACAGGATAGATACCGGAAGCGAGAGACCAATTCGTCAACGAGCAAGACGGATACCAATTGCAAAGGAAAAAGAAGTTGAAGGCCTTTTGGAGGACATGAGAAGGAATAAGATTATTGAACCGTCTACAAGTCCGTGGTGCTCACCTGTTGTATTAGTGAAGAAGAAAGATGGTAGCACGAGATTTTGTGTGGACTATAGGCGTCTCAATGATGTCACTAAGAAGGACAGTTACCCGTTACCTCGAATCGACGACACTTTAGATACCCTGAGTGGCATGAAATGGTTCTCGACCCTAGACCTGAAGTCTGGCTACTGGCAGGTAGAAATTCATCCAAAAGACAAGGAGAAGACAGCTTTCTCGACCGGTAAAGGTTTATGGCAATTTAACGTCATGCCCTTCGGATTGTGCAACGCACCTGCCACATTTGAGCGACTCATGGAGTGTGTACTGGCAGGCTTAGTTGGAGAGGCTTGCTTAGTCTACTTGGATGACGTCATAATTGTCGGCCGCGACTTCGAGGACCATTTGCGAAACTTGGAGCGAGTTTTCGTCAAAATAGAGGGAGCCAAATTAAAGTTGAACCCGGAAAAGTGTCATTTATTCAGGAGCAAGGTCAACTATCTCGGCCATATTATCTCCAGTGATGGAATCCAGACAGACCCGGAGAAACTGGAAGCAGTTCAAAAATGGCCTACCCCTAAGGACAAAACCGAAGTGCGGGCATTCCTCGGCCTATGCTCATACTACAGGCGTTTTGTTAAGGGATTCGCAGAGGTAGCCAAGCCATTACATCGGCTGACAGAAGATAAACGACAATTTAGTTGGGATGAGACTTGTGAAGATTCTTTTCAGAAACTGAAGAAACATCTGTGTGAAACACCAATCCTGGGGTATCCACAAACTGAAGGTCAGTTTATAGTTGACACGGATGCAAGCAACACGGCCATTGGAGGGGTGTTATCTCAAAAACAGGGTGAAAGAGAAGTTGTTATTGCATATTTCAGCAAATCTTTATCCAAGCCAGAGAGAAACTACTGTGTGACAAGACGAGAACTCCTGGCTGTTGTAAAGACGCTACAACATTTCAACAAATATCTCATCGGCAGACAGTTTTTACTACGAACTGACCACGCAGCCTTGAAGTGGCTACTGCAATTCAAGAACCCAGAAGGTCAAGTAGCTCGATGGATTGAACAGCTCCAGGAGTATGACTTCAAGACGGAACACCGCAGCGGAAAGACACATGGGAATGCCGACGCACTCTCACGAAGGCCGTGTTCGGAGGACTGCAAACATTGTGTTAAGCAGGAATGCAATGAAGAAACATTAAAACTAACGAGAACAGATCCTTTGAGTCTCTGGGAGAATGATGCTATGAGGGAGGCTCAAGAAAAAGATGACGACCTTCGGCACATCATCACATGGAAGAAACGGGGTGACGTAAAACCAATATGGAGTGAGGTTGCACCCACTGGCGCTGTCACTAAGGCGTACTGGGCGCAATGGGACAGTCTGATACTCCAAAACGGAATACTCTACCGGAAATGGGAGAAGACTAACGGCAGAGAGTTCCATCTTCAGATAATTGTCCCAAGAACGAGAGTACCAGATGTTCTCCGTGAAATACATGATGGCGTATCAGGAGGTCATCTAGGTGTCAAGAGGACGTTAACGAAAGTGAGAGAACGATTCTACTGGTTGCATTGTCGAGATGATGTACAGGATTGGTGCCGCAAATGTACTACTTGCGCTGCTGTAAAAGGACCACAGACCAGGAGCCGTGGGAACCTGCAGTTGTATAACGTCGGCGCACCGTGGGAACGAATTGCAGTTGACGTAGCTGGGCCATTTCCTGTAACGGATTCGGGAAACAAGTATTTTATGGTCGTCATTGACTACTTCACCAAATGGCCCGAAGTGTTCGCCATACCAAACCAAGAAGCCACAACAGTCGCTTCTAAGTTAGTCGAAGAAGTTATATGTCGCTTTGGTGTGCCTCTGGAAATCCATTCTGATCAGGGCAGGAACTTCGAATCGCAGGTGTTCCAGGAAGTGTGCAGAATTTTGGGCATGCATAAGACGAGGACCACCGCGTACCATCCGCAGTCTGATGGAATGGTTGAGAGATTTAACCAGACCCTTGAGAGGCATTTGGCGAAATTGGTAGATGACAAACAAAAGGATTGGGACAAGTATATACCACTCTTCCTTCTGTCTTACCGAACCGCCGAGCATGAGAGCATAAAAGCTACCCCGGCGTATGTCAATTTCGGTAGAGAACTACGAATACCAGTAGACCTATTGACAGGAGGGTCACCGGAGGGACCAAAGACTGTACAAGACTATGTCTGCGATTTAAGGGAAAAGATGCGCTATATACACGCCTTGGTTCGGGAAAATGGGTTACAGTCAAGTGAGAACATGAAAACCAGATACGAGCGGAAATCGAACACGAGCGGCTTCGAGGAAGGGTCACTGGTGTGGCTGCATAACCCAACTCGCCGGAAAGGGAAATCTCCAAAGTTGCAGAGCAAGTGGGACGGTCCATACAAAGTGGTTACCCGATTGAATGATGTGACCTATAGGATTCAAAAGCAACCAAGAGGGACATTCAAAGTGGTACACATAGACCGTCTGGCGCGTTACCATGGTAGTAACAACGATGCTCGGGACGAGCATCTCTAAGAGGGGAGTAGTGTTACGAACACACAAAACACAAAGGAGCTAGCGCCATCTAGCAGCAACTAGTAAAACCAATTAAAGAACCGAACAGAGTGAAACCCCTATTAGATACTAGATGGCGTTAGAGGAACTACCGAAGTTTCCAGAAACATTCGTTCCGGGCGATCACGTTCGCGCACAGTCGGGAACATTCTGGAATGGTCTGGAACTCGTCTCGGCGCATATAAATAGCGGCAGGGAGGCGAGCCCGGGGAGTTCAGTTTGAGCTACGAGAAAGGCGACTTCGAGAGCGAAAACAAGTGATCAAGAGTGATACCAGTGAAACCTACTTGGCAACGATCTAGGACATTGTTAGTGCTTAGTGTTTGGACCTAGTGCTTAGTGTTTGGACCTAGTGCTTAGTGTGTAACTAGTGCTAGTGAATAAAGTCTTCAAAAAGAGTCAGCAGGTCTTTCTCTCCAAATCCTTCGAACCCTAGCACGTAACAATATTAACCAGTAAAAATAAATCGGTTTCTTATGGAATGTGTAGAAAACAATATTATAAAATAAAAACACAGAAACATTTTTTTTATAATTATTTTTAATTTTTTTATTGTATATGGGAATATAGATAGGTGTTAATTTAAAATAGAAAAGGTAAAAGTAAAGGCGTTGTTGAGTTATAACATTACAACGAAAAGTGGCATTGATTTTTACATATATAGATAGAAGATATTGATTTTGAACTTTTTTTTAATTTTCTCTACATACAAACCATCCCTGGACTTCCACAAATAATTCAAGACCAAAATTAGCCAAATCGGTAGAGGCGTTGTTGAGTTATAACATTACAACGAAAAGTGGCATTGATTCTTATATATATACTAGCTGTCCCGGCAAACGTTGTTTTGCAATACTAAAAAAAAAAAGTATGAAAAATAGATGTTAGCCGATTCTCAGACCTACTGAATGTGCACACAAAATTTCATAAGAATCGGTCTAGCCGTTTCGGAGGAGTACGGTAACTAACACTGTGACACGTGAATTTTATATATTAGAAGATATAGATTCCTTAGGTGGATTTTACAGCACCCTGGGGAGGAAAAGGGGAGGTAACATTTGTATTCTTATTCCGTCACTAGACGGACAATTAATTAAAATGTAATTGAATATAAAACAATTAAGATTTTAAAACTTAAATGAATATTAAACTTGTAAAATACGACGGAAGTTTTTAAAGGTTTTATTTCTAACATAAAAGACAAGGCTTATCTCTTTGACGTAAAAAACTATTACTCACAAGCAATCGTTGAAACGAGTGCGGGTTTTTCATTATGTTGTAGATGACAGCACCCCATGTTACTTACGCTCTATAAAACAAGACGAACAGCTCTAACACAGGGGATGTTGAGACGATGGGATATGGAGCAAACAGTTGTGTTTATTTTCATGAAATTAACCAGTTTCTTCTACGTAATATAGTTATAAGGACTTGGCAAATAACATGCCACTAAAAGCAGTACGTATTTACTTTTGTAATACTTTTCTCATCCGTGTGGACGGGTTAAAATACAAATATTAGTATCCCTTTTCCTTCCCAGGGTGCTGTAAAAGCCAGCTATGGAATATTGTACATATCCTCTGTGAGAGACAGAAAACTCAAAAATAAATCCTATGCCAACATGCCCGGTTCACACGGCATAGTGGACTGTTATCCCTCTCATGTCGACGAGGCCTGTGCCCAACAGTGAGACGAGACAGAAAGAGAAAGACAATAAACTTCAGAGAGACGTTGAACTTCAAAAAGAGGAGAAGGTTCTTAATTCGTCTGTATGTGTGTTTCTATGTTTGTTACCCCATAGTTTTTAACTGGGCGAAGCGAAGCGATTTTAATTAATCTTTCTTATTTGAAAGCCGGTGGTTCCCGTGTGGTCTCAATGGCATCGGGCAGGATCTGATGGCTACCTCCCAAAAATTGAGAGAAACCCTTGAAATTTAAAGGCACATGAAACGGTTCAACGTTTTATTAAAAAGACCCAATTAATATAATATGTTGGTCCTTGATCCTATTCCACCTAACTTCAAGTGTGTCGGTGTGCGTATCGTCAAAAATTTTCCCATCAAAGATCATGTAAGACCAGGCAATAATTAAAACAAACATCCCGGTATCCTAACCACAACTATCAGGATTAGAGAACATTTTCAATTTAACTTTCTATTAAATTGTCTTTGTAAGTATTCTGTACTAAGTTTTATTTAATTTACTGACTGGTATCTTACTAGTATCTTTACGTAGTAACTGTCTGCATTACGAAAATTCACGTCTGCTGCTCGGTGCACGTCCAACATTGAGATAATATCATTAAGGGTTAAGACGGCACGATACCAAATTGGCATTGTTCATAATTTTTGACCTGCTGTTTATATATTTTTTTTTAGAAAATATAGACTATTTTAAGAAACTAATTTCAATATTATTGAAATATTCACTATACAGAATTTTAAAAAAATCTTGAAGATATTACTTTAAATGTTGTGACGTCATCGTTTTACGCAATGTGCGTATAAACTTTTCAAAGTTGACAAGTTGATATAATAGACCAATTTCAACTCCACTTCAGAGAGGTATATCCCTAAAATCGCCTTAATATTTTAAGTCCTTCATTTCAAGGGCAAATAGAAATCATTTGCTTTTTTGGAAAAATAGTCGTTAATATAGTAAATTTTCCGAAAAAAACTAATAGATCATGATCAGAAACTCTATTCCCCGAAATGGTTTTCGAATTAAGAGTTTAAAAAAAATATGAACAATACCCATTATGCTCCATACAAAAGTATGGGTGGGTATCGTACTTCCGTTTGTTCTTCGCGAAAGTTAAACCGATTTGAATAGTTTTTGCGTTATATTATAGATAAAGAGTATATCTATGCTTCTATCACTTTCTTTTTTTCAAAACATAATAACTAAAAGAAATATGCCGATCCGAAAAACCCACATTTTCGGTTTTCTTTAGATAAAGTTGCAGCGTCTATCACACAAATTTGGTAAAGTTTTACCACAAAAGAAAGTGATAGAAGCATAGATATACTCTTTATCTATAATATAACGCAAAAACTATTAAAATCGGTTTTACTTTCGCGAAAAAAACCGGAAGTACGAAACGTCTTTTTTCAAAGAATTTGTAGGTAAAATCCGCTTCATCTATATTTGTCCCTTTCAGCGCGGCGCTCGGAAATAGGGATAGCAATACCTAAGGCAAATACCTAAATGAGGAGTACAGTACCCTCTTAACATAACGAGTGTATTACGATACGGACCGCATTAATGTGCTGGGTTTGTGTTTAAACGAGGGTGCAGTGTACGCACATTAAAGGACAATGGCAATGTCAGATCGAGTCTAATGCTAGTTAATGTATTTAATATAATCAATCATAGATATGTTGAATCAAATAGCTTTAATAATATAGGATAACGTAGACGCAAATGCAGTATTAAGTATATTTAATTGTATATTTAGAATAATTTGAGAAAGAAAGAAAAATTTTTTTTTCACGCTTAGGCCATATACCTTATATCTACCAAAGTAAAAATTACAGAATTTAATAAACAGAATAGAATTTTTCATTAACACTATTGTCCCTTATTTATTTATTTAAATGACGCTATGGGTGGACTAGCTATTGTCCAAGAAGTCATACGCGTAGAAGTCAGAAAATATTTCCCGTTTTTTGCAACATTTTTCACTGATACTTTACTCCTAATGGTCGCAGTGTAATGTTATATACCCTTCGGCGATATATACCCTAACATGAAAGAATTTTCAAAACCGGAGCAGAGCGGTTCCTGAGATTAGCGCGTTAAAACAAACAAACTCTTGGTGCAAACCGCTCCATAGATGGCGTTGTACACAAAACATCGCACGATGTTTAACTCAGATTGAGAAGAATGTAGTGGAAGATTTGGTAAACATATGCGGGAACCATGATAGATCAGATGGGAGAGCAACGGAACGGTATTCCGAGGTCGTGGGTTCAAGTCCCGCTCATGGTTATCATTTTTTCCACTATAATTTAGTTTATTTAGTAAAAGCATAGCAAGTCAATTGCAAAAATTAATAAATTAATGTAGAAAATCTTCAGCTTTATAATATTAGTATAGATATATGCATAGTTTGTTTTACTAATTCTAAGTTCATTCTTTTGATAAGATTTATTTTATTTTGGTTTTCTCAAAAAAATATAACGCTTGATCGCCCAGATATTACTTATAAAATTAGATGAGAACCACCCACAAAGCCGGATGTATGGCTACAGGGAAAATGTTATTGTAAATCTAATCTTTATAATCACTTTGATCCTACAACATTTTATATCGTAAGAATATAATAAAAAGCTCCAAATACCACAATATATTTTTCCGACAATGTCCTGTAAATGGAAAATAATATAAGCATAGAAAATTATATTATGTGCCTTTAAATATTTATTAAGAACGACCGGGCACGGTACAATAACCTCCGTAGATAAATAGAAGCTAAACTGATAACCATTAGTGACTTAATAGCTTGTATAAATATGATTTAGATTTTCATAATTATATTAGCTGATCCAAACGACTTCGTACGCGTGATATTTGTAATCACCCTTAATCGCATTAAAAAGCAGCCTTTTTTGAGATTCCGCCTAATGAATAGCAAATTTCTTTTAAATCGCTTTGACAGTTTTGGCTAAAAGAATGACAGATAAATCAACCGATAGATAAGATTAATGCATTGTTTCACTGTACAGATTAAGCCGTAAATTTTAATTTCTTGAGCATTAAAAGTGGCAAATATGCAAATAGTGTGACATAACACTTATCAAGCGTGTAAAATCTTAGCTTCCATCAAATCAACAACCTTAACATGAACAATATCAATTGAAAGCGTAATTCCAGTTCAATACCACCCTTCACAGCTTAACGCTTTCATAATAATACAATGGTAACAATTAAACCTCTAGCAATTTAAACTAAAATAACGAGCCAGTGAACCGTGCATTATACTCACAAATTGTTCTGACAAAGAAAAATAGCTTTCATTTAAAAATACATTTATAATAAACATTTAAAGAAACGTTTAACAGTATTATGACTTAACGGGGCATTTGATTGATTGAATAAGTTAATGACTTAAAAGATATAAAGTAAATAAAGATTATATTAATTAAAAACAAACTGAAACAATAAGATATGTAAAGTTATTGACGAAATTTAAACAGGCCTCGGCTGTCGTCCTTTTTCAGTCCACTATTGGATATGCCTCTATCGCAAAGAATGCCACAGGGCGTAATTTCGGGTCACTTGCAACAATAGCTTTTTCTGTAACTATGGGTTAAACCTCGCTTAGTTCCTATTACCTACTAGAACCTAGCTTCAATTGATATACTTTGTGAAATTTTTAACTCTTTAGCTAACACTGTTCCAGAGATACAGCCTGTTGTTAGTGGTAGTTCCGTTTTACCTTTTGGTACGCCACCCTAAGAAAAAGAATATATCAAAGATATTACTTGACAAAATACAAAAGTCACAATAAAGTAAGGCCTCGGTTTATATTTCCCAATGGATTTATAACAAATTTATGGAAGGTATGATCTCAAAGTGGATTCAATTTTGCATGATTGATTCAAGTTAATCCTTATAATGGAAATGCGGTTTTTTCCGCTGACACATCCAATTTTGTTGAAGCTGTAGTATGATTTGAATCATCAATCTGTTTTATTTTCTGTATAACTTAGAGCCAGATAACCAGATCTGTATTATTAGTTATTTATTTTAACAAATAAGAACACTTATACCTAAAACTGCATTCTTCAAAAGACTAATTACAAGTTTTCGCAAGAATTTTTTCTTCAGCCCTTTAACATCACATTATGGGCTCGAGCCTCCTCTACTTTAGGATGGGTTATGGTCTACTATGCCCCTGCTAACCAGGTGTGTTGGCATAGAAATTCTTTAATATCTAATAATCTGTAGATGGTGATGAAAAATAAAGCAAAATAAATATGTGTTAAATATATTCCATCTTTTATATTTTTAAAACAATATTATATTGACAACGGCTCGCAACCATTTTCCAACCGATTGACAAAGCGATCTGAATGGAATTCGTCACCCTTTGAAATGGAATGCAAATATTGTACATTGCGAATAAAATTATGGAATTTCTGAGCTGTCCTTTGAAAGCGGATTATATGGCTTCTTAGGACGAAGTGAAGTCAAATCTCATCGCTGGAATAATAATATTGTTATACCAATCAAAACATTTTCGACTTCAGTTGTGGAGCGAGATTTTGTGGCGAGTAATGTTTTGGTATTACAAAAAGTTACTTAACAACATATTAAAATTGAAGTACTCGTAGTATCTTAAATCTGGAAGGTGAATACAGGGATGATTTACGAAAAAATTTGGAAATATGTTTTTTTTTTTGTAAAAGGCCTAATACCGTTCATTAAACACATGCCAAGAAATTCAATAACATTCTTCGACACTGGATTGAACCCGAGACCTCTTATCCCAAAACTATTAACCTAAGAAGCCAGTCAGTTACGGAAAAGAGATCTACGTCTATTTTATATTGCATATTTAGCTAACGAAAATGTAAGAAAATTTTCAACCTAAAACTAAAAAACTCTAAAACTGGTATCTGAAGGGCAATATCAAAATATACTTTGCCTCAATTCATTGCCCATAATGCCCAAAATTATTTTCCTTAAGAACACAACGGTACATATTACTAGAACTGAACGGGTTCCCAAGTGACGTGATTTCAATTTGAAAAGACCCACAAAGCTGCTCCGTGACCCAGTTTAAAATTAAAAAGAATCGGGCCGTTTTGTTCCACGACTTTCTATAGGGCAGCCATCGTTATAGGGGAAACGATTTATTGTAGCTATTCTTGTTTTGTGTATTGTCTAACTTTCAATGGTTAGGTTAATTGCTTGGACGTTATTTCTTTTTCATTATATTTAATACTTTAAGCAATCTTTATTTGTTTCTTTCTTGTTTTCGATAGAACTGCATGCGGACCGTATCTTAAATAATCTGTTCTACAAATTGAAGACTTCTATATTCTAATTCGAAGATGTAAAGAGAATTCGTCTACAAATGAATTAAAAATACATTATTACAATTAATAAAAAAAAATTATAGAAACAATTGCACGTCTTAGAAAAGACTATTACATTTCTAGATTGTTTTTTCCGCCTAACTATGACCCGGCAAAGAGGTTTACAATTTTTTTGTTGATAAAACAATCAGGAACATATAGCATAACAAAAAGTATTATTATTTAAAACTGCACAGTGCTACGATTTCATCGCGTCTTTATTATCTCACAACGGATAAACCGATTTCCTGCGGTGAATACTCTAGTTATAGATAAGTCACTCGCTGCACGATAATATCTATTTCTAGAAAATGAACACTCGGATCAAGGCATAATCGACTTGTTCGAGTTAATATTCTAATCAGTTCACTATTGAGTAAGTAGTAATTGATTATATTAAACAAAACAAATACACATTGATGCTTCATAGCGATAGCAGAAGCAGAATGATTTTAGTAACATTTTTGCAACGAAAGTGACTTTAATTTAAGACCCCTTTGATTAGGAGCTAGTTAATCCCACCTTTTCCTATGTAGTATTCTGTGAACATCATTATCGAATAGACATAAAACTCGCCACTAAAGCCTATACCCACATGAAGGATATTCTATAGTAGACCATAAGTAGACCTAATAACTTCATTGCGGCAGGCTTTGCCCAACAATGGGATTACCCAATTTTTGGGCAAGATCCTCTTCCAAAACAAAAGGAATGACAAGTAATTTTAATTTTAATAATAGAGCCGTTTATGAGTTGAAAATTAGGAATAATAATCTGAATTAAGGTTAACAATTAAGATAATAAATAATAATAAATATTCATGGACATTTTTACACAACGTCCTCTGGTCTCAAGCTAAGGTTATTATGCTTGTGTTATGGGTACCAGAATACGGATAGAATACATAAACTACTTTTCTTTTGTAAATACATACTTATAATACATAGAAACACCCAGACGCAGTACAAACATTTGATTTGAAAGATTTTTCTTTTTATAATATTTAATTAATAAATCATTTTCCTACCTTTGATATTTTAATCAATTCTCCCCTTTGTGGTCGAGATCAGTTATCAGGCGACGTCTGGTTTCAATACAAAGGATAATTTTCTTGCTGGCTATATTTAGTCTTTAATTAGATCCGTAGCTAAAGCCGTTCCAAAGGCACTTCAACGAAGACGCTTTCGCATTTAAAATTTTCCTGTCACATTCAAAGAGAACTTCGTGGAACTTTCTGGCAGCGCTTGTCCATTAATCAATTGATACTTGTTTAATAGGTTTCGTTAAATTTAGTTTCCCAGCGAATTCGGTTGGTTTAAAAATTCAAAATACAGCCTTTAAAACACTGGATATTTTTGCAAATTGTTGCATTGTACTTGCATTTATGCATAATTTCAAATGAATCCGACTACTGCAAGTGGGTGAATTTCATATTCAAAGATTCCTTTACATAGATTGATAGATAGATACGAACTAAGCTAATACGAACGAACGAAGCTAATAAAAGCGTGGTTAGTAAAGGCATGTTAAATTAGAATGTGTTCAAAATGTGGCCCGCCATTAAGGTACTACAACATTGTTTGTGCCTTAATCGTATTAATAAAGTATGTAACTAAAGCTATTATCACCTTATAAAGAAACTTTTATTACGTAAGATATCTACATGCTTGTGAAATGGCGTCTATATCTTGAAGAGGTAAGGTTTATCCTTATGTTGATAGAATACACCACTACCTCTGAAATAAACTCGTTTCTTTGACATTGGAGCTGTAAAAATCAGCGCCAGTGAACAGAAAAAATGATATGTCTTATTCGTCTTTCGGACCTAATCTCTCATAATCGTACGTCCTAACAAGGTTTCTTTTTTGTATGAAAGAGAAGATAAACTAAAAATACTATCGAAATATCGATACGTGTTTTATCTAACAACTAGGCATCTTTAGGACTTTCTGTCCCTGCCAGTCATTACACAATCGTTTCATCTTTGCATTTCACACCATATCTTTCCTCTTCTACTTTTCTATCCACATTTAAATTTATATTCATACTCAAATCTATACCTAATAATATTATAAAGCTAAATAGTTAGTTTGTTTAAACGCGTTAATCTCAGGAACCCCTGGTACGATTTGAAAAACTATTTTAGTATTGGATAGGAAGGCTATAGGTTACATAACATCACGCTACGACCAATAGTAGCGAAGCAGCATTGGAAAATGTTGAAAAATGGGCAAAATTTTCTAAATTCCACACGTACGAAGTCGCGGGCAACAGCTAGTGTCTTATATACCTCTTTATTACATAGCCCATACAAATACATATATTCCCTTTAAACTTTTCAATTACTGGAGCCACTTTCAAACTTCCTTGTACTGATTTACTTTATCCATTATTGTTTCTCTTCACATCAATCTCAACACTTTCATCTCTTCAACATACAACTTTTTTAGTTACAAACATTATATATAAGAAAACATTTACACCATTGAATTTAAGCTGACATTTATGAAAAACAAAATATTTGTTGTTACAGAACTTGTATGAAATCAATACTAACATTATAAAGGTGAAGAGTTTGTTTGTTTGAACGTGCTAATCTCAGGAACCACTGGTCCAATTTAAAAAAATCTCTCAGTGTTGGATAGTATATTTATCGAGAAAGAGATTATATAAGACCCCGCTGCGACCAATAGAAGGGAAGAATCAGTAAAAAATGTTGCAAAAATGGGGAAAAATTTCTAAATTTAACGCGTACGAAGTCTTCTGTTACAGCTATATGTTTTTAAAATTTCTATTCATAACTTGTAGTCTTTAAGAGGATACCAAAATAGCTTCGTGCATTTTTCTACGTACGAACTTTTCATTGTTTCTTTAGATTGAATGGCTAGAGCTCTAATTTTTAAGTATATGTTTTTTCAATATATGATCTAGGATCGCATAAACTCAGAAACGCGATTGAAAAAAGTTTTCTCGATAGAAAATCTTAGCGAAACAACCTCTCTAATTTTTTATTTTTTTCATTTGTCGGTCTATTATCGCGTATTAACTAATGAAATAACTTTAAAAACATAAGTAACTATTATATATAGAAACACGTAAATCAGAATTAAAATATATTTAGTAGATTTTGAGTAAACAGGAAAAGTATCCCTAATTCTTCATTTTCTGTGCCTACTGGCTGTGTAATATGTACGTGTCGGCGATGATATACGATAATATTGATGTAGGCCCTTAACACCAACAAAAGTTCGCGTATTTCGTTATCACTATAATTGGCGAACTTATAAAAGTTTTCCACAGTATATTTGTGAATTAAACTTAAGATTTTATATCCATAATAGCAATGCAACTAATCATATCTTAAAACAGCCCTCACTTCTTTGTATCCCAGTGTTACGTGGAAGAAATCGTTTTATGTGACCGAGCCGCCAACTGGATGTGTTTCTTATATAATTTGTATTGATTCCAATTGCAATTCTGTGCAATAAAGAGTATATCTATATATCTTTTGCCCGCGATTTTAATCCATCTATAAGAAGTAGAAAAATAATTAACTATTTGACGATAAAAGTTGCCAATATTTTTGTCTATATATCTTTCATTCTTTCCTCCATAAACTACTGAAACAAATTCAATCTAATTTATTTAGTACGCACAGGTAGTCTAGAGTTCGAAAAAGAACATTTTAATGGGAAAAAAGTGTTGTAAAGGGATTAAATAAAAGGATGTATAAAACTATTAGCCTTTTTTTATAATGATTTTAAATTCCATGCGTATAGAGTCAGGAGCAACACATTATAATTTATATGTTAATATACTTATTTATCACATAATAATGTAAATAAAGGGAATATAAAACTCTTCTATTTCTGAATAATATACTGTTTAATATACACGCAATGTTACAATTTATAGCAGATATATATAACTCGCTACAGTTTAAAATAAAAATTAATTACATTTATTAGTCGTAAATAACTGAGGTCGTTTCAAGTATATTCTAAGCTCGTTTTAAACCCTAATCAGATATATAGCAGGGATGAGAACCTAATTTATAACGTAACTCAAGTACCGGCGGAAATATGCTATTTAGAAGATTGATTAGATGATTCTTGCAAATTGTATATTACGTGTAAATTGTAGGATATTAAGAATATAAATTCATTTTGCTGTGCTTACCTTAAAAATTAAATATATATAACTAGCTGTTGCTCGCAACTTCGTTCGCGTGAACTTCTTGAACCACTCTATCTAATAAAAAAACCGCATTAAAATCCGTTGCGTAGTTTTGAAGCTATAAGCTCACATAAGGACATACATACAAAAATAGCGACTTTGTTTTATAATAAGTAAAGATAATATACTTTTCGTGTGGTGACGGATTAAGAATACAAGTGTCACCACCCCTTTTCCTTCCTAGGGTGTTGTAAAAGCTAGGTACGGGATTTTTTACATCGATAACATCCTCTGTGAGAGACAGAAATCTCGAAAATAAACCCTGTACCCCCCAAACTGTCATCTCTTCCAAAGCGGAGAAGGCCCGTATCCAACAGTGGGACATAAATGAGCTAGAGAAAGAGAAAGAGAGAGATACCTATAAGGTAGCTGTTAGCACGCCTGATAATTTTGAGTTAGAAGATCAGATACGCTCCTGATGTGCAAAAGTCAGTAATCTTTACAAAAGAAAACGCTGGCTTATTACTTACTGTCTGTTGCCCGCAACTTCGTTCACGTGGAATTTTGAAACCAAACCTTCACAAATTATACAAAAAAACCATCTTCTCGAACCACTCTATCATTTAAAAAAAACTGTATTTAAATCCGTTGCGTAGTTTTTAAGATCTACTCTCACATTAAAACATACATACAAAAATAACGACTAGGTGTTATAATAAGTAAAGATTTTAAATAAAATTATATAAAATTTAATAATATTTATCAATGTACAAACCATTCGATTGCTGTTCAAATTAAATGCCCCTATAAGCTTTGAAATATCCAGTGGCCGGAGATTATAGCCACAACCGAGCTTGATGATAGCATTGCGGTCGTTTCAACGTTCAAAATACTCGTTTGATATCAAAGAGAACGAAATCATCCGACAGCTTGTATTGTCAGCTAACATATTTCAGTGCGCTGGAATCCAATTTATTTTCAGTGGGTTCATATACTCAAATTGAATTAGATCATGTCATACGAAATAACAACACAGTTAGTTAAGTTTTTTGGGAAAATAGTTTAACTGATAATGCATTCGAGGCCCCCGGCACATTCCTATAAAAAACAGAGAATAACAAAATAAGTTCGTTTGTCATCGTAAAACCAATAATTTGATATGGACTGTGCTAAATAGTGGAAAATATCAAAATATATTTTCATAGATTACCGACAAGGGAAATCATTCAGTCTCGGCCCAAAAGTCAAAGTATGCCTTAAATATAAGCCAATGAAAATAGTGGGAACAAAACTCCAGACATATAGCTCAACATAAAAACAAAATGAATTATCATTATAAAGGCGAAAGTTTGCAAGTGAAAGACATTGTTTAAGTCTATATTAAATATAGAAGTTCTGTCCGATAGTTTGAGTTGAGTCGGTTCGTGACTGCGCCGACGTTTCAATACTTCTATCTTGTTTGATCACTTAATGGTATTTATTGTACTTCTTTTGTACATGTTTTAATGAAACATTCTAGAAACATGTATTAAAACTTAAAAGGCTTTGTCATTGGGTATACTACAATAGTACCGATTCTACAAGCACAACTAAACTTAACTAAATTTATTTAGTTCAAAAAATAAAAAACAGGCTTGAAAATCCCGAATATATTTTTAAATAATTGCATTGTCATCGGTCCTTGTTATGTATGCAAAATTTCAAAGCAATCCGACTACTGTAAGTGGGTGAAAATCGCGTTCAAAGATTCCGTTACATAGATTAATACATTGATAGATACATACCCTCGTTCGTACTGTCCGTGTGGTGACGGACTGAGAATACAAATTTCACCACCCCATCTCCTCCCCAGGGTGCTGTAAAAGCCAGCTAAAGGATATTTTATACGGATGACATCCTCCGTGAGAAACAGAAAACTCGAAAATAAACCCTGTGCCAACACGCCTGGTCAGCGCGGCAAAGTAGACCATAATCCCTCCCAAAGTGGAGGAGGCCCGTGCCCAACGGTGGGACGTTAATGGGCTGGAGAGAGATAGATACATACCGAACTTATAAAAGCGTGTTAAAAATGAAAATTGGTAGTGGTGCCGATTCTATACGCACAACTAAACTTAACTAAAAAATTAAAATTGTTAGTAGCAATAACACAATTTGGCTATGTTAATTGAACTTTCTTATTATAAAAACGTGCATTATAAACCAACAACTTTAATTAATATGAATGTGTACAACGAACTAGCAAGTAATATACAAGGTGACCCAAAATTCAACGATAAGCGGGCACCAGAAGTTAGACCTACTCATGACTACTCAAGAAAAAAAAAATATCGTAATTCATTTTAGAGATATCAAACAAAGTATTAAAAACCTTTGAAAATTGACACACCCTAATGTATTTTAACTATAATTACCACAATTTTCCAAATATTTCCGTTTTTTTTTGTATCGGTAACCGTATTAGTACTGCTGTCTACCACAATATTTAAAATGCCCACAGTACATAAAGTTTTTACGCAATAAGCTTGATTGCTTATTGCGTAAAAACTTTAACGTTAAAATATTACGATATATATTTTTTTTTTCTTGAGTAGTCATGAGTAAGTCACACTTCTGGTGCCCGCTTATCGTTGAATTTTGGGACAGCTTGTATATTGACGCTATCAATATTCATTTTTTAGTTAAGTTTAGTTGTGCACGTAGAATTGATACCACTGTCAATAACACAATTCGGCAATCTATACTAATATTATAAAGCTGAAGAGTTTGTTTGTTTGAACGCGCTGATCTCAGGAACCACGGGGCTGATTTGAAAAACTCTTTCAGTGTTAGATAGGGCATTTATCGAGGAAGGCTTTAGGCTATATAACATCACGCTACGACCAGTAGAAGCGAAGCAGTAGTGGAAAATGTCACAAATACGGGGAAAATTTTCCAAATTCCACGCGGACGGAGTCGCGGGGAATAGCTAGTGTTAGATAAACTTTTTTCTTTCTGTGTAACGATTTAAATTAATAAAAATGTGCACAACGAAATAGCCAATTAATCAAAATACACTAAATTTTCATTTAGTTGTTTAGTAGCAGTTTTCAGTTTTTAATTAAGTTCATTTCAGTTGTGCACGTAGAATTAATAAATAATAATAAATATTCATGGACATTTCACACAACGTCCTCTTGGTCCCAAGCTAAGCTTATATACTTGTGTTATGGGTACCAGAATGCGGATAGAATACATATACTACTTTTCTTTTGTAAATACATACTTATAATACATAGTAAACACCCAGACGCAGTACAAACATTTGTATGACATTTATGGATATCACACAAATGATTGTCCTGACCGGGAATCGAACCCGAGACCTCGTGATCGGCAGTCCATTACATAAACCACTCCACCACGAAGCCCGTCAAATTGGTACTAATATCAGAGTTTCGATGTTAAAACTTTAATAACATACCTACCTAATGAGTCGTTTTTAGACAAAGCCTGGGTATATAGTCTTGAGTTGCCGAGAAAAGGTTTTCTAAACAAATAAACAAAACTAACACATGAGTGAGCTACCTACCTATGGGTTATTTAACTTAAGCCTTAAGTTAGTATGCTAAATTTAAACAAAATATTGAAAATAAACTAGCTCTACATAATCAGAAAAATTCTGTTTAATAGGATAATAATTTTTAAACTAAAAGGTTTTAACATCAACGTTCGTTAAATTAATACTAATTACATGACAAAATATTATGTTACTGGCGACACTGAAAAAAGCAACACCGAGTCTCATTATGTTGGTAAGACGACGCCTAAATCGAGTCATAACAGAAATTGTGTGTATTGTTTATTTTCAGAGCAGGTTCTAAAAATAAATAAGTGGTTATTTAATCTAATCTACTTACGAAGTATGTAAATAAATAATATTATTACATACCTATTTAAAAAAACAAATTTAAACAACACGCTTGATTCTAATTTGAAATGAAACATAAAAGAAGCGCACGAAAAATATAAACCCTCCTTAACAAACAGCATCCGACATAGGACGAAGGATTAGCACGCAGCAGTGGCAATGGGCAGGCCACATTGCTCGTAGTACTGATGATCATTCGGTAAGAAGGGTTATAGAGTGGCGACCACAGACCGGACGACGCAGCGTAGGGCGGCTCCCGACAAGGTGGAGCGACGATATCGTTAAGGTCGCGGAGAGCCATTGGATGCAAGCGGCACAGGATCACGCGTTGTGGCATTGTCCAATATTGTACAGAGAAAGGCTGATGGATGGATGGAAAACAAACAAGCATTCCTACGCAATTTCATTATTATTAATAAATGTCATACAAATGTTTGTACTACGTCTGGGTGTTTACTATGTACTATAAGTATGTATTTACAAAAGAAAAGTAGTATATGTAGTCTATCCGTATCTGATACCCATAATACAAGCATAGAAATATAGCTTACTTTGGGACCAGAGGACGTTGTGTGAAATGTCCTGAATATTTATTTATTTTATTTATCTATAGTTAACATTATACCTAAAACATAGTCAACTAACGTCGGTACTTGAGTGTGTAAGATGAGTAGAATGAGGTGGCTACAATTAGTACAAGCCTGCCTCTCACAAACTTTTGTAACTGGAGACTTCAAGGAGTTGGGAAATAAACGATGTCGATAGAGCCATCAACGTGAAAACGGCTATGGTATTTTGACAAATTACAGCGAATATACATAATAATGTAAAAGAAAATATTAATGTAGTAATTTTCTGGTATGAACATAATCTTTTCAAATTTTCACACGTGTTATCAAAGATATTAGAGACTCTCTCTCCAGCCCATTTACGTCCCACGGTTGGGCACAGGCCTCCTCCACTTTGGGAGGGATCATGGTCTACTGTGCCGAGCTGACCAGGCGTATTGGCACAGGGTTTGTTTTCGAGTTTTCCGTCTCTCACAGAGAGTGTTATCTGTGTGCAATATCCCTTAGCTGACTTTTACGGCACCCTTGGGAGGAGATGGGGTGGTGACACTTGTATTCTTAATCCGTCACCACACGAAGAATTATTAGAGACTACGTGTTTGAAATTTAATAGATCATTTTGACACGACTTGTACTCGAACGCCCTGAGAGACTTGCATAATATTTTACCGGAATATTAAGGAAAATTTGTTTTTCGTGGGGTGGCGTAAAAAACAATACAAATGTCACGTCCCCATGTCTTACCCACGGTGTTCCCAAGAACCGACCGAGGAATAAAGTCTAATGACATCTGCGCATATATCCAGAGAGGGTTGACGTCAAGCAGACGGCCGGTTGTTAAAATCCACCGAATCCCATTGCAACATGAACAATTAGCAGGCATGTTGCGCCGACCTCGAATAATGGGAAAAGGGAAGAAGAATGACGATGATTAAGGGAGATTATTCAATGGGTACACCTTGGGAGGAATTCTAACTAGTATAAATTTTCCTGTTTGGCAACATTTTTGTATACTGCATCGCTCCTATTAGTGACAGCGTGATGTTATATAGCCTATAGCCATACTCGATAAATGTACTATCCAAAAATTTATTGAGCCTTACAGTTCTCTATTTAGGTATTCTCCGAGAGTATTAAAACAAATATCAAGGTTACTAAATTGGAATACTGACAGCAATGGACGCAAGCGGCTCAAAACAGTGAGCTGTATCATCCTATAGGGGATGCTTAATATCCAGTTATGGAAAAAATACCTGAACGATTGCTATCTGTCAGTTGTACGCCAAAATGTCCTTAGTCTATCTGTGGTGGTCTGCCTGACAAAACATGAGAACACAATATTTCCATTGATTGCTTTTTAGGGTTCCGTACCCAAAGGGTAAAAACGGGACCCTATTACTGAGACTTCGCTGTCCGTCCGTCCGTCCGTCCGTCTGTCGCCAGGCTGTATCTCAAGAACGGTGGTAGCTAGACAGTTGAAATTTTCACAGATGATGTATTTCTATTGCCGCTATAACAACAAATACTAAAAATTAAATAAAATTAATATTTAAGGGGGGCTCCCATACAACAAACATGTTTTTTTTACCGTTTCTTGCTCGATACTAATAACGTTGCATTATGTTGCATAGATAATGGTACGGAACCCTTCGTGCGCGAGTCCGACTCGCACTTGACCAATTTTTTTTTACTTTATCTCTATAGCTTATCCGTTTTCCGATTCATAAAGTAGCCGTGGATGAAAATGCGGTGATGACATGTGTGTTATTTCCGCTACCACACCGAAAAAATGAATTGTGTAATAAATTATATCTTTACATAACATAAACTACATAATTATGTAGTTTATGTAGTTTTTTTTATGTAGTTTATGTTGTTTAGGTATTCATAATTATGATTCTCGGATTTTTCACTTACGCCGCAGAAGCCTTGATTCTAGGTCAACAGGAAGTAATGCTGTAAACTTTTAAGGGGAGTGACAAAATATGAATCATAAAAGGCTGTATGGAAAATATGAAGCTACTAAAACAACGTAAAAAAATGTTTTTCCGTGTCCTACTTTTTCAGTTGTAGACTTAATTAAATATTTTTCATATTAAAATTAACAAGAAGTTCTGAGAAAAAAGCGCCTCGAGTAAAAATACTTAACCTATCAAATAGAATGACTTCTTCTGGAATATTCCTATAACGTTCTAGAATTTATTATTTCACTATGCGTGCTATTAATACTTTATTACGTAGCTATACTTAATATTATAAAGCTGAAGAGCTGGTTTGTTTGTTTGAACGCGCTCTCAGAAACCGCTGGACCGATTTCAAAATTCTTTCAGTGTTGGATAGGGTAATTATCGAGGAAGGCTATAAGCTATATGCGACCAATAGGAGCGAAGCATCAGTGAAAGAAGTTTCAAAAATGGAGATTTTCTTTTTAAATTCCACTCCAAAGGCTAGTGTATAAATATATGTAGGTATTAAAGTAGGTGTTGTAAACTATATTAAAGACCCTGCACCTACGTACTTGGACCTAATGAAGAAGCAAAACTCATTTGACTGGAAAGGTTGTCTATATTAAGCAAATAAGGGTCCAGCATTTTGTTATAAGATTACAATACCTACGATAGTTAGAAAAAACCTTTGTTAAGAAAAGAAGTATATAAAAACTGGTCAAGTACGAGTTGGTAAGTACACGAAGGGTTAAGAACCGTTATTAACATAACACAAGTTATACTGTCATACCGACCCCAAAGTAACATTAAATTACAGGGCTCCAAAAAATGGGGTGGCAACAGGATGGTGAGTATTTGTTGCTGTAGCGTCAACTGTTATATACACAAACTATAAAACTAGCTCTCGAGCTATCACTGTTCCAAAAATTACAGCCTGGTGACAGATGGACGGACAGACGAACGAACAGAAAAGTCTTAGTCACCACACGGAAAATAATTGATTTAGCAGTCAATACTTTCAATACTTGACCGATTTTATTAATCTAATATGCATAGCCGTGTAAAATAAAATATAAGAAACGGTTTTTCGCAACACATTTGTGCCTATGTAATGTTTACGAATAAATAATAAATCACAGAGCGAGCGGTCCACCCGGCGGCGGTGAATCGGCGGTGACCTAAAACGAACCAATTTTCTCCGCTCCGCGAAATAGGCGAGCAACAGCCTATTGTATGATTCACTATTTACTGGCCACATAATAGATTTTTTTTGTTGAGGAAGAAATTAGTGTTGATATAACATTTATTCGTAAGTTTGTTAAGTCAACCAAATAATTGTTAACACTTATAATTTACTAGATTGCTGCCCGAAACTTCTTTCGTGGAACTTAAAAGATAAACCCAAAATAACTATCCAATAGAATCACTCTATTTAATTATTTCCGTAGTTCAAAAACTAAAAAACACGCTTGAAAATCCTAAATATATTTTCAAATAATTGCATTGTCATCGGTCCTTGATTTGTATGCAAAATTTCAGGTCAATCCGACTACTGCAAGTTGGTGAAAGATTCAAATTGGTGGTTCAAAGATTCAGCATTTTGTTGTAGGATACAATACATTGTACATACCGAACTTATAAAAGCGTGTTAAAAACAACCGCATCAAAGTCCGTTGTGTAGTTTAAAGATATAAGCTCACATACAGACATACATACAAAAATAACGACAATAATGGTACCAATTCTACGTGCACAACTACACTTAACTAAAACATTTAAAAAACCTATGGTGTATTTTGATTAATTGGCTACATCGTTGTGTAGATTTTTATTAATTAAAATCGTTAGTCTATAATACACAGATTTTCTAATAAAAAAGTTCTGATAACATTACCAAATTATGTTATTGACACTATCAATTTTCATTTTTTATTTAAGTGTAAGCTGTGCATGTAGAATCCACCATTGTTTTATAATAAATAAATATTGTATAGTACAGTATTTTCCGTGTGGTGACGGATAAACAATACAAGTGTCACCACCCCATCCCCTCCTAAAGGCGCTGTAAAAGTCAGCTAAGGGATATTGTACACAGATAACATCCTCTGTGAGAGACGGAAAACTCGAAAAGAAACCCTGTGCCAACACGCCTGGTCAGCGCGGCACTGTAGATCATAATCCCTCCCAAAGTGGAGGAGGCTCGTGGCCAACAGTGGGACATTAATGGGCTGGAGAGAGAGAGAGTATAGTATAGATTTATGTTATTGGCTGCCATTAAATTATTTACTAACTAAAGTATATAACAACATTATGTTATATACACATAACTTGCTACTATACCACGATAATAGCCGCCTAATGGACAACAAACTACTAAAGTACATTAAAACGTGAAACGCACTTAAATACCAATCTATTGTTCGCAGACAAAATGAATTGAAAATAAACGGTTCCATTAAGTTTTACTATACCTACTAATATATCTATATAGGCGTTGTTGGTTTTAGGAGTTGGTACACTCAGTCCAACGTTAAAAATATTATATTTCGTTCTAAATACATAAATAAATATTCATGGACATTTCACACAACGTCCTCTGGTGCCAAACTAAGTTTATATGCTTGTGTTATGGCTACCAGAATACGGATATACTACATTTTTTTTTCTTTTATAAATACACACTAAAAGAAATAAAAACGACGTATGTCACTCGGGGACTGCCGCGGTAAAGCTATTGCATAGTATTTTTTATCAACTTATGCAATTATAATTATTTATTTATTTTATTTATGCATGAATCTAAATACCATAAACTAAAATAAGATTAATAATCCTTATTTACTGACTGTGTTTACTGATGCTTACATCTGTCCATTATTTGTGGTAATTATGATAAAATAGCGATTGTCAATCAAATGTCAATAAAATAAAAACTAACGCCAAAACTGACATGAGTCACCAGCGCGGACAGCGAAATGGCGTTACTGCGCATGCGTAGCGCCGTGTGTAGTATTTTTTAGTTACGCTATCTTTGTTACGGAATTTATATTTCGAATTTTGTGCATTTAGTCTTCACGCTCAAGGCCCGCGATAGAAGCTATGCAATAACTTAAAAATAATGAATGTGTGTACTTGTATGTCTGTGTGATGACGTATTAAGAATACAAGTGTCCCTAAACCCTTTTCTTCCCAAGGTGCTGTAAAAGCTAACTAAGGAATAATGTACATAGATAACAAACTCTGTGAAACTCGTTAGAAACCCTGTACCAAGACGCCTGGTCAGCGCATCTTTCTCTCTCCAACCCATTTACGTCCCACTGTAGGTCACGGGCCTTCTCCACTTTTTGAGGGATTTTGGTCTACTGTGCTGCGCTTACCAGGCGTGTTGGCACGGTATAGTCTCAAGTTTTCCGTCTCACACAGAGGATGTTATCTGTGTGCAATTTCCCTTAGTTGACCTTTACAGCACCCTTGGGAGGAAGTGGGGTGGTGACACTTGTTATTCTTTATCCGTCACCACACGGAGAGGTCAGCGCGGTCAGCGCATAGGAGACCATAATCCCTTCTTAAATTGTAGGAGACCCGTGCCCAACAATGCGATGTCATACAAATGTTTGTACTGCGTCTGGGTGTGTTCTATGTATTATAAGTATGTATTTACAAAAGAAAAGTAGTATGAGCAATATATCCGTATTCTGGTACCCATAACACAAGCATAATCGGCCAACATCTATTTTTCAAACATTTTGTTTTTTTTTGGTACGGCAAAACAACGTTTGCCGGGACAGCTAGTATATACATATATATATACAAACATAAGCATAAAAATTTAAAACAATGTGACGTAATAACCAGGTTTAATATCCCGGAGCACAGTTCGCGACCGCAATTTTATTACCGAGCGAATATGAAATTTTGTTTGAACACACTGAACAATACGACCCGTTGCTGACACTCAAATATAACAGTAGAGAGGGTTGAAACACACAAACAAACTGAGGGTTCAGTACTTGCTAGAGCATAATCTAAAAATAAAATTAACCATTTCACAAAATTTATTTTGTAATTGAAATATACCGAGTTACCTACATTCCAGCTGCATAAATGAGTTTGCGTTAACAATTTTTTTTATTTTGCAAGACGTGGCCAGCATGTCTTCGAGTGTGCTATAGATACAAGTCTTTACGTAGCTTTTACGTATCTCTTGCTAAGCTGTCATACAATCTTACTTATTATAAAACCAAATCGTTATTTTTAAATGTATGTCCTTATGTGAGCTTAAATCTTCAAAACTAAGCAACGAATTTTGATGCGGATTTTTTAATAGATAGAGTAGTTCAAGGAGATTGATTATTTACATATTTTGTTAATGATTTTTATTTTCTAAATCCACGCAGCTAAATAAATAAATACTTAATTCAGCGATGTTAATAATATAATCATATCGTGTTTTATAATGGGACGATGCAAACTATTTTATTTGATATTACTCACGGGAAACGGATCTCATGGAAGACTAATTATCCCCTATCTATCAAACAGCACCACAAATAATACCTATTTATATTCAGCGAAACGTAAAAATGTACATTTAAAATCAAATTTACCAGTCACGATACGTGAATATCAAGTAAGTTTCAGTACGCCATTTAATTTCTCTTTGGACTTGAGGTATACCAGTACCAAGTTTCAACATCAGTATACCCAAAACGTACGGGTATCGCTTCCCAAATAAAAACAATTTTATACGTTACGATTATGTCGGTTTACAATTTGAGCAGAAAATATCACTATGGTAGGCTGAACGGAGTTTATCGCATCGTTCTGCAACCCAATGTAATAATAAAGTTCTTGTTGACGGTCTTCAGAAGATTAGTAGAATCTTGAAACTAAACACTAGGTATATCAACACACTAGACCAACATACAGTAGTCGGAATATAGCGCACCAAAATATCAGCTCGACCCACTTGACTCCCTACAAAGACGTGCTGCACGTATCGTCGATGATTCTAATATTACAGACAATCTGGAATCGTTGAAGCAGCAGAGAGATTTCGGATCCCTCTGCGTGTTATACCGATTGTCCCACGGGGAGTGCTCTAAGGAGCTGTTTGACCTGGTGCCATCGTCACCCTTCTATCAACGCACCATTCGATACCGCAGCAAAGTTCACCCCTATTACCTGGGAGCGTACACTTGTGGCACTGTGCGCTTCCAGCGGTCGTTTCTTCCACGTACCTGTCAAATCTGGAACGAACTACCTGCTGTGGTATTTCCCGAACGCTATGACATGTCCCTCTTCAAGCGAGGTCTGCGGAAAATCATTTTCCCAAGGTAGGCAGCGGCTTGGCTGCCTTTGGTGTTGCCAAGTCCATGAGCGACGGATACCACTTACCATCAGGTGGGCCGTTGGCTCGTCTGCCATACCAGTGGCAATAAAAAAAAACTTGATTATTAACGTTGAGCATGTTTGATATTTTGGAATGGTTAGGGAATAATTTTGCACCAATTGCTTTATCAGTATAAAAGTACTATCATTTATGTGGTAGAATACAAAATTCATTTATTGCGCTATCGTACACAAACATGACAATTTATATTACATTAAAAATTTAACACTTTAAAACTATTACAATTATTTTACATTAAAAAGTTTATCTCTCCGAAATATCAACTTTCATCCATAATTTCAACGACTTTTTCAACATCATCATTACCAGAACTATCATCGCCAATCTCTAAAACTGATACGATAGGTTTATGGTAGCTGAAGTAAGAAACGAACAGTTTTGATTCGAACCTATTTAAATGTCTAATAAAGACCGCATCAATAGTAGCTAGCTAGTAGTCTTACGCTTTTTCGATCAGGTCACGTGTCCTGACGCGAGTTTAAGATTTTATACCCATTACAGAAAAAGTGCTCAACGCCGCTAAAGAAGTTTTCACTTCAAAAAAACAATAGTTGTGTAGGGGATCGATCATAGCCTACCATTCTTCATTCATAGTTGGAGATAGACATTTCCTAGTGGGCCAGATAAATGTGGCATACAGTGCAGTATCTAGTTTCGTTTCCTTCCAATTATTCCCTGCAACTCTGATTAAATAACTAAAAGTAGTTATTTAATCAGAGTTGATTATGATTGATCAGAGTTGTTAAATGGTAGAGGGTCGTTCAACTCTTAGTAATTTAGCTCGTGTCGTACGGTAACTGCAAGTCGTATCGTAGCGTACGCCAACTTGCAAATCGTGACGTATAATAGAGCATTGAAAATCACTATAACGTACTGTCCGGCCGACCTACTTGTCCTGAATATAAAGTAAGTTTTAGTTAGCCTACTTCTTGGTTATATAGCTATTGAGTGAACTTGTTAGGGATAGGAAATTCCCGGCACGCTTAAGTACAGAATAGTATTAGAAATCTCTTATGAACTTCAGTTATGAATATGAGACGATGAGCTTGTTCATGTATTTATGGAATGCATTTTAGTTAATTGGATTATTTATGGAATTTTAATTAACTATTGAAACTAATATTCGTTTAAGATTACATAGTTTATCTATAGGAATAAATAATCTACTTAGTTCAAAAACTAAAAAACACGCTTGCGAATTCTGAATGTTTTTTTAATTATTGCATTGTCATCGGTACTTAATATGTGTACAAAATTTCAGATCAATCCGACTACTGTAAGGGGGTGAAAATCACTTTCAAAGATTCCGTTACACAGATTAATACATTGATAGATACATGCCAAACTTATAAAAGCGTATTAATAATAATAATGATAAACATTGAATATATAAAAGAATACCGAACATACAAAAGCGTGTTAAAATACTCTTTTATGAAGCATTTTATTTTGACAAATAATGTGTTGGGCTGCAGACGTCTTAACGCACATGTTATTCTGTATCGTAAACGCATTTATCATAAAAATTTACCAGCTTTAATTTTGTGGTATAGCCGTAATTATCACTACCTATACACCAGGTAAACATAAGAAACATCAGATCAATAGAACTGTAACATTATATCTTGCTAGCTGTTGCCTGTGACTTCGTACGCGTGGAATTTACGGAAATTTCGAATCACCTTTCACGATGCATCGCTCTCATTGATCGCAGCTTGATGTTATATAGCCCATAGTCTTCCTCAATAAATGTAGGTACTATCCAACACCGAAAGAATTTTTCAAACAAACTCGTCAGCTTTAGAATATTAGAATAGATTATTGAATTATTCGTATTTAGCAACACCTTGGTATCGCCTAAATTTAGGGTAAGTGTAATAAGCAAACAAATTAACGGGCCATTCACTCGACAGTTATACTGTTCACTTCGTGTTTCATGCAAATATTTTGACCTACTTACGAAACTAGGAGAATTTTGTTATTGCGTCGCCTTGTACGTCACGTCCGCAACCAGCAAGTATCCCATAGGAATCAAAGTTTTCCCCCCGATTGAAACAATCATGTTGTAAACCAGTTATTTATTACACTAGTTTTGAAATGTTAGTGAACTGAACCTCCTTTTCATTTATTGATCTTCGTACGTGGAATTAAAAACCATATCCTAACAAATTATAGAAAAGAATATTCCGCCTGAACCACTTTATCTATTTTAAAAAAAGCATCAACATCCGTTGTATAGTTTTGAAGATATAAGCTCACAAGGGGACATACATACAAAAATAACGACGCTGTTTTATAATAAGTGCAGATGTTCATATACACACATGTATACAGGCAGACTTGATGCCTTCTGCATTCTCTCCCAGTCAACTAAAGATCAGAAATAATCAGTGGAACGTAATTTATTCCTGTCATGTTAACAATTTGTATGAGGATATCTTTATCCTTGGAAGAAAACAAACCTTGTGGACAGTTTTTTTTATCTATACTAATATCTTATCTTATTACTTTAAATGAGCAATTCTTGTATATATATATTATATAATATATATTGTATATATTTTTGAGTTCTCGGAAACGGCTCCAACGACTTTCGTAAAATTTGGCGCGTAGAGGGTTTTAAGGGCGATAAAGCCATCTAGCTAGGTTTCATATTAAAAATAAATATATTATGTCTGTTTGTCGGTGTTTTTTAGCATTGAAAAATTGCTTTAATGTCATTGGAATAGGAGGCATAATTTCGCCGCCAGCTGTCAGATTAAGATAACCGAGTGGTTAAGAATAACTGGACAGAAGACCCGGAGTTCGATCCTAAGTGTAACGATTACATTTTTGTTTAATTTTGGAAATTTCATTTTTGTTATGATTCATTTTTAAATTCGTTGGTACTTCTGTTTATTATTTTGGTTTTATTAACGTTTTTAGGATTACGTACCACGTAAATTGTAAATCTCTGTTATCTCTGGAACTGTGATAGTTAGAGAGCTGAAATTTCAACAGTCTGTCTATATCAGTTGATGATACAGCAACAAATACTCACCATCATCATCCATCCACCCATCAATCTTTCTCAGTCCACTGCTGGACATAGGCCTCCTCCATAGAACGCCACAACGCGCGGTCCTGCGCTAACTGCATCCAGCGGCCCCCGGCGTATTTGACGATATCGTCAGTCCACCTTGTTGGAGCCCGCCCCACACTGCGTCGTCCGGTTCGTGGTCGCCACTCGAGGACCTTCCGTCCCCAACGGTCATCAGTCGTCGGTCGTCGAGCGATGTGGCCCACCCATTGCCACTTCAGCGTGCTAACTCTTCGGCTATGTCGTACACACCAGTCCTTCTACGGATCTCCGCATTCCGGATCTTATCACGTAGGGAAACACCGAGCATAGCCCTCTCCATAGCACGCTGCGTGACTCTGAGTTTTGTTATGAGGCCGACCATCATCCTGCCCTAATTCCATTGCTTGGGGTTCCGTTATTTGGGATCGGGGTGTGACGAATATTATGATAATAACGGTACACAACTACAGAACCCTACTTTTGCGTGTTCAACTCGCACTTGGTCGGCTTTTAGTTTTGGTATTTAGGGGTCCGTGGCAAAATGATAAATATGACCCTATTACTGACCACTTCGCTAAATAGATATGAATAATTTCCCAAAAATCCACCCCGAGATACGCTCGGTCAACCAGATATTTATTATTATGTACATGCTTTTTATGGGACGATGGGACGTTAATATTTAAGATACCGGTTCTAGTTTGAAAAAGAATTTTTAAATTCTAACCTTTAGTTCTTTAAGTTAGCGCGTTCAAACAAACAAACAAAAACCTCTTCAACTTAGATAAGATAAGATAATTTATTTGTTGAAACATGGTATTTTTACAATAAGGGTGTTGATAACAGTTAAAGTTCTGCATGTTCAGCGGCATGCGAGGCTTACAAATATTACAAAATACTAGCTGTTGCCCGCGACTCCGTCCGCGTGGACATTTGGAAAAATTTTTTTTTCGCAATTATAGGCAGCCTATGTCCTTTCTCAGGGTCTAAAGATTGTCTGTACCAAATTTCATCAAAATCGGTTGAGAGGTTTAAGCGGGAAAGCGTAACAGACAGACAGACAGAGTTATTTTCGCATTTATAATATTAGTAGGGATAAAAGCAACATTCCGACGATAATCAGGCATGTTTGATTTGACACAGATAAAAAAAGAAATAAAAAATTAAACAATAAAATTATCAATTCATAACAATTAATAATTATAGTATAGAAGTATATATTGAGACTTGAATACTTATTCCCCTGCCTATCCCATGTGGGCGACGAGTGATAGTAAATACGTATTAACACCACAAACGTGATCTATTACATAAGTAAAAGCTTAATAATATGAAGTCACATTGAATAATTTAACAAACTTTCCGTACCAAAATTATCTATGTACACCAAAAACACAGGTTTACACGAAATTAAACCTTATTACGGTATATATAAACGTGTGAGGATTATATAAAAAGTGTATTATGTTATACGCCTGTCATTTCAGTATTTTGTAAGTGATTTCAGGTCACAGATCACGATCAATAGATAGCACACCACGAGATTTTCTGTTAACTACTAAAGCATTAATCTAACAGGCGTTAACATTATAAGGCAACTCCCGCTGAAACGACGAGAGCAATGCTCATACTCAATGTGTACGGACACTGCTGTCTCTTAGTACGCGTGAGGCGATTTTGGACGTGTCGTAATGTAATAAAAATAATGCAATTGTGTTTAGTGTTAGTATGTGTTACCTCGGCACCCCGCTGATGCAGCAGCATATTTGTAAAAGAATACAGCGTGACTAACTGTTACTACTAACTTGTTAGTTTAATCAATACTAATAATTATAAAGCTGAAGAGTTTGTTTGTTTGTTTGAACGCGCTAATCTCAGGAACTACTGGGCTGATTGGAAAAATTCTTTCAATGTTAGATAGGGCATTTATCTAGTAAGGCTTAAGGCTATATAACATCACGCTACGACCAGTAGAAGCGAAGTAGTAGTAAAAATGTTGCAAAAACGGGGAAAATTTTCTAAATTCCACGCGGACGGAGTCGCGGGCAACAGCTAGTACTAAATATGACGAGCCTCATGGCCTGGTGGTTCATGTAACATTTATTTATTTATTTGCGCGTCCAATTTAAGACCCCCATATATTTTGTCACCGTTTAAACCTTCCCTGAACTTTCACGAATATTTCAAAAGCAAAATCACCAAAATCGGCCCAGCTTTTCTCGAGTTTTAGCGAGACTCTCTCCAGCCCATTTACGTCCCACTGTTGGGCACGGGCCTCCTCCACTTTGAAGAGGTTATGGTCTACTATGCCGCGCTGATCAGGCGTGTTGGCACAGGGTTTATTTTCGAGTTTGCCGTCTCTCACAGAGAATGTTGTAAGTGTGCAATATCCCTTAGCTGACTTTTACAGCACCCTTGGGAGGAGATGGTGGGATGACACTTGTATTCTTAATCTGTCACCACACGGAGAGAGACGAGACTGACGAACAGCAACTGATTTTTATATATAAGTAGACTAGCTTTCGTACTTCGTATCCGTAAAATTTGACACCAAACCTAAACAAATTATACAAAAAAAGCCATAGTTTTAAAGATATAAGCTCACATAGGGACATACATACAAAGATAATGATTTTATTTTATAATAAGTAAAGACGCACTAACGCGCAACGATGGAAAAAGGCGCAGTTTGTGATGTATGGAATGCATTTACATTAGTCGTAGCAAAATCATACGCCGAGTTCTCATACATCAGCTACGTGAGAATAGCGCATACGTTTGATGTGTGTTGATCGCCTTGCCGGCGGAATGTATTGAGGGCGATCTGTGTTTCAGGTGTATTATGGTACTATGCTTTTAGCAGGCCTTCTTCTTACACGTGTAAATGTTAGTAGGGATTACTCGGAAGAATATTTTAGTATAGGTAATATATAATCCTTATACTTTACAGCTTCAGCTATAACACGCTTTTAAATTAATAAAAGGATGAAAGTTCATGAACATTTCACACCACGTCCTCTGGTCTCAATTAGATAATTCTTATGCAATTGTTGTTGGGTCAAGGTCTGCATTTAAGAAAAAAAACTTTAAAAAGATGGTAGCATGAGTTTTAAGTCAGTCAGTTATACAATGGAATCTATCAAAAGAATATTGATAAATAAACTTTGTATATTCATCCCTTATATCAATATATCAAGTATTAAGCCAAACTAAGCCTATAAGCCAGTTGTACAAAGCCGATACAAATAAATATGATCAGTATCTGATATTGAGAAAATGAAAAGAAAATATGAAAAAAAGACATGTGTTAATATGTCTTTTGACATTTATAGCATTTCGTAAACATTATATCAACACAAAACTGAAGGATTTGTTTATCTTTTATTTGACAGCGCTAATCTCAGGATCCTGGGCCGATTAGAAAAATTATTTCAGTGTTAGATAGTACATTTACCGAGAAATGCTATATTTAACAGGTGTGGCCAGCTTTTGCGCACAGATGATCTACTGTTTATTTTAAAATTGAGTCGCGGTCGACCTATTTCTTAGGTAAGAAGGGGGACGTTTATGCAATGTGCTTTTATACCGCCGTGCATTCTTGAAAATAGCAGTAAACTACTAAAAGTGGTCACGCTGAACGTCTCCCTACTCGAAGCATGAGCTGTGTACATGTTCATTCCTGTATCAAGTATTAGAAACATTTGGCATTGCGTGGAATTGGAATTGCATCATGGAACTTGCGAGTGATCGACCAAAATTAATCGACTTGTTTGGCCACTCCTGCTATATAACATCACATCGTACAAAGTCACGAGCAGCAGCTAGTGTCTTAATATTTCTTATCTATATCTACACTGGATCGTGTGGTGACGACTTAAGGATACAAGTGTCACCACCTTTTTTTCCTTCCCAGGGTGCTGTAAAAGCCAGCTAAGCATATTGTACACAGATAACTGAATAAATAATAATGATAATCTGTGAGAGAGGGAATACTTGAAAATAAGCCATGTGCCATCACGCCTGGTCTTCGCGGTACAGTAGATCATAATCCGTTCCAAAGTGGAGGAGGCCCGTGCCCAGCAGTAAATAAATATTCATGGACATTACACACAACGTCCTCTGGTCCCAAGCTAAGCTTATATGCTTGTGTTATGGGTACCAGAATACGGATAGACTACATATACTACTTTTCTTTTGTAAATACAGACTTATTATACATAGTAAACACCCAGACGCAGAACAAACATTTGTGTGACAATTATAAACATAACACAAATGAATGTCTGAGGCGGGAATCGAACCCGCGACCTCGTGATTGGCAGTCCGTTATATGAACCACTAGACCACGAAGCAGTGGAACATTAATGAGCCGGAGAGGAAGTTATAAGAAAAAATAATATCATATCTTTATCTAATATATAAAATTCACGTGTCACAGTGTTAGTTACCGTACTCCTCCGAAACGGCTTGACCGATTCTTCTCAAATTTTGCATACATATTCAGTAGGTCTGAGAATCAGCCAACATCTATTTTTCAAACTTTTTTTTTTTAGTATGGCAAAACAACGTTTGCCGGGTCAGCTAGTTATATATAAATCTTCTGTACGTGTGTTTGTAATTGAACTCCTCCTAAACGGCTGGACCGATTTTGATGAAATTTGTTGTGTGTATTCAAGGCGGTTTGAGGATGGTTTAGATTCACAATTGGCTGGACCAATTTTGATGGAATTTTTTGTTGTTGATTTTTACACAGAATTGTATGGCAAAACAACGTTTGCCGGGTCAGCTAGTTATATATAAATCTTCTGTACGTGTGTTTGTAATTGAACTCCTCCTAAACGGCTGGACCGATTTTGATGAAATTTGTTGTGTGTATTCAAGGCGGTTTGAGGATGGTTTAGATTCACAATTGGCTGGACCAATTTTGATGGAATTTTTTGTTGTTGATTTTTACACAGAATTGTATGGCAAAACAACGTTTGCCGGGGCAGCTAGTGTTGTTATAAATAAATTTCAGGGCTAACCATTGAACTTGGCACCCGTTAAGGTCACATTTCTTTTTATCATTGAAGTTTTTATTTCCTGTTTAAGGCTTTTATTTCCTATTAGCTGTTGCGCGCGACCCCGTACGCGTGGAATTTAGAAAATTTTCCCCGTTTATGCAACATTTTTCACTACTACTTCACTTCTACTAGTCGTTGCGTGTTATATAGCCTTAATGCCTTCCTCGATAAATGCCCTATCTAACACTGAAAGAATTTTTCTAATCGGCCCAGTGGTTCCTGAGATTAGCGCGTTTAAACAAAAAAACAAACAAACTCTTCCGCTTTATAAATTTAATTTCCTATTTATGCCTTGGATGGGTTTTATTTATAGGAATCGGAAGGCATTTTCAATTAAAAAATCATCGCGCGATCTGTATGCGGGTCTTACGAATCAAATCAAATTTATCAGAATATGGGCACAAAGGTTAGATTCATCAAGGTCCTAGAACATAATCTGCCAGTATCTGGCGTACAAATATTTTCTAAATAGAGATATAATTATCTACTATTAAGTCATACAATTAAGTCATACATAAAAAAAATGAATGATATCTTTAAATAAATAATAATAATAATAAATAAATATTCATGGACATTTCACACAACGTCCTCTGGTCCCAAGCTAAGCTTATATGCTTATGTTATGGGTACCAGAATACGGATATAATACATAAACTACTTTTCTTTTGTAAATACATACTTATAATACATAGTAAACACCCAGACGCAGCACAAACATTTGTATGACAATTAAAAACATCACACAAATGATTGTCCTGACCGGGAATCGAACCCGAGACCTCGTGAACGGCAGTCCGTTATATGAACCACTAGACCACGAGGCCCGTCCTTTGGTCCTTTGGCGGATATAATTTCGCCCAATGTGATACACCCGCACGTTAAGCTTTCACATATTTATTGAATAAATCGGCCCATATATTTGTGACCCCTGTAACTCTTTGTATTGAACAAAGTATTATATTCAATAATATTCGCTCAATGATTTCCCTTTCTTATTCAAATAACAAATTCGATATATATTTCCGTGAGAATAAATTGGACCATTAAATGTAAAAATCTTAATAATGTACTGTGATGTACCTACCTTTACAATATTATGGAAATGCCAAAATCGCATTTAAATCATCATCATAATAACATCACGCCTTTTTCCCATGGAGTAGGCAAAGACTATAGAGCGCCATCTGCTATGATCCAACGCAAATCGCATTTAAATCGGGCTACGTATCGAAATACGAAACTAATAGTGTAATATAATAATTTATTTGAGTAATTACAAGCCAACAAAAGGATGTAGACGTGTGGTAGCATGTCAAGCCAAGTTCAAGTATTGACAGTTTCCACTGCTCTAGTTCTGTGAAAAAGAACATAGTCAAACTGATTGCTGCTGTTTAAAAACACTAATGATTTATGTTGTAGCATATTTTCGAATATATAATTATGATACCTTGTCCTTATGCCCGCGCGTTGTAGCGGTCTATGGGGGAGACCTACGACCAACAGTGAACTGAGAGAGGCTGATGGATGGAACGACCCCTTTAGAACGACCCCTTTATCGCTTTACGAGTCCATAAACGCAATATATTATTCGGTCAGCGTAGTGATTGATGATTAAGTACGTATCACTACGTAGTATCAGCCTTACTTACCTGTAACAAGAAAAAATATGATTAGTTTATAAAAACGTAATAGGAATGTATACTAATATTATAAACCTGAAGGGTTTGTTAGTTTGAACGCGCTAATCTCAAGAACCACGATTCCGATTTGGTAAATTCTTTCAGTGCTGGAGAGTACATTTATCGAGGAAAGCTATATAACATCACGCTGAGACCAATAAGAGTGAAGCATTAGTGAACAATGTTGTAAAAACAAGGAAACTTTTCTAAATTCAACTCCTACGGAGTCGCGGGCAACAGCTAGTAATATAAAAACAGTAAAAAATCAGTAGAAAAACAAATTAAAACCGAATCTGCCAAATTTTTCACAAATACCCAATCCCCAAGAAATTATTGAAAACCTCCCGAAATCCTACATCCACTACTAAACTTTTCGCTACAAGAAATTCCTGCTAAGATCAACTCACGCTTGGCATGCATTAATAAACCTATAATCATATGTTCCGTCACTTTTACAGTGGCAATAATCATAAAAATGTAGTCAATATGAGTTGCATGCTATTTTATGATTCATCGTAAACACTTTATAATCTTAGTATTAATAGTTTTTATTTTTATATAGGTCTGTAGGTTTAAACGAACTATTTCATGTACACCATGCGGTTGTATTACGCACTGGCCTCCCAAAGAAAACGTAAATAAAGAAAAAAAAACATGGAACTGGAAAAACCAACATATTATACATAATAGTTATTAGTCATTTGATGAGGTCAGACACCAAAATAACACGTATTATAATAAAATCGACTTGTTTTGATGCGTTAGGGAAATTGGATTAAAAATTAAAAGTAAACTTTTACAACGCGCTCTTCACAGGCAAACTGTCGCAAAAACCACCATGAAGTAGAGACTACATACTACTTTTTTGTAAATATAATTAGGGATACATCAGTTATCCCGCGACTCCGTACGAGTGGAATTTAGAAAATTGTTCCCGTTTTAACAACATTTTTTTACTAAATGCTACGCTCCTATAGGTCACAGTGTGATTTTTTATAGGCTTCATCGATATATGTACTATCCAACAAGAATTTTTTTTCAAATGAGTCCTGTGGTTACCGAAATTAGCGTGTCCAAACTAACAAAAAAAATCTCCAGCTTTTTAATATTTGTATAGATAAAGAAAATAATGGACTAACTAGCTTAAAAAATATTGTAGAAGGGGTGCAATCGTAATGAATGCAATATTTACCAGACAATTAAATGATGCTACGTAAAATTAAACAAAATTATAATAATATACTTAGTTTAAAAACTAAAAAAATATCTTGAATATTTTTTAAATGATTGCATTGTTATCAATACTCAATTCTATGCTACCTACTTTACTTACAAAACGTTGACAGTTTATGTTGTCAGAGACATAAATTTCTGTTGTCACAATCATAGTAAACACAAGTAAACAATTAAGAGATTTTTACCTGATTCTTTAAACAAAGCGTTTTTATGTGAAATTATCTGATTGTATATGAAAGGCATACGTAGAAACACAATAATCTTGGTGAGTCTACTCATATACAATTAAACTATTACGTGTATAATTAAAAATACAAGTGTGGTCATAGTGATACTCTATGGTGATACTTCAACATGCTATTCTAGTAATTTTGATCAAGGAATTGGGTTTATTATTTTAAATTATTGCATTGTCATCGGTCCTTGTTAGGTGTGCAAAATTTCAGATCAATCCGTCTACTGCAAGTGGCTGAAAATCGCTTTCAAAGATTCCGTTACACAGATTAATACATTGATAGTTACATACCAAACTTATAAAAGCGTGTTAAAAATAAATAAAATAAGCTTTATTTCACAAACACACAATTTCACAAAAAGTATATATATAAGTGTAGCTATTACAGTAGTACAAAGTTGGTGAGCAGAGATTTACAAGATTACATTACAATTATTATTACAATCTTTGACGAATTTCCGGGTTTGACCCTGTATTGCCTAACTAGGCTAAGAGTTTAGCCTGCGTTTAGGATACAATACCTAACCCCCTGTCATTATATAGTTTACAATATATTGTGCGTATACGTACTATAGTTATAAAGAAATAAAAGTATAATAAGTACATCGCTTTTTTTACTATCACATTAAGTAATAAAATATCTATCCCTTACCTAAGTAACACCCTAATTACAGCAACACGAATGTATTATGTTGTTTGCACACAGAGTAATTTACTAAGAACAGCTTAATTTACAAATAGTTATCCTGTTTCTGCCTGAGCCTTTCGCAATAGCACCTGAGGGAATAGCCAAGAAGATAGTATCATCGTAACAGATACACATATAATTAAGTAAAACATTACACATTAACCCAACTATGTAATGGGGCAGAGTACCCAATTAACCTCGTTTACGAAGAAATTTCATATCAACTAAGTGATAACATAACACATAGTACTATGTGTTGCCCGCAACTTTGCACGCGTGTAATTCTAGAAAATTTTCTCCGTCTTGCAATACTTTTCACTGATGCTTCGCTCCTATTGGTCGCAGCGTGATTTTATTTAGCCTATAGCCATTCTTAATAAATATATATCCCACACTGAAAGAATTTAAAAAATCGGACTAGGCTGTGGTTGGTGTTTTTTAGCGCGTTCAAACAAACAAACTCTTCAGCTAAATGACATTACTAGCTGTTGCCCGGGACTCCGTTCGCGTGAAATTTAGAAAAATTTCAAATCTTTTTTTCGCAATAAAAGGTAGCCTATGTTCTTTCTCAGGGTCTAAAGATTGTCTATGCCAAATTTCATTAAAATCGGTTGAGAGGTTTAAGCGGGAAAGCGTAACAGACAGACAGAGTTACTTTCGCATTTATAATATTAAAGTAGGGATACTACAGATGTACTCGTAACACACATATTTGTTGTATCTTGGCATTACATTTAACTTTTAAGGGTCCGTACTAATAGATAAAACTAGGACCGTATTACTCGGACTTCGCTATCCATCCACCTAACTGTCACTAGGCTGTACCTCAGGAACAGTGATAGCTAAAGAGTTGAGTTCACATAAGGTTGTATTTAATAATGTATCTGTTGATTATACTGTTTATTTCATAAATATAGAGAAATGTAAAGGAATAAAAGTGGAACGTTCTTAGCACCAAAGTAATTAAGCACTTTTTGTCGTCAAGACGTAATAATGGGGTCGACGGCAGTAAAACGAATTAGGTCATGAGGTAGTGACAACATTACGTATACGCAAGTAAACGTTTAAGTTTAAGCTTTAACATATAGAACTATCGATAAAGACAGGATTTGGTTTCCACGGGGGTTTCTAAATACAGGAATATTTAGAAACCCCTGTGGAAACCAATTACTTTTAAGACAAACTTAGTAGGAAATAGATGAACGTTGAATTGTCTGGACTAACTATAATTGTAATTTAATTTTAAAAAAATATTGATTTAATTAAAAGCTCTGCTGAGTTTCTTACGCCGGTTTTTCTCAGCAGATTGCGTCCTGAACCGGTGGTAGGGAAAAAATTGGACATGTCATAAGCACATAATTTTGCTAAAAAATTATGTCAACTTCTTTAAATGATTTTTCATTTCATTCCATAACACAGAAGTCCAGTGTTCAGTATATACTAAAATTTTGTACCTTGCTAGTACTTTTAACTACCTGGTACCTAACTTCAAATTTTTAGTACCTACCTCGATAGATATCGAGAAAATGCGAAAAAAGGTGGTCCAGACAGCCTGTACTAAATACTGACCACAAAATAATTTAACTGAGTTGCCTGCAAGTATGAGATAAAAATATGGTCCTGACAACCTGACGACGTCAGGATGTCTAAACCATCTTTTTCCGCATTTTCAAAGTAATGTTAAATCTAACACGCACGCTGCGTGTTAGATTTATGTATTTAGTAGTTATTATGTATCATTTGTTTTCTAAATACCACGTAAACGAAGTCGCGGGAAATAGCTCTCTCTCTCCAGCCCATTTACGTCCCACTGTTGGGCCCGGGCCTCCTCCACTTTGGGAGGGATTATGGTCTACTGTGCCGCGCTGACCAGGCGTATTGGTACAGGGTTTATTTTCGAGTTTTCCGACTCTCACAGAGGATGTTATCTGTGTGCAATATCCTTTAGCTGACTTTTACAGTACCCTTGGGAGAAAATGGGGTGGTGACACTTGTATTCTTAGTCCGTCACCACACGGAGTTAAGCACAGGTAAACAGGTAGTTAATAATAATAGATAGTGAGACAAGAAGAGCAATTATCTGGACCTGGCGCACAGATTACCGACATGTGGAGGGTTGTATCGACAGAAATAATCCCGATAGTTGTATCGGTGAACGGTTTGGTCCCAAAGAGCCTCTCAAAACACCTAGAGAGGCTCCCCGTCAATAGCAAGTCGGTGACGGCCCAGATGCAGAAAGCAGTCTTGCTAGACGAGCCCGTATAGTTCGTCGGTTTCTCTCCCATTAGGCTCCACCACTCTGGCCGACTGTTGCCAACCTTGTCGGAGTGCGTCCTGCCGCCGTTCGAGGCGAGGCAGTGTTGTATCCAATAGATAGTGATAATATATGGTAAACAAAAAAGACAGAAATATTAATCATAAATAACAACAGCACCATGAAACCTCTTTGTTTTCTACGTATAATATTTTACAAAACAAGCTTTATCTTAATATATTCAAGTTGAACAAGCGGACAGCCAATTAGTAACAGTAGTTTATTTTATGTTTCATTACCGAGGGTGGACACTGATAAAAACGAAATAGAAGCTAGGTATTTTTTAAATTTATTACTTGTCCGTAGAAACAAGGAATAGAGCTTCATTAATTAGTTTCATGATCATTTTTGGGGCTTTTTATTAAAAGGTAAAACGTTATCCCATAATTGAGTTTTTTTTAATAAAAATATGGAACCGACTTCTAAAGTAATTTATTAATTTTGCAATTGACTTGCTATGCTTTTACTTAATAAATTAAATTAGTGGAAAAAGTGATCACCGCAAGCGGGACTTGAACCCACGACCGCGGAATACCGTTTCGGCCCTCTACCGACTGAGCAATTGCGGCCGTGCCAACAGTAACCAATTTATGCACTACAATGTCACTCGAATGAGTCTACATCGCATTTTGATGTACAACGCCATCTATCGAGACTGTTTAGCACATTCTCGACCAGCCACTTAATATTCTTTACAGAATACAATTGGACTGAAATAATGACGCGACCTTTATTTCTAAAGTAATTTATTAATTTTGCAATTGACTTGCTATGCTTTTACTTAATAAATTTAATTATAGTGCAAACCGACTGAGCTATTGCGGCCATATTGACCTATAGCTCAGTCGGTAGAGCGAGGGAACGGTATTCCGAGGTCGTGGGTTCAAGTCCCGCTTGCGGTGATCACTTTTTCCACTATAATTAAATTTATTAAATTGAATCGACTTCATGAGACCACCTCGGTTGTTTATTCTTTGATTAATTAGATACATAATATGTGATAACAATGTCTGTGCCTTTGAAATTTGAGGGAAGAACCATCAGATCCTGACCTAGTGACAATGGGACGCTTCGCCCAGTTAAAAGTTATGAGGTAACATAAGAAAAAAAGAAATCTACAGACGAATTGAGAACCTCCTCCTTTTTTGAAGTCGGTTGATTACTTAAGCTAGGCAGTCAGTTCTTTTACTTGTCACTAGGTTTTATGAACGGCGATAGCCGAACAGTTAAGATTTTTACATCTAATAACCAGAATAAAATTAAAGGGGCTCACGTGCATCAAACATTTTTTAAGTATCCAGTTGATACCTATGCTCATGACGATGTGATTGTAACAGCATTATATTTTTACTGATTACGAATAAATTATGATAATAAAGCCTCGGAACTCTTTGCGCAAGAGTTACTCGTAATCACTCAGGTTTTTTTCTTCACTTGTTGCTGTGAGGATTAGAAGGAATTCTCTTTTTACTTTTTTTATATACCAACAAAAGATAAACCAGTTTGATACATGTATTTACTACACACAAATATAGAGACAAACACTCAAACACGTACATGAATTTCAATTTAGAATATTCTAGATTCCATTTTAATCAAATTATAATCATTTTGCGGCTTTGGTGTTCAATCAGCCTTGGTCTATAAGCTACGTTCCAATCTAAAGGATTTAAACTTTTAAGCCGATCCAATATATCTATCTACGCGTACGAAATGAGCACACTTCACTAATATTATAAAGGCGAAAGTTTGTAAGACACATTACAATCTAGATTAACACATAAACCACTTTTAATCCCATGAAAAATAAGGCATTAACTCAAGGATCGAATTTTAGTTTAACTAAAACACCTAGATGGCGTTGACGTCCAATCAGAGGATTAGAAATCAATATAGATTTGTTACATACCAACGTGTTAACCAAGTTAATACTTACTTAAAAATTTATGTTGGCACAACTAAACAAAATTTTACTAATAAATGAGTTGAGATAGTGACGAATTACGGATATATTACACAAACTACTTTTCTTTTGTAAATACATACTTATAATACAAAGAAACACTAAGACGCAGTACAAACATTTGTATAACATTTATAAATATCACACAAATGATTGTCCCGTGTGGGAATCGAACCCGCGATATCGTGAACGGATTGAAGAGTTTACGGGTAATATCATACGTGACATCACTGCTCAAATGCGTTTGGGTATTGGAACGAGCAGAAGTCAGCATCGTTGTACTGCGATACCATCCGCAACGTATTCCGTCACGTAAACATTGTATCGAGCGACAAGTTCTCGTTAAAACGATATCCTCTAATGAGATCGGCGCTTTAATCATACATTAACAGCAATGTAATCTGTATCATTATCACCTTGTAGCTTTTCATAACATATTCGATAAGGAATCGAATGTCACCATGGCATGTAAATATACTGGAATTCGATAAAAAAATATTAAGGTTTCGTACGAAAAATACCTACTTCTTGCAATTTTATTTGTGTGTTACACTCTGTCTATTAGTCTGACTGACTGAACATTTTTTATTTACGGTACCGCGATGAAATCAAAAACCTACTTTTGCAGCTGCTTTGTATGTAAAAACTTATATTTAAAGTAACTTATTGTATATTAGGCAAATAATTATTCCATAATTATGTTCTTGTAGGTACAGAGCCCAATGGTGTTTCTTGTCTGTTCTTCTCCATAGGATCCCCTTTTAAAACCTACGCCTGACTTTTTAAAACAGCATGTATATCTTGCCTACTTAAAATAAAAATCTTTGGCTTTGACAGAACCCAGTGTGGAAACTAGCTTTGTACTTCATCTCAATATTACAAGTTTCAGCAAAATATAGTGGTAGGTAGGTAATTCATTTTCTTTTATCTATATTATGACAGTTAATTATTGTAATGAATAGAGCACTTTAAGCTTCGATGAATTAACTTCATTTCATAACTTTCTTTTATATTAAATTTCTCTTTTACTTTCAATCAAAATTATAATTAAAAGTATATCTAAGCGTATTTAATAAATAATAAATAAATAAATAAATATTCAGGACATTTCACACAACGTCCTCTGGTCCCAAAGTAAGCTATATTTCTATGCTTGTATTATAGGTACCAGATACGGATAGACTACATATACTACTTTTCTTTTGTAAATACATACTTATAATACATAGAAAGCACCCAAATTATAATTAAAAGTATATCTAAGCGTATTTAATAAGAAATTTAATTGAACATTCAATTACTATACAATATTTTATCAACTGCAAACATAGGAGAGTAGGTAACGTAGGATAACGATTTTAACACAAATGTGCGCAAAAAAAATAGTCATGAAATCGAATTACACAACTTGATTTCATTTCAATTAAGTTAGGTTAAGTTTTTGACACATCAGAATTAGGGCCTCTTTCACCATTCTCAAGTAAAGCGCCAAGTAGACTAATCGCTAGTTAAAGTCACCAGTAACTACACGTGCGACGTTCACGACGTTCGAGTAGCAGTAATCTTAAGATTAAAAAATTGAAATTGACAGAAGATACTCGTAACTATTACTTGACACTTAACGCTAATCGATAAGTAACTAATCAACGCTTTACTTGAAGATGGTGAACGAGGCCCTTAGTGTCTTAATTCCTTGATTGGTAACCAGTAAATGCGCATCGGAATACCGATACATGACGTCACAAACCGTTACCGAATTACCGTAATAATCTACATAGGATTAATACACAAACAACCATTGAATAACGATTACCACGCTCCACAACTAATCCCATAATAGTATCTTACAACATTTAATAATACAGTTCTATTCATGATGTGTTAAGCCCTCGATATTGATGTTTGTTATTGAGATATAGATCTATATCTTAATAGCTGTTGCCCGCGACTTCGTACGCGTGAAATTTGGAAACTAAACATAGACAAATTATACAAAAAAGCCATACTTATGAATCACTGTACGTATTAAAATAATTGGTCAAGTGCGAGTCGGACTCGCGCACGAAGGGTTCCGTACCATTATCTATGCAACATAAGGCAACGTTATTAGTATCGAGCAAGAAACGGTAAAAAAATCATGTTTGTTGTATGGGAGCCCCCCTTAAATATTTATTTTATTTTATTTTTAGTATTTGTTGTTATAGCGGCAATAGAAATACATCATCTGTAAAAATTTCAACTGTCTAGCTATCACCGTTCTTGAGATACTGCGTACGGAACCCTAAAAATCATGTTTGTTGTATGGGAGCCCCCCTTAAATATTTATTTTATTTTATTTTTAGTATTTGTTGTTATAGCGGCAATAGAAATACATCATCTGTGAAAATTTCAACTGTCTAGCTATCACCGTTCTTGAGATACTGGGTACGGAACCCTAAAAATCATGTTTGTTGTATGGGAGCCCCCCTTAAATATTTATTTTATTTTATTTTTAGTATTTGTTGTTATAGCGGCTATAGAAATACATCATCTGTGAAAATTTCAACTCTCTAGCTATCACCGTTCTTGAGATACAGCCTGGTGACAGACGGACGGACGGACGGACGGACGGACGGACGGACGGACGGACGGACGGACGGACAGCGAAGTCTCAGTAATAGGGTCCCGTTTTTACCCTTTGGGTACGGAACCCTAAAAACTGCATCATAATCCGTTGCATAGTTTTAAAATGTATAAACTCATATAGGGAATAAGAAAGTTGTTTCAACCCGCGACTTCATCTGTCTAAATATCGATTTTCATAGCTACATTAATTATTGGTTACTACTATGCCTATTCTTCACAATCACACTTACTTTTTACGGGTTATTAATTATTAGAGATACTTAATATTTTACAATACACTATATCATACACTAGCCGTTGCCCGCGACTTCGTACGCGTAGAATTTAGAAAATGTTTCTCGTTTTTGCAACATTTTTCACTGATGCTCCGCTCCTATTGGTCGCAGCGTGATGTAATTATAGCCTACAACCTTCCTTGATGAATTTACTATCCAAAACTGAAAGAAATGTTCGAATCAAACAAGCCGTTCCCGAGATTAGCATGTTCAAACAAACAAACGATTCAGCTTTATCATAATATAGACATAGATGTTATATTACAACGGTGACAAATAAGCGTACGGCTCGCCTGATGGTAAGCGATTACAATAGCCTATGGATGGACGCAACACCAGAGATATCACTCTTGCGTTGCCGACCCTGTATGAAACTTTTAACGCCCTTTTAGAAGAGTCCCATGCTATAGCCCTGTAGGAAAACCACGGCTGGAAGTTCCTTCCAAAACCTAACTTATTTAGGTATTCAAATTGAAACTGCTATGTAATGCATAGTTCTATTCATTTCAGAAAATAAAATCTAGTTTTCCATTTTTTAGGGTTCCGTACCCAAAGGGTAAAAACGGGACCCTATTACTGAGACTTCGCTGTCCGTCCGTCCGTCCGTCTATCACCAGGCTGTATCTCAAGAACGGTGATAGCTAGAGAGTTGAAATTTTCACAGATGATGTATTTCTATTGCCGCTATAACAACAAATACAAAAAATTGGACAAGTGCGAGTGGGACTCGCGCACGAAGGGTTCCGTACCATTATCTATGCAACATAAGGCAACGTTATTAGTATTGAGCAATAAACGGTAAAAAAAATCAATTTTTTGTATGGGATACAATTACAATATACAATACAATGGATGGGATACAATGGGAACAATAAAATAAAATAAATATTTAAGGGGGGCTCCCATACAACAAACATGATTTTTTTACCGTTTCTTGCTCTCATACAACAAACGTGATTAATTAAGAATTGTGTGTGTTGTTTGCTTATTTATTAATAACGTGCCTTATGTTGCGTAGATAATGGTACGGAACCCTTCGTGCGCGAGTCCGACTCGCACTTGACCAATTTTTTATAAAATTTCTCTACATACTAACGTTAACATAGAAATGACATAGACGTTATTTCATCAAAACATTTCCGTTGTCAATAGCACATATCCACGTGAATTGTCATTTTAATACTGTGTTTGTTGTTTATTTATTCTATCACAATGGAATTTGTAACAGCTTTCTAAAAACGGTGAGTTTACACAGCGTTAGCATTATTTACATAGCATTATGACGTAAGCATGATGAATACGGCCTCGATATCAATACTGGATACATACAATAACATCTCTGTCTATCCAGCCTTTTAACAACCCACTGCACAAGCCAGAAGATGTTATCTTAGAATATTCCTTTTCTAGCAACCTGGGAAGGAAAGGGGGTGGTTACACTTTTATTTTTATTCTGTCACCAGCCTGTATTTAGGCACTTAAATATTGTACTTCCTTATCCTTCTCCTTACTTCTTATAAAACAAAGTCGTAATTTTTGTATATATGTCCCTATGTGAGCTTATATCTTCAAAATTACGCAACGGATCTTGATGCGGTTTTTTTTAATAGATAGAATGGTTCAACAGGATGGCTTTTTTGCATAATTTGTTGGGGTTTGCTGTATATTGAATGAGATATGATTACATTTGCCGAACAACTCGGACGCGCGCGAGCTTTAAATGAAAACGCTGCCTTATCTATGTGAGGTACAACAAACTAATGTATGGAGGAATTGTTTGTTACCTATAGTTCTTTAAAAAAGTCCGCGAGGGCATATGTCTATCTTTTAAGGGAAACCCGCTGTACCCATAATAATGTCTTAAAAATTATAAAATTCAATAGGGTGTTTTCAAAAGCTATTTATGTGTATATGGTAATATTTTTCATCAAATTAAATAGCTTAGTTAGCTTACGCAATTAATATAGATTATAACTGCTCTTTACAGCATGAAATTTAAATGAATATCTTAGGAGATATGACGAAAAAAGAATTACGCGCGGCAATATAAAATACTTGAAACTGTTGGCTGTGCAACGCGAACGTTTCCTGGGTCTTCTATACGTATCCAATGTTTATGTTTATTGTGCTTTCACGTAAAGACTACTGGACGGATTTTCATGAAACTTTCCAATGGACAATGGAATAGAAAATGAACTTATTAATATCCTTTTTACCGCGGGTAACACCGCAGGGCACAGCTAGTATATTATATTCTGGTACTGCAGCAATAAACGTTTTCTTTCTTTCTTTCTTTCTTCATAAAATTGAACTAATTTTATAAACGGTTTGTTTTATAGTAACTAGCTGTTGCCCGCGAATTCGTACGTGTTAAGGCGCGTACAGACATCGCGAGGCGTGTGACACGAAACCCACCACGCACGGTGTTCGTCACTGACGAGTCGTTTTTCTACTGACGAATCGTCAGTAGAAAAATGGCTCCGCCAAGGCGAGACGTGCAGATTGCAGCTGCGGCCTATATAGTGATTCATTCAATAATAAAAAAAAGAGAAAAGAAGAAAAGACGCTGGTTCTGACTCTGTTATTTTCATAAAGTTGAACAAGTTCACGCAGTGATTCGGTATTGGCCGTCATGATGTATGCGCACAACGCAAACAACACCTGTCCGTCCACACGAAGCGCAAGCGCACGGCTCGTAATGAGGCGGCGTTCGCGACGATCCGTATGGCGCGAATGCTCACTGTGAGCACACTCGTCCACACAGCCCGAGGCATGCGAGACGAACCATTCGTGTCGCACGCCTCGCGATGTGTGTACGCGCTTTTACATTTAAAAGCCAAAGCTTAACAAATTATACTCAAATATCTTACTCTTGCAGCACTCTTTCTATTAATATCCATTTGATAGTTTCAAAGATATCGGCACACTTTGGGGCAAACAGAAAAAACGACTTTGATTTATAATAATAGTCAGAGAGATGATCTAACAATGATCTACATTTTTTTGTAGAAAATTTAAAGGGTCTTTCATGTGATATAGATGTTATGTGGTTATCAAATGTGTAGATAGTTCTAAGGTCGTCTCTCAGACAACAAGTATGTACACTTACATATCTGTGTGTGCGTGAAAATATGTCTTATGTGTGTCTATGATACGTCATATGAAACGTCATTATTCTATGAAGTACGATTTAGCCAGTCTAAAGTTACTTGTTCTCAATTTCAAACGTCAACCCACCGTCTATGGTAAAAATAGTAAAACATTGCAATATTGTATGTATTAAGTACAATTCTTATCTCAGTGAATAAATCATGGTGTTACAATTTATAACCCTATCTTGTAACAATGTCATTGGCAGGTTACCCTAAAATGACATTAAAAAAATCACTAAAGTGTAAATGTGATAAAACATGGATAAAACTGAAGATAGATGCGACCCTTTGCAGCCCTTTTTCAAGTATCATTTGAACCCTTCTCAATGTCACCCGTAATTTTTCAGTAAATCCATTAACAGAATCCTAATCATAATCTTTTTTAGTATCTTTGTGAAAATGTATTAGCCCTTATTCACGTAATTTTATTGAATTTTACTCATTCCATTTTGTCCATATACCTTTTTACTTTACCTTTGCACGCGTTACAGGTTTCTCCGTCTGGTGAATGATTGAAAATTAAAGTGTCACTACCACAATTCTTTCATGGAACTGTAAGAGCCGGCTGATCGAGCTGAGCTATACGTCATATAAAACGTCATTATTCTTGGAGTACGAGTTAGGCAGGCTTAAGTTACTTGTCCTCAATTTTAAACGTCAAACCGTTTGAACGCGCTAATCTCGAAAACTACTGGTTTGATTTAAAAAATCTTTTTTGTTTGATAGTCCATTTATCGAAAAAGGCTATATGCTATATAACATCACGCTGCGACCAATAGGGAGGACAGCATAACTGTAAATGTTGCGAAAACGGGGAAAATTTCCTAAATTCCACACGTACGGAGTCGCGGGCAACAGGTAGTCTGGTATATTTGTGTCACATAGTGCTGTTTTTTAGGGTTCCGTACCCAAAGGGTAAAAACTACTACCTACCCTATTACTGAGACTTCGCTGTCCGTCCGTCCGTCCGTCCGTCTGTCACCAGGCTGTATCTCAAGAACGGTGATAGCTAGAGAGTTGAAATTTTCACAGATGATGTATTTCTATTGCCGCTATAACAACAAATACTAAAAATAAAATAAAATAAATATTTAAGGGGGGCTCCCATACAACAAACATGATTTTTTTACCGTTTCTTGCTCGATACTAATAACGTTGCCTTATATTGCATAGATAATGGTACGGAACCCTTCGTGCGCGAGTCCGACTCGCACTTGACCAATTATTTTTCTACGCTTAGTCAGTTGGGAGTGTGACGGACTAAACAAATATGTTCACTTATAATGTATCTCCAAAAATGACAACATGCATCAGATAAAATAATGTTTACCGTAATATTCATCGATCATTATTTCTACGTACCCATATGTAAATGTATTTCATGTACAAATACCACTAAATCTTGGTTATTTAAATTTTTAAATTGCAAAAGTTGATTAAGCACATGGTAGATACAGCGAGTATATAATACAGCTAGAAAATAATGGTTAATTAAAACTGTCATTATGCACGATCTATGTTTTTGAATGCTAATTACTTGCTCGGCGACGAGTTTCGCTCGCTCTCTCTCTCTCGCTCTCTCTTTCTTCAGCCCATTAATATCTCGCTTCTGAGCATGGCCATCCTCCTCCTGGGAGGTATTCTAGTCTACGCTACCGCACGGACCAGGTGTCTTTGCACAAGGTTTAAGTTCGAGTCTTCTCTTACTTATAGAGGATATTATCTGTGTACAATGATAGCGATTCTACACGCACAACTAAACTTTACAAAAAAATTAATTTTGATAATATCGATAACATACTTCGGCAATGTTAACTGAAATATTTGTTATAAAAACTTTTAAGCTATTGCATAGCTTCTATCGCGGGCCTTGAGCGTGGAGACCGAATCTAGAAATTCCGTAACGAAAATATAACCTAACCCCCGCCCCCCAATTTATTTCATCCTGTTGGTACCAAGGGTAAACGCCTTCCTCAAATTAAACATCGTATTAAAATAAGGATTATTGATTATATTTGCATAAGTTGATAAAAAATGCTATGCAATAGCTTTACCGCGGCAGTTCCCGAGTGCCAAACGTCTTTATTTTTTATAGATTGTAACTAACATAAATGAGAAACAACAATAAGAAAACCAAATAATCAAAATACAGCAATAGTTGTTTTCATTTTCTAGTTAACTTATGTTTAGTTGTGCATGTAGAATCAGTACCATTGCGCATTGTGTCAAATGGTCTCAACATTCAAATAGATATTAGCTTCCTTATCCGTCATCATACAAACAATTTCACCTTCTTCCTATATAAGTACTATTCGAAATAAACCGCAAACCAACCGAGATATTCTATCAAGATGTCAAAGCTCTGAGATCAAACAACTTTTTCATTACGTACAAAGATCAACTCCTATAGAGAGATCATCACGAGATTTTCGTTAAGGACCTACGTTAAAGAAAGGCAAAGTTTTTTTTACTGATTATCCTTCCGTGATGCACATTGTTTCTCCCTGAGTAAATATATCATGCTCCCGGAAGAAATCAAACTTCTGAGAACTAAAAAGATCATGGAGTTCTTTACAGCAACAGGTTTGAAGCGATATACTTCAAAAGGGACAACTGCGTAGCACTTACAAACGTCGAGCATGTATGACCAGATGTATTAGTGTGGATGAAGCAAAGGAAGTATGTTTAGATCGTAGCAGATGGCGCTCTATAGTCTCTGCCTACCTCCATGGGAGAAAAGCATGATGTTATGATGATGATGAGGTTTGAAGCGAGAATTGTAGAAATTGGCGATCACAATATATCAATCAGGTCGCAGTAATACCAAGCGAAACATAACCTGATTAGCCACAACTTCAAAAAATAATGCGTGGTAATTATTATATTATTAGGAAACATATTCTATAGAATAATGCAATTTTATTAGCCGTAGCAAAACCACTAGAGGATTTTTCATACATTGTCTACGCGAGAATAGCGCATACGTTCCGTAACGCCTTCGCCTTGTGTGCGGAATCTATCTGGTGTGATTTATGATTACGTAGAAACTTTTTTGCGATTATTGTATTGATGTTAGGGTTGCCATTGAAATCTATAGACATGATTTTCATTACTTGGATCTTTATTACATTAATAACATTCACATGTTTGATTGTTAGACGAATACACGAGCAGATGTTTTTTTTTGAAAACGATTTCTTTTATATTTTATTCGATTTAATCGTATTAAAAGAAGATAACGAATAGAAATATTTTTATAAATCGTTATTGATTACTAACTGTTGCCCGCGACTTCGTACCCGTAGAATTCCTACTTACTTGACACTTGTCGTCATATTTTGGACAATTCACACAATATCTTTATTAATTGTAGCCTGTGTAATATTCTGATGTATAAGCCACATTATTGTAAAGTTTCATTAAAATTCAAAGAGTAGTTTTTGCGTGAAAGAGTAACAAACATCCATACTCACAAACTTTCACATTTATAACATTAGTAGGATTTGGTACGCAGATATTCTAGTGAAATGGCTTGTAAAAAAGCGCCTTTTAATGCAAAATATATAACATCTAATTACATTCGTATGAGTTTTTATAAATAAATGGTGTCTATGCTACGGAAAATAATAGTTCTTAAAATATTACGAACCGTCTATCGAAGGATCATTAATAATTATTATACAAACTGTTTTATCAGATTGAAAAGCTTTTACGAAAATAACTTTACATTAATAATGTGATATCAATAAAAAGTTACGTATACAAATATACGAATATCTTGTAAAAAGGCGCCGTAGGTACAATGGTTAAAGTAGCGGAATATAGTCTACGAAATCGCGGGTTCTATTGCCGATTAAAATACAACTTCCATTAATTTACACCATTTTCATGTCTTTGAAGAGCTTAGCAGAAAAAGACCATTTATTGCTTTTTGTAAAGTATTAGGAAAAGTACCTAAATAATCATGGACATATCCCACAATGTCCTCTTGTCCAAAGCTAAGCTTATTATATGCTTCTACTATGGGTACTAGAATGTGGATATACTACTCACACTACTTTTGTAAATATATACTTATAATACGTAGAAAACATCTAGACGCAGTACTGGGGGAGATCAAATCCGTAACCTCGTGAACGACAGTCCGTTACATAAACCACTCGATCACGAGGCCCGACATTGACGGCATTCCGCTTTAAACTAATATTGTACGATCTTGTATTTGGTGACAACCCTAATAACAGACGTAATTAAATCCAATAAAAAGCTACTGACAGACAGACAGACTGTTAACACCTTTTGTGTAAAACAAAATTTTAGATCAAACAAACAAAAATAATTTAATTAATACATTCAGTACTAAATAATTTTCCTCCAGAGAGTGTTTATTAACAACAAGTTAAGTCCTCGCTCAGTTTTCTTGACGGCTCGTTCTATCAAAGGACTGCTCTGTCCTCTGAGAATATGAGCTGTCGATCGTACCAGTTCGTACTTTATTAGATTAACAAAACAATATTTCACTGCATAACACGATAAGTATTAAGGGTAATAATTTATGTTTTACTAGCTGTTGCCAGCAACTCCGTCCGTGTGGAATTTAGAAAATTTTCCCCGTTTTTGCAACATTTTTCGCTACTGCTTCGCTTCTACTGATCGTAGCGTGATGTTATATAGCCTAAAGCCTTCCTCGATAAATGCCCTATCTAACACTGAAAGAATTTTTCAAATTGGTTCAGTGGTTCCTGAGATTAGCGCGTTTAAACAAACAAACAAAGAAACTCTTCCGCCTTATAATATTAGTATAAGAACCTACATCTGTTCTAAATATATATTTCATCCCCAGTTCTTCCCGCGAACAAAATATCTGCCTAAAAATCGGTTGTTAAAATTCAACTTTCGTTTTATACCCATAGTTTTTTAAACCTTAAAGTTGAATTCTCAAAATGTAAAAGGATGTTGCAAGCAAATTTTCAAAGGCACGTGTGGTGTTTGGTTGGTTTTACTACAATTTTACGCGTTAAAAACGGGTTTAAATCAATAAGTGGTAAAAGAACAAATTGCCTCCAGAAAGTCTTAGGAAGTTCAAAGCACTTTAGCGTCTCATCAAATTAAAATGCGTTATTTTTTACTATGAGAAACATTGTAAAAGAACGTTCTTAATATAGAATAGACTAAATATATTACTTTTCTTTTATAAACATAATATTTATATTTTTATAAACATAACATTAACGCGCATCACGATATAATATTTAAATGCCAACTATATTATTTTAAATCAAGAGTATTACTCTTCGACAATCCATCTATCAGCTTTTCCTTGTTCACTGCTGGACATAAACCTCTTCCTAAAAACTCCAAACGCCAAACCGATTGGTCTTGCGCCATTTGCATCAAAGGACTCTTCGTGACTCTAATATAATTAAAAAATCACTCCTACGAGTAAGACCGCGATTCTAAAACCTTTGCTATCTAGAGGTTTTCTACTCTCTGTGCGTAGGTACATGTGAGCATATTCTGCCATAATTACTACACTTGGCAGATGAATTGCTGATTGCAGTAATGTGTTTCTCAGAAAAAATTTGCTGCTATTGTTCATTCCTTTATCATTTTTACGACATATAGAATTAGAAATCTCAGCCGGCATCACAGAGCCGTTTAAATATATCAGCTTTGTAATAATTCAACTATAGGTGGTTCAATCCCTTTTTTTTGGCTTTTAAACGTCCCATTCACTAAGGAAACCTACTACGTCACCCTGATCTGACGTAGTAATTGAAATACAGTTCAGAGTTTAATATATATGAAAACGTCTCCTAAAACTCGGTTCATATGGGAATAATGGAGTTGCAACTTAATATTATGTTCAACCTGTCGTATAAAATTGCAAAAAAATAATAATAAAGAAGTTAAAAATATGTTCCAATTTATATTGCCTTTATTAAATACTTTCATTGAAGCAGCAGACGTTTTAAGAAAGTCATTAAAAGTTATAGCAATCGAAGTTATGAAGGCACTTTGTGGTTACTGTGTTTCTTTTAAAAAGTTGTAAGATCACACCATAATAAATCTTAATAGAGTTTTTATTTCTTTTATTCCTGTTTCTAGACATAACATTTTAAGAGGATACCAAAATAGCTTCGTGCATTTTTCTACGTACGAAGTTTTCATTGTTTCTTTAGATTGAATGGCTAGAGCTCTAATTTTTAAGTATATGTTTTATCAATATATGATCTAGGATCGCATAAACTCAGAAACGCGATTGAAAAAAGTTTTCTCGATAGAAAATCTTAGCGAAACAACCTCTCTCATTTTTTATTTTTTTCATTTGTCGGTCTATTATCGCGTATTAACTAATGAAATAACTTTCAAAACATAAGTAACTATTATATATAGAAACACGTAAATCAGAATTAAAATATATTTCGTAAATTTTGAGTAAACAAAAAAAATATCCCTAATTCTTCATTTTCTGTGCCTACTGGCTGTGTTAATATGTACGTGTCGGCGATGATATACGATAATATTGATGTAGGCCCTTAAGAGGATTCCAAAATAGCTTCGTGCATTTTTCTACGTACGAAGTTTTCATTGTTTCTTTAGATTGAATGGCTAGAGCTCTAATTTTCAAGTATATGTTTTTTCAATATATGATCTAGGATCGCATAAACTCAGAAACGCGATTGAAAAAAGTTTTCTCGATAGAAAATCTTAGCGAAACAACCTCTCAAATTTTTTATTTTTTTCATTTGTCGGTTTATTATTGCGTATTAACTAATGAAATAACTTTAAAAACATAAGTAACTATTATATATAGGAACACGTAAATCAGAATTAAAATATATTTAGTAGATTTTGAGTAAACAAAAAAAATATCCCTAATTCTTCATTTTCTGTGCCTACTGGCTGTGTTAATATGTACGTGTCGGCGATGATATACGATAATATTGATGTAGGCCCTTAATAAGATGTTATCACGTAATAATCTTATTCTATATTTTGAAGCAATAATATTAAAATCGTTGAAAGAACTTCAAAGATTACTTGCCAATTGCACTTCTGCATGGTTACTTTATTATCCCATGAGCATTTTTGTGATAATACAAATAACATGTAACTTATATAATGTAAAATTTTCTCAAATTTATTGGATAGTTTTAGCATAAAAGAGTAAAACATATCCAAAAATTCACTTTTATAATATGTTAAAAGTTTTGATTTCTTTAAATGAAATTCAGCTCGACTGTTTAATGAGTTAATTTTTGAAATAATTACTTATTTCCATACCGAAAGGAAAAACAAACTAAGATTTTTGGTGTTTTCTCGTCTGTCGGGGAGCTATATCTCATTATTCGTAACTGGTAGACAGTTTAAAACATCGCGCATCGCAGGGTTCAAATCCAGAACTGTAAAAAATACTTAAGTGTTGTTTTATTCAACTTTCGTTATATCTTATAAAGATACAGAACCCTCGATGAGCAAATCTTCTTCGTACTTAATTGAATTTCTGTCAAATAATGATTTGTAAAATTATGATTAAATTACTCCTAATTAATTCATTCAATGAATACTTCTTTAGACTTTGAGCTGCCAATGATTTTGTATTGAAAAGCGTAAACGTAACATACTTCTTTTACTTAAAAAATTAAAAAATTTCCAAAAATATAAAGACATTGTATGTCTTTATATTTTTGGAAATTTTAACATAAGTCTTGTGACAATGAGTTTACATTTGTATAAATAAGGCTTTAAAGATAGCAAACCTGAGCCTTAAAAATGAATTAAAATAAATCCAAGTCAGATTTTGGTTGCTTTCACCCTAATTTTACAAGTTAAACCTAATTTTTTTATACGTATTGGAATTTCTAGTAAATATGTGTGGTACAGTAATTTAGGGGGCTAAATATTTCTTCTTAAATATGAAGAATAAAATATACTCTATATTACTTACATAAAAATGAGTTAGTCAGCAATCGTCACAGCGCAGCACGTGAAGTTGTGCAAGTGTTATTATCAAAATAAAAAGTAGGTCAGTTTTCGAAGAAAAACTTTAACACATCGACACTAGCTATATTAAGAGAAAGGCATACATACATAGAGTATAAGATTTAAGGCATCATTTATTGCGAAATAGATAGTTTAAAATAGATTTTCATTAATGATTTTTAGATTTTGTGATCGCACGATATATCGTTGCGAGCGACGCAGTTCACACGTCCGTCGATCGCAGCGCAATAAGCGCGACTGAAAAGCTAACTGGGCGCCGAACAGTCTTCAACGACCAGGTGCAAGCCACTGATATACAGAAGCATGGATGAGCTGAATGCAAATAAAGTCAACATTACATATTTGTCTCTTTCACACACACTGTTATTTGTATTTAAGAAAGACGGTGAGAAGAGGATAAATTGATGGTGAGGGTGAGGGCCCGTAAGTTTTTAGCGTATCTAGTAAAACAAAGATTCTTTTATCCGCCCCGTTAGGCCTTCTACATAAATATTTAAGGTTGAAATGTATTTAAACACACAGAACGAGCATTATTTAGATGACAATATACATTATTTATACGCCCGGAGTGATAATAGGAATATGCGCTTTAAGTTAAATAAGGTTTTACGTAGGAGTTTTAACTTCGTTGCAAGTGTTGTTTTAAGTTTAAGAGCGCTGTTGTAATCATCTATAAATAAAGCTATGGTAAAGAAGTAAAGCTATGGTGCCATAGACATGGCACCATAGCTTTTAATGGGGGAAACTATATGGAAGTAATATATTATTTTTTAATATATTTAGAATTTCTAGTTTTATTTTTTATGAATTTCAAAGAAATCCGTTTTAATAAAGAAGTTTTATAGTTTCAAAGTTAGAATGGGAATTGTAGGATCTTGAAATTTAAAATTATAAAATGCCTTTACGGTATAACACTCGGCTTTTGACGCAAAAGGCTCGTGTTCGATTCCGCGTCAATCAAACAGTCCATTAAAGTTTTATACATGTTAAGAAACATTTTATTCACAGTCATCATCATTACCTATTAAAATTCAACATTAATGGACCGCCATAAATATGTATTAAAATTTTACATTATTGGCCTTATAAAAAAGTAATAAAGATTTTGTAGCATATAGATAATTGCAGCGCTACGTAGACTTCCACTGAACCGAAATGCGTAGCTAATACGCGTAGCTGCGTAGTAGAAGGTACCTACACACGTAGCGCGTAGGCAGACGTGTCGTAGAGATGCGTAGACAGACTACGATATACGCGTAATTTTATTACGGTTCATTAATTTAGTATCATAATATTATTACGAAAGAAAATAATAGTGTCAAAAATTATATTATACTTCAGTAAAATATCCTACAATGACACCGACTTCAAGCTGATGTTTGTAAAGTAAAATTTTATGCTATGTATAAAGCAACCTACAATTTTATTTTATCCATATTCCCTGTCTATTTACGTCCCAATATTGGGCACGGACTTCCTTCACTTTAGGAAGAGTTTTCATCGTCTTGTTATAGTATTTTAAAAGAGACTGTAACAATTATGATTTCCACAAAGGTCAGTTCCACAAAAATCACTTATTATTTATAATAAGAATTATTATACTTAATTAATAATTATTATTACTTAATTGTTATTACTGATCTTACTTAATTAATTATTATTATTACTTAATTATTATTACTGATCGTGAAACCGTGTGGCAGAGTAAGGAGTTGCATGGCAGGTTCTAAAAGGCCCTACATAGGGCGGATGTAGACCTTAAAGCCTCTGTAACCTGGCTACGCTTCGGAGATCTCTTCGGAGAATTGTTGCATTTGCTGACGAAGTTATCAAGACAAATAACTACCGGAAATATATCTTAAGGGATGGTACAGCTGACATTTGCCGAGCATGTCACTGCCCAGGTGAATCCCTTAGGCATATTGTTTCCGGCTGTTCACGTCTTGCTAACGGCGAGTACTTGCACAGACATAACCAAGTGGCCAGAATAATCCATCAGTTGCTTGCTCTGCGATACGGTCTCTAGAATCGGAAGTACCATACTATAGGTATGAACCCGAGCCAGTTCTCGAAAATGGTCATGTCACACTGTACTGGGACCGATCTATTATCACAGATAGGACGGTTGTTGCCAACAGACCTGACATCGTGGTAATAGATCGGTCAGGACGTCGTGCAATGATTGTTGATGTCACGATCCCTCATGACGAGAACCTCGTAAAAGCTCAAAAAGATAAACAAATTAAATATCTTGAGTTAGCTCGCGAGGTTGTCGACATGTGGGACGTTGACTCTTCAATCATTGTGCCGATAGTAATAACGATCAATGGTCTAATGGCCAAGAACCTCGACCAACATCTGCAGAGGCTCGCGTTAGGTGGTTGGGTCAAGGGTCTGATGCAGAAGGCAGTTCTCCTCGGTACGGCACGAATCGTGAGGAAGTTCCTGTCTCTAGAACCCTGACCATCGGTAGCTTGGTCCCTGCACCCGATGCCGGTGGAGCTCTATTTTTTACATTATTTTGTGTAGGTATATATTATGTTTTTTATTTTTTAACTGTTTGTCTCTCTCTCTCTCTCTCTCTTTGTGTGTGTGTGTGTGTATGTAATTATTTGTTTTATTTTTATGTTCTTTTAAGTTACTTAGTTATGTTAATTTTGTACGATTGTAATCTTTTTAAAAATGTAAAAAATAAAAAAAATTATAAATAAAGAGAAATAATTATACTTATTATTTATAATAAGAATTATTATTCTTATTATTTATAATAAGAATAAGAAAGCTGTCAAATCGCATCAAAATTACGCAAAGGATTTTGATGCATTTTTAGGGTTTCGTGAAAACCCTTACCCCCTTATTACAAAACGCGGCTCAACGTTAAACCCAGGTTTAACAAAATTTATTTACGAGGAATTGGATAGTTAGACCCGCTCTGACACTAGTTTGGCGTCGGTTTAAGACTAAGGTCGTTGTTAGATCTAGGATTTGAGAAAAATCTGCTTGAAATGCGCAATTGAAGTGTTTAAAAAGCAGGCTTAAACTGTGGCTTAAACTTAGTCTACGTTTTGTAATAAGGCGGTTATAGTCTCACTTCGGTGTCCGTCTGTCTGTCTGTCCGTCCGTCTAACTTTTTTTACTCAGTAACGACTGAAGGTATCAACTTGAAACCCATACGATATGTAGATGCGGTCCCTTGCTGCAAAAAATACAATCAATCTTTTACATCTACGTATTTCAATTACAACCATTTTTAAGTATTTTCGACTTATGCTAGGAAATCAAAATTCACAGGTTTCTTCCCGTTGCCCTAGAGCCTTGAACTTTGGCATAGACCTAGGCTATATAGTGCTGATATAGGAAAACATCCAAAAACTTGTAATTTGTCATCGCATCACAAAAAAGTGTTTATATTAATACCAACTTATGAAGTAGCTGAAATGTAGGCGATTCCCTATATTTCAACTACAAAATTAAGTTGGTGAGTTGGTATAAGTTTAATTAACTGATTATTTGAATGCAGTTATTTATATTTTTCGGTCTAGGTACGGAGCCCTGAGTGTGCGAGTTTACCTCGCTCTTAACAGCTGTTTTTTTATTTTATTCAGAAAACAAGTATGCACTTATGAAACATACTTTTTCGTAAATTACACTAGATGTCGCTAGATGGCTTTTTTTGTATAATTTTAAGGTTTTTATTTCTAAATTCCACGCGAACGAAGTTGCGGGCAACAGCTTGTTATGTGTATAATTGCTATGACTACTATAGTGTTTAATAAATTAAATTGTAGTGGAAAAAGTGATCACCGCAAGCGGGACTTAAATCCACGACCTTGGAATACCGTTCCGTCGCTCTTCCAACTGAGCTATTACGGCCGTGCTAACAGTAACCAATTTCGCCACTACAATGTTATTCAATTGAGTCTATCTCGCATTTTTGATGTACAACGCCATTGGAATTGGTATTGTATTGGAAAGAGCATAGCAAGTCAATTGCAAAATTAATAAATTACTTTACGTTCTCAAAATTATTATTATTATATTTATTGTTTTTTATGTTCTCAAAATTCAAATGTTATACTATAATCACAGTGATGGTTAATAAATTGCGCTAGTAAAATAAAATGTTCACATTTTATTCATTGTTATAGCTTGATACTGAGATTTAGTGGCAATAAATATTATTTATGACACAACGAACTGTATAATGGATTACTACAATAAAGTAATAGGTGCCAACGACAAGGGTCATTCACACCTATTCATTTAGAAAGTTTTTGAGGTTTTATTTATTTTAGGTACCGGCTACTGGATAAGTATTCTTCGTTGTCAGTACATAATAAATTGCTATTGTACAAACAGGTCCTAATGCCAGTGTGAACCTATGGTATCCAGCTGTGGGGTTGTACCAAAAAGTAATGTGGAAATTATACAAAGGTTCCAAAATAAAGTGATTAGGGGTGTTGTGAACGCACCATGGTACGACCGAAATGCTGACCTTCACAGAGACTTAAAAGTGGACACGGTCGCTAATACTATCAAAAAGATTTCCGAAGCCCATGAATTGAGGCTTCATCAACACGTTAACGTCGAGGCTATCCAGGTCCTTGACAATACGGATCTAGTTAGAAGACTTAAAAGAACAAAACCGTTCGAACTAGTTTTTCAATAGTGATAGTGTTAATTAGTGCAGTGAGTGCTAACTTTAAGGAACACAAAATCAAAGTGCCTTCGCCTTAAATAGAGACAATAAGAAAAGTGTTGATGGACACATTCTTAGTTATTATTCTATTTAGTCATTTAAGTTAGATTAAAATTACTTATTAGCCTTGGTTGGCTAGATTGTAATATTTTGATGAATGTGGTCTTCAAAGACCGGAGACATTAAAGGAAAGAAAAAAAACATTTTAGGGTTTCGTACTAAAAGGCAAAATGGGATCTTATTACCGAGTCACTATCTGTCCATCCATACGTCTGTGATCATGCTGTATCTTAAGAACAGTGATAGTAAGAGAGTTTAAATTTTCACATAAACATATCTATTGCCGCTATAATAACTAATGCTAAAAACTAGAACACAATAAATACTAAAAGGGACTCCTAATTCCCATACGACAATCATTTCCAGCTTAATTTGATGATAAAAAACATGATTTTGGACATGATTTTGACGGTATGATATCTTTTATGATATGGTACTGAAAATTTCGTGAGTTTCGATTCGATTTGATTTTAAATATAATCGAGTCTTTATATTCTCTAACACGCGAGTCGCGTAAGACTCATTTGTTTAAATAAAACTACATACTTTTTACAGATTTAGTCAACAGTCTATATCTCAGGAACGGTAATAGCTAGAGAATGGAAATTTTCACAGATTGTGTGCTGTTGATTTTACAACAACGAATACTAAAAACCTGAATACATAATATTAAATAAATAAATATTCAGGACATTTCACACAACGTCCTCTGGTCCCAAAGTAAGCTATATTTCTATGCTTGTATTATGGGTACCAGATACAGATATAATACATAAACTACTTTTCTTTTGTAAATACATACTTATAATACATAGAAAACACCCAGACGCAGTACACACATTTGTATGACATTAAATGTCATACAAATGTGTGTACTGCGTCTGGGTGTGTGGTGTGTCTGTGGGTACACACATTTGTATGGATATCACACAAATGATTGTCCCAAGCGGAAATATTCTCCAACACTTGCGCGACTCATTTGTTTTTTTACGGATTTAGACGCGCGTATTTGTTTTAAATACCTGAATACAATCAATTTTTCCGTGTGGTGGCGGATTAACACCCGTATTCACAAACAATATTTACTTAAATAAGTACTTAAGTATTGATGCACTGTGCAAAGGGTAACACTTCTCAGTGCGTTCCGTTCATCGAGCCTTTGTATTCATAGAGAAAACTTAGCTATGCGTTCAGTTTAACAAACGAATAGTGCGCTTCACCACTTAAGTATTGTTTGTGAAATGATTTTGCTACCCCTGTGCGTCCATGCCTACTATGAGACCTCACAGTAACGTTTGTGAATACGGCTGTAAGAATACAAGGGTCACCACCCCACTTCTTTCCCAGAGTGCTGTAAGAGCCAGCTAAGGGACAATATAAGCAGTTTACGCCTACTGTATAAGACGGAAAACTGGAAACAAAACCGTGTGCCAACACGCCTGGTCAGCACGGCACAGTAGACCATAATCGCTTCCAAATTGGAGGAGGCCCGTGCCCAGCAGTGGAACTTTAATTGGCTGGAGAAGAGAAGAATAAATTTTTAGAGGGGCCCTTTACAACAAAAGTTTTTAGAGAAACTTGATGATACCTTTACACGACATGATTATGACGGTATGGTGAGCATATTATTTCGGTATTCTTTATTTAAACTCATTATAAAATTACATTTTTAAATATAAAATTACAAAATAAAATTACATTTTTAAATATAAAATTACAAAATAAAAATACATTTAAAAATATAAAATTACGCGGAGGCCCATCGGTGTCGGGTACAGGGACCAAGCCACCGGTGGTTAGGGCCCCAGAGAAAGGAACCTCCTCACAATACGTGCCGTACCGAGGAGTGCCGCCTTCTGCACCAGGCCCTTGATCCAACCGTTCAACACAAGTTTCTTTAGGTGGTGGTCGAAACTTTTGGCTATTAATCCGTTTACCGAAATAACTATCGGTACAATGATAGCCGAGTCCACATCCCACATGTCGACAATCTCGTGGGCTAAGTCCAAATATTTTTCCTGTTTGTCTTTTTGATGAGCATATCATTATTATGATAATAAGGATAAAAAATCCTTCGTGCACGAATCCAACTCATACCTGACCGGTATTTATTTCTTATTTTATATTTAACACAAGGGTAAATACAATTTCCTCACGATTAAATTCTTTATAAATACCAACAGAGCACGGCTTATCCAAAGAATGTCTTAATGACTATCGCTCTAAATACTGACACCACGGACCAGCTATATTGGAAAGTGTATGGATGGAATTATCTCGTTGAAATCATTACTTATTATAAAACAAAGTCGCTGATTTTTTATGTATGTTCCTATGTGAGCTTATATCTTTAAAACCATGCCACGGATTTTGATGATTTTTTTTTAATAGATAGAGTGGATCAAAAGGATTGCTTTTTGTATAATTTGTTAGGTTCTAAATCCAAAACGTATAAAAATATTCACTATAATCATATATCATATAAAAAAAGACGATATTTAAGTAAAATAAGGTGAATATTGTGCATATTCACCTTATTTTACTTAAATATCGTCTCTATTCTAATACTGATAACTACGCTCTTATTTGCATTTTTCAGTATCTGAAATGTAGTAGTAGTAGTAATATGTACGTAGTTACAAATTTTACTTTTGAAAATGCGGCATTAGGCATTATCTCTGCTTATTGCTACTTTTGTTAATGGAAAAAGTGTAATACATTCAAATGGTTCTACAAAATCAGTGGCGTAGTGCTACGTACTACGCTAAAACTAGTCTATAGTTAACGTATCACGTAGCACTCAACTGCTACGCTGCTTTTAGAATATACTCTACGTAGTACACAATGCTACGAGTACTATATTCGTAGATTATGCAATATGATTATGGTTGCCACGCGTCAAAACTAAATAATACTAAAACATTAAAACATTTAAGATACATTGTGTAACTTTAGAACCGTAGTATATACTCGTAATTTTATTCTAGAATAACTGGCAGTTTCTGTATTGTTATTGTAAATTATGTTAAAAATGTTATTGTTTTTTATATCCATATGGTCAAAAACCCCTAATTCTAGTTTATAAGGTAGAAATTTTAAAAAAATGTTTAGGAAATCATGAAAACAATTTGTTGCTCAAAATATATTACAAAACATTGGATGGGATGATTGTGTAAAAATCCTCTAAACCTTTATAAGTGTTATCAATATTTTCCGATCCTCTTCTTCCTGTAACGTCTTACAGAAAATAAAATTCATACTGCCAGCATTTTGGTCAAGGCTTAGAGTGGATTTCATAATGACACACTGTTTTGAATTTAAGAAATGGGACGAAGAAACATGTCACCTGTCTTCTAAATACGTCATCAAAACGATAATGCACAGGTTGCGCTCAATAGAAGGAAATTCTAAGGTTATAACCTAATCTACTTAACAAAGTAGTATATACATACATAATTATTACATATCTAACATTTACTCGAACAGCATATATTTAACGTAACAACTAAAACTACTTTTACGAAATTTATAGCGCGGAATTTAATGTTACTACTGCGGAATTTCTAGAAACTGTACAACTGCCATTATCAAAGGGTTTCAGCTATTTAAGTCACAAAGCGTTTAATTATGAGTGTTTCTAGGTACCTATTATAAGTATGTATTTACAACAAAAAGGTAGTATGTATATGTATTCTATCCGTATTCTGGTACCCATAACAAAAGCATACAAGCTTAGCTGACCAGAAGACGTTGTGTGAAATGTACGTGAATATTTATTTATTAAATTTATTTATTAAAAAGAAAAATAATTACAGCACTATTTTAATGAGACATCTTTATATTCACATGCCTTCCTTCCTCTTTCTATAATTTTACTGCTCCGGCTTTACAATTATGCACCATCGTAGCTTTCATTTTCCGGAAGTTAATTTTTGAAACGTCAAGAATGTATGAGAAAGATTTGACAAATATTAGGGCCCCCGCGCACTAGGCGGACATGGCTGCGCAGCCAGGCTGCGGCAGCCAGTCAAACATATGACGTTGTATGGGAGCCCGCGCACTAAGCAGCCACGAAATCTCGGCTGCGGCAGCCAATGAAATGCGCCTGTTTGTACGGCAGCCAGCTGGCTGCGCGCAGCCAGAACGTGTGTAGGCGAATGTATGTGGCTGCGATCAGTCTCCGCACACTAGTTTATCAAACGATTGCACTGACATCCTCGTGTAGTTAAAAAACCGGTCTGGGAATGCGCGAATATCTTTGAAATAGGTTTGGAATAAGCCTTTTGAGTCTCTTTCTAGAAAAAGAGGATGAATCCAGTGTCTTTTCTTGGTTTTGCGTTTTTTACGAGATAGGTAAGCAATAATTATAAGTTCTTCCACGTCTATATTGCTCGACAGTAGGATCTAGTCGTTGGTTGGCTGTTATAACTGGCTGCGCAAATATTCTGGGTGCCGCAGCCTGGCTGCGCAGCCATGGCTGCCTAGTGCGCGGGGGGCCTTACGCACTACAAAACATAACAATTCACTATGATTATAAGTATGTATATATCCGTATTCTGACACACTTTAGACAATCATCTAAGCTTAGCTTGGGACCATAGGACTTTGTGTGAAAGTCCATGAATATATATTTATTTATTTATTTATAATGTTCTTATTTCCTTTCACACTTCCACAAAGAGGGTGGTCACACTTGTATTCTACTACTTCACTCAAAATCAAATAGAATCAATCTCAATACAGCTAAACCAACTTCTTCTTCTTCTGCATCCCATTTACGTCCCACTGTTGGGCACGGGCCTCCTCCACTTTGGGAGGGATTACGGTCTACTATGCCGCACTGACCAAGCGTGTTGGCACAGGGTATATTTTCGAGTTTTCCATCTCTCACAGAAGATTTTATCTGTGTGCAATATAACTTAGCTGACTTTTACAGCACCCTTGGGAGGAAATGGGGTGGTGAGACTTGTATTCTTAATCTGTCACCACCTCTCCTCTCCAGCCCATTTACGTCCCACTGTTAGACACGGGCCTCCTCCACTTTGAAGGGATTTTGGTCTACTGTGCCGCGCTGACCAGGCGTGTTGGCACAGGGTTTATTTTTGAGTTTTCCATCTCTGTCTGTCCAGTAACCGTCACCACACAGAAGGCTAATCCAACTATGGTCAATAAAAAAAAGCAATCTATACACAAAAATTCAATCGAACTAGAATTTTCAGAAGTGGGATAAGAAATAGTCACAAAATATCTTTTGAACGTCACATAGGATATAATATTTGATGTGATGTCAACATCGATAGGTCCTAACTCTTTACGAGAATCGACAGCGTAATTTCAAAGATAGACATAAGTGGGCCATGACTGTGTAGTCTACGAAAGAATATTACTAATATAAATGCGAAAGTTTCTATCTGGTTATATGGATAAATATTATTGGATATGTCAGTGTATCTAATAAATAAATATAAATATAAATATTCATGGACATTTCACACAACGTCCTCTGGTCCCAAGCTAAGCTTATATGCTTGTGTTATGGGTACCAGAATACGGATAGAATACATATACTATTTTCCTTTTGTAAATATATAAATATAATACATAGAAACACCCAGACGCAGTACAAACATTTGTAGGACCGTTAGAAAAATCATACAAGTGATTGTCCCGAGCGGGAATCGAACCCGCGACCTCTTGATCGGCAGTCCTTTACCAGAACCACTACACCACGAGGCCCGTCATGCAATGCAATGCAATGCAGCGTCTTGTAAAATTTATTTAAATGAATTGTGCTTGACGGGCCTCGTGGTTGAGTGGGTTATGTAACGGACTGCCGATCAAGAGGTTGCGGGTTCGATCCCACTCGGGACAATCATTTGTGTGATTTTTCTAATTGTCATACAAATGTTTGCACTGCGTCTGGGTGTTTCTATGTATTATAAGTATGTACATATTTACAAAAAAAGAAAAGTAGTATATGTATTCTATCCATATTCTGATAGTACGCGTCACGTAAATAGAACGCTGGAAGAAAGTGGTGGGGGCGTTTTTGCGCATGGGTACACTCTCGCACGAAAGTTATTTTATTTTTGAACTAGGCTTTCGTTGGTACCTACATATTTGTTATTATTATTAGATAATATATTACATAGAAAAATATATTAGATAAAATATCAATAAAATGAATTAAAAACATGTTTGAATTATGTATTAAAGAATGTTTACGAGAAATAAAATTAAAGTAATATTGAAACTACTTCCATTAAATCATGATGTTAGTTAATGTCTGTTATTGGTTGTGTTTTTTCTTTTATTTTTGCCGGGAGTTCGGAAAGCTAAGAAATTCCGAATCTTTTGAACTCTTTACTATTCGTCTCACTGTCGACTCGGAACATTTTGTTGCCTCTGCGGTCCGTTTCATACTTTGTTTCAAATAAATTAACTGCATTATTATCAGCTTCCTTCTTCATAAAACAGTATACGTCATAAATCATTTTTCTAACTTCTCTACCCAGAATTCGAAATGTTGTTCGACAGTTGCTAATGTCAAACTTGAAAATAATGCTGCCACATTTTTGGCAATGGTGTTGGCCAACCGTAACTTTTTTGTCCCGGTTAGTACTGATTATTCAAACCGACCAGAAATGTCGTTTCAGCTATGCGAAGTCGTACGCGCGGATTTGGGAATCGCAGCGTTGTATAATAAAATATAAAGTAAAATAAACATGTCTTCATAAAAAACAAGATTAAAAATTCGCCATTTTACGGTTAGTCATTATTTGATTCTCGTTGCACTGTTCTATGATTCTGGCGAGCATAGCACTATGCTGAACTCTAGAAACGTTATTAGTTATAATATGTTCGCTTGAGGGAGTTTGTACGCGCATATTACAGAAATACACAGGGTTGCACTGGTCGTATGAATCCGTAAAAATAGTTGACTTTAATTAATTTACAAAATTAAATAAATCTGCTAAAGATTTACGTATAGTTTTTGTTTAATAACGGTTGGAGGACATGACTATTTTAAAAGTGTAATTGCCTAGCAACACAGTGAACGTCAAATAACATTTCGTAATTTAAAACTTTTGTCCGCGATGGCATTTCTAACTGATGCATCAATAAGGCTTGTTGCAAAAATATCTATATATCGATATTATTTTTTAGATACGAGTATATCAATAATTTTGGGCGTTATTTAATTTTTCCATATATCGATATATGGATATAAAATTTCAAGTATCGAAAAGTGATATTTTTTTTCAGATCGAAAACTTTTATAAGTATTTTTTTTAATAACTAATTACTTGATATGTTTTATCTTTTTTTGGTTGACTCTTGATTTGATGCTTTTTAATTTGATACTTATGGTGGTTTTTTAGTTGGCCACTCTGTCTGTCAATTTCAACCTTAGATTTTAACTGTCTGTCTGTTGACCGAGAACCTGTTGAACTAGGCATATACGAAACCCTTTGTGTTTGATTCCTACTCGCACTTGGCTAGTAAAAATATCTTTTTAATAATAATAACATATCTTTTCTAATTTAGATATTTTTATAAATATCGATATATCAATACACCGACATTATTTTCGTGTCTGACATCCATAGCACCCGAACACCCCCCGCGCCCTATCTCGTGTCACCAAATAGACCGATAAATCGCCTATGCGCAGCTTGACAGCCAGCGTTCTTTTTACATGACGCGACCTATACCCATAACACAAGCATATAATATTAGCTTAGGACTAGGATAAAAAAAATCGAATCCGGAAATCGGAATCGAACCCGCGACCTCTTGATCGGCAGTCCATTACATGAACCACTCAACCACGAGGCTCGTCGTATTAAAATTCATTTCTTTTATTAATTGTATTAAAATCTTTAGTAGAAAGTTTAGTTAACATTACCAAATGCGTGAATTATTGATACTGACGGATAGCATCTTATTGTAAAACAAAGTCGTTATTTTTGTATGTATGTCCCTATGTGAGCTTATATCTTCAAAACCAGCCAACAGATTTTGATGCAGTTTTTTTTAATAGATAGAGTGGTTCAAGAGGATGACTTTTTTACACGCTTTATATTAGCTTCACTTGTATGTTTGTTTGTATGTTTGTTTGTATGTTTGTATGTTTGTAACCGACTCCTTTGGACCCTATTTTGACCCACTTTAAACGGTCAGATTCTATTCAAATTTTGCACACCTGTCAAAGACCGATGACAATGCAATAATTCGATTAAATAAAGCGTGATTTTTAGTTTTTTTAAACTACTATAACTTTTATTTTTGTATAATTTATTTAGGTTTGTTGTATATTGACGGAGGAGGGGCTCAATAACTATTGACACCGGTGAAACCGCGGGCATTAAAAGTAGTATCATAAGTATAAATAGATCTTTTTGATAAAAAAGTTAAGTTAACATTGCCGTGTTATTGACACTATCAATTTTAAATTTTTAGTTTAGATATTCACGTAGAATTGACATTGTTCATTTTTTTTAAACTCTTATTTCAAAAACCATTTCGAGGAATAGAGTTTCTGATCATGATCCATTAGTATTTTTCGGAAAATTTGCTATATTAACGATATTTTTTTCCAAAAAAGCAAATGATCTCTATTTGCCCTTGAAATGAAGGACTTAAAATATTAAAGCGTTCTAAGGGATATACTTACTCTATGGTGGAGTTGAAATTGATCTATTATATCAACTTGGTAACTTTGAAAAGATGTATTGCAATCTGTCTTAAGTCTATCAGGAAAAGTCAATACACAGATTGCGTACAATGATGACGTCACAACATTTAAAATAAAATCTTTAAGTATTTTTTACAAATTCTATATAGTGAATATTTCAATAATATTGAAATTAGTTTCTTAATATTTTCTAAAAAAAAATATTAAAACAGCAGGTCGAAAAATTATGAACAATGCCAATTGGTACAATTACCCAGTGTTAAGCACGCAGTTAGTCAATCACATATTCTGATTGCAAAACCCAAAACAATTATTGTTCAAAAGTTAACACAAAATAAAAACAAAGTCACACAATAAAATATTATGTTAAATGCTCTCACAGCCACATTTTAATTCAGAAATGTAATATAAAAATACCAATACGCATACCGAAGTCATTGTGAATTGTGAATTCATTAGGAAAATATTTTTCTAATTGTTCTTCATGAATTATTTCAGTTCGTACATCTGTTCACTGTTCGTGATTCTTATTTCAATTTAAATACGCCATAGCGTTGGTTCGTTTCAAGCGATTATCATAATGGCAATATTAAACACAAAATCGAGATTGAAACACTATTTTTCTCTTTTTTTTATTATTTTACTCTAGCACAATATGTGTTATACAATTTCTTTAATCAATGTACAATCAGCATCATAACTTTTTTTCTATTTACGTATATTATTACTAGCTGACCAGGCAAACGTTGTTATCAGATTAACGTTGTCATCAAATTGTCAGAGGTAGACAACCCTTATCACTTAGGGTTATAAAAAAATAGATAGTAGCTGATTCTCAGACTTACTGAATATGCATACAAAATTTTATAAAAATCGGTCAAGCCGTTTCGGAGGAGTATGGAAACGTACATTGTGACACGAAAATTTAATATATTAGATGTTTTTACGGAGAACAAAATATATTACCGTCATGAAAAATCTTTTGTATTTCTTGATCACGTTTGCATTGCATTTTTCGTAGTTTAATAATTTATTTAAAACCGCTTTTTATGAATTTACACGCATGTCAAAATTTTGCCCGACGTTTCGATCTTTCAGTCATCACGGTCACGGGTGGGACTGATAAAAATACGCGTCTAAATCCGTATAATATGGTTTTATTTGAATAAATGAGTCGCGCCAGTGTTAGAGAATATTAAATTCTAAAAAACGTCGGCAGATTTCTATAGTTTTACGTCATTTATAATTATTGTATTTAAAGTACTTAATACTTCTTTTGGAGTGTTTGGAAAGATAATGAGAGCAGAATTTAATAACAATAGAAACTAACCTCCTTCTCTTTGGCGTAGTAGAGCGTTCTGCCTCGAAGTCGAAAGTAGCGCCGCTGCCATCTCTGGAAGCTGCGCGTCTGCTTCATCAGGTAACCCTCCTTGACCACGGGCTGAAAATAACAAAACGTATATCAAACACGGTCTAACACCATCTCTCACTCTCTCTCCAGCCCATTAACATCTTGGTCATGGGCTTCCTCTAATTTAGGGGGGATTATAGTATGCCGCGGTGACCAGGCGTGTAGGCACAGGGTTTATTTTTGCACTTTCCCTCTCCCACAGAGGTTTTTGTCTGTGTACAATATTCCTTACCTGGCATTTACAGCTTCCTGGAAAGGAAAAGGGGTAATGACACTTCATAATACGTCATCACACGGACTCCCTACATAAATATTACAAACTTTACTTGTATATAATATTAGTATACTTTTGTAACTAGATTTATCCTTCCATTTACTATGTAATCATGAAGTAAATAAGTAGTAAATATTTCTAAACCACGAGTGTACGTCAAGCGATAACGTTTATTCGGAAATTGCTAAAATATACATAAGCTAGCACATATTGTGTCGCGCCAACCACTCACATATTCAATCATCTTCATACCGCTTAAGAATACCACTCGATCATACGTCTAACACAAGTGAATTTAATCAAACTTGGCTACAAGCATGTATAAATAAATCTATACAAATATTAGAGTTTGTTTGTTAGAACGCGCTAATCTCAGGAACTGCACACTAGTCCGATTTGAAAAATTATTTCAGTGTTGAATAGTATTTTTATCGAAGAAGGCTATAGATTATAAAACATCACACTGCGATTAATAGAAGCGAAGCAGTAGTCAAAAACGTTGCAAGCGGGAAATTTCACAAGAACACGACGTCCTTTAGTCCCAATCTAAACTTTTATGCTTATGTTATGGGTACGGATATACTACATAAACTACTTTTGTTTTGAAAATACATAGAATACATATACTACTTTTTTTTCATACTTATAATACATAGAAATGCCTAGACCCAGTACAAACATTTGTATGACATTTATAAATATCACACAAATGATTGTCCTGTGTGGAAATCGAACCTGCGACCTCGTGAACAGTAGTCCGTTACATGATCGACCCGTCGATATGTACACTTAGTATATAGAAAAAAATATTTAAAAAAATATAAAAGTTTTTATAAAGTTTTACTTATTACCTACCATTTACATTTCTCTTCTCCAGCCTATTTACGTGCCACTGTTGGGCACGGGCCTCCTCCACTTTGGGAGGGATTATGGTCTACTGTGCCGCGCTGACCGGGCGTGTGGCACAGGGTTTATTTTCGAGTTTTCCGTCTCTCACAGAATATGTAATGTGTGATAAAGGGTTTTAAAAAAAAATCCCTTTATCAATATCCCTTCATCAATGACTTTTACAGCACCCTTGGGAAGAGATGGGGTGGTGACACTTATATTCTTAATCCGTCACCACACGGAGGTCCACACCACATTTCTCAGTATAGTATATAATAAGTTCTCGTTTTACATTTTGCTTTGGAACCCTGAAAAAGTAATTATAACCTGTACGGTATCGGATTTTACGATGGTTTTTCCAGTTTGTGGCCAGCGCATTAAGATTATTTACACTTATCATTTTTTCTTTTTCAAAAATCCGGCCAAGTACGAGTTGGACTCGCACACAAAGGACCCCTTACTATGGTAATACATTCGTCATATAGACCCCAAATAATACCAAATTACGGAAGCACAAATAACGGGATAAGTGCAGGAGATTATTGATAATGAGTCATTGTTGATGTAGCAAGAATATAAACAGTTACGTTCTTATTCATAATGACTTATAGGAGGTTTAAACGGAGATTTTATCGGAGAGATAATAAACGTTTTAGCTTAAAATAACTATTATGAATAACAAGTTTTGACAATTTAGGCGAACCTATTTTAGCGAACTTTTAAACCTCCGATAAGTCATTATAAATAAGACCATTAATTGTTAGTTGAGGCAACCAACTGTATATATTATACCTATTTATTATGTATGTACTTTAGATATTATTATGTACTTCAAACGCAGTCCTGTCACGAGCCAAGATCTGCATAAGAAGTTTCCTCCTTGTCTATTTTTATATCGGCAACTCTCTGTAACTTTATTATCCGCACGGTTAAGTTCACGTGATGTCGCTCGTGCATAACTGTACGCTACTTAAGTTGTCGAGTTCCATTACAACCGGAGTGAACAAATACTTAACTATTTTCCGGAAATTTATTATGATTCTGATCTTAGAAATAAATTAGAGCTGATTTAGACACAGTTCGGTTCCCTGCTGCGTGAAATAGTTGCTAATATATACAAAATATTACACACAAAATCATCACAAAATCATCCATCTATTAGCCTCTCTCCATCCACTGTTGGACGCCTGATCAGCACGGCACAGTAGACCATAATCCCTCCCAAAGTGGAGGAATCCCGTGGCTAACAGTGCAAGTGGAACGCTATTGGGTTGGAGAGAGAGAGCTGTTGTCAGTGTCTTCGTGCGTGTGGAATTTAGAATCACCTTTCGTCGCACTTAAAAATTAGTACTACACGTTTCAAATGAGAATAGGACTAGCAATGACAATGATTAGGAATCTGTCAAAAGTGATTTGAAAAGTACCTACTGACAGCAACGAAACTTTATTTGCGAATTAATAAATTATTTTTACGTTTTATCTAATCTCAGTTATTCTAAGAGAAAAAATATCAAAATTTTTTGAGTGATAATACTTATAACAATAATAAAAGAAAACTATTTGATTTCAACATTTCGTCGTTGGAAACGATAATATTATGTACAACTACCAACCGCCATTTTGTCGTTGTTATTGTACATTGTCGAGTTTTGAAGCTTGGTTATGTTTTATTTTTAATGCTGTTAGCTGTGTGGTTGTTCCCGTGAAATATATATATAACTAGCTGACCCGGCAAACGTTGTTTAGCCATACTAAAAAAAAAAGATTTAAAAAATAGATGTTGGCCGATTCTCAGACCTACTGAATATGTATGTAAAATTTCATAATAATCGGTCAAGCCGTTTTGGAGGAGTACGGTAACTAACACTGTGACACGTGAATTTTATATATTACATTAGATATATTTTTTGTTATTTGTCGCAGTTTTTGTTTGTTAGTGTTTTTATTTTGTATTTGTCTCAATTTGCTATTGTTTGTAATTGTATTTATCTCGCTAACTGCTCGAAAATGAGTAAACGATGACGATAAAGTGATAAATAAATTATACCTATTATAAAAATATCTTGTTTTGCTGATCCTACAAAAATTGTTCGAACTGACAGCTATAACGTCACAACATGGCGCGGGGTCAATCCTATTCTCATTTGAACGGCATACTAAGTATCTTATTGCATTTCAGAGACACAGACAGTGTTACTATCGCATTTATAATGATCAAAATATCATAATCACCATCACGCCATTTTCACGCCCTTTTCCTATTTTTTTAAATCTTGTGTTTTAGAGGCTTTGTCAATTTTGACGATGTCTTCCGCCTTTTTTTCCTTAGGAACAGCAATACTTAAATGGAATAAATGTGAAGAATATGTCCTCTAAATATAACGTTACTAAGTTCGCTTTGAACGTCAATATTAAAATAGAACAGCCGCAGGAACTATGTCTTGCCATAACATAATTATCTGCAAGTACAGTACACTTAGATGTTCACTATAATAATGTTAACCTCAGGTTATAATGTGATTTCCCTGCCATATTATTGGCATGAAGATCGCAGTTTCCTGTATATTGGGGCCAATTTTAATGCGTCAAAGACTTAACTTAAATGAAAACAACTATGGTGTATTTTTACATAATATAAAACAAAGTCGTTCTTTATGTATGTATGTCTATAACATTATTTTGTAGAAATAGCTTTAACTAATGTCTTCGATATTGGAATGATTTCATTAAAATATCTCGATAACTATGAAATAATGTGAACTTATATTTTCATAAGTACGCAATGGATTTTTTTCATGTGGTTTTCTTTAATGGATATGGTGGTTCAAGAGGATGTTTCTTTTATACAATTGGTTAAGATTTGTTGTATAAATAAAACTACTTTTTACGGATTTAGACGCGTATATTTGTTTTAAATTTTGGCCCGACGTTTCGGAGACTTTGCAGTCACCATGGTCACGGGTGAGACTCTCTCACCCGTCACAGAACAGTCTCTCTCTCTCTCTCTCTCTCTCTTTGTGCCCAGCGGTGTTACCCGCGGTAAAAAGTATAAAAAATAAGTTAGTTTTTTATTATCCCACGGGATTAATATCGCAATGAAAACAATGGTAGTTTTTGTACACCGCCATCTATCTTCCAATTCTATTTTGAATTGGTAGATGGCGTTGCAAGTTACTGAATTGAGTGTTCTTTAATTTCATAATACTAATTTCGTATTTTCTAAATAATTATCTCTTGATTGAGAGGATCGATTGCGATGTAACAAAGACTAAGTAATGCCTTGAGTTGTGTACAATTTTTACGTATAACATTTATATTCCAAAGTGCCGTATATTTTACGTGATGTGTGCTCAGACAAACAGACAAAAATTTTTTTTCTACAGTTTTATTATATGTATAGATTACCATATATCAACTAAAAGATTAATAACTTTAATTTAGTTCGGTCGCAATACGTAAGGTAAAAAAATCACCTTGGCAACACAAAGAAAATTATAACTCAGTATAAATAAGTTTGAGGACAATTTTGTTCCTTCCTTTTTTAATGTCAACAACAAAAGACTTAATTAACTTAACAAAACCTTTGTGGGCTTTCATATCGCCTCAATTCGTAAAGATAAGCAAAGTTAAATTATCATGGTTCATATAACGGACTGCCGATCATGGGGTCTCGGGTTCGATTCCCGGTCAGGACAATCATTTGTGTGATGTTTTTAATAAAATTGTCATACAAATGTTTGTACTGCGTCTGGGTGTTTACTATGTATTATAAGTATGTATTTACAAAAGAAAAGTAGTTTATGTATTATATCCGTATTCTGGTACCCATAACACAAGCATATAAGCTTAGCTTGGGACCAGAGGACGTTGTGTGAAATGTCCATGAATATTTATTTATTTTATCATTACTAATATTCATCATACCGTCAGTAAAAAAAATGTAAAAAAAACGGGGAAAATGTTCTAAATTCCACGCATACGAAGCTAGTAACAGAAATAAATACGAAAATTTGTGAGAATGTTTTAATTTTGATAACATGTTTGTTAATTTTTCACGAAAAAAACTATGGAATGAACTTCAGTGAGAATAATATCTCTCTCTCTCTCTTATCTTATCTTATTAACGTCTGGCAGCTGGGCACAGGCCTCCCCCACTTTGGGAGGGATTATGACCTTCTATGCCGCTCTGAACCAGGCGTGTCGGCACAAGGTTAATTTTCGAGTTCTCCGTGTCTCACAATAAATAATAATAATAAATATTCATGGACATTACACACAACGTCCTCTGGTCACATGCTAAGCTTATTATGCTTGTGTTATTGGTACCAGAATACGGATATAAATACATAAACTATTTTTCTTTTGTAAATACATACTTATAATACATAGAAAACACCCAGACGTAGTACAAACATTTGTATGACATTTATGGATATCACACAAATGATTGTCCCAAGCGGGAATCGAACCCGCGACCTCATGAACGGCAGTCCATTACATGAACCACTACGCCACGAAGCCCGTCAGATCAATAGATTATAACTGTTTATTATGTCCTTTAGCTGGATCTTACAGCAGAAGAAATAAGGTGGTGACTCTTGTGTTTTTAGCCGTCACCACACAGGTAAATAACTATACTAATATTCATAAGATTACTGCTGTCATTAAAGTAAAAATGTGAAGGCTGTTTCATTCCACATTTTATTGTAAGAAACACAATAGAATAAAATGCAGGCATAACAATAGTATGCAAAACGGAGCGCAATCTAGCATATTGTTCGCAATAAGAATACTTCCTTTCTATGCAAATTGCAATCTCGTTGTATAAGAATGGCGTGTGGGCACAACTTTATAATAGAAACGGGCAAGTACGAGTTAGATTTACGCACGAGGTTTCCGCACCATCTATATTTCTTTATCATTACTTATTATAAAACAAAGTCGTTATTTTTGTATATACAAAGTGTCCCAAAATTCAACGATAAGCGGGCACCAGAAGTTAGACCTACTCATGACTACTCAAGAAAAAATGTAAAAAAACATTTATCGTAATTTAGTTTAGAGATATCAAGAAAAGTATTAAAACCTTTGAAAGATGGGGAATTCCAAAAAGTTCTGTGCAACGAACTTTTTGGAATTCCCGTAGATGCTTCTATGGCCCGTACGGAAGTAGTTGTATCAAGTTCTATCTCTTTGAGAACTTCTTCATCTTGTTCCAATCTAAGTATTCCAGCGTTTCTCCTGGCAGATGGTTTGCGACCCTCCACATACGCTTGGTGCACGTTAATAAATCCTCGGTAATCCGGATATCTCTGAGCATTCGGGTAACTTTCTCGATAAAGTCTGCTAGCAGCGTTAGCATTGCAGCGACATTCTCCATAAATGAGGTGCATATTGGCTTATTCCAACGGCGTTTATGGTAGCGGCATAATGGGTCAATGGGAAAATTGTGGTAATTATAGTTAAAATACATTAGGGGGTGTCAATTTTCAAAGGTTTAAATAAAATTAATATTTTGGTATTTACCAAAATATTAATTTTATTTTGTAGAATTAGTTAAGTTTACTAATATCCACACCTACCTACCCTATTGTGCAATAGGGCAGCTTACACTAATTGTCCAATTGTTGCCCGACAGCCCTTATACTCTATCTTTTTCTAACGTATAACTTCCTTATATCTATCTCTTTCTAACTTGTATAGTTAATTGCCCACGCACACGTGCCATTCAATTCGAAGAATTAGCAACAAAATACCAATTCTGGACTCAGTAAACGCTATTAATATCAAAAACAACAAATTATGAATTTCGTGCCTGTTTAAAAATTGTTCACAACTTTTTTTTTGCGAGATTTTCTAAAGTATTATACCTATATATCTTTAGTTGCGTATATGTATATATCTTTAGTTGCGTCAACTTTTAAAAATACTTGCCATAGTAGTGTCAGTACAATTTTTTTCACCACGCTGAGTGAAATTGAACTGAGAGTAAAAAACCTTCAAAATTATAGGGAAAGTATCAGCTTTGATTGCTTATTGCGTAAAAACTTTATGTACTGTGGGCATTTTAATTATTGTGGTAAAAAAAAATAGGAAATATTTGGAAAATTGTGGTAATTAGTCAATTTTCAAAGGTTTCAATACTTTTCTTGATATCTCTAAAATATATTACGATATATATTTTTTTTAATTTTTTCTTGAGTAGTCATGTGTATATGTGTAGGTCTAACTTCTGGTACCCGCTTATCGTTGAATTTTGGGACACCTTGTATGGCCCTATGTTTATATCTTCGGAAGTACGAAACGGATTTTATTGCGGTCTTATTAATAGAATATCGTGTCGGTTCGGTGACGCGTAACTGATACCCCCCCGATATTACAGACATCTATAGGCTACGCGCTACGGTAATTGCTTTCCATTAGGCGGGCCGTACGTTTGTTCGCCACCTCAGTTGTATAAAAAAAAAGATAGTGCTTCAAGAGGATGGCTTTTTTGTATAATTTGTTAGGGCTCCGGTTTTTAACTTCCACGCGTAGGAAGTTGCGGGCAATATTATAAAACTGAAGAGTTTGTTTGTTTAAACGCGATAATCTTACAAACTACTGGTTCGAATTGAAAAATTCTTTTTGTGTTAGATAGTCCATTTATCGAGAAAGGCTTCAGGCATACATATAACATCACGCTCCGACCAATAGGAGATAAGTATTAGTGAAAAATGTTGCGAAAATAGGGCAAATTTCGCGTGCAACAGCTTGTTATTATCATATTATTTATCTAACCGTCAAAGTCATGGCGTTAAAGCGTTTCTAAGTCACACTGACTGTTGATGAGATACAGAAAATAAGGTTTCATTTGTCCCTTTGTTACGGATTCCTAAAAAAGCAGGTAGAGGGCAATCTCCAAAACTAAGGGTTTCGTACTGTATGGAACGAAGGCATCATATCGCCCTAAAATCAAAATCGAACTGAGTGCTAATCGTTGCAATATTAGATTTTTGGAAATGCTGCAGGATAATCGCATATAAACTAGCTATAGAAACCAGCATACAGTAACCGATGCTGATATTGAGCGGGTTTTCGGTCCTAGCGTTTAAATACTCATTTGATGTTACAATTCTTAACTACTATCTGTTTTATCTATTAATAGCTACCAAAATTATAAACAACTTTACAAAATTGGTGTGTCTCATCCATGGTTGTGATTAATATTATTATCTACTTCTACTAAAATAATTATATTTTTTATTATTAACACATATAAAATTTTTATTATCTAATATATAAAATTCCCGTGTCACAGTGTTAGTTACCGTACTCCTCCGAAACGGCTAGACCGATTGTTAGGAAATTTTACATGCATATTCAGTAGGTCTGAGAATCGGCCAACATCTATTTTCCAAACCTTTTTTTTTAGTATGGCAAAACAACGTTTGCCGGGTCAGCTAGTTTCTCTATAATATTACCTATCTTAAGTTAAAAACATTTACTTAAAAGATCATCTGTCATCCACTGCCTGATAATTTTTATTTTTTTTTGTGATTTAATTTATATAACTTTTAACAAATTATGCATCTGTATCAAACAAAAATATTTATTATTTAGTATTAATTGTTTATTCACTAGTCACTAGTTTCTATTGTCAGATATATAATATTTAGGTATGTATCTCTGTACCTATATGTCGTGTATTTTATGTTTGTCTGCTTATTCTAATTACATATTATAAATCGTAATTTCAAGCTCGCTGATCGGCGCCAAGCGTCACAGTACAACAGGGCGTTACCACAAATAAAATTATCGATGGCATTACTGAAAACCAGCGTTGTGGGGTCAAACCACAGGGTCAAACCCACAACAATAGGCTGAGTAACGTGCTATTGTTTTCCACGGGCGGGACACACTACCTGATTTATTTCTGTACTTTTAATAATTATTTGAATGGTTGTATAGGTGTGTTTCCTCCTACGGGAAAAAATAAATATTTATTTCTTTCTTTTCTATTTTCCGCGGTTTCGTCTGCATTTAAAGTTACTGCCCGCTCCTTGGCTTTTAACTTGATGATAGCTGGAAAGTTTCATTTAAAAGTAAAAATAAATCCAATTAGTAGTTTTTTCGTGAAAGCGCAACAAACATCCTTACATCCAGACTTTCATAAGAAATTATTAATAATTTATTAAGTCCATAAATAATTTCTTTGTGTTATATTAAAAGAAGGGACATAAATGTTAGACAAAAAGATGTCACTCAGGTGAGTTAGTTTGTTAGTTAATCGTTGTGTTAATAGATGGCGACACCTGTATATTTAGGTAATAATCTGTATACAGAATATTTAAATGATCCCTTAAAACTACATAAATGTATACTACATTTAAATTAAGAAAATGCCAATATTGTGTCTTTTATTCTCAGTCCATTAATGTCCCGCTATTGGGAACCGGCTTCCTTCATTTCCAGGATGTATTTTTGTTCTACTCATGCCTAACTAACCGGAGTAACCGGGCGTGTTGGCACTGGGTTTTTTTTCGAGTTTCCCGTCTCTAACAGAAGATGTTAACGACGTTTGTTAGCCCTTAGCTGACCCATACGAAAGAAGGGGTCGTCATAAAAATCAGCGACAACCCACTGCAGCCAGCTACAACAAGTAATTTTATGACGATCCTGAATAAACAGGATAAGGGCAAGAAAATAATGATAAAAGGTAATTTTTCATTGCGATAACATACAAAAACACGGGTTGCATCTCTTGGTATACGCAATCACACAACATCCTGGTCCCAAGCTAAGCTCATAATGCTTGTGGTATGGGTACCAGAATACGAATATTCTACACGAACTACTTTTCTTTTGTATTTTATGTATGTACTTAATATCCTTGTAATACATAGTAAACTAGCAACCCAGAAAAAAAAAGTATAGTATATCTAAACATTTTTATAACAATTATAAATATCACATAAATGATTGTCCTGTCCGCAGGAATCGCGAACTCGTAAACGGCAGTCCGTTACATGAACCACTAGACAACGAGTCAACGAAAATAAAAATACAATTCTCGGTAAAAAATATGAAATATTTGAGTAAATCTTGACCCATAATACCTTAACGATGGAACAAATCTATTCATAGTTAGTGAGACGATACGTCCCAATATAATTTGATCAATTTCAGAATATAAAAAATTGGTCAAGTGCGAGTCGGACTCGCGCACGAAGGGTTCCGTACCATTATCTATGCAACATAAGGCAACGTTATTAGTATCGAGCAAGAAACGGTAAAAAAATCATGTTTGTTGTATGGGAGCCCTCCTTAAATATTTATTTTATTTTATTTTTAGTATTTGTTGTTATAGCGGCAATAGAAATACATCATCTGTGAAAATTTCAACTGTCTAGCTATCACCGTTCTTGAGATACTGGGTACGGAACCCTAAAAATCATGTTTGTTGTATGGGAGCCCCCCTTAAATATTTATTTTATTTTATTTTTAGTATTTGTTGTTATAGCGGCAATAGAAATACATCATCTGTGAAAATTTCAACTCTCTAGCTATCACCGTTCTTGAGATACAGCCTGGTGACAGACGGACGGACGGACGGACGGACGGACGGACGGACGGACGGACGGACGGACGGACGGACGGACGGACGGACGGACGGACGGACAGCGAAGTCTCAGTAATAGGGTCCCGTTTTTACCCTTTGGGTACGGAACCCTAAAAACGATGTTTGAAGATGGTGTAAATCAATTAATGTCACAGCATTTTTTTGTATCAGTTGGACGCGCGCCAGAGAATAAACATGGGCCGACGTTAGGGTTGTCACACTGATAAAATAAATAAAATTATATTCATGGACATTTCACACGTCCTATGTATGTATTATTTCTTCTTTATACTTATAATTGTGCCACTGAGCTAACAAAAATTTTAACCAGATTATGTGTTAATGCGTGTATCGAAAGTCAAAACCGTTGTAAAATACATACTGAATAGAAAAAAGGCAATGGAGTTTCTTGTCTGTTCCTCGCTAAAGGATTCACTTTTGGAACAGACGTCTACGCCTATCTATGATAGAATGCTGAACATAATATAAAAGCATGACTATATTAAGGCAAGTGACTACGTGTAATCAGCCAATTTATTAGGTTCCAATGAAAAAAAAAACGACGGTGTATTTTTTTAGGTCGATATTTCAAAAATTTTGAAGTCACAATGGTCACGGGTGAGACTATCCAATTTGCCAACCAAAGGTTATCTGAAAGAGTTATCATCTTATGATACGACCGCCCATTTTAATAGAATTTAGAAATTATATTACACGTATAGTTATTAACTACCTACTTACTAGCAAATACACGGGGACACGATAATTTAGGAGATAGAATAGGTACTATTTACACCCTTACATGCGACATAAATCAAGTGATTCCATATTTGAATAAATTCCTCTATCTATACTTATAATAAATCTGTAGAGAGGTCAATTCTGTACATGAAATATATTTTCAAAATAACTATCAGGGGATGATTAGTGATCGGTACTGATGCCAAAAATGCAATCAGTAAAATTTTTGTATGTCTGTCTGTATGTCCCTTATAGAAACAAAAACTACTCGACGGATTTTAACGAAACTTGGTACAATTATTCTTCATACTCCTGGGCAGGTTATAGTATACTTTTCATCACGCTACAATCAATAGGAGCAGAGTAGTGAAGGGAAATGTTGGGAAAACGGGAGAAGTTACTCCATTTTTTAAGCTTCCGTCGCGTGTGCAGCCTTAATGGTTAAAGTTACATAGAAATCATGTATGACGGAAATATTCTACATAAAATTGTCTAAAAAATATACCGCAACAGCATATATCTATATTTTATGGTTGACTCACAATAACACGTGTAACTCCTGATAGCTTAGCAGTTCGGAGCATTGTGATTATATTTGTTTACTCTTACGTTTATAATACTCTCACTCAAGCAGTAGTTAAAAATGTTGCAAAAACCGGGAAAATTTCCTAAATTTTACGCGGACGGAGTCGAGGGCAACAGCTCGTTCAAATATATTTTCGTAAAAGATGACAACCCTACGTCCCATACACTTATACGCTACTCCAGGGCGGTCGTTGCTCTCGAAACTCGTGAAATAAGCCTACACGTACATCTACACCTGCGTACCGTACTACAACCGACACGACTCCATGAAAATCACCTTAAGCACTGGCACTTATTGAATCAGTTTGCATATGGAGTTTCTTGTCTGTTATGGAGTTTCTTGTCTGTTCTTCTCCATAGGATTCGCGTTTGGAACAGACACCAGCTAGTTTCTGACGTTTCAAATGAGCTTGTAAAACATGCCAACTTGAAATAAAATATTTTGACTTTGAATTTGCCTATGGATTGTATGCCAGTCTATTGTCAGATTTTGAGTAAATAAGATGAAAGAATCCATCTATCCATCAGCCCCTCTCCGTCCGTTCACTGTTGGACATAAGCGACCCCCATAGAACGCCACAACAGGCGGTCCTGCGCTAACTGCATCCAGCGGCCCCTAGCATATTTAACAATATCGTCAGTCCACCTTGTCGGGGGCCGCCCCACGCTACATCGTCCGATGTGTGGTGCCACTCTAGGGCTTTTCTTCCCCAACGACCGTCAGTCCTACGGGCGATGTGGCCTGCCCATTGCTACTTCAGCGTGGTAACCCAAAATAAGATAAAAGAATACCTAAGTGTAATTTAAAGACATTTAGGGTTTCAGAAGTGTTGCATTAAAGAACGTCAGGTTACTAGTGACCTATTTTGACAAACTACTTTGGTCTAAGAGCCAGTGAATGGATACCTGTATGTATTTTACCAGACCTGCGCACTGGCCGCGTCCACCACTTTGGGCTTAGTGAGTCCCCATCTCATGTACGGTAGGTATAGGGGTCTCAATGCACAAAAACCCAGGTGTGGTCAAATACATACAGGTATCCATTCACTGACTCTTAGACTACTTACTAGTAGACCGGCGATCTAAATTAAATAAATTAATCCTCATCAGATTATATATTTTTGAGTGCAAAAATTATGGGAGTACACTTTTTATATTATAAATGCAAAATTATGGACGTTTGTTACTTTTTCTGGAACCAAAAGACACCACAGGCCTTCTTCTAGGGTTCTTCTTGAAGGCTTCTCGATCTACTTCATTGCTAGAAGGCTTAATGTGATCTTACGTTTATTTTAAGAGCCCACTACAGACCCAGCCGACTTACAGTTTAGGTATCTGTGTTAGGTATTGCTATCCTTGAATTCTTCCACGAAGAAAACAGTGGACTACGACGTCCCTTTTAGGGTTCCGTACCCAAAGGGTAAAAACGGGACCCTATTACTGAGACTTCGCTGTTCGTCCGTCCGTCCGTCCGTCTGTCACCAGGCTGTATCTCAAGAACGGTGATAGCTAGACAGTTGAAATTTTCACAGATGATGTATTTCTATTGCCGCTATAACAACAAATACTAAAAATAAAATAAAATAAATATTTAAGGGGGGCTCCCATACAACAAACATGATTTTTTTACCGTTTCTTGCTCGATATTAATAACGTTGCCTTATGTTGCATAGATAATGGTACGGAACCCTTCGTGCGCGAGTCCGACTCGCTTCAAAAAAATATGGCACGAATGAAAGTTCGTCGAGTCATTCAGTATGAAATAAAATTAATAAAAACACATAAATGCCAGTAATATGCACATCTCAATAACAAATCCGTTGATACAGACTAAACTTAGTAACGCGGAAATGTACGTATCTCGTGTCCCCTTTTAATACACTGTTCTAAGAATATGAATGTTACATTTATAAACAACACAGTTTACATTTCAACGTCCTCTGGTCCCAAAGTAAGCTATATTTCTATGCTTGTTATGGGTACCAGATACTATATAATGTATTTTTTGCAAATACATACTTACGAGTATAAAACATAGATAACACCCAGACGCAGTAAAAACATTTGTATGGCATTTATAAATATCGCACAAAATTATTTTTAACTTGCGGAAATTGAACCGCAACCTCGTGAACGGCAATTTGTTACGTGAACCACTAGACCACAAAACCCGTCCCTTTTTGGGAGAAATTATGGTCTACTGTGCCACGCCGACCAGGCGTGTTGGCACAGGGTTTATTGTCGAGTTTGTCGGCTTTTCCGATTCTCACAGAGGATCTATGCATAATACAATATCCTTAACTGGCGTTTATAGCTCCCTGGGAAAGAAAAAGGGGTAGTGAACAGGTGACACTTAAGTATTCTTAAGCCGCCACCACACGGATCTTGTGGACTTTAAGTTTAAAAACAAAATATTCGCCCCACTTCTTCAATAATAAATGACCATTCTCAAGAGTAATAATTACACGAAACGACAAAAAAGTAAACCTATATATTACGTAGTAAGTACCTACCTGCTGATTAATCCCAAGGGCTATACAAAAACGCTAACGCAAAAAGTTCAAAACCTTTCCTTTGAAATATTACACAATAAACCGCGAATCGGCCGACCTAATTACCGCATTTGTTTTAATTATAATATTACTAGCTGTTGCCCGCGACTTCGTACGCGTAGAATTTAGAATATTTTCCCCGTTTTTGTAACATTTTTCACTACTGCTTCCCTCCTATTTGTCGCAGCGTGATGTTATATTGCCTATAGCCTTCCTCGCTAAATGGACTATCCAACAATGAAAGAATTTTTCAAATCTGACCAGTGGTTCCTGAGATTAGCGCGTTCAAACAAACAAACAAACTCTTCAGCTTTATAATATTAGTAGAAGATTAATAGTATAAAAGTATAGATAATCACACGGTATCTTTATAAATTATTGCTTATGTGTTAATCTGATATGTAAGCTATATTACCGGAAAGTTTCATGAAAATCCATCCAGTAGTCTTTACGTGAAAGAACAACAAACACATCTAAACATTGGAATATGGTTAGACGACCGAGGTACCGTTCGCGTTGCTCAGCCAACAGTTTAAGTATTTTATTTCGTCGCGCGTAATTCTTTTTTCGTCATATCTCTTAAGATATTCATTTAAATTGCCTGCTGTAAAAAGCAGTTATAATCTATATTAAATACGTAAGCTAACTAAGGTATTTAATTTGATAAATAATCTTTATCTTTACTTCTTATAAAACAAAGTCGTAATTTTTGTATGTATGTCCCTATGTGAGCTTATATCTTCAAAAATACGAAACGGATCTTGATGCGGTTTTTTTAAATAGATAGAATGGTTCAAGAGGGAGATATGATTAAATTTGCCGAGAAACTCGGACGCATGCGAGCTATAAATGAAAACGCTGCCTTATCTATGTGAGTTACAACTAGCTAATGTATAGAGGAATTGTTTGTTACCTATAGTTCTACAAAAAAGTCCGCGAGGGCATATTTCTATCTTTTATGGCAAACCCGCTGTACCCATAATAATGTCGCAAAAATTATCAAATTCAATAGGGTGTTTTCAAAAGCTATTTATGTGTATATAGTAATATTTTTTATTAAATTAAATACCTTAGTTAGCTTACACGTTTAATATAGATTATAACTACTTTTTACAGCATGCAATTTAAATAAATATCTTAGGAGATATGACGAAAAAAGAATTACGCGCGACAAAATAAAATACTTAAACTGTTGGCCGAGCAACGCGAACGTTATTCGGTCTTCTATCCATACTCTATATTTGGATGTTTTGTTAATGTTGTATTGTATGAATGTAAGGATGTTTGTTGTTCTTTTACGTAAAAACTACTGGATGGATTTACATAAACCTTTCCTAAATTCCACGCGTACGGAGTCGCGGGCAACAGCTAGTATTACTATATACGCATAAATAGCTTCTGAAAATACCCTATTAAATTAGTTTTTTTTTTGACATTATTATGGGTACAGCGGGTTTTCCTTAAAAGATAGACATATGGCCTCGCGGACTTTTTTGAAGAATTATAGGTAATTAACAATTCCTTTAAACATTATTTTGTTGTACATTACATGGATAAGGCAGCGTTTTCATTTAAAGCTCGCTCGCGTCCGGAATTCTCAGCAATTTTAATCGTATCTCATCCAACATATTGCAAACCCCAACAAATTTTGCGGAAATAGCCATCCTCTTGAACCATTCTATCTATTAAAACAAACCGCATCAAGATCCGTTGCATATTTTTGAAGATATAAGCTCACATAGGGACATACATACAAAAATTACGACTTTGTTTTATAATAAGTAAAGATAAAGATGGTAATTAAAATGTAGTTATTCTAGAATTATAGTCAAGTACGAGTTGGATACGCAAGCGAAGGGTTCCGCACCGTTGTTATAATAAAATCCTATTAATATTATAAATGTGAAAGTTTGTGAGTATGGATGTTTGGATGTTTGTTACTCTCACGCAAAAACTACTGAATGGATATTAATGAAACTTTACAATAATGTAGCTTATACATCAGAATAACACATAGGCTACCATTTATAAAGGTATTGTGTTAATTGTCCTAAATGTGACGAGTAGTATAAAGTAAGTAGGAATTCCACGGGTGGTTTCGGAGACTTTACTGTCACCCAGTCACCATGGTCACGGGTGAGACTGACTGAGTAGCTAGGTGATTGCAAGTTCTCCGAAACGTTGGGTACAAAATTTAAAGAAAATACACGCGTCTAAATCCGTAAAAAGTTGTTTTATATAAACAAATGAGTCGCGCAAGTGTTAGAGTTCGAGTGTTAAAGTGATATTAAAATCAATTGTTATTTATTTTTAGGGTTCGGTAGGTACTAAAAAGGGAAAATAAGACCCCAAAATAAACATAAAATATTTTTTTTAATTTGGCAATATGACGAACATAAATATTATGATAATAAAATTATATCGGTACGGAACACTTCGTTTGCGAGAGCAATTCGCACTTGACGGTTTTTATAGCGTTTGTTTTCTTTCTTTTTTCTTTGTTTAGATAAAAACCTAGATGTAATGTGCGCGATATTCGCAGCGGTCAATCGGTTAACTAAATTGAGAGGCCATTGTTACTGCTTGCCAACTTACCAAGTGATGTTAAGTTAACTCCCGTGGTTTTATCGGGCGTCCATTGAACAGCTTTTAATGTTTTGGTAATCAAATAAATTATAACAACATACATTTAGTTTGTTTAAGAATAAGAAGACATATATTTGCTAGCTGTTGGTCGCGACTTCGTACGCCTGGCATTTAGAAACTTACCAGTTTTTTTAAATTTTTCACTGATGATTCGCATCTATTAGTCGCAGCGTGCGTGTATATAGCCTATAGCCTTCCTCGATAAATGTACTATCCAAAACTGAAAGTTTTTCAAATCAGACCTTTAGTTCCTGAGATTAGCGCGTTCAAACAAACAAATTTTTCAATATTAGTACAGATCAGAACAGATCCCTTGCCTGACTAGTTGACGGTTTACCAGATCAATTTGAAAGTAAAAAAAATTACTTTGGAAAAATATATGGGATACTGGGTTAGGCAGGCAAAGGCATACCTAATGGGTTGTATGAAACGTGTATATATGGAATAAATAGTCACAAAGATAACGAGTACTTGCAAAATCACATTGTTGACATCATTTCGGTAACTCCCACGTACTGAACAAAACATACCCCATTTAACTGACACCTCATTGGGCATATAATAGATAGGCCACCATAATTGACAGACAGACTATTCAATTTTATGTATATTCATTCAACGCCTATAATAGACATTGTATCGAATTGTATACCGCATTATCTTTACTTATAGAAGGTGTATACAAGAGTATACATTCAATACACGCACGAAACTGGAACAGTCATAAGATTGACAGATACCGGACGTCCGTGGTCGGACGTCTCCTTATGTAGGATGTCTATGCTACATATTTAATACAAGACTGTTCTGTAACTGTCAAACGTGACGCCACTGTTCAGTGTAAATTGTAAAGCACTGTAAGTTGATGTTTACGTAACGATAACTACTATTGAAAATTCTCAATAGAATTATGGAGTTATGACAATATCACTAGCGGATAAATCTAATTCACATTATTGTTTTCATTTCATTAAGGTGTACCACAAAAGTCCTCAGATTTTAGGATGGTAAGTATTAAGACTCGCTTTTCACTATACACGAAGTATTTTAGAATTGAAATCGCATTTTAATGGATCCACAATCTTTTTTTCACGTAGTTTTGGCTGCAATTATTCCGAAACACGCAATTTTTACCAACATTTCACCAGATACAGGTTCTTAATTGAGCTTTACTGCTAGTGTTTTGGGTACTTGGTTATAATCAATCTTCATATATAAAGAAAATTTTCAAACGCCCCCATGTAAATATTTGTGTTCAATATAATAATCGTATCATGCATGGATCGAACTTTAAACAGCAGGAGGCGGCATAACCAGTGTGTTATGCTTGATTAAATCTATTTAACAACATAACGCTTTTAAAAGCTCGTTTCTTATCGTTTAAACATTTACATTATTATTTATATTTGCCTGAGATTAAGCTCGCGTGTATCGCGAGTCACAAATAAGGTCAAGTAATTATAAAGACCTACGTCTTTTTATAAATAAAATTACGTTTTTATACGAAAATGTTTAACATATTCCAATATTTGTATTTACTATTTAGAGTATTAATGTTATAAAAATAGTCAGGTTTGTTGGAGTTTGTTGATCATTTAATACTTGATGATAAAACTTGATACAGCGATCTAAAGGAATAGTGAAATGGGTCACAGTTTATTATTAGGATGGACTGCGTGTCACTGAGCCCTGAGGTGTACTTCATGACATTATGTGCATAGAAAAATATTTTTGCGGTGATGTAAGTATCTAACAAATACGGGAAAAAGTATTAGTTTACAGTTAAATATAAATAAATAAATATTCACGGACATATCACACAACGTCCTCTGGTCCCAAGCTAAGCTTTTATGCATGTGTTATGGGTACCAGAATACGGATAGAATACATTTACTACTTTTCTTTTGTAAATACATACTTATAATACATAGAAACACCCAGTTAACTAATTTTAAGTTGTTTATATGTAGCTTTAATCTTTATACATACTGTGTTTCCTATGAAACCATGCGTCCATAGCATGAAAAGTCGTGTTGTTTTTAAGCATAAGTATATTGTATATGTTTGTATGTAAATTAATTAATTTAATTATTATTATTGTATAATATTATATATGTATAGGTACTTGTTTTCACAAAACAAACCAAAGTAACTATGTAACATGTATGTAACAAATAAAATAGATTAAATCATTAAATCATATTATTTTTGCCGAGTAGGCGCTACAGTCATTTAAATCTGTCACTAATGAAATATACATAGATACCGTAAACAATCTTAATTAATATTCGTAGACATTTTATGCAATGTCATCTCAGCCTAAACAGAGCTTTATGCTTGTGTTTGTGCCAGTAAATAAATATATAGGTACCTACATAGAAAATACCCAGATTCAAAACTATAATGTGCGAGTAAAGATGTGCGGGAATCAAATCTTTTCCTCGTGTAGGCAGTGCTACAGTAAACCACAAGGTCGTCGTACCTATATCGATATCGCATCATAACACTCCTCTTTTGTGTTGGTGGTTAAATAGGTAGTCATTTAATTTGTTAAAAATAATCCATTAGCGTCGTACCTAGTTAGTTTAATGGGATACGACATTTATATGCAAATATTGGCGAGCGTGAACGGTCGATAACGACAAATAAGGCTAATGGCTAGTTAGCGTTCAGTTTTAACTCATATGTACATTTTTTAATACTCATAATCAGCAAAATTATTATGACACTGATTTAATAAAATTTTATGGTTTCCTTTCCTTGCAACAAAGTTTTCGTGAAATTTTTAACAATCGTGATAACTTTGCCGCCAAAACTGTTTGCAATTTCATAAATTCTACGCTTGTGTCGTACTCAGTAGGTAAATAATACGATAATCAAGTTTATTTATTAGCGAAACTATGAACCACCTGTCGGGTATACAAGATCAATAAGGACCTTATTTTATCCTGCACAAAATCATCGTCACACTACAAGTCCCGTCATTATCCTTAAAATAGGTCAAACCTATATCTCATTACTAGAATACACAAAATTTAATCATGCTAAACAAACATTATTGCCTGAAAAAGTTGATAACTTAAAATTATAGCGGCCCGGGCATACGGAGCAATACCCCGCACTTCAACCCTCAGGTGCTCAAGTCCACTATTTTGGAACAATTGTCATACCGGCACAATACCGGCACGATACCGTTGCAATTGAAGTCAAATATCCGTAGTCTGCTATATGCCGTCATAACGGTCTTTCAATGGTAATAGAATTGTCGATCTCTTTTATCTATGCATTGAATTTTCGGTCTCTTTTATCTATGGATTGTGTTAGAATGGTATGTATGTGTTGCCGTTTTTAAAAAATGCGTTAGTTGAAGTGATTTTCGAAAAACTACTAATAAATTTAAACATTTAATCATGCTAGACTTCGTTTAAATATATTTGTACATACTATTTATTAGTATAAAAAGCAATGTGAAGTTTAGGAGATTAGTAAATTGCAATAAATTACAAAGAACAATTTCTAATATTTCTATCTATCTATTTTTTATTTATGGCAATCTGTCGACACAGGACAATTTAAAAATATTACTGTCAAATTCAAAATAGCAGACTACCGAAACATTTCAGTCATTGAATTGCAATTGTGAAGCAGTTGTGTACGAGACTAGCAATTTATGTCACTTTGACAATTGTAAGACAATGATGAAGTCGTTATGACGACACATTAATAGTAGACTACCAAAAACTTTACTATTGCACCATAATCGTACAATAATGGTACAGTTGTGACACCGTTGAAATACCCGACTCAGGGCCCAGTGCCCTCACATTTCAATTTGACAGTTGTCACGCCCCATAATAACATTTAAAATTCTTTTTATAAATGATTTAATTAAGGCAAAGGCACTTACCAGTCTACCGACGCACTTGCTGGTTGATATCCTCCGCAGGAGTTGTTTTCTTTCTGTGTCATTATCACTATCAGTACTATCCTCGCATATATATCCAGGTTTTTTATCATCAACTGGCACTTTCTCGCCGGCCAGTGACATTACTCAATGGGCGTTCGCACAACACACACACGGCACTCATCAAACACAACTACATCATACAGAATAAACTAATAATTTACATTGTTCTAACGAGCTGCTACCTCCGTAACATTTCAAGTGAACGCCATGACAATAGTGACAGCCACTGAAAACAAAACAACCCAGGAAGTACACTGACATCTAACTATAACAATTGGAACTGTTTTGTAGGATGCAACTGAAAGACTGAAACAGACGTAGGTATCACAAAATTTTAGTAAGGCAGCGATTATTTTAGTTATACGTTAATATATTAGATGGCGCTATGACAGATAAATGCTAATACAAAAACTCGAACCTTTTTGATACCAAATTATATTAACTAGGGGAATTCGTTGGACCCGCTTGGTGTATAAAATGCAATGCTTTTTAAAATTGGCTTATATTATAAGAGCCTTGCTCGCCTCGCTGCGTGACTAATAAAAACGGTGGCTGGGGGCGAACTCTGGAAAGGTAAGTACCTATTATTTTTTGGCAATCTAAAGAAAGATGTAATTAAAAGCCGAAAAACAGCTGATTATTTATATTACGAACCTACTTTACAAATTTCAGGTCTCTAGCATTGGTTGTTCCTTGTTTCGGTTGTACAATACGTTGGTGTTGATACGTCACTCAATCATTAGGCTTCTGCTTTTATAACTTCCTAAAAAACTGTTGTTTATCATCACGCTAAAATTACGGGATATGCCAGTAACCAAAAACGCAACGCGACTTATACACTTGCACCTACTTCTGTTGCGTTAATATTGTATCAATTATTGTATGAAGAAGAATAAATAAAGGTTATTTAATAAATATTTATATTTACTGGCTGTATTTGATACTGGCAGCTCTGTATTGCAGAAGTTTTTATCTTCTAGAACAAATTCAAAATGCAAAAGTTACCATCTGACATGACTGATTCGAAACGCCATTTTTCTAAAATCGGTCATACAATGCACACGGTGTGAACTGAGTGTAGCTTTTTTTATATTTTTTTAATTATTCTAGTTTTAAGCTTAATGTTAAGCTTTTTTATGCGGGTTCTTGACTAACTTTACGAGAAATTAGCAAGTATTATTTTTAACCAACTTCTTTTACGATAAATTGACAAGATGAGGGAGATCATTAATCTTCAGGTTGGTGCGTGTGGGAACCAAATCGGTGGCAAGGTGAGTGGTGTACAAAATAAACCTCCTGTAGGGCTGTAGCTATATCTTTAAGGATGTGACTATTTGTACGGCTACTGGACGAATAAATTATATTGTAATTATTGAATAAATGTACGAATAAATTATATTTATTCGTTTCGTTTACAAAACATAAAAAATAATTTTATGATTCGCAAATAGTTTCGTTGCTGTCAGTACTTTTCAAATCACTTTGACAGATAGCCAATCCTATTCTCATTTGAAACGTATAGTACATACACATACATTTATTCAATTTTTTTTTTAGTTAAGAATGAATTGGATTATTAGCTTGTTTTTGAATGAGTATATTCATACGGATATTATTATTTTTTTATTATTTAATTTATTATTAAGAATAAATTATATTTATTCGTACATTTATAATTTTTTTTTTAAATTTAGAATGAATTGGATGATTAGCTGGTTTTCGAATGAGTATATTCATACGGATATTATTATTTTTTTATTATTATTAAATTTATCACTAAGAATTTTTTTCGTGAAAAAAGTGAAAATCTTTTCCGACACTGTCCACGGAGCAGAAGATTAACTAAGGAGCAAAAGGAAAAAAATGCGGAGTTATTAGATCTCGAAGATAACCGAGTGAAGGTTAGGTTAGGGTTTTTTTTCTAAAATCTTATTTTTATTTAATTTCTAAAGTTATATGAAACGTAATTAGTAACCGTATTAATAATTATAAATTGTTCGTACAGTACCTGTATTAATAGACTCAGCCTATCTTTAATCGTTCGTAGGATGGTAATATGTGGCTAGATGTAAATTTTATTTTCAGAATGTTTCACAGACTTATATTTCGTATAGACGTAATACTAAGTTAGGTGAACTAATTAAAAATTGGTCAAGTGCGAGTCAGACTCGCGCACGAAGGGTTCCGTACCATTATCTATGCAACATAAGGCAACGTTATTAGTATCGAGCAAGAAACGGTAAAAAAATCATGTTTGTTGTATGGGAGCCCCCTTAAATCTTTATTTTATTTTATTTTTAGTGTTTGTTGTTATAGCGGCAATAGAAATACATCATCTGTGAAAATTTCAACTGTCTAGCTATCACCGTTCTTGAGATACAGCCTGGTGACAGACGGACGGACGTACGGACGGACGGACAGCGAAGTCTCAGTAATAGGGTCCCGTTTTTACCCTTTGGGTACGGAACCCTAAAAATGTAAAAACCTTGCTGTTAAGAATACCAAAACTCCCCAGCTCACGAATCGCTAGGTATATTAGCAATAATTCACAATTACGAACACAATTTTTTTTTCAGTTCTGGGAGGTGATATCTGACGAGCATGGCATTGACCCTAGCGGTGTCTACCACGGCGATTCTGATCTTCAATTGGAGCGTATTAACGTTTATTACAATGAGGCATCTGGCGGTAAATACGTACCTCGCACGGTTCTAGTAGACCTCAAACCTGCAACTATGGACGCAGTAAGATCGGGTCCCTTCGGTGCACTATACAGACCCGATAACTTTGTGTACGGCCAAAACGGAGCAGCAAACAACTGGGCCAGAGGACATTACACGGAGGGGGTAGAAATACTAGAATCTTGCCTTGACGTAGTAAGAAGAGAAGCCGAAGGCTGTGACTGCCTACAAGGGTTTCAATTTACGCACTCCTTGGGCGGTGGTACAGGCTCCGGATTAGGCACCCTACTAATTAACAGAATTCGCGAAGAGTACCCAGACAGAATCATCCTGAGTTTCTCTGTATTCCCAAGTGCGAGGGTGTCTGACTGCGTAGTGGAACCATTCAACACTACGTTGGCAGTAAATCAGTTGGTCGAGAATACAGACCACACTTTCTGTCTTGACAACGAGGCACTATATGATATTTGCTTCAGGACGCTGAAGCTAACAACCCCAACTTACGGGGACTTGAACCATTTGATTTGCGCCACCATGTCCGGGATCACCACATGTCTAAGATTCCCTGGTCAATTAAACGCGGATTTAAGGAAGCTAGCAGTCAATATGGTACCGTTCCCAAGATTACACTTCTACACCCCTGGTTTTGCACCTTTGACGTCACGAGGAGCGCAGCAATACAGAGCACTCACTGTTCCAGAATTAACTCTACAAATGTTTGATGCGAAGAACATGATGGTTGCATGTGATCCCCGACAAGGTAGATATCTAACCGTAGCTACAATATTCAGGGGTCGAATGTCTATGAAGGAGGTAGACGAACAGTTGCTAAATATTCAGAACAAGAACAGCACATACTTCGTCGAGTGGATCCCTAACAATTGCAAAATAGCAGTTTGTGATATTCCGCCTAGAGGGTTGAAGATGTCTTCTACATTTATTGGTAACACAACCGCTATCCAGAGTATATTCAAGAGGATATCTGAACAGTTCGTGGTGATGTTTGGTAAAAGAGCATTCGTTCATTGGTATACCGGTGAGGGTATGGATGAGCTGGAATTTACTGAAGCTGAAAGTAATGTGAGCGACTTAATATCAGAATACCAACAGTACCAGGATGCTACGGCAGATGATGAGGGTGAGTTTGACGAAGAGGGTGAAGGAGAGGGGATGGAAGAATAGCAATAATTATTTTGGTTAAGTGTTTGTGTTGTCCTTGTGTTGTCTTTGTTTTGTCTTTGTGTTGTCTTGTGTATGTCCAAATATAATTAAAATTTATACTTATAAAATGTTTCATTTAAATACTGGCCTCTATGTGGCAGGTAGGTTATGGTCATGTAGTGTCCCGCTACGTTCACTACTAGTGTTGCCGAACTATCGATAGTAAAGTAATCGATAGTTTACATCGAAAATCCGTTTAGTCTACAAATGACCGATTCGCGAAATGATGACGTAGTCTATAAATGACCAATTCTCATAATGAACAATTCTATAAATGACTGATTCTACAATTGACCGATTCTCAAAATGACCAATTCTTAAAATGACCGATTCTCAAAATGACTGATTTCATAAAAGTCTGAATCTACCAAAGACTAATTTTGTTTAAATTTATCAGTAGTAGGTAGGTACTATGGTTTTGAATACGAATGGTAATGAAAAAAATTAATCTTGCGGTAATCACTTTTTCCACTATAATTTAATTTATTAAGTAAAAGCGTAGCATGTCAGCATGTCAGTAGACAAGTCAGTCGCGGCGCCGACATTGGCGCTGCGACTGACTTGTCTACTGACCCTGTGTAAATCAGCCATAACTTTTTCAGCGTTTTATACATTAATAATATTATTTTTTTGTCATAAATTAAAAAGAAATTGGCGTTATCTTTTTAAACCAAAAAGCATACATTGTCATAATCAAACAAAAATAACTTATTATTAATATTTATTTATCTAAATTAATTAATTAATTTTACAATTGACATGCTACGCTTTTACTTAATAAATTAAATTATGGTGGAAAAAGTGATTACCGCAAGATTAATTTTTATCATTACCTTTCGTATTCAAAACCATAGTACCTACCTACTACTGATAAATTTAAACAAAATTAGTCTTTGGTAGATTCAGACTTTTATGAAATCAGTCATTTTGAGAATCGGTCATTTGTAGAATCAGTCATTTATAGAATTGTTCATTATGAGAATTGGACATTTATAGACTACGTTGACATTTCGCGAATCGGTCATTTGTAGACTAAACGCGAAAATCATGTACCCTATCGATAGGCCTATCGATAGGCCTAACCGTATCTAACCGTAGCTATAATATTCATTTTGTTGAGCACATTTTTATTAATTGAAATCTTATTCATAATGACTTATCGGAGGTTTAAACGGAGATTTTTCCAACGAGGCAGTTCTTCTAAGGATGTCTTCAGGAAAAGACTTAAGAAATATTTCCTCTCCATGTGATTATGTATTTATGTAGTTGTGTATGTATGTTTATGTATTTATGTTTATGTACTATTATATTAATGTGTAGATGTGTAAGTGTATTTTATTGTATTTGTGTATCTTTATTACGTATTCAATTTAAAATATCTTTCTATAATACTTCAGACGCTGTTGTACATCAAATCTATCCACCATCTCATATCTCTATCTCTCAAGGGTTTGCTTTAAGAAAACTCAGGTTTGAATTAAGCTCGCCTTTGTACATTTATTTTTTAGTTTTCTTTATTTCTGTTGTTATCTTCTCTTGTGCATAATAAATAAATAGGTATATAAAGCATAAATAAATAAATAAATAAGATTTTATCGGAGAGATAATAAACGTTTTATCGTAAAAAGATTAATATGAATGACAATAAGAATTAACAACAAATTATTTTTTTTAACGGGAAACAACTACATAACTAACAGAATTTAAAATAAAATGCTATAAAATTTATATACTCGACAGGCACACCAACAACAACAAAATGGCGGTTGGTAATTCAAATTAATATCATAGTATCCAACAACGACATTAGTGAAAGAAAATACTATTTCTTTTTTAATAATATTATAACTATTATTACTAAATAATTTAAGATGTTTTTCGCTTCAAATTACGGAGTTTAGGTAAAAGAAAAAAAAAAATTGATACGCAAATAAAGTTACTTTGCTGGCAGTACTTTTCTAATCACTTTTGACAACTAAAGGTCATTTCCAATCCTATTCTCAGTTGAAACGTGTAATAAGTAGTTTATTTTTATACTAGCTGTTGCCCGCGACTCGTTCGCGTCTAATTTAACAAAAATTCCCCGTTTTTGCAACATTTTTCACTACTGTTTCGCTTTTACTGGTCGTAGCGTGATGTTATATACCTTATATCAACATATTATAGCCTAAAGCCTTCCTCGATAAATGCTTTATCAAACTCTGAAAGAATTTTTCATATCGGCCCAGTGGTTCCTGAGATTAGCGCGTTCAAACAAACAAACAAACAATATAATTTTGGTTTCCATGGTTATATTATTCTGTTATTTTGCTTTAAAAAATTGGTCAAGTGCGAGTTGGACTCACGCACGAAGGGTTCCGTACCATTATCTATGCAACATAAGGCGACGTTATTAGTATCGAGCAAGAAACGGTAAAAAAATCATGTTTGTTGTATGGGAGCCCCCCTTAATTATTTATTTTATTTTATTTTTAGTATTTGTTGTTATAGCGGCAATAGACATACATCATCTGTGAAAATTTCAACTGTCTAGCTATCACCGTTCTTGAGATACAGCCTGGTGACAGACGGACGGACGGACGGACAGCGAAGTCTCAGTAATAGGGTCCCGTTTTTACCCTTTGGGTACGGAACCCTAAAAAATGCTTACATACACCACTACAGTACAACAAAGAACTCTTTTACTCGCATTACATACATTTTACCAATGCATTTCACTAACTAAAATGATTACATCTATACTTACTAATATTATAAAGCTGAAGAGTTTGTTTGTTTGTTTGAACACGCTAATCTCAGGAACCACTGGTCCAATTTGAAAAATTCTTTCAGTGTTGGGTAGTACATTTATCGAGAAAGGCTATAGGCAGTATAGGCTATATAACATCACGCTGAGACCAATGAGCGAAGTAGTAGTGAAAAATGTCGCAAAAATGGACAAAAAATCGAAATTCCAAGCGTACGGACTTACGGAGTCGCGGACAGCAGCTAGTTTTCTAATAAAAAAGTTCTGTTAACATTACCAAATTGTGTTATTGACAATCAGTTTTTATTTTTTAGTTCAGTTGTGCACGTACAATCGGTACCTACCATTGTAGTTTTTGGAAATGGTTAGCTCTTACACAGCAATGTTAAGTCATGCGAAAACCATGGGTCCAGATTGTTTAGATACAACTGCATGAATGTGAAAAGTTACAAGACTTAAATCTCGTTGACATTTGATAACACCGAGCTACTTTATTACGGTATCTTACGATGTGCAGTCAATAAAATAAAGAAAATTATTAAATAGTATATTAAACATCCAAACAGTTACGCCTAACACTAAACATGGACATGAACAAAACAACACTAGACAATACAAACGGTTACAATATCACTCTTCCACTTCTTCCTCGAATTCCCCATCATCGTCTGCAGTCGCATCTTGGTATTGCTGATACTCCGAAACCAAATCGTTCATGTTACTCTCCGCTTCTGTGAATTCCATTTCATCCATCCCTTCGCCAGTATACCAATGTAAAAAGGCTTTCCTTCTAAACATAGCCGTAAATTGTTCAGATATTCTCTTGAATAGTTCTTGTATAGCTGTCGTATTACCAATGAAGGTGGCAGACATCTTCAAACCCCTCGGAGGAATATCGCAAACTGCAGTCTTCACGTTGTTAGGGATCCATTCGACGAAGTAAGTGCTATTTTTGTTCTGGATATTCAACATCTGCTCATCCACTTCCTTCATGGACATGCGACCGCGGAATACAGCAGCAACAGTTAAATACCTTCCGTGCCTCGGATCACAGGCTGCCATCATGTTTTTCGCGTCAAACATTTGCTGTGTAAGCTCCGGAACCGAAAGAGCTCTGTATTGCTGGCTGCCACGGGATGTCAAAGGCGCAAATCCTGGCATGAAGAAATGCAAACGTGGGAATGGTACCATATTAACAGCAAGTTTTCGTAGATCAGCATTCAGCTGTCCCGGGAAACGAAGGCAAGTAGTCACGCCAGACATAGTCGCTGATACCAGGTGGTTCAAGTCTCCATAGGTAGGTGTAGTCAGCTTCAATGTTCGGAAGCAAATATCGTATAGAGCTTCGTTGTCTATGCAATAAGTTTCATCAGTGTTTTCTACTAACTGATGTACAGATAATGTAGCATTGTAAGGTTCTACAACAGTGTCTGATACTTTAGGACTAGGGACTACAGAGAAAGTGTTCATTATTCTGTCTGGATATTCTTCACGGATTTTAGATATCAGTAAGGTTCCCATGCCAGATCCAGTACCGCCACCCAACGAATGCGTAAGTTGAAAACCTTGGAGACAATCGCATCCTTCGGCTTCCTTTCTGACAACGTCAAGGACTGAATCCACTAACTCCGCCCCTTCGGTGTAATGACCTTTTGCCCAGTTGTTACCAGCACCAGATTGACCGAAAACAAAGTTATCGGGTCTAAATATCTGTCCAAACGGTCCGGAGCGTACAGAGTCCATGGTGCCGGGTTCAAGATCTACTAGTACTGCACGAGGGACGTATTTCCCACCCGAAGCTTCATTGTAGTAGACATTGATGCGTTCCAGTTGCAGATCGGAGTCTCCATTGTAGGCGCCCGTCGCGTCGATACCATGCTCGTCCGAAATCACCTCCCAAAACTGAAATTAAAAATTACTTTTAATGTATGCCAACATGTAGGGGTTAAAGGCAAATCTTATCTGAGACTCTGCTTATTTCGGGACTACATACGACCTTCCCTGTTTTAAGCACGTAGGTATTATAATAACAGTAACCTGGATATAAATAATAAAGTTTTTTACCTTGGCCCCGATCTGGTTTCCGCATTGCCCGGCCTGGATGTGGACGATTTCCCTCATTTTGATAAATATTACACAAGAATTTTGCTCTTAAACAATACTAGATAATCAGTTCAGGTAAATTTTACATAAATTCGGTATGAAAAATGTATAAAAAAATATAAAAACACGGTTCTTGCTTGATAGTCACATGTGCATGGTACACGAATTTTTTATGAATAATGAGCTCGCCGCATTCTTTTGTTCTCGATAAAAAATTTTGATTCGAAATTTAAATTTAAATTTGATATAATGAGAAAAATTTTGTACAAGCCAGTTACAAAATTTAAAAAGCAGGTCTACGGCACTATATTTTTTTATAATCGAGTTAAAGACTTAAAATAATACACATACAGTTGTTACGCCAGGAATTTATAAACTCTATACCTAATATTCGAAAATTCGAACAGTAAAACTCTGCGTTTTAGTTTACTGTTTCGTGGTATCATCGTGGAATGCTAAATAGGTTGCCCTTGTTTCGACTTATTTAGCATTCATTCAGATATTTCACTCAAAAGAATACGAATTACGCTTGACACTTTACCTTTCATGTGGGATTGTGGGATGTAAGTCTGCCCCTTCGAAAGCAAGCTATCGTATTGATAATTACATTATTTGATAAAATTTAGTGCTATGCCTCTCGTAAATTTTTTTCATGGGCAGCCGTTACTGCAACATGTATTCCTGACCTCAATTTTTTAAATTCAGTGAATTCTAGTGATTTCGACAGGGCCCGCTACCAGATCTTGACGTCTTTAGGACTATTGAGGTTTACTTTAAGAGACCATTGGAACAATAATACTGAACAGTTTTTCAAATCGATTCAGGCGTTTTCGCATATAACATAAAAATAAAAGCTCTGACGAAATGAACGTCCACCTTTTTTATGTCAGTTAAATATGTCGTAAGAGACTTGATTAAAATAGTTTACTTAGGGATCTTTAGTTTTAAGTTAGGTTCCAAGATTGTGAAGTGGGTCCTCAAATGGTGTCAATGGTGAGTAATTCGTTTATTAGATGAGAATGAATGGTGACCCGTTGAATATTCATAAAAGGATCCTTCCAAACCAGCTACACGTGTCGTAAGCCACGGATCAATCTCATCGTAGTACATAGAATGTTGTAGTTATCGTAGTTAGTTTATTCAGTATTACAATGTGTTTAGATGGATGACTGCTCTGGCTGTAACAACAGGTGATGTCTACGATACCTTTTCTCCGATATCAGAAGTGGGATCGAATAGTCGTTATTCGATTTTGTTTTGAAAAAAAAAAACTAGAACAGTAAAATTAACCGTAACCAGCGTTCTAGTAAAAATTTAAAGTTTTCGCAGTTTCTTTTTGGATAAAAATTACTTTGATTATATTAACAAGCAAAGACTGATAATAACAAGTCATAGGTAATTAGTTAATTACCCTATAACTATAACTACGTAACAAAAATTAAATGACAATGATTTATTAGTAATTTTATTAATCTACAGTGTTCACTTGCTTAATTTATCTCGTGTATCAATAAATAAATAATAGTAAAATCGTTTTACTTGATTGCGAACAGAAATATAGTGTGGCTTTATGAACATTCAACACTTCGTTTTAAAGTGTTCGGTTTCCTTTTTATAAAGTTGGTTCATGATTTTCTGCGCTTATTTATAGGCGTACTTGATAACTAAAGTTTTAAAGAAAAACAAAGATTTAATCTCTGCCGTGTAATAATGTGTTTTTGCATATTCTAACGCGTTACTAGACTTTGTGATTAGCAAATAAAATCGTAAGAAACTTTCACCTCGATGAGAGGTAGTGAGAAGAAAATCTAAATCATGGTTAACTAAATACTCGAGATTAGACCTACATGTAGTTACATGTAAAAGATAGAATTGTGATAAAAAGAGATTGACGAAATATGCGTTTTAAATTTTAAATTCTTTGACAGCGAAAGAAAGTTTGAGATATCTATACACATGCCAGTCGTTTTGTTTGTTGTATGTTCTAGATATCCTGTTTTGAAAAATCTATTTACAATTATGTTTTCGACTATGTTATTGACGTATGCAGACGTCCAGTAAGCCGTCGTAATATTGCCAACGCAACTTATTGTAGTGTACCTATAATATGCGGTTTAAATCGTCCTTTCTGAAATATTCAGAAAAGCTACAAATACGAACCTGACGGTTCGGACGTCCGTTCATTGACGTATGAAGACGTCTAGTAATCATTAATAATATTAACATCACTTTTTGTGGTGTATAACAAGTTTTTAAATCTTTAGTTTACTGACGTGTGAGACGTCTAGTAAGCCATTAATAACATTAAGAACACACTTTACTATGGTGTAGCTACAAGGTTTTGAAATAGTCTTTTTAAAAAAGAACATCTGTTGCTAAATATGATCTTGATAATGCAATTGACGAATGGAGAAATCTAAACTACTGATAATATTTACCACACTCCTTATAGAGGTTTACCTATAACACGTTTCTGAAATCTTCATAGAGGTGTCCAATATAGCAGGATTAAGATTAGCCAAATGTCAATATTTAATTTTAAAATGCCTTTAATGTCCATGCAATACTTCAGTTGTATTTTGATTTAAATCTATGCGACTAATAAAATTCTACTTGTTAATTAATTGTCTAATAAATTATTAAAGTAATAATTATTTTTTATTAATTGGTCTATGCAGGCTAAAAAAAAATAATCACTAGCAATCTGCAACTGTTTCGCGTGGTTCTCATTGTAAATTAAGTCTACCGTTTGTACTACTACCGCGACTACGACCCTTATTACAAATTATTGAGGCGACATAACTTTTGAGCTTATTTACTTGAACAAGAATCTGTTGTAGTAGATTGACTATAGCAGATCTACATACCATAACAAATTATCTACGCCTTACATTTTAATTTACGAGCGTTTTTTGGTGTACAGAGACGTTTAGTGAACTATTTATAATATTAACAACGCAGTTTACCGTGGTGTATCTACGAGTAAACTAATTATTATTATTAAAAGAGCTGTTGGCGCGTGGAGCGTTACAATAAGCCAAAAATAAAAGATGCTACAATAAGCCACTATATCCTATCCTGAAAGAATAATGGTCCCCTGTGTACGACGGCGAACAGGACCGCCTATGGCACAGCATCAACCTTTCCGTTTATTCCTAGGGCCCTTGCCTACGCGGCAACATCGACCTTTCCTTTACCTATCCTTCCTGAACCCTTTATCCTTCCTAAATCCTTCATCCTTTCTATCTTTACTCATAAATATACCACCTTATTACTGTACACCAACCAACGGTTACTATTCACGATGTAGGTGTTTGGTAGCAACAGCTAACATAGTTATGTGGGCTTAACTTCTACTTGGGCTACAAGTAGGAGGCAGAGTAACAGTGTTTATTCGTATGCCAGTACGAAAATTCAAAATTCAGTTTTTTATTTAATGATAGTTTAATCATTAGTATTTAAACTAAATTAGAAAATCATTCCTTTACTGTTGAATCCGTCTAGATCAGCAGGATAGGCCAAACGGAAACCCTTCTATTAGTTTCAAGTAGATAGGGAACACACGAGGACGCGTGCCTTTGCAGAATGGCCGTGTGACAATAAGGACAAAGAGAAACAAAGGAAAGAAAAGAAAGAAAAAGAAAACAAAAAAAAAAAAAAATTCTAATGCATTTACTAACGTAGCTAAAAATCATTTTCTGAGTAATTTACGATTAATTAGCTAAATCCTAAATAATTAGTTATCAAATTACAGCCGAGCGGTTGTCTTTATGAAAACACAAGTTTAATGTGTAGTGGATTTGATGATTAGAAACCATCTATTGAATGTTACAATTGTATTGGCTCGATAAGTCGATACGAACCCACTACAACTTAAAGTTCGTTAGCAAAAATGCGAAAAACCTGACAACTAGAGCAGTCAGTATTATACGGGTCGTTACGCTGCCCAGTTCTATAACTTAAACAATTAGAATATCCTCCAAAGTGTAATTGCTGAGTGTGTATTTGTGATAAAAAGTGCACAGTAACGATAATGCGGAATTATTGTAACTGACTGAGTGTGAATGTTGAATTATTGTGGGAATTGTTATAACTGACCGACGAATGGAGATAAAAAGTTAGTTGTGGATTTCTTTATTTTGCGTCTTTATATATGGGTCAGAATTAGCCGAGCGGAAAAACCTAGCTCTATTGCAGATTTACACACGGGGACGTGTGTATTCGCAGAATGGCCGTGTCGTAAGAGACTTGATTAAAATAGTTTACTTAGGGATCTTTAGTTTTAAGTTAGGTTCCAAGATTGTGAAGTGGGTCCTCAAATGGTGTCAATGGTGAGTAATTCGTTTATTAGATGAGAATGAATGGTGACCCGTTGAATATTCATAAAAGGATCCTTCCAAACCAGCTACACGTGTCGTAAGCCACGGATCAATCTCATCGTAGTACATAGAATGTTGTAGTTATCGTAGTTAGTTTATTCAGTATTACAATGTGTTTAGATGGATGACTGCTCTGGCTGTAACAACAGGTGATGTCTACGGTGATTTTCTCCGATAAATAAATATTTAAAACAAGATAAATACAGTTCATTATAAATTTATTAAATAAAATAAATAATAATTCCTAATTTTTTAATTATGGTTAAGGCTCCTCATAATCCTCATGTTGTTCTTCTTCTTCTTCATCAGCCTCGTCTCCTTGATCACCAGCAACTGCATTCTGATACTGTTGGTATTCTGATATGAGATCACTAAGATTATTATCCGCTTCAGTGAAATCGTTCTCATCCATGCCTTCACCAAGATACCAATGAAGAAAAGCTTTCCTTCTAAACATAGAAGCAAATTGTTCTGCAACTCTTGTGAACAATTCCTGAATGGCTGTAGTATTACCGACAAATGTTGCAGACATTTTCAAACCTCTTGGAGGAATATCACAAACGGCTGTCTTCACATTGTTTGGGATCCAATCAACGAAGAAATCTTTATTCCTGTTCTGGATATTGAGCATCTGTTCGTCTACTTCTTTCATCGACATACGACCGCGGAAGACAGCAGCAACGGTTAAATATCTACCATGTCGAGGGTTACAGGCCACCATCATATTTTTGGCATCAAACATTTGATACGTCAGCTCTGGTACTGTAAGAGCCCGATATTGTTGACATCCTCTGGAAGTTAGAGGCGTAAAACCAGTCATGAAGAAATGAAGGCGAGGAAACGGCACCATATTAACAGCCAGTTTTCTTAAATCTGCGTTCAACTGCCCGGGGAATCTTAAACAGGTTGTCACTCCAGACATTGTGGCAGAAACTAAGTGATTCAAATCCCCATACGTCGGAGTTTTCAACATCAAAGTTCTGAAGCAAATATCGTATAAAGCTTCGTTATCAATGCAGTATGATTGTGTAGAATTTTCTATCAACTGATTGGCTGCTAAAGTAGAATTGTAAGGTTCCACAACTGTATCTGACACTTTTGGACTGGGCATAACAGAATAAGTAACGCAAATTCTGTCCGGATATTCTTCAGTAAGATTAGTGAGTAGCAAAGTTCCCAATCCTGAGCCAGTGCCACCTCCAAGAGAATGGATGACTTGAAATCCTTGCAAACAATCACAGCTTTCTGCTTCTTTCCTCACCACATCCAAAATTGGTTCCAGTATTCCTGCCCCTTCGGTATAGTACCCCTTAGCCCAATTATTGCCGGCACCGGTAGACCCATATACCATATTATCAGGGCGGAATAGTTGCCCGTATGATTCAGAACGTAAAGCGTCCATGGTACTAGGTTCAAGATCAACAAGGACTGCTCGAGGTACATATTTAGCTGAGGCTCCTTCATTGTAATAAACATTGATGCGTTCTAATTGAAGATCACTGTCTCCGTGATAGCAACCATTTGGGTCGATGCCATGTTCATCAGATATTACCTCCCAGAACTGAAATAACGCAAATCATTAAACTTTTACTCAATATCTAACCCTAACTTGGATAAATTAACAACGAACTCTGGTTTGGTGCATAGTTTTTTTTCACCTATAATGAAAAACAGAAACATTGACGATGTATGTAAATGTATGACTATCGACGAGCACAAAATGTATTTCTATATAGCTAAATGCAAATGTTACTGTTTCCGAGCGCAAAGTTTATGAATACCAAATGTATGATTATTCCGGGACTTCAAATATACGACTGCACCCGTGCTTTAAATATACGAGTATAATGGTCCTTCTTTACTTCTTATAAAACAAAGTCGTAATTTTGTATGTATGTCCCTATGTGAGCTTATAACTTCAAAAATACGCAACGGATCTTGATGCAGTTTTTTTAATAGATAGAATGGTTCAAGAGGGTGGCTTTTTTGCATAATTTGTTGGGGTTTGCTGTATATTGGATAAGATATTTATTTATTTATTTACACTTTATGCTTAAACTATGCAAAGGCGGACTTAATGTCTAAGGCATTTTCTACCAGTCAACCATAGGGTGGTGCAGAAAAAGGGAAAAAGCTAGATTATCAAAAATTATAGTTGTTAAAACTTATTGACATAGATAAATCCTAAAAAGAGTACATTACATACACATACATAGAGATACACGTAAATCAATACAGAAAAAATAATAAACAGATACATACATACATACACAGATATATACGCACATTACACATACCATAAATACATATAATACAGGTACTTATATACAGATAGATAGTAGTATGGTAGTATAGTAGCTTCATAGACTCAGTTGTAGATGCAGCTAAACGTGAGGTTGTGACGATATACGGAGATAGTGCTCTCGTATCTTACGCTTAAACGCTATACGTTAGGTGCACATCCTGATTTCCGGCGGAAGAGTATTCCAGAGAATAATGTAGTGAACAAAGAAAGAAGAATGAACGAGGCATGAGCTATGAGGTGGGCAGGTGAGCAAGAGATTGTCAGAAGATCGAAGATTTCGGTCATGGGTTGGGCCTAAAAATTGAAGATGTGAAGATAGCTACGTAGGAGCAGTGGGAGAGTAGAGAATAGTGAAGAGAGTGTTCAGCGCATGCATTTCACGTCGCTGTCGTATAGGTAGCCATGACAGCTTTTTTCGGAAGTGAGAAACATGATCATATTTGCGGAGATTGAAAACGAATCGAATGCAATTATTGAGAAGTCGGTCAAGTTTGTTGAGTAGATCTGCATTCAGGTCGAGATAGCATACATCACCATAGTCGATAACAGGAAGAACTAATGACTGCACAAGCATCGCCTTAGTGTCTGTTGGAAGAAAAATTTTCAGGCGATATAGAATCCTTAAGATCCCCGTTATTTTAGCGCATATGTTGGAGATTTGAGGCTGCCAGTTTAATGTGCTAAGTGCAGACCAAGATCCTTAACCGAGTCACTGATCGGTATAATTGTATCGTTGAAGAAGATCGGTGGCAGCGAGTTCAAGTTAATCTTATGAGTCATTCGACGACTGGAGATGATTAAAGCCTGGCATTTGTCCGGATACATACACATACAGACCAAATTGTTGCGACCACTTTTTGATAGCTAGAAGATCCTGGTTCACATCGTGTATTGCAGCTGGCAAATTCTCAGCGATGGTCTGAGAGTACAACTGCAGATCATCGGCATAGAGATGATACGCACACCGGAGATTCATAGTTAGCAAGTTGATAAAGAGAGAGAAAAGTAAGGTTGAGAGAATACCACCTTGGGGGACACCAGTGACGAGGTTGCACCACTGTGATGAAGATTCATCGAGGTGGGTAGATTGCTGGCGTCCATGAAGGTAAGAAGTGAACCATAGAAGAGAGTCATCCGAGATCCCAAGATAGGAAAGGATAGCAAGGAGAAGATCGTGAGAGACAGTATTGAAAGCGTTTGAGAAGTCAACTAAACTAAGATATGATTAAATTTGCCGAGAAACTCGGACGCGTGCGAGCTATAAATAAAAACGCTGCCTTATCTATGTGAGGTACAACAAACTAATGTATAGAGGAATTGTTTGTTACCTATAGTTCTTCAAAAAAGTCCGCTAGGGCATATATCTATCTATTAATGAAAACCCACTGTACCCATAATAATGTCGGAAAAATGATCAAATTCAATAGGGTGTTTTGAAAAGCTATTTATGTGTATATAGTAATATTTTTTATCAAATTAAATAGCTTAGTTAGCCTACGCAATTAATATAAATTATAACCGCTCTTTACAGTATGCAATTTAAATGAATATCTTAGGAAAAAAGATTTACGCGCTATAAAATACATAAACTGTTGGCTGAGCAACGCGAACGTTCCTCGGTCTTCTATCCATATGGATATTTAAGGATGTTTATTGTGCTTTCACGTAAAGACTACTGGATGGATTTTCATGAAACTTTCCAATGGAAAATGGAATTTTTACCGCAGGTAACACCTCGGGGCACAGATAGTATATAATAAGACTATGTATGCAAAAAATAACCATTCAGCTAGTATGGTATTGGTATCGGTCAAGGAGTTCGTCTGTTTGTTTGTGTGTAGGCGAAAGTGGAAAATTTTGTTAATAATAGTTACCTTAGATCCAATTTGGTTACCGCATCTCCCAACCTGTACGTGAACTATTTCTCGCATTTTCAAAACATATAATTTATCAAATAAAATAAAAAATATATCTAGAAGTTACTAGAAAACTAAGTAAAAATACAAAAATATTTTCTTGTATTTGTCCTACATCTATACCTTATGAAAAACTAACATATTATGAATAATAACAATTGTGTGAGCCCCATGGATTTTGGGAATACGAAATCTATGTGCACATTATAGAATTCTTTTATTTTTGGTAAGGGGTAATCCATTAACTACAGTATGATAAAAAAATTAAACCTACCTTGCTCCTAATTGTTATTAGATAAGGATTTAAGACTGATTGAGTAAATAAAAGTTAATATATCAGAAATAATAATATTTAATCAAAATTATACACAAATCATAAGACATTAATAACATCAAAATTAACTCAAGTTTATAAAAATGCAAAATACAAAATTGTTGATTTTTATATTCAAAATATATTAAATAATATCTTTGTACATTCCATTTTGATAACTTTACACACAACACATAATTTAGATATTATTTTAGCTAAATATTTTTATCTTAAGAGTATTTAAGTAACTATAAAGGGCGCATTTCCAACTGAAAATAGCAATCATATGTAAGAACATCAACAAGAGGTAAAATATGGACGAAAAAAGAAAGAATTTTGAAAATCGTCCCACAATTGACAGAGAAATCATTAAGAGGGTACTGTAATCCTTATTTAGGTATTTGCCTTAGGTATTGCTATCCCTATTTCCGAGCGCCGCGCTGACAGGGACAAATATAGCTAAAGCAGATTTTACCTACAAATTCTTTGAAAAAAAGACGTTTACGAAAGTTTAAGAAAGTGATAGAAGCATAGATATACTCTTCATCTATTATATAGAGTAAAAACTATTAAAATCGGTTTAACTTTCGCGAAGAAAAATCGGGAGTACGATGCCCATATTTTTGTGTGGAGCATAATTTAGTATCGTGCCCTCTTAAACACACGTACAACCGGACATAGAACCGCCTAGTTTTTCGAAAGTCGGTTATTTAAGGGTAGGGGGATTGTTTTAATGATTTTAAATCCCAACATAACTAAAAATGTTCTACATGAAATAAAACGAAGATTAAAACATCAACCGGTTGTACATTGTTGGTTGTAAATTGATGTAAACAAGTATCTAAATCAGCATGCTTTTTTCCTACGCCGGTTTTTATCAGCAGATTGCGAACTAAACCGGAGGTAAGGAAAAAAAAATTTTTATGGACTTGTCTGCAAATAATTTTCTCTAAAAATTGTGTCTACAAGATTAAATGATTTTCATTTGCTGTGAGAGACGGAAAAGTTGAACCAAAATCCGAGGCCAAAACGGCTGATCATATAAGAAGATATATACTCTGTCGAAGTGAAACAGCTTAACAGTGGGACATTAAGGGGCTGGAGAAAGAGATGTACATTATTAAAGACACTCTAGTGACAATAAAGATTTCTTTCTTTCTTTCCAATGGATTACTTCATCTTACATATTGTTTTCGGGGACGCTACAGTAGGCGCCCTCTGTAGTAACTTATATACTCTTTGATTTTAGTTTAATTTTGGTTACACAGTCTTCTACATTATACTAAATACCCCATTAAACATATTAATCATATGAAAAAGAAACAACAAAATAAATAAAACATAGGTACATAAATATGTATTTTTTCGTTATAATAATTATTGCACTAAGTATGTACTTAGTTGCTTTTTATTAAATAATCGAACATTATTAGGCTAATTATTATGACTAGTGATTTAGCACGTCTTTACCTTAGTGTGATAGTGAAAAGATAAATTAGCTGCAGCTCGATAAAAAGTTTGAAAAAAAAAGCATAAATGGCGGCAAGAAAACCACGGAACAGAGATCAATGGAATTGCAATGCAACAAAATTACTATAGAAACCCGTGTCGCCAAACGCACACAATTATACCGATAATCATATAATGTACTACATATAAACAAATCGTTTGATTGGTCGTTTACATTTTATACTAAACTAGCATAAGCCATATAACCTACATCTGAAAATAAACCTACTCATTCTGGAATAGGGTTTAATTCTCTGTAGTTGGAAAAGTATTTAACACCTTTTGTAATCTAAAGTCAAACAAAAATTGATTGACGAGTAAATTCCGCTACTTGACGATAGATGGCGCATTTACCAGTGGTCGCAAATAGAAACACAATTTCGTTAGGAGTAAAGGTGACAATCGTGTGCACTAGCGTGTCATTGCTGCTATTCGATTAAGGCCGTACCAACCCGAATTACATTACCGATATCGATATATGTCATCATCCTCCTGCCCTTATCCCATTATTTGGGGTCGGCGCAACATGTCTTTTTCTTCCATAATCTTCTATTAGCCGTCATGTCTGTGTCAACTCCTCTTTCTTTCATCTCCTCTTTCACACAGTCCATCCATCTTTTCTTAGGTTTACCGATTATTACCGATATCGATATATACCTACCCATTTCTTATTTTTTTTTAGTTTTTAGTTTCTCTATAAGAACATAACATCATGTCTAGTTTCCTCAAAGCGTAGGCTTTTTAACTACTGAAATATTGGAGTACAAGAGGCAGGAAGAGTGTCGTTGTTTTATGTGATAAAAATATACACATTTATGCGCGGTTATATAATAATATTGTATTTAAGTATATAAACTTAGTTTTGCTTGCTATATTGTATACTACCTCTATAATAATTAAAACTTTAGTCTATGATAAAATTATGTATGTTTCACCTTATATAATTTAAAAATTTCTTTATATTGTTACAATTTGTTAATGTATTTTAGAAACTAAAATAATGTTATTGATTTTATGTAGTCTGAGCACAATGTAATATGATATAGTTTATAGTAAAAGTCTATCTTTATGGTCAATGTAAAATTAAAATCGAATGTGGGTAAACCCTGTAATAACTGATCGTAGAAGACACATTACAGCTCAGTCTCACCCGTGACCATGGTGACTGCAAAGTCTCCGAAACGTCAGGCCAAAATTTAAAACAAATAAACGCGTCTAAATCCGTATGTTGTTAGTTTTCTTTTTGAACTCATTTTAAGCCAGTTTTATCACACAGTAGGTAAAGCGATGTTTCCAGGACAATGATCAAAAACTTTTGATTCAAGTAAGCCGTTGTCTTATAGCTAAGCCGCAAAAATTTAAAGAATTTCGAAGAAGCTGGTAGAATAGGTGACATAATATGTATTATTTACGTTAACAATTTAACTATTTACATATATAATATAGTAACTTACTTCATTAAAAAACTTAAATAGAGAAATAGAAAAAATTTTATAGATGGAATAGCAGTAGGTTTCGTGTATCTATATCCTTTATTAGAAATTAAAAAATCATCGTCCAAAAAATGTACCGAGCATATTGTACTTGATTTGACTGGCATCCAATCAGATCGACCCGTTGCATCTATCCATTTTTCTTTGACCGTAGCGTCTTTGGGAAACCTAAAAATGTTTACGGAGGATGAGAATAATTTATTATATAATTAATTAATTATAATAATTTCACTATTATGTAATAGTTTGATTACATTTCCGCTATCAAGCATCTACGCAGAATGATACAACTCACAAAATTAATTTTGTGAATGTGGTGTAGACCGCCTTACATTCATATTGTAAAGTTACTTAATAAAATAAATAGTAAATTACAAATTTTCTAATATCGGCATTTATCGATAAACTGAAATCTGACCTAAGTACATCACTAATTGAGTAGCGAAGAACTTTTAAGAACGAAATAATGAATATAATCAATGTAAAATAAACTTTATTTAAACGACATAAGGTTGATTTTAGCGAGACGTTCCAATAAATTATTAGTAAATTGGAATTAACTAAAATTTTATTAGAATCAAATGATATTGTACTTACCGATGGTACGAAATACCTCCATTTTAAAGATTTCTTCTCCTACTATTATTCTTGCACTCCAAAACTGAACAATACGGCATATCTACGGCGAAATGAGCTTGTCGCGATACTAACAACACGAGTTAACGTTAGAACAGTCTGAATACGACTAAGTAAGTACTTGTGCGACTGGAGATCAAATAAGCGCAACAGTGCTTAATTGTGACACGCGTGCCACGCCTACTTCGCACTTCCATTGATCTCTGTTCCGTGAAGAAAACCATAGCATTTTAACTTGACGATAACGCCATCTAGGTATGTTCGTCAAACTAACGACCGCATTTTAAAATTATCCCATAAACTTAGGTACCGCATTTTTCTGCGATGAAATAGTATAGCCAATATGTTAATTTAGTCTCATAGATTAAATTATGGTGGAAAAAGTGATTGTCACAAGCGGGCCTGACACGCGGGCAATCACTTTTTCCACCATAATTTAATTTATTAAGTAAAAGCATAGCATGTCAAATGCAAAATCAATAAATTACTTTAGTCTCATAGATTTTATATAAACTTACGCCTTGAAACAATAAATGTGATTCTAAATATAAATAATAAAATGAATAAAAATGTAATATTCCCAAGGACGCGCGAATCACGCTGATCTTGTATGTATTTTATATTTTGAAAGCGCGACAAGTGAACGTAGTTTTCATTGCTTTATAGGAAAAAGTGGAAATGGCTAAATGCAGAAAAGGTTATGGCGACGGCATTGCTCTCAGCGTAATAGCATCGGCTTGATGTTGCAAAAGCCGCGCGGCTGTCCAAAACCAAAACCTAGCAAGGGACATTTTTTTTTAAATTCGATTTCTAAAACCAATATTTCCCATTTTTTACTGCGTCTAATGCAAAAACAATTGTGTTTCTATCTTAAATAGAATCAGAGATATGAACATGTATAAACCTAGCAAGTGCACTTCGTACTTGTTGATTACAAAATAAAAAGGCTTCTCCTGAAAAATATACTCTAATGTACTTGCTAAGTTTTGGTTTTGGTTTTGGACAGACGCGCGCCACCGACGTATATATTTTCTTATCTTTGGTAAAGTGAATATGTATTTACTTAAAATTGTGGTCGCGGTTACTCGTTCAAGTTATAACTTTGACATTTTTTATAAGCGGACAACCCAATATTTTAAATTCACGAAAATCAATCATATGTATAACTGCAAAATCTTATACACGATTGAAATATTTTTTTATTAATATTCAGTGCTTACAAAAACATAATTGATATGTTTCCTTATTGTAAGATATTACCGAATTATAGTTTAAAATATTATATCGATTCTGATGGGAATCGATTACAATAACCTCATCATAATCGATAAAATATTTAAATTCACAACACTTGATAAGTCAGTAGTAATTTGGTATCATTATTATAATAAATTATTTGTAAACTACACATTTTAGTTAATACGAATTATACTTAAATTATAACAAATCTGTAATCGATTATAAAACTCTTCATTAATCGATATATTAATCAAACTCTTATAATGTTACCAATGCTAAATTAACACTAGCCATCTGTCGCTCCCACACTCCAAAACTATTGAACGAATTCGAATGAAATTAGGTATACAGATAGTCTGTAGCAAAATTCATTTAATTCAGTTCAGTGGTTTTGGCATAAAAGTGTGGTAGACAGACAAACAGAGTTACTTTCAATATAATTCGTGTCACCTAAAATATATCAAATATTCCAACTCACTTAAAACCTATCCTTAAAAATCACACCACATATTTATTTTTCAATAAATAAATATTCGAGAACACTGTATTTTTATATGACAACACTGGTATATAAAATGCTCTAAACACTTGATGGGACTTACTAGCGTCTAGTATGGCAACACTGGCTATGATCTCCCATGATGGATCTTTATGGTAAAATGGTTGGAGAACGGTGGGGTTGCCAACATCTGAGTCCACTAAATAATGGCATTGATTTGGGGAAAGATAAGTTCGATTATCACCTTTATTTTGGTCGTTGAAATAATCCGGTATTATGCGGGTAGCTGTAAAAAAATATGTGAAATTTAAAACGTATGCTTTTTATGTTGCAATGTAGGTACTTATACTTTTGTATATTACTTTAATTAAAAAAAACTGTATAATCATTAGAACTAGCGTTTTCCTCGCGACATCGCCTGCGTAAACATATTTTTTAATAAATTTCACACGTTGAACTCACGCCCGAAGTCTCCCATTCCACTATCATCATAAGATATTTGTCTTTTTATTATACCGTCGTTACAATCATCAACATACACAAAGAAATAGTCGTAGGACGCCTAGATGTTAAGGCCTGTTCAGACCTAAGCGGTATTCGCTACCGTCTGCGGCAAAGAAACCCCAGTGGGTATGCGGTAATATTACTGTTCAGACCTAAACGGTATTCGCAATCCTTGTGGGTAGAATAACGCGCGGTAGTCGAGTTTCACTCAGAGAGGTGAGAAATTTTGGCCAGTTAGTCATTGCTGTGTGGTGACGGCTCTTCGTGTGGTGACGGATTAAGAATACAAGTGTCACCACACCATCTCCATCCCAAGGGTGCTGTAAAAGTCAGCTAATCCCTTAGCTGACTTTTACAGCACCTTTACAGCACACCTTTATTGTACACAAATAACATCCTCTGTGAGAGACGGAAAACTTGAAAATAAACCCTGTGCCAACACGCCTGGTCAGCACAGTAGACCATAATCCCTCCAAAGTGGAGGAGGCCCGTGCCCAACAGTGGGACGTAAATGGGCTGGAGAGAGAGGGTCATTGTCGAGTCGCCAAAGAATATACGCGTCAGTCACGTTGTAATTTCTGCAGAGCATCTGATTTTAGTGATAAATAATTACTATTATATTATTAGTGATAAATAATTACTATTAGTGATAAATACTTGATACCAAATACCTGAGCGAAACCCGCGCGCTATGTAGATAGATAGATAACTCTTTATTTGCACAAACACCAATTTTACACAGAATTTTAAAAATACAGTCTCAAAAGCTATTGTACAAAGGGCTTATTGCCTTATCACTAATGTGATTTCTTCCAGGTAACCGTATAATGGATGGAATCTAGAATAGACATTGCGTATATATAAATTATATTGAAAATATGAACAAATGCATAAAACAAAAAATTGGTCAAGTGCGAGTCGGACTCGCGCACGAAGGGTTCCGTACCATTATCTATGCAACATAAGGCAACGTTATTAGTATCGAGCAAGAAACGGTAAAAAATCATGTTTGTTGTATGGGAGCCCCCCTTAAATATTTATTTTATTTTATTTTTAGTATTTGTTGTTATAGCGGCAATAGAAATACATCATCTGTGAAAATTTCAACTCTCTAGCTATCACCGTTCTTGAGATACAGCCTGGTGACAGACGGACGGACGGACGGACGGACGGACGGACGGACGGACGGACGGACGGACGGACGGACGGACGGACGGACGAACGGACGGACGGACAGCGAAGTCTCAGTAATAGGGTCCCGTTTTTACCCTTTGGGTACGGAACCCTAAAAAACATAAACATACATATACATAAGCACACTAATAAACAAGTAAAAACTACTATTTAATATACATACAGTCATTATAAATACTAAGATATAGATTACATAAACACTATTATAACGATAGATAATAATTCGATAGTTTTAGCTTAAAATTAGAGAGAGACTGTGCTTGTTTCTCTAGTGTACCTCTACCCACAGCGGCAGCGAATATCGCTCAGGTTTGAATAGGCCTTAAATGATATTCTAGTTTCTATTATTTGTTGTTAATTTAATTTAGGAGACAGGCGGATGACGGCTTGACAGACAGGCAGAGAATGGAGGCTTAATGTCCTCATTTACATTCCACTGACCGAGCTATTAGTACCAATTTTACGTACACAACTAAACTAAAAAATGAAAACAACTATTGGTGCATTTAGATTAACTATTCTATTGTGCACATTTATATTAATTTCAAATCTTTAGTTCGTAACAAACAGATTTTTAAATAAACTAAATTATAATGGAAAAAATGATAACCATAAGCGGGACTTGAACCCGCGACCTCGGAATGCCGTTCCGTCGCTCTCCCAACTGAGCTATTATGGTCCACGCAAATGTTTACCAAATTTTCCACTACAATCATCTCAATGCGAGTTTTAACATCTAATCTATTAAAAACATCTAATAAATTAAAAATTGGTCAAGTGCGAGTGGGACTCGCGCACGAAGGGTTCCGTACCATTATCTATGCAACATAAGGCAACGTTATTAGTATCGAGCAAGAAACGGTAAAAAAAATCATGTTTGTTGTATGGGAGCCCCCCTTAAATATTTATTTTATTTTATTTTTAGTATTTGTTGTTATAGCGGCAATAGAAATACATCATCTGTGAAAATTTATTTTTAGTTTAGTTTAATTGTGCACGTAGAATCGGTACCATTGTCAAACAGTCGAACTGCAAAAATTTAAAATCTAATATATAAAATTCACGTGTCACAGTGTTAGTTACCGTACTCCTCCGAAACGGCTTGACCGATTCTTCTCAAATTTTGCATAAATATTCAGTAGGTCTGAGAATCGGCCAACATCTATTTTTCAAACTTTTTTTTTAGTATGGCAAAACAACGTTTGCCGGGTCAGCTAGTAAATATCTAAAAATATGTCTCACCATTAGATCCAGCATGGAAAGGCGCGGGCAGTTGTCCATCAAAATCACTTTTAATAAATCTCGTAACATACGCAGGCGGTAGATGAAAACTTGAAGGTGATCTGTACCACTCTTTGCCGAAACAAACGTTTAGTTTTGCGTCGTCGGGTGCAAGCGGCAGATGACGTAGTATTGTCATAGGGCCATGGTAGTTATTGTATAATGCGGTGATGCGAGATATACCTGAAAGGTTAATTTTAAAAAGTATTTAATGTCATGTAATTCAAGTCAAGTCAATGTAATTATAAGTCAGTCAGTTCGCTAAACCAGTCATACATTAATATGTTTAAGCAGAAGGTACAACTAAAAGTTAAAGTACTAACTAAAATTTTCAACTAAAAGTTTTATTTTTGCAATAATACCTAATTTAGCCATGCAGTTTACGGCCTGCCTGGAACTTGAATGATTTTAAAAAGCTCATAATAGTTGCTGGTCCGATTTGAAAAATTCTTTCAGTGTTGGATAGTCCATTTAGCGGGGAAGGCTATAGGCTATATAACATCATGCTGCGACTAATAGGAGAGAAGCAGTAGTGAAAAATGTTACAAAAATGGGGAACATTTTCTAAATTCTACGGGTATGAAGCGCGGGCAACAGCTGTTATAAATAAATGTTTATTTTTCTGCTTCTATTGGCACCAAAAACACTCGAGCAAAACTCTGGAGGCAATGCTAGGGTACAATAAACTTTACTTATTACAAAACAAAGTCGTTATTTTTGTATGTATGTCTCTATGTGAGCTTATATCTTCAAAACTATGCAACAGATTTTTATGCGGTTTTTTTAATAGATAAGAGTGGTTAATGGGATGGATATTTTGTATAATATATTACAGCTTGGTGTACATTTGGTGAGAGAGGGCTCATAAACTATAAACATGGGTAAAATCGCGAGCATTAGTTAGTTTATTTATAAATACTGCTTACCTCCAATCCCAGCGAACAGCACACACATGATCATCAAAGGTCCAGTATAAGACAGGTAATGTCTTCTCTCTCTTTCTCTCTTCCACCTAAACAGTTCCGTACCAACTGCAAAGGTCATTTTCTGAAGGCAGTCCAACGCTACGGCACCGGCTAATATTATCATACTGTATACTGGATACAGGAACCTGAGTTAAACAATAAAATCTTAAATAAATATTCATGGACATTTCACACAACGTCCTCTGGTCCCAAGCTAAGCTTAATGCTTGTGTTATGGGTACCAGAATACGGATATACTATATAATACTACTTTTCTTTTGTAAATACATACTTATAATACATAGAAACGCCCAGACGCGGTACAAACATTTGTATGACAATTAGAAAAATCACACAAATTATTGTCCCGAGCGGAAATCGAACCCGCAACCTCTTGAACAGCAGTCCGTTACATGAACCACGTTGTCTTAACAACTAATGTAGGTAACAATTAATATTCACTAACATAGTTTTGTTGTCAAGTCACACGGACTTGTAACAGTAACAGATTAAGAACACAGATGTCGCCACCCCTTTTCCGTTCTATGGTGCTGTAATAGCCAGCTAAGAGATATTGTAGCACGGTATAATGAACCATAATCTCTCCTAAAGTGGAGAAGACTCATGCCCAACAGTGGGACGTTTATGGGCATGAACGTTTCCACTACTCTCACATAGGTCATGTTTAAGAATTCGGCGTGTGGTTTTCCTACGAACCAATGCAAATACATTTCATAACATATCAAAAAAATTCATTTCATATCGCTCCAATGTTGGTGCGTTTATTTGTTAACAAAATTCACCTAATGCTGTATCTACTGGGGCTGATTTGTAGACAATTGTCACAGAATGATAAACAAGGAGTAGATTAAATAAATCGATGATTATAACATAAGTTTAATTTCTAGAAACGAGAGACGCACGACATGCGCTGATTTTGAGTTGAAAATATCATTCACTGCGTTGTATACAGTGGGCGTGGCTAAAGTGGCTAAACTCAAAAGAGGGCGTGGCTAACCATAAACAGGCGTGGCTAAACACAAAAGTGGGCGTGGATAAACACAAAAGTGGGCTTGGATAAACGCAAAAGAGGGCGGGACTAAACGCAAAGGGCGCGGCTAAACGCAAAACGGGGCGTGGCTAAACGCCAAAGACGCCATGGCTAAACGGAAAAGATCTTAGGTAAACGCAACTGCGTTTAGCTATGCCGACTGTAAATCGAAAGCAGTACCGTACTTTTCAGATAGGATACTTACTCTTTATTTCATTATAACTTTTTTACACTTACTAATAAATAAATATAAATAAATATATATTCATGGACATTTCACACATCGTCCTCTGGTCCCAAGCTAAGCTTATTATGCTTGTGTTATGGGTACCAGAATACGGATATAATACATATACTACTTTTCTTTTGTAAATACATACTTAAAATACATAGAAAACACCCAGACGTAGTACAAACATTTGTATGACATTTATGAATATCACACAAATAATTGTCCCAAGCGGGAATCGAACCCGCGACCTTGTGAACGGCAGTCCAGTACATGAACCACTACGCCACGAAGCCCGTCAGTTACTTACTGTACCCAAATTAAAAACAAATAAAGAGAAATTAATTTACCTTTCTTCTTTATGCGGTTGCAACATAAACACTCCGAGCCATAATGCTAAAGGCATCAGGTCAAGCCAGTACGGGGCACAGAACGATGCTCTGGAAGTAGACCGAGGAGCCACTACTGTACAAGCTATCAGTTGTAGAGGACAAGATAGGGCGTATACCTGTAATATTAGTATGCAAACAAGTTATTTAATTATTTTTATAGTAAAAAAATGAAACAAAACTAGTTTTAGACGTTATTTTTTTCATTTTTGAACACACAGAAAAAGCAGTTTCGATATATGTATTTATTTATTTATAAACCTGACATCTAAGTGCTGCCACCTAGTGGCTTCCTAGAACCTCTCATTGCAACAAGTTTTTAAACACTAAAACATAATGATATACTAATTTCACCACTCAATTTAAATGCAACAAATTTTTATTCACTCACCCATACAATATTGAAGTTAAGAAACCCATTCACAAAGTAATAAGTCCATGGTTCAACTCCGTACAAAGATGGTCCATGTTCCGTAAATATATTATACACAACTATATTCCACGGTGCTATGGTCAGTTTACCATAATGCCATGTATCTATGGCTATTGTAGGCAGTAGGATCAGAACAAGGGCTATAAGAGACCACTTGATGAAGTCAAAGATTTGTCGCTTGATGAGGAGCATGTCAATGGCTATTGGTAGGCCAATAAGTGCTGTGAATGGCCAGCCTGAAAAGTCAAATGAAAATTAGTAAATTAGTAAATTTTCCCTGTTTTTCGATTCGAACCAATAGTTAATTAGATTAGCGCGTTCAAACAAACAATCTAATCAGCTTTATAATATTACTAACTAATGCCCGCGGTTTCACTCGCGTTTATATTTTTATTGAGCCCAACTCCCCCCCCCCCCCCTCAAAATACAAAAAAAATGTCTTGAAAACCGCATCAAAATCCGTTGCATAGTTTTGAAGATATAAGCTCACATAGGGACATACATACGATATATAGATAGGAGATATAGATATCAATGGTATAATAGTTAATATACATGGACATTTAACAGAGTTTTCTTCAGTCCTAAGCTGAGTCGATTATCGACATACTACTTTATTTGTAACTACCCACATAGAACAATTAAAATAAATCAGAAAGGGGTCATCGCAAGTAGGATTTAGACCTACGACTTTGAAATACATGCTCCTCCATTCCATTACTCCTAAACAACAACCTATCATGACTTTCCCTCGTACTAACCAAATTCTTTGCTAAACTTTGCTTACAACATCTATGTAAGATTTACTGACGCCATCTATCGGGTATGAACTTCAATTAGGTGAAAACTATGTTATAGACTTTCTTTTTTTTAAATAATTCGAACTACATAAGTATATACTTACTTAAGATAGCAGAGGCAGCAGTAAGCAATACCGCTGGTTGATATCTCCTCCGCCACCAACAAGCCAAAGCTGCACTGGCTAAAGAACCGCTCCAAGCAGAAGGCAACATTGCAGCGCTGCTGGAGAACATGCCAGCAGCTGGCAGAGTCAGGCATAACCATACTCTGCCTACGTGGACACCAAACTCGTGACATACTGCCCTAGTGACATAATATTTATAATATAGAGGTAGCCTAGTGAATATCTTTATTATTATTCTTCTTAGTAAAAGATATTTTTCTTTCCATTTTCTGCTATGAAACCCTGTTGCGAATAAGAAACACAACAAAAATGGAAATATTCAATTGAGTGCAGTTATTCAGATTATATATTTTTTTCGTTTATCGTTACATATGTTATTCTTAACAATGAAAAATAAGAAAATATTGGTTTCTTACTTTTCATTGTTAAGAAATTTAAACTATAAAGGTGGCATTCGGCAGTCCTGCGACCCGCGACCCTTCAAAATAGTGACAATTTTCACTTTTCCAAATAAGACAAGAATATATTTATGTTGGTCACTCCACTCTCGCAATGTCAAATGTGGGTCGCGCCGTGAGCGGTGCCAATGCTGCGGTCAATTTTGCGTTTAGACACGCCCACTCCTTATACACATCAATCATAACGCTGGTCGTCGGGGCGTCCAAATTTAAGAATCGGATGGCATTTTCAATACAAAATCAAGAGCGGGCCGCGCGATCAGGTCGCGTAATTACAAAGGCCACCTTAACAGAAATATTTTTTATATTTGGTAAAAAAACATCCCCTTAATGGTTCCAATTAGTCCCACCAAAACTACAAAACCAAAACCCTTATTCATTACTCTACAAAAGCAAAAAAAAAGATAAAATTTTCTCAAATGCGATGTTATTTTCACAGCCAATTAACCACTTACTTATAAAACATAAGTTCCGCACATGCACTTAATATAGCCAGCAGTACCCTTAAGGAGTAGAATACTGTCAATGGAGCCATGAACCAGGATAAGATCTTAGCTGGTACTGCGAATAACCATAGTGGCATGTATGAACGAATGGCATATGCTGGACTGTATTCCCACGTTTGAAGGCCATTGCCATATACTGGAAAAAAGCAAAAATTATGTGCATAAGAAATTTTAATTATTTCTTACTAGCTAACTTTAGAAAGAAAGAAGTGTCGGCGGGTAATCACTGCTACCTACTCATCGGGTTAGCTATAAGCTCTTGGTGAATTGGCACCATGGTGAAAGAAAAAAATGTAAGTTTATGCATACATAGCTCCTCCATTTTTAAGTAACTTCATGGTGTCGCTTTTATTTGTGACAGTGTGATCATTTTAAAAATATACTCCCTAAATTTTTCTGCAACGCACCAAAAAAAATAAGATCACAAGAAAAGATGGTCTTAATTTGGATTTACATTTGTAATAATGAGTTGGGAAAATAAAAACATGGTTTGTACTAAAGTAATTTATTAATTTTGCAATTGACATGCTATGCTTTTTACTTAATAAATCAAATTATAACCACCATAACTTGATTTATATGGTTTGTACTTTGAAAAAACTGATATATCACTTAAATTGAGAATACCAGATCTTATTAGTCTATGAAGTATGATTTAAAGTAAGTGTAATGTATGTATGGAGGAGGTAAGTGGAAATGCTGGGAGAGGACGCCCGAGAAAAATATACTCCGATGTCATCGCCGGCATACTCCAAAGGGGCAAGTGCGTAGCACTTACAAGCGTCGGGCATGTATGACCAGATGTGCGAGTATGGATGAAGCCAAGAAAGCATGTTTGCATCATAGCAGATGGCGCTCTATAGTCTCTGCCTACTCCCATGGGAAAAAGGCGTGGTGTTATGATGATGATGATGAAGTACGATTTAGCAAGGCTAAAAGCATTATGTGTCTTCAGGAACAAATGCGTAGTATCTGGTAAACCTGCACTACAAAAAAAACTTCTCAATAATAAATTTTCCTTACCTAAATAATGCAATGGCTCCCAATAATTAAATGTCTCATCACAATCAGCGATATGGCCATAATAAGCTGATAAAATACGAGCTATCAGGAGCAAGCCTAATGCTACTGCGCCACCTGGATATGCTATACTACGCAGATCAGATGGTGCATTTGTTACTAGAAATTCTCTGCAATTAGAAACATAATTTTTATATAAATAAAATACATATTGAATATATTCTCTGGTCTGAAATTAAGCTGACATAATAAAAATAAGAAAGCCATAGCTACCAGGTAGTAAATTGATATACTTAATATGAATAAATACATATCTAAATTTATCCAACATATTCTTAACAGCTGCTAACACATTAGCTATTTGCATTAACTAAGTCAATTCACATAAAACACATGTTTTTTAATTAATAAGAGCAACACATAAAACCTTTTTAGACAGCATAACAGTGATATAGCCACAAAAAATAAAGAAAAAAAAGTTGTAATGGTTAAGGCAGAAATGTTGATATTTATTTATTTATTATACACTATATTAAACACCATGAGAATAAAATTTACAATAAAATAGAATTATAAATGTAGTACAATGGGCAGCAATATCGCTAAAAGCAATTTCTGCCAGGCAACTTTTGGATGGAGATCTTGAGAAGAGCAATAATATATATAGTTGTAGGTGAACTAATATTTATTTAATTCTTTCTAAACAAAATATTCCTTTTGCTATTCATTACTTACAGAGAAAATAAAATATCAAACTTAAGAATCAGACAAGCAATGGATTAATTTATTTCTAAAAAAATCTTAACTACAGAGAAATAACTCTACATTAGAATAGTAATAATGTTAAAATAAGTGATTAAGGCTGCCATTCATCTAGATTTTTCCAAGATTGAAAATATGCTGGCAGGGTTGAAACCCTGAGGTTTATTCTCTAGACACTTTATTCATAAAAAGTGAAAAACCCAGACACTGTTTGGTAAGATATTAAATAGACAGATTTTCATTGCAGTAGTTAGTTTAATTATTAGCTAATTACAATTTTGTTTAAGTATTTACAATACTAAAGTGGTTAACATAATATTCTCTAACACTTGGACAACTAATTTGTTGAAATGAAATTACAAATACACACAGCTAAATCTGTAAAAAGTAGTTTTATTTGATAAATTGGTATTTCATACAGATGCCAGGGAAAGCCCTTTTACCTAATTATTCGGGATTTTTACAGAATCTATTTGGAAATAGCAATTTTAGTGGTGGCAGCCCTAGAAATGATTCCAAAAACCTGTTAGTACCAAATACATAACAAACAACTGCTTATTACCTTTGTTTGAAAATGGAAATGCTGGATAAGCGCCAAACCGAAGTATCAGCAATAAATTACAGAATTAGCAAGCCAAATAAATATATAACCTAAAAATGTTTAAAAAATATAACAAAATAAAAAAGCATATACATAATAAAAAGCGGTTTATTTTGTAAAATATCTAAGGACCATACCCTTCGCTTAGTTTTCGCTTCCCTTTACTGAAACTTGTAGACCTTTTTGCACCATTTTTGTTGTGTATACTTCGTTGTCGAGCCGTGAGCGGCATTTTAAGCTGTGTAAAGCTTTTAACATTTAAAAACACACCTGAGATTCTATCAATTAAAAACACGACAAAATAAATAACTAATTAAATATCGATATCAATCAAGCGAGTTATTGAGTAGGTAATTGAGATTCTACCGCAAGTCCGCAACTGCAGTCGCAGCACAGAATAGATAGAAGATATGAGTCGCAGCAAAGAGTATATTATTAAAGATATAACAGTCGCAGTCAGTGTTGCCAGAGTGATTTGGTCGAAAGTTACGTTGGCATCCATGAAAAGTTACATTTTTAAACTAAAACTTACGTAGTGGTAATTTTATGAGTGTGAATGTAGCAGCCATCAGCCAAATTTATAATTATTTACAAATAGAGTAAATAATTAATAAAATATATTTTTTTTAAATGCGCATTTAAAAAATTTTCAAATTAATAAATGCATTTTTTATAAATATTATTTTTTAAATTATTTACTCTATTTATTTGTAGTTTGAAATTTTTCTGATGTCTGCTACATTCACGCTCATGTAATTTTCAGCTCGCAGATCAAAAATTATTATTATTTTATATTTTCTTGTACACAATAATTAAAAAAAAAATATATTTATCAATATAATTATAACTTTTTTAATTTTTTGCGGTAGTTTTTGTTTTCATTAAATAAATTTAGATAAGAATATTTTAATTTTTCAAGATTTTTTTTTCATTTTTACCTCTTTTGTAATTCTTGAGAAGTTACATATATTTAACTAAAATTGTTTCTTACATACATGTTACATGAACAGATCAAAAGTTACGTAAAATGTAAAAAATGTAACCTTCTGGCAACACTGGTCGCAGTGTAAAAAATATTTTAGTTATTTTACGATTACTATAATATATAAAGAGAGACATCTTCCAGATTTTTATTGTAAGCGTGAAAATGCCTCTGCTTTTGTTGTTCCACAATTTAAAAGATACTTAATCAGAAACATCGTATGTAATATAATTATAAGTTCTCTAGTATCTACAATATGGGGGATATTGTCTCTGACAGACTCTGACTTATATATAGTTATCTGTGGATATTACAGTAAAATAAAACTCTGTATTTTAAAATTTTTGTCAGTATCAAGATATTAGTAGCAGGTAGATTATACTTATCCTTAATTATAGTTAATTTATTATAGATTATAGTTAATATACTATTAACTAGTATACAGGTATTCAACTTGGTACGACAAAAAAGACTCGCTCATTCACATGTGCTAATTGTCTTAAAATAATAACGATCATATTAATCACGTAACTACGGAGAAACATCAGCCCAAATCGACTATTTACAACGCAGAACAAAATAAAAAAAATTAAAAAGAAAGAAAAGTTTATTTGCTGTGTTACACAGATTTTACCAATAATTCAGTTACCAATACACTTAGATACAATAAATTAAGACTATGGTACATATCGTGTCACACCAGCAAATAGGCTCCCATTTCAGCATATGTTAGGTCACAAGGACCTAACGCTGATTTTCAAATGGGGCCTATGAGAGTAATGACGCGGATACCCACACGGATATCGACAAGCTAATCATAACTATTAAATAAAGGATTTTACAATTTGACTTACATTCTTAACAACAAAATTACATGCGCATTATAATTTTGGTAGGTATATAAGTATAGGTAGGTTATATATAGGTAGGTTATAATAAGTAAACATTTTAACTACAAACTAAGGTAAAAAAAGAAGAAACTTACTGACTACAAATTGATATTTCAGGAAAACTAGCTCTGTATATTAAAAATGAATGAACCATATAGTGTAGGTATATTGCCCGCTAGATTGCCCTACCGCGCCCCCCGCGTCCCGCGCAGGTACCTTTGAAGTGTCCGAAGTGATTTATTACGGTCGGTCTCGTTATCGGCGGGGGTCTCGGGTTTCACAAAAACGTTGTTTACGACTTAAGTTGTTATCGGAACCCTAACAAGTGTTGTATTTTTTATGTTTAGCATAAATGAAGCTCGATATTTATGAGTTTGGCTTCTCAGAATTCCACTACGTTTCAGAATTATGATACGCCGAACAAAGAGATAGTACGTTTTTGAGCACGATTGTCTTTATACGATCATATTTCAAAAATTAAAGCGATGACATAGGCTTGTTTATATTAAATTACAATGTTTAAATTTTATATATTATGATAAAAAGTAAAACTATACCACTGTCCATAGAAAATAATTAATTTACAGCCCTTTAATTTTGCACAAAATCTAGCCCTAAAACTAGCCAAATGACACTTTAAATCTGGAATTCAAAATTCTTGTATTTTGCTCATGTTTTTTACTATTCCGCCTGTTGATTACTTGATCTAACATATTAATCGCATTTCATATGATAAAACGGCCAAAAAAATCATAAAATGAGGGTAAACATATGGCACGGCAAACAAAGCCCGCACATGCACGTCACGGTAAACGCCAAAATTTACCACTAATTTTTGTCTCTCATGCTAAAACCTTTATTTCTATGTATTGGTAGATACCTTACCTTAAAAGGTAAATATAAATAACACAACACTTATACAACAATAATCACCAAAAGTATCACTAAACCAACTCGCCGCAACGCACTCACTTCACGTCACTGACTTCACGACTTCCGACCACAGATTACTATATATTGCTTCCAACGCCTTTTGTTTTTTTTTACATTGCAGGTAACAATGTTTTCGTTTGGTTTGGTGCATAATTTTACAAAGAAGCGAGATAGATTTATACCCTACAGTAAAGAGACGGAAATAAAGTGATGCAATAGACATCTGGCGTGCATATGTCACCATATCAACTACTACTTGACACGGGCAATTTGGGTACCAAATCCATGTCAACTCCTAGTTGACACGGGCAATCTAGCGGGTATCAGAAAAATAATTTTATAACTTTTTCAGTTTCATTTCACTTAAGTACACACATAATAACTAAAACTGAAAGATATAAATGATAGTATGTGTAGGTATTTATAGAACAGCATAAAATGAAATACAGGCCAATAAAGGCAAAATGATCTCTAAAACAATAAAATATTTCATCCAAGTTGTACAATAAGTTACATCATAGCATCATAGTAAACACAAAATAGACAGCAATTCGAAAACGCAAAAAAAATTTAACCCAATCCAACCAAAATAATATCATCTAGCTATTTTTATTTAAAGGCTATTTTTTGTACATATTCCAAATTATTTTATAATACATTTTTTAAAAATTACACAGATAATACATAAAGAAAGTTCAGTTAGCGTTGGCGATTTGTTATTTATAATTTACAATATATACATTACAATATTCTTTCTTAATATAAATTACAAGTCTACAAGTCACCATTTAAAATACAAGGATAACAATCAATCAATTAGATGATTAGAGTAAACTAGACCACAGATAAATAAATATTATACTGGACTAGTGTGTCTACTCGATGTTGATAAACTGACAATAAATTATTGAAAATCTAGTTGAATTATTACAATATAATATTATAATATTGTAGATCAAGAAATTGAGATGGCGCACCTAAAAATGACTGAGCTTAGGTGCCCTGAAGAATCAGAGGAATTAATTCAATTAATAGGGTTGCCAGACGAGCTAATTCAATCCGCATAATCTAACTAGAAAAATAATATCAAATAATAGGTACCGAGCCTATTTCCAATACTACCTGTACGCCTGTGCCCCCTGCTCTGACGAATACACACTAAATAATATAAATGCAAAATTCCTTTCAGTTTAACAGCTGCTAACTGGAAGTCAACGTCATCTACGTGTGTTAATCAAACTAAAAACTATATGAGTTTCTCGATTTTTCCGCGGAAACACCGTATTTTATTTTCTCGTTCCCGAAAAAGTAAATACTGAGTGTATTTTAACGTAAATTTACAGTCTGTGTTTATACCTGTATAGTATTTGAGTATAATATTTAAACATCAGAATAACACAGGTTCTTCAGTAATCTTTACGATAAAAATCAAGGAACGGGGCCGTAACTAAATGCAATCATACACGTAAGCTGTGCACGTAAGTTAGGAAATTTAGGCAATAACGAAAATAATAAAACCACAGCGAAACGTTTATATAATGTATTTATTCTATTTGACAAAATATGTAAGTACATTATCTACACAACAATTACTCGTATATTTTGCTCATAACTTCAAGTTCTAGTACAAAAACAATAAGACAAATATTTACATAACTCATAGACCAAGAGCTCGCGACTTGTTAGGTTTACGTTACAGTACGGAGACATAGCTAGTTTTCCAATTGCAGAGCATAATGCGACTCAGTGCCGCACAATGCTGAACTATGCTGACGCTTAATTGGAACGTGAATTAGTTTTCAAATGAACCAGCAGCGTGCGCTAAATTCAGTGTTGAAAAAAAAAATACTAAAATAAAATTGTATTCACAATATAAGCGTGGAATATAAAAAAAAAGTAATTGTTTGTACCTTCATCCATACTTATATATTTTTTTTAACACAGCTTGAATTAACTTTGATTATTTCCAGAAAACTACGACGAAACGAATGCCTTAAATTTTTTTTTTAACAATAAATAATATTACTAACGATAATATATAAATAAAATTTCAATCAATGCCAATTTAAAGAAAAAATACTTGTTAATTTTCTGTCCCTGAAGTTGGTATGGATTGCACGCATCATTTTTGAGAGTGCTCGATTGTGCGATGCGTTGCTGTAGTTGGAACACTCAACGTTAAGCATTGTGCCGCATATTGCGCTATTGTGCTCTAATTGGAAAACCATCATAATATGTAGTAAAATCACTGCATTAGTAAAATGAGCAACTTAAATAAATTAAGCTTTAAATATGTGCAGAAACTATCTAACTCTACTGCTACTAAAGGACTATATAAACCACGACATGACAAAATCAACCAGTCACGAGAGCTTGATTAATTAGAACCATAATTTTTAGTTACTTCAAATTACAATATGCCATTTGAATAAACATAGCTACATAGAACATGTAAGATATTATATTAGACTGATAACATACATAGCACTTGCTTTTTTATTTATTTATTACACATAATGTACAAAACTGCTTAAAACTAATGCGTCATACATACAAATAAACAAATAAATCACAAAATTAAATTACCAAACTTAAAACAGCGAAAGTAGAATAAATAGACATACGCTTTAATTTGGTACTCATCGATTTAACGTTGCAGCAGATCACCCCAAGGCACTTAGAAAAAAATATTGTGGCAGATTCGGGACATCTACTCCTACCGGTTATTAAAGCCATCTCTATCATCCAAGCAAATGAAGAATCATTTGGTTCAAGCCAGAAAAAAATGGAATTGTCAGCACTTGCTTGATTTGGGAAAAAAGAAACTACCACAAAAAATAATTAATTAATATACTCCATAGTATTTGGGTCCCATGTTTCCAAGAGGTAACCAATTGATGTTAGCAAGCCGTGGGAGCGGAAAAACGCTAGAGCCATTCATTGTACTAATTCAAAATTATTAAAAAAGAAAAAGAAAATACAAGCATGTTTTAAAAATTTATTCAGGTGCTCTGACAAGCTTCTAGACCAGCCGTATTTTAATGCGGTTGATATTCCTGTAAGGAATTATCCAGAATCGTCTGCGCGTAAGCGTTCGGCGGATCTGGGAACATTAAGGTCTAGTCTACGGTCAATTTTGCATCTGGACTTTGAACTACACACGATTCAAATTGTGCAAGAGATGAAACCAAATGATAACATTCAACGTAGGTTATTGGCTGGCACTTTGCTGGAGCGATTCTCTAGCCTTGAGAATGTATTGTTTACGGACAAGGGCCATTTTGACATCAATGGGCATGTAAATAAGCACAATTGTCGATATTGGAGCATAGAAACCTTGCCTTAAAAGTCACTTCATTCCCCTAAATGGGCGGCCATATCAGCTAAGGGCATAATCGGTTCTTATTTCTTTGGAAATAAAGAAGGAAATAACGTAACTGTGAACTCAGGAGAATACGTGAAGATGTTGCGAGTTTTTGAAACCACAGTTTTACGAATATTAAGGATACAATAGTAGGCAGGGCTTGGATGCACCATGATGGAGATACGTGCCATACGTCCAATGTAACTTTATCGGTGGTTAAAGCGATATTATCTAACAAATTGATTTCTCGCAGAGGTGATATTCCATAGCCTCCAAGAAGCGCGGATCTTACACCTTGCAATTTTTTTATATGTGGTATCTAGTAAGTCGAATGTAATTAAATAAACCAACCACCATATCCTAATTAAAGAAAACATCAACACGGAGATATCCGCGATCAGGTGTCGGCGAGATGCAATAATCTTTGAAAAATAAATAAACATAAAACGGAAGATGGCTATGCACTACGCAGTATCTTGTATAAAGCCGCCAGCTAACCTACAAGTTGACTCAGACAAATCCACGTGTTGGAAAAATGGCTGCAACAATTCTAATGATATGCTACCGCTATTTAACTACATAAAAAGCTAGCCGATGTCCAAGCAGCAACGCGATGGAAATCTACAATAGTTTCAACTTTAGTGACGCAGAAAAAACATTCATTCATTCATTTATTCTTTATTGTACACTCATACAAGTAAGGCAACATAAACAATATTGTTACAAACGTGCACAAAGGCGAGCTTAACTCATATTGAGTTTTCTACCAGCAAACCCTTGAGTGTATGGAGAAATGGTATATTATAGGATAGATAGGTGTACAACAAGAAAGTACCAATAAAACAAGATCAATAAAATACATACATAGACTAAATAAATAAACTTACACAAATACAGATATATAGATATTTACACAAATAAAATGTTATAACACATAAACAATACATATACACACATACATACATAGCTATATACATACACTTAATGCTGAGATAGGAAATGCTTTTTGATTCTTTTCTTAAATATATCCAGAGAAGTGCTAGCGCGAATAGTATGTGGAAGAGAGTTCCATAGACGGACAGCGTGTATTGTAAAGGAACCACCATACCGACTTGAAGTATGGCGAGGAGTACTAAGAAGAAGTGAAGAAGTTGAGCGACATTCTCTGTCTCGAGGGACAAGGTAATTAAATCGTTCCCGTAGATAATTTGGAGAGCTAGGGTTGTGTAGAATGGTATAGAGAAGAGAAAGAATGTGGGAGTCTCTACGCCTCCGAATCGGCAACCACTCCAATTTCGCCCGGAATTCCGACACATGGTCGTACTTCCGAAGGCCAAAAATGAAGCGGATGCATAAATTCTGGAGGCGTTCTAGCTTGTTGAAAAGTTCCTCAGTTGCATCCAGAAAACAGATATCGGCGTAGTCTAGTAGGGGAAGAAGAAGAACACAAACAAGAAGAAAACATTGTGCAAATAATAAAAAATAAGTTCAAAGAGCATTTCGCGTCGAAGACAAACATATCTTTTGAAAGATACATATTCTTCAAAATTGAACAATATGAAGATAAACAATTCAATGAGTTCATGACTAGAATAAGAACCCAATGCTACAGATGGTGTAGACAGAAAGAGCAAAGAGACATGAGTTACATTAATTTCCTGTTTAAATGTGAAATTTTGCCATTGTATTAGCCAGGTAAAACAATGGCGTAAATAATACCCAAATAGGACACTGTATGATAGAGTTTGGTATAAATGTAACAGATTTTCTTGCCTGCTCTTCGAAACTAAAGTTATTAAAAAACTGAACTCCGTCTGTAATGTTCGTGTGGTGACAGATTAAGAATACAAGTGTCACCACCCCATCTCCTCCCAAGGGTGCTGTAAAAGTCAGCTAAGGGATATTTCACACAGATAACATCTTCTGTGAGAGACGGAAAACTCGAAAATAAACCCTGTGCCAACACGCCTGGTCAGCACGACACAGTAGTCCAAAATCCCTCCCAAAGTGGAGGAGGCCCGTGCCCCAACAGTGGGATGTAAATGGGCTGGAGAAGAAGAAGAGAAGAACTCCGTCTACGTCCATGCTTTAGGGTACTTTTTTCTGAATTTTCCCATGTTTCCAGAGGACCTTAGGGTCCCCACAGCTAAGCCAGTGGCAGGATGCTGTTCTTACATCTTTGACTGACATAACATTAAAAAATCACCTCATAAATGCTCCATAGGTCTGAAGTCTCTTAAACCAGAATGATATGACTAGTCTAACTTAAATTTAATGCCTTCTCCGTGTCCTTACAACCGTCCAACCAGGTTCTACTTCATCCTCATCCATGGGCTGTGGTTCTTGGTGTCCATTAGAAGATGTGGTCGCGGCACCATTCATTTGATCCTCTTGGTTTATGGGAGGGTCCTCTTCTCCACTACTGCTTGTGGTGTCGTCGTCTGGATTGCCATGGCACTGAAAGACAATATGTATATTTGTTAATAAACCTCTTTAAATTAAAAAAAAAATGTATGTAGTGTCTAAAACTAACAAAAAACATGATATTGAAATATAATCTAAATTCAGAAACAAAAAAAGAAAATAATGACATGAAACAGCTGAAATCATAAAATATATCACATTTGTAAAAAAATGATAGTAATTGTGTTTTTTATTTAATAATAAAAAAAAAATTGTAATCAAAAGGGCAACAATCCTTTTTTGAATAAAATCAAATGTTACAAAGAAGTCTTACTTGTGGAGGCACTGCCTCATGGATAGGTTGGCTAAGCCACTTCTGGCATTTAGGCATAGCTTCAATTCTTGATCGGAGCTCATCATGACGATCTTCTTTGAGTAGACCAAGATATAGCAGTAGTAGTGATGCAACCTCTACAAAATGAATTCTTTTTTAGCCCATAAATATCTTTAAGCGCCATATAGGCTTCCTCAACATTGGAGGGATATCTAGTTCACTTATACTGTACTGAGCAGTCTGGTCCAACTTGAGAGATAGGATAGCTTAGATCTTTAATTATTAAAGATCTAAGCTAAGAGATTTATATATATAAAGATACTAATATATTAATATTTTAAAGCTGAAGAGTTTATTTGTTTGTTTAAATGAACTAATCTCAGGAAACACTGGTCCGATTTAAAAACCCTTGCAGTGTTGGATAGCACATTAATTGAGGTAGGCTATAGACTATATTATTTATTATAGGCTACATAACATCACATTACGACTAATAGGAGTGAAGCATCAGTGAAAAATGGTGAGCCACAGGTAGTATTTAATAGTTGCATAGTGAAACTGTGCAAATATCTATTTCAAAATTAAATATAACATTACCTTTCGGTGAATTGTCATGACAAACAGTTTCAAACTCCTCATCCATGAGATCCTCTATAACTTCAGTGAGATCATCTCTGTCTACAACATTCTCAACACAATATCGGGCCAAGTACACAGACATTAGTTGTGCAGTCTGAAATTAATATTTACACGATGTACATTTGCCATTTATCATTGTATCATGCCAACCAAGCACTACAATGATGTTGAAAATTTTGTTTATTCTAGGGGCTTTGTCAGTTTGTATAGAAAGGTTGATGGATAGATGAATGGAGAGATCTCTACCTGCCCCATAGGAAACTGTGATATATACAGATGATAAATATTAAATATGTAAGAGCTCTTTTTCTAGACTACAGTCTCTATATTAGTTTATTTGGAATAGTTACTTGATTGAAAAGTTTTAAGTTTTTTTTTTTTTTTTTAATCTTTATTTATTTATAGAGGACTTGGTTCACAAAATAGGGAGCGACCATGTCGTCCTCGTAATACTACACAATATATGTAACTTATAATCTAGCCTTAATTGCTATTTTAAATAATTTGTACAGTTCTCTTGCATTCTTACAATCAGGGGAAGCTAACATACTGTTACATAGTCCTACATTGTGTCCTGCATCTTTGATTTTATTGAATATAAGTCTCCTCACAGATTCGTTCCGTTCACACTCCACTAGAACATGGTAAACATCCTCAATTTGACCACATTCTGAACAATTAGGAGACGCCACTTTTTTCAAGTTTTAAGTTACTAAGGTGAAAATGAGTATCATGTGTATAGTTTGTTTACTTGAATGCTGAGCAATATATCTTGCATAAATATTATAAAGCAAATAGTGTAAATCTTGTTTCATATAACAAGATTTACACTATTTTCTTTATATAAAATAAAAATGTGGATATTTTAGAGGCAGCGCAACAGGCACCACTGAAGGTACAGTTGAAGACAACGTCGCATGTTTACTATATGTATGATTTATCGTTTAACAAGTGCACGAAAGTGTGCAGTGTTTTGAAACTGATATAGTATCGACGAATGCTACTGAACGTGAGGACCGTGATTTTGACAAATGTGTCTGCTTAAAGTGAGCACTATAAATGCAGGTTTACTAATGAACTTATAACTTTAACTTTTACTATGCTCTTACCAATCTAACTACACCGAAACATTTAAATGTAAAATTATCACTTACCTTTTCTCCTCCTGGTGCACCCATTCCATGTTCAACTGCCAACTGTAACGCAGTCCAGTTGTTCAGAACTAAGTCAACAATAGGTTTAAAATCGTCATACAACATTATGAATTTCTAATTTTTATTTCAAAAACACGACCTCACATTTTTATAACCTCTTCGCAAAGTGACAGATTAATGACAATTGACATTGACAATTGATTACAGAGTACCTACTTCATTGTATTTAGCCATAGAGTATCTAGATAATTTATTAGAATATACGTTTTCCAATTACAGCACAGGAGCGCATTATGCGGCACAATGCTCAACGTTGAGTGTTCCAACTACAGCAACGCATCGCACAATCGAGCACTCTCAAAAGTGATGCGTACAATCCATACCAACTTCAGCGACAGAAAATTACCAAGTGTTTTTTCTTTAAATTGGCATTGACTGAAATTTTATTTATATTTTATCGTTAGTAATATTATTTATTGTTAAAAAAATTTTTAGGACTTTCGTTCCGTCGTAGTTTTCTGGAAATAATCAAAGTTAATTCAAGCTGTGTTAAAAAAAAAAAATATAAGTATGGATGAAGGTACAAACAATGACTTTTTTTTCATATTCCACACTTATAATGTGAATACAATTTTATTTTAGTAGGTATATATTTTTTTTTTTTTTCAACACTGAACTTAGCGCATTCTGCTGGTGCATTCGAAAACTAATTCATGTTCCAATTAAGCGTCAGCATAGTTCAGCATAGTGCGGCACTGAGTCGCATTATGCTCTGTAATTGGAAATCTAGCTATTTATGCGCATTATTTATCCGCAGTTTCATATGACGTCATAAATCGAAATGTCATTTAATTAAATCGTTCAATTTCTCAAATTTATTCACCTCGTCGGTTAAATAACGCGCGCGCTAAAATTTGTAAACATTGACGAATAAAACATTTATTTTGATAAATAAAGAATATAATGAATTGTTTTGGTTTTCAGTACTAATTTAAACAACTTAACTTTTATCTGCGATGGCTGAAGACATTAGTGTTACGTTTATTATACCGAAAGATTGTCGTGATGAAACTGAATGTTCAGAGGAGATGCAACTGGCTTTTCTTGTGAGTTGGTTTTCCTAACAATTAAATTTTTATTTTTGTATCGATTTTTACGCTAAGCAATTATTTATCTTTAAGTAGTTACTTTTATTAGTCATGTAACAAATAAAAATTGATATAACCTTTTTTGTCCCTTTGGAGTCACTGATTATCAGTTTACATTTTTGAATCTAATTTAAGACTCTTAAAGCTTGTTGCCTCGCTTATTAAAACTGTCGCTTGTATTAAGGATAATAAGCATAAGGATAAAATACTTAAAATCTATATTGACTGAATCAAGATTTCTATTTTGCCTATAAATAAATTAGGGCGGTTCAAAAGGGCCATAAAAGGTTCTTATAGGGTCGACAACGTGCGAGTAACACGTTGTAGACGTCCATAAGCTGTAGTAATTGCATTCCATTAAGCAAGTAGTATGCTTGATGACCGTTGTAGTATTTAAAAAACTATGTTGCCTTATAGAGGCTAAGAATTATTGAATATTATTTTTAGACATGTGAACAACATTGTGGTGGTGGCCTAAAAGCGACATGGGTACATGAAACTAAATGGAAACAAAGTGAAACTCTCACTAAAAGAGATGTCTTTGTACTGACTGAGTTTGAAGGTGAATTGTATGAGAAGTTACATGCTACGAAATGTTTGTAAGTATTATATTGACTGAGTGTTTAGAGCTTTGCTGAGTTTGTTCTCAGCTGATAGTGTGACCTGAACTGGTGATAGGAAAAAAAGATGGACTTATTATAAGTACCTACATAATTTTGTTAAAAAATGTGTTTACGTAATTGAATGCATTTTCATTTCATTTTATTTTATTTTGTTACATATGATATTTTTATTAATTTAGACACATTATTGCTCTAAATTATAGTTTGACGTTCCTATATCTGTGTATAAAAAAAGTTATACCATCTTCTTGTGCCTTTGAAATTTGAGGGCTTTTCTCCATTTATTAGGAGATAACCATCAGATCCTGACATGGTACCAATGGTACCACACGGGAACCAGCAGTTATCAAATAAAAAATAATCATTGAAATCGCTTGGTGCACTTAAAAGTTATGAGGTAACAAAAATAAAAAAAGCGACTTATCTGTTTATATAAAACCACCTTTTACGGATTTTGACACGTATATTTGTTTTACGCGTCTAAATCCGTAAAAGGTGGTTTTATTTATAAAAAAAGGACATACAAACGAATTGAGAATTTCCTCTTTTTTTCGAAGTTGGTTAAAAAGTAGTTTTATTGGAATAAATGAGTAGTGTAAGTTTTAGAAATTAATATATGAATATTTTAATTATTTTAGACTAGTTGGTCCACGCTGTATATCGTGTTGCCTCACAGAAGGCACACCGATACCGTCTGGTCGAGAGCCTGTATTTACAATAGCCATGAGAGGAGTAGTAGTCACTGCTAGTGGATTGACTAAACAACAGAAAGTAAGTTATGTTTAGTAATAAACTAAATTATAGTGGAAAAATGATCACCATGAGCGGGACCCACGACCTCGGAATACCGTTCTGTCGCTCTCCCATCTGAGCAATCATGGTACCATGATAGATGACTCGGAGAGTAGAGAGCTACATACATTCTTTTATTTTCCTTGTGTGGCAACCCTACGTACATTCTTCCTAAGTGATTTAAGGGCCTACATCAATATTATCGTATATCATCGCCGACACGTACATATTAACACAGCCAGTAGGCACAGAAAATGAAGAATTAGGGATACTTTTCCTATTTACTCAAAATCTACTAAATATATTTTAATTCTGATTTACGTGTTTCTATATATAATAGTTACTTATGTTTTTAAAGTTATTTCATTAGTTAATACGCGATAACAGACCGACAAATGAAAAAAATAAAAATTTTGAGAGGTTGTTTCGCCAAGATTTTCTATCGAGAAAACTTTTTTCAATCGTGTTTCTGAGTTGATGCGATCCTAGATCATATATTGAAAAAACATATACTTAAAAATTAGAGCTCTAGCCATTCAATCTAAAGAAACAATGAAAACTTCGTACATAGAAAAAAGGACGAAGCTATTTTGGTATCGTCTTAAGAAATAGGCTAGTTTATTTGTGCTTGTCTGTCGTTGTTTTAGCTAGAAAGTTTCATTAAAATAATTCAGTAGTTTTTGCGTGATATTATAAATAATTAATTTGACGTATGTATGACCAGATGTATGAGTGTGGATGAAGCCAAGGAAGTATGTTTGGATCGTAGCAGATGGCGCTCTATAGTCTCTGCCTACCCCCATGGGAAAAAGGCGTGATGTTATGATGATGATGATAATTTGCTTAGTACATAATAAAAACACACTTGAAAATCCCGAATATTTTTTTTATATTACTGCATTTTCATTGGCCATAATGTGTTTGCAAAATTTCAATTTTTTGCATTTTCTGCAAGTGAGTAAAAATCACTTTCAAAGATTCCATTGTATAGATGATAGATACATACCGAGTTAATAAAAGCGTGTTAATAAACATGAAAAGACATTCAGAAGGGTTAATATAATGATGTTTTCTTTTCAGGAGTCAATTAAACAGAAAGTACATTGGATGGGTGGTATATATAGCACAGTACTAACCGATGATACTACACATCTTGTTTCTGACACTGTCCTCTCTGACAAGTATATTGTAAGTTATAAATTATTTATATACAGTAGAATCCGTTTATTATGACTTTGCCTATAATGACCAATGGTGACGTAATTACACTACGAAGTTTGGTTTCCATATAAATATCTTTATGAAAAATATATAATGACTTCCTTACATGTCGCTTATAATGACCCATTTTTAATAAATAATGTTTAGTTATAATGACCTGACATGATTCTTTACACCTCCCGGTAATGTTCGTTGATTCGCGACGGCGTCCGGCACGTGGCTTGTTTTTGTTTTGTAAAAAAAACAGACAAAAATTACAGATTACTTACAGTAAAAAATACACTTGTATGTGTTATAATGTGCTGTTTAAGTGCAATTTAGATTTTGATTTAATATGTATGTATACATATGTAATTACTATGTTTCTGTATTAAAATACTTAAGTACATACATATTTACATAAAAAGGTTTATTTTCAGAAAACGCTTTGTATGGTTTCCGGTTGTTATGACGCGTTTGTCAGTTCCTTTCGACGTCATTATAAACGGACTCTACTGTATTTATTTTTATATTATTGAAAAAAATAAACATAGGTTATGCAAAGTGTGATACTGGTCACATGTGACCCACAAAGCTGTGTGAAAAAAGAGAATTTTAATTTAAATGAGGTTGACAATATCGGGGCATGTACAGAACATTCTTTTAGGTAAATTGCGGGACGTATTAATACAAATAAAAGCAAAGATTATAGCAAATCCATCCATACATCAGCCTCTCTTCGTCCACTGCTGGAAATAGCCCTCCCCCATAGAACGCCACAACGCGCGGTCCTGTGCCGGTTGCATCCAATGTCTCCCCGCGACCGTGACTATATCGTCGCTCCACCTTGACGGGGACCGCCCAACGCTGCGTCGTCCGGTACGTGGTCGCCACTTTAGGACTTTTCTTCCCCAACGATCATCAGTCCTACGAGCAATATAGCCTGCCCATTGCCACTTCAGCGTGCTAACCTTTCGGGCTGTGTCGGACACACCAATTCTCCTACGGATCTCCGTATTTCGGATTTTATCTCATAGGGAAATACCGAGCTTACCATTCTCCATAGCATGCTGTGCAACCTTGAGCTATATACCTTATAACAAATATACGCATCTAAATCCATAAAGATTCTTTTAGGCAACAGCCTCTATTAAGGTGGAATTCGGAAGTCCCGCTACCGCGACGCGCGACTTACGTACGACTCATTAAAAGTGTCAATTTTCTTAAAGAAACAGATATACAATTATGTCGCACACGATCTAACAATGTCAAATGGTCGCGCGACCGCGTACCAAGTCGCGGGCAACAGGTAAATAATTGTAGCATGTTTTATTTAAATTTCTAAATTATTTCAGAAATCCGTAGAAAAGGGTATACCAGTGATGTCAGTAACATGGGTAGAAGCAGTTTGGGAAGCGTCTCTTAAGCTAAACATTAATGGTGCTTCATCGGATTTCCTGACACACCGATTACCAGCATTTACCAACCTTCAAGTGACCACATCAGGGATATCTAAGAAAGAGAAGCAGATTATTACAAAATTGGTGAACGAGCATGGTGGAACGTTTACTGGGGCGTTTCAGAGTGAAACTACTGATGTTGTTGTATTGACAAAGTGAGTATTATTGTTGTTTTAACCGAAAAATGGGTTATTACATTTTTTTTTTATGGTTCAGAATACGGATAGAATACATACACTACTTTTTTTTTGTAAATACACACTTATAATCATCAAACACCCAGACACAGTACAAACATTTGTATGACATTTACAAACATCACACAGATAATTGTCCCGTGCGGGAATCGAACCCGCGACCTCGTGAACGGCAGTCCGTATTTAGTCAGTCTATTATTATATTTATTATTTATTCAGTCTCTATTTAGTCAGTAGTAGTAAATTAGACATAGACTAAAGATTTTTATAAATGTGCACAACAAAATATTAAATATAATTTTAATATATAATTTTTTAGTTAAGTTTAGTTGTGTACATAGAATCGGCAACATTGTCTTCTATAACAACATTCTTTTTTGTATAATTTCAGAGATGGTATAGGCAGTGAGAAATATAAAGCTGCGTTGGAATATGGCAAAGCGGTGGTGTTACCCTCTTGGGTAAAAGACTCGGCAGCCAAGGGTATAGCTTTGCCATTAGCGAAGTATAGAGTCACTGGAGCATCCACTTCTTCACCAATATCATGTTCGAGATTACCTGACATGAGTGAGTATTTTATCTTAATCCTTACTTATATATAAAAGTGAAAGTGAGTTTGTTTGTTTGTTTGTGACGTTTTCACGCAAAATCTACCGAATAGAATCACACGAAAATTGGTATAGAAATAATTTATAGTCCTGGACGTCAAATAGGCTATATATTACTTGGCTAAAAACTCTGTACGAGATAATAAACGCAAATGTTTGTGAAATATGGTATAAAATAATAGTTCAGTCATTTTGTTATTTTTACAGTTGTCATAGCAACTCATAGAGTCCGTCGACTTAAAGGTATTTTTTTTACTGGCCAAGAAGGTTGGTTTTAATCCAAGAGCAAGACTGACATGCGATCTACGCGGTAGTCCGGAATAAAAACTGTTTTTGTGGTACTAAGTTACAACATTTTTTTTAAAATTGTGATGCTTTCCTAATTAAATTGATTTTATTTGATAAACATAGTATTTTATAACGAATGTTAATTGATGTAAATTTTGCTATGGATTTCAGTATCGATGTTAGTATCTATTAATTTCTGTTTAGAATACAGTTTTTATTTTTGGTTTGATTTCAAATTCGATTCGGCCACTAATGCGTGCGGGCAGAAGCGAGTAATATTATAATTGTAAAAGTTTGTATGTGTGTATGTGTATGTTTGTCATTCCTTCACGGTTAAACGACCCATCGGATTTAAATGAAATTAGGTACTGGGCTATGATTTTTGTTATTTGAGTTCGTAAGAATGTATGGATGTTTGTAGGAATGTTTGTTGCTCTTTCACACAAATGCTACTGAATGGATTTTATTCAAACTTAACAGCTGTGTAGCTTATAGATCAATCAATCAATTCTATGAATTATAGCATAAGCTATTACCCGCGACAGAAATTAAGCCTAAACAAATTTTCCAAAAAAAAACATCTTGGACCACTTCATCTGTAGCGGAGAAATTAGTTACCACTGGCAAGGCCGCTATAGCTCAGTTGGCACAGCGACGGACGGTACGTTCTACAATCTCGAGTCTACATCGCGCATGAAGGAATTATATTCCCTAGGGCGTGGGTTCAAGTCCCACTTGCGGTGATCACTTTTTCAATTATAATTTAATTTCTAAGATTTTGTTTTCTGTTAATAATTGTGCCATAAAATATATAACTTAAAGTCAATTAAAAAATTTACTTTCAATATTCTGTACTTACTGTATGTATGTCTGAGATTTAGAGCTGGCAGACATTACAATATTGGGTAAGTTTTAAGTGGCAACTAAACAATAGAATTTCACAATAAATTAATTAACATTATTTTTTTTAGGCTTGAACTTTTCTCGGATAACAAATCTGAGACCACCCAGTAACTTTGTGGATGAAACTACCAGGTCAACCGATATGTCACCAATGACTTCTAGATTTAAGGTATTTCCAATTTGCTGATTTTGATTACATATCCTTTTTAATACGGACGGGTCTCGTGGTTCATGTAACGGACTGCTGTTCACGAGGTCGCGGGTTTGATTCCCGCTCGAGACAAAAATTTGTGCGATATTTGTCAATGTCATACAAATGTTTGTTCTGTGTCTGGGTTTTCTGTATGTATTAGTATGTATTTACAAAAAAAAGTTGTATATGTATTCTATCCGTATTCTGGTACCAGTAACACAAGCATATAAGCTTAGCTTGGGACCAGAGGACATTGAATTGTCCATGAATATGAATGAATCAGGTTTTAAACTTTAACCCTTAAGAACTAAGAAATATTGAGCTGAAAATTTTAATAAATAAGTTCTATAGTAAAAAAACCTTTCAATATATTTTAGACATCACAAGAGCCTAAGAAAAATGACACGTCTCTCGACAAGGAAATAGTGACTGCTTTTGAAAATTTGGACATGAGTCTTATTAAAAAGGCTGGCCCTATATTTGATGGATTTTGTGTAAGTAGACTTAAAACTTAGTTTGCAAAATACATAGACAATCGTATACGATTTCAAATAAGGTGTTTGTGTACGTTATATAAAACTAGATACATTTGATAGACGTAGGGTAGGATGAAAATATTCTAATCGTTCAATGTAAGGACCAATCCTGACGGCGGGTTGCGTAGAGGTGGCGCTGTCGCTGCGTTATTTTGTATACTTAAAATCTTAGTTTCCACACGATGCGTCACCGCAAGTTGACGCAATGCGATGAACGGGGAGGGGTTTCGCTGCGAAGCTGCAACGAAATGATGCTACGATGGCGCAGTGCTCGTGTGGCTTAACCCTCAATCCTACCGATTCTACGTGCACAACTAAATAGCCAATTAATCAAAATACGCTATAGCTTAATAAATTAAATTGTAGTGTAAAAGGTGATTACCGCAAGCGGGACTTGAACCCACGACCTCGGAATACCGTTTCGTAGCTCTGCCAACTGAGCTTATTGCGGTCGTGCTAACAGTAACCAATTAGACCACCACAATTGTCACTCGATTGAGTCTACATAGCATTTTGATGTACAACGCCATCTATCGAGAATGTTTTGCAACTCAATGCTCAGTTGGCAGAGCTACGAAATGGTATTCCGAGGTCGTGGGTTCAAGTCCCGCTTGCGGTAATCACTTTTTCCACTACAATTAAATTTATTAAGTAAAAGCATGGCAAGTCAATTGCAAAATTAATAAATTACTTTACGCCATAGCTGTTTTCATTTTTTTTTGTTAAATTTAGTTGTATCCAGTGGCTCCCGTGGCCTTTGACGATTTTAATTGTGTCAGCCCGGCCTTATTGTCAAAAATGCATATAACGTTTTGGCAACGCTCAATGTGTAAGATATCTCAATATTTATATGGTATTTAGTGTATTACGTCCATTATTTTATGAATATCAACAGATTTGGGTGACAGGCGTAGAAGGTATATGCCGTGAGCGTGCTACGGCTTGTGTATCTCGTTGTGGTGGTGTAAGATATGATGCAGCTCACGCCAGGGTCACTCATGCAGTAGCTGGCAGTACTGCTGCTGCAGCTGTGGTGGCTAAGGAGCTGCCAGCAGTACCGGTGCTCTCTCCTCTATGGTTGTTGAGGAGCGTAGAGGCTGGAAGAGCGCTGGATGAATCACAGGTATTTTGTGCTACAAATTTTTTTAGATGAGATGTTGTTTTCAGAAAAGAATTCAGGCTATTAAGGTCCCATTGTTAGGCACGGCCATTTTCCTCTATGTGAGGGATTTTTTGTCTACTACTATCTTATTAAAGTTATTTATTTATGTACACAAGTACCTACAGAGCATTGACTTGAAAATAGACGAAGACAACGTTGTACAAAATCTTGAGTCGCGCTACTCGAAACATTTATATACAATCGTATAGGGTTTTTAAACTTAACTCTATACATTTATTTATATAATATTTCGCTCACAGAAAATGTCAGCTGCCTATTTTACCCCTATTACCCCCCTTAAGGCGACCGTCGGACTTACGCGACATGCGACCGCGATGCGCGACACATTTGTCAATTTAATGTCAATTTACACATTGGCAAAAGAAGACAGAAATACATTTGTCAGTCACACCACCGATCTCGCAATGTCAGTCGCGCGGCCGTGAGTGGAGCCGATTCTACGGCCACTTTCACGTGTAGCCACGCCTACTTGTTATACAAAAAAGAAACTTCGGTCGAGCTGCGTGCACATTTATAAGAATTAGACGGCATTTTCAGTACAAAATGGTCGCGTAACATCCGACGTTCACCTTTAACTGGCTCTTGCAGCACTCTGAGGAGAAATTCTATGTGTTCTTAATCCTTTGCTATATAGATTATACATTCTCATATATTAAACATTATTATACTATCAGTTCCTAATAGATATTACATCAAGTACACCAGCTAAAAGTACTACAAAGTCGAAACTAGAACCTGCTTCACCAATGAGTAAAAGGAATTTAGCTTTACTGAAGCGAGGACCATTAGACTTGCCGCCGCCAACACCTGAAAGAACCGCTGTACAAGAACAAGATGAACTTGTTAACCATTATCTCAGTCGTAAGTATAGATTTCAACTTTCTAGCTATCACTGTTCTTGATATAGCCTGGTGACAGACGGAAGGACAGCAAAATCTCATTGATACCCTTTGTTACGAACAGCGGCGTGCACTGTTATTTATCTTAGGGTAGGCAGTCACAAAACCTTTTTCTTTTATAGATTTTTAGCATAGCCACGCGACGGATCTCTAAGTCGGAAACCATGCCAACAGAACAAATTTAAATCTGAATATCCCGAATCAGTCCACACTGTACTAGAATTACTAAACAATAACTACGTACGTACATACATACGTACATGTACGTATGTACATACTTTTCATAACTTTTAACATGAAATTTTCGAGGTACAATACCTTTTAGCTGGCTTAGTTGTCGTAACTCGGGTACACAGAATCTTTTTACTGAAAGACATTTGTGAGAACTTGTTATTTTTAATTTTTAACAAACACACACTATCAACACACATTTCACAATCAAATAACATTTTAAAATCAACAAACGAAAATCCATACAATTATTAAATTATAGAAACTCATTATTAAACAGTTCAATGAATCACACGAAAAAATAAAATGGCCTCCGTCGAACCAAAATATTTCTGCTATTTAAATAAATAAAACCTTACTAAACAAAAATGCATACGTGATTTATTAGACTTCCGACTATTATATTTATTCGGATTATAAGTAACGAACGAACATTGCCGAATACTCGCGGTAACCTCCGATCGCGAAAGCAGGCGGCAGGATTTTCAGTGTAAATCGTCTTGGATATGTAAGCCTGTGTGCGTTTGCGAACTGTGCACGGACACCAAAATTTCTACACACATATATTCATGGCAGGCGGGCGGCGCCGAGCTTGCTAGCTACGCTAATATTATTCCTTCGCCAAACGCCTGGCAAAAAGCAATTTGCAAGCACATATTGGTGCTATTTATGAATTATTAGGCGTTTTTAAGTTATAATATTTTGTTTAATTAATAGTAAATAAATGAATAAAGTCATCTAAAACATACGAACGTTTTATTAAAATATCTGTGAATGGCAAGTAAAGCAGTGCCTTTCTGCTTATATAGAGCGCACGCCCATGGTTACGAAACTGTGCCTGATCAATTTTATGTTTTTATGTCTGTTAAGATGTATGTTTATATGTGTGTTTGTTTCTATAAGTGTGTGTGTATACATTAAATGATTCTTTCTCTCTCTTTCACTATCTCTCTTCTCCAGCCCATTAACGTCCCACTGTTGGACTATACAACGTGTTGCAGAAAGGTGTAGTCATATTTGACCATCGTTACGTATGGCCGGTGACTAGGCACTAGGCATGGATGAAATTACAAATATATAATATTAAGATGTTATATTATGTATGACTTTTATGTGTTCATACAAATTTAATTACTTTATTAAATTAATCGATCTTGTTTAATTACAACACTAAGGTCATCTTTTATCGTAAGGTTCAATCGCATTCAATAAACCGTAAAAATCTCATAATTTATGAGCTCCTGGTAGTTATTCAATATTAGGCTTATAAACAACAAAAAACTTACCAACTGTATTTTTCTATGTGTAACTGTAATATTTATAATATTTAATGCCTATCCAATGCAACCTTAAAATATGACTACACCTTTCTGCAACACGTTTTATACTTTGAGATGATGACACGATGAGAGGCTGATGGATAGATGGATGGATAGTCTACTATGCCGCGATTACCAGGCGTGTTGGCATGGTGTTTAGTTTTGAGTTTTCCGTCTCTTACATTTGACGTTACTTGCTTATAATATCCCTTAGCTAACTCTTACACTACCGATTATCTGATCTACTTTCATACGAATCTTACTAAGTATTAGTATTTATGTATTTGCTATAAATATGTATGTATTGTATGTGTATGTATATATATATATATATATATAATATATATATATACATCATTTTTTGATATTTAAATTTTTCGAGATATTCGTCATGCAGTTATGCCCAGACATTTTTGAACCCCGAACCATAATGATACATTACAGGCATCCAGGATATATAGGTGGTACTTCAGCCATGGCGTCGATTATGTAACGTCCTGACAGGATGGTAGGTACTTTGGGGAATGCGACGTTGCCAGATTTACTTTTATCATCTCTTTAGATACCTACCGCTTGCTTGTGACACACAATTTCAACATTTCATATATTTAAACATTTGTTAGTTTTATATCTATAATCTATATACGGATGCCGGATGCCCCACGTGTAATAACATACGACCGCCTTATAATTATCCTATTATCATAATTATTATTCATTATTCATTTATTTCTCTTATAAATTACATTTTTAAATAAAAAATAAAAATACATTTAATGTTGAATTAATCAATATTACTTTCTTTTTATTAATTATTATTTTGGATATAACACTGCCTCGCCTCGAAAGGCGGCAGGACGCACTCCGACGAGGTCCGCAACAGTCAGCCGGAGTGGTGGAGCCTAATGGGAAAGAAACCGACGAACTATACGGGCATTGTCAAGCAAGACCGCTTTCTGCATCGGTCACCGACTTGCTATTGACGCCGAGCCTCTCGAGATTTTGTGAGAGGCTCGTTGGGACTAAACCGTTCACCGATACAACTATCGGGATTATTTCTGTTGATACCACCCTCATAGCAATTAAACACATAATTAACACATGTTAACAATAATTAACACATATTAATTATTATTATCAATTAATGGATTGAATGGTCAATGAATGTTTTTCACGCAACACCTATTGAAGAACTCTAATGAAATTTGGTAAATTTTGTAATTTCATATTTATTATGATTAAAAAACTAAAAAATACTGGGAACCATGCTTTCTGCTTACAGTTGGTAGCTTACAGTCACATAGTATCGTATATCTTCAATCATGATCATAATTGCTATTGAACGTCCGTATTCTGCAATTGAACGTCCGTATACAGCTATTGGGCGTCTGTATATTGCAATAGGACGTCCGTATTATGTGTACGTACATAGCACAAAGCTTTGCGTCAGTTTGACGATACTAAATAACAAATACTGATAGGTACCAATGTACTGGGCGTAACAGAAAGGTGTAATCATTTAAAACCAATAATCTATCAACGAAACTGGACAAATTTACCATAAAACATGAGGTAGATCCCAAAAACCAAATTTTGGTCTCCTATTCAAAAATTTCGATCAGCTGATCAATTTATTATAGGAGTCCAAACATTTGTTTTCGAATTTCAACCTATGTGTCTTGGAGAAAGTTCTTTGTTGTGTTTCATGAGATAATTTACGTCCTGAAAATTGACCAAACCTATCTGTTTCCCCTGTACAATCAGTAGAACGGTTATGCAAACTTCCACCTTTTTTATTTCCTTATCAAATATAATACAAATCGATATAGCAGGTATAGATTCCCTATGCACACTTCTATTCTCCTTTTACCCCTTAGGAGATGATTTCAGATATAAAAGTATTCAAAGTTCTTTCCCGAGTCTCAAACTAACTTCATATTTTATAAATCAAGTATTTAATGTATCAAATGTGCTGGACAGCATGCTTTAATGAATTGCGAACATAAAGTAAGGTCTGACCAAGTAAAATGTGTTCCCTGGAAAAGAACCACCCGGCAAATTATAAAGTATGCTCGTTTTTCCAAGAACTACTTAAAGTTACATACCCATTTATTTAAATATGTTAGGTTTACATACCTATCTACTAAAAACTTTAGTGAAATTTGGTAGATTTTGTAATTTAATAAATACAATTTATAAAAATGAAAATATACTGAGAATCGTGCTTTCTGCTTACAGTTGGTAGCTTACAGTCATATAGTACTGTCTATCTTCAATCGTGATCATAATTGCAATTGAACGTCCGTATTCTGCTATTGAACGTCCGTATACAGCTATTGGGCGTCTGTATATTGCAATAGGACGTCCGTATTATGTGTACGTACATAGCACAAAGCTTTGCGTCAGTTTGACGATACTAAATAACAAATACTGATAGGTACCAATGTACTGGGCGTAACTGAAAGGTGTAGTCATTTAAAACCAATAATCTATCAACGAAACTGGACAAATTTACCATAAAACATGAGATAGATCCCAAAAACCAAATATTGGTCTCCTATTCAAAAATTTCGATCAGCTGATCAACTTATTATAGGAGTCCAAACATTTGTTTTCGAATTTCAACCTATGTGTCTTGGAGAAAGTTCTTTGTTGTGTTTCATGAGATAATTTACGTCCTGAAAATTGACCAAACCTATCTGTTTCCCCTGTACAATGGGTAGAACGGTTATGCAAACTTCCACCTTTTTTTATTTCCTTATCAAATATAATACAAATCGATATAGCAGGTATAGATTCCCTATGCACACTTCTATGCTCTTTTTACCCCTTAGGAGATGATTTCAGAGATAAAAGTATTCAAAGTTCTTTCCCGAGTCTCAAACTATCTTCATATTTAAAAAATCAAGTATTTAATGTATCAAATGTGCTGGACAGCATGCTTTAATGAATTGCGAACATAAAGTAAGGTCTGACCAAGTAAAATGTGTTCCCTGGAAAGGAACCGCCCGGCAAATTATAAAGGATGCTCGGTTTTCCAAGAACTACTTAAAGATAAATACCCATTTATTTAAATGTGTTAGGTTTACATACCTATTACTAAAAACTTTAGTGAAATTTGGTAGATTTTGTAATTTAATAAATACAATTTAAAAAAATGAAAATATTGAGAATCGTGCTTTCTGCTTACAGTTGGTAGCTTACAGTCATATAGTACCGTCTATCTTCAATCGTGATCATAATTGCAATTGAACGTCCGTATTCTGCTATTGAACGTCCGTATACAGCTATTGAACGTCCGTATACAGCTATTGAACGTCCGTATATAGCCATTGGGCGTCTGTATATTGCAACAGGACGTCCGTATTATGTGTACATACATTGCACAAAGCTTTGCGTCAGTTTGATGATACCAAAAAACAAATACCGATAGGTATTAATGTACTGGGCGTAACAGAAAGGTGTCGTCATTTTAGACGGTGTATCTATCAACGAAACGTTCGTCTCCTATTCAAAAATTTCGATCAGATGATCAATTTATTATAGGAGTCCAAAATATTATGCAAACTTCCATCCTTTTCTATTTCCTTATCAGATATAATACAAATCGATACAGCTGGTAGATATTTCCTATACAAGCTTTTATTCTTCTTTTACCCCTTAGGAGATGATTTCAGAGATAAAAGTATTCAAAGTTCTTCCCCGAGTCTCAAACTATCTTCATATTTCTTTAAACAAGTATTTAATGTATAAAATGTGCTGGACAGCATGCTTTAATGAATTGCGAACATAAAGTAAGGTGTGACCAAGTAAAATGTATTCTCTGCGAAGGAAACCGCTCGGAAAATTATAAATGATATATTATTATGATGCAATCATGATCACAATTGCAATTGAACGTCCGTATTCTGCAATTGGACGTCCGTATACAGCTATTGGGCGTCTGTATATTGCAATAGGACGTCCGTATATAGCCATTGGGCGTCTGTATATTGCAATAGGACGTCCGTATTATGTGTACGTACATTGCACAAAGCTTTGCGTCAGTTTGATGATACCAAATAACAAATACCGATAGGTATTAATGTACTGGGCGTAACAGAAAGGTGTAGTCATTTTAGACGCTGTATCTATCAACGAAACGTTCGTCTTCTATTCAAAAATTTCGATCAGATGATCAATTTATTATAAGAGTCCAAAATATTATGCAAACTTCCATCCTTTTCTATTTCCTTATCAGATATAATACAAATCGCTACAGCAGGTATAGATTTCTTATACAAACTTTTATTCTTCTTTTACCCCTTAGGAGATGATTTCAGAGGTAAAAGTATTCAAAGTTCTTCCCCGAGTCTCAAACTATCTTCATATTTCATTAAACAAGTATTTAATGTATCAAATGTGCTGGACAGCATGCTTTAATGAATTGTGAATATAAAGTAAGGTGTGACCAAGTAAAATGTATTCTTTGCGAAGGAAACCTCTCGGAAAATTATAAATGATGATATATGATGAAATCATAATCACAATTGCAATTGAACGTCCGTATTATGCAATTGGACGTCCGTATACAGCTATTGGGCGTCTGTATATTGCAATAGGACGTCCGTATTATGTGTACGTACATAGCACAAAGCTTTGCGTCAGTTTAACGATACTAAATAACAAATACCGATAGGTAGGTACCAATGTACTGGGCGTAACAGAAAGGTGTAGTCATTCTAGACGGTGTATCTATCTACGAAACGTTCGTCTCCTATTCAAAAATTTCGATCAGCTGATCAATTTATTATAGGAGTCGATACATTTTTGTTTACGAATTTCAACCTATGTGTCTTGCAGAAAGTTCTTTTTTGTGTTTCATAAGTTAATTTACGTCCTGAAAATTGACCAAACCTTTCTGTTTCCCCTACACAATCGTTAGAACGGTTATGCAAACTTCCACCCTTTTCTATTACCTTATCAGATATAATACAATTCGATATAGCAGGTGTGATTCCCTATACTAACTTCTATTCTCCTTTTGCCCCATAGATGATTTCAGAGATAAAAGTATTCAAAGTTCTTTTCCGAGTCTCAAACTATCTTCATATTTTATAAAAAAGTAATTAATGTAACAAATGTAATATTATTTAATTAACTTAGTTAATTGAATAATAAGTGATGTCATAACACGAGGGGCGCCGAATAGAACGCAAAACCTATGTGTTCGAAGACTTTGTATATTGTATTGACTGTAGTAGATATTGTTTGAGTTATAGTCATAATGTTATGGCTGAGCTGGCAACGTCGCAAATACGGACGCCAAATAACCGAGTCCGTAGCTAGAAATTCGCTTGGATATACGCGTGTGGATATACGCGCTGCAGCAGCGCCTCACCCGCGCTGAGATTTTTTCGGGAACTTATTAATATTTTTTTGCAGCCATTTCAACGATTTTTTTACTTCCGTCGATATTTGTACTACGGCTAGCTGGGACCAATAGCGTCTCAGAGCAACTGCTCAAAAAAGTGGCGTCCGGTATACGGACGCTCAATGCTGGTGGACGCCCGTTTAAATGCACTTTTTCCTTCAGAGGACGGCCAATCGTTTGCAGGATAAATATATATATATATATATGTATGTATGTATATGTTTATACATATATGTATAAAAGTAAAATTATGTGTGTAGTGTATGTATGTATATTGTATTAGCTGTTAGTACTTTCACTTATTTTTGGCATATATTTAGCATAATATTAGTACACCACAAGCTACCTACTCAGTCTCGGTCAAGTCCATTCTAAGGTTGTCTGGAAGAGATTGCAGCTCGCGATAAGACCGCCCTTTGTACCTATTATTAAGTCTAGTAAGTTCTGTAAATTAATATGGTGTCCAATAAAAAGTATTTTATATTTATTTTATTTTTATTCTTACAGCATCTTGGGGAAGAAAAGGGCTGGTTAAACTTGTATTCTTAATCTGCCCCCACAATACTAGAAGTGCTTAATATCTATTTACAAACTTGTAATTTTTGTTTAGAGGTAATGGTAGAACCAGATAAAGAGAAAAGTCCAGAACCATCTGCGTCACAAACAAGACAGCAACCCCCTGATGTAACAGAAGATATTACTGAAGATCCAACTGAAGAGATTGAGCAGATATTTAGAGGTAAAAATACCTTAGCTAAGTTGAAGGTTTTAATTGTTTTTTTTTTATGTACAACATTATTGTATAAAAAAACCTCCTTTTGATATCAAAACCCAATAAAACCATTATTTTTAGGAAACTTTCGGGTCCTATTTTTTTAATAATATGATCTTTTATGTGTAACTAAAAATTAAAATACACCTAAAAAGAGAATGAAAAGAATGATTAACGGGATTATTTATATACATAAATAAATGATATATTACACCTAGTTTCTGACGTTTGAAAAGAGCTTGTAAAACATGCCAACCTGAAATAAAAAGTTTTGACTTTGACTATGTTATTTTTTATAAAACGAATACAGAAAAATATAAGTGGAGTTTCTTGTCAGTTCTTCACTATAGGACAGTTATATTTTGTAACAGACATCTAGGTTTTTGAACAATTTTCGGCTAATTGGAGCAGGGGAAATCCTAAAACCCTTGGCTACACTCATGACACAAGTAACACACAGGCTATATCTGACTACTGCAAGTAAAAAAAACGTGCGTATTAAAAATAGTGTTAGGGTTCGTAATTTAAATTAGTGCAATTTTAAAACGTTAAAAGCAATCGTTTTTTCTCACTCAGGTGTTAAAATCGAAGTCCAAGGTCTAGAGGAGGAGGCAATATGCGAGATAGGGGCGGAAGTATCCGCTGCGGGTGGGATGCTAGCGTCCGCGCCCGCTAATGGAACGCACGCACTCGTACCTTTAGACTTTGATACGAAGGAATTGTTGACGCCCACTGCTGAACCTGTTACTGTATTCTGGGTCGTGAGTATTTCTTTTCCGTTTTCAGCATAGTTATAAACGTCGTAAAACTCGTCGATGAGGTTGTAGTTGATCCCTGGTTACTATTTAGAGTATTAAACCAATATAAATATATTGCCACGTTGGCGGTGTGCTGAGGTAACTCACACTACCTATATACACTCAAACTACCTATATAACGTAATTTCATTAGTGGCTGCGGACGCCCCACCATCAAGTCGTCTCTTGCTTTTGCAAAACACATGTAGTTTATAATTATAGATCTTAACTACATATTTAATTAGAATCAACATATTCAACCATGCCATGATGTACAAATATATAAATGAGGTTACTATTATTATACAATTGGCATTGTTAATAATTTTTGACCTGCTGTTTTTATATTTTTTTTAGAAAATATAGACTATTTTAAGCAACTAATTTCAATATTATTGAAATATTCACTATGTAGAATTTTCAAAAAATATTTAAAGATATTATTTTAAATGTTGTGACGTCATCGTTGTACGCAATCTGTGTATTGACTTTTCCTGATAGACTTAAGACAGATTGCAATACATCTTTTCAAAGTTGCTAAGTTGATATAATAGACCAATTTCAACTCCACCACAGAGTAGTATATCCCTCAAAACGTCTTAATATTTTAAGTCTTATTATAGCAAATTTTCCGAAAAAAACTAATGGATCATGATCAGAAACTCTATTCCCCGAAATGGTTTTAGAATTAAGAGTTTAAAAAAAATATGAACAATGCCCACTATTGTATTGTTACGAACACACAAAACACAAAGGAGCTAGCGCCATCTAGCAGCAACTAGTAAAACCAATTAAAGAACCGAACAGAGTGAAACCCCTATTAGATACTAGATGGCGTTAGAGGAACTACCGTACATGCGCGAATCTTCTAGAAACATTCATTCCGGGCGATCACGTTCGCGCACAGTCGGAAACATTCTGGAATGGTCTGGAACTCGTCTCGGCGCATATAAATAGCGGCAGGGAGGCGAGCCCGGGCAGTTCAGTTCGAGCTACGATAAAGGCGACTTCGAGAGCGAAAACAAGTGATCAAGAGTGATACCAGTGAAACCTACAACTTGGCTACGATCTAGGACATTGTTAGTGCTTAGTGTTTGGACCTAGTGCTTAGTGTTTGGACCTAGTGCTTAGTGTGTAACTAGTGCTAGTGAATAAAGTCTTCTAAAAGAGTCAGCAGGTCTTTCTCTCCAAATCCTTCGAACCCTAACACGTAACAACTGGTGTCGGAAGTGAGATTTGGAGATGCCATTGACTCCGAGAGAGGACTTCGAGGGCGTCAGGACAAGGGCACAACGAGCTGCGGAGGCAACGCCCGCTGTGGACCAAGCCCCGCCCACTGGCCCCACCTAACAGGCCCCGCCCACCGACCACGCCCCTCTAGACCCGCCCACTGGCCACGCCCACCATGCCCCACCACACCGGCCACGCCCACTAGACAAGCTCCGCCCACTGGATCCGCCCACCTTGCCACGCCCACTAGACAAGCCACGCCCACCAGCGGCAGCGTAGCGTCAGTAGCACTTCAATTAGGAAGTTTAATTGAACTGATAGAGATGCAAAGGGCTGAAATTCGGTCAATGAAAGAGTCACAAGAACGCAAGCTTGGCGCTTTGCAAGAGTCACAAGAACGCAAGCTCGGCGCTTTGCAAGAGTCACAAGAACGCAAGTTCGAGTCACAAGAACGCAAGCTCGGCGCTTTGCAAGAGTCACAAGAACGCAAGCTCGGCGCTTTGCAAGAGTCACAAGAAAAAGTGATTTGTGCTATAAATGATGTTAGTAACACGGTGATTAAGCTTCGAAAAGATGTCGACGTAGTGGAAGAACGAGTTACCGGGTTAGGATTGGATGTCGAAAATGTGAAAACCGGCCTCATTGAACTACAGAAGAAAGTAGTGCGCCTTGAAACCACGGGAGTTGCGATCTCTAGTGGAACTATCGGAGTGGCACAAGGACCAAGAGTGAAAGTTCCGCCATACGACGGCACTACTTCCTGGAACGCTTATCGTCAGCAATTCCAGACGGTTGCTACTGCCAACGGATGGACGGAAGAACAATGCTTGACCGCGCTCACTGTTGCGCTCAGAGGGCAAGCTTTGTCGGTCCTGGAAGCACTGCCACATACAGGAAATGGGTTCCAAGACCTGATGGAGGCACTTGAATCCAGATACGGGGAGCGACACCTGGAGCACGTGTTCCGTGCCCAACTGCGTGACAGAGTCCAACGCTCAGGAGAAGGACTACAACAATGGGCGTTGGAAATTGAAAAACTCGTCAGAAAGGCACACCCAGGAGCCGACACCAAGATGGTAGACACGAATATTGTTCAAGCATTTGTCGACGGAATCAAAGACCTGGAGGTCAGAACTGCAGTGAGGCTTCGTCACCATACCTCGCTAAAAGAAGCATTGGCGCATGCTTTGGAGGTCGAGGCTGTTCGTTATGACATACGGCATACCCATAAGATCCGCGAGGTCTCTGAGGAAGTCAAGGAGGTTAAGGCCCCTACGAAGAAAAGTTCTGGAGCCATGTGCTACAAGTGCGGCGAGAGGGGCCATCTTCAGCTCAACTGCCCGCAGAAGGAAACCCAGATGGAAAGGATGAAAAGGATCGAGGAACAAATAGAGGTTCTGAAGAAGCAGGGGGCTTTGTCCCTTGCCCGGGATCAGGGAAACGAATAAAAGCCAGGACTAAGGGGCGAGTGCTGGCTGACACGGAGGGAGCCCCGATAACTGTTATCTCTCAGGCATGCAGCGGAAATAGTCTTGCGATTCAGGGGACTATTAACGGGACGGATTGCAAAATGACTCTGGACACAGGAGCCTCTAGAACAATAGTGAACCCAAGTCTGGTAAAAACCGCAACGGGACACAAGAGGAGAATTAACTGTCGGCTTCTTACTGCCTCCGGTCAGCCAATACCCGTCCTGGGAGAAACGTCAGTTACGATGTATGTAGGGGGGTCCTCATACTCTCATAACGTAATCGTGGCTGAGATTGTGGATGATTGCATCTTGGGTTTGGATTTCATGAAGAAACACAACTGCAGAATTAATGTCGCTGAAGGAGTTTTCAAGTGTGGTGAAGAAGAAATCTTCATTCTTGGAGGCGCCTGCGGGAAAGTCACATGTGTAAAGAAGGTCATCATACCTGGACGAGCGGAAGCTCAGGTACTGGTGGAACTGCCGCCAGCTGGAAAGAAAAAGTCAAACAGATGCGTGTTGATCGAAGACACACCTACCAAGACATCGTCACAAAAACTGATGACGGCGAGAACCCTTGTTAGTGGAAGCAGTAACGCTGTGGTCAGGGTTTTGAATCTTGGTGATCGCGAGATCTGCTTGAACAAAGGTGACGTCATCGGAAAGTGCGAGGAAGTTGTCTGGATGAAAAAGTGTAGTTCGATGACAGGCGCAGACTCAGCAAACAGCAATAACTACGGTTTAGTGACTAAGCTACTCGATGACTGTAAGAGTAATCTGACTTATTCGCAGAGCATGAAAGCTAAGAAGTTTTTGCAGCGCTACGCGAATATCTTCTCCAGTCAAGAAGGGGACCTTGGAAGAACGTCGATGGTTCAGCACAGGATAGATACCGGAAGCGAGAGACCAATTCGTCAACGAGCAAGACGGGTACCAATTGCAAAGGAAAAAGAAGTTGAAGGCCTTTTGGAGGACATGAGAAGGAATAAGATTATTGAACCGTCTACAAGTCCGTGGTGCTCACCTGTTGTATTGGTGAAGAAAAAAGATGGTAGCACGAGATTTTGTGTGGACTATAGGCGTCTCAATGATGTCACTAAGAAGGACAGTTACCCGTTACCTCGAATCGACGACACTTTAGATACCCTGAGTGGCATGAAATGGTTCTCGACCCTAGACCTGAAATCTGGCTACTGGCAGGTGGAAATTCATCCAAAAGACAAGGAGAAGACAGCTTTCTCGACCGGTAAAGGTTTATGGCAATTTAACGTCATGCCCTTCGGATTGTGCAACGCACCTGCCACCTTTGAGCGACTCATGGAGTGTGTACTGGCAGGCTTAGTTGGAGAGGCTTGCTTAGTCTACTTGGATGACGTCATCATTGTCGGCCGCGACTTCGAGGACCATTTGCGAAACTTGGAGCGAGTTTTCGCCAAAATAGAGGGAGCCAAATTAAAGTTGAACCCGGAAAAGTGTCGTTTATTCAGGAGCAAGGTCAACTATCTCGGCCATATTATCTCTAGTGATGGAATCCAAACAGACCCGGAGAAACTGGAAGCAGTTCAAAAATGGCCTACCCCTAAGGACAAAACCGAAGTGCGGGCATTCCTCGGCCTATGCTCATACTACAGGCGTTTTGTTAAGGGATTCGCAGAGATAGCCAAGCCATTACATCGGCTGACAGAAGATAAACGACAATTTAGTTGGGATGGGACTTGTGAAGATTCTTTTCAGAAACTGAAGAAACATCTGTGTGAAACGCCAATTCTGGGGTATCCACAAACTGAAGGTCAGTTTATAGTTGACACGGATGCAAGCAACACGGCCATTGGAGGGGTATTATCTCAAAAACAGGGTGAAAGAGAAGTTGTTATTGCATATTTCAGCAAATCTTTATCCAAGCCAGAGAGAAACTACTGTGTGACAAGACGAGAACTCTTGGCTGTTGTAAAGACGCTACAACATTTCAACAAATATCTCATCGGCAGACAGTTTTTACTACGAACTGACCACGCAGCCTTGAAGTGGCTACTGCAATTCAAGAACCCAGAAGGTCAAGTAGCTCGATGGATTGAACAGCTCCAGGAGTACGACTTCAAGACGGAACACCGCAGCGGAAAGACACATGGGAATGCCGACGCACTCTCACGAAGGCCGTGTTCGGAGGACTGCAAACATTGTGTTAAGCAGGAATGCAATGAAGTAACATTAAAGCTAACGAGAACGAATCCTTTGAGTCTCTGGGAGAATGATGCTATGAGGGAGGCTCAAGAAAAAGATGACGACCTTCGGCACATCATCACATGGAAGAAACGGGGTGACGTAAAACCAATATGGAGTGAGGTTGCACCCACTGGCGCTGTCACTAAGGCGTACTGGGCGCAATGGGACAGTCTGATACTCCAAAACGGAATACTCTACCGGAAATGGGAGAAGACTAACGGCAGAGAGTTCCATCTTCAGATAATTGTCCCAAGAACGAGAGTACCAGATGTTCTCCATGAAATACATGATGGCGTATCAGGAGGTCATCTAGGTGTCAAGAGGACGTTAACAAAAGTGCGAGAACGATTCTACTGGTTGCATTGTCGAGATGATGTACAGGATTGGTGCCGCAAATGTACTACTTGCGCTGCTGTAAAAGGACCACAGACCAGGAGCCGTGGGAACCTGCGGTTGTATAACGTCGGTGCACCGTGGGAACGAATTGCAGTTGACGTAGCTGGGCCATTTCCTGTAACGGATTCAGGAAACAAGTATTTTATGGTCGTCATTGACTACTTCACCAAATGGCCCGAAGTCTTCGCCATACCAAACCAAGAAGCCACAACAGTCGCTTCCAAGTTAGTCGAAGAAGTTATATGTCGCTTTGGTGTGCCTCTGGAAATCCATTCTGATCAGGGCAGGAACTTCGAATCGCAGGTGTTCCAGGAAGTGTGCAGAATTTTGGGCATGCATAAGACGAGGACCACCGCGTACCATCCGCAGTCTGATGGAATGGTTGAGAGATTTAACCAGACCCTTGAGAGGCATTTGGCGAAATTGGTAAATGACAAACAAAAGGATTGGGACAAGTATATATCACTCTTCCTTCTGTCTTACCGAACCGCCGAGCATGAGAGCATAAAAGCTACCCCGGCGTATGTCAATTTCGGTAGAGAACTACGAATACCAGTAGACCTATTGACAGGAGGGTCACCGGAGGGACCAAAGACTGTACAAGACTATGTCTGCGATTTAAGGGAGAAGATGCGCTATATACACGCCTTGGTTCGGGAAAATGGGTTACAGTCAAGTGAGAACATGAAAACCAGATACGACCGGAAATCGAACACGAACGGCTTCGAGGAAGGGACACTGGTGTGGCTACATAACCCAACTCGCCGGAAAGGGAAATCTCCAAAGTTGCAGAGCAAGTGGGACGGTCCATACAAAGTGGTTACCCGATTGAATGATGTGACCTATAGGATTCAAAAGCAACCAAGAGGGACATTCAAAGTGGTACACATAGACCGTCTGGCGCGTTACCATGGTAGTAACAACGATGCTCGGGACGAGCATCTCTAAGAGGGGAGTAGTGTTACGAACACACAAAACACAAAGGAGCTAGCGCCATCTAGCAGCAACTAGTAAAACCAATTAAAGAACCGAACAGAGTGAAACCCCTATTAGATACTAGATGGCGTTAGAGGAACTACCGTACATGCGCGAATCTTCTAGAAACATTCATTCCGGGCGATCACGTTCGCGCACAGTCGGAAACATTCTGGAATGGTCTGGAACTCGTCTCGGCGCATATAAATAGCGGCAGGGAGGCGAGCCCGGGCAGTTCAGTTCGAGCTACGATAAAGGCGACTTCGAGAGCGAAAACAAGTGATCAAGAGTGATACCAGTGAAACCTACAACTTGGCTACGATCTAGGACATTGTTAGTGCTTAGTGTTTGGACCTAGTGCTTAGTGTTTGGACCTAGTGCTTAGTGTGTAACTAGTGCTAGTGAATAAAGTCTTCTAAAAGAGTCAGCAGGTCTTTCTCTCCAAATCCTTCGAACCCTAACACGTAACAGTATTTTAATCTTAAAAGAGGTGACAACTAAGAGGTACCAACTGCCGTACGCAATGAGTATGATCATTATTCTTGTACCTTTTTCAGTGGGGTCGTATAATGTCACGTCCTATTTGATTAATACTACACCAACCTGTTGATATAGTTTATCTTTAATTCTTCCTTCTCTCACAAGATCTTATTTCCTCTTCTGACACTCGTCTTGTGTGTTTAGGGTTAAAATTCTAACCTAACCTAACTGTTCGTTTTGTAAAATAATCATTTATCAAATGTAAATATAATTGTTGATCATTTGGCAAAGTGAAACATTTATAAAATGATCAGTAGTAAAATGATCAATAGGCGAATCCATTGTTTTGCCAAACGTTGTTTGCCAAGTGTAGTTTTGCCTAATGACTTTTGGTCAAACAGCCGGACCCTGTTTTTTAGTCTCTATGATTACTGTAGCTAAAGAGTAAATTAAATATTTATCTTGTTTTATCCACAGAAAGATTGTCTATGCCAACAAGAGATAGTGCCAATAGAGTATTACCATCGTCCAGTCCATGTCACTTGGACAGATAGTCCATTATCTGGAGTGGTGGCCAGTCTTAGCACATACAGTGGAGTGGAAAGAGCCTTCCTTGATGAACTGGCTAAGTTATTGGGTGCTACGTGAGTATTGTACCTTTGAATTTCATGTGAGAAAGACTTTTTATGATAACAACAGATAAATTGTCTATGTTAAATATAGATGTATTGTATATGTCTATGTCAACTTAAAATAGACTGTCTGAATCGACGACACTGTTATATACAAGACACTGGTGGTAAGTGACTTGACTTAAGGTAGTCACATATGAGCCAATAAAGAAGAATATAATAGTATGGAATGGAATAGAATAGTGATGGACTATCTATGTCAATAAGAGAGAACTGTCTATGTCAACGTTAGATAATCTGTCTATTTCGACTGGAGATGTACTGTCTATTTCAAATACAGTTGGATTATCATTATAAAAGATAGGATGTCTATTTTAATAAGAAACACTTTATCTTTGCCAACTAGAGATAGACGGTCTATGTCAAAAAAGATAGACTATATGTATCCGTCTATATATATTTCATAAAAATTAAATATCTGTGCAGGACCCAACTACGATTTTGTAGACGTAACACAGCTAATGCATTAGCATCTACACATTTGATATGTCCGAGTGCAACGGGTGATAAATACGTAGGTGCTTTGAAATGGAGTCTCCCAGCAGTCAGGGCTACTTGGTTATTGCAGTGTGCAGTTGAAGGGAGAAGGGTTAGTGAAAAGGAACATCTAGTTGGTGATACTAAAGGTAGGCACTAATTCTGTTGTCACAGAAATTAAAATAAACTTGATATTCTCTAAACCTATGTCTCTAAGCCTGTGTGTTACTTGTGTCATGAGTGTAGCCAGGGGTTTTAGGATTTCCCCTGCTCCAATTAGCCGAAAATTGTTCTAAAAACACATTGACACAATTTCCGACATATTTAGCTACTTTTCTAGAATTTCGTAACAAAATGTTACTAAGACTTGACTCTCTGTCCGTCTATCCGTCTGCTGTATCTCTCGAACGGTAAAAGCTAGAGAGCGGAAGATTTCAGTTTATGTATTACAGTTGATGCTACAACAACAAGTATTCATCATCATTCTTCTGCCCTTATGCCGTTATTTAGGAACCCTTCGTGATTCTGGCCGAGAGCGAACGGTGTTGGGCCGCCGTCGCTACCTTTGCTCGGGTGGTGATGGCGGCAAAGAGGGGAGGCTTTGCGGGAGCGTGAACGCGCCGGCGAAAGTTTGCCACTCCGCAAAGCCCCGGGTGGGGGTCGTAGACGGGCAAAAGCCGTCGGCCGCTCTAGAAGAGGTGGCGGCGGGTCAGTATTCAGAGACCCGCCGCGGCAAATGTGGCACTCGGCCACGCATCGGGGGGACCTATTTTTCCTCCCGCCGACTCGGGCCCCGGTTAGCGGGCCCACCCCTCGCCGGGTCATGGTAAAGCTCAAGGCACCATCATGGCCCGGCAAGGCAAAGAGGAGAAATAAAAAAAAAACAACCCTTCGTGATTCTGACTTTAATATTATATACACCAAGTTAAAAATTATAAATATGATAGTTTTTATTATTCTATTATACTGATTCACAGTGCCTGAACCATGCATTCAAGAGGAACAACAAGAAGTACAAATAACTATGAAAGATGACCAATCAAACAAACAAACAAATGATCAAACATACCAACAAAGTACCACAGACAAAGAGAACACCATGTTGCCACCTGCTGCCATGGAATTGCCACGTCGTGGTTCAGTACCTAGCAGAGAACAAACTCCTAAAGGGAAAATTAACGGTAACTTTATTATAATATTTAAAAAGCGTATTCGCGGGTTCGATACGTGCGTGTGACAAATATTTGTGTTATGAATATTTATTTGTCTTAATAAATTTAATTATATTGGAACAATTGATCACCATGAGCGGGACTTGAACCGATGAATTCGGAATACCGTTCCGTTTCTCTTCCAACTAAGTAACCATGGAAACCTGCAAATGATAACTAAATTTTGAATCGCAGTATTGCTCAATGTGAGTTAAACATCGCATCGATGTTTTTGTACAACGTCATCTATCGAGTATAATCTAATTTAAAATTACATGCTGTGCCTCAAAGTGCAGTTGTTAGCGTAAAGGTGGCCTTCCGATGTACGTGACATGCGACCGATCAAAGTTCGCAGCACGTCAATACATAAATAAATAAACATAAATATTCATGGAAATTTCACACAATGTCTTCTGGTCCCAAGCTAAGCTTATAAAATATGCTTGTGTTATGTATACCAGAATACGAATATAGTACATAATAATATAGTACTTTTCTCTTGTAAATGCATACTTATAATACATAGAAACACCCATACGCAAAACAGACATTTGTATGACATTTATACAAATTACACAAATGATTATCCCGAGCGGGAATCGAACCCGAGACCTCGTGAACGGGAGACCGTTACATAAACCACTCGACCACGAGGCCTGTCAAAGGAAGGAAGAAAGAATATAAGAAGTCGACGGTATTTTCAGAACAAAATCAGAGCGGATCGCGCGACTTGGTCGTGAAACATCGGAGGGGCACCTTAACTGTGCTATAAATGAAACTACCACTGCGGTAGTCTAAATTTTTTATGTGACTATAAATCGCTCGAAATGTCATTATATGCCGTTTCACCTTTTGGTAAGGAACTCTAATTAATGTATTGTGGTTTTCCAGCAGAAGATGAAATGTCACCAGCATCCAGGTACATAGCGATGGCAAGACAAGGTCTACTGGGATGTGACTCCCAAGAGACGCCCAAACGATTAAATGATTTAAAGGAGACTGCTAGACAAGGTAAATTTATATTTATGCAGTGAGACGGACATTTAACACAACGTCCTCTGGTCCCAATCTAAGCTTATACGCTTGTGTTATGGGTACCAGAATACGGATATGTAGTATATTCTGTTATAAACTACTTCTCTTTTGTAAATACCCACTGAATAAATACATTGAAAACACCCAGACGTAGTACAAATATTTGTATGATAATTGTAAATATCACACAAATGAACTTCCCGTGCGAGGATCGAACCCGCGATCTCTTTGAACGGTAGTCCATTAACTGAACCACTAGACTATTAAGGTCCGTCAAATTATCATATCGAAAATATTTTAATATTGTTGTTCTAGAGGAATGTGCAGTAAGAACGCCACCCTTAGAAGACGCTTTATCTACTCCAAATCTAATAGGATTGAGTCCTACAACTAGACGAAGATTGCAAGCTGTGAGAAGAGGGGAAATGCCTTCCGACCCTATAAGGACACCCAATGATCCATGTGAGTCTTGTATCTATCTTATATATCTATTTTATAATTCTATAAATATACCTGTAAAAAAATATTATTTTGTACATTGAATATATTTACAAAAAAAAATAGTCAGATGGTTAAAGAACAACGAACAGAAGTCATTTCCAGCATTTTTGAAATTTTTGTCTGTTTAGATGTTTGTCTGTGCATGCATTACGTAAAATGTACAACACTTATAGATATAAATGTAAAGATAAGATGTACGTAAAGATTGTACACAACTCAATTTATTACTTAGTCTTTGTTTCATCGCAATGGGTCCACTCGATCAAGAGATATTTAGATAGTATGAAATTTCTTAATTGGTTACTTGCAACGCCATTTAGCGGCTAAAAAAAGAATCAAAAAATTTATTGGGTGATCGAACAAAACATGATCCACGCGGATGGCAAGTCGTCGGCACAGCTAGTCTATATTAATTATAAAGCTGAAGAATTTGTTTGTTTGTTTGTTAGTTTGAACTAATCTTAGTTTGAACTAATCTTAGCTAATCTCAGGAACCACTGGCCTGATATGCAAAATTCTTTCAGTGTTGGATAATACATTTATCAAGGAAGGCTATATAACATCACGCTGCGACTAATAGGAGCGAAGCAGTAATGAAAAATGTTGCAAAAATGGGGAAAATTTTATGATCATTGTTCTCGTACCTTTTTCAGCGGGGATTTGTCTTATAATGTCACAATCTGTTCAAAAAACTTTTTGCGAAACGATTCTCTCTCTCTCCAGCCCATTTACGTCCCACTGTTGGGCACGGGCCTCCTCCACTTTGGGAAGGATTATGGTCTACTGTGCCGCGCTGACCAAGCTTGTAGGCACAGGGTTTGTTTTCGAGTTATCCGTCTCTCACAGAGGATGTTATTTCTGTGTTCAATATTCCTTAGCTGACTTTTACAGCACCCTTGGGAGGAGATGGGGTGGTGACACTTGTATTCTTAATCCGTCACCACACGCGAAACGATTATTAAGTTTAATTTCTATTGTTTTTAGTTGACAAGAATACTTTAACACCGGATAGCGCATTCGGTTGCGCCTTAAGGCCGGGTTCCGGTAAATTGTCACCAGAAGCAAGAAAACGACTTTGGAAATTTGTTGATGAACTACCCTCAAAACAACAGGATCCAGCCCCTGATAAACATACAGTAAGAGTATCTTTACTTGTTATAAAACAAAGTCGTAATTTTTGTATGTACTTATGTCCCCATGTGAGGTTATATCTTCGAAACTGGCTTGGTTCAAGTGGATGTTTTTTTTTTGTATATTTTGTTAAGGCGTACATTCTACGCGTACGAATTCGCGAGTAACACCTACAATCTATTACTAATATTATAAAGCAGAAGAGTTTGTTTGTTTGTTTGTTTGAACGCGCTACTCTCAGGAACCATTGGGATGATTTCAAAAATTCTTTCAATGTTGGATAGTACATTTATCGAGGAAGACTATAGGCTATTTAACATCACGCTGCATGTAATAGGAGCAAAAATGGGAAAAATGTTACAAAAACGGAGAAAACTGTCTAAATTTCACCCGTACGTAATCGCGGTATTTTATAAATTGGTCTTATTTATAGTGAATTATCGGAGGTTTAAACAATAACTTTATTGGAGAGATAATAAACATTTTTATTGTAAAAAGACTATTATGAATAACAATTTTTGACAATTTTAGCGAACCGATTTTAGCGAACTTTTAAACCTCCGATAAGTCATCATGAATAAGACCATTAACCTATAATTTAAATTTTCAAGCGGCTAAGTCTGAAAAAATCTAAACGATCTATAGTAAGTAATAAAAGTGATGTATTATTTATCTTTAATTTATTTGTCTATATATATCTATCTCTGTTGGACGTATTTTTTTATTGTTTTTTATTTATATGTATTCATGAACATTTCACACAACATCCTCTGGTCTCAAGCTAAGCTTATTATGCTTGTGTTATGGGTACCAGAATACGGATAGAATACATATACTACTTTTCTTTTGTAAATATATACTTACTAGCTGACCCGGAAAAAGTTGTTTAGCCATACAAATGTCAGTGGGGGGAGTGGGAGGCTTTTGAAAAATAGATGTTTTCCGATTCTCAGACCTACTGAATATGCATGTAAAGTCAAAGTCAAAGTCAAAGTCAAAATATTTTATTTCAAGTTGGCATGTTTTACAAGCTCTTTTGGAACGTCAGAAACTAGGTGTCTGTTCCAAACGCGGATCCTATGGAGAAGAACAGACAAGAAACTCCATGGATTTTTTTTTTCCATTTCCTTTCATTTTTTTTTTTCAACAATATTATACATAATATATAATTATGTATAATTTCATAATAATCGATCAAGCCATCATAAAAAAGATCAAGATCAATTTCAGAGGAGTACGGTAACTACTACTGTGACACGTGAATTTTATATATTAGATAATACATAGAAACACCCAGACCTATTAAGTAAGTGTATTAAGTTTATTAGTATTAAGACATGTTGTTTTCTCTTACAGCCGCTATCGGAGATACGCAACAGGTTTCTAGCACAATTCAACACGGACCCATCAACGCCACCTTCTGAACATAATGTAGCACCTAGGAAACTTTTATTACATCAAATTGTTAGTACATTTTGTTTGTTATGATTAAAAATTTGGATTTTATTAACCGTGTAATTTTAACATATATTTTTTTGGCATGGGGATGGTCCCCATATATATAACATATATTTTATTTCATCTCATATATTTTATTTATAAGCAATTTTTAATAAAAATATAAATAATTGTTTTTAGTAAATTTTATATACCTCAAAGGGTGTCACAAACGGCATATTAATATATATATTAATATAGCTAGAAAGAGAGATGTATATAGAAAAAGGAGGAAGCGAGAAAGAGACAGTTATATCTGTTGATGACGTCATAAGTATAGATACATCTCGGTATATATATCTGTCTCTCTCTCTCTCGCTATATTAATATATCGTAATATGCCGTTTATTGTGCCATTTATTTATTTATTTTCAACCTTACAGGATCAAGTTGAAACACCACCACCGAAAATAGCAAAGCGTTCCGAAGATCAGGTATGTATCATAGTTAAAAATATACATTTTTATATACAGTACTTTGTGGAACTTTGGAGAACAGATAAAGGTATTTGTGGACAGTTGCATGAGATACTTTGCTTTTTCTTTTTTTTTGTTTTATATTAAGTAATACACAATTTTGTAACTTAAGCTGTTGGTTTTTCAAATGATATAATGCGATCCTCTTTATAACAACCATAGCTATCAAATTCTAAGTAATTATTATATATTGGGAGTATCTATTATTTCAGAGTCCAAGTAATTACAGTAATACAATAGAAACACCTAAAAATATATCATCGCCATCAAATACATTGCCTGCAGCGGTAGATGCACAATTACAGCGGCTGAATGCAGCGCTCTCCGGACGTTTAAGTACACAAAGAACAAAAAGAACAAGAGATTCTATTAACTATGTACCACAACCAGGTAATTACAGACTACACAACGTAAAATGTTAATTTAAGGTGCCATTCGAATCCTTGCGATGTGCAACCCGCTCTTTTTTGTACTAAAAATACCGCTCGATTTGAAAACGCGCGTGTCGCCGTGACTCTAACTGCGTTGTGTGAAAAGTAGGCGTGGCTAAACCTAAAATTGGCACCGCCCACGAAGCTACAACGTTGCACGACCCACTGGCACTTACGGTGTGATCTTTCTCTCTCCAGCCTATTAAAGCGCTAATATTGGGCACTGGCCTTCTACACTTTGGGTGGGATTATGGCCTATTATGCCGTGCTGTCTAGTAGTGTTGGCTTAGAGTTTATTTTTTAGCTTTCCGTAGATATAGGACGTTATCTGTAAATAATATTTCTTAGCAGACTTTTATAGCACCGGTAGAAGGAAAGGCGACATTTGTATTCTTAATCCGTTACCACCCTTACAAATGGTTTGACCTAATAATATTAAATATTAGCGGTCTTATTCATAATGACTTATCGCAGGTTTAAACGGAGATTATATCGGAGAGATAATAAACGTTTTAGCGTAAAAAGACTATTATGAATAACAAGTTTTGACAATTTTTGCGAACCTATTTTAGCGAACTTTTAAACCTCCGATAAGTCATTATGAATAAGACCGTAGGGCTATTAAAATATCCATAACTGTATTGTAAATATTTTCAGCAGCTGACTCAGAACCAACAACTGAATCACAACCGAACACAGTTGGTTGGGATGACACGACGCCAGCACAACAAAATGTAGAAAAACCAACTGAAGTTATCAAAAGATTTATGTTATCGTCTAATGTTGATGTAAGTTTATAATATTATTTACTAGCTGTATCCCGCAACAAAATAAAAACCAAACATTTGTTAAGGTACAAAAGATGTCGGCGTGTTGTGGTTTAGTTTAGAGATTTCCTTCTCTTACAGAATATTTCTGCTTACATCTATCTCGGAAGAAAATGTGGTGATGACTCTTATATTCTTATACCGTATAGTCATAATTTGGGATATTTTCAGAATCGCGACGACATCATACGAATGATATCTGAGCTAGGAGGTATGGTCTGTGAAGGTACAGAATTAGACCCTGAAGCAAGTCACTTATTGTGCGCGGCCCCTGGTAGAAGTGAGAAGATGTTGGGTTCCGTAGCAGCAGGACGCTGGGTACTGCATCCTTTGTATATAGTCAAGAGTCATTTGCACGGGAGTTTTTTAAAGGTAACATACCTAATAATAAGGGTTTTCATACAAGTAGGGTGGGTTTTTATCAAGGTAGGATGGGTTTTTCTAAAAGTTTGATGGTTTTTCTGAACATATGGTGGTTTAGTTGGTTTTATACAAAATCTGTGGCTTTGAAATATTTAATTAAATAAATAAATATTCATGGACATTTCACACAACGTCCTCTGGTCCTAAGCTAAGCTTATATGCTTGTGTTATGGATACCAGAATACGGATATAATACATATACTATTTTTTTTTGTGAATACATACTTATAATAGGTACATAGAAACACCCAGACGCAGTACAAACATTTGTATGACAATTAGAAAAATCACACAAATGATAGTCCCGAGCAGGAATCGAACCCGTGACCTCTTGTTCGGCAGTCCGTTACATAAACCACTCGACCACGAAGCTCGTGATATTACTAAGAAATATATTTGTGTATGACAGGAAGAAGAATTTGAATGGGGCAATCCATTAGCAACATTATTGCCTGCTGTCTCTGGTGCTGAAAAAGTTCTTGCCCGAGCCGCTTATCGTTGGCGTAGTACGAGAGCAGAGGGCGCTAGTGGACCATTCTATGGCGTTGTGGCTTTATTACATGTGCCTGAACCGAGAAGAAGATTGTTGCAAAGATTGGTTACAGCTGGTGACGGAATAGCTCCTGATGATGAGTAAGTTCATAGACCTAATAAATCAAATTGTGGTCGAAAAAGGGAGAAGTGTGGTGGTCTAATTGGTTACTGTTAGCACGACCGCAATAAGCTCAGTTGGCAGAGCTACGGAACGGTATTCCGAGGTCGTGGGTTAAAATCCCACTTGCGGTGATTACTTGTCCACCACAATTTGATTTATTAAGTAAAAGCATAGCAAGTCAATTGCAAAATTAATAAATTACTTAAGTTCATAGACCATTTATCAACCTAAATATTATAAACCTGAAGAGGTTTTTTGTTTGAGCACGCTAATCTCTGGAATCTATGGTTGAAAAATTGTTTCAGTGTTGTATAGTCCATTTATTGAGGAAGGCTATAGGCTATATCGCATCACGCTGCGATCGATAGAAGCGAAGCATCAATGAAAAAAGTTGCAGATGCGAGGAAAATTTTCAAACTCCACGTGTCACAGGCATCAGCTATAAAAATATAATTAAATACCGTCGTTTCATTTGTTTGTTAGTATATCGTGCAAAAATTACTGAATGCTGTGTTTAAACATTGTAAATTTTTGTAATAGAAAGTCTGCTTCAATATGCTATAGTTTTTTGAAAAATAATAAATAAATAAATATTCATGGATATTTTCACACAACGTCCTCTGGTCCTAAGCTAAGCTTGTGTTATGTGTACCAGAATACGAATAGAATACATATACTACTTTTTTTTATAAATACATACTTATAATACATAGAAACACCCAGACGCAGTACAAACATTTGTATGACAATTAGAAAAATCACACAAATGATTGGCCCAAAAATTATTATTAATAATAAAATTAAATATTATTAATAATAAAAATTATTAAAATATTAGTTATTGATGTTGCGTCCGACTTTCGACATTAAATTGAAATCAGATTGATAATGATGAAATGTGAAACGGTTCTTATTAGTTTCTATAGATTATAATTGGATATACAAAAAAATGTTTTTTTTTTAAATATCCTGCTAGCTGTTGCTGACGCGTATCGTACCCGTGATATTTAGACAATTTTCCCCGTTTTTGCAACATTTTTCATGAATGCTTCGCTCCTATCTGTCACAGCGTGATGCGATATAGTATATAGCCTTCCTCAATAAACGGGTTATCCAACAAAAAAAGAATCATTATTTTCTGAGATTAGCGCGTTCAAACAAACAAACAAACTCTTCAGTTTTATATTATTATTATAGATTGATAACATATGTCGTAATAGAAAAAGGCGTAGTGGTATGATGATAATGAAATAACTAATAATTTATTTTATTTAACAGGCCACCATACACGACCGACAATATCACAGTATGCTTTGCAGATGTCAAAAGGTACCCGTTATCAGAACGAGATAGCGCATGGCTTATATCTAAAAAGATACCAGTATGCCCTCCAGTATTATTAAGTGGCTACCTAACCGATGAAATACCACCGAAACCACATGAACATTGCTTACCCCAATTTCGACCATGATGTACCCAATTCCGACCATAAGTACCCTAATTCCGACCTTGAATTAATATCCCAACGTTTAAAAGCTTAAAACCTATGTTATATCGTATTAAATTATTATTATTCAAGTTGTACGATTAGACTATTTTGTTGTAGTTCAGATCATTTTTATAAATTACAAAAATCAGTTTAAAATTTAGTAGCAATATTTTAAAGAATTGCTACATCATATTTTCCTAGATAGCTAGATAGCGAATTTATGAAATTAAAATAGTTAAATATCAAAATGAGGATAGTATGCCTTATATCTAAGAATAGACCAGTCTTCCCTTTCTATTTGACTGACAAAAAGTGTACCCTAATTCCGATCTATGTTCACAATATGTTATTAACCTATCAACAATAATTTGTAATGGATATGATTCTTAACAAATAAAAAATATTATTGTTATTCTAATATTATAAAGTTGTATATTATTTTTATGCAATAAATAATCTAATTTTTCATACTTCATTCTTCGTGTCATCCGAAAATATATGTAAGTTGCATTGTTGCAATTGTAATTTGAGTTTGATTGAAAAGTTTATGTTTAAAAATCTAAATAAAATATTTAAACATTTATTTATTTAATTTAATTAACTTTACTTATTATAAAACAAAATCTTTATGTATGCTTAAATCTTCAAAACTACGCAACAGATTTTGATGCAGTATGTTTTAATAGATATATATCTATTGATATAGATATATATGATATAGATATATATATATATATATGATATAGATATATATCTATGTATAGTGATTTATTTATTTTGGCAACTGATTGGCTTAACATTATTTGGTTAACGTGTGCAAGCTGAAGAGTTTGTTTGTTTGAACGCGCTAATCTATATGTATTATATTATATCCGTATTCTGGTATCCATAACACAAGCACATAAGCTTAGCTTGGGACCAGAGGACGTTGTGTGAAATGTCCGTGAATATTCATTTATTAAATGTTATAAATCTGAAGAGTTTGTGTGTGTGAACGCGCTAATCTCGGGAACCACTGGGTCGATGTGAAAAATTCTTTCAGTGTTGGATTTATCGAGGAAGCTTATAGGCATAATATCACGCTGTGCACAATAGGAGCAAAGCGCCAGTGAAAAATGTTGCAAAAAGGAGAAAATTTTCTAAATTCCACGCTTACGAAGTTGCAGGCAACACCTAGTGAAATGAAATGAAATGAAATGAAAAATCATTTAATCAACTAGACATAATTTTTTGCAGACAAAAAATTATGTGCTTATGACAGGTCCAATTGTTTTTCTCTACCACCGGTTCAGGACGCAATCTGCTGAGAAGAAAATAAATATTCATGGACATTTTACACAACGTCCTCTGGTCCCAAGCTAAGCTTATATGCTTGTGTTGTAGGTACCAGAATACGGATAAAATACATATACATACTACTTTTCTTTTGTAAATAAAATAATTAAAACCTTTTATTTGTATTCAAAGTTAATGTTATTTATTCAGTTCTTGTTTTATCTTTTAATATTTTTCTGTATTTGGCACCCACACTGTTGCTCTGTACTATCACTGGTTGGCTGGTAGATAATGCCTAAGGCATTAAACCCGCCATTGTACTCTGTATGTGCATAAAGTATTAATAAATAAATAAATACATCATATTAGAAATAAGATAAGAAAAAAAATGTTAGTGTCTAGTTACCGTGTATACCTAGCTAGGGGCTTTTTGAGCGGCTAGCAAATGCTATTTTGAACGTTTAAATAGTTGGACGCTGCAAGTATTTGGGTTCGATTATATGCTCAACCCATGGGAAAATGTAACTGCATGTTGTAACGCTTATCAGTAACGACTTGTCATGATAATAGGTCATTGATAAGCATATACATATTATCATATTTCGAATGATATAAATATAGAAAAAAAGTTCAATAACTGACAAGTTATATTAGTATACACATTGGTACCGATTCTACGTAGAATCTTAACTAAAAAATTAAAATTGATAGTGTCAAAATTACAATTCTGCAATGTTATCAGAACTTTCTTATTAAAAGAACTGTGTATTATAGACTAACGATTTTATTCTCCGTGTAGTGACGGATTAAGAATACAGGTGTCACCACCCCATCTCCTCCCAAGGGTGCTCTTAAAGTCAGCTAAGGGATATTGTACACAGATAACATGCTCTATGAGAGATGGAAAACTCGAAAATAAACCTGTACCAACACGCCTGGCCAGCGCGGCACAGTAGACTAATATTCCCTCTCAAAGTGGAGGAGGCCCGTACCCAACAGTGGGACGTGAATTGTCTGCAAAGAGAGAGATTATCTAAGTACCTATACTAATATTATCAAGCTGAAGAGTTTGTTTGTTTGTTTGTTTGTTTAAACGCGCTAATCTCAGGAACCAATGGGGCCGATTTGAAAAATTCTTTCAGTGTTAGATAGAGCATTTATCGAGGAAGGCTTTAGGCTATATAACATCACGCTGCGACCAGTAGAAGCGAAGCAGTAGTGAAAAATGTTACAAAAACGGGGAGTTTTCTAAATTCCACGCGGACGGTTGCCTGCGTTAATATAAATCTAATCTAGTTAATATAAATCTGCACAACGAAATAGCCAATTCATCAAAACACACCATAATTGTTTTTATTTTTAGTTTAGTTGTGCACTTAGAATTGATACCATTATCTAAGACATGACGATCTAAGTCCATCAAAGTCCCACTATTGGGCACGGGCCTTCTCCATTTCGGGGGGGACCAGATGTATTGGCATAGGTTTAGTTTCGAGTATTTCTACTATTTTCTACTCTATTATAATGTCATTTAGATTACTGCACCCCGGAGAAGTAACGGGGTGGTGACTCTTGTATTCTTAATCCGTCACAACAGAGATTTTTCTGTTTAAATTGATGGGCCTACATCAATATTATCGTATATCATCGCCGACACGTACATATTAACACAGCCAGTAGGCACAGAAAATGAAGAATTAGGGATATTTTTCCTATTTACTCAAAATCTACTAAATATATTTTAATTCTGATTTACGTGTTTCTATATATGGTAGTTACTTATGTTTTTAAAGTTATTTCATTAGTTAATACGCGATATCGGTCTATTAACCGACAAATGAAAAAAATAAAAAATTAGAGAGGTTGTTTCGCTAAGATTTTCTATCGAGAAAACTTTTTTCAATCGTGTTTCTGAGTTTATGCTATCCTAGATCATATATTGAAAAAACATATACTTAAAAATTAGAGCTCTAGCCATTCAATCTAATAGTACGAGAGCCCACGACCAAAATTTTTGTCTCATAGCAATACGGCCAAAACCGCATCAAATCGATAGATACGATTATGCTGAACTCGAAAATACCAATATCAGACATTTTCCGCGTAGCGTTTGATCTGACCGAATTTTCAAAATTGTCAAAGAATTTTACCGAACTGCATCATAGCAATATGTCTGATTTGCAGACTGTAGTTGGATGATAGTTCTAAGATACCGGAAACATATTTTTCAGACGTTAGTGGTGTAGCGCAAACCAATAAAAACACTTAAAAAAATTAAAAATGAGACAAAAAAAATGTCTCATAGCAATACGTCTGAAAATCTTTTTTATTAGTAAATTTTGGTTATTTGATGCGAACAAAACAATTTTCAGACGGAAATGTGAACGCATTAAATTTTGAGACCGTTTTGAAAATGTTAACAAATTTTACCGGTCGGTATCATAGCAATATGTCTGAAAATTGTTGGACATGATAAAATAAGTTGTCCACATGTGCAAAAAATTTATATCAGACAAATTAAGTGTAGCACCTTCTCTATCAGACAACTTTTCGATACTCAGATATCATTTAAAAATCGTATTGAGGCATCTTGAATTTTCTGTTACAAACCAATGAATACGTTGCGACCCTGAATTTATTAGATGATAATTAACAAAGAATTTACCCGAAACCGTAACATTGAAGTTGAAGGACTGAAATAAATCGCACAAAAGGAAACTGGGATGAAGTTGAAAAAAAAAAACGGTTTATTCAAAGTTACACCACAACGTATGACAACTAAGTGAGCGTCGTTCCAACGTTTGGAGCAGCTGGCGAGTGAGCTGTATAATAGTAAGAAAGGGGCAGGAGCGTAACAAGCGCTGAGGCTGTTGAAATTAAATACTGATTGATTTGATAGTTTTGGTTTTATTTAAAGCACACTTGAGTAACTTTTGCAAAAGAAATAAGTAATGACATCTGTCATCTGTCAAAGTACATATAATAGACAAGGGAGATTCTTGAATATCTATGATGGCTGTAAATTTAAAAAAAACATTTAACAGAGGCGTCGGCCAGGCGACTCCGAAACGTTATTTTCGTTTTTGGGAGTATATGCTACACTTAAAGTGTCTGAAAACAGGTTTTTGGTAATCATGGCAGCAATACGAAAAGTTGAAAAAAAAAATTATCCGTATTGCTATGATACAGGTCGGCTAAATTTGTTGACATTTTCAAAAATGCGCTCAGGCTATATGCTACGCGCAAAATGTCTGAAAACAAACTTTTTCGTAATACAATTATAAAATCTATGTACATTTTCACTATCAGACGTATTGCTATAATACCGACTGTCTTTTTTTTTTGACACAGCAGAAATGGCCTCCCACGCAGTTGCTACACTTTCGACCGTTACTACACACCTAGTCGGGTTCAGAATCATACAATCTAACGATTTTATAGGGTTTTTGCCGTATTGCTATGAGACATGGTTTTGGTCGTGGGCTCTCGTACTATAAAGAAACAATGAAAACTTCGTACATAGAAAAATGCATGAAGCTATTTTGGTATCGTCTTAATAGAAATTGTAATTTTTTTTTTAATGTTTGTCCAAAATTCCGTGTGGGGTACGTATAAGATAATACCTTATGTATTTATTATTGATACCTAAATTGAATTAAAACACATAATAAAGTCCTATTGCTTTATTTCAGTACAACTAAATAATCTATACTATCTATACTAATATTATAAAGCGAAAGAGTTTGTTTGTTTGTTTAAACGCGGTAATCTCAGGATCCGCTGATCCGATTTGAAAAATTCTTTCAGTGTTGGATAGTACATTTATTGAGGAAGGCTATAGGCTATATAACATCACGCTGCAACGAATAGAAGCGAAGCATCAGTGTAAAATGTTGCAAGAAACGGGGAAAATAGTCACGCGCGCAAGCTTTAAATGAAAACGCTGCCTTATCCATGTGAGTTACAACAAAGTAATGTATGGAGAAATTGTTTGTTACCTATAGATCTTTAAAAAAGTCCGCGAGGCCATATGTCTATCTTTTAAGGAAAACCTGCTGTACCCATAAGAACGTCAAAAAAATTGTCAAACTCAATAGAGTGTTTTCAAAAGCTATTTATGTGTATTTGGTAACATTTTTTATCAAATTAAATACCTTAGCGTCCGCATTTAATATAGATTAAAACTGCTTTTTACAGCATACAATTTAAATGAATATCTTAGCAGATATGACGAAAAAAGAATTACGCGCGGCAAAATAAAATACTAAAACTGTTGGCTGAGCAACGCGAACGTTTCCTCGGTCTTCTATCCATACTCCAATGTTTTGTTTTGATGTTTGGTTAATGTTGGATGTATGAATGTAAGGATGTTTGTGGCTCTTTCACGTAAAGACTGCTGGATGGATTTTCATGAAACTTTCCAATAATATAGCTTACAGGTCGTTACACTGCTTAAATCCCGACGTATCAGTGTCAGTTGGTTTTATAGGCGTCGGCGTATGGTCGTTACGCTGCTTAAATCCCGACGTATCGACGCTGAGTTGGTTTTTATAGGCGTCAGCGTCGGCGTATTTTCGTTACGCTGCTCAAATTCCGACGTACGTATCGGTGCTGAGTGGGTAAACACACAAAACCAGCCCAACAACACCACCCAGCCTATAAACATAGGCGTCTGCGTCGGCATCGGCATTGGCGTCGGCGTCGGCGTATAGTCGTTACGCTGCTCAAATCCCGACGTATCGGTGCTGAGTTGGTTTTTATAGGCTTCGGCGTCGGCGTATAGTGGTTACGCTGCTCAAATCCCGACGTATCGGTGCTGAGTTGGTTTTTATAGGCGTCGACATCGGCGTCGGCTTGAAGTCTTTTCTTGGGCAACTTCTGAGTAAGATCTAGATCTTACTAGTAGAAGGTTATTGATTTTTGCCTCTCTTGCTCAGGGCAATTGCGGCTAGTAGAAAAATGACGGTCATGGCAATAAATAACAAGAGGCATTCGCTTCTGATATCTCGCAGGTATCCCCAGTGTGTTCTTGTGAGCAGCGGAAACATCTTGCCTTGGATCTACACTGTTCCTTTGTATGACCGAATCTACAGCATGCATGACACTGGACAGTGGGGTATAAATATACCTCAACTGGAAGCGAGGTATAATACAAAACGATTCTACTGGGGAGGGTTTGACCAAGAAAACTAAGCACAACAGATTGGGTAGGTATCCATGTTAAGTTACCGCCTTCTGCTTTCTTCCTATTTATCCTGCGTGCTTTTATCACCTTACCACAACCAGGCAGCAGAATAAGGTCTTTCACAAACTCATCCATAGAAAGATCTGCAATTCCTGCCTGCCAAGAAGATATTTTTGTCCAAATTTAATTGGATGGATGGAGGTACCTGCTGAGGGGTCAGGAGTACTACGCACGACGTGAACGATGTAGGGTCCACTATCATTCGCAGAATACGAGTTAATTGCTCCGATGACATAAGAGGGATGGGTGTAAATTGTCGGTATGGAGGCAGCAGCCAACTCGGGTGAAGTTATTAGCTTTTTGGCTGGTGTCTGTTCGATCGCATCTAAACGTCTTTTTAGATTAGTACTCGAGGGAGGTACGTAGGTAATCATAGGGTCCCGGGGATCAGGCACTGGGGGCGGAGTTACAAGGTCTTCATCCGGAATGCTTGAAATTAACATCAAACACGCGGTGAAAACCCAAAGGAAAGTTTATACTAATAAATATAACTTACCAACACCATACACACAAAACACAACACAAATAAAACCAATTTGGACAGAAAAAATAACGAAAAATGGTCCGAAAAACACTAAAAACAACGCAAGCACTTCACAGCCGTTTGGTTGCTATCAATTCCATTGGCAGAATCCGGTAATCAGTTTACATGCTGCAATGTTATACTGCATAATCAAGTTTCACTTCTAATATACTACAGAACTAACTACAGAATAACAGTGCACCCTCATTCTGCGTTAGTATTTTATATGATCGGTTTTAACTTTTACCGTTTTCCCACAAAACCTGATAATAGGTATGTCTCTAGCTCCATTACTCAATCTGTTTGAAGCTGCATAAATATCTATAAGTGCGCGAAATATGTATCCATTATGTATTATGTGCTTTTGTGATACAGGCTTATACGTCATATGAAACATTATTATTAATAGTAATAAAAATACTTTTACTTCGGACATCAAAGATCCATATTTCAATTACCTACAATTTCAAATTATTATTCAATTATGTGTTAGTAAATGTGTTAGTATCTCATATATTATCTTATTGCCTAATGTTATTAGTCCATGAAGTATGATTTAGCCAAGCTAAATTCACATGTCTTCAAGATTGCACGCGTACCCACTCTCTAGCAAATCTGTGATTTGTGCCTAACGTAAAAAAAGGGTAAAACTGAAGAAAATGATTAGCGTAACTTTTTAAAAGTTATACATATTTCTTCGCCATTAATTTAATACATTTATCTTCATCTTGGGTATAATCAAGTCCAGCTTCAGTTAATTCTTTCCATGTGACGGTAGCCACTGTCTCAAAACCTGCACGAATCGCGCTTATCTGTGAAGCAGGTCCTGTGAAGACAGTGCTTGTTCCCTTCACACCGTGGCATAGGGCTAACGGTTTTCTGAAATATTTTTTTATATAATTATATGTAGACGATCCATTAGAAATTTTCCAAACTCATTTAAGCACCTTAGCTCGACCGGTAACACCGGCAGCAGCAGTGGCACGTCAAATGTAGATCCAACGAGATGATTATTCGATAATTATATTATAAATATAATTTTGACTATTTTTTTTACTCGCATGTCTTTAAGGAAGGAATGGACACTAGGGAAAAATGGAGTATTTGATAAATAACTGTGTTTACACCATATAAAATCCAAGATTTTAGACCTCTCACTCATCAGGATGGTAAACATATTTTCTTAGCTCTTAAATGTTCGACTGTTGGTTACGAACTTCCTACGGCATTGTAGGGTATTTGCTCTAGTACACCACGCTGACCTGACGTTTTGGTAGGGGTGAAGTTTCGAGTTTGCTTTTGGCAGAAGATTTTATCAGCTTATTAATTTTAATTATTACCTTTGCCTGTCCGTTACAGCACCTATAGGAAATGGAATGGTGACATGTGCTTTATTTTTCAGCCTTAGGGATCACAACGATTATTTTTTGTCCAGAAATCTACAATATACAAAGTATTCGCTACATGTGTTTCTAAGCGTAAATATTGAGATCAGATGAACCGATTTCACTAATTCTGTTTTTTTTTTCAATATACCTTGAAGTGCGAAGACGATTCTTACTCAGAGAACTATTATAAAATGTCGCAAGCAAAACTGTGGGGCACACACAGCCTAGTACTAAATATATTTATTTACCTCGCTTGTAATATTCTAGTGCCAAGTCTCATTCCTCTGTATTCCCTATGCACCACTAAGCCGTATGCATATAGGACTTTATCTACGCCCAAATATTTATATATATCTTCTCTACTATCACATACTATTAGTGCATTGTATACGTTAGTCCAGGCTTTTCCTTCGATCTGCAATATAGATTATCCATTACTCGAACTGCATTCCACACAACGTCGTCTGGTCCCAAGCTAGACTCTCTAGTACCAGAATACGGATGTACTACATAATACTTTTCGTTTGTAAATAGTATTTTTATATTTTGGATATAACCTTTTTTTTATCTTACATAGAAACACCAAAACGCAGTACAAACATTTGTATGACATTTATAAATATCACACATTTGTCGCGTGCGGGAATCGAACCCGCGTCCTCATGAACGGTACTCCATTATATGAACCACTAGACCACGAAGCCCGGCAATACTTCAATAGTATATCAAATATTAATGTTATTTAAATCGGTTCAGTAATTTTTAAGTTTATTCGTTACAGTACAAAAATACAAAACATTTTTGTTCATAATATTAGCTAAGATTGGGTTCATAATTATGTATCTACTGTTGCTTTTTCGTAGGTACCTACTCGTAACGTAGTGATAGTCCTTGTTATGTACCAAACGATTAACTTATCGTATAAATACGCGGGAGTACGGCCCTTGCGCGGACGCAGTCCGGCCCCGCGCGCGACGCGGCTGTCGAGCGCCCCTCAGTTGAAAAATCGAGTTGAAAGCGAGTTGACGTTCGATTGTGACTAGTTGTCACGTGTTCTCGCAACGGTTTTTAAAAGTTAAAAATTGTCACTAGAATTAATTGTTGATAAAACTAATTATCCTTGTTGTGTGAATCGATAATTACCATTGAAACAAAACCTTGAAATGTCATTGCGAAGTTGAGTATTCGCCATTTTTGTATGACAAAAAAGTATTATAAAAACTAGTGAATTTTGTGTCTCCATACTTAATACTATTTAATGTGAGTTGAACTGTTTGATAACTATAATTGTGATAGTATAATTGCATTAAGACGATTGGTGAAAGTTCACGGCTTAAGTCGCGCCAAATGTGGTCATTTTGAGGACTTAAAGAGTTCGTGTCTGCCTGCATAAAGTTAAGTATAGTTTGATTAGCATTCTGCGTTATTTTGGCCAATTTATCGTAGTTAGTTAATGAAGCTATAGCTAGGGCTTGACACAGTGAAGACATTGTTGAAGAACAAAACAGGGTAAGTTTGTACTATTGTAAATTTGTAACGCTGTGATATACAGTATATGTTCGTTCCTCTCGCGCCTGAGAGATATCACGCTTCCACTTAACCTATTATTAATTAAAACACCAGGTTGAACGCAACATATTTTTGGTACCCAGAGCGTGGTTTAAACTCCGTTTCTCGAATGTTCCATGTTGAACAACTATACCCTCATTATTTGTGAAAATTGATTTAATTAATTTAATTAATTTAATTTGATTAATTTAGTTGTTTGTTTGTTTAATCTAAATTGTTGGTATAGTTTTAAATAATTAATTTGAGTACTTGAATTGGCAATTAGATTTTAAAGGATTTGATAATTATTTGTGCTATTGCTAATCGTATTTGTTGTTGCTCAGGTTATTATTTAATATAAATTATTATTTAATTATTGTCTAATATTGAACAACGTTATAGTTAAATTGTGGCGTTGTGCGTTTGTGTAATACAACATTTATTTTATACGTTTGTTTGTTTGTTGGTTACCTTAAAATAAATAATTTAAGTCTTAAATTAATTGCACATTGGCAAGGAATTGTTTGTTTGTTTGATTTAAAATATTAAAGATTTGATATTTGTTTGGAGTAATAGCGGCTTGTCTCATTGAAAGATATTTTGTTTTTCGCTATTGTAATATTGTTTGTTTGTGAAAGATATTTGTTTTTTTTGTTAATATAAGATTGTTTGTTTCGTGCCGTTTGTGCTTTGAAGATGTCTACCGCCGCGTATAATGTTGTCCGCGAGACATATTCCGGGATTGCGACTCATTTGAGATGGTTCACGTCAGCTGCCGCCTTGGTGAAAAGGGAGAACCGAATCGAGGCATTGTTGGACAGGCATGAGAAATGCCCTACACGACTTCAGGAGGTGGAGGCGCTTTACCGGCGCTTCATCTTGCATCTGGATGATGTGCCCCTGGAGTCATTCCCCCAGGAGCGACGAGACCAAGTCCACGAGGACTACGTCCAGATTATGGACCTTGCCGACGACATCGCCCAGCGCGCGCGGGAGATTTTAGCCTCGCGCGCCGGAGTACCGGCTCACCGGGCCCCCTTGAAGACTCCCGTGGGCCTTTTGACTAGATTACCCAATTTGGATCTTCCACGTTTTGATGGTCGATTAGACACGTGGATGGGGTTTATTGGTTTGTTTGAGAGCCTTGTGGACTCGAGGGACGATTTGGGTCCGTCTCAAAAACTGGCCTATTTACTCTCCGTGCTTGATGGAGAGGCGAGGGGCTTAGTACAGCACCTCCCAATATGTGACGGGAGCTATGGGATCGCGCGGGCGTTGCTCACCAAGCGCTATCACAACCAGCGCTGTCTGGCAGATACCCACGTCGACCAGATTTTGAACCTTCCCGTCGTGAGCAATGCTGCCCAGTTGAGGACCGAGCTGCTGAACCCCCTCCTAATAGCCACCAATTCGCTCAACCGCTTAGGACTGCCGGTTGCCAAGTGGTCTTACCTACTAGTGCGTATTGTGCTCAAGCGATTGCCGGTGTCTTTGAGGGCACGTTTTGAACAGGGGCACACTAGGGATGAGGCATCTGCTCTCCCTACCTTTGAGCAGCTCCTGACGTTCCTGGAGGACGAGTGTCGCATGGGTGACGTCATGGTCGCCGACACGCCGGTGGAAGCATCACGTCCCAGACCCACCAACCAACGGCGCAATGCCCAACCTGCACCAAGGGGAGGTACGGCCGCCCGCTTCGCTGTCGCTCAAGCTGCGCCACCGGACTGCCGTTTTTGCAAGTCGCAGGGACACCAAACGGTGCGGTGCCCAGACTTCGCGGTCCTGCACGTGGCCGCTCGTAGGCGGATTGCCCAGGCCCGCGGCTGGTGTTTCTCCTGTCTAGGGAATCATTACCAGCGCGCCTGTCCCGACACTCACCCGTGTCCTATTTGCGGAGGGCACCATCTAAAAATCCTGTGCGCCAACGCGAATGGCCGTCGCGACCACGCGGGGTCGCCTTCGGGCGGGTATGTCAGCGGACACCGGGACCAGTCCCGCAACTTGGAGTCCGGCTCATCACCCCCACGCCGCGCAAACTGCGCTGCCGTTGATCGCCGAGTTGGTTCGGCGCGCAGCCCCACGGGCGGGTATGAAAGCGGGCCCCGGGTTCAATCCCGCACCTTTGTGTCCCGCTCGCCCTCCCCGCTTCCACGTGATCAAGCGAGATCACCTCCGGTAGTGTACCACGATTACCGTGACGCGCGTCCGGTACCACTACCGTCCCCCCCTCTGGCGGAACGTCCCCGTTTGGAGACGCGCAACCCTCGGTACGGACGCTCCAGGCGCTACGAACCGCCGTCTATGGCTCGTGGCAGTCGTCACCGAGAGGAGGCCGAGTTTAGGCACTACCCGCACTTTGATTTGCCGTCTCGGGACAACGGCGCTCAGTCGCCGCCACGCCAACATTAGGATGTTGGCGTCTGCCCCCGCTATGCACCGCCCCCTTTTGAGACCGTCCTCTTGCCTACGGCCCATGTCAGGGTCTGGGGACGGACGGGCGCCTCGGTTGTAGTCCGAGCGATATTGGACACAGGCTCACAGGGGTGCATAGCCTCGTCTTGGTTGGTAGGGCAGACTGGCCAGACTATTGAAAAATATTCAGATGTAATAAGGGGTGTCGGAAACGCCCCCGTGGCCACGGTAGAGGGCCGCGTTTGGTTTGAGTTCTCCCCCTCAAATTCTCCACGTCCGACGTTGGAATCGTCGGCCATTGTGATGGAGAATATCTTGGGCAATCACCCGCAAGTTCGTTTGTCTGCGGATGCGGTAAAATTGACCGCGGATTTGAATTTGGCTGACCCTAAATTTGACCTGCCTGGCACGGTCGATTTGTTGCTTGGTGCCGATGTTTTGGGTAAAATATTACTCGGCAAGGATCGTGTTTTGCAGCCAGGTGGCTTGGTAGCCCTCCGGACCATATTTGGGTTCGCACTGATGGGGCCTGTATTGAGGACTCCCCCCCCTGCCGAACTTGGAACGGCCTTGATGGTGGGGTCCGCCCTTTCTGACGCCGTGCAGAGATTCTGGGAAGTGGAGGAGCCACCACAAGCTCCCCGCTCTGATCCGGAGCATGAAGAGTGTGAGCAGTTCTACAAGACCAACACCAGTTATCTCCGTTCCGGCCGGATCATGACAAGATTGCCATTTCTCGCCGTACGTCCGCCACTTGGCGTCTCGCGGCCTATTGCAGAGAAGCGTTTGTTGGCGATGGAGCGCCGTATGAGCAGGGACCCACTACTCAAGGAGAAGTATATTGACTTCATGCGGGAGTATGAGGATTTGGGACACATGTCTGTGTCAAAATTGGATTGGCGTTCGACGGAGCACTTCTTTCTTCCGCATCATGCTGTAATAAAACCATCCAGTGGTAAGTTACGCACAGTATTTGATGGTTCTGCGCAGACTACTTCAGGAGTGTCATTGAACCAGTGTCTGCATCCTGGTCCCAAATTGCTGAAGGACCTTTGTGACGTCATCACGCGGTTTCGACGTCATCAATTTGTTTTTGTGGCTGACATCAAGATGATGTTCAGGCAAACGGTAATTCACCCGGATGATCGCCGATACCAGCTGATATTGTGGCGAGAAAACCAGCAAGATCCCATGCTTGTCTACGAGCTCAACACGAACACATACGGGCTGAGGTCTAGCCCCTTTTTGGCTATACGTTCGCTTTGGGAGCTCGCGGATCGAGAGCGTATGTCGTTTCCTCGCGCAGCCGCCATTTTGAAGGAGGACCTATATGTTGACGATGTGTGCACTGGCGCGGCCACGGAGAGAGAGGCCCTGCTCTTGCGTGACGAGTTGATTGGCATTCTAGCCTCCGCAGGATATGAGTTGCGTAAATGGATCTCCAACTTACCTGCGCTCTTGGAAGGGCTACCGGACGACCACCAGCAGGATCCTCACCTATTTGAAAACCGTGACAACCCTACCATGATGTCAGTGCTTGGAATCCAGTACAGACCAGTCCAGGACATCTTTACATTTAATGTCAATTTGGATTCGCATCACACTTGGACGAAACGACTGGTTCTGTCGACTGTCGCGAGAACCTTTGATCCCAATGGCTGGATATGCCCGGTCATATTCTGGGCCAAATGCTTCCTGCAGAGACTTTGGACTGCAGGTCTTGGATGGGACGAGCCACTTCGCGAAGCTGTTTTGAAGGACTGGCTCCTATTTGCTTCCTCATTGCCTGCCATCAATAGGATATCGTTACCCCGTGCTCTGCTTCCGCCAGGGAAGCACACCGCGTCCCTTCATGGTTTCTCGGACGCTTCGGAACGTGGGTACGCAGCAGCCGTATACTTGCGCACCGTGACCACAGATGGTCAGGTGAAAGTGTTGTTGGTCATGGCGAAGAGCAAGGTCGCGCCTCTTCGAACTGCCTTGACAATCCCTAAGTTAGAGTTGTCAGGGGCGGCCCTTCTTGTTCGCCTTTTGAATCACGTCATGTCCACCTTGTGCACGTCAATTGACGTTTCCACGATATATGCATGGACTGACAGTCAAATTGTGCTATGTTGGCTGAAGACGTCAGTTCACACCTTAGAGGTGTTTGTAGCAAATCGTGTCTCTCAGATACAGAAATCGGAGACCCCGTTGGTTTGGAGGCATGTGCCTGGCGAGGTCAACCCTGCTGATTGTGCGTCACGGGGATGTATGGCCCCCCTTTTAGTTGAGCACTCTCTGTGGTGGGGACCTGAGTGGCTGACCAGATCAGAATCTAATTGGCCGCGAACTCCGGCCTTAGACATTGTCGCACTGCCTGGGTTGCGAACGCTTGCGCTCGAACGGCGGGACCGTCCGTTCGACCCCGATTTCTTACTTAATCGTTACAGTTCATTGGACAAATTGTTGAGTGTCACCGCTTGGATCAAGCGCTTCACAAAAAATTGTAGACATCCACAGAACAAATGTTTGGAGGCCTTCTTATCGCCACAAGAGCTCCAAGATGCTCTTCTTCACTGGGTTCGTTCTGTGCAAGAGGCACATTTTGAAGACGAGATTGACATCTTGAGGAAAGGCAAATCCAAGCTGTCTGGAGCCATTTGTAAGCTGAACCCTTTTTTGGATAGTGAGGGTCTTTTGCGTGTCGGAGGGCGTCTTAGGAACGCAAACCTCCCTTATGGATCTCGTCACCCCCTCTTATTGCCCAAGAGTGGCCACTTGGTGAACCTGTTGGTGACTGATCGTCACATCAAGAACTCCCACGCCGGCTGTAATGCCTTATTGGCCATTTTGCAACGGGAATTTTGGATTTTATCGGCCCGTCGGACGATCCGTAGTGTGGTCTTTCGTTGTATGCCTTGCTATAGGCTCAAGGCCCCTACCATGCAGCCTATCATGGGTGACCTTCCTTCGGATCGGGTCACTGAGATAAGGCCCTTTGCTGGAGTTGGTACGGACTTTGCAGGCCCCTTTTTTGTTAAAACCTCGACCCTCAGGAACAGTAAAACTGTCAAGGCTTATTTGTGCGTCTTTGTCTGTCTGTCCACCAAGGCGGTACATTTGGAACTCGTCTCAGCCCTCTCGACAGAGGCATTTGTTGCGACGTTAGATAGATTCGTGTCACGACGAGGACTACCGTCCTTGATTCGGTCGGATTGCGGTACCAACTTCAAAGGCACAAACAACTATTTAAAAGCGATGTATGATTTTTTGTCGGCTAACGAGACTGAAATTGCGTCTAGACTAGCTACACGTAGAATAACTTGGAGGTTCAGTCCCGTGTCATGTCCCCACTGGGGAGGAATATTTGAAAGCGTAGTAAAGGTTGCTAAGACACATTTGCGACGGGTAATTGGCGAGTCTGTATTGACCTTTGAAGAGCTCGCAACTGTGTTTTGCAAAATCGAGGCCGTTTTGAATTCACGCCCGTTGTGCCCGATCTCTTCAGATCCTAACGACTTGGAAGCCCTCACGCCGGGCCATTTTTTGATTGGGCAGCCACTGAACGCCCTGCCGGAATATCCCCTTGTTGATGTGAGACCTAATCGTCTCTCGCGGTTTGAATTGGTCCAACAACTCACTCAGAGCTTTTGGAAACGTTGGAATTTAGAATATTTGCACATTCTCCAGCAGCGCGTTAAGTGGACTGACAAGACTGATCCACCTCATGTTGGTGACCTCGTTCTGGTTAAGGACGCTAACTCACCGCCACTGTGTTGGCGCAGGGGGCGCATTCTCAACCTCGTCTTTGGAGCAGATGGAGTGCCCCGTTTTGCTGAGGTCCGGGTGGACGGTTCAATTTTGAAGAGAGCTGTATCAACCTTGTCGCGACTGCCAGTGAATTAGCGGCCAGGTAGTCCTGGCCGAGGCGGGTAGATGTTATGTACCAAACGATTAACTTATCGTATAAATACGCGGGAGTACGGCCCTTGCGCGGACGCAGTCCGGCCCCGCGCGCGACGCGGCTGTCGAGCGCCCCTCAGTTGAAAAATCGAGTTGAAAGCGAGTTGACGTTCGATTGTGACTAGTTGTCACGTGTTCTCGCAACGGTTTTTAAAAGTTAAAAATTGTCACTAGAATTAATTGTTGATAAAACTAATTATCCTTGTTGTGTGAATCGATAATTACCATTGAAACAAAACCTTGAAATGTCATTGCGAAGTTGAGTATTCGCCATTTTTGTATGACAAAAAAGTATTATAAAAACTAGTGAATTTTGTGTCTCCATACTTAATACTATTTAATGTGAGTTGAACTGTTTGATAACTATAATTGTGATAGTATAATTGCATTAAGACGATTGGTGAAAGTTCACGGCTTAAGTCGCGCCAAATGTGGTCATTTTGAGGACTTAAAGAGTTCGTGTCTGCCTGCATAAAGTTAAGTATAGTTTGATTAGCATTCTGCGTTATTTTGGCCAATTTATCGTAGTTAGTTAATGAAGCTATAGCTAGGGCTTGACACAGTGAAGACATTGTTGAAGAACAAAACAGGGTAAGTTTGTACTATTGTAAATTTGTAACGCTGTGATATACAGTATATGTTCGTTCCTCTCGCGCCTGAGAGATATCACGCTTCCACTTAACCTATTATTAATTAAAACACCAGGTTGAACGCAACAGTCCTCGTTTTCCAATCAGAGCACAATAGCGCATTATGCGGCACAATGCTCAACGTTGAGTGTTCCAATTACAGCATCGCATCGCACAATCGAGCACTCTCAAAAGTAATGCGTGCAATACATACCAACTTCAACGACAGAAAATTATCAAGTATTTTTTATTTTTTCTTTAAATTGGCATTGATTGAAATTTTATTTATATAATTATTATCGTTAGTAATATTATTTAATGTTAAAAAAAAATTAAGGCTTTCTTTTCGTCGGAGTTTTCTGGAAATATTCAAAGTTAATTCAAGCTGTGTTAAAAAATAAATAAATATAAGTATGGAAGAAAGTATAAACAATGACTTTTTTTATATTCCACACATTTATTGTGAATACAATGTTTATTTTAGAATTTTTTTTTTCAACACTGAACTTAGCGAACTCAGCTGGAGCATTTTAAAACTAATTCACGTTCCAATTAAGCGTCAGCATTGTGCGGCATTGTGCGGCACTGAGTCGCATTATGCTCTGCCATTGGAAAACGGGGAGTATCAATGCAAGAGATTACAGAACTAGATCACATCATATGTGTCAAGGTGTAATGAACAATGCTTTAAGATATTGCCGTAATCCCTAGGCGTTAATAATATAATCTTTTTATTTTTCCGACGCTTGCACTGTCAATAGAACATCTCACGTGAAGGACATTACTCATATTTACATTATGCAGATAGGCATCAAGTAAATAAAACCTAAGTACGAGTTAGGTTCGCAAACGAATATTCATGACGGACCTCATGGTCTAGTCGTTTGTTTAAAGGACTGCCGTTCACGAATGTCGAGGGTTCGATCCCCGCACTGTATAATTATTTGTGTGTATTATGTATCATACAAAATATTTGTAGGTAGATGCTGCGTCTGGGTGTTATTATAACACATAGAAATATAGCTTACTTTGCGTCCAGAAGACGTAGTGTGAAATGTCCAATAAATTAATATATGTAAGTACTAGCTGTTGCCCGCGACTCCGCCCGCGTGGAATTTAGAATTTTTTTTTTCGTATTAAAATGTAGCCTTAAAGTCCTTTCTCAGGGTCTAAAGATTGTCTGTGCCAAATTTCATCAAAATCGGTTGAGTGGCTTAAGCGGGAAAGCGTAACAGACAGACAGACAGAGTTACTTTCGCATTTATAATATTACTAGCTGTTGCCCACGACCTCGTACGCGTGAAATTTAGAAATGAAACCTTAACTTTTTAAATCACACTATGGTTTGGTTACACGCATTAACACATAAGATCGTCAAAATTTTGAGTTTTGGTTCCGGTTTTTGCATTTAGAAAGTAGGGATATTTTTCTCCCCAGCCCATTAATGTCAATTTTAAAGGGCCTCGTGGTCTAGTGGTTCACGTAACTGCCGTTACTGGTGTGCGGGGAACGAAGTATCGAACTCGCAACATCGTGAAACGTGAACGGCAATCCGTCGATCACGAGCTCCTTTAGATTATTGTGTTAGGGTAGGTACTGACGAATTTTAAAGATAAAAGATTTTAAATGACGTTTTGACTCACCACATCATGATCTATCTCTCCCTGACAACGGACTAGGCACACATTAACTGCTACAAGTTTACTATTTCCATCCTTTTCCTCATAGCAACCAAGACTCATCCTCTGAGAAAAATAACCTCGCCAGAAATCTTTCATACTCTCTACGCTGACGGGGTCTTCTATCAAACCTGAAGCGAATAAATATTATTATATTATTAACTTCTTCTTCACTAGGTAAAACTATGAAAGTATAGCAAGTCTGTTTAAATCTCCATTTTCTTCCCAGAACGCTGTAAGAGCCAGCTTAGAGATAGTATAAGCTAGTCTTTCCTAAAAGCTGGCGATAACACCCCCTTGTGGGTACTGCAGGCCCAATTAGGGCGGTAAGAGACGTAAAAAGAATGGGATTCCGACCCAATATATATTTAAATGAATAAATATTCATGGTCATTTCACACAACGTCCTCTGGTCCCAAGCTAAGCATATATGCTTGTGTAAATACATACTTATAATACATAGAAACACCCAGAAATAAATAAATAAATAAATATTCAGGTCCCCTGGTCCCAAAGATGGAAATGATTTATGAATTTAGTGATTTTTAGTAGATAAAAAATGGAGCGCAAAAAATAATTTATTCGTAAAGAGGACAGTAGGTAGACAAAATCCCCCTTATTACAAAACGCGGCTCAACGTTAAACCCAGGTTTAACAAAATTTATTTACGAGGAATGGGATAGTTAGACCCGCTCTGACACTAGTTTGGCGTCGGTTTAAGACTAAGGTCGTTGTTAGATCTAGGATTTGAGAAAAATCTGCTTGAAATGCGCAATTGAAGTGTTTAAAAACCAGGCTTAAACTGTGGCTTAAACTTAGTCCACGTTTTGTAATAAGGCGGTAAAGGTTTGGGAACCACTGCTATAAGTAGATAACATACGCAAGCATATAGCTAGTGAAATATACGCGATTGAAATTGAGAAGCATAGCTAATAAGTACCTACGTAATACCTAAATACCTACTTAAGTATCTTTGTTATCGTACTTATTTTTAAACGATTGCAAAAAGAATGTAACATATTAAATAATTGCAAGGTTTTTGTAACTGGTATCAATGTTATAACCAAAATCAGTTACCAATGTATTTTGAGTTTTTCGTAACAAGGCACGACCTTGCCTGTCCGTCACCAGCTGATGGATTTTGTAATAAACGTAATAAATAATAATTGCGGACTTTTTAAATGATATTATTTTAAAAGTCTGAATGTTTATTTTGCTTAGTTGGAGGAGAGGTCAAGGACATCCTGGAGCCCAAAATTGTGACGTCCTTGTGCCCAAAATTCCAGGCATACGGAGTCGCGGCCGAAAGCTAGTAATAAATAAAATGAAAATATTCAGATGCATTCATGTTTGTCAATACTGCCTGGAATTTTAAGAATTATAGAGATTTTAATTTGTTTTTCTGTTGAAACATTTCTAGATTCGTTACCAATTATGAAGTTACTTACGACTATAAATGCAAAGCGCTTCATCAGTACACAAGTGTTCCACAAGGATTTTGATAGCCTCCTCATCATCTTCAGGTCTTAGATCACGGATTACCCACTTGGTACCATCAGCTCCATCCCAAGAGTCCCACACGTGAGGGCAGGATGAATCCCATACTCTTTTGAAACCCATTATCTGGGGAAGATAACAATAAAATCAGCACGATCAGTGCTGGATTAAGTCAGCTCGGGACCTGTAGCAAACTCTATGAAGAGGCCCCGGAAATGCTTTACCAGGCCTTACCTTGTCCTTGTGTCTGAGTAAAAACTTAAAGAGCGGGTAATTAAATCTTACGTTACAGGGCCGTAAACGACGAGGGTGCCCTTAGTATTTGCTTCTCCTAGTCATATCATTGATGTCATATTTTATGATTAATCCAGCTATCAGTACGAATAGTTTGTAGCCAGAACCTCACACACGATCACGAACATTCACGATGGTCGGACGACGACTTATTCATAACGTAGCTAATGGTCGCGATTTACTGGCGCTTATACTTAGGTACTATCCCGCTCCTAAGCTTTAAGCTTAAGGATATAAAGCCTATAATAATATGTTATCCTTATCTACAAGCTATTCAGACGTAAAATTTTATTCAAATCTATTCAATAGTTCTTGCTTAGAAAAGTGACAAAAATTCTTATATCTTAGAAACTTTCACGTTTATACCATTACTATCTACCTTCTCTAGTTTAGACTAAAGAACGTAGGATTCGCGCAACACAATCTTGCATTTCATTTCATCTGTTTAATGAATGTCCTACTTAAGGGCCTACATCAATATTATCGTCGACATGTACCTATTAATACAGCTAGTAGGTATAGAAAATGAAGAATTAGGGATATTTTTTTTTGTTTACTCAAAATCTACTAAATATATTTTAATTCCGGTTTACGTGTTTCTATATATAATAGTTACTTATGTTTTTAAAGTTATTTCATTAGTTAATACGCAATAATAGACCGACAAATGAAAAAAATAAAAAATTAGAGAGGTTGTTTCGCTAAGATTTTCTATCGAGAAAACTTTTTTCAATCGCGTTTCTGAGTTTATGCGATCCTACATTATATATTAAAAAAACATATACTTAAAAATTAGAGCTCTAGCCATTCAATCTAAAGAAAAAATTAAAACTTCGTACGTAGAAAAACGCACGAAGCTATTTTGGTATCCTCTTAATGCTAAACCTAGGCAATTTACATAATAAGACGCATTTATCATAGCTAAATGATTATTTTTTCCACGTAACTACTTCGAACATAACATTTCAATGTCAACGTTAATCTCAGTGTTTCATTTATTACCTAACAATTCAGTATTCACCTAAATTGCTTTTATTATAACGTTATTGCATTTTATTTTGCATACATTATGACAGTTCTTTGTTAACTAACTGGTTTGGCTAATAGTCTATTACAATGGCCAATGTCAAAGTAATTACGTCCAGACACGTTATTTATAGACGACAGCTATAATCGCTAAAGGTCTTCCATTAATAATGAGAACTTTTTAGGAACAAATCGAATACCCTCCACCCGAAGGTAATATATGGCCAGCCTACTTAGCTGTTTTCTTCGTGGATATTGCCTCAAGAGGAACGAATTTTTTTCAGACTATAATTTTTTGTACTTATCTATGTTTTATTAGAAGAAATATGACTGTCCAAAAAGCACCGTATTTAGATAAAGAGTATAATAACATCAGAATCTAATATAATCATATTCTTATTTTGAAAAAACTTCTATTTTCTATTTAACTTATATTTCGCGAAGATATATATAATACGACACGCCTTTTTTACAAAGACAATTGAGTTTAAAATCTGTGTGATCTATTTTGTCCTTTGTCCTAGCAAATACCTAAATTGTGAATTTGTTGACACTAGACTTGCGTCATAAAATACTTTTTTTTTGTGAAACGCGCATCATAGATATGTATATAAAAATAGGACCACTTTGGTGTCCATCTGTCTGTCAACTTGAATAGTTTTTGTAAAAACGTTTAGATTTCTAACTATTGCAACTAAATTATTTCAAGTTTTCTAGGTCAAGTTCAAATTATTAAAATTAAATATCAACTTATTTTTTATTTTGTAAATTTATATCTATAATAACATTGTTGTATTGGTTAAATAAATTCCCACGTTAGAAATAAATATAATAATAAAAATAAATTCGTTACACTTATCAAACATTAAAAAATTTTTACTTACATAATTATTTTTACTTGAATAATTTCAGACAAAATCAATAATATATTACACGTGCACTAAGTTCTAAGTTCGTACTAGAAATAATGTTTATCTATAGCAAAACTATAGAGTTAAAACTGCCCGGTTACAACAAGATAAAGTTAACGAAACACAGTAACAGCAAAATCGATGCGAATAAAAATAAATCGCTGAGATATTAGTTATATTTCAGGGATTTATTTTTATTAGCGTAAAGCGTCTAACTTCCAAATTTTTTTTTAAATTAATAGTCTAGGATATCCAGATTATTCACAGACATTACAATCTAGCCTATCAGACTAATGAGTAATTTAATTCTAACTTAAATTGCTAACTATGAGTTACTTCAGAAAGTGTTCATTAACACCTATTTTACTGTCTCTATTAAGGGGAAGACACTTTGTTTATGTGTTCTTTATAAGTAACACTGACAGACTGCACTACACATCACTAACACTACTAATAAAGTCATTCAAAAGGTTTTGTCGTTTTGAGCCTTCTTACTATGTCCGTGTTGTCGAGGAGCTGGATAGCCTTGACATTTACATGATGGAGAAGTCTATGCTCATGTGCTTCTGCATATTTTTTATGATATCTGTCACCAGATCTATTTTAAGATCCCGATGTAGGTCATCATTGCGAATGTACCAAGGTGCATTTACAATGCCTCTGAGTACTTTGTTCTGGAACCTCTGGATTATTTGTATGTTACTTTGTTTGGTACAGCCCCATAGCTGAATACCACAAGTCCAAACAGGCATAAGGACTTGTTTATATAATAAAACTTTGTTGTGTACCCACAAGGAAGAACTTTTTCCAAGTAACCAGTACTTGCTTTTGTAGCGCAGCTCTAGCTCAGCGCGTTTCTTTTTGACATGAGCTTTCCAGCGAAGCTTAGCGTCCAATGTCATGCCCAGATACTTGGCTGTATTTTCGTATGGTATCATTTTATCATTTAAGTACACCGGTTGGTAGTTTGGCCTTTTGTTGGTATATAAGTCATATAGTAGACAGACACATAAGTCTAGATGAGTAGATTTTGACTCATTTAGCTTCATGTGCCACTTTTTTGTCTAGATATAAATAATATTAACGGCTCTTTGCGCTGTTTTCACTGCTTCAGCTTGAGTTTCCCCTATGGCCATAACAGCTGTGTCATCAGCAAAGATAGCAATCGTGTTATTTTCTATCTCTGGAATATCACAGGTGTAGAGCAAGTACGGGACCGGACCTAGTACACTCCCTTGTGGCACCACAGCCCTAATGTACTTTAGCTTTGTGTATGAGTCATCATATCTCACTCTGAACATCCTTTGCGACAGATATGACTTTAGGAGATCTGGATATTGCCTTGGGAGTATCTTTCTTAATTTATATATAAGGCCATCATGCCAGACCTTTTCGAACGCCTGTGCAATATCTAGAAACACTGTTGAACAGACCCTATTTTTTTCTAGTGTCTCCCTATCACGCTAATGATTCTATGAACTTGATCAATAGTAGAGTGTTTTTCTCTAAAGCCGAATTGATAGATCGGAATAAGGTTTCTTTGTTCTATTATTGGTTTTAATCGCCTTAGTAATATTTTTTCAAATAGTTTCGACATAATGGGTAATAAGGAAATAGGGCGGTATGATGAAGTCTCATGGAGTGGTTTGGTAGTGGTATTTTCCAAACATCAGGCACGTGTTTAAGTGTAAACTCTGCATTTATGAGGTTTGTGAGTTTCACTAAAGCTTTACGTGGGAGGTTGCGGAGAATCTCAGCAGTGATCAAATCGTATCCTGGTGATTTATGCAATTTCAGATTCTGAATCTCCTTGCGAAGCGTGTGATATTTCAATTAAATCAGATGTCGTTGTTGTTATCTCAGCATAAGAATCTTCTGGATTATTTTGAAAAATTTCTTCTAGGTGTTCTGCAAATTTGGCGGCCTTCTGTTCATTACTTACAGCTCACCGTCCATCTATTTCTTTAAATGGAGGAATGTGCATAGTAGGCTTTTTCAACCTTTTTGTGGATTTCCATGGTGCGTAATCTGTTGTGCGATCGTTTGTCAATTTGGAAAGGTATAAATCCATGGCTCCATCGTTAAAACTTTGGATTTTTCTACTTAATGTTTTGGTAAGATTGTTTAGTTTCCTTTTCTCTTCTGGAAATTTAGTTCGTTGCCATATCCGTCGCTGCTTTCTTTTCTCAGCTATAAGGTTCTTTATCTCTAATGGGTAGCAATGGTCTTTAGTTCTTCGTTTTAGAGTTACAGTGTTCTTCCACGCGCATTGCTGTATACGGACCGTAAGTTTATTAGCTTCAAAATCTAATTGTTCTTGGGTCTTTAACGGCACCTTAAGGTCTATTAAAGTTTCTAAGTCTATTTTAAAGCTTTCCCAATCAGTAGTTTTATTTACGAGTGTGGGATTATTCTCTCTCTGCCTTATTGTTTCACCTAATATTAGTATTATTGGGGAATGGTCTGAATTCATGTCAAATCCTTCGTTAATTCGTGTTATATTTCTATATATAAAAAAAGTCTATCAGATCTGGGACCTTTTGTAAATCTGTAGGCCAATATGTAGGCTTTCCCGTTGATATGACTTCACATTTCAGTTCTCGTATGGCACCCAATAATTCTTTTCCTTTAGTTAACCTAGAACCCCAGTAGATGTTTTTGGCATTAAAGTCACCTCCCAAAATGAATCTGTTGCCAAGACTTTCTAGGAATTCCTTGTATCTCTCTAATTTTATTGCGTACCTCGGCGGGCAGATACCGAAAATGGATCTAGTTGTTCCTCATCACTTGGTACGTCTGGAATTTCAATCCTCTGCATATCGGTATATTATAAACCCCATAACACTTTCTAAAACTGTAATTTCCTATTAATGGATTTTTCTAGGATCGGGCAATTACTTTACGATATTACCTACAACTTTACCTCTTTTTTAAAAGCATAAATAAAATAGCAGGAGAAATGTAAACAATTGTTGCTGTGCAAGATATAAAACCAACATTAAAAGTAATCCTAAAATAAGCAGTACAATGACATTCAAGACTTCGTCTTGTTTGACACTTCAAGTACTCCGTTTATTATGATACGTTTATGACTAACTAACACTGTAACATGTGATATTATGTAAATCGTACCAAGTACGCATGAAGGGCTCCGGATCACAAATGTAATGATGATAATCATCATGCCATCACAGTCATATGCATATCATCGAGTTAGACAAAGTAAGATTTTTTTTATGGGAGCCTTAAATATTTATTAAATTCGGAACAGCAATAAATACTCTGTATAATATTGCAACTGCCTAGCTATAACGGTCCGTGTGGTGACGGATTAAGAATACAAGTGTCACCACCCCTTTTCCTTCCAGGGTGCTGTATAAGCCAGCTAAGGAATATTGTACATAGATAACATTCTCTGTGAGGGAAATCTCGAAAATAAACCCTGTGCCAACACGCCTGGTTAGCGTGGCACAGTAGATCATGATCCTTCCCAAGTTGGAGGAGGTCCGTGCCTATCAGTGGGACGTTAGTGGGCTGGAGAGAGAGTGAGCTATAACGGTTCATGAATCACAGTCTCGTAACAGACAAACGCACTTAGGACGAGGTCTTAGGTATAGGGCGGGCCCTTATTGCTTAAACTCCACTGCATGTCCGTTTTACTCTTTGGATATAGAACCCTAATATAGTATTATGAGGTGAAGAGTTTGTTTGGACGTGGTAAATTATGACATGCATTTAAAATCAACTCTACAAAAACTTCGCAACGTGATTGACACCTCAATATCACCCGCATTATTTTAGTTTGCTAACTTAAAAACAAAACACTGCACTGTTTAAAAATGTTTCAAAATGGCGCATCTAAAATGCTTATTAGTTTGCTAAGTGAACATAGCTATTTTAATTAACAAATTATGCAAAATGTACATTTCTTTTCTATTAAAGCCATCGGTTTTTATCGCATAAACTATCTCTCATTCGGTGAGCTGATGAAGTAAGAAAACTAGTTACCTTTTCAATTCCTCCCCCTCGTAAGAGCCAACCAAGGGATGTCTTAATAAGCAGATGAAATTGTCTAAAAACTTATGTCCATACGTCTGATTAGCGTGATATAGTAGACCAAGTTAGTCTTCGTCTGGTGACGGAGTAAGAATACAAGTGTCACCACCCCATCTCCTCCCAAGGGTGCTGTAAAAATCAGCTAAGGGATATTTCACACAGATAACATTTTCTGTAAGAGACTGAAAACTCTAAAATAAACCCTGCGCGTCTGGTCAGCGCGGCACAGTAGACCATAATCCCTCCTAAAGTGGAGGAGGCCCGTGCCCAACAATGGGACGTAAATGGGCTGGAGGGAGAGAGAGCAGACCAAAATACCGTCCGTAAGTAGAGACGGCTCGTGCACAACAGTGAAACATAAATCACTTGAGAAGAAAATTGATGAGAACAGAAACCTGGTCTCTATAATTTCCGCGAGGCCATTAAAGAATTGTGCGAGGATTTTGATACGTTCTATTAATTACTAAACATTAATTACTTGCAACTCATATGTGGACTTGAAAATGTCATATTGTGTCCTACGGATTATTCGGGGTCATTTATACATATATTTGAGTTAGGTCCTTCCGGTTCTCACAGTTCATCGCTATATTCAGGTATGTATCCGTTTCCGTAGCTAACTTCATTCAGGTGACGTTATTTCCTGTCAGACTTTACCAGGCGAGACCATTTATTGTAGCAGTCATTGGCATCTTGGATTTCAAACAGTAAATCGCTTAGTTGAAACGCTGCTAGCGTTCGGTTTTATATTAAAATAATTTAAATTAACTAAATTCAAAGTTTAAAGTCATATCATATTTAAAAGTTTTTAAAATTAAAAGTCAGTTTTGCTGAAGTTTTTAAAGTAAAAAGTGTTTAAAAATGGCGGATAAAGATTATATTCATGGCGAGTCTACATCAGACTCGTCTTCTAGCAGCTCCGCCGAGGACTGCAGAAGTGACGGGAAAAGAAAGAGAAAACAAGATTATTCAAAAAATAAACGTCATCGGGGACAAGATAAAGCTATAAGGTACCTTGCTGAGCAGGTCAGTGAATTACAACAATTTTTATTTAACTACCCGCCAACGTTTTATAATAACGAAACGGGTGCACAATTTGATTGTGTGGATGAGCCGCCGGTACCAAATTCCATACCTGATCCAGAACTAAATCCGGCACCAGAATCAAGTCTTCAACCGCTGAAACTTGATTTATGTACTCAATTAAAAGAACCTTCAGTGCCCGTTACTACCGACGAACATTTATCTTTATTGCAATCTCTACAGCATTTTAATACTGAAAACTGGGGCAATGTACGCTATTCTGATGTAGAAAAGCAGTATAACTCTCGTCCGGGTTATGTTGACCTCGAGGTTAACGACGAAATTAAACCTTTTGATAGACAAAGTAACTTGGCTCATCCTGAAAAGTTTATAGCAGCCGTGACGCATGCATTAATTTTACAAAGTGAAGCTTTTCATCAGGGTTTAAACAATTTGTCAAATTGGGCAAAAGAAACTGATAATCTAAAACCAGATACCCTCAATAATAAAATAAAAGAAGTTTTTTCCGGGAACTATCAAAAAATTTCCCACGATTGCCTACAATTATTATGTGGCCGTAGAGCAAGTATAATCGAACAAAGACGAGATTTCTTTTTAGTAAATTTTGTGAAAGATAGATTAATACGTTCAGGTTTGAAAAAGATTCCACCCTCTAATGAATTTTTGTTTGATAAGACAATGTTTTCTGAGTATGTTAAAAGTAATGGGGGTGTTAGTAAAGTTTTTAGTAATCAAAAACAAAATTATAATAGTGATAAAAAGTACACAGCCGGGTCCCAGGCGGCGTACCCTGGACCGAGTGGCACACAACAACCAGTCGGTCGTAATCGTACACCACTGGCAAATTCTTACAGGTTTCAGCCTAACAATAATTTCAATATGTCATATCAAAATCAAAATCAAAGGCAATTTTATAATCCCATAGTACCAAATTTTAGTGGGGGGAGGTTTTTTCGACCCCCAGGGGATTATCAGCTGGCAGGACCTCGCTTCCTCCAGTCTCAAAATACCAGATCAAGCCTTAGGCCTTCCACTTTTAAAGGAAAAGGAATTGGTAAACAAAGTAAAAGATATTGACTCGGAGGGGGCTTTTCAGGAGAATATTCAAGGGGTTTTTCAGGAAAGGTTTCAAGAGTTTCAGGGGGGTTGTTTGCAAAATTACCTATTAAAATGGGAAAAGCTGGGTGCCCCAGCAGTTCTATTAAAAATATTGAAGGGGTATCGTATTCCCTTCAAGGCAAAGCCACCTCTATATACAATGAAAGAAATTCAGGATCAATTTCAAACTTTGCCATCCCCGGAGATGGATATAGCTATTCAAACTCTTCTAGATCAGAACATCCTGGAGAGCGCCCCTATAACACCGAGTTTTATATCAAGTCTCTTCTTAATTCCAAAAGTAGATGGGGGTACAAGATGTATTTTCAACCTAAAGAGGCTGAATTCGTTTGTAACCACGACGAAGTTTCGTCTAATTTCGGTAAATCGCATCCGAGACTTTTTGCAAAAAGAGGATTGGCTAGTAAAGATCGATTTGACGCAGGCCTATTATCATTTAGGAATCGCGCCTGGCCATCGTTGTTTTCTCCGTTTGTCCTACAGGGGACATCTATACCAAATGACTTGTTTACCTTTCGGACTAGCATCGGCACCAAAGGTTTTCGCTTCGTTAACAAACTGGACGGCCGAGATCCTTCGGGAGAAAGGGATCCGTATAGTAGTTTTTCTGGACGATTTTTTATTGGTAGCCCAAGACAAACAAACTATAATTCGGCACAGAGACATTGTTCTCCAAACACTTCGACAACTAGGCTGGCATGTCAACTACAGGAAGTCTATCCTAATTCCTCAAACAGCCTTAGAATATCTGGGTCTCATATGGGATCCCTGGAACAATCTAGTGTCACTACCCGAGAAAAAGATTCAGCGTCTAGAAAAGGATATAGCAAAACTTCTTCAACGGAAGAAGGCCTCACTACACGACATTCAAAGTATTATAGGCCAAATGAACTTTGCTCGGTTGGCGGTACCATTAGGTCGTTTGAACTTTCATCATCTCCTATTGCATTGCAATCTTCTTTTAAAGCTTCAGCCGCTACAAGCATACCGTCTGACACCCGAAGTGATAGAAGAACTGAATTGGTGGTTGAAACATTGCCACGGGAAGTCCTGTCTCCATCCTCCACCAGTAAAGAATTTTCTAACCACCGACGCGGCCGATTTCGGTTGGGGAGCAGACCTAAACGGCACTCATTTAAAAGGGATATGGACAGCGATAGAAATGCGGCTGCATTCGAATCACAAGGAAATGTTAACAGTTCTAAAAGTGTTACTCGAGTACGTTCCAATTCTCTCTCAAGCGTCTCTTCTGTTGCAGTGCGACAACAAAGCAGTAGTAGCTTATTTAAAGAAGGAAGGCGGAACCAAGTCGAAAGCAATGATGGATTTAACTTATCAAATTTTTCAAATATTACAGGAGTACAATATTTTTGTCATGCCTCACCACATTCCAGGGAGGTACAACACTACAGCGGACAGCCTGTCTCGCCGTTCAATACTACCGGAATGGCATCTCCTCCCCGAGGTAACAGATGTAGTGTTTATGAAATGGGGAGTCCCGGATGTAGATCTCTTTGCATCCAGTACAGCCCACGTGGTTCCCCGATACGTCACTCTAGACCAACGCGATCAAATGGCGTGGAGACACAATGCTTTCGCCATCACATGGAATTTCAGAATTGCATGGGTCTTCCCTCCTCCGAACCTAATGCCACGAGTTCTGATGCATCTAAATCAGGCCACAGGAATATTTCTAGTCGTGGCACCGAGGTGGCCTCGTGCCTTTTGGAGGGCAGACTTGAAGGCTCGCGCAACGGCACCTCCATTCATACTTCACAATTTAGGGGAGGTATTACTGGACACAGCAACGAACCGACCACCTCCGAAAATCGAGGATCTAACACTCGAGATCTGGAGATGTGGGGGTGGACAGAAGCGATAGCAGGTTGGACTAAGGAACAAAAAGTCTTGCTTCGTACAGGCTGGAGGTCGTCAACTATCAGTACTTACAAGGCGCCTTGGCGCAGATGGTTAGCATGGTGTGAAAACACGGACGTTAGTTCCTCAAACCCCTCAGGGGCAGAATTGGCAAAATTTCTAGCTGAATTACACTTGAAAGAAAAATTATCATATCGCACGATTTTACTTCATAAGTCTGTCGTGTCAACACTTTGCAATGCTAACAGTGGAGCTCGATTAAGCTCTGACATATTAGTTAAACAAATGCTTAAAGCTATAGCCTTAAAAACACCTAAGGCCCATCCGGGCCCTATATGGGACACAAATTCATTGGTTACGTGGTTGCAGGGAAGAACATTTGAGAATCAAAAGTTATTTGAAGTATCACGGATCTGTGCAGTTTTGTTATTATTGTGTTCAGGACGAAGAGTCCATGATCTTACGCTTCTTAGTGTTTCAGAAGAAAAATGTCTGATTAACGAAGATAGTATCACCTTTTGGCCTCATTTTGGATCAAAAACTGATACAGAAAATTATATTCAATCAGGATGGAAATTGTTGAGTAACACTCAAAATAAGATTCTTGATCCTGTTTCATGGTTGAAGCAGTTAATAGATATTGGGAATACTCGCCGCTTGGCATGTTCCAGTGATAGATTGTTTGTAACAATTAACGGACCAGCAAAGGCTGCATCGCGAACAGTGATTGCGGGGTGGATTAAGTCTGTTTTAAAAGAAGCAGGTATTCACACCACCCCGGGTTGTTTTCGTTCAGCTGTTGCCTCTCGTAGTTGGCTGGAAAATGAATCGTTGGAGGTGATTATGTCTAGAGCAAATTGGAGATCTGAAAATACATTCAAAAAATTTTATAGAAAGGAATTAAGAACAACCCAATGTTCTATGAATAAACAATCTTTAACCAATCTCTTTCAGCCGATACAATAAATAGAATTAATTTAAGTTAATACAAATAATGAAACTATGATCATGAATTACAAAAATGTAGTAAGTAAAGGTAGTATAAAAGATAAGTAAAATTAAGAAAGAAAAAATTGGGTATGTATCTTTTATTTAAATTACTAGAAAATAATGTTTATTTACAGATTCCATTATATGTATTTACAATTTGAATCATTTACCTTTTGTCTTACATTTAAATATAATTATATATCACATTGGCATCTTGGTAATCACCAGGCGATAACAAACAAGGCCTCAAATATATGTATAAATGACCCCGAATAATCCGTAGGACACAATAGTAGCGTTTTACACTTACCATAAAACGCTTGTTGTGTCCGGAGACTTATTCGGGGTCATACTTTTTAACCCTGCCTGGCTTAATAATAATTTCTCATGTTAATCATTTGAGGCTGCAATGACTGCTACAATAAATGGTCTCGCCTGGTAAAGTCTGACAGGAAATAACGTCACCTGAATGAAGTTAGCTACGGAAACGGATACATACCTGAATATAGCGATGAACTGTGAGAACCGGAAGGACCTAACTCAAATATATGTATAAATGACCCCGAATAAGTCTCCGGACACAACAAGCGTTTTATGGTAAGTGTAAAACGCTACTATTAATGTGTCCGAAAAATAAAAATTAAAATATTTCTACGTTAAAATATTATAATTGCATTTTTATAAAAAATAATTAAAATTTTTAATCAAATTCTTGATTGATTTATTGTCTTATAACTTAATAAGTTTTTATTTAATTAGAAGGTCAAAAACAATATTAGGTAACTTTTATATAAATAGAAATGTGTTATACCTAATTACTTAAATAGACGTCACAAAAATATTAAAATATAATTAGTTAATATAAAGTGTGTTACATCTGTTTAATTACAATTATTTTTGTTATCATTGCATTTAATCATAATAATAAGTATAGGCTGCCTACACACGGACTGTTTAATAATAACTCGATAGTAAATTTGGGCGTTTTATTATTCTCTGAGCTGTGTCCCTGAGCTACGAAAGAAGCATATTTTTGCCCTTACTTATTATGACCCTTAAGAGGGCACTACACCAAACTATGCTCCATACAAAAATATAAGCATCGTAGTCCGCTGTTTTCTTCGTGGATATTGCCTCCAGAGGTATGATTTTTTTTCACATATGTAGATCTTATATAAATATGCTTCTATTCACACTTTTTTTCAAAACATAATGTCTAAAAGGAAAATGCTCATCCGAAGATATCCATTTTTCGGTTTTCTTTAGATGAAGTTACAGCGCCTATCACACAAATACACAAATTACCAAAAAGGAAATTACGCATAGATATATTCTTCATCTATATTAATATTATAAAATGGAAGAGTTTGTTTGTTTGTTTAAACGTGCTAATCTCAGGAATCACTAGGGCCGATTTAAAAAATTCTTTTAGTGTTAGATAGGGCATTTATCGAGGAAGGCTTTAGGCTATATAACAACACGCTACGATCGGTAGAAACGAAGCAGTAGTTAAAAATGTTGCAAAAACGGGGAAACTTTTCTAAATTCCACGCGACCGGGTCGCGGGTTACAGCTAGTCTATAATATGGCCTAAAAAAATAAAAGCGATTTAATTTTCGCGAAGAAAAAAGGGGACTACGAAGCGTCTTTTTTTTCAAAGAATTTGTATGTAGGTAAAATTTACCTCAACTATTGTGTCGCTTTCAGTGCAGCGCTCGGGAATAGGAATAGCAATACCTAAATTAGGACTGTAGTCCCCTCTTAATCGGCAGCAGATTTGTCCACATCTATGCATATGAATGCTAAGGACAGGATACGATCGATCAGATGTGATCCTGTTTGCCGACGACATCGACACCTTACGTCGTATAGGTGTACATTGGACCAAAGACTCTCACCGGGATACATAGAATAGTATCTTAGTGTGTAATTTTTATTGGTCAAGGAGATAACAATGATTCCAATTAATGGGACGAGCCTCGTGGTGTAGTAGTACACGTAACGGACTGCCGTAACGAGGTCGCAGGTTCGACTCCTGCACGGGACAATCATTTGTGCGATATTTATAATATTTACATTAATAGGTTCATGTGGTGTATCCGTATTCTGGTACTGATAACATAAAAGTCGTTGTTTTTGAATGAAAAATTGTGAATACATAATTGTAACAATATAATAATATTCTTATACACTTCAGTCACGTGGCCCGGTGAGATCCAAACAACTTGCAAAAGTTAATAGTCGTGGGGCATGTGGAGGGCAAGAGGATTCGAGAAAGTTTGCCGCTGATATGTTCCAATGCTATGAAAGAGCCCGCTAACATCAATATTCCCGACGCAATTAGATGCGCCGAGTGCCGCGACGACTGGAAGAATCAAAACTCTGCACCACGGTGATCACGACTCTCAGTCGTGACGAATCGACGGACAAGAATTGTATTCAATAATTTGCACTCTGCTACTTCATTGCATAATATTAAGATGATATCGATGATAAGTTCGGTATGTATCTATCAATGTATTAATCTATGTAACGGAATCTTTGAAATTGATTTTCACCCACTTGCTGTCGTCGGATTGATCTGAAATTTTGCTCACATATTGATTTTCTAGCGTGTTTTTTAGTTTTTGAATTAAGCATATTTTATTACTTTTCAATATCAATAAAGTAGTTTGAAAAACTACCCCTGTTCAACCTAACCGGAACCTTAAATAAAAAAAATAGGCTAACTGCTTTGATTACTCATATTCAGAACACTTGCTAGCTATTAGTGAAGATACAGTCAAGATCCTGCCGATCTATGGCAAACATAACTACAGTTTTTTCTTGCCTTTACTGACAACTTTGACCATTTTTAAATTTGCAGTTTCTGTATTTGGACATCACATACAAACATTTTTCTTTTCCAGGTGATATTTTTTAAGTGTTTAAATTAACGGATTTAAACACAATTACGTAATTAATAGGTATTCCAAAAAACAAAACAAGCATACGTTTTTTAAAAAACTAGCATTTATTATGAAAATAATTATGTACATTTTATGGCATAACTAAGAATAAAGGTTTACGTAAAATTATTTATATCATACTTCTGTCTGTACAGTCCTTAAAATCTTGTTTGATAATACAAAATATTCAAGTCATTTGCTCCAATGGATGCTGTAAGAGAAAGCCAAGAGATTATTCTCCTCTAATTCTCTTACTTTTTCAGTCTTTATGTCGTAACCTTAAATTCCATTACATTCGATATTAAAATTCTATTAGAGATTCCAATTCTATTACATTGGAGATTCCAATTCCATTATATTCGCGACTCTAATTTTATTACATTAGAAATATAAATTCCATTACATTCAAAATTCCAATTCCATTTGATTTGATAATCCAATTTTATCACATTCAAAATTCTAATACATTCGAGATTTTAATTCCATTTCATTCGAAAGTCTAATTCCACTCTATTCGAAAGTCTATTTCCATTACATTAGATTCTTATACAGGGTAAAGAAACTAATTCTTACAACATACCCATGGAGTGTCGAATCTAATGAAATGATCTCACTCAATATATGTGTGAAATAATTTGATTAGTATTCAAGCTAGCTCAGAAACAATAAGCAAAAAGCTATGATAAGCTTATGAATGCTACGCGTATTTCTTCACCATAAACTTCAAACACAGTTTCTCAGTAGCAGGATAGTCTAGTCCAGCTTCATGTAGTTCTTTCCAAGTGACAGTAGAAAGGGTAGTAAATCCTGCACGTTCTGCGAGGATTTGAGAAGCTCGCCCCGTGAATACCGTTGCTGTACCCTTCACACCAAGATGAAGGGCCAAAGATTTTCTGAAATATGAAGGAATTTGATTATGAGATTTAGGCACTTGGTATGGTGTCAATGTGAACGGAACAGAGCGTGGTTCGAATCTAGACATTTACATTGTTGAGAAAACAAAGCCATGTATGATGATGTAAAATATTGGACACGGATGTTTTCATTTCAGGAGGGTATTTGGTCTTCTTAGGCAGCGTTGACCAAACGTGTTGGTAAAGGGTTAGTTGTAAGTTGTCCTTCTCTCAAATTGGATGATCATTGTTTGTATTATTATCTGGCTTGCACCTGTATAATTTTTGATGGAGAATAGCATATAATTACCTCGCGGCAAGTAATTTCAAGCCAAGACCTAATCCTCTGTAATCCCGATGCACGACCAATCCAAATGCTTTCAGTGCCTTATCCACTCCTAAATATTTAAAGACGTCATGTTTTTTTTCGCAGAGCACTAGAGCATTTTTCACGTTTTCACCGGCCTTGCTTTCTATCTCCTTCCACGAGCTGTTCTGTAAGTTACAATAAAAATATACCACTTAAAATATTTAAAGAATATCTGGTTGAAGCCTGCTCTGAAATCTTAACACTAGTTTTTATAATGCGGTTTGAGATGTTTTAGTTTAGGACGATTTCAATGTCTGTAGCGATGTTGTGCAAGTAAATTAAATATTTCGTGAAAATTAGGAAAATACGTGTCATATTTTATTTCTGCTATAAGAGTCAGCTAAAAGACCAGGTCAAGGGCACAAAAGTGGAACGTATAGGTGTTATACCAAAAACCTGATTACGGTTCAAGTAGCCAAACTTTTATGATAAGCAAAAGGAATCCCTTTTTACAAAAAAATACCCGGATGGAGCAGTGCAAAATTTGCCACAGTTAAATATAGTTCAAGCTGACAAAAAGTACAGAGTGCATTTTTAAGAGTTTAAAAATGGAATTTAAATGATGGTCAAATTCCAATAATAGGGCGACCTCTAATAGGTATGTTAATTAACATGACACACCTATTGAAAGCTAGATTAGAAGTCGCCCATGACTTGACGCATGTCTATCATCATCATCATCATAGCATCACGCCTGTTTCCCATGGGGGTAGGCAGAGACTATAGAGCGCCATCTGCTACGATCCAAACATACATCCTTGGCTTCATCCACACTCATCACATGCATGTCACGCATGTCTATCTAATATGCTATAACTACAAACAAGTGTAACTAACCTTGTGATGTTCGTATAGATCTTCTCCTTGACATTGCACGCAGCATACATTCAACGCAACAAGTTTACTACAACCATCCTTTTCCATATAACAGCCAAGACTCGTTCTAGTACCAAGACATTCTCTCCACAGACATTTCGTAAACTCTATTGTGACTGGGTCGTTGACAAGACCTGAAAATATTGTAATACAATTTAATCCCTACTAATATTATAAATGCGAAAGTAACTCTGTCTGTCTGTTACGCTTTCCCGCTTAAACCTCTCAACCGATTTTGATGAAATTTGGCACAGACAATCTTTAGACCCTGAGAAAGGACATAGGCTACCTTTTATTGCGAAAAAAAAATTTTCAAATTCAACGCGGACGGAGTCGCGGGCAGCAGCTAGTGGTTTATAATTAAATTTATCGATGAATAAGAAATGTATATTTTATAGCTTATGTTCACTGGATCATATGGCATACATTCCTGATATGGAAGATTTTTTAAATCAGTCCAGTACTTTCAAAGCCTATTCATTTCAAACAAACAGAGAATTAAATGCTTTTCCTTTATAATACTAGTATAGATATTGATAAACGATGTAAACATGGGCAAATATAAGACAACATATACAATCTTACCTTTATGTTTATACATTGATTCATCTGGGCACCAGTGTTCCACTAAAATCTTAATAGCTTCTTCGTCATCCGCTGGTCTTAGATCACGGATAACCCATTTAACACCATTAGCGCCATCCCAAGAATCCCACATACGAGGGCAGGATTCATCCCAGATTCTTTTGAAGTACATTGTTCTGTAATCTGACAACAGAAATAAAATGTCCTAAGCATAATGTCTATTAAATCTTCAGCACTAGACTTAAATAACTTAGTTCAAAAATTAAAAAAACACGCTTGAAAATCCTGAAAGTTCCGACTACTGCAAGAGGGTGAAAATTACTTTTACAGATTCCACTACATAAGGTAGATACGTACTGAGCTAATAAAAGCGTGTTAATTTATAAGAAAAAATATAATGCAGTAAACAAATATTCTCTAATATTTGCGACACAATATTTATTTGCGAAATAACATTTTACGGATTTAGAGCTGGCCAGTCTTACCAATGACCACGGTGACTGAAACGTCTTCGAGGTTAAAAATATACGCATCTTATTTTTTTTAAAGTACCTACTCATTTTGGTTTATAACAAAATGATTAGCACAACTATAAATACTATTTCACTATTTTTCAGAATAGCAAATCGATTGCAAAATATTTAACACAGGATAATATAAATAATTGATTGTATGGTAAACAAAAATATTATTGCTTTTGAGCTTTTGTAACCGATATTAAATTTTTTTTATATGCACTGTTGGAGATCAAAAGATTCAAATCGCAAATAAGTAGTCCGCATTAATTACAATTTACTATATATTAGGAGTGACAGTTAAAAACACGCCTAAAATCCTAAATATTTTTTTAAGTGCAAACTGTCATATCAATTCGGCAATTACAAGTGGGTAAAATCACTTTCAAAGATTCCGTTACACATAGATTAACACACTGAGATATACGTACGAGTAGGTACGGGTACCAGCTAATAAAAAAGTGTTAAAAATAAACAGTAACCTACCTAATTATTTTTAGCACGACAAAATAATTGTAAAAATAATAGTTAATATAATTTTAATGCACACGTAATGTGTTCTGTGTGTGGATTGCGAATTATAATTCTTTTTATATAAACTCCTTATCAATTACATCAAAAGGCTGGTTACAGACAGGACGGCATTTGTTATTTTTTTAATTAAATTATTAATTTACATTAAGTTATAACTTTTATTCGTGACTTTGTTTGCGGTTTGTTTAGTTTTAGAAATTCTCTTTACTTTAATTCCATTACTTGGAGTCGGCGCATCATGTCTTTTGTTCCATATCCTTCTACTAAACGTCGTACGTCTTATCTGTGTTTTTTCCTCTTCCTTCTATATCTTCTCACTCACAACCCATCCATCTTTTTTTTGATCTTTCTATTCACTCCATTTCTTTCATTTTTATTAGACCCCGAAGTACGAATCAGCCAGGCAAAAGTTACGTGACTTCAAGATTAAAAGTGTATTCACTTTGGGGTATTCGGGTATAACACTGTGCTTTATGCAATGTTGTGATGATACTGCCAAATACGTTTTGTTGTCAGGTCTGACATTTTAAGCACCGTTGTGATGACATTGAGTTTGGTTTTCACGGCTTATATTTTAAGCATTATTGTGATGATATTGCCAATTTTTTTGTGATGGATTATTTTTTATGCAATGCTGCGATGACATTGCTTAATAAGTTTTGTTATCACGGCTTATATTTTAAGTACTATTGTGATGACATTGCTATAACTCTTTTGTTGTCACGGCTTATATTTTAAGCACTATTGTGATGGCATTGCTATTACTCTTTTGTTGTCACGGCTTATATTCTAAGAACCGTTGTCATTGCCAAATATGTTTTGTTGTCACAGCTTATATTTTGTGCATTATTATGATGACATCTAGTAGGTAATATTAACCATTATGAGAGCACTATCAGTACACCCGTGTTCTTGGATAGTTTTAAAAGACTTTTCATCATCCTCTGGCCGTAGATCACATATCACCCACTTGGTATCAACTGCGTCCCAAGAATTCCACACACGAGTACTATGTACAAAGCTGAAAAATAATTTTATGTCATTGATAATTAAGCAGATAGTTCGATTAAGATACGTTTTTAAAATTATGAATCTATCTTTGATAGTTATAGTATTTTAGTTTGGGCAGAGGCCTTAGACACAGTCTATAGCAGGAGAGTAGCCAACCAGTTTAAGGGTCTTATGCATAAAATTGTGCAAAATTTTATAAGCGAACACAAAAGAGTCATTAGGGAATTACTATTGTTACAATTTCCAAAACGGCTTAAAGAGTGGCTCGCTGATAAATGTTTCTATGACTTAAAAGAGATTTATAACTATAAATTATATGAATAGATGTTTTAATGAGTGGACTAGCCAGTAGTAATGACATACTACTATTTTAAATAACTGACATAATTTTACTTAATGATGATATAATTTTATTTATTTTTGATTTAATCAAGTTTACGTGGTAACACTTGCTACCACGGACGGCGGAGTGGATAATATTGTTTTAGGGTTTCGTACAAAAAAGAAATCCTTATAGTCTCACTTCGGTGTGCATCTGTCTGTCGGTCGGTCTGTCCGTCTGTCAAACGTTTTTTTACTCAGCAAAGGCTGAAGGTATCAACTTGAAATTCATATGATATGTAGACCTAAGCGGTCCCTTGCTGTAAAAATACAATCAACCTTTTAGATCTACGAATTTAGAAGACATAAGCGAATTACGGCCATTTTTGGCACTTACAAGCTACGCAAGGAAATCAAAACCTATAGGATACTTCCCATTGCCTTAGAGACTTGAAATTTGCCATAGACCATGCCTACATAGTGCTGATGAGTTAATGAGTGTGAAAGAAAAAAAACGTGTTGCGACAACCACTAATAACATCGATCACTGACATCATCGACCTCGAATAGTGAGTGTGAACCGGTAATACATAATATTTCTAACCATAAAAAACAAAAGATGTGTGGCACTCGAGGACTGCCGCCGTAAGCTAGCATAGCATAGCATTTTTTATCAACTTATGCAATTGAGTGGGGAACCTAATAATAGGAATAACCTAACTTATTTTTGTTACGGAATTTCTGGATTCGGTCCCCACGCTCAAGGCCTGCGATAGAAGCTGGATAAATTTATGTATTCTAGGTTTAGCAAATGACCCACTTAGCATGGAATATATGGAAAAGTCATTTAAGCACTACATTTCTATGAGGATGAGTATTGGTTGTTATGAGGAAAAATATGGCAGAAGTAAGCTCGTGGCTCTGTCTATATTCTCCATTAGTCATCGAGAAGATAAAAGCAATATTTTGTTTACATTGGTAAACAAAATATTGCTTTTATAATAGGTACGGCGTTTTTTTTGTCCTTGTCCTCCTTGTCCTAACCGGGCATGATGTGCCTGACTATGACTGACACGCACACTGTGTCGCCACCACTCCGAGTGGGGGCACTGGCGTTTGCTTACTGGCGCGGTGGCCCCTAGGGAGCTTGGGCGGCAAATTGCCGCACCCGCAGGGCATATTAGGTGCGGGTGTATTAGGCGTAGCTGTAAACTTGATAAAATTTCACAAAAAAAAAATTGGGTACGAATCGGACTCGTACTTGGCTGATTCTAATTATAACTAATTTGTCGAAAAATCTTAAATTTATTTATAATTCTAATTGTGGTAATGACAGGGAAACAAAACTAAGTCTTGGAAAAACGTGGACCAAGTGCTGACGTTCTGTAAGTCGAAGGTAAACGGCTTTCAATTACTGGGCTTGGATACATTGCTAAAATCGTGGGTATTGGCTGTGCACAGAGATTACAGAAAATTTAGCATTGGCACTAGATTGTTGACAGCAAGGTAATTCATATAAATATGTTACAAGGTGCTACAGCAGTATTCTCTGAATTCATGATTGAGTAATTTTGGCCGTAAATTTGTGCACGCACTTAGTAACCATACAAGACAAATCAGCGTACCTATAAACTTAGCATGGGCGTATAGAGGATATAGTTTCGGGAGAGGATTTTAAATCTCCATTTTATATACCGAAATAATCTCACCGATCATTTCGGTTTTGAGCCAATTTTGTTGAAAATAAATTAATAAATAGTGTGAAAATTTATTTTTTGGTAGTTTTCAGTATTTTCAAGTGGGAGTTGAGCCCCCAAAACCCTCAACTAAACAAATTTTCCCATCTTCAAAAATGATCGCCCATTTTGAACATCTTTCCAAAAACTCATAAGATTATTATTTCCCTATTGAATTAATGTATTGACAATTATTTTATAATATATATAGTGATTCCAAATTTCGTGCGTATGAAGTCACAGGAAAAAGCTAGTTTATAATAAGCTATTATAATATTATAATTTCAGACAGTCTTTTGCTCTCCACCATGACATAAAAGGCATGCTAGCAGTATTTTCTGGAGCTGCTTCTCAAAGATGTGGAACACGTGCTTGCTTTATTATCGTAGCAACAATTACATAGAAAGATTTAGCAGAAGCTGGTTTTGACTATCCGGCAGATGAAACTAAATGTATCACAGTCGCTGCAAAAAAATATAAGTAACAAAATCTGTGGATAACATATTATATTTCTTTAAAAAAATATATAAATATAAAGGTCAGATTTTTTTATTTAGATATAATTTAATCCTTTTCCAACCTTGAATCTTGATACACATATTATGTTTGATACACATGTCAAGTATAAGTTATATTGTACACAGATAACATCCTCCATAAGAGACGGAAAACTCGAAACTAAACCCTATGTCAACACGCCTGGTCAGCGCGGCAAGTGGACCATAATCCCTGCCAAAGTGGAGGAGACTCGTGCCAAACAGTGCCACGTAAATGGGCTGGAGAGAGAGCGAGAGATAGGTTATATTAGTATTTTTTTGTCTGATATTTTCAGAGCTTAATGTAAATTAAGCTCTGAAAATATCGAATAGTTTGTTCTTCTAACTATTTCGGCAAGTATTATAATTCTGCCCTATGATCTCTAATAGTGTTTCTTACAGACAAAAACCTTAAACGTTACGTATATTTTTTCACCATCATCTTTATACATTGAGTTTCATCAGCTGGGTAATCCAGTCCAGCGTCAGCGAAATCCTTCCATGTGACTGTTGATATCGTGGTAAAGCCAGCGCGTTCAGCCAGAACCTGAGAAGCTGGGCTCGTGAACACCGTAGCACTACCCTTCACTCCAACAAGGAGAGACAAAGGTTGTCTGCAATATTCAATAAATATTAATATTTCAATTAATCTAGATTTACGGGATGGTAAAACCCGATTAAACCGATATCATCCGCAGCATCCGCACTCGCTCTTACTGAAACTTTTCCACTCAGGCGTATACAAATGTATTTGGTAATTGATAATACTTATATGACTGACTAATTAAATGGAATTTCTGTGTCTATGACATGTAGATTTCGGTATTTATTTATTGTCTAGCAGTTCTAATCTCTCACTCAACAAGTAAAAAATCAAAAAAATTTTGACTTACATGAACAAAATATTGACACACTTTTAATTTTACACTGAATTTTGAAAAGTAATACAATACTTAAATAGTTATTACCTTGCAGCAAGTAATTTTAATCCAAGGCCTAATCCTCTGTAATCACGACGGACAACTAAGCCGTAACCTTTCAATATTTTATCTACTCCTAAATATTCGAAGGGATCTTGCTTCTCTTCACAAAGCGACAGAGCTCCCAGCGCGTTTTCTCTAGCCTTATTTTTGCCAAAATGTGGTGAATTCTACAAATTATAGAATAAATACTTTAATAATATCTACTAGTAAAACTAAATAAAAAATAAATTATTGCAGTTAATTCAATTCTTGATAAGTGTATAAAGTTTCAAACTAATCCCTTAATTGAGGGTGATTAAAGTTAAATCGAATACCTTTAAAGATTTCATTTTAAATATTTTAAGCACTATTTCAAACCTGGATAGTCTTCAGCAAAACTTCATTATGGATATAATGAAGTGAATTTAATTGAAATGAACATAATAAATTAAAGTTCAAGTTATACAGTAAATTGTAAGGTTTCCAAAAAAGTATAACTCACCTTATATTCCTCATTAAGATCCTCGCCTGGAAAACTTACGGAGCAGACGTTTAGAGCTACAAGTTTACTGCTACCATCCTTCTCTTTATAGCAACCAAGACTCATTCTTGAAGCAAGAGATTTTCTCCAAAAATCTAATGTAAGCTCCATCGCGATTGGGTCATTTACAAGATCTGAAAAAATTCATATATCATTGATAATTCTTAGGTTCTCTAATTAAAACAAAACTGCAATTAGTACACGCATAGACAGACACAACCTAATCCCTAAAACCTATTATAATGTTTGAATATTTACCATTATGCTTGTATATTGGTTCATCAGGGCACCAGTCTTCTTTCAAAATCTTAATAGCTTCTTCATCATCCGACGGTAGTAGATCACGTATAACCCATTTGGCACCGTCTTTACCGTCCCAAGAATCCCATACGCGTGGACAAGATTCATCCCAGACTCTTTTGAAATTTACTAAAGACATAACCTAAAATAAGAAGTAAAATATGTTCAAGCATTACGGCATGCTGCTATTTTTTATTAAAACGTATATATGTATATCTAATATTATTGGTCGTTAATAAATAATATCAAACCTTTTATTTTAGCGCCAAAACTAAACGTCAAAACCACGGCAATTATAATCGCAAGTACATATACAAACACTTTTTGTGTTGTTGCCCCATTTTTATTCTATTTATATTAGTTGTATCTAATCGCTGTTTATGAATGAGCCCACTGCACACTGGAAGGAGTGTCACTATTTAATTAGAAACTTTTGTCTTTCACGCACATTTTGCTCGATAAAAAACGTTAAAAATTTCTAATGACATAATTATATTTCTTATCATAACTTACAAATTTTGTATCATTAAAATAGGTTAGCTTTGCTCGTAATTATTTTCATTACTTATGTTTATTATTCTACATGTGTGTCATTTGTATTATTCTAAACGCATGGCCTTCACCAACCCCTATAATGGACACGATTAAAGCATTTGAGAGATTTCACAAAAGTACTTAGAACAACAATAAATGTAAGGAACAAAATGCACTGCCAATAAATTAATAGGATTATACATAGGTGATGGTTATCATCGATCCATAAAATACATGCAACATCATGCAAATATCAAATAAAATTAAATATAATAAAGAGTTCCGCAAGGAAGCGTTCTTAATCCTTTAATATCGGGACGGACCTTTGACGGGCTTCGTGGTGGAGTGGTTTATGTAATGGACTGCCGATCACGAGGTCTCGGGTTCGATTCCCGATCAGGACAATCATTTGTGTGGTGTTTTTAATTGTCATACAAATGTTTGTACTGCGTCTGGGTGGTTACTATGTATTATAAGTATGTATTTACAAAAGAAAAGTAGTATATGTATTATATCCGTATTCTGGTACCCATAACACAAGCAATATAAGCTTAGCTTGGGACCAGAGGACGTTGTGTGAAATGTCCATGACTATTTATTATTTATTTATTTATCTATACTTTTGCGTTAGTATTGTAGGCAGCTTAATTTTTTATCTAATCATTATCATTCATGACATAACTTTATCTCTTATTAAATATAAAATAAAGGTATCATAACGATTTTTTGTAACTAAGCGATAAACAAATATTCAGTGACAAATTTCAAAGAATTGATAATCACTAGATAATTATAAATACATAGGTAGACTAGGTACATATGTACTTATATATATTACAACTAGCTTCTGCCCGCGGCATCGCTCGCATTAGTGATCGAATCGAATCTGAAAAATAATAACTGAAAAAAAAACCTAAAATAATAACTGAAATTAATAGAGACTAAAATCGGTACTGAAATGCATAGCAAAATTCGATATCTACTAAAATTAAAGTTAAATACGATACCAACATTACTACTACGATTGATATCAAAATACCAACCAAAATAAATACAAAGTTCAATTGTTATTAAATTTGTAAGAAATTATTAATTCAATATTACAAAAAAAATCGACGGAGTATAGAATATAAATACTTAAGAGGGTACTGTACTCCTCATTTAGGTATTTGGGTATTTCTATCCCTATTTCTGAGCGCCGCGCTGAAAGGGACAAATATAGATGAAGCGGATTTTACCTACAAATTCTATGAAAAAAGACGTTTCGTACTTCCGGTTTTTTTTTCGCGAAAATTAAACCGATTTTATTAGTTTTTGCGTTATATTATAGATAAAGAGTATATCTATGCTTCTATCACTTTCTTTTGTGATAAAACTTACCAAATTTGTGTGATAGACACTGCAACTTTATCTAAAGAAATCTGAAAAAATTGGGTTTTTCGGATCGTCATATTTCTTTTAGTTATTATGTTTTGAAAAAAAGAAAGTGATAGAAGCATAGCTACTATTTACTCTATACTCTTTGTCTATAATATAACGCAAAAACTATTAAAATCGGTTTAACTTTTGCGAAGAAAAAACGGAAGTACCCATACTTTTGTATGGAGCATAATTTGGTATCGTACCGTCTTAACTATTCCAACCTCTCAAAATAGGAAAGTTTGCATTAAAAAAAATATTGGAACTAAGTACCATACAAGGAGTTTCTATTACAAACCCACGTAAATCGCATGTGTCAGTCTGGGATTAAAACCTTCGTGGCCAAATTAAAAAACCTGTCAAGAGCGAGGTAAAAACACACACTTATGGTATCGTATCTACTAGACATATAAACATATGTAAATTGTAACTGCATTCAAATAATCATTTAATTTAACTAAAAACAACTCACCAACTTAATTTTGTAGTTGAAATATAGGGAATCGCCTACATTTCAGCTACTTCATAAGTTGGTATTAGTATAAACACTTTTTTACTTGTGATGTGATGACAAATTATAAGTTTTTGTATTTTTTCCTATATCAGAACTATAAAGACTTAATCTATGCCAAATTTCAGGGCTCTAGGGCAACGGGAAGTAACCTGTGAATTTTGATTCCCTGGCATAAGTCGAAAAATTCCAAAAAATGGTCGTAATTCGGTTATATCTTTTAAATGCGTAGAGGTGAAAGGTTGATTGTATTTTTTTGCAGCAAGGGATTGCATAGATCTACATATCGTATGAGTTTCAAGTTGATACCTTCAGCCGTTGCTGAGTAAAAAAGTTTGACAGACGGACAGACAGACAGACAGACACCGGAGTGATCCTATAAGGGTTTGTACGAAACCATAAAAAATACCTATAAGCCGACGGATTCTATGAATTGCTGTAAAAAAATCAAAATGGTGGTACATTTGACGGGCCTCGTGGTGTAGTGGTTCTGGTAACGGACTGCCGATCAAGAGGTCGCGGGTTCGATTCCCGCTCGGGACAATCATTTGTGTGATTTTTCTACTTGTCATACAAATGTTTGTACTGCGTCTGGGTGTTTCTATGTATTATAAGTATGTATTTACAAAAGAAAAAGTAGTATATGTATTCTATCCGTATCCTGGTACCCATAACACAAGCATTTATGCTTAGCTTGGGACCAGAGGACGTTGTGTGAAATGTCCATGAATATTTATTTATTTATTTTATTACCGTATTTCACAAATATTTGCGTTTATTATCTCGTACAGAGTTTTTAGCGAAATAATATATATTTTACTTTATTATTTTACTTCCAGGACTATAAATTACCTGTATACCAATTTTCGTGTCAGTCACGCAAAATCCATTCAGATTTTGCGTGAAAACGTCACAAACATACAAACAGACAAACTCACTTTCACTTTTATTATTTTTTATTGTTTTGTATTAAAAAAAAAATATATATACCTATTCATTGTTCTTTTTTGTCAAACCATTGTTATAAATACTCTGATCAATTAATAAATAATCAATCAATCAATTAGGTCTTATAGGTTTTAATCTCTTGTTATTTTACCAAAAACTTTAATTGACATATTATGTATTTTATTTTATGTGAATTTTATAATATGTACAGTACCTTTAAAATAAATTAAATTAAAATTACATATATACTTAAAAACTAGGCATCAAAATACTCCTCCCCATCGCTGTCGACCGGAAGTGTGCCCAGAAGGCTGGCGGCATTGCTACGTTGGAAGGCAATGCTTATTTTTTGAACGCAATAAAGGCCAACCTTCTGGTCACGAGAGGCGTCGATCAATTAAGTATTTATTTAAGATACATTAAATATCTACTTATAACTAAAATTGTGCTAAATGCAACTAGGTTGGTACTAAATAAATATCTATGGCTTGATGAACATTACCCAAAACATCCAGTGGACCTAAGCATATTTGCTTGTAATATCACAAGCAAATAAGCGTGATAAGGGTATCACATAATGTGATAAGTGTATCAAGAGCAAATAAGCAAGTAATTAAATTACGACAATTCTTGCAGTGTGCAGTCGGCTTATTCATAAACAACGATGATAACATAAATAGAACAAAATTGGCAACAACACAAATAAAGCGTTTATAACTTGCGTTTATAACGTTTGTGGTTGGCGTTAAATTAAAAGGTGTGATGTTATTATTATTTACGTCTGATTACTTCATTTTCATTTGAATTTATCTACATAAACCACTTTTTACGGATTTAGACAGGCAAAAAAGTGGTTTTAATTAAATAAAAATTATATTCGTATCTTCTGTTGCGTGAAGTGAAGTGAGTGAAAATAGAATTGATTTGACGAGTAGCGAGACGCAGGTCACGCGAAGCCATCGCAAAGTTAGCAGCAGACTTATTGAAGGTTGTCCGAGTCGCTTGAAGGCAAGAAGTGCTTTCCACTGCTTTAGAAAGTAGCAATACGAAGATTGGCCAATCTGTTGCCTGATGTGAGAATAATATTATACCCTTCATAAAGAAGAATATAATGCTTAACGTACTTTACTTTAGATTTTAGGTTATGGCTCCAGAAAAGTTCAAAAGAGTCTGGGATGAAACTTGTCCACGTGAATGGGATTCTTGGGACGGTGAAGACGGTGTAAAATGGGTCATACGTGATCTACTACCGTCGGATGATGAAGAAGCTATTAAGATTATGGCAGAGCACTGGTGCCCTGATGAACCAATATACAAACATAATGGTAAATATTTCAACATTATAATAGGATATAAGGATTAGAGTTGTGTTTTAGCGTATACAACTTAAATCTATAGCAACCGCTGTTACCATATCTATTAGAGCTAATTTAAGTATAAAATTTGTCACCAACTAGTCAAAATAATAGCATCTGTTAAAAGTAGAGAACTTTAAAGTTTTCGCCAATATATGTTATGATATTTTTTAGATCTTGTAAACAACCCGATCTCGATGGAAGGGTCATTAAATTTTTGGAGAGAAGCTCTTAGTTCAAGAATGAGCCTTGGTTGCTACAAAGAGAAGGATGGTAGCAGTAAACTTGTAGCGCTGAACATATGCTCCATAAGTCACGTGGGGGATAATATTTTTGAGAATTATGAAGTAAGTTACCCTTTCAATCCCTATAATATTTTTCAATTAATGCGGAAAGCAATATCCTTTGCCCCTTCTTACAAAAACCCTTCGGAAGAGGGAGTATTTCCCTGTGTTTTTGGATTATATCTATAGAGAAATGCAGAATACATATATAATTTTCTTAATGATGCAGAAAAATAATTATTGAACTTGAAACTGTGGGCGACTACTGGTTTAATTAAATACCCATTGGTACAATAAGGAACAGTTGCCTGAATCGTTTATGACACTCTGTATTAGTAGGTACATGGTATGTAATGGAATCTATAAAAGTATGTTACGCGTCCAAGCTGCGCGATTCGGTCTCATTTTGTGCTAAAAATATCGACCAAATCTGTATTTGAAATTCTCACTGCTTTGTATTAGAAGGGGACGTGGCCGCAGAGTTGGTACCACTTATGGCGCAAAAGGTTCGAGTCGTGTCACACGACTGACGCAACCTACATTTTACATTGCGAGAGCGGTGTTTGTTAAGGTTTGCGCGTCTCGTGAACTCGCGTGTCGCGGTTGAAGTCCCGCGGCGCGTGCATTAGACGACCACCATAATTTAATTGACAACACAATCATTTTAAAGAAAGCTTTTATCAGTTTTTAATTTCAATACATATTATACTATTTTGAGTCTTTAATTTACAATTTGTAGAAGTCACCACATTATGGCAAAAATAAATCTGGAGACAATGCAATGGCAGCACTGATGCTTTGTGAGAAAAAGCAAGATCCCTTCAAATATTTAGGAGTAGATAAAATATTGAAAGCTTACGGCTTAGTTGTCCATCGTGATTACAGAGGATTAGGCCTTGGCTTAAAAATACTTGCTGCAAGGTAAAAATTGTAACAATTGTAATACTAACATAGTTTTTATGACTATAAATGATTGTAATGGATGATTTTTGGGAATTTTGTGTTAATTGGAAAGGATGACAATATTTCTTGGTAATATGAAGAATTACGTCCAATAATAACGGCTATGTGCATAGATAAAGAAGTCTCTAGTGGTTATTTCCAGCCCTCAAAAGAGATGTACTATGCTTCTAATATACCTCAATTGCCTCTTGCAACACCTTGTTATCACCACACGAGTCATCATCATCATATAGTCACGCCTTTTTCCCATGGGGGTAGACAGAGACTATAGACCAACATTTGCTACGCTCGAAACATCCTTGTCATGCATGTCCGACGGTTGTAAATGCTACGCACTGGACCCTTTTGAAGGACGACGGCGATGATATCGGAGTATGAGTTTTTTGGGCATCCCCACTCTACACCCAGCGAATCACTTGACGCAGAATGCTTTAGCAATAATTGCTTGTGTTAGTGTTTAGGTTTAGTAACTGTCGCAATATTATTAAAAATAGTTTAAATTATTGCAGACAACCACTGTCTCTCCACGTTGGTTTGAAGGGTAGTGCCACGTTGTTCACAAGCCCAGCTTCTCAGATCCTCGCAGAGCGTGCTGGCTTTACCACCATATCAACTGTCACGTGGAAGGATTTCGCTGATGCTGGACTGGATTACCCAGCTGATGAAACTCAATTTCTAAAGATGATGGTGAAAAGGTATACTTAACATTTGAGCTACGCCGTTACTAGCGATAGTAGCAATATAAATTAAATTATGTAAATAATAAATAGTTCTGTGTCCAATCTCTATCAGTGTTCTCAAAATATTACCAAAATAGACCATAAGAGAAAACAGAATTTTTCACTTAAAAAATTGCGAAATAAACGGCTTTTTGAGGAGTCTCTTTTATTATTTTCTATTTATCATTAACCTCTACAATCTTCTTTGCCATGAGATGTACAGATTTAGTCTCATCGTTAGGATAGTCTATGCCGGCTTGGGCCAATTCTTTAAAAGTTATTGAAGCTACAGTTGTGTATCCAAAATTCTTTGCAACGGTTTGAACTATAGAGCTGGTGCATTCGCCGACAAATCCATTTAAATGATGATGTAACCCTAAACGTTCCCTGAAAAAAGAATTAAACGTATAATGTTAGAAAATGTAATGAATAGGTAGTTAAATTCTCTTTCCAGCTCATTAATGTCAACACTGTCGGGTGCGAGCGTTTTCCACTTCTGGAGGGTATATAATCTACTACGCCGCGCGGACCAAGCGTCTTAGCACAGAGTTTAGTTACGTGATATACATCGCTCACAAAGGATGTTTTCTGCCAATAATATCTATTATTTGACTTTCACAGTACCTTGAAGAGGAAATGCGGTGATGACACTTGTAGTCTCAATCCATCGCCACATAAATGGGATTGTTTTATATTTAATCAATCGATTAATATTAAATAATCGCAAAACTCAGAGTAAAGCATGTGGTTTAAGGATAACTTAAGAGGATACCAAAATAGCTTCGTGCATTTTTCTATGTACGAAGTTTTCATTGTTTCTTTAGATTGAATGACTAGAGCTCTAATTTTTAAGTATATGTTTTTTCAATATATGATCTAGGATCGCATAAACTCAGAAACGCGATTGAAAAAAGTTTTCTCGATAGAAAATCTTAGCGAAACAACCTCTCAAATTTTTTATTTTTTTCATTTGTCGGTCTATTATCGCGTATTAACTAATGAAATAACTTTAAAAACATAAGTAACTATTATATATAGAAACACGTAAATCAGAATTAAAATATATTTAGTAGATTTTGAGTAAATAGGAAAAGTATCCCTAATTCTTCATTTCCTGTGCCTACTGGCTGTGTTAATATGTACGTGTCGGCGATAATATACGATAATATTGATGTAGGCCCTTAAGAGGATACCAAAATAGCTTCGTGCATTTGTCTGTGTACGAAGTTTTCATTGTTTCTTTAGATTGAAAGGCTAGAGCTCTAATTTTTAAGTATATGTTTTTTCAATATATTGTCTAGGATCGCATAAACTCAGAAACACGATTGAAAAAAGTTTTCTCGATAAAAAATCTTGGCGAAACAACCTCTCAAATTTTTTATTTTTTTCATTTGTCGGTCTATTATCGCGTATTAACTAATGAAATAACTTTAAAAACATAAGTAACTATTATATATAGAAACACGTAAATCAGAATTAAAATATATTTAGTAGATTTTGAGTAAATAGGAAAAGTATCCCTAATTCTTCATTTTCTGTGCCTACTGGCTGTGTTAATATGTACGTGTCGGCGATGATATACGATAATATTGATGTAGGCCCTTAATGGAACTCTTTACCCGGCTGCAAGTATCCTAGATCTAATCTAATTTTAAATATAGTGACATCTGTAAAATAATGTTAGAACCAATTAGAAAATTAAAAGCGTGTAACCTTGTTATAGTATCTACGTAATAGTTGCTGTACAAAAATGTAAGATGGCGGTGATTTTATATTACAATTTAGTGTAATGTTAATATTTTTTGCTTCTTTATAATATTATTATTAATAGCTGCCCCGGCAAACGTTGTTTTGCCATACAATTCTGTATAAAATAAAATTTCATCAAAATCGGTCCAGCCAATTTGTAGCCTATGTGTTATTCTGATGTATAAGCTATATTGTGGTAAAGTTTCATTCAAATCCATTCAGTAGTTTTTACGTGAAAGAGTAACAAACATCCATACATACATCCATACTTACAAACTTTCGCCTTTATAATATTAGTAGGATAGTAGGATATGCTTTTTGATCCCTACTCGAATGTACATGCACATTATCAAATAAAAATTTAGCAATTCCCATGCTACTCTGTTAAACCTTAAAAGTTTCTTGGCATTATGACTAAACCCAATTTTAAGAGAATTTTTCTGAATCTGAAATGTTTGCAAAAAATATTGCCTATTGTTGTTTGTTTGTTACATTGTTACATGGGCATCCAAAATTTAGTTTTGGCAGGGATTTAAACTTGAAGGCTTTCGCCGTCCTTCTCAAGCTGTCTGCCCCGGGGCATGGCCCCTATGACGCTTTTTTTTTAGTTTATCTCCTTACCCTAACCGGGCCATGGCACACCATGGCCTGGTTAGGGTAAGGAGATAAACTAAAGTCAGGTCAGGCTCAGGGCATGTGTGCCCAATATGCGGATAGGGGTGCCCCATTATGTGGGGCTCAGCGCAGTGGGGGGAACATTAGGTCCCCCATTGCGTGTGCATGGCCTATCCCCGGTGAATATGGGGAGAGGCCAGCTGTCACATTCGGCGCTGCTACAGCAGCAGCCCGTCGCGCTTGGCCCCCTTTCCTGCCAAGGGCGCCAGCGTTTGCCCGCCGGCATTCCCGAGCCTACGGGGAGGCAATGTGTCTCCAGCACGCTCCCGATCCCGCAGGGCTTATGACGCCTTGCTTCTGACTTTTTAAAAGAGCATGTATGTATATCATGCCTACTTGAAATATAAATCTTTGACTTTGACTATGACTATTTGAGAGTAAATACGCCTCGGGGTGTTGTGTGAAATGTTCATGAATATCTTATCTTCTTATATATAAAATTCACGTGTCACAGTGTTAGTTACCGTACCGCTCCGGAACGGCTTGACCGATTTTTATGAAATTATACATGCATATTCAGTAGGTCTGAGAATCGGCCAACATCTATTTTTCAAACTTTTTTTTTTAGTATGGCAAAACAACGTTTGTCGGGTCAGCAGTATTTTAAATAAAATTCACGTGTCACAGTGTTAGTTACCGTACTCCTCCGAAACGGCTAGACCGATTTTTATGAAATTTTACATGCGTATTCAGTAGGTCTAAGAATCGGCCAACATCTATTTTACAAACCTTTTTTTTATAGTATGGCAAAACAACGTTTGCCGGGTCAGCTAGTATATTTATAATACTCGTAATAGCACCAACACCATCGCGGCTTAAGTAAACCATTTTGTTCATAATATAAACTTACTTAGGAACAAAACAATGATCCGTAATAACATCATCGTCTATCATAAAAATAATCCAAAAAGCAATCATAGCGTCAAGACTCATAATAGACACGTATATCCAGCTAATATTACAACACAGCTCAATGAAACCTTATTACGCTTAATATCGTACTTTTATTCGCCTATAAGAGCGTTAATCGAGGCTTTTTACTGTGGCTCTCAAACTTAAACAATGGTACCGATTCCACGTGCACAACTACACTTAACTAAAAATGGAAAACAACTATTCATGTAATAAATTAAATTATGGTAGAAAAAGTGATTACCGCAAGCGGGACTCGAACCCACGACCTCAGAATACAGTTCCGTAGCTATGCCAACTGAGCTTATTGCGGTCGTGCTTTTCAGTAATCAATTAGGCCACCGTAATCATCACTCGATTGAGTTTATATCGTATTTCTACGTGCAACGCCATCTATCAAGAATGGTTTGCAACATCTCGACCAACCATCTAGCATTCTTTACAGAATACAATTGGGTTGAAAATAATGACGCGACGTTCATTAATAAAGTAATTTATTAATTTAGCAATTGACATGCCATGCGGTGTGTATAATACACATTTATAATTACGGTGGCCTAATTGATTACTGAAAAGCACGACCGCACTAAGCTCAGTTGGCAGAGCTACGGAACGGTATTCCGAGGTCGTGGGTTTGAGTCCCGCTTGCGGTAATAATTTATTAAGTAAAAGCATAGCATGTCAATTGCAAAATTAATAAATTACTTTAACTATTCATGTATTTAGATTTATTGCCTATAACAATTGATAATATTTATAGTCTTTATTAAACAGTTTTTATCGTAAAAAAGTTAAGCTAACATTACCGAATTATGTTATTGACACAATCAACTTAAATTTTTTTGTTAAGTTTAGTTATGCATGTAGAATCTGTACCAATGTTAACAGAACTTTTTATTAGAAAACTAATATATTAAAGACTAACGAATTTAATTATTTATACTTATTCATATGAAACTATACTCTAAGTGGACTTAATGTTCTTGAGGTAATAATAAAGATCTATAAACATAATTAATAAAATATGTACAACGGAAAGGCCAACTAATCAAAATACGCCATAGTTATTTTTAGTTAAATTAGGTTTAGTTGTGCACGTAGAATTGTTACCAATGGTTCATGGTTTGTATGGAGCAATTGGCATAGTTTATATTTTTTTTAAACTCTTAATTCGAAATCCATTTCGGGGCATAGAGTTTCTGATCATGATCCATTAGTTTTTTTCGGAAAATTTGCTATATTAACGATTATTTATCCAAAAAAGCAAATGATCTCTATTTGCCCTTGAAATAAAGAACTTAAAATATTAAGGCGTTCTTAAGGGTATATAACTCTGTGGTGGAGTTGAAATTGGTCTATTATACCAACTTGGCAACTTTGAAAAGATGTATTGCAATCTGTCTTAAGTCTACCAGGAAAAGGCAATACACAGACTGCGTACAACGATGACGTCACAACATTTAAAATAATACCTTTAAGTATTTAAAAAAAATCTATATGGTGAATATTTGAATAATATTGAAATTAGTTGCTTAAAATTGTCTATATTTTCTAAAAAAAAATATAAAAACAGTAGGTCAAAAATTATGAGCAATCCCAATACAGGAAGAATGCGGCTTTATAATTGCAATAAGTTTATTAGGCTCTCTCTCTGATTTAGGTACCTCTTATCTTTATCTATCTCTTTACTTACTAAAAATAAAAATCTAAAGAGTCGACATCTGTATACTATTTGTAAGCGCATCACGGCAAACCTACTTCATGGAATTGAATACCGTTTTCAGTGACATGTTGGTAGAAATCTAACTTAAAGTAAAGTCACACGGCAAGTATTGCAATGGTATTCAGTAAGAAAAAGTGAATTTTCGGTGAATCTTGATTGATTATTTTTATTGGAGGAGCGCTGTCACATGATCATGATTCACCGAAAATTCACTTCACTTTTTCTTACTGAATACCAGTGCAGTTTATTCCGGGATGATAACTATTTTCTTCGGAAAAACCGGCTCTTATTGCCTAGTAATTCAATAATAAATTAATTGCAAAAATTCACGCGAACGAAGTCACGGGCAACAGCTAGTATTAGCTAAAACCTTTATTCTATATTATACATATTCGATAGTAAGAAGTTTAGTAAACATTGTTGTATCATTTATGCATTAGTTTAAATAATACAATTCCGAAATGTTAACTAAATTAGTTCAGTTTTGCAAGTAGAATTGGTATTAATGTTTGTCTAAACTTTTAATATCTCGAGATTACAAAGTTTAAGTGTGAATTTGTCTCAATTTCGTTGCTATATAAATTCGGAAACCTTATAAAAATGGTGCCGATTCTACGTGCACAACTAAACACAACTAAAATTTTAAATTGATAGCGTCATTATCACAATTTGGCAATGTTAACTAATCTTTTTTTTTATAAAAAATGTGTATTATAGACTAACGATCCTAATTAACATAAATATGTACAACAAAATAGCAATTAATAGATATATTGACACTACCAATTTTCATTTTATTGTTAGGTTAAGTTTAGTTGTGCATGTTAGAATTGGTACCATTGCTTTGTGATTTTTGTAATATTATCAATGAATATTATTATAAAAATGTATAAATAGGATATTTTTCATTGCGTGTTATGAAAATTACTCTAATTGTTATTGTGTAAATAAGTCAAAAATATTTATTATTCAAGCGAGGCGAGAGAGCCATCTTGTGGGCCAAGTCGTGGGCAACATCTCTAATAGATTAATAAATAAATAGATTACTGTAATCTAAAGTTTAATGCCTACTACTTTCTACTACAAATTGTCTACTGCCTAAGTTTCTTTATATTTACTCTACAAATGTTGAGTAACGTTGGTAAAACGTGGACCTTGTTCGACACATTCCACGAAATGGACACAGATGCTTGCCACCATTATACTGAATGCTCAACCCTTTCTGGATATTTCAACAAAAACCGTCCAACGAAATTACAATTTCTATTGCGTATAATTCAGGAGAGTCCAAGTTGAATTATAATAGAGCAAACCTGTGTCTACATAGCTACTACTAGATCTAAATTTGATGATGATGATGATCGAGATGAATTTTTTTTCTTCATCAAGCTATATTTTTTGAGGTGCTGTACGAAAAGGTAAAACGGGATCCTATTAGTAAGACTTTACTGTTCATCCGTCTATCTGTCACCAGGCTTTATCTCTGTTACGGAAATAGCTAGAAAGCATTATAAGCAATATTTTTTCTTTCTAGACAAACATACGTTTTGATAATAACCTTACTTATATTGTACCATCTCTGCTCTGCTTGACTAACGTTCTTACGTACAGCATGTAGTAGATCTCTAAACCATTAAATATGAACATGTTTACTCATAAAATATATAGGAATGGCAAGGAAAATGGTGGACAGGTTCCAGGGTATGATGTACAAAAGACAACAACAGACGAAGACTGCAAAAAAAGCAATAGGAATATGTAAGTTTAATAGAAAATATTTTTTATATGCAATCCTTATTTAATAAATTAATTATTTTTACTATTTATAAGTCTCTTTGCTAGTCTCTGTCTGCTTTTCTTTGTCATTTTTATATCAAATTCAACAGGTACAATTGTAGTTTCTGTAGTAACAGTTGCTGCATTTTCTTTTTCCGTTATTTTATCTACGATTTTATATGCTGTAGTAATATCATAATCAAATTCATCACCTATTCTTCTCATCATTTCTAAGCTCGTGTTATTTTGTATTTCTATTCTCTTCGACAAGGATGCTATCATATCATTAACATCATCTGTATTGTTATTGTTATTGCTAGGTTCCGTATTCGATTCGGTATATTTATTTCTTTCAACATTTTCTTCTGTAAAATTCATAGATATAATACTTGTTGTGGCATTAATATCAACCTGTTGAGGCATAGATACTTCTGCAGTATTATTATCTATCGCTATTGTAGTAACTGTTTCTGTAACTGGATCACTGGTTTCATTCAATGTATTATTTTGATTAATATTACTATCCTTAGTTACATGTGATGAATCACCATCAAAACTATTTTCTATCAAACTGTCTATTAGTTTTTCTAAAGAGAAAGCCGTGTTATCTGTTTCTTTTTTTCCAACTACATAAATTGCATTCAGATCGAGTTCTTCTTTATCAAAATTGGTATTATTAATTAATTCTCTTTTAAAGTATTTTGGTGAATCGTTGACTATTTCTTTAGTATTTGAGATATAAAACCTTGACTCTGGAAGTGTGTCAGAATTTGCATGTGTTCGATATCCATTAACATGATGGTTTATTTTATTTCTAGGCCATCTTGTTTTTGAAACATCTCTGTTTTCTTTCTTTGCAGCGTCCGACTTTGTATTTTTCACCTGTTCACCTAGATTGTATTTTAATTCTACTTTAGGCATCTTTTTGTATTTAAAAAGAATCTTATACCGGTCCTTGAATGGGTCTGGTCGTATATTGATTGGAACAACATTACTTTCTTTGAATGGCACTGAAAATAAAAGCTTTGTTAAGTTTTCGTTGTGTTTGTCAATGTTGTAATGAGGTTTAAGAAGATAAAACTTGATTACCACCCATTTCTTAATGTTTCAAAAACTTTTGTAGTTTGAAAATTTAAAGGATTTGGATAAACACTTAGACTGCGTTCAGTTTGTCAGTTATACGCTATGATTGCTTCCTAGTTATTTAAATAAATAAATTAGCTAATCAAATGAATTTTTACAGATTTAGACACGTGTGTTTGTTTTAAATGTAAGCCCGATGTCTATGGTCCCCGTAACAACTGACCGTAGGAGGACACTTTACAGCTCAGTCCTAACCGTGACCATGGTGACTGCAAAGTCTCCGAAACATCGGGCTAAAATTTAAAACAAATACACGCTTCTAAATACTTAAAAACGGGTTTTATTTAAACAAATAAGTCACGCAAGTGTTCGAAAATATTAAGGCTAGTTAGTTCTCCCAAAAATACCGTCACTCATCGCACTTACCTGTATTTTAGAACCTTAGAAAAAACATACCTGGCACAAACGCTGCTTTATTTTCATCCACGTAATTTTTATTGACAAAATCATTTATGAAATCATTTTTTTCTTCTAAAAAGAAACCTGGTCTTGTATTTGCATTATCTAAACGTGAAATAAGTGTTTCGGGTTTCTTGTTGCCTTCAGCTCTTTTTAAACAACCGTTAGGATAGCAATAAGTTCGTTGGTCAGCGCACATTTGGACACAAACACAGGCTGGTGGTGTATTGTGGAATTCATTGAAAATTATGTTAAAAAATTGTTCTACTAAAATGCCCTTATTGGAATCGTCGCACGATGATTTTGGTACTTTATTGTGGATATTTGCTGTTATATTATATTGACTCCTTACGTCTAAAACAAGAATAGTTTAAAGTATATTAATGAATGTTTGGGCGTTTCTATCTGCCTATGATTATCAATTTCATAGTTTAAATTATAAGTTACCTACCATCTAGTTCAATGATGATTTAAATGTATTCGTATGTCCCTATGTCAGCTTATAACTTCAAAACTACGCAACTAATTCATTTGCTGCTTTTTTAATAGATGCTAATCTAATGTTCTTAAGATAAATTTTTAAGAATTTATGAATGCTATGTTTTTTAAAGTAAAAACTGTTTAAATAATCATCTGTGCGAGACTAAATATTTGAAACTAAGCCTTATATAGAGGCAACTGGTTCGTGTGGTGTAGTAGACCAGAAGTAGACCAACAACACTTCCATTCTGAAATCTCTGCTGTATATTATTACTTTCGACATTTATGTGATAGATTTAACGCCATCTATTGAGTGCCTTAAACACTAGCAACTTAACGTAGAATTTATGTGTTAAATCTATTTTATTTTTTCCTTTTACCACAAAATGTTGTTGGTCTTATAATTAAATGAAGTTGTTTCTGGCTACACTGCCAATTTTAAAACCCGAGCTTGGGAAATAGTGGACAATAAAATTACAAGCGTAGGAACTAGAATTAAATCAAGCGACTGAGGAAAAGTTTTAAAAACTACTGAGTGCAGTAAAATCTGCATATAAAACATAGATATTACCTGCTCTAAATTACGTAACTATCTGTCTATATGTATAATTTAGTTTAATAAGTAATAATTGAGTATTTTTTTTAAATAAAACTATCTTCATGTGCCTTTGAAATTTCAGGGTTTTCCTCGATTTTTCAGGAGATAACCATCAGATATGAAAACAAAATGGGCCGATGGGACCCACCAGCTTTCAAATAAAAAAACAAACATAAATAAAAAAAACCATACCGACGAATTGAAAACCTCCTCCTTTTTTTGAAGGCGGTTAAAGAGTATAGCAAATCAATTGCAAAAAAAAAGAATTAATATTATACGTCTATTCAAATTCGGTGACATTTTATACAAAACGAATAATACTTACAATTAAAAGTATTAAACAATAAAACTATAAGAAATACGTTTTCCATTTTTTTTTACTTTAAGCTACAATGTATATAGTACCAGACTAATTGATAAATGTTACACATTTGATCTCGGTGGGAACCAAACCCAGCAGTTTCATGTTAGTTCAACAAACAATTTGTATCCTGTTAAGGTGTATTTAGACTTATGTAACGTATTTCTAACTGTGATTGAAACGAACACGTCGTCATTAAATAAAAAGGTTAAGCAAATAATCCTTTAAGATAATTATCTTAAAATATTTTATCTTAGGGCTTTGGACGGGCCTCGTGGTCGAGTGGTTCATATAATGGACTACCGTTCACGAAATAAATATTTGTACTGCGTCTGCCGTCTGGGTGTATTCTATATATTATAAGTGTGTATTTACAAAAGAAAAGTAGTATATGTATTCTATATGTAGTCTGGTACCCATAACACAAGTATTTAAGCTACGCTTATATGCTTGTACCAAAGGACATGTCGTGAAATGTCCATAAATAATTATAGTAAATTTTTAAGGCCCTCGTGATGCACCGGTTCATGTAATGCGGTGCATGATATTAATTTGTGTGTATTTATATCCAAATATCGCATAGATTCTACCCATAAATAAATGCAAATAAGCTTAGCTTGGAACCAGAAGAAAAAGTCAAATTTCGACATACGAATTACAAACAAACAGCAGAGTGCTGTTAAACGCACCTTAACAAATGCAGTATTCAATTCAGAATCATAATTGTGCTTATTGACAATGTTTCATAAACACACAACAGTAAATAGAAACTTCTGCATACTATCATCATTTCTTGCCCTTATAACCACCATTTGGTGGCTACTCAACATGTCTTTTCCTTTCACACTCTTTTGTCAGACATCATATTTGGGTTCACATCTAATTCTTTCGTATCCTATCCATCTTTTCATTTTTTCCTCTAGACTTAATTTCTTCGCCGTCTATCCCGAGAATATATTATTTTTTTCGTCTTATATTTAGGATCTATAACGTATATAATAGGCACTCGTGTAGTCAGACGATTGTTAATTTTTTGCACGATGCCTAAGAAATTTATTTGTGATAATCTATTGGCATGTAACCTTGAATTAATCTATCTACTCATTCATCAACCTTTTTTCGTCTTGGATGCAGGACATCGTGCACTCCTGCATGCATCCAGCGGTGCCTAATAAAAAAAATATCTCCTATGCATACATAAAGACAAGTGAGTTAACTTACAACCGTCAGGCATGTATGACCAGATGTACGAGTGTAGATGAATAAAATAAAATAAATATTCATAGACATTTTTACACAACGTCCTCTGGTCCCAAGCTAAGCTTATTATGCTTGTGTTATGGGTACCAGAATACGGATATAATACATAAACTACTCAAAACACAACAAACAGCTATCTTGATCTTAACGAGGACCAACTTGACAAGCTTGAGCGACTCCAGAACTTCTGTATTAGATTCATATTTGGACTTCGTAAATATGATCATGTATCCGAGTTTCGAACTATGCTCAAGTGGTTGCCCATCCGACTTCGACGGAATACTCATATACTTAGCCTTCTTTATAATATTCTTTTCAATCCACACACTCCCGACTACCTCAAAAAACGGTTCACGTTTCTACATGACACACATACGAGGGACCTCAGATCATCGGAAAACCTAACATTGACTGTAGTTACGCATTCGACTAGATTCTTTACTAAATCTTTTACAGTAGAAGCGGCGCGGCTATGGAATGCCTTACCTTTGACGATAAGAAACGCTCAGACCATATCAACATTCAAAAAACTTGTTAAGGAACACTACTTGTCCCTACCGATAAATTGATATACTTCCATATTAATATTCTATGTATCTATATAATATGTATGTATTGTGTATGTATGTATATGTCAAAATATGTATATAAGTATATATTTATGTAAGTGTTATGTATGTATATGTATTTGTATATATCTGCTACTATAGTATATTCACTTATTTTTAGTACACCAAAAGTCGCCTATTCTGCCTCGGTCAAATCCATTTTATGGTTGTCTGGGAGAGATCGCAGCTCGCGATAAGACCGCCCTTTGTACCTATGATATGTCTGTTATGTAAGCTTTATAAATCATTATGGTGTGCAATAAAGAATATTTTACTTTTACTTTACTTTAAACTACTTTTCTTTTGTAAATACATACTTATTATACATAGTAAACACCCAGACGCAGTACAAACATTTGTATGACAATTAAAAACATCACACAAATGATTGTCCTGACCGGGAATCGAACCCGAGACCTCATGATCAGCAGTCCGTTATATAAACCACTACACCACGAGGCCCGTCAAATGAAGCCAAGAAAGTATGTTTAAATCGTAGCAGATGGCGCTCTATAGTCTTTGGCTACTCCCATGGGAAAAAGGCGTGATGTTATGATGATGATGTTGATGATATACATAAAGACTTTACACACACAAATGCTGTATAGCTATTTATATGTTTACTACACAAACGAAATCTACATCAATCTTTTTTATATCTTATGAAATATTTGAAAGATTAGACACAAAGTTTTTATTATTATTTATCATAAAAAACTTCGCGTATAAACGAACTTAGCGATAAAAACTAAATAAGGAGATACTTATATTATTATGAATTGCGTACTGTCTAGGTAGTTATCGTAATTATTTTTTTACGACTATCCTAACTTAGACTAGCTTGTAATTGTGACTTTAGTCTGCAATCATACTGAAATTATTAATATGTAGTAAAAAGCATAACAAACTCATCATGATCTTAATAATCTTACGTACACATAACTTTTCAAAACAGCTGACGTGAAGCATAAATAAAATTATTTACTACGCATGAAATTCCAATTCCATAAATGGAAAATAATTGTTTTTCCCACGAACTCTTAAGACCGTTTTCCAGCGCTGTTACCATGCGTGGTAAACACTTTTCTGCTCCATTTTTTTTCCAGTTCTTTGTTGTTTATTTCATAAATAAGATAATAAAAATCCAAAGACATAAGGACACAGTATAAAAATTAATATAGTTACCTAATATTATCTCCTCATTATTTATAATCATTGTTTTGTTCAGAAGCTATTTTAGCAAAAACTGATAACGTATCAGTATAAATACCAACATTTGTGGCAATAAACAAATAGTTCAAATAATATTATTCGATCAATTAAGACATCTCACACGTTAAAATGTTATTGCCAATATTTTTTATTACTTCTATTGTAATTCTCCTACTTGTTTATGTCGCCGGAAAAAATAATGAACGGTACTGGAAAAAACGTGGCGTTAAATTCTATAGTAAGAACCGAGTCACAGGAATTTTCTGGGATTTCTTGATAGAGAAAGGTGCTATGTTCCAGAAGTTCAGTAACTTGTATAAGGAATATAAAAAGGAGCCAGCAGTCGGTATCGGATCTTTCCTGACACCTGCTTTGTACGTTATAGATCCGAAGAATGTACAACATTTGCTTCAATCAGACTTCAGCTCTTTTTATCACAGAGGTGTGGATATTAATGAAGGAGATCAATTAGCTGACAATATTTTGTTAATGAACGGCCCAAGGTGGAAACTAATGCGTCAAAGTATGACACCACTCTTCAGTTCAACAAAGTTAAAGAGTATGTATTACATTATTGATAAAAGTGCTCAAGATTTAGTGGAATACCTAAAAGACAATCCGAAAACATTGAAAGGCGGAGCTTTTGAAACCCTGATGACTTACAGTAACGCTTCTGTCTGTGGTGCTATTTTTGGTATTGGAACAGAATCTGTGTTTGATTCACCTTTCCTGACAATGAGCAAACGTATCACATCACCATCGTTGATTAACAACTTGAAATTTGCAGTTATGTCATTAAGTCCACAATGGTCAAAACTGTTAGGAATTAAATTATTCAAGGAACATGAAGACTTTTTAGTAGACGCAATAACAAAGGTTATAAAACAAAGAGAGAAAGAAAATGTGAAAAGACATGACTTTGCTGAGATATGTCTCGCTATTCAAAGGAATGGAGTAATGAAGGATCCAGCAACTGGCACTGAATTAGAACCTACTTATGGTCTTTTAGCAGCTCAAGCAATGTTTTTCTTAATAGCTGGTGTGGAACCAGTGGCAGTTGCAATTTTCACAGCACTTACGGAACTGGGGCGTCATCCAGAAATTTTAGAAAGAGTACATCAAGAAATTGACGAACAATTTGATAAGCATGGCAAAGATTTAACGATTGATATTATAAACGAAATGACTTATGTTGATCAAGTGCTAAATGAAGCATTAAGAATTAATCCACCTATTGGTTATTTGTCAAGACAATGTATGAAGGATACTGTGTTACCTGCTGGTAATATAAAGATAGAGAAAGGAACAAAGATCTTTACACCTATTTATGACATTCATCATGACCCAGATTATTATTCTGATCCTGAACAGTTCAATCCTGAAAGGTTTGCAGAAGGTAATAAACCTAGAGATGAGGTTTATATGCCTTTTGGAATGGGTAACAGGATGTGTATTGGTGCAAGATTCTCTAAACTTCAGATAGTTGCTGGAATAGTGCATGTTTTGCGTTATTTTACTGTAAACACACTAGAATTATATAGTCCAATGACTTTCAAATCTCATTTCAATCTAGTAAGACGAATTGATAATGATCTGGAACTTATTCCTAGAAATGTATATTAATATTAAATAAGTGATATACAATGTGTTTTGTCCAATCCTGTTAGTGTTTGTGTTTAGCACTAATAATGTCTCTTAGACTTTCTGATTGTTGGTGATAAAAATTATGATGATTGTTATAACAATGTTAAGATAAGATATGATTAAATTGCCTGAAATATAAACTTATAAATACCTTTTTCATTTATTTCTGTATCGAAATTTACATTATGAAATGCTGCAAAAGTTACACCTCACAGCATTAGGTTATATCCCTCAAGCGATTTCGTTTACTATTTTAAAACGAAAATCGTTATTTTTGTACATACGTCCCTATGCGAGCTTATATATTTAAAATCACGCAACGGATTTTATACGGCTCTTTTGACACGCTTTTATATGTTCGGTATTAATCTATGTAACGGAATCTTTGAACGCGATTTTCACCCACTTGCAATAGTCGAATGTCTATTTTGCATACCTACATAACAAGTACCGATGACTGTGCGTGTTTTTTAGTTTTTGAACTAAGAAAATTATTTAATAAATAGAATAGTTAAAAAGGACGGTTATTTGTGTATTTTGTTTGAGTTGGGTTTTTAAATTTCTCGCGTACGAAGTCGCGGGCAACAGCTACTTAACTATAATTTCAATAATATCTCCTACAAGGTGATTGACCGGTAAAGGTATTCACCTACATTATTAAAGGCCCGTTCAAAGTCAAGCGCAAACAATTAAAATATTTACATTGAAAACGTAACAAAAAGCACATTTTGATTAATTACATTGTAACACTTCACATTACGCCTTTTAGGGATAGGCAGAGGCTATAGAGCGCCATCTGCTACGTTCCAATATTTATTTATTTATTTATTTAATATGCTTGTAGGAGATATTATTGAAATTTACTTAACTAGCTCATGCGGTTTTACTTGCATTTATGGTTAGTACCCATGTTTCTTGGCTTTAAGCATAATGGTATATTTATCATCACGCTAAAATGATGTATTATGATCTATAAGCAATAGGTAGAACTGCGAACAATATAAAGTCCAGCTAGTAGTTATTGCATGAATTAGTATCAATCATCCTTACATCCATCCATATATACATTCATACAATCGCGTTTCGTTTGTATTTGTTTGATGGCAGAATAGGAAGGATAAATGTGTGTGTGTGTATTGAAATACGACATGGTGGTGCTATACCTTCTAAACGAGTAAATCGATTTTAACATGGTTTCACACATAATAGCTGATCTTCTATCAGTGATTCATGAAATCGGTTGTGGGTCATAACCTAATTCTGTTAGGTGTTACAGTTAAGACATTTCCTAACGTAAATTCCGTACAGAAATAAATAAAATGCTATAAATTTATATTCCAGGCAGTTTAATAATATCTCATCTTAACATTGTTATAATAACTGTCGTAATTTTTAACACAAACAATGAGAAAATTTACTAAAATATATAAATTTAATAAATGCTAGACGCTAAAAGGAGTAGACAAGACACATTTTAAAATTTATCTGTATTTAATATTAATAAACATTCCTAGGAATAAGTTCCAGATCATTATCAATTCGTCTTACTAGATTGAAATGAGATTTGAAAGTCATTGGACTATTTAATTCTAGTGTGTTTACAGTAAAATAACGCAAAACATGCACTATTCCAGCAACTATCTGAAGTTTAGAGAATCTTGCACCAATACACATCCTGTTACCCATTCCAAAAGGCATATAAACCTCATCTCTAGGCTTATTACCTTCTGCAAACCTTTCAGGATTGAACTGTTCAGGATCAGAATAATAATCTGGGTCATGATGAATGTCATAAATAGGTGTAAAGATCTTTGTTCCTTTCTCTATCTTTATATTACCAGCAGGTAACACAGTATCCTTCATACACTGTCTTGACAAATAACCAATAGGTGGATTAATTCTTAATGCTTCGTTTAGCACTTGATCAACATAAGTCATTTCGTTTATAATATCAAACGTTAAATCTTTGCCATGCTTATCAAATTGTTCGTCGATTTCTTGATGTACTCTTTCTAAAATTTCTGGATGACGTCCCAGTTCCGTAAGTGTAGTGAAAATTGCAACTGCCACTGGTTCCACACCAGCTATTAAGAAAAACATTGCTTGAGCTGCTAAAAGTCCATAAGTAGGTTCTAATTCAGTGCCAGTTGCTGGATCCTTCATTACTCCATTCTTTTGAATAGCTAGACAAATCTCAGCAAAGTCATGTCTCTTCACATTTTCTTTCTCTCTTTGTTTTATAACTTTTGTAATAGCATCAATTAAGAAGTCTTCATGTTCCTTGAACAATTTAATTCCTAATAGTTTTGTCCATTTAGGACTTAAATTCATTATTGAAAATTTTATGTTGTTAATCAAAGATGGTGATGTGATACGTTTGCTCATTTTCAGGAAAGGTGAATCAAACACAGATTCTGTTCCAATACCAAAAATAGCACCACAGACAGAAGCGTTACTGTAAGTCATCAGGGTTTCAAAAGCTCCGCCTTTCAATGTTTTCGGATTGTCTTTTAGGTATTCCACTAAATCTTGAGCACTTTTATCAATAATGTAATACATACTCTTTAACTTTGTTGAACTGAAGAGTGGTGTCATACTTTGGCGCATAAGTTTCCACCTTGGCCCGTTCATTAGCAAAATATTGTCAGCTAATTGATCTCCTTCATTAATATCCACACCTCTGTGATAAAAAGAGCTGAAATCTGATTGTAGCAGGTGTTGTACATTCCTTGGATCTATAATGTACAAAGCAGGTGTCAGGAAAGATCCGATACCGACTGCTGGCTCCCTCTTATATTCTTTATACAATTTACTGAACTTCTGGAACATAGCACCTTTCTCTATCAAGAAATCCCAGAAAATCCCGGTGACTTTGTTCTTATTGTAGAATTTGACGCCACGTTTTCTCCAGTACTGTTCATTATTTTTCCCAGCCACATAAACAAGTAGAAGAATTACAATAGAAGCAATAAAAAATATTGGTAATAACATTTTATCGTGTGAGATATCTTGACTGATCGAAAATATTATTTCAACTATTTGTTAATTGCCACAGATAGTGGTTTTTATACTGATACGTTATCAGTTTTTTTGCTTATATATCTTCGGAACAAAACAATGACTCTAAATAGTGGGATAATATTAAGTAACTATATTATTTTTATACTATGTCATTATGTCTCTGCAGCTGAAAATTTCAGTATTTTCTGTAAATAGGTTGATGCTACAATAACTAATACTCATCATCATCACTTTTCTGCCCTTATCCCAATATTTGGGGCCAAGCTATCTCTGGAACGGTGACAGCTGAAAATTTCATAGTTTGTGTATAGTGTGAGATGCTACAACTACAAACACTTGTCATCATAATCCTCCTGCCCTCATCCAATTATTTGGGGTTGGAAATGTGACAAATATAATATGATAATAACAGACGGAAGCCCTACATGTGTAAGTGAAAATCTTACTTGATCAGGTTTCCGCACTTCTAGGCCATTAGGGTGACTGCCTGTCTGCCTTATCAAGTACGCAAATAAACCTGCGTATTACAGCTAATAACGCTACGTAAGTCATCTAGGCCTTGAATTGAAAAATAAAAGCAATTTTTTTTCTTTTACTAATAATGCAAAGTCTTTGAGCAATATTTATTTGATAACTTTATCCTATAATCTATGCCATTGCAAATTGAGATTTCATGCAAATATCCCATTTATAAAATAACACGAAAACTGTTTTATTTAAATTCATCAAACTCGTCGTCAAATAATATTAAGGTGACAGTAGAAAGACATTTATTGATTCTGTTTATTATCTTGATTTTGGTAATAAATAATAAAACATACAATAGGTATTTCTTCACTTTTAGGGTTTATACAAAAACGAAACCGTTATGTGATCGCTTCGGTGTCCTTCTGCCTATAGTAATTGTCAACGGTAATAATTGAAACTCATAACTGGCCTATGTGCTTATTCAGTTTAATTGAAATGCATTTAAAATTTGAAATACTTATTTATTAATAACGTAATAAGTACAATGTTTTTTTTTTTTAAATTATAATTGGTAAAATTATGTACAAAGCTAAAAAAATTACAAATAAACTAAATTTTTTAATTGTATGTATATACAAACAAAAGATGCAATATAAAAATCAAGCCGGAGTCCTAAGCTCCTGAGACGTAAATCACCAATTATGGACGCCGAGCCTCTCGACTAGGATTAGTTCTGTAGACACCTTGATTCATATCGTCGGTATAATTGAAGAACTAAATAACTCACATTTTGGCTAAATTGAGCTTTTACCATTTTCGTGAAGCCCAAAATGTGCCGCATCTTTTGATCTAACAAACATTCTCATATCTTAACTCAATCCAAAAATAAAGCCTTTTTTCGTGTTTTGGTGGAAGAAATGAATATCTTTAAGTTAACTCTAAATGTTATTAGAAAAAATGAATAACTCTATAAAAAAATGCAAACCTTTGACTTCTGATCACTTGAGTATGAAATAAATTAGCTAAATTGAGTTGTTTAGTTAACCCTAGTTATAATTTAGTAATTACATTCTCATGTCTTAACTCAATCCAAAAATAAAGCCATTTTCGTGTTTTAGTGGAAGAAATGAATATCTTTAAATTAACTCTTAAATGTTATTAGAAAAAATGAATAACTCTATAAAAAATGCAAACCTGTGACTTCTGATCACTTGAGTATGAAATAAATGAGCTAAATTGAGTTATTTAGTTAAGCCTAGTTATAATTTGGTGATACCCTTCGATTACACCAAAGGAATAGCCAGAAATTGAAACCATGATGCCACCCGTCAAAAGGCTATTTAAAACCTTCTTAATACGCCCAAGTAACGCTCTCTCAATAACTATTTCGCTATCACCTCTTCCTGTTGTAATGTTAATACAGGAAAATGTCTAAAAATGGTAATTGGCTATCACATAATACGAAAAAATAGTTTATACCAATACCAAACTATGAGTAGCAGATATGGAGGCGATATCCTATATTTCAATTACAAGATAAAGTTAGTGAAGCTTAATTCACTGCTCATTTTGATGCACTTAATTGTGCTGTCCGTGTGGTAACGAATTAAGAATATAAGAGTCCCATTTTCCCCATTTCCTACCCACAGTACAGTAAAAGCGAGCGAAGGAACATTGTACACAGATATTTTCCTCTGTGAGAGACGGAAAGTCGAAAATAAAGCCTGTGCCAATACCCTTGGTTAGGGCGACACAGTAGACCATGATACGTCCCAAAGTGGAGGAGCCCCGTGCCCAACAGAGGGACATTAATGGGCTGAAGAGACAGAGAATTGTGTTTTTCGATTTAGTAGGTACAAAACCCTAAGTGTGCGTGTATATCTTGCTCTTGATAGGTTTTTTAAACAAACGATGTTACTACTTCCAACCTTGGTATTTTTATTTCATGTGAAATCAATAATCAGTGATAAAATTATGCCAATTAACATTTACTAAAGTGCATAACGTTCGTCGTTGAATATTTCTTTAGGTTCAGAAGTCAATAAGTGTACTTGTTGACCCAATTTTGAGTATTTACATTCATCTAATGTGTGGAAGAACTGAATAACTACTACTCAAAGTTAGCTAACTATGGTACAGTACGATACATTTACAAAAATCTTGGTGTGGCAGAACTAGATAATTGGTTTTTGATTTTTAATACTTTTTTGGTTAATGAAAGGAATTGGTTTGATTAAGCATATAATCGTCAGCAGACATGCCTAGAGCATATAAAATTTCCGACGGTAAAATTGTTCTCCATTTCTTAATAATGTCAAAAAAAGTGTCCAAAAAACACTAAATCGCGATTATCTCGAAACATGAAATTTTGAGTTATTTAGTTCTTCAATTATACCGACGATATATACTAATATTATAAAGCGAAAGAGTTTGTTTGTTTGTTTGTTTAAACGCGGTAATCTCGGGAACCGCTGGTCCGATTTGAAAAATTCTTTCAGTGTTGGATAGTACATTTATCGAGGAAGGCTATAGGCTATATAACATCACGCTGCAACGAATAGAAGCGAAGCATCAGTGTAAAATGTTGCAAGAAACGAGGAAAAAAGTCACGCGCGCGAGCTTTAAATGAAAACGCTGCCTTATGCATGTGAGTTACAACAAAGTAATGTATGGAGAAATTGTTTGTTACCTATAGATCTTTAAAAAAGTCCGCGAGGCCATATGTCTATCTTTTAAGGAAAACCCGCTGTACCCATAAGAACGTCAACATAATTATCAAATTCAATAGGATGTTTTCAAAAGCTATTTATGTGTATATAGTACCATTTTTTATCAAATTAAATACCTTAGTTAGCTTACGCATTTAATATAGATAATAACTGCTCTTTACAGCATGCAATTTAAATGAATATCTTCGGAGATATGACGAAAAAAGAATTACGCGTGATAAAATAAAGTTTAACTGTTCGCTGAGCAACGAGAATTACGTTTCCCCGGTCATCTATCTATACTCCATTGTTTCGATGTATGGTTGAATGTATGAATGTTGAATGTATGAATGTGTGAATGTATGGATGTTTGTTGTTCTTTCACGTAAAGACGGATGGATTTTCGTGAAACTTTGCAATAATATAGCTTACATATCAGATTAACACATATGCAATAATTTATAAAGATACCACGTGTCACGGCGTCTTAGTGTGTGTAAAAGTCAGTATTGTACAGGTTGTTACGCTGCTCGATCCCCGACGGATCAGTGTTGAGTTGGTCTTTATAGGCGCCGGCGTCATCGTCGGCGTATGGTCGTTACGCTGCTCAAATCCCGACATATCGGTGCTGAGTTGGTTTTTATAGGCGTCGGCGTCGGCTTCGGCGTCGTCGTCGGCGCCGGCTTCGCCGACGCCTCCGTCGTATGGTCGTTACGTTGCTCAAATCCTGACGTATTGGTGCTGAGTTGGTTTTTATAGGCGTTGGCATCTACAGCGACGCAGGCGACGACGTCGGCGTCGGCGGCGGCTTCGGCGTCGTTGTCGGCGTCGGCTTCGGCGTCGGCGTCGTCGACGGCGTCGGCTTCGGCGTCGGCGTCGTCGTCAGCGTCGGCTTCGGCGTCGGCGTCGTCGTATGGACGTTACGTTGCTCAAACCCCGACGTATCGGTGCTGAGTTAGTTTTATAGGTGTTGGCATCGACAGTGGCGTCGGCGTCGGCGTCGGCGTCGGCGTCGGCGTATGGTCAATAAGCTCAAAAACTGCTAGACCGTTTTTTAAAATTCATTCACCATTTGAAAGCTACATTATCTGCGCTTAAAATAGGCTAGATTTTATTTTGGAAAAATTAGGGTTCCGTAAAATATTTGGATTTTCGGAAAAAAATCAACTAAAAGAGTTAACTATTTTGCTTACGCTGCTTAAACTTTAAAAGATAGAACAACAAAATATTCTAATTTTTCATTTATTTATGAGATTTATTTATTTCAAGGAAGACCAACAGCTTCTCAATAAATATGAACAAAAAACAAATATTCATCAGCAAGCGCATATGTCCTCACGGATAAAAAAATTAAGAGCCATGTTTATGGTATTATAAGGGTGGGTGTTTACTATTTATTATAAGTATGTATTTACAAAAGAAAAGTAGTTTATGTATTCTATCCGTATTCTGGTACCCATAACACAAGCATACGAGTATAAAGCTTACCTTGGGACTATAGGACATTGTGTGGAAAATTCTTATTTATATACGCTTTAATATAATGAAGTATTTTTATTTATTCATTTTAGACCATGCCAAATTTCAAGTAGGATAGTGGGAAGTAACCTGTAAATTTTGATTCCCTAGCGAAAGTGGAAAATACTCAAAAATGGCTGTAGTTCGGTTATATCTTCTGAATGCGTAGATCCAAATTATTGATTGTATCTTTTGCAGCAGGGGACCGCATAGAAACAAACATTTGGTATAAGTTTCAAATTAACAACTTCAGCCGTGGCTGAGTAAAAAAAAGATTAACGAGTGGATAGACAGACAGACGGACACCGTATTGAGAGTATAAGGGTTTGTACAAAGACCTAAAAAGGCATGATGAAGCTCTGAGATATCATTTACTAAAATGACATTGGGCCATGTGTGTTACTTCTTTAGAACTGTGCAAGAAAAGAGAACCACACTGACGATTTACTAATTAGCTGTAAAATGGCGTTATTGTTAGTTCATTTAATTTTTCGTTTCTTAATTCCACGCGTACGAAGTCGCGGGCACTGCTAGTAGATTAATAATTACTATTTACTGATTAAATTATTTATTAGGTTTATTAACACTTCCTAATTGGGAAGAACAAAACAAAGAACGTTGTGTGATCCTACTAATCTTACAAGTCTGAAAGTTTGTATGTGAAACATCCAATGATCCACTCATTGGATGTTTATTCCTTTTTCAAGCAAAAACTACTGAATAGATTGTAATGAAACTTTACAATAATGTAGCTAATACATTAGAATAACACATAGCCTACAATTTATTAAGATATTGTGTAAATTGTCCAAATAGGAGTGAAGCATCAAAGGCAAAAAAGTTGCAAAAATGAGGAGAATTGTCTAAATTCCACGCGTACGAAGTAGCGGGCAATAGCTAGTTGATTATATAATAGCCTTCAACGTTTTGAGAGGATCTTTGACTTGGAGTCAAAGATCCTTGGAATGTGCTTGTGGAATTTAGAAAATTTTCCCCATTTTTAGGGTTTCGTACAAACCCTTATAGGATCACTCCGGTGTCTGTCTGTCCGTCTGTCAAACTTTTTTTACTCAGCAACGGCTGTAGGTATTAACTTGAAACTCATACGATATGTAGATCTATGCAGTCCCTTGCTGCAAAATATACAGTCAACCTTTCACCTCTACGCATTTAAAAGATATAACCGAATTAACTAACGAATTAACCTTAAACTAGATTCTCAGTACGATGCAGTTGTGTGTGCAATTTATAGGCCGCCATCTACTAATAAAAATCTATTTATAAAGGAGCTAGGTGATCACGTCACTAAGTTTAGTTTAAAACAAAACTTCCTTCTTGTTGGGGATACTAACATTGATCTGAAAGTGACCTCGACACATAAAGATTCATACTTAGAAACACTTTGCGAACAGGGACTGTCATGTGGAATAACGGATTACACACGAATTGCTCCCAAAAACGACTTAATTACTAAATCGTGTATTGATCACATATTTGCCCGTTTCCCCACACTACATCCGTTCGCAGCGGCAATTAACATCGTACTGGCTGATCATCGCGGTATTATATTTACCTGCGTTGACGAATCGCTAAGCATGCCTAGGCGTATACAGGTTGATACGAAAAAATCAATTAACTATAAAACTTTCTATGGGGAACTTGAAAAAATCGAGTGGTCAAAAACTAAAAGTATGAAATCACCGGACGACATTTTAAACTACATTCATAAATCTTTTGCAAATGCACGTCAATCTGCAAGCGTAAAAGATATGTATAAATCAACCAACAGGAAAGTAAAGCAATTTAAATTACCATGGATCGATCACAATGTTGCTAGGCTCTGTGATAAAAGAGATAAAATATTCTCCGATTGGAAAAATAGTCGCAATGATTTAAAACTAAGATTAGAATATAACAAAATTCGCAATAAAATACATAAAATTTTAGAAAATAAAAAAAATAAATACTATATTCGATATATTAATGATAATTTCAAAAATGCCAAGAAGATTTATAAAATTATTAATCAGATGTTGGGAAGGGTGACACTATCTATAGATGCGGCTATACTTAGGGCTTTTGATTCGCAGGGAATATCTGTTAAGAGTATTGCAAATAACTTCGCAAATAGTTTAACTGGGGTAATCACATCGAGCGGGTTTGCGAAAAACTCAGACAATTCCTAGCAAATATGAAACTACTCGAAAAGCGCATCCCGTTCAAGGTGAAGCTTATACTGTACTACGCATTGGCGGAATCCTACATACAGTATGGTCTCAGCAGTTATGGCCGTACTTATAAAACATATCTCGATAATATATATAAACTACAACTCAAAATATTAAAAACATTAGTTTCACAAAATATAAAAAATCAATTTCATAACGACGAAATAGGCCTGTTTCAGCATTGTAAAATCCTACCAGTACACACCCAAGTGAACTATTTAATATTAAAAGAACAATTTTTTAACGAAACTTTATAAACAAATATCGATCATCCTGTATGTACACGTGCAGTTTCTGAGAATCGGCTTCGTACCCAGCGCGCTGTCAATGTGTACGGTGAGCGAACCGCCGCCTTTATCGTTCCTAGATTGATAAATAGCCTACCCTCAGAATTATGTAACAGTTTGTCGGTTAGAAATATTAAAAAGAAACTAAAACATTATTTCTTGAGTAATATATAACACACCTATATAATGCTATGAATTATTGTCGTAATCATGTACCTATTTTTTAAGTTGTGAATGAGGTATTAGAGTTATTGAATTGTTGTTACCATATTTATTATGTTATTTTATAATTTAGACTCTCAATAGCATAGGTCTAAACCTTAGTGGTTTTTTGTTGCTATTTTATGTAATATTTACTGTATATTTTGTAATAAATAAAAAAAAAAAAAAAAAAAATAAATCTATATAGTGCTGATTTAGGAAAAAATCCAAAAACTTATAATTTGTCATCACATCACAAGTAAAAAAGTGTTTATACTAATACCAAACTATGAAGTAGCTGAAATGTAGGCGAGTCCCTATATTTCAACTACAAAATTAAGTTGGTGAGTTGTTTTGAGTTTAATTAAATGATTATTTGAATGCAGTTACTTATGTTTATATGTCTAGTAGGTAAGGTACGAAACCCTAAGTGTGTGAGTTTATCTCGCTCTTGACAGGTTTTGGTTTTTAGTAAAATATGTTACAAAAATTTTCACCATTTTTGTAACATATTTTACTAATGCTTCGCTCTTATTAGACGCAGCGTGATGTTACATAGCCTATAACCTTCCTCAATAAATATTCTATCCAACACGGAACGAAAATTGCAAATCGTACCAGAGGTTCTTGAGATTAGCGCGTTCAAACAAAAATACTCTTCGGTTTTATAATGTTAGCAATAGTAGTATAGATTAGTAGATAGGTACGATTATTATTTACGAGGATCATTTCTGACGAGCCTCATGATCTAGTGGTTCATGTATCGCACTGCTGATCAAGAGGTCGCGGGTTCGATTCCCGCTTGGGACAAACATTTGTGTGATTTTTCTAATTGGCATTGTTCAAATTTTTTCAAAACTCTTATTTCAAAAACCATTTCGGGGAATAGAGTTTCTGATCATGATCCATTAGTTTTTTTCGGAAAATTTGCTATATTAAAGGTTATTTTTCCAAAAAAGCAAATTATCTCTATTTGCCCTTGAAATGAAGGATTTAAAATATTAAGGCGTTCTGAGGGATATACTACTCAGTGGTGGAGTTGAAATTGGTCTATTATATCAACTTGGCAACTTTGAAAAGATGTATTGCAATCTGTCTCAAGTCTATCAGGAAAAGTCAATACACAGATTGCGTACAACGATGACGTCACAACATAAAAAATAATATATTTAAGTATTTTTAAAAAATTCTATACAGTGAATATTTCTATAATATTGAAATTAGTTGCTTAAAAAATAGTCTATATTTTCTAAAAAAAATATAAAAACAGCAGCTCAAAAATTATGAACAATGCCAATTGTCATACAAATGTTTGTTCTGCGTCTGGGTGTTTCTATGTATTATAAGTATGTATTTACAAAAGAAAAGTAGTATAAGTATTCTATCCGTATTCTGGTACCCATAACACAAGCATATAAGCTTAGCTTAGGACCAGAAGACGTTGTGTGAAAAGTCCATGAATATTTATTATTTAATTATTTATTAATTGAGTAGATATATCCATTCATGGACTGTATAAACAAATCTACTTATATAACATGTTGTAAATAAATCTTAAAACAAAATCAGTCATTGTTTTTGATATCAATATTTTGCGACTCTACATGACTTGCGAATTGCGACTATCAGGGAATACATTTATTTTGCAACTTTATATGACTTGCAATAATGTTATTTCTATAACTATCAACATTATACAGCAGTTTTTTGAGACGCAATTATTTTGTTGTGATATATTAACCTTTTATCATTGGACAAAATAACTTAATAAAATGGAAAAATATTTGATTAAAAGGTGAAGTAAACATATTAAAATGATAACATTCTTATACATGCTAATTTTAGGTCTTCGAGTGCAAAACTGACTTGCATTTTAAGGTTTAACACTCTAATCTAACTTTTTTAAAGACAATTAACAATACAAAAGATGTCTATGCTAGGCAAATATTCCAATAATTAGTTTCCACAATTTTCAAATCCCGACAAACTTTACAAGGTATGTAAAGTATTATGTATAAGCCGGGCAAGCTTCACGTACAACACCAGCTTGGCTTAATATCTCTGTACAACTATCTTTCTTAATATATAGCTAGACGTAGTTACATTCAAGCTGTCAAGTCGTTCGTGGATTATTTTTTAAATTCTTTTAAGTTCATAGCTGTTAAGATTTTAAAATGCTTTTTGAACATAATATTCTACAACTCTTGCGCGACTCATTTGTTTAAATAAAACTACTTTTTACGGATTTAGACGCGTGTATTTGTTTTAAAATATTAGCCCGATGTTTCGGAGACTTTGCAGTCACCATGGTCACGGGTGAGACGTATAATTAAAATAACGTTATTATTTTATGTAGTCTGAGCATAATGAAATAATGTAATAGTTTATAGTAAAAATCTATCTTTATGGTAAATCTAAAATTAAAATCGATAGTGGGTAAACCCTATAATAACTGATGGTAGAGGACACTTTACAGCGCAGTCTCACCCGTGACCACGGTGACTGCAAAGTCTCCGAAACGTCGAGCGAAGATTTAAAGAAATTCACGCTTCCAAATCCGTAAATAGTAGTTTTATTAAATGTGCTATTTGAATTTAACTTCTTTAGAAAAAAAATTGATAAGAACGAATCGTGTAAAGGTATACTGTCACAAAATACTGAACCCTTCAAACTATGAAGTTAGTGAACGTAAAAGATGCGCAAGCACATCCTGATGCTGTATTTAGATGGTATGTTTGTTGATTATACCTCTTTAAGTTATGGTAGATCTATCAATGAATTAATGTAAAGGAATTTTTGAAAGTGATTTTAACCAACTTGCAGTAGTCTGATTGATCTGAAATTTTGCACACATATTAAGGGCCTATGACAATGCAATAATTTAAACAATTTTCAGGGTTTTCAGGCGTGGTATTTAATTTTTAAACTAAGTAGATTATTGTATAATTTGTTAAGGTATCGTGGTTTTAAATACCACAAAGTAGCCAGCAACAGCTAGTCAAATTATAAAAACAATAAACAGATACTACAGTATAATTTTATTAAAGGCCATATTGTTATTACGACTGATTTCTTTTTTATAGCGGATATAGATTTAAGAAGATAGAGACGATACTTGGTGTAATTTACGACCAAATACATATTATCTATGATGTAAAATAGTATCTAATCTTATTTATGTAATCCAGAAATGTTGCTGTTTATGTAAATTAACAGATAATACGCAATGCCCATTACATATCTATATTAATGTATCTCTTGTCTCTTCTTATCACCATTCGTTTGTCACGATGACATTGGAAATGAAGTGTTTTGTGTACTTAGTTATAATCATGCCTGTATAATCATAAACGGGTAGGTAGCAGTGAATTATTATTTACAGATTTGACAATGATGATACAGATGTGACAACTGCATTCCTTTTTTCCTGTGTCTTCCCGTCAGTTAAAGAGCATCGTAAAAATTTAGCTAAATATTTTGAGGAGGTCTAATATTTTCTGATGACTGAAAAATTACCGAAAGGTCAGACTAAATTTAAAGCCGTAAAAAGTGATTTTATTCTCCATCCTGTCTACTTTTTAGATAACCAAATGTCAGCACAATATTTTTTTTATGAAAATCTAACCCTAAAATACTCTCTTTGGACTCAGCTTATCTAAAATAGCAATTTCATTTTACAACATTTCAAATTTGAAACGTTGATTTCAATGTTATGTGCAGTTCCCATTTGCACACGAGCGAAGTACCACCAACAGCTTGTGTTAATGCCTTTATACAACTATCTTCTACAAATGTTTAAAACTAGCCATCCACGCAGAAAACTGTTATATTGTATTTTTTATTTTTAAAATCTTAGTAGCTTTGAGTAGGTACACTTTTTACGGATTTATTCGTGTAAGTATATTTTATGTAGAATTTGAAGGGTTTTATTTGAATAAATAAGTCAAAGTCAAAGTCAAAGTCAAAATATTTTATTTCATGTTGGCATGTTTTACAAGCTCTTTTGAAACGTCAGAAACTAGGTCTGTTCCAAACGCGAATCCTATGGAGAAGAACAGACAAGAAACTCCATGGATTTTTTTTTTCATTTCCTTCAATTTTTTTTTTCAATAATGTACCCAGCGGTGGTATATTTATGGTCAGAAAAAACAAGCAACAATGTACTATTAGATACGCTTAAACCGTAAAATAGGGTAGTCACGAGTATGACCTTGTTTCTCTTATATTTTTGGCCAATTTTAAATAAAATAATGTCGGAAATTTTATGTAAATAAAATATAAATACTGGGAAATAACCATTAAAACGCTTCAGTTCGATTCTTGAGTTATTTATTCAATTTCAAATGGCTTGGAAGTGATTGATGTGTATCGAGTTGAGTAAAAACTGGAAATATATCAATTCATTGAACCAGCGTCATTGATATTTTAAAAGTGCACTTTAAATTTTTTCTATCGTTTAATGCTAATAATGCAATTAAAACTGATAGAGTAAAGAGTTTGTGAATAACGAGACACGGCAAGACAGTTGCTCCTTCTCTTCCTTTCAGAACACAGATTTTTCATGTTCTTCTCTCCCCTTCTGGGCCTTGGTATTGTGTCTTAAGCCTGGCCATGACCCGATAACATCTGTTACTAGGGGTCCGACGTAAGCCCTAGCATCGCGTGATGGCCTCTCATCAAAAAATTTGCCATATTAGAAGGCACCGACCCGCTGCGCGTGGCATCCTCTACAGGCAAGGGTGCCGGATATTGCGCGTCGACAACCCCTAGCCGGGGCCCTACTCAAAGCGCGACCAGAGCACTCACGCTCCCGCATTGCATCTCTCTTTGCAGGAGGCGACCCGACACGTTCGCATTCAGATTTATTTTATTCTTTTCTATCTTTTTTTAAATTTTACCTAACGGAGACAATAAACTATACGTTATTGATATTGGTTAATGATCCATCATTAATCCTTGATTACGTTTCACTCTATCGTTCTATTATATTTGTAGTTATGTATATATGTATGTGTCTATCTTATGTATTATAATTATGTATAAGTTTAAGTATTTATTTAGCAACTTATGTAGTTTTCGTATTGAAATTTTCGTGAGTTTGAGTCATATTAGAAATACTATATTACCGGCTAAACACAGTTTTGGGATCGAAGATGTCGACCAGTGTCAGGACGAGTGCGCAGCGGCGTCTGTGACCTTCCAGCGTGCACTGCGGGCGACAGCTCGTACAGCCCGCTGCGACAGTGCGGGGGGGAGGTATCTGCACTGCTGATGTTCACCGATCCAGGTGATGAGTGGTCGATGACACAAGGTGATAGTTATCTTGCTGTCAGCAATCACTACGTCCTGGTTAGCGCGAGTACCATCGCAAACACTGCTTACTGTGTCGCTCTCTAGATCAACCACTTTCAATTTTGAGGTCGCATTAAGAGCAGGTATCCAAGAAGGAGATAGCGTCCACCCAACATCTCTGTTCATGTTCGGATATCGACGAATTTCTATGGACTCGCGTATTTTACGAGGTACTAGAAACTTTTCTCTTGCTAATAATGAGGCTTTGTCGAATCGGATATAATGATTTATATCCGTGAGATGTGCGTATTGCGCCAGAGCTGATACGTTCGTGTCATTGTTCATAATGCCCCTTATGTGTTCCGTTAATCTAGTAGCTATATTGCGTCGAGTCTCTCCGATGTAACTCTTGCCACAGTCGCACGGTACTCTGTACACTCCTGGCACATTGAGGTGGTCTCTGTCCTTTGGTGACTGTAATAATTGTCTGATTTGACCAGGTGCACGGAAGAACGTTCTGATGTCAAACTTGCGTCGCAACCGGTAACCAATTTTGTCCGTTATTCCTCTTACGAAGGGTAAGTATGTTGGTGAACGATCCACCTTAGTTGGTCTCTTATGCTCACTCGGATTTGTCCATCGGCAACATTGTCTCCAACTGTAGCCATTGTCCTCTAGTACGCCCTTGACGTACTCAAGTTCTCCTATCACCCACTCAGGGTTGCACAGTCTAAGGGCACGGTTTATTAGAGACCGTGGTACTGAGGACAGGTGTGCAGGATGATGGTTGGGAGCTAGCATGAAGATATCGATCCGTATGTGTAGGTTTGCGATAAATCGTATGCGTCAGTCGTCCAGTCCATCTTCGATCCCAAAACTGTGAGTGTTAGCCGGTAATATAGTATTTCTAATACTTATGTAGTTTTAATACTATTAGTACACCACTTATAACTAATCTTCAATCTTAAAATTCCATCCCAAGGTTGTCTGTAAGAGATTACAAATAGTGATAAGACCGCCTTTTGTACCATATAAAAAGAATGTGGTGTCGTGGGACACCAGGTAGGAACGAAGTTCCTTCGGCTAATGTAGAATCGACACAATTTGCAGAAAAAGAAAGAAAGAGAAAGGTATTATACACTACTCGTCTGTGTATGCGACTGTCGCGCCTGCGCACGTCTCATTTAACGGTTTTTTTCCACGCATTTTTCTTACGGTTTTACTATCACATTTTTTTCTGTTCGGTCACGCAGCGAAATCCCTATCCCCTACAAGCCTGCCGTAAGGAACTTCGTTCCAATAAAATTGTTAGCACTGTTAATCTTTTGTAAAATTTTGGTGTACAATAAAGAGTATTGATTTGATTTGATTTGATTACACTATTTAAATATTACTTTGGGATCAACTCTTGGGAACCATCATTACCTAATATAAAGAGCACTACAAAGCTCATTATAATCACATTATAAGCTAAAGTCAATATTTGTCTACCCTAAGTAAAGTAACTGTCTACATTAAGTCATATTAATTATAGACGTAAATGTGACACATTAATTATTATCATGATAAAATTCAAGTATGTCCTGAGTAAACTCATTCGTCTTCCATTCACAAAGGCTGTCTTAATTATACCATTACTTGTATATGAGCGCTCGACATGTTTACATTCTAGTGATGGGCTATGTTGTAGATTTCGGTATGGGTTATTATCGATCTATTAAAAATATTGGTTTGTCCTATCCAGAGGAGGTATTTATAAATATTTTACGTTATTTAATAGTATTGTAATTAAGTAACTAAAGTTGTAACAAATTTAATATTAAATTATAATGAATGAATGAATGATTGATTTTGCACAAACGTTGAATAAATACTAGTGACACATAATTGGATTTCCTTTACATTTTACCAGTATTTGGTATGCAAAATCAATATGTTTAAAAAAAAATTACATCAATAAAAGTAAACAAGTAAATAACAAAAATATAAAAATTTGAAATGTCAAAGCTGACAACAGTACCTTTGCTGAAGTTACCGTTGAACCTAGGTGTAGGTGCAGCGTAGAAAGAAAAAATAATACTAATAAAATAATTAATAAATATTCAGGACATTTCACACAACGGCCACTGGTCCCAAAGTAAGCTATATTTCTATGCTTGTGTTATGGGTACCAGAATACGGATAGACTACAAATACTACTTTTCTTTTATAAATACATACTTGTAATACATAGAAAACACCCAGACGCAGTACAAACACGCAGTACGAACGCAGTAAAAATACGTGGTGAATTTACTCTTCGTTTAACAGTTATCATAAAAACCAGCGATAACAATTGGTATTTGGTTTGTATTATTCCATATCTCTCTCTCTCCAGCCCATTAACATCCCACTGTTGGGCACAGGCCTCCTCCACTTTGGGAGGGGTTATGGTCTAATATGCCACACTGACCAGTCGTAGGGTTTATTTTCGACTTTTTCGTCTCTCACAGAGAATTTCCGTCCAAACACGGACAGTTAAAAATCCAGAATAAACAATATTAAACTGGTATAAAAAATAAATATAATCAGTTTAAAGTAACATCATTATCTTTGAGCACTAATTTACATAGACAAGTAAACAGGAGCGACTTGGTATATCTGAACCGAAACTTGGTACCCACACGTGCATAGTTTAACACTAATATACTATCATAATGGATATACCTACAGACTTGGCAAGCAATAAACTATGTTTACACCTATTATTCTCCGTGTGGTGACGGATTAAGAATACAAGTGTCACCACCCCAACTCCTCCCAAGGGTGCTGGAAAAGTCAGCTAAGGGATATTGCACACAGATAACATCCTCTGTAAGAGACGGAAAACTCGAAAATAAGCCCTGTGCCAACACGCCTGGTCAGCTCGACACAGTGGACCATAATCCCTCCCAAAGTGGAGGAGGCCCGTGTCCAACAGTGGGACGTAAATGGGCTGAAGAGAGGGAGAGAGATACCTACTATAATATTATCTAAATGTCGGCCTAAAAATGAAATCAAATTAAAAAAAAATCCGTAAAAAGTGGTTTCATTTAAATTATGTTTGTACTAGCTAATACAACGCATGCAATCTAATGCTCGCGGTTTTACCAGCATCTATAGTTACGGAATAGTTACTGCTCGGCTCCTTGCCTTTTAGCGTGGTGATAGCCTATGTGTTATTCGGATCCTGTGTTCGGATCTATAAATACATCACCATCATTCTCCTGCCATTCTCTTGCTATTATGGGTTAGTGCAACATGACTTTTGGTTCACGTTCACCTTCTGGCTGATTTTGACGTTAACCCTCCTCTGGTACATGTACAGATGTCATGCAACGTGGTTCCCTAGGCCGGTTTTTATGACGTCCGTGGGCAATACTTGGAGAGGTGATACTTGTATTCTTTTTATCCGTCCCACGGACATTCTTATCTATATATCGTCATTCTGATCTATAAGCACAACAATCAATAATACAATTGTATAGTTGTACTTTACCACGTCTGGGTGTTTCTTATGTAAGTATATATTTAAGTATGTATTTAAAAAAAAAAGTAGTTTATGTATTTTATCCATATTCTGATACCTATAACACATGAACTTAGTTTGGGGCCAGAGGACGTTGGGTGAAATGTTCATGACTGTACTTTAATTTATTACTTATATTTATAATATATTTATACATAACAAAGAAAAATAGCTGCTGAAGCTACATGATATTATTAAATTTTTTCTTACTTATATTACGATTTAATTAAAAAAGTAGACCTATGGATAAATATGGTTACAAACAACGTTACTTACACAATGTATCACGTAAAGCTTTTATGCAGCACAAACTTTTTCAATTAAAGCTTTATTGCTTCTCACTTTATATAGAGGCTATTTTATAAGACAGGAGAGAATAAAGGTATTGGAATTATGTTCTTAAAATTCTTAACAATATACAGTTTATACTCGAACCATTATCCATCATCCGGTTTCTCACAGAACGCTACATAGTGACGTGTATTTTATATAAGAACTAGCTGTCCCGGCAAACGTTGTTTTGCAATACTAAAAAAAAAGTTTGAAAAATAGATGTTAGCCGATGCTCAGACCTGCTGAATGTGCATACAAAATTTCATAAGAATCGGTCTAGCCGTTTTGGAGGAGTACGGTAACTAACACTGTGACACGTGAATTTTATATATTAGATTTAATTACGAAGGCATTTGATTTATGCACCACTAAATAAATACATTTAATTACTGCATTTTAACCGACTTTAGCACACCTATAGTAGGTCTTTTTAGGGTTCTGTACCCAAAGGGTAAAAACAGGACCCTATTACTGAGACTTCGCTGTCCGTCCGTCCGTCTGTCACCAGGCTGTATCTCAAGAACGGTGATAGCTAGAGAGTTGAAATTTTCACAGATGATGTATTTCTATTGCCGCTATAACAACCCTTGTACGGAACCCTTCGTGCGCGAGTCCGACTCGCACTTGACCAATTTTTTTAAACCATGTAGAACGGTTATTTAGAAAGGCTCGAGCTGCCGGGAGTGTGAACGCGCTGGCGACTTTTTGCCTACCCGCAGGGATCCGTGCAAGGATCGTAGTCGCGGAGTAGCCGGCGGCCCTCCTCGACAAGGTGGTGACGCGCGGCGGGTCGCAATAAACCCGCCGCGCCGGTCGTGGAAGGCCACATTAGGATGACGAGGGGGCCTAATGCTCCTCGTGTCATGGTAGAGCTCAAGATACTACCATGGCTGGGAAGGGCTCACGGCGGCACAAGAAAGAAACTAAAAATGCTCTGCCAGCTTGTTATGGCTCGATGTGCATACAAAAATATGGTCGAAGGTAAAGTACAATTTACTTTTAACATTTAAAATATTGTGTATTACGCCATCTATTGAGTGCGAAATACTTAAAAAGCATACCAAGTCAATTTTGGAAAATAAATAGTTTAAAATTTTAGTAGAAACATTTTTAAAATATTAGCATATAAATAGAGGAAGTTCGTAAGAAGTTCTCGGTTTTCATCGCTCACAGTCCCCAAACACATTCCATTCTAAATTGAGAATCACCGTTTGCGTTGTCGCTCGGTTAAGCAGGCATGTTGGCAGGCAAAGGGTTGATTGAAAAATTTTTGTGCGTTCCACGAAATAGAGAAATTCTTAACCTTTCACATGTTCTAGATGGAAAACAGGTATTTTATACAAAACTTCGATTTATATACATAGAAGTAACTTAGTGACGAATGTATTTATTCAATCTTCTTGCTACAGTCAGTAAATACAAACTCAATGCTAAAAGGCATTCTGTCCCAATCTATAGCAGGAATAAGTTTTAAAGATATCATTTTTGACCATCTAAATACGTGTCGACCGATTTTAATTTTTTTTCCACAATTTATCTGGTCTTTGAAGACCCAATCTTTTATATAAATTACTATCTAGCCTACAAAGGCTTATAAGTAATTTTAAATTAACAGGAAAGCTGAGCTGTTGTTGATTTGTAATAGCCAGTTAAGTTTTCTTTCTCTTGAGTTATTTATTTTATTTACCTTTTTGCTATTTTCTTTATGTTTTGAATTTTTTTTGTTCATTTTTCATTCTGATTTATATCAATTCATTTTCTTTCTTTTTCTAAATGGATTACTTATTGATTAAGAATGTGACCAATTTAATTATGCTTTTTTAAAATATTTGGTTAGTACTGTAAAGGTCGTGATCATTGAATATAACCTATTCAATGATACAGGCCACAATGGTTTATTTTTTAAAAATTGGTCATGTGCGAGTCGGACTCGCGCACGAAGGGTTCCGTACCATTATCTATGTAACATAAGGCATCGTTATTAGTATCGAGCAAGAAACGGTAAAAAAATCATGTTTGTTGTATGGGAGCCCCCCTTAAATCTTTATTTTATTTTATTTTTAGTATTTGTTGTTATAGCGGCAATAGAAATACATCATCTGTGAAAATTTCAACTGTCTAGCTATCACCGTTCTTGAGATACAGCCTGGTGACAGACGGACGGACGGACGGACGTACAGCGAAGTCTCAGTAATAGGGTCCCGTTTTTACCCTTTGGGTATGGAACCCTAAAAAGCAATGAAAATTTTAAAAAATGAATAAAAAAGAAAAGTGGATTGGGGATTCGAGAGGACATGGAAGAGGATGAAAAAATAGATATGGTGAAACAAATATGAATTTAAAAAGAATACAATTATTTATAAAGCCTTAAATGTTTTTATTTTGTAAATGTAACAAGTCCTAGAAGGGAAATAAATGAATTGTTCTGCAAGAAGAAGGTTTATGTGAAGCAGAGGCTTCATAATTTGGTGGAGATGTAAAGGTGGTGATCATTGAATATAACCTATTCAATGATACATATGGTTTATTATTTAAAAAAGTAATAAAAATTTTTAAAAAGGGGATTGTGGATTCGAGAGGACATTGAAAAGATGAAAAAAAATAATAGATATTGTGAAACAAATATGAATTTAAAAAGAATACAATTATTTATAAAGCCTTAAATGTTTTTATTTTGTAAATGTAACAAGTCCTAGAAGGGAAATAAATGAATTGTTCTGCAAGAAGAAGGTTTATGTGAAGCAGAGGCTTCACAGTACCTACCTACCTATTTAGAAGGAGAATTTTTTCTAGGAATACATACTAATGTTTAGTTGCTCATTCTAATTATGTAGTTAAGTCAACGGGACCTATTCTGATCTGTAGAATTATCTAATTATAATGTACAAGAAATCTGTACTTGATATTTGTCATAGATACTTTTGTATATTTTTTTTTACGTGGGTAATGCATTTACGCATTTCATGTGGGACTCTCGGGTCAGAAACGGACCCGGACTACCCACTAAACCCCACGGTGTTCCACCTCGCCCTTAGCCGGGCCATGGTAGTCACTCAGGTATTACCATGACCAGATTCTTCTATATTGCCACTAGCTTTTACCCACGACTGGAATAAAGAAACTAAGCCTTATAGCCTTCAGTATACTTACATAAATAATAAATAATCAAATCGAAATTCGAATCACTCTACCTATACAACGTGTTTCAGAAAGGTGTAGTCATATTTGACCACCGTTACACATGGCCAGTGACTAGGCACTAGGCATGGATGAAATTACAAATACTTACTAGTTATATTATGACTTTTATGTGTTCATAAAAGTTTAATTAATTTATTAAATTAATCGATCTTCTTTAAATACAACACTACTATGAGGTCATCTTTTATCGTAAGGTTCAATCGCATTCAATAAACCGTAAACATCTCGTAATTGATGCGTTTCTGGTAGTTATTTAATAGTAGACAATAAACAAAAAAAAACTTACCAACTGTATTTTTCTATGTGTGTATGTAATCGGCGGAGGCCCTTAAGCGGCGTAAATATAGTAATCTTTCTGCGGATTATTTGTTTGAGCCGTTTGGGGTCGAGACGCTTTGATCATTGGGCCCAAGTGCGCAGTCTCTTTATAAAGATCTTTCTAAGTGACTGGTCGACGTTTCACGTGACCAAAAGGCTGGCCCGCATTTAGCAATTCGTATAAGCATTGCTATACAAAGAGCACGTTTCCCAATGACTGCGATGCGGATGAATTTTTTGATACCTAATTTTAAGTTACCCCCCTGTTTTTCCCCTGTTTTATAATAAATGTGTATTTACGTTATAATTAATTATGTAAAAATTGAATAAATTATTTAATAAAAATTGTAACTGTAATATATAAGGCCTATCTAATGCAACTTTAAATTATTACTACACCTTTCTGCAACACGTTGTATAAAAAATTGGTCAAGTGCGAGTTGGACTCGCGCATGAAGGGTTCCGTACCATTATCTATGCAACATAAGGCAACGTTATTAGTATCGAGCAAGAAACGGTAAAAAAATCATGTTTGTTGTATGGGAGCCCCCCTTAAATATTTATTTTATTTTATTTTTAGTATTTGTTGTTATAGCGGCAATAGAAATACATCATCTGTGAAAATTTCAACTGTCTAGCTATCACCGTTCTTGAGATACAGCCTGGTGACAGACGGACGGACGGACGGTCGGACAGCGAAGTCTCAGTAATAGGGTCCCGTTTTTACCCTTTGGGTACGGAACCCTAAAAACTGCATCAAAATCTGTTGCGTTGTTATAAAAATTTAATCACATAGAAAAAGCGACTTTGTTTTATAGAAAGAGAAAGAAAGAATTCATCAAAAAATCACAGAATTTAAACCCCAGCACTCACAAACAATATTTCAATTGATATCTAAAAGTAAAGAAAAGATAACCGTCGTTCCCAATAAAGTTATAATCGATTTGATTGCAAATCGATGGTGATCTGAACGCAATGCCAATTTTGTAATCGAATAGCGAAAGTCAGATGCTTGGAATTTCTTTTCCTTACAACGACTTATCTTTTATCTTTTCTTACTGACAATGGCGGGAAACAATGTTTTCTAACTGTTCAAATTGATTTTTCCTTTCAAATTATTTTTAAAGACTTTGTTATTAAAATATGGATTCGAGAAATATTTTGCAATGTTCACGTAATTGGTGCCATTGGTGGCCTCGTGGCAAAATAATTAATTGTATTGCAAACACAGTTAGTTAGTATTACGTCAGAGTGTTTCCCACTTATTATGTTGTACTAGCTGCTGCACACGGTTTCGTCCATTTGAACTCAGATTTTAGAAAATATATTATAGCACATAGCACTATTGGAAGACCATTTCGTCCTATTACTGAAATTTTTTTGGATCGGAAAACCACTTTTGGAGATAGATATTAATCTTATATATAAAATTCACGTGTCACAGTGTTAGTTACCGTACTCCTCCGAAACGGCTTGACCGATTTTTATGAAATTTTACATGCGTATTCAGTAGGACTGAGAATAGGCTAACATCTATTTTTCACTTTTTTTTAGTATGGCAAAACAACGTTTGCCGGGACAGCTAGTCTTCTAATATATAAAATTCACGTGTCACAGTGTTAGTTACCGTACTCCTCCGAAACGGCTTGACCGATTCTTCTCAAATTTTGCATACATAATCAGTAGGTCTGAGAATCGGCCAACATCTATTTTTCAAACCATTTTTTTTTTAGTATGGCAAAACAACGTTTGCCGGAACAGCTAGTATATATATATAATTAAAAGAACTAAATTAACCGTAAGTAGATACTTGTGTGGTGACGGGTTAAAAATACAAGTGTCATTACCCAGTTTTCCTTCCGAGTCTGCTTTAAAAGCCAGATCAGGAATATTGTACACAGATATCATCTTCTGCGAGAGACGGAAAACTAGATAACAAACCCTGTGCCAATCCCTCCCAAAGTCGAGGGACATTTTTGGAGGGATTATGGACTCTGAGCCGCGTTAACCAGATGTTTATCCAATAGCGGGATATTAGTGGGCTGGAGAGAGAGAGAGCGAGAGAGAACACTTCCTGTCAAATTTTTATTTTTTTTAATTTATTTATTTGTAACAAAACAAAACAACTTAAACAACTTTAACAAACTTTTGTTACTTCACAAAAGTTATTGCATATTAACAATTTAATGCACGGTAATGACTGCTATAGTTAAAAACTGTGTTGCAGTCATTAACGCCCACCTTCGAAACGTTTACAATTTGTTGAATTTAGTTATCTATACATATAATAATTACTAATATAATTACATATAGCAACAACACTTTCTTACTATTGTGTGTTTATGATAGTGTGTATGTGTGTGTGTGTATGTGTTTGCAAATAGTTAATCTTTTACAAGCAGCTCAACTTCATTATAACCAAGACCCTGAAACCATTTTAGTATTTGTTCTCGACATTTTTTAACATACAACATCAACATTATATCTGATTATATAACATTTTTATCTGACTATTTGACGGGCTTCGTGGCGTAGTGGTTCATGTAATGGACTGCCGTTCACAAGGTCGCGGGTTCGAACCCGCTTGGGACAATCATTTGTGTGATATCCATAAATGTCATACAAATGTTTGTACTACGTCTGGGTGTTTCTATGTATTATAAGTATGTATTTACAAAAGAAAAGTAGTATATGTATTCTATCCGTATTCTGGTACCCATAACACAAGCATATAAGCTTAGCTTGGGACCAGAGGACGTTGTGTGAAATGTCCGTGAATATTTATTATTATTATTATTATTTATTATCTTGTTATACAGGATTGGGCTCAAAAATCGAAATTGTCATAAGTAGACCAGATACTCCCCGAAACGAATGAGAAGTGTTAATAGAGTAGTGACCTTAATGGTTTATGAAGACCATGATTACAAAATTGAAAACCGGTCAAGTACGAGTTAAACTTACCGTTATTATCATAATAAAATTATTATTATATATTGTATGCATTGTATAACATTAAGCTTCTAACTGTTGACTTTATTGTATAATTTATTTGACTTTTGTTAAAAAAAATTATCATTAGTGTTTATATTTCGTACGCCATATTTTGGCAGGACATAGCGGAAATTATATTGTTATTTAATACCATATTTATACCTATGTACACAAATTTGATTTGATTATTATATTCGTCATATCGACCCCAAATGACACACAAGGGACCCCATACCATGGGATAAGATGATGAGTATTTCTACATTAATTTATAAATTTTTTGCATTTGTCTTGCTATACTTTTACTAATAAACTAAATTATAGTGGAAAAAATGATAAACATGAGCGGGACTTGAACCCACGACCTCGGAATACCGTTCCGTTCCTCTCCCATCTGAGCTATCATGGTTCCCGCATATGTTTACCAAATCTTCCACTGTAATCTTCTCAATGTGAGTTAAACATCGTGTGATGTTTTCTGTAAAACGCCATCTATTGAGCGGTTTGCACCAACTTGATCAATCGATCACTTAGTATTCTTTACAGAACACAATTGGACCGAAATAATGACTGTACATGTATTTCTACATCAATTTATAAATTTTTGCAATTGACATGCTATGCTTTTACTAAATAAACTAAATTATAGTGGGAAAACATTTCCGAGGTCGTGGGTTTAAGTCCCGCTCATGTTTATCATTTTCCACTATAATTTGGTTTATTTATGATGAGTATTTGTTTTAGTAGCACCAATCTTTAAACACAAACTAAATTTTCAGCTCTTTACATATCACCGTTTCAGAGATACAGCCTGGTGACAGAGGGAGGAGGTCAGACGGATAGCAAACTGACAGTATGTCCTATTTTATTTACTATTTATTCTTTATTGTACACCATACATATTGTCTTAAAATTAACTTATACAAAAAAAAATCAAGTACAATGGGTGGCCTTATCGCTTAAAGCGATTTCTTCCAGGCAACCTGAGAATTATTAAGGAGTAAGTGGTAGCTGTAGGTGCACCTTTATACCTAATATACACTACTAAATATTATACTAACAATAAACATACACATATACTTTTTATATACACATACACACAATTACATGATAGATAAATTTAATAGGTACTAAAATAAAAATAATAAATAAGTTATAATGGTGCAGTTACATAATGAAATATATAGAACAACTAGCTGACCCGGCAAACGTTGTTTTGCCATACTAAAAAAAAATGGTTTGAAAAATAGATGTTGGCCGATTCTCAGACCTAGAGGATATGTACACAAAATTTCAGGAAAATCGGTCGAGCCTTTTCGGAGGAGTACGGTAACTAACACTGTGACACGGGAATTTTATATATAAGATATGTAGAATTACGTAGAAATCTCCAGATAATGTTCCTTTAGCAATAACTTAAAAGATTTTAAAGTCTTAGCCTGACGAATAGCTAAGGGCAAAGCATTCCACAATTGCGTAGCTGTGATGGTAAACGACTTGTGAAAGAATGATGTGGAATGCTGTGACATCTTCAGTCGCAGCCTGTATGACGACCTAACACTTCGGTCTATGGTAGCATCTAAATATTCGAAGCGTGACTTAAGATAGGGAGGGTATGAGGGAAAATATTATAAAGCAGATGGAGCATTTTACTTTTTGACATGAAATCTTAAAAAATGAATAAAATTTTTAATATAAAAGAGAACTTCTAAATGGCAGAACAAATTTTCTGACACAAAGATAAGAACACTTCTACAAAATTATTCCTTCATCTTCAATTTCGTTGAACCAAACAAAGGACCATTTTCCATTTTTCAAAGACAGCTCAAGAGTGAGAAACTAATGAAGGAATTAATTATGCGTTGATGATCTCACAGGAGACTGTGGAATTTGAATTAATCTTCGTGCTTTTTAACACGCTTATATTAGCTCGGTACGTACCTATCAATGTATTAATCTATGTAACGGGATGAAAGTGATTTTCATCTACTTGCAGTAGTCGATTGATTTGAAATTTAATATATACAATAAATGTGCTTTTTAAGCGTGTTTTTAGACTTTGGCTTTTAGACTTGTGTTTTAAGGGCCTACATCAATATTATCGTCGACATGTACATATTAACACAGCTAGTAGGTATAGAAAATGAAGAATTAGGGATATTTTTTTTGTTTACTCAAAATCTACTAAATATATTTTAGTTCTGATTTACGTGTTTCTATATATAATAGTTACTTATGTTTTTAAAGTTATTTCATTAGTTAATACGCGATAATAGACCGATAAATGAAAAAAATAAAAAATTAGAGAGGTTGTTTCGCTAAGATTTTCTATCGAGAAAACTTTATTCAATCGCGTTTCTGAGTTTATGCGATCCTAGATCATATATTGAAAAAACATATACTTAAAAATTAGAGCTCTAACCATTCAATCTAAAGAAACAATGAAAACTTCGTACGTAGAAAAAAGCACGAAGCTATTTTGGTATCCTCTTAAAGCTAGTTTGGCTAGCAGAATTGGCACCTTTAGCTTGCCTTTAGTGTTCAGACATTAACATCAGTTTAATGTTATTTATTGAAAATACGATCAAACAGTATTTTGACGGGCTTCCTGGTCTAATGGTTCATGTAACGGACTGCCATTCACGAGGTCGCGGGTTCGATTCCCGCTCGAGACAATAATTTGTGTGATATTTATAAATGTCAAACTAATGTTTTTACTGCGTCTGGGTGTTTCTATGTATTATAAGTATATTTAGAAAAGAAAGTAGTATATGTATTCTATCCGTATTCTGGTACCCATAATACAAGCATATAAGCTTAGCTTGGGACCAGAGGACGTTGTGTGAAATGTCCGTGAATATTTATTATTGTTATTATTTATTATAGTGTATAGATTTACAAATGAGTTAGAATGCAAGTGTCATCACTCTACTTCTTCTCCAGGGTGTTGCAAGACGCAGCTAAATAAATCAATAAAATATTCATGGACATTTACGTCCTCTGGTCCCTAGCTAAGCTTATATGCTTGTGTTATGTTATGCTTAAGGATATTTACAAAAAAAAGTAGTATATGTATTCTATCCGTATTCCCGGTACCCATAACACAAGCATATAGCTTAGCTTGGAACGAACATTTCACACAACGTCCTCTGCGTTGTGTGAAATGTCCATGAATATTTATTATTACTGTTACGTGCTAGGGTTCGAAGGATTTGGAGAGAAAGACCTGCTGACTCCTTTAGAAGACTTTATTCACTAGCACTAGTTACACACTAAGCACTAGGTCCAAACACTAAGCACTAACAATGTCCTAGATCGTAGCCAAGTTGTAGGTTTCACTGGTATCACTCTTGATCACTTGTTTTCGCTCTCGAAGTCGCCTTTATCGTAGCTCGAACTGAACTGCCCGGGCTCGCCTCCCTGCCGCTATTTATATGCGCCGAGACGAGTTCCAGACTATTCCAGAATGTTCCCGACTGTGCGCGAATGTGATCGCCCGGAACGAATGTTTCTGGAAAGTTCGTGCATGTACGGTAGTTCCTCTAACGCCATCTAGTACCTAATAGGGGTTTCACTCTGTTCGGTCCTTTAATTGGTTTTACTAGTTGCTGCTAGATGGCGCTAGCTCCTTTGTGTTTTGTGTGTTCGTAACATTACTTTAATATTATTATAAGCAGTTCAAGCAGTATAAGCAGTTACTGTGAGAAACAGAAAACTCGAAATTAAAACCTATGCCAACACGCCTGTTCAGTGCGCCACAGTGGACCAAAAGCTCTTCTAAAGTGGAGGAGGCCCGTGCCCACTGAGACATTATTGGGTTGGAGAGAGAGATGAAAAAAATTTTTTTTTTTACCAAATTTCTTGGAATATATTTTACAAATAAATTCGTTACAACAAAACATTTCAAGATTAGAGGGTATACAAAAACGGTCAAGTACGAGTCGAACTTGCATATAAAGGGTTCTGTATTGTAAATATGACGAAGATAATCGAATAATAAAGATAAGATAATAAAATAATAATATATTTGAATTTAGTATATAATTTAAGTTTGTATTGTGTAAATAAGTTGAAATTGAGGCATTCTATTTCTTTTTTTAGTTTATTGTAAAATAGCACCTGCCCCAAATTGTCTCTGCACCGACGTTGGTTGACTGGTAGAAAATACCATTGCCGGTATTAAGTCCGCCATTGTATTATTAAAGTGCATGAAGTTTTAAAATAAATAAATAAAAAATAATCGAGATAAGGGCAAGAGAATGATGATGATGATGATGAAAATTTTGTAGTATCAACAGATGCCTCTCCTTTTCTCACCAGCCCATTTACGTCCCACTGTTGGGCACGGGCCTCCTCCACTTTGGGAGGGATTATGATCTACAGTGCCGCGCTGACCAGGCGAATTTGCACAGGGTTGAGTTCGTGTTTTCCGTCTCTCACAGTAAGCTTGTTCTTACAGCACTGGGAAAGAAATGAGATAGTGACACTTTAATCTTACACCCGTATTCACAAACAATATTTACTTAAGTAAGTACTTAACTGCCGCACTCAGAGACATTTAATGGTTACTTAAGGAGCTCTTTAGTATTGATTTAAAAAAGTAAAAGTTAAGTTAAAACTTTTTTAAATCAATACTAAAGAGCTCCTTAAGTAACCATTAAATGTCTCTGAGTGCGGCAGATTAAGGGACCCTAATAAACCGTTATCTGACTCTGACTGCCGCACTCAGAGACATTTAATGGTTACTTAGGGAGCTCTTTAGTATTGATTTAAAAAAGTAAAAGTTAAGTTAAAACTTTTTTAAATCAATACTAAAGAGCTCCTTAAGTAACCATTAAATGTCTCTGAGTGCGGCAGTCAGAGTGAACTTTTTTAAATCAATACTAAAGAGCTCCTTAAGTAACCATTAAATGTCTCTGAGTGCGGCAGTAAGTGTTGATGCACTATGCAAAGGGTAACACTTCTCAGTGCGTTCCGTTCATCGAGCCTTTGTATTCATAGACAAAACTTAGCTATGCGTTCAGTTTAACAAACGCATAGTGCGATTCACCTCTTAAGTATTGTTTGTGAAATGATTTTGCTACCCCTGTGCGTCCATGCCTACTATGAGACCTCACAGTAATGTTTGTGAATACGGCTGTAAATCCGTCACCACAGGGACCAACAGATATACACCATCTGTGAAAATTTCAACTCTCTATCACCGTTCCAGAGATATAGCCCGATGACGGACAGACGGACAGTAAAGTAACAGTAACAGGGTTTTAATTTACCTTTTGATACGTAACTCTAAAATCAAATCATTTAATATTGAAGACTCCATATATTTATATCAAAATTCTCATATAAACGTTTGCCATTTTCTTTTTATCACAGTACTAATCCAGCTTATACGTGAATGTATAAGTCAAGATTCTTTGCCAAAGAAAATCTCTCATATATGTACAAGACTGATTGAAATTGCGCCTTTATTACTTACTTTACCGTCGCGGCGAATAAATTAATTTAGCTAGTAAATATATCTTAAAGAAAATTGTATTTATAAGATAAATATTTCACCATTTTAATCTTAAACCAAATTATTGTTTATAATATTTGGAATATAATATTTATTTTGAACAACTTTTTATTAAGACTGCTACATACGTACGATATATCGTAGCGATCTATCTGTAGAAATCGATTTACACAAGTTTACCGAATCGGTATAGATTAATAGAGTTTTATTAAAGGAGACACCAGGAATGTTCAATTTATCTGTACAGATCATTTGCTACGATCTTACCAATCAATATAGTTACCACGCCGAATGATATGACGTTCCATGTTTTTTCAGAGAGAGGTTTCCCCTATGACGTTTCAACTGACAGTTGTATTAGTTATGCGAAACAATTTCGATAAAATACTGTTTTTTTAGGCAAATGTCATGTCATTCAGCCAGGTCATTCAACATAATAAGCAATATTTATTTATTTTGAAAAAAAGACTACGCGCATTGATGGACATAAAACACTAGATAAAAAAGTAACAGCCTTATTATATTTTATTTTACTATACTTTAATTTTTATTCAAATTGCATAATTTAAAGAATTTTTCCAACAAATTATCGATATTTTGTTTATCTATGTGTCCCTTCTTAGTCGATAACAGCTTGACGACGTAACTTTTGCAGCACGTAGCATGTACGTTTGCATTGAGTTTTTACACGCTTTATATTAGCTTCACTTGTATGTTTGTTTGTATGTTTGTTTGTTTGTATGTTTGTATGTTTGTAACCGACTCCTTTGGACGCTATTTTGACCCACTTTAAACGGTCAGATTCTATTCAAATTTTGCACACCTGTCAAAGACCGATGACAATGCAATAATTCGATTAAATAAAGCGTGTTTTTTAGTTTTTTTAAACTAGGTATTTTTATCTTTATTTTCTATTATTTCCGAATATTACGTAATAATTTCTTAATATTCATTTTTATAATTTACAATTGTACACAATTATGATTTTTTCGACTTTTTAATGGACCTCTAAAGGATTTGATGTGATAGAACGTCAGTACAATGTTAAGCGCTAACGAACTGTCATAGGGATCATCATTCGGCGTGCGGAGTATAGTAGAAATGCGAAAGAAATTCTGACTGTCTATCTGTCACCCTTTCCCGCCAAAACTGCTGATCTAATAGAAATTAAATTTGTTACACAGACAGCCTAGAGTTTGGGTATGTTTATGTATGGGTATCTATACTAATATTATAAAGCGAAAGAGTTTGTTTGTTTGTTTGATTGATTGTTTGTTTGTTTAAACGCGGTAATCTCAGGAACCGCTGGTCCGATTTGAAAAATTCTTTCAGTGTTGGATAGTACATTTATCGAGGAAGGCTATAGGCTATATAACATCACGCTGCAACGAATAGAAGCGAAGCATCAGTGTAAAATGTTGCAAGAAACGGGGAAAAAAGTCACGCGCGCGAGCTTTAAATGAAAACGCTGCCTTATCCATGTGAGTTACAACAAAGTAATGTATGGAGAAATTGTTTGTTACCTATAGATCTTTAAAAAAGTCCGCGAGGCCATATGTCTATCTTTTAAGGAAAACCCGCTGTACCCATAAGAACGTCAACAAAATTATCAAATTCAATAGGATGTTTTCAAAAGCTATTTATGTGTATATAGTAACATTTTTTATCAAATTAAATACCTTAGTTAGCTTACGCATTTAATATAGATAATAACTGCTCTTTACAGCATGCAATTTAAATGAATATCTTCGGAGATATGACGAAAAAAGAATTACGCGTGATAAAATAAAGTTAAACTGTTCGCTGAGCAACGAGAACGTTTCCCCGGTCATCTATCTATACTCCATTGTTTCGATGTATGGTTGGATGTATGAATGTAAGGATGTTTGTTGTTCTTTCACGTAAAGACGGATGGATTTTCGTGAAACTTTGCAATAATATAGCTTACATATCAGATTAACACATATGCAATAATTTATAAAGATACCACGTGTCACGGCGTCTTAGTGTGTGTAAAAGTCAGTATTGTACAGGTTGTTACGCTGCTCAATCCCCGACGGATCAGTATTGAGTTGGTCTTTATAGGCGCCGGCGTCATCGTCGGCGTATGGTCGTTACGCTGCTCAAATCCCGACGTATTGGTGCTGAGTTGGTTTTTATAGGCGTCGGCGTCGGCTTCGACGTCGTCGTCGGCGCCGGCTTCGCCGACGCCTCCGTCGTATGGTCGTTACGCTGCTCAAATCCCGACGTATTGGTGCTGAGTTGGTTTTTATAGGCGTTGGCATCTACAGCGACGCAGGCGACGACGTCGGCGACGGCGTCGGCTTCGGCGTCGTCGTTGGCGCCGGCTTCGCCGACGCCTCCGTCGTATGGTCGTTACGCTGCTCAAATTCCGACGTATTGGTGCTGAGTTGGTTTTTATAGGCGTTGGCATCTACAGCGACGCAGGCGACGACGTCGGCGTCGGCGTCGGCGTCAGCGGCGGCTTCGGCGTCGTCGTCGGCGTCGGCTTCGGCGTCGGCGTCGTCGTCGGCGTCGGCTTCGGCGTCGGCGTCGTCGTCGGCGCCGGCTTCGCCGACGCCTCCGGCGTATGGACGTTACGTTGCTCAAACCCCGACGTATCGGTGCTGAGTTAGTTTTATAGGTGTTGGCATCGACAGTGGCGTCGGCGTCGGCGTCGGCGTATGGTCAATAGGCTCAAAAACTTCTAGACCGTTTTTTAAAATTCATTCACCATTTGAAAGCTACATTATCTGCGCTTAAAATAGGCTAGATTTTATTTTGGAAAAATTAGGGTTCCGTAAAATATTTGGATTTTTCTGAAAAAAATCAACTAAAAGAGTTAACTATTTTGCTTACGCTGCTTAAACTTTAAAAGATAAAGATAGAACAACAAAATATTCTAATTTTTCATTTATTTATGAGATTTATTTATTTCAAACCAACAGCTTCTCAATCAATATGAATAAAAAAGAAATATTCATCAGCAAGCGAATTATATGTCCTCACGGATAAAAAAATTAAGAGCCATGTTTATGGTATTATAAGGGTGGGTGTTTACTATGTATTATAAGTATGTATTTACAAAAGAAAAGTAAATTATGTATTCTATCCGTATTCTGGTACCCATAACACAAGCATATAAAGCTTACCTTGGGACTATAGGACATTGTGTGGAAAATTCTTATTTATATACGCTTTAATATAATGAAGTATTTTTATTTATTCATTTTGGACCATGCCAAATTTCAAGTCTCTAGGATAGTGGGAAGTAACCTGTAAATTTTGATTCCCTAGCGAAAGTGGAAAATACTCAAAAATGGCTGTAGTTCGGTTATATCTTCTGAATGCGTAGATCTAAATTATTGATTGTATCTTTTGCAGCAAGGGACCGCATAGATCTACATTTGGTATAAGTTTCAAATTAACAACTTCAGCCGTGGCTGAGTAAAAAAAAGATTAACGAGTGGATAGACAGACAGACGGACACCGTATTGAGAGTATAAGGGTTTGTACAAAGACCTAAAAAGGCATTATGAAGCTCTGAGATATCATTTACTAAAATGACATTGGGCCATGTGTGTTACTTCTTTAGAACTGTGCAAGAAAAGAGAACCACACTGACGATTTACTAATTAGCTGTAAAATGGCGTTATTGTTAGTTCATTTAATTTTTCGTTTCTTAATTCCACGCGTACGAAGTCGCGGGCACTGCTAGTATATATATATGGCATTAGAAAGCTAATGCGTAAAATTATTTCAAATTACAACGTAAAAGTCTCGAGTAAAAGCTAGTAGTACATACAAATGCCTCAAAGAAATAAGTCATACTTGTGATTTAATGACTTGTGTCTCTTAAAGAAAAAGAGGAAAACCGTAGAAAATCACCGACCGCAAAAATAACAATTTATTGATCTCTGAATGGCCATTAGTGTCAAGTGTTTTTCTCCTCACCACTTTCGAGTGACGCGTGACTCTACCTGAAGTTTGTCGATTTAATTTGTGGAACGTTTTATTTCGAGTTATCTATAAATATATAGAGGAAGGCATATATATACCGGATAGTGTATTGGTATTCAATCTTTTATCTTGTCATTTTTTCAAGCAATAAATTTTTTTGTGACGGATTTAGTCTATATCCCTCTTGAGATCAGGATGGCGTCAACCAGATCATCTTTTAAACGCAAAACTACTTTCTCCAAAAAATTGCTGATTCATCGTAAATCTTAAGGATATTATTGTATTTGTATTTATTTATGTGTGTGTGTGTATATATATATATTTAAATTATGTGTAGTTTATTGTATTTAATGATATTGAGTGTATTTGAATGTAGTATATTATGCCTGTATTTTATACAAATTTATTTTACTAAAGGTGGATTCGACCATACAAGAATAAATCTTAATCTTAGAATAAATCGTCAGTTACTCGAGAGTAAATCAATTTTACGTTTTACCATCTACAATTCTAAGAATAGTGGGCCTATTCGGGAATTGTTACTATACCGCCGTTTCGCACGGAATAACGGAGCTATTCCTAGAATAATGTAATGGCGTCAGTCAGTCCAATCATCTGATTTTTGTCATTTCACAAATATTTATTCTGTGTTTTAATTTCAAGTCAACGCAACGCACTAAATTAATAGACTGGCATTGTATAATGCAACGTTTAAACAATTTGATTCATGATAGTGATAGTGATGAGGAAATTATACCTAGACGTCCGAGATGGTTAAAAGAAAGAAAAGACCTATTTGAATATTATGATGACCATGATTTTGCGATGAGATTTCGCTTGAACAAAGAAGCCACTTTGTTTCTGCTATCGAAAATTGAACGTAACTTGGAATATATTTCCGACCAGTAAGTGTACATTTTTTATACATGCGTAGTTTTTAGATAGTGCATCATAGATAGTGCTGATGTTACTTTATTTACCTATTTATTTACCTAACAAACAACAAATAAAATTAACACGTTTGACTTGACAGCTAGTTATCTTACACTACAGCTACTTTTTCACACTATAATACGGCAACATCGAGTTGACATGATGTATGCTCTTACACTATGCCGTTGCTGAACAACATTTATTTGCCGGGTTTTATTTTCGTTCCCCATTCACTCTACTATTCGCGTATTGTTATTCCTAGCGCAAGTATTCTATCGATTACGTGGAGAAACGACTATGGATTTACTCGAGATTAAAATCATGGAATAGATTATTCCTGGTATAGTTACTCGTGTTTAAATTTAAGTTTGGTTGAATCCACCCTAAGTATAATAATTGATATTCCATGTTTCTGTTAAGTTAGTAAAGCACCTACTACAAATATCTCTGCATCACCCAAGGTTGACTGGTAGATAATGCTTGTAGCATTAACACCTATTCTTTTCCAGGGTGCGGGTGTTATAAAAAGCAGCTAAGAGATATCGTATAATGGGCTGCAGAAAGAGAGACATATATGAACTACAAGACCTTGAGGTCCATCTAATCAAAGTGCTATGTAATGACTTATCATAATTTTTTAAATTAATCATCTTGGTAATTGTTTTTAATTAACAATTAACAAAATAACTAAAGATTATAAACTTAAATATCCAAGGTAATTAACCCAAGGTTGACTGGTAGATTATGCTTTTAGCATTAAATCCGCCTACATACTTATTTAGGCTGAAGTTTTGAATAAATAAAATGGCTGTTGATAATCGCACGACAATCGTATGAATAAAAAATAATTATTTATACGACTACTTTATTATTTGTACTAATTACGTTTCATATAACTTTAGAAATTAAATAAAATAACCCTAACCTAACCTTCACTCGGTTAGCTTCGAGATCTAATAACTCCGCAATTTTTTCCTTTTGCTCCTTAGTTAATCTTCTGCTCCGTGGACAATGTCGAAAAAGATTTTCACTTTTTTCACGAAAAAAATTCATTCATTCAAAAAAAAAAATTCGGAAAATTCATTCATTCAAAAAAAAAAAATTCCGTACTAATAGTCACATCCACGATTGTCGGATTAATAAAAAAGAATTAATTATACGATAATCGTATTAATAGACACTTCCAAATAAAATAGCCTATAGATAAATATATTTTTAACCTTTCTGTATATATAGTAGCTGATTGTTTTAATATTAATGAGGCGTTCTTGTTAGCGACGACAAGTCCTTGTGAAATGCATATTAAAGCATAGCAGATGCATAATAGACGTCCAGTGTTCGCGTTCATTAATTCAGTAATTAATTACGCATAATTTGTCTAAGTTGGTGTTAAATTTATACGCTAACTAGTATTACGCGCGACGCGTCGTACGCGAAAAATTATGCAAATTTTCCCGGTTTTTGCAACATTTTACACTACTGCTTCACTCTTATTAGTCGCAGCGTAATGCTCTATAGCCTAGCTTTTCTCGATAAATTTATCTGTATCCAACACTGAAATCGGACTAGGGGTTCCTGAGATTAACGCGTTCAAACAAACAAATTCTTCAGCTACTTTTTACGGATTTAGACGCATGTATTTGTATTAAATTTTATCCTGACGTTTCGGAGACTTTGCAGTCACCATGGGTTAACATTGAGCAGTAAAGTGTCTTCTATGTTCAGTTATTACTGCAACAACAATACAACGTTAATTCAGTGAAATATGAATTTTATCAGTCGACGTGCAAGGTGTTTGGTATTTTCTCTACGAAATTAAAACTGTCACAAGAACTCTATTAAATAAGTTGTCACATTGTAAATTACATAGAACCAGACTGTTACTAATAAGCAAACACTCAGAAAATCCTTCATATATCATGTAGGCTCAGCATTCGTCTTGCAAAGCCTGTATTTAATCATCTCAGGCAATTTTGAGGCTCATGTCACGACCACTTTCAGTTCATTTGGTGAATTTCTTGGAGAAAATTTAAAGAAAATAAGTATAACTAGAATGCTGAGGTATTTTAACACGTCTTTTATTCGTTTTTTTCGTTTTCTATGGATATGTAACGGATTCTTTAAACGTTTTACTCCCTAAAATAGGTCAAATTTTTAATAAACTTTTGTACCCTTCTAAAGAACCGATGAACTAGGATTACTTTCTAACCTAATATATTAAAGCATTTTTTTTTCGTTTCTGATTATTTCGTAGAATATTATGGATAACACTGAGGTGCTATTTTTTCAGATTTAGAAATCAACCATGGCAGATTGTATTTATAAACAAAGCAATTGTCCGTGACTTCTTAGGCGTGTAATTTAGAAAATAAATTCTAAAAAATATACAAACACGCCATCCTGTTGAACTATTCTATCTATTAAAAAAAACCACATCAAAATCCATTTTGTAGTTTTAAAAATATAAGCTTTAATTTATTATAAGAATGAAATATAAGCTTACATAGGGATATATTATGTACATACATAAGTAAATATACTTATAGATAGTCATTTTGTTATTATATAAAATATATCAAAACAATACATATTTCATAGCCCTGTGATCACTCAAGCAAACATAAAGTTTATAAAACAATTCAAAATTGCCAACTCACAAATTTATTTTGCTCTGAACCGAGTCGAAACTTGATACAATTTAAATGACATCCTGACAAAGCGGATACATAGAATTTTCCACTCAGCGTACATTTCAAATGTCTTTGTGATGTTTCAAGTTTCATCCATCCCCCATTCCCTTAGTCGTTCTCTTCCAGCGACATGATAAATGACATCGGATAATGAGAGCCCATCAAAACTTGCTGAATGAGGTATATCAATGAAGCTTTTAATACAGTTACTTTGTATACTATTAACAATTTGATATTTGGTTGATAATTTTATGGTAAATAATTTATATTAAGATTTGTATCAGATTATTTAATCTATAGAGATAGTTAAAGATGCAAAAGAATGATTTTTGACATAAACAAATAAACTCGTCAATATATTTTTTCTAAATATTTAATTTATTCATTAATTATTTTATTTGTTAGTCTCTTAGATGATTAGTTACATAGTTATTTTTACATATTTATAGTAATATAATTTTGATATAAGTAACAATATTCATGCAAATACAATGAGTGACAAACTAGCAAACAGTTGAACTCGTTAGGAATTCGATTTTTATTAAGTTTTAATGACTATAAAATTAGTTAATTCCTCAAAAGCGAGAGAATACGTTTATAAAGGATCTATTTACAATAATTTTAATACAAATATGTTACGAAAAAACTTATATACAAACAACATAGGTATTATTTTCTTAAAATAGAGTCGATATCCTCTCACAGCGCCAACGATAATTCCACCAGATTTCATTTCAATTCATCGCATAATTTATTCTGAGTTTGATTGAAGTGATTTCGCACCAATATTCTTCGAGACTTGGAATTGTTATTGCGTGCTTAGATTGAATTTTGCTCTATAATTTGCGGTAGATTCACATAACTTAATTATATTTGTAGAGTCGCTTGTCTTAGTATAATTTACTTATGAATTTTATTGTAAAGGAACAACAAAAGCTCAGTTCCACCCGTGACCATAGTGACTGCATAGTCTCTGAAATGTCGGGCTAAAATTTAAAACAAATATACGCGTCTAAATCCGTAAATATTCGTTTTATCTGTAAAGGATTTTTTTAAATCTCGTGTGGCTAAAATCCTGTAGTAAAATTTTTTGGTATAAAGTGGCTACTGATAGCTTCTCCATCCGCTGCCAGACATAGGCTTCCCCCGTCGACTGTAATTATTTAATAGCAAAACTCTTAATGAAACTTTATTCAACAACATTTAAAACATTCTCAAAGTTTTATGGTCTCCATCTTCTTAATTCAATTTACGTTCAAACCTTGTTTTTAGATAAACGAAAGATTTAACAAGGAAAAGAAAAATTGTCCCTTGTCATAAAGAAATGTTAATTTCTGAAGAGTTTTCTGATTTACAAATGAAATTTAAATAAAGAAATTAGACAATTGTAATGCTGATATAATTTTCGTTGACAGTTGCTTGCATAATTTGTTTATTTTTTTGAAATGAATGGCAGCTAATAATTTCTGATAATGATTTAACTAAATTGATATCTGATACAAAGTTTTTTTGTTTGTTTGAACGCGCTAGTCCGATTTTAAAAATTCTTTCCGTGTTGGATCGTACATTTATCAAGGAAGGCTATAACGTTGCGTCTAATAGAAGCGACACATCGAAAGTTTTCTAAATTCTAGGCGTACGAGGTCGCGGGCAACAATTGGTTAAATATATTAATCTACATTTTGAAATAGAGATAGTTACTCTGCAGTTTAGTTTTTACATTACGCGTGTAGTAAGCATAATGCTGGCTACACATGTAATAATATATCGCAGCGATATATCTGACATCTGTGCTAACTTTGCCGAGCAGTTTTATTGATGACGTATGTATGACCATTTGTTGTAGAGTATCGCTCAAGGGCAGAAATATAAAATCTGCACAAATAAATAGAACGAAAACGCTACGATATATCGTTACGTGTGTACCCATTCTCCTTTCTTGCTTCACACGATTAACTTGAAAGCCCCTACTGTATAATGTAACATAGTTCCATCTATCTTTTTTTTATTTTTTTTTTTATTTTATTGAGGAAAACAAACAACTACATTTATTAAGAATTACAACAAGTAAATTCTATACATTTACACTTAAATAATTACGTAATCAACACCGTTTTCCGCAAATTACTTAAAATAAAGTAAGTAGCCATAAACATAAAGAAATAGAATATAACATAAACATGGTAAAACATTAAACTATATACGAGAAAAGAAAAAACAAAATTTATACAATAACAAAAGAGCACAAAGAAAACCAAAGCCAAATGTTTAAATACAAGTTAGATACGACGCTAAATTAATATTATACTGTACATTAGGTACATACTACATATCATGCTGTTACATTAGGTCATTACACTTATCCACGATTGCCTTTTTGTACTGTGAAGCAGATAAATGAAATATGTCAACGTGAGTGAAATGATCATTGTAAGATTTCATAATTCTTCGAAGAGGAGCTCGTTCGCCAGCATTAGTTTTAGTTAATTTGGGAGCAAATACATTGTGTTTATATGCATTACGAATCCTAATTGAATCACTGGGTATGCGAATGCATACTTGATTCATTAATTCATTACAGTCAAAAAGATTGTGACAGATTTTATAAAAAAAAGTTTGGTCAAGAAATAGTCTTCCTTTGTATGGATAATGGAATAATCTCTATATGGATTTAGACACGAATTTTTGTTCACCTTGTCTTTTCTATGACTATAGGTTTAAAATAGAACTTACGCATCTAAATCCACAAAAATTGCTTTTGCTTGAATTTACAACGAATTTGAATTATTAATTTCTTTTTAAGTAAGTAATACGATTTTATCAGCTTGTTACGCATCTAAATAGAATAATCTGTAACAGAATTTTTAAAGCGATTTTCATCCACTTGTTGTAGTTGGATTGATTTGAGATTTTGAAATATTGCACACATAATATTATGGGCCGATGACAATGCAATAATTTAATAAAATTTTCGAAATTTTCAAACCCGTTGTTTTGTTTTGGAACTAAGCATTTTTTAGTTAAAATTGTAGCCTTACATCAAAAGGATAGTAGAGTTTCAAAGTTAGTTAATATTGAAGTTATTTTGGGACGTTTCCGAAAAAAACTCAACCATTAAAACATTTAAAACCTGGATAAAAGGGGGTTCTTTATTTTAACTCTTTTATCCGATTCCGAGGCTAATAAATCTGTTACGGAAGTTTACGGTACATGGAATTGAATTTTGGCGTTTTTGAAGATAATTTTAAAAATATTATAAAGTTATAGATATTTATTTTAAGTAGGCAAGATATACATGCTCTTTTAAGAAGTCAGAAGCTGGGTTTCTTTGTATAATAATATACGAAGTAGTTTTATTATTTAGAGCACGGAAGTTGCTAAGATTTTGTCTAGGGAAAAGTTTCTAATTGTTTGTTTAATTGTCGCCGGGTTTCGCGACAAAAAATCCGGTCAAGTACGAGTGAGACACGTTTTCATAATACATATAATAATATTCGACAGTCAAAATCATGACTTTTAAGTGTATCAAGTTACACTGAAAAAGTTCCTGCGATACAGCCTGAGGACAGACGGACAGCAGTGAAGTCTAGCAATAGAGCCCCATTTTACCTTTTCGTACGTAACCAAAAATATACACGGTCATTTCACACAACGTCCTCTGATCCCAAGCTTAGCTTATATGCTTGTGTTATGGGTACCAGAATACGGATAGAATACATACACTATTTTACTTTTGTAAATACATACTTATAATACATAGAAACACCCAGACGTAGTACAAACAAATTACAATACATAGAAACACCCAAACAGATTGATAGATAGATAATTGTCATGCAAATGTTTATACTGCATAAACATTTGCATGACAATTATAAATGTCACACCAATGGTTGTCCCGAGCAGGAATCGAACTCGCGACCTCGTGAAAGGCAGTCCGTTGCAGGAACCACTCGACCACGAAGCCCGTCAAAATTAAATCAGAAAAGTATTTTTTAACGCACTAACTGTGGGTCAAAGTAATTACCGCTGGTATTTCATAACTTGTTCCACAAAAACGAAGGGAAACGCTAACAAAGAGATATAAATGTTTAATTGTACTTTTATACCGCAATTTTGTATCAGCCTCTACATTTTTTATTAATAACGATGAACTAAGCAGCATGGGTACACATGTATGACATTTTTTTTAGATTTCCGTACAACAAAAGCTAAAACGTGTTATACTAGAGTCCTTTCCCTGTCCGAAAAGTGTTCATTTATTTATCTACAGATTGACCTTTAGATTTAATAACTATGACGTCACAAAATGGCGCCCAGTCATGCACATTGTTGTTTGGAAACCATATTTTGTCTTTTTACTACAATACCATAAGGGCTTTTAAAAATATAATCAAGTCTGGCGGCCTCTAGAGCACGCGATGCTCTAGAGGTTCATGTAACGAACTGCCGGTCACTGGGTTGCGGGTTCTTTCCCTGCATAGGACTTATAATTGTGTGATATTTGTACTGCGTCTGGTTGTGTGTTGTTTTTTCTATGTATTCTAAGTCTACATTGACAATGGAAAATTAATTTTTGTAGTCTATTCTGGCATAACACACGCAAATAGGCGTAGCATGACATCAGAGGACGCTATATGAAATTTTCATGACCATAATATAATAATAATAATACCTATTCTACCCTCTAATATAAGTTACACAAAGATTAGGTATATTTTACGTAAAAATATAAGCTTAGAACTGTCTAGTACATTCCGTAATAATCTACTTTATATAGAAGATTATATTTAAGCCGCACTGATAACGGTAATCACAATACCGAATTACGAAAATTCGGAATTATTGTTCATTTCAAGACAATATCAGCTTTATAAGGTCCACATTTTATAGTGAAATAGGCTTTCTCTTTCATCTAAGCAAAGCTTTTGATTTTGATAATAGTTAAGTTTTACAATAAATATTCAAATTTTTACAATGTCATGGCCATGTGGAGCTGTGGAATATAAGACGATTAACGAAAGGAATATACACGGTGGAGGGAACTGGAAACGCTGGGAGAGAAGCCCGAGAAAAATATATATATATATATATAAATATTCATGGACATTTCACACGACGTCCGCTGGTCCCAAGCTAAGCTTTATATGATTGTGTTATGGGTACCAGAATACGGATAGAATACATAAACTACTTTTGTAAATAGATACTTATAATACATATTAAACACCCAGACGCAGTACAAACATTTGTATGACAATTAAAAACATCACACAAATGATTGTCCTGACCGGGAATCGAACCCGAGACCTCGTGAAATATACTCAGATGTCATCGCCAAAATCCTTTAAAAGGGTCGACTGCGTAACACAACCTTTGGGCATGTATTGTGAGCCAAGGAAGTGTGAGTGTTCAGATCGTAGCAGATCTCGCCTAGTCTTTGCCTGATCCCATGGGAAAAAAGCGTGATGCTATGTTGATGATTAAGTTTTTAAAATTTCACACAATCGAATTATGTTATGTCATGTTAGTCCACCACCAAGACCACAACGCCCGTATAATATATCAAAATTATTTAATATGCTCCATAAATTGCAAACATTACAGAACAAATTATCATATCGGATGTTACAGGCTGTTATTCACATATATGCGCCAAGTTACAAACTTGAAACAACTGAGCCGCTAGATTTCAATGGTAATGAGTTAAAGTTGTAACATAAAATATATCAAGATATTTGCATTTTAAATACATTCTTATATGATATGGTTTGTGTATATAGCTATACAATCTGTTGCCCGCGACTCCGTCCGTGTGTACTTTGGAAATTTTTTTTTTGCTATAAAGGGTAGCCTATATCCTTTCTCAGGGTCTAAAGATTGTGCCAAATTTCATCAAAATCGGTTGATAGGTTTAAGCGGGAAAGCGTAACAGAGAGACAGACAGAGTTACTTTCGCATTTATAATATTAGTAGGGATATATTATATATACTAGCTGTTGCCTGTGACTTGGTACCCGCGAAATTTAAAAATTTTCCCCCTTTTGCAACATTTTTCACTAAAGGTCGTCACAAACGGCATATTAATATATATATGAATATAGCGAGAAAGGGACAGATGTATATTGGAAAAAGACGAGGTGAGGAGGAGACAGATATATCTGTCGGTGACGTCATAAGTATAGACACATCTCGGTTTATATCTATCCGTCTCTTTTTCTCCTTCTCTCTTTTCAATATACATCTGTCTCTTTCTAACTATATTAATATATCGTAATATGCCGTTTGTGGTGCCAATTCGGCGCTCTTATTGGTCACAGCACGATGTTATACCTATAGCCTAAAGCCTGGTTAAATGTACTATCCAACACTGTAAGAATTTTTCAAATCAGACCAGTGGCTCTGAGATTAAGCACGTTTATATTAAGTAGTATCTAAAATTCTATACTAATATTATAAAGCTGAAGAGTTTGTTTGTTTGTTTAAACGCACTTAGATATTTTGATTTTTCACTAAATTCCTTCAACATTTATCAGTTCTTTCTGCCACAAACTTCTAAAGATACTTATAAACTCCAACTTTATTACTCGAGGTTCATTTTTCAATAAACGTTATTAAATGTCATTTTTAAGATGGGCTATAACTGAACATTTAATAAATGTACTGTAATCTTACATCACTGCAATGACGTAATACTTTCAAGAAAATGAAAATAAAAAAATGTTTATCATTTCCCACCATAAATAAAGGCCGTTACAAACGGCATATTAATACATAATATATATATTAATATAGCAGGAAAGAGATAGATGTGGGATAAGGTGGGGGCGGCTGGTGCTCTGACAATGTACCAGCCGTCCTTGCATATGGATTGCACTCTCACTTAACATCAGGTGGAGTGTAGTCATTTGCCAACCCCAACGATAAAAAAAAAAAAAGATGTATATAAAAAAACCTGTCAAAAGTGAGATAAACTTGCACACTTAGAAATCGTATAGTAGCAAAAAGAAAACCATAAATAACTGCAGCCAATCAAACCGTTAGTTGTTGATGGCTTAAACCAATTCACCATCTTAGTTTTTTTTGAGTTTTCCTTCTTTCAAAGTATGTTTTCTGTGCTTAGCCTTAGCTGGCTATTACAGCGCCTTAGAAAATATTTGTAAGTAATAAACTTTTAAAAATACCTTTCTATGATCAACGTGATAAAGTTATCTGTGACTTTCTTTACCCTCAGCTAAAAACTAATTTCAATGGCGATTATCTTTATTTGACGCGAGCTTCACTCAACAAATTAAGTATTTTATTTCAATAAGCACATAAACAAAATATTTACTATAAAATTTTCACACACAAAGTCGCGGGCAGAAGCTAGCATAAAATATAATATAACAATAGATTGTTTTATGTTTAATCAATCATCTTAGATGTCAAAAACATTAATCAATGTCCACGTGAAGTGAGATCATTAATTTAACATAAGGAGTTGTGGCCTTTGAGAACATTATTTATCACTTTTTGGTCAAGTTTTAATATTATTCATAGATTAAAGTAATTTATTAATTTTGCAATTGACATGATATGCTTGACTTAATAAACTAAATTATGGTGGAAAAAGTGATTGCCGCAAGCGGGACTTGAACCCACGACCTCGGAATGCTGTTCCGAAGCTCTTTCCAACTGAGCTTATGTGTTCAAACACGTTAACTCGCGGGCGCGGTGGCGGGCGCGGTCGCGAAATATCAAACATATAGCGTCATATACAAGTGTTCACATACAAAACGCACGTGCGGTCTAAGTAGCGGGCTAGCTAGCGGCTGCCGCGCACGAATCGCTCGCGGCAATATCAAACGCATGAGATGTTTGTGTGTCGACGTCAGGTAAGTTCAACCAGCGGCCGAAAATTTGTTTGCCCGTTTTAGCTATCTAAAAGTGACAAGTTCAATAGAATCCATTCAATAGAAGCTGCTACATCGTTACTTATAATAAATTGTTTCGGTTTATTTAGAATTACAGGTAACTTTTAGCTAAATATAAACGATGGGTGATGAATTGGAGGTGTGTGAATTTTTAGAGAGCGACGATGATGAACAAAACACTATTCGAATGCGAAATAAAATAAATAAAAATAATGATATTATTATTGAATCCAATATGTAATCAAATCAGTTGACAGTTATTCTGGTATATCCAAAAAAATTTGAAGGATGTTCTCTCAAAATACTATATAAAGTATGATATTCATCATACCGTTCTCTTCTTTATTAATTTCATGCACACCAATTCTAATTTTTATCATCTGCCACTTTAAATATGAATTTTCGGTTAAAAATATAAGATCGTCGTTCATGTTTACAATCTCTGACAACATGTCAAATCGCGCAAACGCTTAGCGGTCAACGTGAACACGAAATCGCCACGCCTCCGCGCCCGCACCCGCCACCGCGCCCGCGCCTTTCAACGTGAACAAGTACTATTGCGGTCGTGCTTGTACGTAGAAATACGATATAAACTCATTCGAGTAACGATTGTGGTGATAAATTTGTATGCTACAAGCACGACCGCAATAAGCTCAGTTGGAAAGAGCTTCGGAAGGGTATTCCGAGGTCGTGGGTTCAAGTCCCGCTTGCGGCAATCACTTTTTCCACCATAATTTAGTTTTTTATTCATAGATATTAAAATTTTAGAAGAAAATATTAAAGGGCTCCACAAACAGCATATTATGATATCTATATCTGTTACTAATATATAAAGCTGAAGAGTTTGTTTGTTTGTTTGAATGCGTTAATCTCAGCAACCACTAGTCCGATTTGAAAAATTCTTTCAGTGTTAGACAGTAAATTTATCGAGGAAGGCTATAGGCTATATAACATCACGCTGCGTACAATAGCGAGTAGAAAATGTTACAAAATTGGAGAAAATTTTCTGAATTGCCCGCGTACGGAGTCGCGAGCTACACCTATTTTTTAAGCTATTGGATAACTTCTATCGCGGGCCTTGAGCGTGGAGACTAAATGCACAAAATTCGAGATTTAAATTCCGTAGGTAACGGAAATAGCGTAAAAAACCTTACACATCGGCGCGTCGCTGTTCGCGCTGGTGACTCATGTCAGTTTTGGCGTTAGTTTTTAATTTATTGACATTTGATTGACAATCGCTATTTTATCATAATTACCATAAACAATGGACAGATGTAAGCATCAGTAAATAAGGATTATTAATCTCATTTTAGTTTAAGGTCCTTAAATTCTTGCATAAATAAAATAAATAAATAATTATAATTGCATAAAAGTTGATAAAAAATACTATGCAATAGCTTTACCGCGGCAGTCTCCGAGTGACACACGTCTTTTTTTTTTATTAAACCAAACACAAATTCTTAATTCTTGTATGAAATTAATTAAAATTATATTAACATTTAACAATTGTATATGTTGTTGGTGCCTTTGAGAGTAGTATAACCTTAATAAAACCTCTATCAATATTAGTCACAGTAACGAAGTGGCCAACCATCCAATTACTGTAGATAACACTCTGTGGAACTAACTTAATTAGATTGCATTTTATACGCTAGTTGTAGCTAAGTTTAGTAGTGTATTTAATATTGGGCAATAATACTAATTAAATACCAATTATAAAATCTATAGTGATATTATAAAGCGGAAGAGTTTGTAATTTATTAATTTTGCAATTGACATGCTATGCTTTTTACTTAATAAATCAAATTATGGTGGAAAAAGTGACTGCCGCAAGCGGGACTTGAACCCACGACCTCGGAATAACGCCATCTATCAAGATTGCTTTACAACATTTGCGTTGTACGTAAAAATATATAAACTCATTCGAGTGACAAATGTGGTGTTTAATTTGAATTTTGCAGGCACGACCGCAATAAGCTTAGTTGGAAGAGCTTCGGAGCGGTATTCGGAGGTCGTGGGTTCAAGTCCCGGAAGAGTTTGTTTGTTTCAACGCGCTAATCTCAGGAACTGCTGGTTTTAAACGAAATATTTTTTTTTGTGTTGGATAGTACATTTATAGAGGTAGGCTTGAAGCTATATAACATCACGCTGCAACCAATAGAAGCGAAGCATAAGTGAAAAATGTTTCAAAAGCGGGGAAGGTGATCATCCTGACCATGAGTTTCACTTGTGTGCTTACTCGACCATTATGACACAGTGAAACAGGAGGCACATTTTTGTTCTTCTACACTTATTCAACGAAATTGTAATATCTATAACAATTTCTTAAATTAAGGCCCAAACACGTTTTGAAAACAAAAGACTTCTCAAGGAAAATAATTCTTAACCCTTGTCACAGAAATAATGTAAATTTTTCAGAGCTTTTTTATTTTTACAAAGAAATAAAAATGAATAAATAAATTTGGCCGATTGTTATAGCGATATAATTTTCAATGACAGCTGGATAAGGGCTCATGATTTGTTTATTTTGGAGACAATTTGGACCTGACATAATTTTTATTTCCTTAAATATTCTAAAGTAAGTTTTGTGATCATTCGTTTCTTAATGTTTTTTTATTGTATCAAATTAAAATCACCCAAGTACGAGTTCGACTCGTACATGAAGGTTTCGTGTCGTTATTTGAAATTTTCAACTCTCTAACTGTCATTGTTCTAGAGATAGAGCTTGCTGACAGACGGACGGGCACCCAAGGCTCAGTAAAAAAGACCTACCATTTTTTCTAACACTTGCGCGACTCATTTGCTTAAATAAAACTACTTTTTACGAATTTAGACGCGTATATTTGTTTTAAATTTTAGCCCGACGTTTCGGAGACTTTGCAGTCACCATGGTCACGGATGAGACTGAGCTGCAATGTGTCTTCTACAATCAGTTATTACTGGGTTTACCCGTGACCATGGTGACTGCAAAGTCTCCGAAACATCGGGCTAAAATTTAAAACAAATATACGCGTCTAAATCCGTAAAAAGTAGTTTTGTTTAACCTACCATTTTGTTGACCTCACTGACCGCCGCGCGCCGGTCGGTTGGCGTAGCTATATCTATGTAAGTCTATAAATGCGCACACTGTTACGCTGACAATATGCGCGTGTTTTTTCTACCGACCGCGGCCGTCAGCGCTAATCGTCGGTCTAATACTATTTCCAGCCTTAGACTTGCATAGATACAGCCACGCCCGCAGACAGTCAGCGCTGACGGTCGGCTTAGCCCTGGGAAAGAAATAGATGATGACTATTGCATTCTTAATCACTCATCACATGTGTAATACGCTACTATGGTCAAATAGTGTCAAATACATATTATTTGTTGTGGAACTCTAAAAAAACATAACTGTTTAAATGTAGTGATAGTAGTCGTATATAAATAGAGGATAGCTGTTATATTATATAAGTAGCTGAATAAATGTACCCTCGCCGTCACATAAGAGTGAAAAACGGATGCACAGCTGTTACAGGAGCGTTGAAAACGAATAATAAAAGTAAAAATAAATATTAAAATTTGTATGATGAATACATCCCTACTATAATATTATAAATGCAAAAGTAACTCTGTCTATCTGTTACGCTTTCTCGCTTAAATCTCTCAACCGATTTTGATGAAATTTGGCACAGACAATCTTTAGACCCGGAGAAAGGACATTTCCAAATTCCACGCGGACAGAGACACAGGCAACAGCTAGTATTTTATAAGTTCTAATTGGTATATCAAAAGATATACAAATATTATAAAGCTGAAGAATTAGTTTGTTTGTGTTAATGCGCTAATTCGATTTGAAAAAATCTTTCAGTGTTGGTTAGTACGGCTATCGAGGAAGGCTATAGGCTATATAACATTACGCTGCGACTAATAGGAGCGAAGCATCAGTGAAATATGTTGCGAAAACGGAGAAAATCTTCTACATTCCACTCGTATGAAGTCTCGGTGTAGTTTTCTATACTTTTCAGGCGCTTCATTCAAAGTTAGTGAAATAAATTAAATTAAATTATACAATTTCCTTTATACCTTCATTCCCACTACCAAGGAGTGCAATCTTATTATGTGAAGCAACTCGCCACTTGCGGTTGTAATTTAATATGCAACTATAAAACCTTACCTATTACTTAAAGACGGTATATTCATAGACATGGATATTTCACTGAGCGCTCTCTGGTCTGAATCTAAGCTTATTTCCTTGTGTTATGAGTACCAGGATACGGCTACTTGCTAGACATTTAAGTAATACTTCATTTTGTAAATACGTACTTATCCCTACTTATAATATTATAAATACGAAAGTAACTCTGTCTGTCTGTCTGTTACGCCTTCTCGCTTAAGCCTCTCAACCGTATTTGATGAAATTTGGCACGGACAATCTTTAGACCCTGAGAAAGGACCTTTTATTGCGAAAAAAAGGTATGAAAAGTTTTCTAAATTTCACACGGACGGAGTCGCGGGCTACAGCTAGTAATACATATAACTAATACCCAGACGCAGTAAATAAAGTAGAAACATAGTACAATAATTTCTCGGTGGTAGGGAAAAACAATTGGACCTGTCATACAAAAAATTATGTGCTTATGACAGGTCTGCTATGATACATGATTAAATGATTTCTCATTTCATTTCTCCTTTGTGGAAATCGAACTCGCAATCTTGTGAACGAAAGTCCGTTCTATTCGATTCATTACAATACGAGTACATTACAATAGATTTACAGGTCTAGTGGTTCATGTAACGGATTGTCGTTCACGAGGTCACGGGTTCGATCTCCGCGCAGTACAATTATTTGTGTGATATTTACAAACGTCCTACAAATATTTGTACTATGTCTTGCTGTTTGTTAACAAATAAAACATATTATAATAATATGTATCTAGTATATCCGTGGTTTGTACCAACGTGTTTTTTTTTAATTTTTTTTTTTTGGATTGTTTGATTTTTTTGTGTATGTGTTTTTTGGAACGAAGTTCCTTATGGCGCGTTGCGGAGGGGTACCCTAGCCGGCAAAAAACGTCCGTAACGCGATGAAAAATCGTAACCTTTTTATGTATAGTCTATGTATGGTGGCTATACACTGTCTAATGTATAGTCTATGGGATGACTGTTATTATGATTTTTTATTATTTATTTATTTATTTATTTATTTATTTATTTATTTTTTTGCAAATTGTGTCGATTGTACCTTAGCTGAAGGAACTTCGTTCCTACCTGGTGTCCCGCGACACCAATTTTGTATTTTTTTGTTTGTTGTTTGTTTTTTGTAACATAAGCTTTCTTTAGGACCAGGGGACGCTGTGTGACATGTCCATAAATATTTATTATATTATTTTCCAGAATTTAAACCGTACTACTTTTTTTAAATATTATCTCAACGAACTCTCCGCAATACGACAGGAAAAAATAACCAAAACGCTGTTCGTGGTTATAATTTTGAAATCCAATTTAGATTTTAACTCGAAGCAAGAATGAATCAAGCACTTTATCACAACGTTTAATGAACTCTTTATATCGTTGATTCAGCATTTCCGAATTGAAATATTGTTCAGATTGAATTCAAAAGATCTTCAATAATTGGGTGCAATTAGTACAATTTATCTTTTTATTGAATAATAATTATATTCTTTTTAACACGCTTTTATTTACTTTGTTTCGTTTTTATCTATGTGTCTATTACATAATCTAGTCATTTATTAATTAGGGTTCCGTACCCAAAGGGTAAAAACGGGACCCTATTACTGAGACTTCGCTGTCCGTCCGTCCGTCCGTCCGTCCGTCTGTCACCAGGCTGTATCTCAAGAACGGTGATAGCTAGACAGTTGAAATTTTCACAGATGATGTATTTCTATTGCCGCTATAACAAAAAATACTAAAAATAAAATAAAATAAAGATTTAAGGGGGGCTCCCATACAACAAACATGATTTTTTTACCGTTTCTTGCTCGATACTAATAACGTTGCCTTATGTTGCATAGATAATGGTACGGAACCCTTCGTGCGCGAGTCCGACTCGCACTTGACCAATTTTCTTTAATATATCGTTGATTTACACCTACTTACAATAGTCGGATTGATTTGAATCATTCACATACCTATTAAAACTGATGAAAAAGCTATGATTTCATATTATAGGTTTTGCAAGTGTGTTTTTCAATGTTTAAACTTATCAAATTATTAGCTAACACTCGTTTCTATTTAGTAAGGGAACTTCTATACGTCGAGAAATAATTTGTTGAAAAGAAATCCCTTAAAATGCTTAATAATACTTATCATCAAACATAGCATAGCAATTTTGTATTACCATACTATCAAACTGATATTTTCCTTAGGGGCTTATAAAATTTTTGTTACAACTTAATTAAATTGATTGTTATACGTAAATAATAATTATCTTCGTGTGGTGACGGATTAAGAATACAAGTTTCACCAACCTACTCTTCCCAAGGGTGCTGTAAAAGCCAGCTAAGAGATATTGCACACAGATCACATCCGCTGTGAGAGGCGGAAACCTCAAAAATAAACTCTGTGCCAACACGCCTGGTCAGCGCGGCACAGTAGACTATAATCCCTCCCAAAGTGGAGGAGGCCCGTGCCCAACAGTGGGACGTAAATGGGCTAGAGAAAGAAAGAGAAAGAGAGAAACGTATTAATTGTTTCGTTTTAAAATATAAGTGTCACCATCTCATTTCTTGCTTAGCCAGCTAACAGAAAGAAGCTAAAAGAAGGAAAATTAAAAATCTTACGACTGGTCAGTGCGGCATTAGGCCCAAATATCTCCGAAAGTAAAGAAGGCCCGTGCCCAACAGTGAGATTCTACTTGTCAAAGAATAAGAAGAATAATTGTAAAATCATAATAGGTCCTTCTTCCAGATATTGCAGAGACTCACCTCTGATCAAAATATACATTTCTATTTTATATTTTTTAACACTAAAATCCGTCAGTCTTATACTGAATATCGAACCCGAATACACTGCGATACACTTAAATAACGATTTAAGTGCATAAAGTTAAGGATTAATAGCGTGGTGTAACGACACCACGCTATTAATCCTTAACTTTTCATTATAATTTCCTACAAAAACTCAAACCTATATATTATGAAATAAATAATCTTGAAACAAAAGGAAGATAACCCATAAAATAACAAAAAGATGTTAAAATTTAACTGATAAAGTTCATTTTCAAAGAAAGTCTGTGAATTAATTTGGAAGATAAAAGATAGCAATAAATAATGAAAATAACCTAAAACGTTGAGTTCATAAAAACTAAGATTGAGCCAGCCTCCATCTGAGCGGTCCATTGTCCAACATTTTGAATGGACGATTCATTTTTTTATTTAAAGAAAGGTATGCTTTTAAGATAACAGTGTTATTTATAACTTAAGGAATTGTAATTGTGTTTGTTTTTTACTAGTATTTCTCAGTGGCGGATTTACTCTAAGGCCCAGTAGGCCCAGGCCGTAGAGTGGCCAGAATTTTATTAAGTAGTTTATATGGTGGATGCTGAAAAAGGGCGGCTGATGGCTTGTGGCCTAGGGCGGCCGAGATTGCAAATCAGCCACTGGTATTTCTACAGTTATCCTTATATAGTTCACTCTGTACAAGTCTAAAATGCTTAAAATATAGGTATCTTAACTCGTTTGCGTGGAATTTAAAAAAGCCAAATTTCAACAAAAATATGCTTTAAATAAAGCTTTTGTCTTGAAACACTCCATCAATACTAATATTATAAAGCTGAAGAGTTTGTTTGTTTGAATGCGCTAATCTAAAGGATCGCTAGTTCGATTTAAATCATTGTTTCAAGTTTGCATAGTACATCTATTGAGGAAGGCTTTAAGCTATATAACATCACGCTGCGATCAATAGGAGCGAAGCATTAGTGAAATATGTTGCAAAACCGGGGATATTTTCTAAATTCTAAGCGTACGAAGTCGCAGTCAACAGCTAATCAAAGGCGTATTTTGAAAATTGGCGCCCTGGGCCATTTGATTTGACGCCCCGGGCCAATCCACCAATTTAATTTGCCACCCTATAAATTAATAGATATATGGCAAAATTTTAAACTTGTAGGCTTTCGCCTTGACCTAGGCCCTATGGCCCTATGGCCCTAGGGTATATACGCCTCTGCAGCTAATCCTTACTAATTTATAAGTGCGAAATCCGGGTGATAATAACACATTACATAATAATAATTTGAGGAGCATAAATGTTAATGTGCGGAACGAAACGATAGCGCGATTTAAAAACTGCACAACGCCATCTCTCGAGCGGAGTAGTTAACTTCTGTTTGCTAAGGATTGATTTCTAAATTTCACGCGTACGAAGGCGCGGGCTACAGCTAGTCTATTATAAAGCAACATCCGTAGCGTAGTTTTCTCCTGCGTTTGTAACTAGCTTCATGGTGTCAGTTTCTTTTGTGTAAGTCAGCACACGCGTCATAAAAAATACTCTCTTCTATATCCTTTAGCGTACTAAAAGTATTATAAGGAAAAATATTCTTTTAAAGGGACTTAAGAGGATACCAAAATAGCTTCGTGCATTTTTCTACGTACGAAGTTTTCATTGTTTCTTTAGATTGAATGGCTAGAGCTCTAATTTTTAAGTATATGTTTTTTCAATATATGATCTAGGATCGCATAAACTCAGAAACGCGATTGAAAAAGTTTTCTCGATAGAAAATCTTAGCGAAACAACCTCTCTAATTTTTTATTCTTTTCATTTGTCGGTCTATTATCGCGTATTAACTAATAAAATAACTTTAAAAACATAAGTAACTATTATATATAGAAACACGTAAATCAGAAATAAAATATATTTAGTAGATTTTGAGTAAATAGGAAAAGTATCCCTAATTCTTCATTTTCTGTGCCTACTGGCTGTGTTAATATGTACGTGTCGGCGATGATATTGAATAATATTGATGTAGGCCCTTAACTGTCCGTCCGTTGACCGACTTCTAAAGTATAAGCTCAACGCTTGGCGATATGGACTAAGATCATCTAGGCCCATAATATAGTGATTTTGATGATGTGCTATTGACAATGTAATCATCTCGAATGTAGTACGGAATACGCATCGTAACAGATCGCGCTCTTTAGACTCTGCCTACCTCCTTGGGAAAATAGTGTGACTGATGATGATGATGGAATAAGGAACTAGGTATATACGAAACCCTTTGTGCTTGATTCCTACTCGCACTTGGCTAGTAAAAATATCTTTTTAATAATAATAAAATATCTTTTCTAATTTAGATATTTTTATAAATATCGATATATCGATACACCGATATTTTTTTCGTGTCCAACATCCATAGCACCCGCACACCCCCGGCGCCCTACCTTATGTCACCAAATAGACCGATAAATCGCCTATGCGCCGCTTGTCAGCCAGCGTTCTTTTTACATGACGCGACCTATACCTATATGACTTCAATACTGAAGAAGACTTTAGTGACATACAAACAGACGCAACAATAGCAACCCACACACGGTAATTCTTTCAATTTAGATTTAATTTAGATTTAGAAGGAAGTAAAAATATGTACAGGTTGTTTCTATACCAATTTATTTTTAAAGAAAAATCTTGTTAAGGAAAAGCAAAGCACCTCGTTACGTAACGCGTTACGGTATAAGTGTATTTAGTAAAGTTGTAAAGTTTCACTTAGATTAGTACATATTTACCCAACTGTATAAGTTATAGACTTATAGTCCTGAAACGTAAACTTTTTCTCATTCTAAGTTCTTTTTTCACTATAAACGCTTGAATGCTGAACACAAATTTCTGTTACAATTGAGCGTCCCGTTTATTCAATAAAACCACATTTTACGGATTTAGACTTTGTCAAAGTGTCAAAAAGTGGTTCTATGTCAAAATTATTATTATTTCTTTTTAAGAAATATCTACTTTATACTTATTAATCTGACACAGCCTGTATATAACCTGTCACAGGAGATAATACACAGTTGCCAGTAGGGGCTTAGCATCCATGAAAAGCATTGAGGAAATTGATGAATGCCGTCTTTAGATCATTTTATCTTTACGAATATTCGCCACCTACGAAGCTTGAAAACATTCGGTTTGAAAAAGGAACGAGTCAAATAACCGAATATTCTCAAGTGAGTATTGAATAAAATCTTGATTAAACGTCACAACAGCTTGTAGGTTGAGAGCAGTGGAACGCTATTTTGAAGGTAGAGGGTTCATATTCCACTCGTAGTAACTACTGTTAAATTTGTTAATTAACGCTACTGGTCGTAGCGTGATGTTATATAGCCTAAAGCCTTCCTCGATAAATGCCCTATCTAACACTGAAAGATTTTTTCAAATCGGCCCAGTGCAAGTGGTTCCTGAGATTAGCGCGTTCAAACAAACAAACAAACTCTTCTGCTTTATACTATTAGTATAGAAATAAAGCATAAAAAAAAATAAAGCACGGCAATTAAATTACAACAAATATTTACAAAATTAAATAGGTTTAAATTAAACTACTTTATACGGATTTTTTTTATTTTTTTATTTTATTTTATTTATGTGGAATAATAAACAGTTATACATTAAAATTTACAAACTTATAGTTATGATAATTTTTACAGTTTTGATAAACGTATAATCCACACAATTGTCCACGACATTCAGATGCGTCATAAAATTTGGGCTTTACCGCAAAGTCTAAAATTTAAAACAAATATTTGCGTCTAAATCCGTAGTTAGTGTTAGAGATGTTATACATATATAGATTCTTTTCAAGTTAACATTCGTGATTATGAATATACAAAAAGGTACTGTAATTTTAATGACAGAAAACGTGTTCTCTCTCCTCTCTGCAGCCCATTTACGTCCCACTGTTGGGCGCGGGCCTCTTCTGCTTTGGAGGGATTATGGTCTACCGTGTCGCGCTGACCAGGCGTGTTTGTAAAGGGTTTATTTTTCATTCTCTCAGGATGTTATCTGTGTACAATATTCCATAGCTGGCTTTTACAGCACCCTGGATAGAAAAGGGGTAGTGATACCTGTATTCTTAATCACTTACAACGCGGTCACGGAAAACTTATTTTTTTCGTATTGGCTAGTTCAAACATCGACTTGGTAACATATGGTTTATGTATAGATACGTAATAAACTGTTATATCGTAACTCCAATATACTCTTTTAATCTCAACATATACCTTCACTCATATAGCTGTTGTTAATCCTCTCAGATCCTTCCACATATCGCTCCTAATAGATACCGCATTACAAGATTTCTATTAACAACTAACTCACCAATGTTGGAATGCGGGTTGTGTTGTGAGGTATGGGATAATGCATTTTCGTTGGTCGTAGCAATATTAGACGCAGAGTTCACATATATTACTTTAGCGAAAATAGCACGAATATTCGGTGTGCGTTAATCACATTGAAAGAAATAAGAAAGAAAACATTCTGCAAGGATTTTCACACAAATACAAGTAGGTATAGAGAACAATATACAAAAAGAACAAAAATAAGATGTGTGAATCCTTTGCGAAACGGCCGCAGCTCAGCATAATGCTAGTTGCTAGCAGATTCGCGCGGAATCCATCCATTCATCCATCTCTGGATTCTTCCTAGCAACCGTAAAACATTGCGTCTTCACTTCTACTCGTAAAGTGACATTTTTATGTTTCTTTACGTCTAAAGATAGCTTCAATGTACTATTAGGTACTGGATATAAACACTGAAAGAGTTATAGAGTCATGTTACACCAGGTAGATAAAAGTAAGCTTTGAAGGATTAATATTATTTGGAAATAAATAAATAAATATTCATGAAAATTTCACACAACGTCTTCTGGTAACAAGCTAAACTTATATGCTTGTGTTATGGGTACTAGAATACGAATGTACTACATAAACTACTTTTCTTTTGTAAATACATACTTATAATACATAGAAAACACCCAGATGCAGTAAAAACTTTTGTTATTTATGAATATCACACAAATGATTGTCCCAAGCGGTAATGGAACCCGCGACCTCGTGAACGGCAATCCGTTACATGAACCACTGCACCACGAAGCCCGTCAAAATAGCTAATCCTTACTTATTATAAAACAAAGATGCTATTTTTGTATATACAGGGTGTGGCGTAAATAGTGGTCCACCGTTCAGGGTTAGGTACATCAGGTAGGTACCTACACCATACCAAAATTTTAAACCGGTCCGCCGACTGGTTACGGAAAAAAAAAATTTTTTAATATTTTTCAAGAAATTCCCATTTTCATTACGAATTTGACCACAGTTTCAACAAAAAACATTATTTTTGATTTTCTATTCGTGTTTATTCATGTTGAATGTATGAGCTATCATAAAAAAATAAAGATTTGTATTGAAATTGTAGCCTTTACGAGAAAAAGTGATTTCTTCTCAATTCTTAACCTAAATTTTATCGCATCACTCATATTCAGGAGCGTTTTTTGAAAAAGAAATGTACTACACTGTTAGTGCCCATGCATTTAAAAATATGCTCATGATGTACTGATTATAAAATGGTATAATAGTACCGCTTTTCAAAAATAGAAAAAAAAATACTGCATTTGTAACTGAAAATAAGTAAGTCTTCCTGTTACCATTTTCGCAACATAATATTGAAACAAAAATTTCGTCTACCTTACTTATGTGCCCATTCTTACTGTAAACTTGGTCATAGTGACAACGACAATATTATTATTGTAATTGTATTGGCAAATGAGAACACAAAAGTTACTACAGACAGGGTATTAAAAAAAAACAACTTTGACATCATAATTATTTATTTATTGATTAATACAATCGGTGCTCAAAATGGCCCCCATTCGCAGCTATACACGCTCTGCACCGTCGAATAAAGGAGCGTTTAAGACGTCGAGCAAACCCGCTTTCATTGATTTTTCCAGCTGCTGTCAGAATCCTGGTCCTTAATTCTTCAATATTATTTATTGGTCCCTTGTATACGTCTTCCTTTAAGCATCCCCAATAAAAGAAATCCAAAGGATTAAGGTCTGGGGAGCGTGGTGGCCATAGTATTGGGCCTAACCGCCCTATCCATCTGTTTGGATAGGCCACATTAAGGTGCTCTCGTACCCTTACTGCATAGTGAGCGGGACAGCCATCATTTTGTAGCCACATGCTGTCTCGGATCTCTGTAGGGACACTTTCTAGAAGTACGGGTAAATCTGTCTGTAAGAACCCAAGATACCTTTCTGCGGTTAAGGTTTCTGGCAGTTCTAATGGACCAATTATTTGTCCGTTAATAATGCCGACCCAAAGGTTTATTTTAAATTGGTATTGCGATCGATCTTGTCTCATGACGTGCGGATTTTCTAACTGCCAGCTGTGCAAGTTGTGTAAATTTAAATATCCATCTTTTCTGCAAGATGATTCGTCACTCCAAAGTATTTTATTAAAAAATTGCTCGTCCTCTCGTATTCTACGCAGCATTTCTCTGCAAAATCTCACTCGCGGAGGATAGTCCCTTGGTAACAGAGTCTGTACCCTTGTATAATGGTAGGGATGTAGCTCGTGTCTTTTTAAAATGCGATGTACGGTTCTGGTAGATATCCCCGTTGTGCGAGATAAGACTCGGACTGAGGTTGTAGGATCTTGTTCTGCCAAATTCAGTACCTGATCATCGGCATGTCTCCGTGGGCGTTCTTCTCTTGCACCGCCTACGCCTGAGCCGGGTATCCTCCCTTCGGTGTATGCATTGTGGACTCGCCCAAACACCCTGTGGTCTGGATGTCTGCGATCGGGATATCTCTCCCTGTAAAGCCGAGCCGCCTCTCTGCCGACTCCTCCACATTCTCCGTAAATAAAATGCATGTCAGCATATTCGCGCGGTGTATACTGAGACATTTTTGTTATCACTGCACTGCACGTTTGTCCAAATCGTTATGCAAATCAGAGTCCGGTAAACGTAAGCAAGATTATTAGATGTCACCAAAACGACAAGTCCAAATCACTTAGGCAATCAACCGGAGTCCAGGGGAATAGCAAGAAACAGCGGAGTTAAACACAAATGAAACGAAACGTATACGATGCACGGGAGCGTAGATCGTACTAATTGTTTATGTACCATTTCTTTCCGATCTCAATTGCTAGAAAGGAAAGGGACAACAACAACAAACTACATCCTTTCCTTATCACTATCCTATTGTTTAGTTACTCCAGCTACGTTACGCATTACAAGAGTGTGCGCACTTCAATAGGTCTTTTGTTATGGTTCAGGTACAGAGCGACCTTTTTTTATAGGACACGACATGATGTAGAATTATTTGGAGACGTGGAGTCAAATATCATTTGTAAGATTGAGACTTTGTTTTATTTAATTCCATATTTAAATGGGTAAAAACAAAAAGACAACATTTTTGTTTAAATATTATGTTGCGAAAATAGTAACAGGAAGACTTATCCGTTTTTAATTACAATTGCAATAAAAAATAATCTATTTTTGAAAAGCGGTACTATTATACCATTTTATAATCAGTACATCATGAGCATATTTTTAAATGCATGGGCACTAACAGTGTAGTACATTTTTTTTTCAAAAACCGCTCCTGAACATGACTGATGCGATAAAATTTAGGTTAAGAATTGAGAAGAAATCACTTTTTCCCGTAAAGGCTACAATTTCAATACAAATCTTTTTTATTTTATGATAGCTCATACATTCAGCATGAATAAACACGAATAAAAAATCAAAAATAATGTTTTTTGTTGAAACTGTGATCAAATTCTTAATGAAAATGGGAATTTCTTAAAAAAAATTAAAAATATTTTTTTTTCTGGAACCAGTCGGCGGACCGGTTCCAAATTTTGGTATGGTGTAGGTACCTACCTGATGTATCCAACCTTGAACGGTGGACCACTATTTACGCCACACCCTGTATGTCCCTATGTGAGCTTATATCTTTAAAACTACGTAACGGATTTTGATGCGGGTTTCTTTTATAGCTAGCGCGGTTCACAAGGATGGCTTTTTTGTATAATTTAAAATTGTTATAAGCTTTTTTATTTCTAAATTCTAGGTGTGCGAAGTTGCGGGCAACAGCTAGTAAGCTAAACAAAACCGGTCGCATAATGTTTGAAAAATTTCAAACCAATCGGATTACTGCAAGGGGGTAAAATAACTCTCAAAGACATTGATAGATACGTTCAGCTAATAAAAAATTTTAGCTGCTTGTTGCGACAGGGGATACTTCAAATTTTAAGCCTTCCACATCTTTGTTAATACTCCATATACAACATATTTTTTCTTGTAAATATAACAGGTACATTAATCTATACATGTAAGTGTATAATATGTATGCAGGTAAGATACCCTTATTTCAACTAGTGTTGCCCAAATTCAGTCTTGGTCTTGCAGTCTTGGTCTTGTTCTTGCATTTTTGCAAGACCAAGACCAAGAACAAGACCGCGTATTTTTAGCAAGACCAAGACCAAGACTGACCGTGCAAGACTTGAGCAAGAACAAGACTAATCCGGCAAGACTCTTGCGTCTTGCAGCTAGGACTTAGCGCTATTTCACGGAGTAGTTAGGTATAACAGTTCGGTGTACAGGTACGCTTAGGAATTCTATGAGACGCAATAAACTGTATCAAAACTGTATAAAAAACTTAATTTTTAATCCTAATTTTATGCAAGGAATACTAGTTATTTTACCAGCAACATATGTTCCCGTGAAACTAGGCTTATTGCCGTTTCTTTTGATATGCATATATTAATAATTAATTAAATTAATAAAAAAAAACAATCAAATTCACGTCTAGCGTCCAGGCGCCTGCTCTAACAAAAGGTCGATCAGATTCGCAATTTTGTTTTTATAATACGTATTTTAATTATAAAAGTGTTTGAGTATGTTTATTTTATAGTAATTTACTAATATTTTAATAAAAACACGTAAATTAAATAAACACAAGACAATAAAAGTTTACGACATGAACGATTTCTTTGGTTACCCGGCACCTACATTTTGAAGACCAAATTATAGTCGATCTAATTCGTGAAACTCAAGCACTTATACAACGTGAAACAAAACTCCTGTGTTATGCTTGAAACCAAGCATTCTTTAGGTCATCAGTAATGACTACGTGAAGTTAGAAATTAACTTGCATTATAATTTAATACGATTTTTGATGATGTAAGTTTTTGCATAATTTTTACGTTGCACAACCCTAATCAGCTGTTTTTATGAACTTTATTTGACCTAATAGTGATCATGTCCCGTAATAGAGATTAACGTAATATGCCTAACTGCTCATTGCCTCTGTGAGGAAAATTGTTTAAAATTTTTCCATGATGGTGAAGAAAATTTTGTTGGATGTTGATGGAAGAAAAGCGAGAAGAATATAAAAATGAGCGAGTTTTTTTGAGGAGTAATATTACCGAAAAAATAATGAATAATTGCATGTCGAAGATGACGAACGTGAATTGAGGAAAAGTTAAGTGTCAACTACTAGCAAAATGTGACGAGGGGAGCGAAGATATTGGCATATTAACGATGATACTTATAATTTTTCATAAAATTATGTTAGGTAAAAAAGTCACATATGCGACTGTCCACTCTAAATAATTTAATCACTTTTGACGAATCGTGATTGGTTAATATTAGAAATACGTCAACCAATTGTATTACTTGATTGGCTACTTGAGTCCTTTGTAAAGAGCGACACCTTTGTCAAAAGAAACCGACTTCCTTTGATGTCAATGTGCCGCCCGCGCCGCTCCGATAGTCGGGGAATAACCGACATGAAGACACGTGTACATAGAGATGGGTCATCTCTATTATGTATCGGTATTTTATTATATTTTATTGTATCAAATCAATACAACGCGAACGGGGTAAAATACCAGATCATACGATAAAGTGATCGTCGTATCGCATCGCTGGTGTTTATTTAATAAACATCGTATTGTAAAACATGGTCTGTCCACAACAAATATTATTCATATTGGCTTATAAATATTCGTTGTAACATTTTCTTATAAACTTATTTCATTCCATTGAAATCCGATAAACTTTTTTACATTCTAGTAATAGTTACTCAAATTGCAAACACAATATGGTTGTAGCTAAGATACGATTTCAGGAGAAGTTTCGTAATAAATTGTAGGTTAATATATGAATTTGATAGCACATAATTAACACATAGTATTGTTTTTACCGATACAAATATTAAGTGTATTCTATTGTATCGAATTACCATAATATCGATATGTATGTGGGCATAGCTAAAGTGCATGAGCACAACCCTTTTACAGTATTATAGGTACCTAGGTAATGACAAAAATTATTTTAGAGCCAGCATGTGCCGAGGCGGCGCGGTAAAAAGCAAGGAAATGTACTATAAAAAAAGTAATTTAATAGTTAATTTTTAGCACATGTAAGCTTATAAAGCGTAAATGTTTATTAAGAAACAGTTACTCCCATGGAAAACGGCATATAGCTCAGTTGATCACCATGTGGCAGTTAATTTTTCGAATTTCTCATCAAATCTTCAGACATTTATTAATCTGATTGTTCTTTACTATGGCTATGTTAATTCAAGCTCACAATGTTCCAATTCTAATACGTTTTTCTAAGATCTAAAGTAAACTTTAATAAATAGCAATAGTCTAATAGGTAATTGCAAGACTTGCAAGACTCTTGCTGCAAGACCAAGACCAAGACCAAGACTGGGAGCGCAAGACCAAGACCAAGACCAAGACCAGGTGTATTGGCGCAAGACCAAGACCAAGACTGGCTAAGTCTCGTCTTGTTCTTGCATTTGGGCAACACTAATTTCAACCCTCATCAGTGTAAACTGTAACGTCATGTTTTGTCTTGTCACGTAACAGAACGGTAACTTGTAACGGGAACCGAATATAACTCAGTGGTGTCAATTCTGCGCATACAATTATACTAAACTTAACTAAAAAAATTATTTTGATAGTGTCGATAACACAATTCAGCAATGTTAACTGAACTTTCTTGTTATAAAAACTGTTTATTAGAGACTAAAGATTTTGATTAATATAAATATGCACAGTTAAACAGCCAATTAAACAAAATATATCAACAGTTGTTATCATTTTTTAGTTAAGTTTAGTTGTACACATAGAATTGGCACCATTGTAAGGTATATTTAAGCTGTTAATTTACAACCAAGTAAGTAGCTGCTGCCTGGGACTTCGCACGCGTGAAATTTAGAATAATTCTGTGGTTCAAACAAACAAATTCTTCAGCTTTATAATATTAGTAATAGATTAGTATTTTATTATATAATATAAAATATTATAATACACAAAAAACGAGAATCTAAATAACGGGATAAGGGCAGAATATGAGTATTTGTTGTTGTAGCATCAACGGATATCCAAACTGTGAAATTTTCCGCTAATAACCGTTCCAGAGATACAACCTGGTGACAGATGGGTGGACACAGAGAAAAAAGTTGTTAAGTATAACATACTATACTAAAGTAATTCCTTAGTTAAATAAACCATGTTATACGACATACATATCATAATTATACAATTATACATGTCTTCTTGCATTCGTTACTACAAATAATAAAATTGGTCAAGTGCGAGTCGGACTCGCGCACGAAGGGTTCCGTACCATTATCTATGCAACATAAGGCAACGTTATTAGTATCGAGCAAGAAACGGTAAAAAATCATGTTTGTTGTATGGGAGCCCCCCTTAAATATTTATTTTATTTTATTTTTAGTATTTGTTGTTATAGCGGCAATAGAAATACATCATCTGTGAAAATTTCAACTGTCTAGCTATCACCGTTCTTGAGATACAGCCTGGTGACAGACGGACGGACGGACGGACGGACGGACAGCGAAGTCTTAGTAATAGGGTCCCGTTTTTACCCTTTGGGTACGGAACCCTAAAAACTTGATATACGTCAATTACACAATATCATTTTTGGTTACCATCTGAAATATAACTTCATCAGGTATTTTGAGCACGTTTTCTTTACGTGACCTCCTTCTAGTAAATCGTCTTTGTAAAATTTTCTAGATTATCTACTGCACATTTTGGAAGCATGCCAGAGTTCATTTTGTATACCTACACCTAATTTAGATAGGTTACATAATTAATATATTAATATTTTGCGATTGACTCGCTATGCTTTTACTAAATAAACTAAATTATAATGGAAAAAATGATAACCATAAGCGGGACTTGAACCCGCGACCTCGGAATGCCGTTCCGTCGCTCTCCCATCTGAGCTATTATGGTCCACGCAAATGTTTACCAAATTTTCCACTACAATCATCTCAATGCGAGTTTTAACATCGTGCGATGTTTTTTCGTACAACGCCATCTATTGAGCGGTTTGCACCAACTCCATCAATCGATCAGTTAGCGTTCTTTACAGAACACAATTGGACCGAAGTAATGGCTGTACATGTATTTCTACATTAATATATTAATATTTTGCGATTGACTCGCTATGCTTTTACTAAATAAACTAAATTATAATGGAAAAAATGATAACCATAAGCGGGACTTGAACCCGCGACCTCGGAATGCCGTTCCGTCGCTAATGCGAGCGACGGAGAGGAGGATGGGAGAGCGACGGAACGGCATTCCGAGGTCGCGGGTTCAAGTCCCGCTTATGGTTATCATTTTTTCCATTATAATTTAGTTTATTTAGGTTACATAATGTTCAATTTTAATATTTAATCTTGTAACTTGTAGTGTGGTGACGAATTAAGAATAAAAGTCTGCCGTAAAGCCAGCTAAGGGTTTCCATTACATCTTTGGGGGAGGCCTGTACCCAAAAGTGGGACTTTAATAGATAGAAGAGAGACATGGCTTTTCATAATCTCTACCTATATGGAAAAAATGAACGAAAAAAGTGAGATGATTTGTATATAACTATGTTTTCTTATTTGGTCTCTTATATGGTCCCTTGTTGGGCACGGGGCACCTCCATTTTGAAAGGGATTATGGTGTACTATGCTGGATCATACTGCGGATCCAGGATTGTCGGCATTTGGCATTCGTTTTATTTTCGGAATTTCCGTCTCTCACACAGGATGTTACCGATGTTAGATCTGTGAGCTGATACAGCACTCAGAGAAAGAAATGGGTTGGTGACACTTGTATTCTTAATCCGTCACCACACGGAAATTATAAATAATATAATATGTATATATCTACTATATAAAAATAAGTCGCATTTTCCTTCCTGACGCTATAACTCCAGAACGCACGAACCGATTTCCATAGTTTTGCATTCGTTGGAAAGGTCTCGGGCTCGTTTGCCGGGCCAGCTAGTAGTGTATGATAATATTAATATGTAAAACTATAGAAACTATCTTAAAATAGTTTGAGGCACAAAAACTTAGTTCAAAGTTTTCAAGAACCCAATCAACGGAAAAGTAGATTAAGTGTTAAGCTCATCATCTTACCGAACAGCGTGTTTTCTACAAAACTACTTAAGATGTTATGAAAGTTTTCGATGCAGTTGACTTGGTAACTCAGATAACTTGCCAGATAAACGTATAATACTTGGTGAATAGTTACCACTTTATAAGTAAGCATACTTTAGGTTTAGTTATGTTATTCGTATTATAATTCGCTCAGTATAAATACTCGCAAAATCGCAAAAAAATAATTTTTAAATTAAAAAAATAAAAAAAATTATTACGTTGTTATCGGTTCTTAACGTACCTATGTGCAAAATTTTATATTACCTAATCTGACTACTGCATTTTGGTGTAAGTCACTTTCAAAGATTCCATTATATAGTATATAATAAATTTCCGTTATATAATAAATTGACAGATACTTATCAATAAAAGCGTGTTGATAATGTATTAAATATGTAGTCATTTATATACAGCTTAATGTGTAAGTAGCTTACTTCAGATATTTGTAATAACGTTTAAATTGTTTGAAGTAATCGAAAAGCAGTACCTAAACGTTACGTGACTAGTGACGCCAAAACTCGTGTCAAGTAGAGAAGAAGATGTCAGCAAGCTATGGAATCCGATATTATAGCTAATAATAATACCAGGATAACGTCAAGATGATTAAAATAACATATCCAAAGACAGCGGATATAAATAGGTATTTGTACCACAAGTAAGACTTGAACTCACGACCATCAGTCATCCTTCCTTGAATCTCCTCCACTTTGAGATATACTCGTATTATATTACTTTTTAACAAAATAATGCGCTTCACAAAACTATGTAGCAACAAAATACTTAATATTAAACAAAACTAGCACAGCTCGTCATTTGATGTAAGTTTATAAGACATTTTCTAAAGCGCAAACTTGCTTACAAGACAATACATTTTAGTTAGTAGTATAACGTCGTTCTTACAAAGTAAATTTTATGCATTGTATGATGTTGAATATTAAAATCAAGCTCGTTTGAGTAAAGCGTTAAGCGTGTGTTATTTTGTGTCTACAATTTTAAAATTACGTGTTAAATTATAGGTTAGTCATTTGTTATTAAAATTATCATAATCGCTGTCGTATAAAAAATATAAAAACTTTACCTGTCTCTCTCTCTCCAGCCTTAAAAGGTCTCACTGGTCGGCACGGGCCTCCTCTACTTTAGGATGGATTGTAGTCTACTGTGCCGCGCTGACCAGGAGTGTTGTGATAGGGTTTATATTCGAGTTCTCGTCTTTCACAGTAGATGTTATCTATGTACAATATCCCTTAGCTGACTCTTACAGCACCCTGGGGAGGATGCAATTAGTTACTTTAGTTGTTAACATAAAATTACTTCAGGTAAGTTCAATCTATACTAATACTAGCTGAACCGGCAAACGTTGTTTTGCCATACAAATGTCAGTGGTGGGGGGAGGGGTTTGCAAAATAGATGTTGGCCGATTCATAAAAATAGGTCAAGCCGTTTCGGAGGAGTACGGTAACTAACACTGTGACACGTGAATTTTATATATAAGACTAGCTGACCCGGCAAACGTTGTTTTGCCATACTAAAAAAATGGTTTGAGAAATAGATGTTGGCCGATTCTCAGACCTACTGAATGTGCATGTAAAATTTCATAAAAATCGGTCAAGCTGTTTCGGAGGAGTACGGTAACTAACACTGTGACACGTGAATTTTATATATCTATACTAATATTATAAAGCGAAAGAGTTTGTTTGTTTGTTTGATTGATTGTTTGTTTGTTTAAACGCGGTAATCTCAGGAACCGCTGGTCGGATTTGAAAAATTCTTTCAGTGTTGGATAGTACATTTATCGAGGAAGGCTATAGGCTATATAACATCACGCTGCAACGAATAGAAGCGAAGCATCAGTGTAAAATGTTGCAAGAAACGGGGAAAAAAGTCACGCGCGCGAGCTTTAAATGAAAACGCTGCCTTATCCATGTGAGTTACAACAAAGTAATGTATGGAGAAATTGTTTGTTACCTATAGATCTTTAAAAAAGTCCGCGAGGCCATATGTCTATCTTTTAAGGAAAACCCGCTGTACCCATAAGAACGTCAACAAAATTATCAAATTCAATAGGATGTTTTCAAAAGCTATTTATGTGTATATAGTAACATTTTTTATCAAATTAAATACCTTAGTTAGCTTACGCATTTAATATAGATAATAACTGCTCTTTACAGCATGCAATTTAAATGAATATCTTCGGAGATATGACGAAAAAAGAATTACGCGTGATAAAATAAAGTTAAACTGTTCGCTGAGCAACGAGAACGTTTCCCCGGTCATCTATCTATACTCCATTGTTTCGATGTATGGTTGGATGTATGAATGTAAGGATGTTTGTTGTTCTTTCACGTAAAGACGGATGGATTTTCGTGAAACTTTGCAATAATATAGCTTACATATCAGATTAACACATATGCAATAATTTATAAAGATACCACGTGTCACGGCGTCTTAGTGTGTGTAAAAGTCAGTATTGTACAGGTTGTTACGCTGCTCAATCCCCGACGGATCAGTATTGAGTTGGTCTTTATAGGCGCCGGCGTCATCGTCGGCGTATGGTCGTTACGCTGCTCAAATCCCGACGTATTGGTGCTGAGTTGGTTTTTATAGGCGTCGGCGTCGGCTTCGACGTCGTCGTCAGCGCCGGCTTCGCCGACGCCTCCGTCGTATGGTCGTTACGCTGCTCAAATCCCGACGTATTGGTGCTGAGTTGGTTTTTATAGGCGTTGGCATCTACAGCGACGCAGGCGACGACGTCGGCGACGGCGTCGGCTTCGGCGTCGTCGTTGGCGCCGGCTTCGCCGACGCCTCCGTCGTATGGTCGTTACGCTGCTCAAATTCCGACGTATTGGTGCTGAGTTGGTTTTTATAGGCGTTGGCATCTACAGCGACGCAGGCGACGACGTCGGCGTCGGCGTCGGCGTCAGCGGCGGCTTCGGCGTCGTCGTCGGCGTCGGCTTCGGCGTCGGCGTCGTCGTCGGCGTCGGCTTCGGCGTCGGCGTCGTCGTCGGCGCCGGCTTCGCCGACGCCTCCGGCGTATGGACGTTACGTTGCTCAAACCCCGACGTATCGGTGCTGAGTTAGTTTTATAGGTGTTGGCATCGACAGTGGCGTCGGCGTCGGCGTCGGCGTATGGTCAATAGGCTCAAAAACTTCTAGACCGTTTTTTAAAATTCATTCACCATTTGAAAGCTACATTATCTGTGCTTAAAATAGGCTAGATTTTATTTTGGAAAAATTAGGGTTCCGTAAAATATTTGGATTTTTCTGAAAAAAATCAACTAAAAGAGTTAACTATTTTGCTTACGCTGCTTAAACTTTAAAAGATAAAGATAGAACAACAAAATATTCTAATTTTTCATTTATTTATGAGATTTATTTATTTCAAACCAACAGCTTCTCAATCAATATGAATAAAAAAGAAATATTCATCAGCAAGCGAATTATATGTCCTCACGGATAAAAAAATTAAGAGCCATGTTTATGGTATTATAAGGGTGGGTGTTTACTATGTATTATAAGTATGTATTTACAAAAGAAAAGTAAATTATGTATTCTATCCGTATTCTGGTACCCATAACACAAGCATATAAAGCTTACCTTGGGACTATAGGACATTGTGTGGAAAATTCTTATTTATATACGCTTTAATATAATGAAGTATTTTTATTTATTCATTTTGGACCATGCCAAATTTCAAGTCTCTAGGATAGTGGGAAGTAACCTGTAAATTTTGATTCCCTAGCGAAAGTGGAAAATACTCAAAAATGGCTGTAGTTCGGTTATATCTTCTGAATGCGTAGATCTAAATTATTGATTGTATCTTTTGCAGCAAGGGACCGCATAGATCTACATTTGGTATAAGTTTCAAATTAACAACTTCAGCCGTGGCTGAGTAAAAAAAAGATTAACGAGTGGATAGACAGACAGACGGACACCGTATTGAGAGTATAAGGGTTTGTACAAAGACCTAAAAAGGCATTATGAAGCTCTGAGATATCATTTACTAAAATGACATTGGGCCATGTGTGTTACTTCTTTAGAACTGTGCAAGAAAAGAGAACCACACTGACGATTTACTAATTAGCTGTAAAATGGCGTTATTGTTAGTTCATTTAATTTTTCGTTTCTTAATTCCACGCGTACGAAGTCGCGGGCACTGCTAGTAAGATTATAAAGCTGAAGAGTTCATTAGTTTGAACGCGTTAATCTCAGGACCCACTGGTTCGATTTAAAAAACTCTTTTAGTATTGGATAGTCAATTTATTGACAAAGGTTTTAAGCCATATAACTTCACGCTGCGACCAATAAGAGTGGAGCATCAGTGAAAAATGTTGCGAAAAGGGGAACATTTTCTAAACTCCACCCGTACTGAGTGGCGGCCAACAGCTAGTTAACTAGAAATTATGGATCGGTTATTAAATGTAACTAAGAATTTAATTTAATTTTGTGTCTACAGTCGTGGTTGCGAACGCTTAACCAATTTAACAACTTTTCTATCTCATAAGTTTGAACAGGCTTCATAGTCCACATCGTTAAAAACTTTTCACTAACAGCCTAGACCTCTAGAGAAATAAACGTAACTTTATACTTTTCTCAAACTATGCATATATATTTCTGTATAACTTTCCTATTTATATGTATAGACTCGTAAACTACCTAAAAACCATTTTGCCTTTTAGTTTAAAAGATTCGTCTAGACTATATTAAATACACAAAGAGATTGTGTGAAACTTTTGATTATATCTAAGTACTTGTACTTTTCTTTATGTTTTACTAACTGTTGCCTGCTGCTTCGTATGCGTGGAACTTAAAAGTAAACCATTACAAATTACACAAATAAAAAATCCCCTTGAAACACTCTATCTATAAAAAAAAACCACAGTAAAATCCGTTGCGTAGTTATAAAGATATAAGCTCACAAAGGGACATACATACAGAAATAATGACTTTGTTTTATAATAAGTAAAGATAAAGATCGTAGGGTTATTTTGATAATTAACATTGTAAAATTTCAAACTGTTTACAAAGGACAATTATTTGTGTGATGTTTGTTGTTGTCTAATCTATACTAACTAATATTATAAAAGTTGAAGAGTTTGTTTGTTTGAACGCGCAAATCTCAGGAACTACTGGTTTGATTTGAAAATATATTTTTGTATTGGATAGTCTATTTGTCGAGGAAGGCTATAGGCTATATGACATCACGCTGCGACTAATACGAGCGATACATTAGTGAAAAATGTTTGCAAATTGAGGAATTTTCTCCTTTCTAAGCGAACGAAGTCGCGGGAAACAGCTAGTAATTTTATATGTATGTGTGATCATTAAATTATATGTTTTGATTTCTTCAAAATCAGATCAATTGCCTGATTTGTTTACTCAGAATTTGGGAAAATTATCAGACGATAATCAAAGATGTTATTAAAGTCTTTCCAATTCATGTCATACAATTTTCCCTATATAATTTTTTATTGATAATAAAATTTCTTATATAATTACTTTTATTTGATATTAACTGCTATCTTGCTGCGTAATTACTTTGTCATAAATAAAGTCCGTGTGTTACCGGATTAAGAATACAAGTGTCGCCACCCTTTGTCCTTACCAGGATGCTGTAAAACCAGATAAGAGATACCTATTGTAAGAGATGACATTCTCTATGAGAGACGGTAAACTCGAAAATAAACTATATGCCAATACCTGGTCATCTCGGCATAGTTGACCATAGTCCCTTCCTAGGTGGAGGAGGCCCGTGCCCAACAGTGGTACGTTGATGGGCTGGAGAGAGAAAGAGATTTATTAACTGAAGTTGTGGATATTCAAAAGCAATCAGACAGGTACAATAAGGTACATATTGATTAATTTATTCGATAGGCTTCATGGACTAGTGGTTCATGTAACGAACTGTCGTTCACAAGGTCGCAGTTTCCATACCCGCACGGGACATTCATTTGTGTGATATTTATTAGTGTCCGATCTGCTAACGATATTAATAAATCAAAATGAGCTCAAAGAAAATGACAATTAATCAAAATACGCCATAGTTGTTTTCATTTTTTAGTTTTTTTTTTTTGTGGTTTTAGTCATGTGGAGAGGATGGATGCGAGACGATTAACGAAAGGCATATACACGGCGGAGGTAAGTTGAAATGCTAGGAGAGGACGCCCGAGAAAAATATACTCCGATCTCATCGCCGGGATACTCCAAAAGGGGCAAGTGCGTAGCACTTACAACCGTCGGGCATGTATGACCAGATGTATGAGTGTGGATAAAGCCAAGGAAGTATGTTTGGATCGTAGCAGCTGGCGCTCTATAGTCTCTGCCTACCACCATGGGAAAAAGGCTTGATGATGATAATGATTTTTTAGTTAAGTTTAGTTGTGAATTGGTATCATTAACAATTAGGTAGGTGTATAATATATATATATATAATAAGTTAATAACATAAGTCATACCTATTGCTATATTTTTAAACTCCAGCGGCCGTATTATGAGCTTTTATTTACAGGCAGTTTACGCCGTGAATTGAACTGTCTGGCAAATTCGTATTATGAACAAATTATTAGTCAGTCAGTTCGCTAAACCAGTCATACATTAATATGTTTATGGAGAAGGTATAACCAAAAGTTACAGTATTAACTAAAAATTTTCTACTAAAAGTTTTATTTTTGCCATAATACCTAATTTAGCCATGCAGTTTACGGCCTGCTTGGAACTTGAATGATTGTAAAAAGCTCATAATACGCCGGCAGGTCTCCCCACGAACGACGAGTAAGTGAAGGTGCGTGGTTCAACAATTTGAATTTCCATCACGTTTGTGCACAGATTGTTTTAATGTCTCTATTAGAATAGTTTACTCCACTTTAATACTTTAGTACGAGACGTGAATGATTTAAGCTTGTCACATACGCAACTACTTATACTACTTTCTACCTTATATACTTAATATCTTTATCTTTACTTAGTATAAAATGTCAATATTTTTGTATGTATGTCCCTATGTGAGTTTATATTTTCAAAACTACGCAACAAATTTTGATACCGTTTTTAGGGTTCCGTACCCAAAGGGTAAAAACGGGACCCTATTACTGAGACTTCGCTGTCCGTCCGTCCGTCCGTCACCAGGCTGTATCTCAAGAACGGTGATAGCTAGAGAGTTGAAATTTTCACAGATGATGTATTTCTATTGCCGCTATAACAACAAATACTAAAAATAAAATAAAATAAATATTTAAGGGGGGCTCCCATACAACAAACATGATTTTTTTACCGTTTCTTGCTCTCATACAACAAACGTGATTAATTAAGTATTGTGTGTGTTGTTTGCTCATTTATTAATAACGTATGTTGCATAGATAATGATACGGAAACCTTCGTGCGCGAGTCCGACTCGCACTTGACCAATTTTTTAATATATTGCATGGTTCAAGAGGATGGCTTTTTTGTACAATGTGTTACGGTTTGGTTTCTAAATTCTAAGCATACAAATTTGCGGTTGAAGCTAGTGTAATATAAGTGAGAGACGGAAACCTCGAAAATATACCCTACGCCAAGACGCCTGGTCAACGCGACACTGTAGACCATAATCCCTCCTAAAGTGGAAGCAACAGTGGAAAGTTAATGAGGCTGAGCTGGTGAGGGAGAGAGAGAGAGAGAGATGTGATGTAACGAATCAAAAACTTTTTGAAGTTATTTTTAGAATTCCGTATCAAATGGTAAAACGGGACTCAAATACTAAGACTTCGCTTTTCGTCTGTCTATCTCCGGGCTACATCTCAAGAATGGTGAGAGCTTAGACAGCTGTTTTCAGAGATTAAGTATGTATTTATGTTGATGCTAGAAAAATAGATACCGAAATGACCGATATAATCTATTTTATTAATATTTACTTTCGTTTTCATCTTATAAATGTTATCTTTATATATTTTGCTTCGGATGAAATAAGTTTGATCTCGTTTTAGGATTACAAAAACATTTTTATTTACACACATCGACCTATTGAATTGACAAATACGAGCCAATAAATACGTTACATCGTAACACTCACTCACATTCCAGAAAATAGTCGAATATTTTTTGTATTTTATGGTAAAATACAACTAGATAATTATGTACAGTCATGTTATTAATTGGACGTACCGATGATCTAATAGTTTTTTTTATATGTAGTTGCGGTTGGGCAAATGACTGCAGTCCACCTAATGTTAAGTGGAAGTGCAATCGAAATACGAGGGCAGCTAGTGTAGTGTAGATATACTAGTCACCCCCGCCTTGCCATCTTTCATATTTTTTTAAATGTAAAAGTTAAAGTTTGTGAGTATGGATGTTTGGATTATTGTTACTCGTTCACCCAAAAAATACTGAGTGGATTTCAATGAAACTTTACAATTATATAGCTTATACATCAGAATAACACATAGGCTACAATTTATAAAGATACTAGTTGTTGCCCGCGACTCCGTCCGCGTGGAACAGGATTTTTTTTTCACAATAAAAGGTAGCCTATGTCCTTTCTCAGGGTCTAAAGATTGTCTGTGCCAAATTTCATCAAAATCAGTTGAGAGGTTTAAGCGGGTAAGCGTAACAGACAGACAGACAGAGTTACTTTCACATTTATAATATTAAGTAGGGATTGTGTGAATTGTCCAAAATGTGACGATAAGTGTCAAGTATCAAAGCACCCTTTTCTGCCTGATTTTTATCCTTTTTACTGCGGGTAACACTGCTGGACACGGCTAGTGGAAAATCATTTTCAGGATTTCCAAACTTGTTTTTTTAGTATTTGAACTAAGTACATAAAATATTTTATATTGATAAATATGGACGTAATAATAATAATAATAATAATAATAAATCATTTATTTGTCACCACAATAATAACAAGCAACCAATCACAGTAAGCTGAAGTTGTTACAACCAAGGTTATACAATATTGTAATGATAATTACTATTATATATTTCCGAAAGTATACTACTGTGGGACACTGGTGCCTAAGCTAAGCCAAGGCTTGTGTTTCAGGACACCAGGTCTCCCACCCTGAGCCACAGATTCAATCTTAAGTTAAGTCAATGGAATTAATGGTGTCGGATATTACAAGATGTAAACAACAGTGTGTGCTTGTGTATGTCAGTGCCGCAGACAAGAAAGAAAAACATTGAAAAGAAAAGGACATACTGGTTACAATTTAATGGGGAACGTATTTATCAATGGATTAATCCATGCAACGGAAGTCGGAACCCTTGAATGGGATTTTAACCCTCCCGCAACAGTCGGAACGAACCGAAATTTGCATACACATTGAGTACCGATGAGAATGCAATAATTAAAAAAAAAAAAAATAATAATAATAATAAAAACGTTAGTTAGTTTTAGAACTAATTAGGACTGTATAGTCATAACACTTTCAGTGTCATCATAAGAGAGCGTCAATAACCAGTCTGTAAGTTTGCCCTTCAGGGAATGTTTGTTCAAACGAAAAATGTCAAGTAATCGATTAACCATGTTATACAAACGGGCACTTTGAAATAAAATCTGGCGTCTGGCAAATGAAGTACGACATCGAAATAGGGGGCAGACAGTTAATGATTTTTTTGCGTTTTGTTAGGACTATCTTGTCTAAATTGATTGAAGCATGACGACGTAAAATAATTCTCATTATGTAAAGTTGACGCACATTTAGGACTTTTGCCTCGGAATATAGTTGGCTGGTAGGATAATCGCGTCGTTTAAAGTAGATTACTTTAAGAACAGCTCTTTGAGCACGTTCCACTTGCAGCAAAATGGATTTACAGGTACCACCCCAGACTGGGATGCAATAGGTGAGTAATGAAACACAAAGACTCTGATATACAAGGATCAGGGTTTCAGAGTCAGCCGAATGCCTAAGTTGCTTAAAAATATATATTAGTTTCCTAACCCGTGAGCATAGATTTGTGATGTGTAGGTTCCAGGTTAGGTTCGAGTCAATATAAACACCGAGATACTTTGTGTCTGAATCTAAGTTTAAAGAGGGGCAGTTGCAGCCCGCGCAATTCGTAAGCAGACAGGTTGAGTCTGCGTGGAATTTAACACAACGAGATTCAGATGGAGGTGGTTTAGTGTGGGGTGGATAAAATTGTAAAATCTTTGTCTTATCAACATTTAGGGTCAGCAAGTTTGACGATAACCATGTCCTCACTTGGTAAAGAGAGTGCTCTACTCTAGTTCTAGCAGCGTCCCAATCACCATCGTGCACTATTAACGCAGTGTCATCTGCATATACAAATATAGAGCAGTTAGGGATAGACAAACTGCATAGATCATTTAAGTAGATTAGGAACAGAGTAGGCCCCAGAATACTACCCTGCGGCACTCCAAAGTTAATATTCAAATCATCACTGTATAGGGAGTCTATTTTAATACATTGAGTTCGGTCAGACAAGTAGTCCTTGAATATATCCAAGGCCACGCCTCTAATCCCAATGCGTTCCAGTTTGTCTAAAAGAAAGGGTATGGACACCGTGTCGAATGCCTTGGATATATCGAGAAAAACTCCAAAACATTTCTGACCCTCATCCAACCTGCTCACCACCAAACTTGCGAGATTTGAGATAGCATCTTCAGTAGAAATGCACTGTCTAAAACCGTACTGGTTATTTGCTATAATTTTATGTTTTATGAGAAATGAAGTAAGGTTGTTATTTAAGATTCGTTCGAGTATCTTAGACAGGGAGCTCAAAACAGAAATTGGTCTATAGTTGTTGATTAAGGATTTATGGCCACCCTTATGAATGGGATGAACTATTGCTTTTTTAAAGGCTCTGGGAAAGATACCGGATTCCATTGCGCGGTTACAAATATGACTAATGGGGACGGCTAAGGCTGAGCTGGATTGTTTCAGGATTTTTGAATGGATATTATCTGCTCCAATAGAACAGTCACCACGTAGACCCTCTATAACGGACTTCACCTGTTCAACATCAACAGGTACCATTGCAAGGGACTCACGCGGTGATAACTGCGGAAGTTTGCGGGTTTCAGATGGACACTTGATATTACCCGCGAGAGTTTCTCCTATGCTGACAAAATGTTTGTTAATGCTATTCAAAGAGGTTTTGATGTCAATGGAGTTGTCTAAAAGACAAGTTGAAGAATTAGAAGAGCTATTCAAGTTTGTGATTGCTTTAATAACTTTCCACGTACCTCGAATACTATTTTTAGTTTTTAGGAGCTCGTTTTTCTCGAAAGATCTTTTCATCCTTTTTAGGAGCGCGTTGAGATAATTGCGATAGCGAGTGTAAGTTACTAAAAGAACATTGTTTCCAGGTGATGCCTTAGCCTTTCTATGTAGATTATCCCGGTTTCTGATACAACGGACCAAACCGGGTGTCATCCAAGGTTTAGTGATTCTGTATTTTCTAGAGATTTTAACCGTGTGACTATTTTTATTTATGATGTCTTGGATTGTAGAGATAAGTAAGTCAGTGGCAAGGTTAGGATTGGTTTCATTTAAAACAGGACTGTAGTCTAGGGTGTCCAGATTTTTCTTTATTGTCGGGTAATTAAGACGCAGTGAGTTGTTAAAATATTTTTGGTGGGATTTAATATTTTTCTTTTCTAAGCACAAAACAACTGGAAAGTGATCGGTTATATAGCTTTCAAGAACGAGTACGGTGGAGTGATGTTTAGTTTTCAGAAAGATGTGATCCAGGCAGCTACCTAGTCTTGTAGGTATGTTATGAGCTGGGAGTAAGCCTAACGAAGCACATAGAGTAAGGTAAGCATTTGAATTACGGTCATGGTTATTAGATTTAATGTCGATATTAATATCTCCAATAAGGGCAATACTATTAAATCTGTTTAATGTGTGTACTAAACTATCCAGACTATTATAAAACTTGTCCAGATCCGTGTATGAAGGCGAACGGTAGACGCAGATAATGGCAGTGCTATTAGTAGTACACACAAGGCAATTAGCGTCAAGTAGAGAAGGTTCATAACAAGTGGATTTAAGAGATGCTTTACTATATATCACTACCCCGTCGTTCTGTAGCTTATTGTTATTTGTTGCATGAGCTGAGTAACCCTTCAAGCTGGGCAGTGGACCAGAAACTTTCAACCAACATTCTGTTAATGTTAATATGTCGAAATCAATATTAGTGGAAGCAGTCATTGCTATAAATTCATCAAGGTTCTTATTGAGACTTCTAATATTGATGTGAATTATCTTTAAATATTGATTTCCCTGACTAATATGTGTCAAACATCGATTCGGGGAGCAAATGCGGGCATCAGCCAGACAGAACTCATCAATCTCATCACCTACTCTGGTATTACGGTTAGTCATCATGGTGGGTATATACACAACAAGCTGTGATGACTACAGTCAGTGGACAATAAAGAATCTCTCCTGCGTGAAAATTTATAGCAAAGGTGAATAGAAAGTCCTATATTTGCTGTAAACAGTGCATCCATGGAGGAATTGACAATAGAGTACCGACAGAAGTGCAGTAATGTGTGTTTGTATATGTGTTTTTGCGTATATGATCGCGTGCTTGTCGAGTGTGATACAATCAGTAGAAGGTTATTAGAATTAAGAAAATAATAAAAAAAGAATACAATAAAACATGCATAAACAAGAAACATAACATAAAGTCCAGAATGTAGTCATTCTTTCGATGTCAGCATGGCAAGAGATTTCTCGTTTTGGATATAGAATGGTTTATCATCAGCTTTCTTGCGGAGAAGGATTCTGCCATTAGAATACCAGCTGGAGTAATTGTGAGCTTTAGCGAACTGACGAGTGTCATAAAACAGCTTTCTAGCAGTAGGCGTTAAGTGCTCGTCCACATACACCGGTCTCCTTTCGCCAACAATACCGATAGATTGAGTGTTAAGCTTGTCGTCTATCTTGCGCTCCTTGTTGAATTGCCGTACCTTAGCCAGAAACTCATTTCTAGTCAAAACAGAGTTGAATTCAATTACGATTGGCCGCGGCAATCTCGTTGCTCCAGGCAAACGGTAAACATCACGAATATTACAAGGTGAAACATCCAGGTTAACCGCTTTTCCAAGTTTTGAGACAGTGTCAATAAGGTCTTTGGTATTTTCCTGCTCCTTGCATGGTATATTACGGATCTCAATAGTGGCCTGTCTTGACTCAAAACGCAAATCCTCCATATGCTTTTGAATATAACGTATGTTATCACTATTAGAGGCCTTTTCCTTTTCCAACTTCGTGATCTTCGAAGTGAGGTCCTCATATTGCTTATTTACAAATAGTACACTCTCCTCAATTTCAGAGGTCTTCACTTGAATCGAGTAACATTGTTCTTTAAGTTCAGATATGTCACTAACTATCTTAGACAAGATGACGTCCTGGTCTGATTTCCATGAGTTTAACGTAACAGCAAGGACCGATGACAATTCTGTAAATTATAGAAAAGTCAAAGATTTTTTCGTTTGACTTACATCAGTGCCTTTTTATGTTTTTCAGCTACGTACATAGTTTACAATCAAATTAATATGCAAAGAGCCTCTCTACATATTAATTTTCTCATGTAACCATACCACTCAAACAACCAGATTATTAATTAAAAACAAACTGTAAATAAGAGACTCCGTATAATCAAAATAATGTTTAAAAATGCGTGTGTAAACATTCTAATATTTCTTCAAGACATTTGCAAATGAACTGAGAGAGGGGAGTCAAAATGTATAAATGACACGATGCTCAAAATTGCCTCTTATGAATAAATACTACTGGCTTTACAAAACGAATGCTGTGCCTACAAGATAATATATATGAATGACTTCGTTAGTATGTACCTTAGAGTATTATACCAACAAGACCCGTTAGAAACGATGTTTTTTATTTAATAAATTAAATTGTAGTGGAAAAGGTGATCACCGCAAGCGGTACTTGAACCCACGACCTCGGAATACCGTTCCGTACCTCTGCCAACTGAGCTTATTGCGGTCGTGCTAACAGTAACCAATTTGATGAGATGTTTTCTATGATAAATATACTGCCACGTCGGTATAGTGCTGAAGTAACGCACACAACCACAATAACGTAATTCCTATGGTCGCTATGCACGCCTTGCCCAAAATCGCCTTACGTACACTAAGAGACGGCAGTGTCCGTACGCACTGAGTATGACCACTGTTCTCGTACCTTTTAGGTTATCCTAAAAGGTACGAGAACAGTGGTCATACTCATAAGACCTGCCTCTTAAGATACAGGAAACCCTAGTTTAAGAGGCAGAATTCAAGTATAATTTAAATGCAAATTGTTAGTATTATTACATAATAATGTTATTTATTTTGTTTAAGTCGCTTAGTCTAAACTATCTGTATTGTAAATGTATGATCTTTACTTTACTTTTTCAGCGTTGGTCGCCTTATAATATCAACTCCGGCAGGAATCAATGCTCTAATGTATTTACTAAGTACGTATACTTTAGAATTAAATGTAATAAATGCAAAGAGATGTGTTCGTATTAAGGTGTCATATCCTTCTAATATTATAAATGTTAAAGGACAGATTGAGAATACATGTGTCACCACCCCTTTTCTTCTCTAGGGTGCTGTTAGAGTTAAAATCTACTGTGAGAGATGGAATTCCTGAAACATAACCCTATGTCAACGCGCCTTAACTTCCACTTTGTAATAAGAAAAGGGTTACCAAAAAGAAAATGAGAATGTACAAGACTCATTAAAACTTTATGGAGAATTAAATAACGGCTTTGTAACAAATCAGTGTGTAACGTCGGGATTTTCGTGAAGTTTTATGAAGTAAAGTTGAAGTATAAAGATTTACCCTTTCCAAGGTCGTACGTTGCATTATTAATATATAACCTAACTTGAATCAGTGAATCAAATTATGGTGGAAAAAGTGACTGCCGCAAGCAGGTCACTTTTTCCACCATAATTTGATTTATTAAGTAAAAAGCATAGCATGTCAATTGCAAAATTAATAAATTACTTTAGTAATGAACGTCGCGTCATTATTTCAACCCATTCGTATTCTGTAAAGAATACTAAGTGGTTGGTCGAGATGTTGTAAAGCAATTTTGATAGATGGCATTGTACGTAAACATATATAAACTCAATCGAGTGACAAATGTGGTGGTTAATTTGAATGTTGCAGGCACGACCGCAATAAGCTCAGTTGGAAGAGCTTCGGAACGGTATTCCGAGGTCGTGGGTTCAAGTCCCGCTTGCGGCAGTCACTTTTTCCACCATAATATGATTTATTAAGTAAAAAGCACAGCATGTCAATTGCAAAATTAATAAGTTACTTCAATCAGTGAATTAAAATTAGCCTATTGCAGCCCACATTTGGACATATGTTTCTGCCAATTTGCGCACAATACACAGTCCTTTACCTACCACATCCAATCCCAACCATGCTGCACAGCCTCTCTCCGACCCATTACCGTCCCACAGTCCTCCACGGTGGGATTATGGCCTATCATGCCGCGCTGGCCAGGCGTGTTGGCATAAATTTTCTTTTCGAGATTTTCACGGGGTATGCTATCTATGTACAATATCTCATAGCTGGCATTTACAGAATCCTGGGAAGGAAAAGTGGTAGTGATACTTGTATTCTTAATCCGTCACCACACAAAGCCTTAAATTATAGACCTTAAACCTTACTTTATCATAATTTAAATAAAAAAGCAGCATATTCCATACCACTCTAGAAGTTTGTAAACCAATTTGATCGAAAAAAAAACAAAAGTTCATTTTGTTGAATAACTTAGTTTGGCTTTGTTCCAAGACTCATGTCACTGTGATATCTTTATAGGTATAATTTTACGAATAATAATATTCTTATTTCTTTTCTCTCTTTCTCTCCAGTCCATTATATCTTATTGTTGGCCACAGGCCTACCCCACTTTGGGAGGTTAATGGTCTACTGTGCCACGCTGATCAGGCGGGTTGACACAAGGTTTATTTTCGAGTTTTTGTCTCTTACATGTTATCTATATATACAGTTAGCTGTTTTTTACAGCACCTTAGGTAGAAAAAGGGATGGTGACCGTAATTTGTCACCACATATATTATTATACAGAATATGTATGATTGCAATAATATTATGCTTGGTATATTAAAATTACGAGTGAAGACGGATCGCAATCCATGTGGTAACAGATAACGAATACAATTCAAGTGTCACCACTCTATTTCCTCACAAGCAAGCCGGATCAGATATAAATTAAAAGAGATAATTTATACTGTGCGAACCGGAAAACTGAAAACAAATACTACGCCAATATACCTGATCAACATAGCTTTGTAGACCAACTAATCATTTAAGGGGTTCCCATATAACAAACATTTTTTGGGAATTTAGACGGTGAGATTATTACGACATGATTATGATAAGAATCATTTTGTGATCGTAATAGCATAGAAGCATGGAACCCTTCTTGCCCTAGTCGTTCTTAGTCAGGTTTTTATTTTAGATTTAGATAAAATTTTGTTATTAAACTGCATTAAGATTAACGCTAAAATTTTTCGTATTATTAGGAATAAAATGTTAGATATTCGCTATTGCAGAGAAAAATCTCTGGTAACAATGTAGTAATGAGAACAAAGTAAATAGTTACCAATTAAAAGTTAAAACGAATATTGTTCCTGCTGAATTCGTAACTTACATCAAAGTAAATACACGTATTTATAACTAGAAATAAGTCCCGGCTTTGTACGGAGAACATTTTTTGATAATAGCTACTTTTCAGATCGAAATATTTGTTTAAGATCCTTATAGTATCAAAAGTCTTGGTGAGAACCTTACCCGATGGTGACATCATACTGTATGTAAGATTAATAAATATATATAAAAACCGCTCAAGTACGAGTGGGGTTCCGTACCAATATTATCGTAAAACTAATTGGTACCTATAATAGTCATACTCCGAACCCTAAATAACAGGGTAAGGGCAGAAGAATGGTGGTTATTTGTTGTTGTAGCATCGACTGATATACATAAACTGTGAAAATTTCAGGTCTCTAGCTTTCACCGTTCGAAAAACACAGCCTGGTGAATATGGACAGACAGCAGAGTCTCAGTAATAAGGCCTCATTTTACTTTTCCTACGAAACTCTAAAAATTATTTCTACAGGAATAAATGATATTCTATTTAATAAGAAATATTCAACTTAACTTTTAATATCACGTGCATCTAACTTTAACTAAAGCTGCATTAAAATGCTGTGATATAGAAAACCACAGAATTAAATATATGTAAATTATACAATTTTCATTACACCTTCCTTCCTGGTGGCTTGGAGTGCAATCTAATTACGAGAGCAACTCGCCGCTTGCGGATGCAATTTAATATGCAAGTAGTATAAATAGACATCGCTTGGTAATAAGTAAGTTCTTGTTAAAAAGGATTTCTTTGGGAAAAGATTATAAAGAAATAGAAAGTACTAAAACTTCGCCCAAAATGTAAAAGAATATCTTTTCGCTCTCTTTTTCTTCAGCCCAATAACAGTCCATTGATGGGTTCGGACCTCCGCCTATTGGGATGGATAATGGTCTACTGTATCGCGCTGGCCAAGTGCGTTGGCAAGGCGTTTATTTTTGAGCTTTCCGTCTCTCACTGAGGTTGTTGTCTGTGCACAATATTCCTTCACTGGCTTGTAAAGAACCCTGGGAAGGAATGAAGTGGTGACACTGGTAGGTATTCTTAAGGCGTCATCACACGGACAAAATTTGTTTTAGTACAAGTGAATTTGTTTTGTTGAAAGAATACAAGTGCCAATAGTATACATATATATGTAAAAGCCACTTTCAAATATTCCGTTACATAGATTAATACATTGATCGATACCTACTAAACTTATATAAGCGTGTTAATAAGCGTGTTAAAAGGGCAACAACTGTTTTAAGAGACGAAAAACTCGAAATAGTATCAAGGCATAGCCGACCAATTAACCTTTCGAATTACGGTGGGATGATAATTGCCTGGGAAGAAGTCTAAGAGTCTGTAGTTACTTATACATATTTTCTAAGAGTACACATATTTTTTTAACAAATATTTAAGGACTTAAACACGTCCTTCTCTGGTCCCAAGCTAAGTGTAATATATATAATTATTTTTAAAGATTATTTCATTTATTGTCGAATAAATTTATGACTATTATGTGAAAGCTGAGCTTTACGTATAAAATAAAATATTTTGTATCATTACAACGACAGCTTGAATCTCCCGGGAACAATTGAAAAGCTGTACAGCCTCTGGCTATACGAAATATATTTATAAAAGTTTGTTTATGATTTCCTATTAAAATAAGCTACTAGTATTTTGTCCATTGGATATAATGTAAGTTGTACAATTAAATGTACTTGTTTGTACGTGTTTCTTATTTACTCGGATAGTTGATAATCCAACGGAAAACGTTAGACACCAATATTGTAATAACTAATGATTAAAAAAACAAATTAAAAAAATTATCACCATCACGTACATTTATTGAATGAATAAATTAATGAATAAATATTTATTGGACTTAAATAAAATACAGTAAATAATATATTTCTACTAGCTGACCCGACAAACGTTGTTTTGCTATACTAAAAAAAAAAGTTTGAAAAATAGATGTTGGCCGATTCTCAGACCTACTGAATATGCATGTAAAATTTTTAAAAAATCGGTCAAGCCGTTTCCGAGGAGTACGGTAACTAACACTGTGATACGTGAATTTTATATATAAGATTACAACTGTTATTTCTTCTTTTAAAAACGGTAAGACTTAGGACTAAGAATAATTTTTAATTTTTCAAATTTCTTCAAATAGACCATTAGTTTTCCACCAATATGACAACTGCAAGTTGCTTCTCAGAAAACTTATATAATACCAAATACATTTCGATTTGAAAACCGAAGCTAATACATTAGGGAAATCTATTTTTAGGATTCAGTCAACTTATAATTTGTTTGAACGAAACTTTTAACAGTAGAAGAAAATATAGTAAGAATTACATAGTCAAAGTTTTGCAAACACACGCCATATTTCATCTTTACGTAAACACTAAAAAGGCGGGAACTAATCTCGTTACAAACAAAAGGAATTTACTGCGTTCAAAAGGTAAAAAAGTAAAGATAAATTGTAACTATTTTTGGCAGTAACATCTTGATAAAGGTTCCGTACAAAAAGGAAAATTATTATTAGGATATCACTGTCCGTCCATCCGTCCTTCTGTCACTAGGCTGCATCTTTAGAACGGTGACGCTAGAGAGCTGAAAACACAGATTGTGTATATTAGTTGCCCTTATTACGTTATTTTTGGGTTATTTGGGATCGATATGACTAGCTTCAGTTCCCCGTGGCTTCGTGTGCTTGGAATTTAGAAAATTTTCCCTTTTTCGCAACTTTTTTGTGATTCTTCGCTCTTATTGGTCTCAGCGTGATGTTATCGAACCTATAGCCTTCCTTGATAAATTTACTACTATCCAACACAAAAATCATTTTTCAGTTCAAACCAGTAAGTACCTAGTTTCCGAGATTAGCGCGTTCAAATAAACAATTTCTTTTACTTTATAATATTAAAAGAGATAACAATTATAATGAAGTTACGTTAGAGTTTTGTCCACCAACTCCTATTGGTTTAATTTTAAAGTTTATGATAGACCAATAAATAGTAGACTCAAAGAACGACACGTCTCTACTTTCAGCACAGTCACCTTAAAAGCTCTCTGTAATAAAAGAACAAATAATGAACAAATGAATATAACTGTGAGCAAACTATTACCGGTCATTAAATATAACATAATATTAATACAAAGCAAAACAAAAACCGATACAATACGTTATGCCACCTAATGATTGCGTGTATAACAAATTCATACCCGTCTCACCATTTAAGCGTGAACATTATTTCTCGTGAAAACACATAAATCAACACAATAGAACAATACAAGGTATCGTTATTTACTTTTTAGTACAAGAGACCGCTTCCTTATTTTGCTCGCGAAAGTTGTATACAGGCTGTGGCGTAAATGGTGGTCCAACGCTAAGGTGGTTATAGTTCAAGTGGTTAATTTACAAAATGGTTAATTTTTTTTTATATGATAGGTGAATACTTGAACTATAACCACCTTAGCGTTGGACCACCATTTACGCCACACCCTGTATAAAATTAGCTTAGTTCAAAAAATAAGAAACGCACTCGAAAACCCTGAAGTATTTTAAATTGTTGCATTGTCATCGGTGCTCAATACTGTGTGCAAAATTTCAGATCAGTCCGACTACTGCAAGTGGGTGACAATTACTTTCAAAGATTCTGTTACATAGATTAATACATTAATAGATACGTACCGGAAAGAAATGTCCTGAATGAATTTTGTGTCCATTAGTAACAATATTGTTGCATAATAGACTTTATTTAATGCTGCGATTTTTACCCGACAACCTTTGGATGGACTATTCAAACAGAGGGCATTGTAGTAGTCTCTAAACGTGAAAGCTTGTGTTTGTGTGTGTATAGGTGAAGAAAGAGAACGTCCTTTTTAAAAATGTGTAGAATAAATTTTTACAAGACTGAAAAAACATACTTGCACTTCAAATTACCACAAAGTTAGTTTACCATCACACTAAAAGCTAAAGGACAGAGCCGTACTAATAAACGATAGCCAATCCACAGGTGTCTGCAAAGGTTTGTAGATCAATGTGTGAAAGACACAAGGAGCTGAAAACCGTAGTGGTAAACAAAATAATTTATAATTTTTACGAAACGATGTAAAACAGTTACGGGCTCTTAGACTATACAGTTACTAAAGAATCCGGCAACTGGCGCTTCTGTGTCTAACCAGGTAAATAGGGTGTTAGAATATATTTAGCATAGTTACATAATGAATAACATTCCATTTTGTGTAGAAAATTGTTTATAGTGCAAAATTATCCATTGAACCTATACTGTTTATGCCCCACGGGCAGCAAAAAGTTTGACTATAATTATGATTTTTTAGAACATCGTTTTCGTGTGGTGATGGATTAAAATACAATGTCTGCACATCGTTTCCATCCCAAGTTACCTAGTTAACACAATACATCAACTGTGAGAAACGGAAAACTCGAAACTAAACTCTATGGCAATACAACTGGTCCGTGCAGCATAGCAGACCAAAGTGGAGTAGACCCTTGGCCAAAAGTAGAACATTAATTGGCGGAGAAGTAATATTCTATCGCAAGGAACTGGATAGAAAATGGTTAAGACGAGTGCTTAAAAATTTTAATATCTTTTAGTACCTAATGGGAATAGTGATGGATCTTTGTAAAACCTTTATATCGCCTTAACAAAAATACCTCAATATGGTGTAGTTTCTTATGACAGAGCCACTGTTAATGAACATCTCATCAAGCTCGTCAAATCTACAATTAAAAACTAAAATTGCAGCTATAACCAAAAACAAAGTCCAATGAAATTAAAAATTTTGCGAAACTTTTACGTCCGCTGACCCAAATCATGGACCCTCTGGTAAGTTGAGGACCCTTGCTATTAGTACAATGTATGCAACATTAAATAGGGTTGTAACAAATAATATTATATTATTATACACCTGCGCAACGAATTTTATGGCTCTGTAACGAAAAGTAAAATGAGATTACTGACATTCCAATGCCCGTCCGTCTGTCACCAGGCTCTGAAAGGTAGATTTTGTTTTTTTTTTTCCAAAATTTAAAATACTTTCTTTCCTATTAAAATCAAACATTATTTCTCAGATTCTATGACAATTATTCAGTTAAGTGACCATATACTATCTCTGAATTTTGTACAACCTGAGACCACCTGAGTCTGAATTTCTGAAAAAAGATGGAATATTATTCTTTTCCCGACGACGTTTCTAAGACAGAAACGTTGTTGTGTAAAGAATAAACTTTAAAATAAAGTGCTTGACTGCAATGAGAAGAATTAATGCTTTGATGATAAATTCGGTAAATGTGTTTTCGTAACTTCGCGTACCTTTTAGGGCAAACAAAATGGGAAATACCTATTTCTGACTTAGAGCATAATTTAATACTCTAAGATTTCTGAAGCTGTATTTTATAACGTCTGGCTAAAATCCTTAGTAGCTCATTATCAGTTCTATACGGTACCTAACTCTTCTAACTAATCTTTTTCTGAGCATATTTTCTACATAAAAAAATATTTGAGACGTGACAACCCTACGTTGTTGAAGAGGGTCAAGTGACGTTTGAGCACTTAACGTGTGTCTAACGTGTGCATTCGTTAGATGTAGGCTGTTATTATAAGTATTATACAATTATGAAGTTTATGCCATTGTAAACTTACAAAGGTGCTAATAATCCGGCCTGTCTTTGCATGGGAAACTTTTAAGCTATTAAAGAAGAGTAGCCTATATTGTTGACCGGGCGTAGTGAAGCTTTTTAATTTAAACATGTTAGTATAATCATGAATGAATGAATGTTCTATTTTGCACATAACATGAGGTGAAACTTGATTGGATTTCCTTTATATTTTACCAGTATTTGATATGCAAAAATAATTGATCGGTAATATATATAATTTTATTTGTTTTCTTTTATATTAGCTTTGTACATATTGGCATATTAAAATTTTTTAAAAACTTTGTAAATAAAAAAAATGTACATCGATAGTACAATAGAAATAAATCGCCCAATTACAAAAAGTAACTTGAACACCATTTGCCATTCAAAAAACCAAGACAGATCGAATTTCCACTGTTCTCTGTGTACTCAAATTTTAAGGAATCGCGGGCGCTACTCGTTCACATCTTAGTTATAAACATACGACTCTTTCCCATAGGGGTAAGCAGAAGCTATAGAGCGCCCTCTGTTACGATCCAATTATACTTCTTTAGCTTCACTTCCATTCATCTGGTCATGCATGCCATGGCATCGGAGTATGTTTTCTTTGGGCGTTCCCTCACAACGTTTCCACTTACCTCCGCCGTGGATATGCTTTTCGTTAAACGTCTAGGTATAATCCATCCTCTCCACCATGACCAAGCCATATGAGCATACTATTCCCCACCTCCATCGATTCTTCTTCTTCTTCAGCCTCTCTCCGTCCACTGTCGGACATAGGCCTCCCCCATAGAACGCCACAACGCGCGGTCCTGTGCCACCTGCATCCAATGTCTCCCTGCGACCTTGACGATATCGTCGCTCCACCTTGTCGGGGGCCGCCCAACGCTGCGTCGCCACTTTAGGACCTTCCTTCCCCAACGATCATCAGTCCTACGAGCGATGTGGCCTGCCCATTACCACTCCAGCGTGCTAACCTTTCGGGCTATGTCGGGCTCCATCGATTATATCGTCATAATATAACGGACATATTATTTGCTAGCTATTGTCCGCGACTTCGGTACGGGTGGAATTTAGAAAATTGTCCCCGTTTTTGAAAGATTTTTCACTACTGCTTAACTATAAAATAATGTATAGCCTATAGCCTTCCTGGATAAATTATCCGACATTAAAAAAAAAATTAAATCGGACCAACGCAGTGGTTCCTGAGATCAGTGCGTTAAAAACTTCAAACATACAAACAAACTCTTCAGCTTTATAATATTATGTAGTATATATAGGTACAGTACGGAAGATATTATTATAATATTGTGATGGCACAATCTAAAGTTTTCAGAAGCTTAATTTAACCGAAAAGTTAACGATATTGTAAATATTACAGCAAATATTATAAAACAGAATTAATAATGAGAAACAATAGGGACTTTCTGTAATTCAGGTCAAGTCTTAACTATATTAATTGAAGAAGCTTTGCTAGCTTTAATTAATATCTTGTTGCCAGAATTGGGGAATAGCTGAGAAGAACACTTGAGATGTTGTAAGGTATTTTCACTAATTTCTGTTAAGTAATATGACTATAGCCAAAATAGTTTTTTAACTTTCCAGTGTTTGTATTAGAATTCTGAAATTTTAATTAATTAATATTACTTTTGTTTAATTCGCAAGATTTATCAATGTGAACATATCAAGACGTTAAAATTATTTTTAACTTAAAATTTTTAAACACTGTTACTCTTTATTAAAAACTGGCTACAGTATGAGGTTTGTGAGTTACAAACTAACAGTTTCGTACCATCAACAACATATTACATACCATAATCATATACAATCGTATCATCAAGTTAAAGTGATAACTTTTGTTGTATGTGAGTGAGTACCGTTAAATATTTGGTGTATTTGATGTTATAACGGCAATAATATAATATACATCCTCTGTGAAAATTTCAGATGTGTAGCTAATGATCGTTCTTGTGATGCAGCCTGGTGACAGACGAATGCATGCATAGTGAAGACTCAGTAATAAGGTCTCGCATTTTGGTACCTAAACCCAAAAGTCGATGCTAGATTTATACATTTATAAAGCAAAAGAATGGCGGTCACAAAGCATAAATTGAATAATAGCGACAAGTTTTAGATAGATTTAAACCGCCTTCGTACCGCTAACAAGTTGTTCGAGAGGAGAGAACATGAATAAAAATGTTACTTTACTTTGAAAGTAAATCTAAAAAAGCGGTTGTTTTCTTATCTTTAATAGTGTTGCTATTTTTTATTTAAATTCAATATGTTATGAAATTCTAATCGGTTACTGTCTTAGCTATATAACTCCGTAATGATTTCTTTAGTAATTTATTTTCAAACCTTGCGGAATTTTCACATAATATTTGGTATATTATATTATTTATATTTAACAATTAATGTAACATCACCCAATGTCACAGCTAGTTCAAATGATTTAAATACAAATTGTCTAGATGCAGGACAAATTCCACGAACTTGCAACTTGAATTAAAATTATTGCGCCAGTTATTATTTTACCCGTTTCCTAAGTTATCACTGTTGTTTTGTTATAATCTTCTCTACCAAGAAACTAAGGCTAATTACTACATAACCAAGACACAATATGTGTTTACTCTGTGACCCGTTGCATGTTTACGATTTACCTTTAGTTTATTAAGGTTGCTGAACTTCTGTTTACAATCGTGATTGCTTAAGTAGATTGTGTGGTATACAATATAATTTGAGAAAGATTTTTTCTAAAAATTTATGTAAGAAATATTGAAAATACAATTACTTACTGTACAGATTCTAATGCTCTGTTTTAGTTAATGTCTATCTAGATGAAAAACTGAAAACTTTTCAGCAGAGATGATCATGTCTAGTGTGCTATTGCTGGATAAACAATACGTGAGCTTTATTATAAAAATAATTTGCTCATTAAAAAAACTAAAAAACACGCTTGATAATCCATAATATTATTTTACATTATTGCATTGTAATCGCGTGAGTAAAATTTCAGATCAATCTGACTATTGAAATTAGGTGAAAATCGCTTTCAAAGACTCCGTTACGTAGATTAATACATTGATAGATACGTAACGAGCTAACAAAAGCCCATAAAAAGCATGTTAATAAGTAGCGCAGGTCTCAGAGAAGACAAAAAAAATCCTTCTATCGAAAACAGCTGTTGCACGCAACTTAGTACGCGTAGAATTTAGATAATAAAAATAACCTTAACAAATTATACAAAAAGGCCATTCTCTAGAACCACGCTATCTATTGAAAGAAACCATATCAAAATCCGTTGGGTAGTCCCAACGGATTTTGATATGGTTTCTTTACGATATCTTCCAAACTATTGGAAGATATAAGCTCACGTAGGGACATACATACAAAAATATTCAATTTATAGTCAATTTTTTTTTTAATTTCTATATTTTATAGTCGCAATATTATTTCATAGCTAATTATTTGTCTACCCCTGACATTTGTATGGCAAAACAACGTTTGCCGGGTCAGCTCTCTCTCTCTCCAGGGCCTCCTCCACTTTGGAGGGATTATGGTCTACTGGGCCACGCTGAACAGGCGTGTTGGCACAGAGTTTATTTTCGAGTTTTCCGTCTCTCACAGAGGATGTTATCTGTGTGCAATATCCCTTAGCTGACTTTTACAGCACCCTTGGGAGGAGATGGGGTGGTGACACTTGTATTCATAATCCGTCACCACACGGAGGGATCGGGTCAGCTAGTTAATTATAAAAAAAACAACATTTTTAATGAAGCACTTTACACTTAACAAAATAATAGGAGTGCATTTAGTTTTCAAATGTACCGGCAAAGCGTAGACAAAGTTTCATATAGTTCTTTTCTATTTTTTTTTTACAAAAGGATTCACGGTACCGTTGAACTGTAGTTTCTCGTTTGTTTTCTGAATTGATCCTGTTTTTTCAACTAAAAGAAAGCAGACTATTTGTTGGAATTTAGGAATGTCTACTTAAAATTTCAAGTTACTGGTTTCCATCCATCCATCAACCTCTCTCCGTCCACTGCTGGACATAGGCCTCCCACATAGAACGCCACAACGGGCGGTCCTGTGCCGCCTGCATCCAATTTCTCCCCGCGACCTTGACAATATCGTCACTCCACCTTGTCGGGGGCCGCCTAACGCTGCGTCGTCCGGTATGTGGTCGCCACTCTAGGACTTTTCTTCCCCAACGATCGTCAGTCCTACGAGCGATGTGGCCTACCCATTGCCACTTCAGCGTGCTAACATTTCGGGCTATGTCAAACACGCCAGTTCTCCTACGGATCTCCGTTTTTCGGATTTTATCCCGTAGGGAATAACGAGCCTAGCCCTCTCCAGTTACTGTTTTAGTAACCATTAATTGCTTGTCATATCTTGTCACGATTCTTTTATTACGTAAATTAATTATTACAACACGGATTAATTCTTACAAGCCGGACATAGTAAGAACACTCAAAAGGACAAAACCACATATACAAAGTGTCTCCCCCTTAATAGAGACAGTAAGGTGTTAATGGACACTTTCTGAAGCAAATCGCAGTTAGTAATTTAAGTTCGGCTTAAATTACTCATTAGTCTGATAGGCTAGATTGTAATGTCTGTGAATAATCTGGATATGACAGTTAATTTAAAAAAGAAAAATTCTTTTATTAAATGGTACATGCTTGACGACTCTGTAAATTTACAATATATGAACATCATCATGATTATCCTGGCCTTATCCCGTTATTCAGCGCAACATGACTAGGTACTTGTTCATATTGCATTGGGATTTCGCTGATTTTCCGCCTGTGCGACCTCCTTGATTAGGTACGCAGGTGTCATTCGACGTGGTTTCCTAGGTTGGTTCTTACGATCCCCATGGGCATGATATGGGGAGATGACAGTTGTATTGTTTTTGTATGTCGCTCTACGGACATATACAATATACCAACAAAGAACATTTTCGTAGACATCGACACATGTTTCACCTCTAAACAAGGCATCCTCGCTATAGCACTCTCCTTCCAGTTCATTAAAGTCCCACTGTTGGTCACGGGCCTCTTTCACTTTGGGAGGGATTATAGTCTAATTTGCCGAGTTGACCTGGCGTGTTAGCACAGTGTTTGTTTTAGAGTTCTCCGTCTCTCACAGAGGATGTTATTGTGTACAATACTCCTTAGCTGGTTTTTACCGCACCCTGGGATGGAAAAGGGCTGATGACACTTGTATTCTAAATCTGTTACCACACGAACAATATAACTATAGCTACGTACAATAAATGCAAGATAATATTAAACGTGTTAAAATAAAATCTGTTTCTTTATTTGTGTTGTACACAAAAGGAGATTGTGTTTTATTTAAACTAGCTCAGTTATTTTATATCAGTTTATAGTTCATACTCGGTGTCTTTGTACTCAGTGGCTTTATAGCAAATGCTCGCTGCGTTTAAAATTTTTAACGATATTGTTGCAGTTGAAAGCACACAGATTTATCTTTTGTGATATTGTATATTTGTATATTTATTTTCTTGATGTTGCCCGTTACTTCGTACGCGTGGAATTCAGAAAACAGACAAATAACGCTGCGCATACAACTGAAGAATATGGATAATTTTCCTCGTTTTCACAACATTTTTCACTGATGCTTCGCTCTTATTAGTAGCGGCGTGACGTTACATATCCTATAGCCTTCCTCGATAAATGTAATATCCAACACTAAGAGAATTTTTCAAATCGACTAGTGGTACCTATTGAATTAGTAAATTTAACACTGGCCACATTATTTAGTTGTAAGTTATTATACTAGGTGGCGCTGTACCAGATCCTGTTTCGTTTGAAGCGTCTTCTTACCTGCATATAAAAATTGTGCAAGCGAATAAAATAAATAGTTATTTGCAAGAAAACATTTATTATTAGTATTCCTAGTGCTCAGCTAAAGAGTTCCTGAGATTAGCGCATTCAAACAAACAAACTCTTCAACTTAATAATATTACTATAGAAGTATACATAATCTATATATAATACGGACGACATGTTATGTGTATGTTTATTAAAAAACTAATTACAATTGAACAAAGTACATCTTGGCCTAGCTTTAGGTAACAAACGAATTGAAATGAATATCAATATCAAGTAAACACAATTTTTTACCAAAATTATGATAAATCCAATTTATTTAAATTACTAGCTACAACTAACTTAAACCAATTATACAAGATAATCATCCTTTTATACCACTCTATCTACTAAAAAAACGCATCAAAATCCGTTGCGTCGTTTTGAAGATATAAGCGCAAATAGGGACATACTCGTACATATAAAAATAACGAATTTTTTTAATAAGTAAACCTAAATAAAATACTAATAAGTAAGTAGATATTTTATGTTTCTTCGATTCAATGTATATATAGTGCTTTTAAAATACTTTATAGTACAAAAGCACTACTATAAAATCTAAACAATAAAATCCTTCATCTAAATGTTACATCTAAAACATAAATAAAATAAAACACAGCCACCATTTTCACATCGAACAGGAAGTGTGCTTATTTTATTGCGTCTAAAGTGAATTTATTTTCAGTGTATCTAATACAGTTTTTACGGCATCTTTAAAAGCGAAGAACGAGCCATAAACATACTTTAGCTGTCACTTTATCGTTAAAAGCATAGATTGCGAGAATGTATTCTAGAGTATTAGCAAAAGCCGAATGAAAAAATGTAAGAAATCTGGCGAAAATAAAATAAATATTTTAACTACAGATGTGAGAAGAGTAAAATATATACTTAGACATTTATTTATTATTCAGGTTTAGTGCCTATATGTTTGACTTATTGACTAAAACTATATTATTGTTATCGACTATATACTATGAATGTGATTTATTCTTTTAAAGCTTATTATTAAAATCAAATGAAAAATGAACAATAAAATGAAATGTTATTTAATGAAATTTGTACGCTGCATGGCTAAATATAATGGGACTTTTAAAACTATGTAACATTGAGAAATGTATACCCACCTTATATTCTACAAACGAAAGTTTTGATTTTGATTTTATATGGTAATTTGTGTGTATTCTTTTAATTACGACGATAGACGGGCTTCGTGGTCTAGTGGTTCGTATATCGGACTGCTGATCATGAGGACGCGGGTTCGATTCCCGCCTCAGACGATCATTTGTGTGATGTTTATAAATGTCATACAAATGTTTGTACTGCGTCTGGGTGTTTCTATGGATTATAATTATGTATTTACAAAAAAAAATGTAGTTTATGTAGTATATCCGTATTCTGGTATCCATAACACAAGCAAGCTTAATAATAAGCAAGCTTAGCTTGGGACCAGAGGACGTTGTGTGAAATGTCCGTGAATATTTATTTATTATTATTTATTAATTATAAATAAATATTCATGGACAATTAGTACCACGTCCTCTGGTCCCAAGCTAAGCTTTTATGCTTGTGTTATGGATACCAGAATATATATTATTATACCACAATTCTTTTGTAAACACATAATTATAATACATAGCAAACACTCAGACGCAGTGCAAACATTTGTATGACAGTTATAAAGATCACACAAATGATTGTCCCGTGCGGGAATCGAACCCAAGACCTCGTGAACGGCAGTCCGTTACATGAACCACTAGATCACGAAGCCTGAATTAAATTTGGATTTATAACCTGAATGGTTATAAATACTTATTGTTTTAGGGGGTTATTTCGAAAGTGACAGGCCGATGCTGAAAATTTTTTTCACTAATAAGAAGCTACAATCTCCGAAAGTACTATAGGTTATAAGATTTGAAAATTACAGTTTAAGCGAACGAAGTCGGGGACATAATACTAGTGATTAATAAGTTTCTTGTTAATAATTAAATTAAGTTCTTCATTTGAAACATATTTTTAAATTTATTGTATAAACCATAAACAGGCACGAGTGAATCAGGAGATCATTGTATGACCAGTTACAAATCACAGTTTATAACTTGGTCCAAGTTATGAGTTATGATCTCGGTCTGAACTGGAGAAAACTAATTTGAAAGTTATCAATATTATGTATACAATTTATTTTCATTTTCAGAACTCTATCATATTTATATATATACTCTATGATGTATATAACTCTATGATATAACCTATATCCTGTTCCCTACTTTTGCTATGGGTTAGATTACGAATTTAATACGTTGCATGCAACACGATTTTATCTACAGACGTGGCGAAGAGAGTAATAAAACTCGTCATTAAAAGTAGATTGAATTCTTTCTCAGGCCCTGAACAGAACCGAGCCCGTGGCGGCCGTGTGTTCTTCTGAAAGCGATTCTTGATCTCTGGCGGTCAGGCTGAAGTGTTGGTACGACAAAGGAACCCAGTAGGGCTAGCGACTACTGGAGTCGCGGCGCAGCATGAAAGGGATCTATAATATAAGCACGTGAAGGAAGTACCAGATTTTAATCAAATCTGTTCAGTAGTTTGAGCGTGAAAGTTTAACAGAGAAACAGAGTATCTTTCGTTTTTATAATATTCGTGAAAATAGATAGAAAACACTCAGATCTAAAGCAAATATCACACTCTGTTTTGATTACGCAAATAAATTATCCTGGGTGAGAATCGAAGTCACAACCTTGTTCTTGAAAATCAATATGCAAAGAGGCGTTTGATAATAAATAAAATTCACGTAAACACCGCTCCCGTTTCTTACTTATTACTCTTACGCAATATAGTCCTCGGCAACATATATCAAGCACATTCAGGCACATTAGTCTATAATGAATTGCACCCAACAACCTGATGCCTTAAACGTGATTTAAACTCCAACCAAATTTATTATATGCAGAATATACTGACTGATAAATTATGCTACCCAGTACGAGATTTAATGAAGTTACCTTTAATTAGAAGAGAAAACATTAGACAAATTAGACTTTTAATATGTTTAGTATTCTGCAAAGGGATGATGTCCTAGAATTTCCCCTTCTTTCTTATGCGGTTGTCTTAGGAGACGTCTAAGAAAAGGAATCGCCAGAAAAACTGGCAGTAGAATCGGACAACATCTATTTTTCATCCCCCTAAGTGATAAGTGTTGCCCCCCTGACATTTGTATGGCAAAACAATGTTTGCCGGGTCAGCTAGTATAATTATAAGTATTGTGTTAATTTAATTAATATGTAACAAATGTATTTATTGTATTGTGATGATAAATAAATAAAAAATAACGAACTATTGCAATTTAATAACTAACTTTTGCAATTTACAATATCGAGTGCATATTGCAATGATGGGGCACATCAGCTATATTTTTTCTTTAACTATAAGTCTTATCTATCGTCTGTGTCCCCCAATGGGAAATAATAAATATTTTTCTTTCTGTAAAGTACATACTTTAATAAAACATTTCTATTTGTTGTTTTATACGAAGCGTAACCTAATAAGTTCTTTGTTTTGTAATAGCAATTTGAGAATTGGCTGTCTTGTTTATTATTCAGAAACCCATTCATTCAGTCCCGAAGTGAACTTTTCACTTTAAATTAAACTGAATTTTTTATTCTTTGTGGGGGAATGTTGAAGTCACTTTTATGGAAATGGGCTACTTGTATTTATTGTAAGCATAAAGTCTAATATTAGTGCTGCGATAAAAAATAAAGAAATAAATAAATAATAATAAAAATTAACGAAAACTTCGCAATTTTGTCCTACATGTGAAAACATATAAGCTTAGCTTGGGACCAGAGGACGTTGTGTGAAATGTACATAAAAAAACGGTGCTTGAAAATTTTCTACAAAGTTCTGATTATTATAGTGCATTTGGTAGCTGTTGCTATCGCTAACATACTTTAGCTGTGACTTTATATATAGTTTAGTTGTCACGTTATAATATAGGTGGTTTTTTGTTTATATACTAATAAATGACCGCGGTTTCGTCCGCGTTTGTAGTATCAACAAAATATCAAATAATGACACCAATTCTGTTGCGTCAACAACATACCTAACTTAACTAAAATGAAAATAAATATGGTGCATTTGATTAGTGCAGCAATTTTATGGTACAATATTATTTTAATTATTACCATAATTTAAAATTATTACGTTTTGATAACAAGAAAATCCTGTTAACATTGCCGAATTGTGTTTTTGAAACTATCATAGGGCATCCGTGATATCAAGCCCATTTGAAAATCAGCGTCCAAAGGACTTGGAATAAGCTGAACTGGGCACCCATTGCTGCTGTACCAACACTTATTTACTGTGTATGTTTATTTTTTAATTTAAGTAACCAAATATTAATATAGTATAAATAATAAATAAATAAATAAATATTAACAGACATTTCACACAACGTCCTCAGGTCCCAAGCTAAGCTTGTTATGCTTGTGTTATGGGTACCAGAATACGGATATACTACATATACATACTTTTCTTTTGTAAATAAATACTTATAATACCAAGAAACACCCAGACGCAGTACAAAAATTTGTATAACAAATATAAACATCACATAAATGATTGTCCCGAGCGGGAATCGAACCCGAAACCTCGTGAACGGCAGTCCGTTACATGAACCACTAGACAACGACGCCCGAAGCACGAAGTATACTTTAGTATTGTGGCAATATATATTTTCTTTCTTTCTATGAATATTTATAATATAGTTTAGTTTAGTTGTGCTAGTAGAATCGGTACCACTGTCAATTTACATTTTGCCCAATGATTTATACCCACCAGAGTGGATATTATGTTATATTCAGTGAATATATCAACAAGTCGATGTGAACTGGTGTGTGTGTACACCATTCCTGAACATTGAATACACGAATGACCGTTTGTAAACCAATTGAAACTTGCTCGTGTTAGCTCTGGATACACTTCTGTTGTTTCACTACTGACCTTTGTTTTACATTTCCTGACTCTTTTGAAGCTTTTCAGCCATTTGTCAATTCATTGAAAAATTAAAAACCAATTCAATCATTTTATTATTTTTCAAATAAAACCATTTTTTATTAATTTAGATGCGTATATTTGTTTGTCCCGCCCTAAAATTGCAAAATATATAAAAGTAGTTTTATTAGATTAGATGAATTAGAAATCACTCATTCACTCAATATTCTCAAATAGCTGTGACTTCTTTATTTAAAAAATTGGTCAAGTGCGAGTCGGACTCGCGCACGATGGGTTCCGTACCATTATCTATGCAACATAAGGCAACGTTATTAGTATCGAGCAAGAAACGGTAAAAAAATCATGTTTGTTGTATGGGAGCCCCCCTTAAATATTTATTTTATTTTATTTTTAGTATTTGTTGTTATAGCGGCAATAGAAATACATCATCAGTGAAAATTTCAACTGTCTAGCTATCAGCGTTCTTGAGATACTGGGTACGGAACCCTAAAAATCATGTTTGTTGTATGGGAGCCCCCCTTAAATATTTATTTTATTTTATTTTTAGTATTTGTTGTTATAGCGGCAATAGAAATACATCATCTGTGAAAATTTCAACTGTCTAGCTATCACCGTTCTTGAGATACTGGGTATGGAACCCTAAAAATCATGTTTGTTGTATGGGAGCCCCCCTTAAATATTTATTTTATTTTATTTTTAGTATTTGTTGTTATAGCGGCAATAGAAATACATCATCTGTGAAAATTTCAACTCTCTAGCTATCACCGTTCTTGAGATACAGCCTGGTGACAGACGGACGGACGGACGGACGGACGGACGGACGGACGGACGGACGGACGGACGGACGGACGGACGGACGGACAGCGAAGTCTCAGTAATAGGGTCCCGTTTTTACCCTTTGGGTACGGAACCCTAATAAGACTATCTTGTACTGATTTAGACGCGTTTATTTTGGTTTAAATTTATACCTGCCATTTTTTAATGAGTTTTAGTTCGGATACAACCAGTACTCCGACGTGAGATGTGTGGGACGAGAGTAAAAAATAATTCTAATAAGATAAAGTCGAAAATTTGTATGTGTGTGTGCGTGTGTATGTCTTGGGGATACGTGGATGTGCCCGTGGAATTATTGTTAAACTTAAATATGGTAGATAGATGATGTTGGTACTGAGTTGAAAGATTAAAAGTCAATGTATTTTTTTACCGCATCTTTTAATCTTTTATCTCCAATTTTACACCACGTTAAATGCAAATAGAAAAATAATAATTTGTTATTCCTATACAATTCAAAAGACATTAAATATTTGTAGTCGTAAAATGTAAAATTAAATACCACAGGTATTAAAAGTATGTCGCATCATTAGTGTAATTGCAATTACCTTTTGCTGTCGGTTTTAACATAAAATGTTTCATTAGAACCAACTAAAGCTAATGAGTGTATTTTTATGTTTATTCATGGACATTTAACACAACGTCCTTTGGTCCCAAGCCAAGCTTATATGCTTGTGTTACGGGTACCAAAATACGGATAGAATACATAATTATACTTCTTTATATTTTGTAAATACATACTTATAATATAAAAAAACACCCAGACGCAGTACAAACGGGTGGCAAGGGTGTTTCTATGTATTATAAGTATGTATTTACAAAAAAAAAAGTAGTATATGTATTCTATGCGTATTCTGGTACCCATAACACAAGCATATAAGCTTAGCTTGGGACCAGAGGACGTTGTGTGAAATGACCGTGAATATTTATTTATTATAAACATTTATATGACATTTAATATACTTCAGACTTTAAAATAATATAAAATAGAAAGCGTTAGGGTGTTTGCAATCTATTCTAATATTTGTTACTCCCCGCGACTAAGTACGCGTAGAATTTTGAAAATTTTCCCCCTTTTAGCAATATTTCTCACGACTGCTTTGCTCCTATTTGCCGCAGCGTGATGTTATATAACCAATAGCGTTCCTCGATGAATGTACTAAAAGAATATTTGAACAAAAATATAGTGGAAAAATGATCAGCTTGAGCGAGGACTTGAACCCACGACCTCAAAGTAGTTCATAGTTTTAAATATATTAGCACATAGGGACATACATACAAAAATAACGACTTTGTTTTAAAAGTAAATAAAAAACAAAAGCGCAGCAATGTCAATTGCAAAGTTAATAAAATAATGTCAAATCAATACAAAGATAAGTTTATAAACTTTACAGAAGAAGTAATTTAAATTAATGTAATGTGGCGATAATAATGTAAAACACAACTTGATATAAAGCTGAACAAAGTTATTCAATAAAAGAAACTTTTGTATTCCAATCCATATTCCAACTTTGTCATACTTTTTGAGTAAGCGGAATATGTTTGGAGTCATGTGAATTGAAAACTTGGAAGTAGACAGTAGTACTTAAGCATAATATTGTTTAATTGATAATTAGTTATGGAAATTTTACACAAATTTCTTTGGTACCAAACTAAGTTTATTTGCTTTTGTTACGGGTACCGGATTACGCTACGAATAAAAAATATGCCTATTTTATTTTAAATAAAAAATTTTAAAAAAAGATTTCAAAAAAAGGACGAGGTACCTCTGTTTTTTTATTTAATTTTTTTTATTTGTTGTTTTTGTGGGTAGTCCGGCAGCCATAGGCCGGGAGTCCGACACGATGTCGAAGGTTGGCCCCGCAACCGGAAAGGTTAAGGGTGTTAAGGCATTCCTTACGAAAAAATAAATGAAAACCTTATAACTTTTATCTGGGCGAAGCGAATTGATTGATTCTATTTTATTCGAAGACTGGTGGTTCCCAGGTCAGAATCTGATGGTTATCTCCTGAGAAATTGAGAAAGACCCTCAAATTTCAAAAGCACATTAGGTAGAATAGAGGGGTAGAACTTTTTTTTTAAATTCTCAATTATTGAATATTTTCTTTTAATAGATAGAATAACCTCAGAAGTAGCATAAATATTTGTATCATAATAAATGTTTCACAAATAATGGTTCTATGCTAGAACGGAACTCGCACGGAAATCGATTAAAAACGAATCTTTTTTTCTTTCGTTGTCGTCGACATCTTTAAAAATCGTTTGGATATCAAACATGAAATGCACGGCTTGGGGAGTATGCTAAGATGTGAATCAGAGCCGTCAAAAACATATATGATATTGAAATAAGTAGATTACATTTAAATATTTTTAAATCTTATAGGATTTAGAAATCTTTAAAATCACACACAGTATTAGTTATTTTTAACTAGCTGCAGTTACCAGCAACTTGGTACGTACCACCACGCACCACGTGGTGGAGTATAGAAACCAAACCGTAACAGATTATACAAAAAGTCGTCCTTTTGAACCACTCTATCTATTTTAAACACTGTATCTAAATCCGTTGCGTAGTTTTTAACAAATAAGCTCACATAGGGGACATACATACAAAATAACGACTTTATTTTATAATAAGTCCATCCATCCATCAACCTTTCTCAGTCCGCTGCTGGACATAGGCCTCCCCCATAGAACGCCACAATGCGCGGTCCTGCCCTAACTGCATCCAGCGGCCCCCGGCGTATTTGACGATATCGTCAGTCCACCTTTTTGTATATAATTTAATGACTGCAACACAGTTTTTAACTATAGCAGTCATTACCGTGCATTAAATTGTTAATATGCAATAACTTTTGTAAAGTTGAAATAAATAATAAGTCGTTGAAATAGTAAGTCGGGGCGAACAGCCTTAGAAGGGCGGCAAAAGACTTAAAGTTAAAAAATATTGCTATATCTCTATTAATTGATAGGGCGGCTAATTAAATTGGCCCCGGGCGTCAAAACAAATGACCCGGGACGCTAATTTTCAAAATACGCCTCTGGCTACTGGCTTTGCAAGGATCACATATCTTTACCTATTACAAAACAAAGTCGTTGTTTTTGTATGTGTGTCCCTATGTGAGCTGATATCTTCTAAACTGTATAGGTACCAGATACGGATAGACTACATATACTACTTTTCTTTTTGTAAATACATACTTATAATACATAGTAAACATCCAGACGCAGTACAAACATTTGTATGACATTTATGGATATCACACAAATGATTGTCCCAAGCGGGAATCGAACCCGCGAAGCCCGTCGACAAATTCAAATACGATCAGACACGGTAGATTTCTAGATCTGAAGGTTTCTAGGTCTGTAGGTTCTTAAATTCTCGATACACGTTCTTTTTTTGAAGACACACAAGCCTAGTTAACCGCGCTTATTCCTAATTCAATTGATAGTAGTTTTCATAAACTACAAATGTCACTTTTACTGGTAATAAAACGAGAGGGCCTGCATTGGAAAGAGAAGACCTGTTTTATTAGTCTATGGTTTAAATAAACCTGTGGCGTAATTTACACACATGAACCGTATTTCACGCACACATGGATACGTATATGGCTTCAAGCCGGATGAATGATATAGCCACAGACGCTCTATCTTATAAATCTGTGGATATCACCTGATGTCTTACAACATTTGAAAGATTAAACCTTTATGTTAAACTTTTAAAAACTTATTAAAAGTGCATAAAACCTTTATGTTTTAAACGGATTTGTTTCAAAGCCATTATTTAATTCCTTCCCAAAGTTTTAATGAGTCCCGTAGGTTCTCATGTTCTTTCACTTTGGGGAACCTTTACTTTATACAAGATAAAAGGAATTTGATCATCGTTTACACTGAGCCTCAAGTTTCTGAATGTTTATTGTTATAATTTCTTTATTGTTACCTACAGTATATCGATGTTATCCTAAAATTTTATTATTATCAGTAGGTAAAGTGATAAGTATTTGTATATTAAACACAGTGTGATGTTATATAGCCTATAGCCTTCCTCGATTAAAATACTATCCAACACTGAAAGAATTTTTCAAAGCCGATCTGCGGTTCTTAAGATTAGCGCGTTCAAAAAAACGAACTCTTCAGCTTTATAATTTTAGGATTCTATTTTAGGATCTATACTAATCCATAAAAAAATAAGAATAAGTTTAAAATATATGCTTAAAATGTCGGATCTATCCGACATTTTAAGCATATATTTTAAACTTGTGTAGGTTTCTTATCCAGAGTTGTTACAAATAAACAAACAGCACAGTTTTCCATCTTTCTATATATATTTTTTTTATATTCATGGAAATTTCACATAACATCCTCTGGTCCCAAGCTAAGCTTATTATGCTTGTGTTATGGGTACCAGAATACGGATGGAATACATAAACTGCTTTTCTTTTGTAAATACATACTTATAATACATAGAAACACCCAGACGCAGGACAAACATTTGTATGACATTTTTAAACATAACACAAATGATTGTCCGAGGCGGGAATCGAACCCGCGACCTCGCGAACGGCAGTCCGTTATATGAACCACTAGACCACGAAGTCCGTCTAAATCTATACTTAATATTATAAAACTGAAGAGTTTGTTTGTTTGTTTAAACGGGCTAATCTCAGGAACTTCTGGTCCGATTTGAAAAATTCATCTGGTGTAAGATAGTCCATTTAACGAGGAAGGCTATATAACATCACGCTGTGACTAATAGGAGAGAAGCAGTAGTGAAAAATGTTCAAAAACGGGGAACATTTTCTAAATTCTACACTTACGAAGTCGCAGGCAACAGCTAGTCTTGTGTATACTCTTGAAGCAAAAGTAAATCAAAACAAAAGAGATTTTTTTACGTAAAACAAATAAAAAGTTACAACAAACTCAAAATTTTACTTTAATAATATCAGACGTTCTTTTCATCATGCTTATATTTTAATCTTAAATAGTAACCCTTAGAGCATAAACCCAACAGGAGCAGATAATAAAATGCGATCAACACTGAAAAAGGTATGAGAGCAATGCTCATACTCATTGTGTAACACTGTCTTAGTGTGCGTGAGGTGGTTTTGGGCAGGGCATCTATACGAGTAATAAAAAGCTTAAGAGTTTGTTTCTTAGAACGCGCTAATCTCAGGAACCACTGGTCCATAGAATCCATCCATATAAAACATTTATCGAGAAAGGCCAGTATGAAATCACGCTGCGACTAATAGGAGTGAAGCATTAGTGACAAATGTTCCAAAAATAGGGAAAATATATATTATTTATCGACGAAGGCATTAGACCAGTAGAAGCGAAGCAGTAGTTAAAAATGTTGCAAAACGGGAAAGGTTTTCTAAATTCCACGCGTACGGAGTCGCGGGCAACAGCTAGTTCTTAAAATAAATACATAGATAGTACGCGTACGAAGTCGCGGGCACAGCTTATTACTTCATATTATTTGTGTGCATTGCCTCGGGACCCCGCCGACGCGGCAGTATATTTGTTAAAGCAAACGCTCTTGTTGATTTTATACTCTAAGACAGAACCAGCTAAAACAAGATACATATCGTCTTTTGTTTGTGAAACTTTGTCGGTAAACAATAAGCTTATAATTAATTTCCTTCCATATAATATGTGCCTACAAAACTTTGGTATATGTTAATAATTTCTTGAAGTTTACTAAAATATTAAACATTTTATGAAAAGCGTTGAAAATTATCAGTTAGCTACAGGAGGGATATGAGTTCGAAAGATTTTATGAAGTTCTTGTACATGTTGCATGTATATTTGGGAAAGTCAGAATTTTGGAGTTACTATTTAGTCTCTTTGCTGAGTACTTGAGAAACGCTGGAGGATACGTTTTTTATAGATAGGTACTATGTTTCAAGAGGATGGTTTTTTTATAATTTTTTAAGATGTTTTCCAAATTTCACGCGTATGTAGTTGTGGGCAATAGCTATTCGGTTTATAATCAGCTAGCAGTCCGCAGTCAGGATCCGGGGGATGAAATGGAGTTGACATTTGTTTTATTACTCTTTTACCATGATGTTGGGAAAATCCATATTCATAAACAACTAGCTGGCCCGGCAAACGTTGTTTTGCCATAGGTACCAAAAAAAAGTAAAAAAAAAAAATGAACTATAAACCTCACGGAGCCCGAGACCTTTCCAACGAATGCAAAACCGTGGAAATCGGTTCGTGCGTTCTGGAGTTATAGCGTCAGGAAGGAAAACCCGACTTATTTTTATATAGTAGATTATTTCTTTTATTTAGTCGAGTGTTTAAAATATATTAGTTATTAAGGTTTTTAGGCACTCCAATTTAGCAGCTATGTCACGTCACCTAGTAAAATATGTGTTGATCTTTCATACGTCTTTGTAGGTATAGAACGGAGGAAAAAATTGTAAGTTATGTGTGATGCGTACTGAATAAAACATCAGTTAGTTAGAAACATTACCATTATATCTAGATTAATGTCGCTAAGATACAGAAGAAGGGAACCCCGTTGGGAAGAAAAGGAAATAAATGATGACCTGTAATCTGCAGTTTATTCAGTTATATTTAAAAATATATACGGATCATGACTGAAATACGTATTAGTTTATTTCTAGAACATTCCAAAGAATATGTACGGTTTTTATACATGATTATTTGTGACTCAATTCTAGCCATTGTGGCTTTAATAATGTGAAAAACAAACCGGTTCTTTAACAATTACTTACGAAGTGTTTTTTCACTTTTAAAATGGTAATACTAGGTGTATTCTAGCTAGAAATATCATTCTAGGTTTAGTTTCACTAAACCTAGAATGATATTTCTAGCTTCATAATATTAAATATAAATAAATAAATATTCAAGGACATTTCACACAACGTACTATGGCCCTGAACTAAGCTTATGTGCTTGTTATATGGGTACCAGAATACAGATAGCATAATATTGTATGCTACTTTTTTGTAAATAATTATAATACATAGAAAACACCCAGACGGAGTGCAAACATTTTTATGGCAGTTGTTAATATCACACAAATGATTGTCTCAGGCGGGAATAGAAAGAAACAAAGCATTTATTTTTCCAAAATAAGGGCAAAAACAATTTACAAGTTACTTTGTATAAGATAATACAATATAATAAAACTAGGATTAAACACAAAAACAAGTACATAAACATAAATATTAGCAACTTGAGCGTCGGAAAAATTGGAACACTATTCAACTGTTGTTGCGAGATGGACTCACGACAACGCTGGTTTTCAGCAGTGTCCGTCCATAGAACCCGCGGCCTCGTGAACGACAATCCGTTACATGAACCACTCGACAACGACGCCTATCAAATTTACCATGTATTAGTTTTGATTACATTAATATAACATTAGTTTTAAAATAACAAAATAAGATAAAATTTTATTAGCAACGCCATTTTTATTCCAAATTCCAAGTTAGTATTACCGCCACAACTTCCTAAATTTTTACCCGCCTTTCATTTGTAAATCAAATAATCTAAAAGGAATTTACATTTTCTGACAGAAAACATGGATTTCCTTTTCTTGTTAAGTCCCTTGTTTATAAAAAATTCGGATAGCTAATTTTGTTAAGTTTGAATTTGGAGAAAAATTGGCAAATATTCAGAGTTTTGTATGGATATACTATACATCAGGGCCAGCCTCTAAGTGGGATATGCTCCGACCATACACCTATAGTCCCATGTTTGGAGCTTTTGGTAATCTCTGCCATAGAACCAAAGAAGATTAGTCAAACGGCAATGAGCAAGTTCAATGAGCTTATGGCTGTAAGTTTGAACTCATTTTTATTACTTTGGTACGACTCTATCATGTAAGGTAGGGAGTAAGGAGAGAAATATAACGTATCGCTGTTGAGAGTTTTTTTTATAGCTAAGTATAACCTTAAGATGACTTAAGAAGACGGGCTTCGTGGCGTAGTGGTTCATGTAATGGACTGCCGTTCACAAGGTCGCGGGTTTGATTCCCGCTTGGGACAATCATTTGTGTGATATCCATAAATGTCATACAAATGTTTATACTACGTCTGGGTGTTTCTATGTATTTACAAAAGAAAAGTAGCATAACACAAGCATAATAAGCTTAGCTTGGGACCAGAGGAAGTTGTGTGAAATGTCCGTGAATATTTATTTATTTTATTTAAGATTACAAAGAATTAGAGGGGACATCACAATGTATTGATTTGTATAGCGTAATTCGATAGCAATTTTCAACTTCTTACTGTAGTCAGATTGATCTGAAATTTTGCACACATATTAATATTATAGATAATATATAGATATCATAGAAAAATATTTAGGATTTTCAAGCGTGTTTTTTAGTTTTTGAGCTGTGCAAATTTTTAAATGCCAAGTTGAAAGCCCTAACAAAAATAAGTTGTCCATTATTTAGCCACATTGGCGGAATAATGGAACAAGTTACGGCTACTTTTTACGAGCATGGAGTCCAAGGGACTGCCATTGTCACACTATTCATGGCGATAAACTTTAATAAAGTTTATGATCGTGGTGACTTATGAATGACAAGGAAAAAACCAGCATTTGTAGGCCTCGGGCATCCCAATAAATAAAAGATAAATATTAAATTCAGTAGATATAAGTAAAGCAAAGGAGATGTTTAGATCGTAGCAGATGGCGCTTTATAGTCTCAGCACATTCCCTTATGAAAACCTAGAACCAAACTATCTATATATTAAAAAAACCGCATCAAAATCCATTGCGTGGTTATGAAGATGTTTGTATCTTCATAACCCCGCAATGGATTTTGATGCGTTTTTTAATAGATAGGTTCATAATGCCATACATACAAAAATAACGACATTTTAGTATTGAAATTTTCGTGAGTTTGAGTCCTGGGTCGACATCATCGATCCTATAAAAGTGAGTGTTAGCCGCCGTTATAAATATTTTTAAAATAACGACATTGTTATATACCTAACTAGCTGACCCGCAATCGTTGTTTTGTCATACAAATGTCAGGTGGTGGACAGCTCTTATCTCTTATGGGTATTAAAAATAGATAGTAACTGATTCTCAGACCTACTGAATATGCATATAAACAATACATAAGATACGGTCAAGCTGTTTCGGAGGAGTATGGGAACGAACATTGTGACACGATAATTTTATATATTAGATTTAATAAGTAAAGATATGTCAGAATAAATGTTAATATCTAATCATCAGGCTATAACTTCAAAGTGGTGCAGTAATTACGAAACTAGTAATGAGGGAATCAGAAATAGCCAATTTGGATCGTGGATAGTGACATTATATCGTTTACCATATCTGAATCGAATAAAAATCAAATTATACTATGAGCCAATAAGCGCTCATGAATTCAAATACGATCCACGATATTCTATTATGATTCAGTGTTGAATCTTCATTTTTTGCCAGAATATTTTAAAAATTTATAAGAGAATTGATACGGAGAATTGATTGGGAAAAAGTGATGGTAGAACTTTAGGCTTTCATTCAGTACAGATAAATAAAACTTGAATTGGGCTGATACAGAAATCTTATACACTTTTTTTTTGTAATCTTCCCAGACCATTCACGTCCCACTTTTGGGTACGGGCCTCCTCTACTTTGGGAGGGATTATGTTCTACAATGACGCACTGACCAGGCGTGTTGGCACAGGGCTTATTTTCGAGATTTCCGTCTCTCACAGAGGGTGTTATTTGTGTATAATATCCATTAGCTGGCCTTTGACAGCACCCTGGACAAGAAATCGCGTGGTGACACTTGTATTCTTAATCGAAATTTAGAGATATAGAATGGAATGAAAATAATTATGGCATATTTTGATTATTTGGCTATTCCGTTGTGCATATTTTTATTAATTAAAATCGTCAGACTATATAATATATATACCTACATAGATTTTCTATTATAAAAGTTCAGCTAACGTTGCCGGATTGTGTTAATGACACTTTCTATTTTTATTTTTTAGTTAAGTTGTGCGTATAGAATTTGTATATTCTTTTGCGAATAATGCTGTATAATAATAAGTAAGTATTTTATTTACTTCCTATATCCAAATGTATTATATTTCCAGATATAATTCTGTTGTCTCATATATAATTTACATAGTAATTATACGCCCTTTGTAGTATTGTGGAATGTTCCAATTTTCTCATCGTAATTATTTATGTGGCTCAGTTTAGTCTACAATTAATATCACGCTATAAAGAAATTATGTGTTATTATGATGTTTTATTACAATTATAAATGTATTATTAAATTTGTAACAAATAGAATTGAACAAAAGATAAAAATGGCAGAGATATGTTAAATATTTTTCCACATATATTTGGCGTTTTCCATTTGTTATATATACTATGGCGGGCCTAGTGGATCATTATCATAACATCACGCCTTTTTCCCATGGGAGTAGCCAGAGACTATAGAGCGCCAGTTGTGATACATTCTATATGTAGTCTATCCGTATTCTGGTACCCATAATACAAGCATAGAAATATAGCTTACTTTGGGACCAGAGGACGTTGTGTGAAATGTCCTGAATAATTATTTATTTATTTATTTATTCTACCTATAAGCCTCAATTAAATTTAAAAAAATTCGCGTCAAGTAAGTTCGTTTGCTCACGAAATTATATTATTGCTCTTACTTCAAGATGCACGATCAAGTTCATGGTTTTGCAACTGACCAGAGAGAAAACCTATAATTTGCCTTCAAATACCACCACTTTTTACGTATTTGGATGTGATTATTTGTTTTAAAGTTCGGACAAAGATTCGGAGACTTTTCAGACATCATGGCCTATAGTATTATAAGCTGAAGAGTTTGTTTATTCTTAGACTTGCACGACTTATTTATTCCATTTTCATTTGTTCAGATTGTTCATGACAGACCATGATGTCTGAAAAGTCTCAGAATCTTCAATCAAATCAAAAGGCTAATCAATATTAATATTGATTAGCCTTTTTCAAAAGCATACCAGAACTGTTAGGTATCTATTTATTCTATACTATATACTCGTATTTCCCAACAATAATGTTAACAAAATAACCTTGCAAATTACGGATCTCATCTGCCAAATTTTATATACCTCTCAATCGATACACATCAATCACTTTCGAATCATTTCATTTAAAATATATAGGTATATATCAGGCTTGGAACCCAAGCGATTAATGGTTAGGTATATGTTATTTTTATTTACACAGTAAATTGCATTGATTGCTGAAATGTATTCCCTTCGATCTGAAAGTATTTTGATACAATGAGTTTTCCCCCTTTATGGAATGATCATTGCTGCTCTGAAACACTATCTATTTTGCGTTTCTTTGCCTGCAAATAATAATAAAATAAATAAAATAAATAAAGCTAAGCTTATATGCTTGTGTTATAGGTACCAGAATACGGATATAATACATAAACTAGTTTTCTTTTGTAAATACATACTTATAATATATACATCCAGACGCATTACCACGTTGTATAGCAATGCTTAAATAAATAAAGCCTTTAATAACAATCTATTACATTAAAATTTTGTTTTAGGTAAATAAATTTTGAATAATATTAAAATTAAGTTGGTTGCGTTAGACACCGGTATCTTGATTTTCTTGCTTTCCAGCATAGGCCTCCCCAAGAGTTCTCCATAACAATCTATCATTTGCTTTTCTTGTCCATGTTAATCCTGCTATTTTTTTGATATCATCTTCCCATCTGCAGTACTGTCTTCCTTTACCTCTCCGTTTATATCTGGGACACCATTCAGTCACTTATTTGGCCCACTTTTCAATTTTATTTCTAATTAAATGTCCAGACCATTTCCATTTTAATTCTTTGACTTTATATTTTATATCTATGAGCTTGGTTCTTTTCCTTATTGTTTTTAAACGAACTTTATCTTTTAATTTTAGGTGTAGTATACTTCTTTCCATTCTGTGTTGGCAAGTCTGTAGTGCTTATATATTTTTATTTGTACAGTAGTAATTGTATAGCAATGCTTACGAATTGCTAAATATAGGGGAGCCTTTTGGTCACGAGAAACGTCGACCCGTCTCTTAGAAAGATCTTTATATCTTTATATCATAAAAATTTATTCTATACTTGGAAAGTTCATCATAAATTTAATACGCCGACTTATAGAGAGCTATAAATCTATTTCCTCACAATACCCATACGAATTTCGGTTCATTGCACTCAAATGTAAGCCTTCGACAATTTTACGCTCAGGTAAACTGGTACGCCATATCCTTATATTGTCTTAGGGAAAACATATTAGCAAAATACGTTCATCTCGTTGTACGTTAATATTATTTGGTTAATTCTGTTTGTTTTTCTGGATTTATTACAGCGTGACTGGTAAATATCGGACGAACAATTATCTATGAGTGAGCTTTAAATCTTCACTTATTATAATGCAAAGTAATTATTTTTGTATGTTTATATCTATGTGAGCTTATATCTACCAAACTACGCAACGGATTTTGATGCGGTTTTGTTTTAATAGATAGGGTGGTTCAAGAGGATGACTTTTTTGTAGAATTTAAAATGATAAACGCAAACGCGGGCCTTAGCTAATCCCTACTATATAATATTATAAATGCGAAAGTAACTCTGTCTGTCTGTCTGTTACGCTTTTCCGCTTAAACTTCTCAACCGATTTTGATGAAATTTGGCACAGACAATCTTTAGACCCTGAGAAAGGACATAGTCTACCTTTTATTGCGAAAAAAAAATTTTCCAAATTGCACGCGGAGAGAGTCGCGGGCAACAACTAGTTTCTGATATTTTGACTTAATCAGCTGTAAAAGGATAATTTTAAAATAAATAATTTCGTTTATCCGTATTTCGGTACTCATAACACAAGCATTTTCTTAGCTTGAAACCAGACGAGGTTGTGTAAAACGTCCAAGAATAAAAAAAATACACAACCAGATATTTTTTGTGACACCAATATTTTTATATCTTTTGTACAAAGCAATAAGGTATTTTACTGGTGAAAAATATCTATTGAAAACGTTTTTACCAAAGCTCCTAAACGACAACATAGTGAAGGGTATTACTAAGTAAATTGCTTCCGTTATATACACGTGTCGATTGAATAAAAATACGTTCTTAATATCGGTATTAAGATATACCGATATTAAGAACATATTTTTCTTCTAGCTTCTAGCTTCTTGATGATAATGTCTGAATGAATGAAATGAATGAAAATGAATTATTATGTCACAATCATATTAAAATGGGTAATGAGTATTTAAAAAAAAACTTAATCAGTGTATATTTATATTTCAATGCTCCTTCTTTTCTTTTTTTTTTATTTAGAATTCAACTTCATGGTGATTTTATATTTAGTATCATAAATGTCATATTGGACTATTTAATTTGTTCTGTTTTTAGGGTTCCGTACCCAAAGGGTAAAAACGGGACCCTATTACTGAGACTTCGCTGTCCGTCCGTCCGTCCGTCCGTCCGTCCGTCCGTCCGTCTGTCACCAGGCTGTATCTCAAGAACGGTGATAGCTAGACAGTTGAAATTTTACAAATACTAAAAATAAAATAAAATAAATATTTAAGGGGGGCTCCCATACAACAAACATGATTTTTTTACCGTTTCTTGCTCGATACTAATAACGTTGCCTTATGTTGCATAGATAATGGTACGGAACCCTTCGTGCGCGAGTCCGACTCGCACTTGACCAATTTTTCTTTTCTTTTTTTTGTACATCACCTAAGTGGTCAAATGTAGCGGGCGAATGTAACACAAATTATAACATCCTTTATACATATACAAAAATAAAATATTGATTGATTAATAAATATGACATTATAATAATTGTAGAATTTAGAAAAAAATCCCCGATTTTATAAATAAATAAATAAATATTCACGGACATTTCACACAACGTCCTCTGGTCCCAAGCAAACCTTATTATGCTTGTGTTATGGGTACCAGAATACGGATATAATACATAAACTACTTTTCTTTTGTAAATACATACTTATAATACATAGAAACACCCAGACGTAGTTTCAAACATTTGTATGACATTTATGGATATCACACAAATGATTGTCCCAAGCGGGAATCGAACCCAAGACCTTGTGAACGGCAGTCCATTACATGAACCACTACGCATCGAAGCCCGCAAATTTTGCAACATTTTTCAGTGATACTTCTTTTCTATTGATCAGAGCGTGATGTTATATAGCCTATAGCTTTCCTCGATAAATGTACTATCTAACACTGAAAGAATTTTTCAAATCGGACCAGAGAATCCTGAGATTAGCACGTTGAAACAAATGAAATTCTCAGGTTTTTAATATTAATATAGAGGTTTAGATTACGTGTATTTAAATAAAACAACTTTTTACGGATTTATACACGTATGAGCACCATAGTCACTGGTAGGCCTAGATGTTCCATCCGTAACCAAGTGACTGCAAAGTCTCCGAAACGTCACGCTAAAATTTCAGGTTAAAAACGTCTAAATCCGTAAAACGTTTTATATAAGCAGTTTTATTTAATCGCACGTGATTAGAGAATATTATCTTAGCTCGTTTATTTTCATATTCTTAGACCAAAAGGACTTGATTTTTTAGAGTTTATTTATCAAAAGGTAAAACGGGATCTTGTCCGGACTTGGGCCTGGTGGTCTAGTGGATGGTAAGAATAAATTCCTGTACTTATACAGGAATTTATTCTTACCATCCACTAGACCACCAGGCCCGTTATCTATTAAAAAAAAACCACAAATTTCTAGCTCTATTAGAAAATTAGAGTTAAAAAAACCTATTACATTTCGTGAGTCAAATTGTATTTACGACCAAAAGTATTTCCATTCCATCGTGTGTGCAGTGACGGGACGAATGGTACCAGCATCGCTATGTAAATTGAAATATTTTTATATTGAAATATCACTGTGAGTGTGTTTGTCGTGAATTTGTGTATAAATATTTTTACAGCAGTGATGTAGCTTAGATATACTGAATACGTATTTTCTTCGTTTCTAATATATACAGGTTGTTTGGTACATCGTTTGCCAAATTAAATTTGCTAAAAGATAGTGTCATTTGCTATAGTTTAGCATATTTAATTTTATTTCTGCACCGCCAGATTATTTTTTTGGTCTTGGAAATTTTTGATAAAAAATTCCATACTGAGCTTTAAAACCCAAAAAATAAAAAAAATTGAACACAATTGAAAAATTGAACGCGATTAACAGCAATTTATTTTTTATTTTTTGGCAAACGATGTACCAAACAACCTGTATTTACTATCTGACCCGACAAACGTTGTTTTGCCATACAAATGTCAGGGAGGTGGGGGAGGGGTTTGACAAATAAACAGTAGCCGATTCTCAGACCTACTGAATACGCATATAAAATTTGGTAAAAATCGGTAAAGCCGTTTCAGAGGAGTACGATAACTAACATTGTGACATGGAAATTTCATATATTAGATTTAAATAAACAAATAAATCATGGACATTCCACACAATATCCTCTAGTCTAAAACTAAACTTATATGCTTGTGTTATGAGTACCAGAATACGGATATACCATATAGATATATTTTTTTTTTAGAAATACATAATTATAAAAACAAAAAAACACAGATGCAGAATCAACATTTGTGTGACAGATATAGATATCACACAAATAATTGTACTGTGCGGGGATTGAACCCACAACCTCATACTACTCACTACATAGCAGTCCGTTACATGAACCACTGGACCACGTTTGGCACCAAAAGACGTTGTGTGAAATGTCCATGAATACTTATTTTATCATTTATTTATCTATCTATGTATCTATAAATTAACATTGTTCTCCTCTCCCATCGCCCATTTACGTCCCACTGGTGGGCACAGACCTCCTCCACTTTGGAGGGATTATGGTCTACTGTGCCACGCTGACCAGGCGTGTTGGCACAGGGTTTATTTTCGAGTTTTCTGTCTCTCACAGAGGATGTTATCTGTGTGCAATATCCCTTAGCTGACTTTTACAGCATACTTGGGAGGAAATGGGGTGGTGACACTTGTATTCTTAATCCGTCACCACACGGAGGAAACATTGTTGTATTTTTTATTGTATTTGTATTGGACGGGCTTCGTGGTCTAGTGGTTCATGTAACGGACTGCCGATCAGGAGGTCTCGGGTTCGATTCCCGGTCAGGACAATACTTTGTGTGATGTTTATATTTGTCATACAAATGTTTGTACTGCGTCTGGGTGTTTCTATGTATTATAAGTATGTATTTAGAAAAGAAAAGTAGTATATGTATTCTATCCGTGTTCTGGTACCCATAACACAAGCATATAAGCTTAGCTTGGGACCAGAGGACGCTGTGTGAAATGTCCATGAATATTTATTTTATTATTTTATTATTTTTTATTGTTATAGAACAATAATTCTATGTTATTAAGTGAATATCAAATGATGCAAATAAATTGTAACATGATGCCATCCAGACATGACGACAACATGTAATTACATACATAATTGTGAGGAAGTATCCAATAAACTATCGATGATAACACAGATATTTATGGAAGTCCCACTTAATATACTGAGAGCTGATAGCCGACTACAATAATATTTTGACCATAGATTTACCAGATTGGCTAAATCGTACTTCATAGACTTATAATCTATACCTTTATAATCTTTATTATATTATCTGTGTCAATACCTATATTATAAAGCTGAAGGGTTTGTTTGTTTATTTGTTTGTTTGAACGCGCTAATCTCAGGAACTAATGCTCCGATTTGAAAAATTCTTTCAGTGTTGGATAGTACATTTATTGTGGAAGGCTATAGGTTACATAAAATTACGCTGCAGCCAATAGGAGAGAAGCAGTAGTGAAAAATGTTGCAAAAACGGGAAAGGTTTTCTAAATACCACGCGTACGGAGTCGCGGGCAACAGTTAGTTTTTCATATAACTTATAGCCTGTATCAGAGACATAGATACATACATACTTAACGCAAATATTTTATATTTATGTGGCCTCAAGCCAGGTGAAGCCAAATCAAGCCATAGAAAAATAAAAACTCTAATATATAAAATTCTCGTGTCACAATGTTCGATCCCATACTCCTCCGAAACAGCTTGACCGATTTTTATGAAATTTTATATGCATATTCAGTAGGTCTGAGAATCGGCTGCTATCTATATTTCATACCCCAAGTGATAATGATTGTCCACCCCTGACATTTGTATGGCAAAACAACGTCTGCTGGGTCAGCTAGTAGTAGAATAAAATAACCTTGTAACTCTTTATTTTATTATCTGGGCTCGTAATGAGTTGGTGATGCACTAACATCAACCTTACACTTACAACTTGACCCAATCTGACTTTGGGGTTCCTTTTATCTTTTTAGGGTATAGGGCCATAGATAAAAGTTACCAAGACTTTGCTCTACATCCGTGCGTCTATCACAAGGCAAAAAGTCCGGAGTAGTGATAGTTAGAGAGCTGACAATTTCTCTATTTATGTATATTGATACTATAACACCAAAAACTTATCATGATCATTCTCTTGTCCTCAAGATATAACTCTTAGGTAAACTTGGCTCATTGTTTTACCTATTACCTATTAAAGTATATAAATAAATAAACAAACATACAAATAACAAAATATGTAACTCTTTCATGGGTCATTGTATACGATTTTATAATAAACTCCCTATTGATGTAAGAGAATTAAATAATTCTAAATTTAAAAAATTCATTAAAACTAAATTATGTAAAAGGCGTATTATAAAATTTCTGATTATATTAAAGATGATAAAGCTTGGGAGTAGGTTGCTCTGGAGCAATACATATTCTATATTGTAAAGTTATTAGCATTGTAAGTATAATTGACATTTAATTTAAAAATATGGATTTGATTAAAAGCTCTGCTGAGTTTCTTACGCCGGTTCTTCTCAGCAGATTGCGTCCTGAACCGGTGGTAGGGAAAAAAAATTGGACATGTCATAAGCACATAATTTTTCTGAAAAATTGTGTCTACGTGATTAAATGATTTTTCATTTCATTTCATTTCATTTCAAAACAATATCAAAATAATGATAAACAACAAAAGTTCTATAAATATCCGGTGATGTTATTCATTTCGTTTTCAGGTTACGATTATTTTATGTGCATATTTTGTATGAAACCACACATGCGTATCAAAATTTGGGTCAGATATTAATAAAAATATATTGCTAAAGGTATAATATTAAAGAACATTTTCTGGGTTCCGTATCACAGGGTAAATCGAAACCCAGCTAACTGAGACTACAGTGTCTATGCGACTTTCCGTCTGACTGTTTCAGGTTAGAATTTCATGAAAGACAGGTGACAGCTAGACCGTTAAAATGTTTAGAGATGATGTACTTCTGTTGGTTGCAACAAATAATAAACACAAGAATACGGTAGTTATATAAAGAGTCCTCCATGTTTTTAAGTTAGTTATTCATTATAATCTAGGTAGCATTATTCGGCATCATTCTCACACCACACCCACAGCACTGTAAAATAATATTAAAAACAAAAATAGAAAAAGAAAGACATAAGAAATCCATGGAGATTCTTGTCTTTTCTGCTCCATAGGATTCGTGTTTGAAACAGACACCTAGCTTCTCACTTTTCAAAAGAGCTTGTAAAATATGCCAACTTGAAATAAAAAAATTTTACTTTGACCATAAAACAAATTTTTCGGTAGAAATTGATGAGACGCTTAGACGGCGTGATTATGATAATATGATTGCGATACTAATTGTCAGAGGCGTATTTGCCCTAGGGCCAAAGGGGTCATGGCCCAGGGCGGCCAGTGTGAAAAGGTTTTTGGTTGACTGGGTATGCCTAGGGCATTAAGTCGGCCATTTTACTTTTTTATGTGCATGAAGTGTATATAAATAAATAAATAAAATGGCGGCGAAAGCCTTCAAGTTAAAAATTTTGCTCTATCTCTATTAATTTATAAAGCGGTCAATAAAATTAGCCCGGGCGTCAAATCAAAAGGCCCAGGGCGCAAATTTCTAAATACGCCTCTGATATATAGTACGGAACCTTCCATACTACATTCTGACTCGTAATTAGCATTTATTTTCAATATATTTTCAATCAGGCACGTAATTGTGTTATTGCGCGACTCTTAATGCGAATCATTAGAGAGTAATTTTTGTGACCCAAAAATTGATTATCTTTAATGCGTTTTTTTGAATACAATATTGCCAGCCATTGACGAGGTTGGCAACAGTCGGCCGGAGTGGTGGAGCTTAATGAGAGAGACACCGACGGAATGTCCGGGTATTGTTCAGCAAGGCCGCTTTCTGCATCTGGACCATCACCGACTTGCTATTGACGGCAAGCCTCTGGAGATCTTGTGAGAGGTTCTTTGGGACGAAACCCTTCACCGAAACAACTATCCGGATTATTTCTGTGGATACCACCCTCCACCACACGCTTTTACCGTACCAATTAGATTAGATATAATATGTCTTTAGATTAACTTTCGCAATCTATTTAAAAATGTTGTCCCTTGAATTGAAAGCGTATCATCAAATTACACAAAAAGCGTTAGTTGTCAAATTGTTACGGTCGTAGCAGTTGGCACTGTGTAGAATCTGTCTATGCTCAAGATGATATTTTAGTACCTTTTTGTTAATTGATCAAAAAAGTTTGTTTGGACTGTACCTAACAGATGGCGCTTTATAATCTCTACCTATCCCTATGGGAAAAAGGCATGATAATGATGATAGGGAATTAGCTGCTGTCCGTGTCTTTGTACGCATGAACTTAGGAATAATAGTACAGTTATTTTTTGCAATAAAAACAATTAGACATCTAATGGACATTTCATACATTGCCTTTTCTTAGACTATTCTGTTTCATATTTTATTTTATTAGTTTTTGTAGTTTAAGCGTGAAAGGGCGACAAATAGATAGCCAGGTAAAGTTAGTTTCGCATTTATGAATTTAAGGCATTTCTTAATTATTTGCGCAGCATTTCTTAATAGCGGCGTGGGGCGTCTCGCAACCAGGTGAGTGACGACATCCCCAATTGCGCTGGGGGCCGCTAATACTGATAGCGCAGGATCATGCATTGTGGCGTTCTATGGGGGAGGCTAATGTCCAGCAGTGGACGGAGAAAGGCTCATGGATGTATGTAAAGATGGATATAACAATAAATTTGTTTAAAAATATTGTTACAAAACTCTGTACTCATATGTAGGTACATAAGTGGTCAGTGAATGAATGTAACGCTTAGGTTTGCAAATTGAGGAATCCTTGTGTACATAAACGTTCGCAGAACTCTCATAACATTCGGATTATCGAACGTTTTTCAGTTTGTGAAATATCTGCAATAAACATTCGAATATGTGAATGAATTATATCTATGCTAATATTGTAAAGCTGAAGAGTTTGTTTGTTTGTTTTTTTAAACGCGCTAATCTTAGGAACCTATGATCCGATTTGAAAATTTTTTTCAGTGTTAGATAGTCCATTTAGCGAGGAAGGCTATAGGCTATATATCATCACGCTGCGACTAATAGGAGAGAAGCAGTTGTGAAAAATGTTACAAAAACGGAGAACCTTTTCAAAATTCTACGTGTACGAAGTCGCGGGCAGCAGCTAGTCACATTTATATATTATGTTAAATCAGTTTTTATTACTATCTCGCTTTTATAAATTAGGCCCCCCTGTTGCGTTGCCGTGACCGACAGCCGCGGCGGGTCTCGGAACAGGTGCCAATCTATACTTATAATAAATCTGTAGAGAGGTCAATTCTGTACATGAAATATATTTTCAAAATAACTATCAGGGGGTGATTAGTGAACGATACTGATGGCAAAAATGCAATCAGTAAAATTTTTGTCTGTCTGTCTGTCTGTCCGTCTGTATGTTCCTTATAGAATCAAAAACTACTCGACGGATTTTAACGAAACTTGGTACAAATATTCTTCATACTCCTGGGCAGGTTATAGTATACTTTTCATCACGCTACAATCAATAGGAGCAGAGTAGTGAAAGGAAATGTTGGGAAAACGGGAGAAGTTACTCCATTTTTTAAGCTTCCGTCACGTGTGCAGCCTTAATGGTTAAAGTTACATAGAAATCATGTATGACGGAAATATTCTACATAAAATTGTCTAAAAAATAGCAACAACATCTTTACATAATATAAAACAGCATCGTCGTCGGCATCGGCGTCGGCTTCGTCGCCAGTCGTGTTCTGTATTCTAGGCAGTATTCGATACCCTACGAAAGTGATTGAATGAGGTGTCTTTGTGAGAAAGTAGAAGGTTGTTCAGACGTTGTGTGTGAAAGTCCTTGAGTCTTCTATTTGGAAGGTGCCAGCAGGGGAGGCTGGCTCCCGGGATTTGTATACCCGTCTTATATCTGAATGATAGTTTCTACAACGGTGTGAACTGATGGTATCCCTAGAAGTTCGGTTCTTTATATGTCCTTGCATTCGGATCCAACAATAAACGCAGATAAGTAGGTCTAATAAAATGTCGTTTACCTATAGCTGGTCTGACAATACATATTGGTAGGATTCTGCCCTTGGTTCGAACTAATTCTTCTGACACTGCCTTCGTAAAGGCATATGTATTAGGCCAGCTTTTAATTAAACAGAAATGATACAAATAATTAAGGAAAGTTAAAAATGTCCTATGTATATATGTCCCTATGTAAGGTTATATCTTCAAAACTACGTAATAGAATTTGATGCGGTTTTTTTAAAAGATAGAGTGGTTCAAGAGGATGGCTTTTTTGTAACATTTGTTAGAGTTGGTTCTAAATTCTACGCATACGAAGTTGCGGGCAACAGCTAGTGTGTTAATAAAAACCTTACAGGATTTTCAAGCCTGTGTTTTGGTTTTTGAACTAAGAAAATTATTTTATAAGACAATTTATTATTCGCTTATTAGATTACATAGCCTGTGATTTAATTTGCACACAAGACATAAGGTCTTTAAAGATGAATTACTAGGAATTACTTTTAGAACGAAGACTTACTACTCATATAAAAGGCTATTTACAAATATTTTCAAAAGAACGCTAATTATTTCTACCTACGTAAATAAAATCAAAGACGGATTTGAAGTATATTTTTAGCACAAAATAAGTAAGAGAATTGCGTTGAGTTTTAATGTCGAGGGCTCCATACTAAAACGTAAAACAAGAGTCTTTTACTGAGACTTCGCTCTCGATCTATCCGTCTGTTTTTCACCAGGATGTATCTCAAGAACCATAAATACGTACATGACATTATTTAAGCGTATTTTAAACAATATCATGACAAAAATTAGCCTTGTGTATTCCTTCATCGTATTTGCTATAAATGTGCTAAATAGTAAGTAAGAGTAATCAGGGGTACAAAAATTTGGCTCGACTTAGGTACATAAATAATCCAAAAAAATATGGTTAAAACTTTTGACATCAAAAATATAATTCATAAATATTGACCTTTTCGCTGGCCTGTAAAGGTTTAAATTCAATAACAAACTCTACCAAATTGTGATCAATAGAATAAGTATACAAAATTTAATTAATATTGAGGGAAATTCAACTCCATTCGGGAATCCAATTTCAATTAATATTAATTAAATTAAAATTGCTATGCGGATCATATTACCCTTTCTAAATAATATTCTATTACAATCAAAATTATAAACTTCGGGGTTAAGATTGGACTATTGTTATTTCTAAGATATATTATTACGATTTATTTCAGTTTTTATTTAAGTAGCAAAAAAATCTATCTGTGAGCTATTTTGGCGTGCGCTACCAAAACCGTTACACATATGTAATGTATGATATGATGGAAATGTTTATCTTAAATGGTTCTACAACAAAGCCCGCAACAGTATACGAGTATCGAGTACGAGTATATATATCATAAGTGTAAGCCATTATAACCAAAAAATATTGAACTATAACTACAATAAAAATTTTAGGTATAATTTATTATGTAAACTCCACGCATACGAAGTCACGACAATAGCTAGTATCTATATTACATAGTATATCTTGGTTTATACATATGCTACAGAGACTGGTCCATTTTATTTCGTGAGAAAACAGAATAAGTCGCTTCACTGTGCACAGATGAGGGTTGAAATGAAAGGGTTCCTTTGCTACCTGAGTTTCTATTGTTCAAGGACATATACACAGTCGGATGGTAATATGTATATAAATAGTTATTTTAGATTTTGAGGCAAAACTTGACTAAATCCGTCACAATTTAATATAATATTCTGTTGAAAAGTAGTTCTGTGGTAAAGTTAGGCAGATAACGGAATGAATTTTTAAGATAACGCTCTGTAGAAATTTCTGAAGAAATATAAAGTGACAAAGATTTTTGTTTGAACGCGCTAATCTCAGGAACTACTGATCCGATGCTAAAAATTCTTTTAGCTTTGGATAGTACATTTATTGAGGAAGACTATATATTATACGACAAATAGGAACGAAGCATCAATGAAAAATGTTACTAAAACGGGAAAATGTTTTTAAAATTCAACGCGTATGAATTCGCAGGGACCTGCTATGATAAATGTATGAAACGGTAACATATATATGTATAAATATGTATATAACAACGCAATTAAATAATCTTAAATAATGTACCTAATTTTTTATCTATGTAATTACCTACCTCAAAGTAAGTAAACAGTTCATGAACTCAACAATCTAAATATAAATACTGCTGTTTAATTATTGGCTATTATCATTAAAAGATAAATAATAATGTTCATAATATTTTGTATCAATATTTTGTTGATTACTAATCAGACAATGAAGGCAATTCTAAGGCGTTAAAAACTAAACCTAACTTAAAAAAAAATTATAACAACTGTGGTGTAATTTGAGTAATTAGCTATTTGGTTAAACACAGTTTATATACTAAATAAAGTTACCGTTTCTTAAATGTATTATTGAGTCTATTATTTTTTTAGTTTTTAGTAAGTTAAGTTATTATATAAACTAAATTATAGTGGAAAAAATGCTAAAAATAAAAGCATAGCAAGTCAATTGCAAAAATTCATAAATTAATTAAGTTATTATAGTTGTACCCACTAATTTGTTAATGGTTACCAATAAAAAATAATAGTTAAATTATAGTTGCGCACGTAGAATCGGTACCATTATTATGGTTATCACACACGCTTATAGTGTTAATCAAAATGTCCTTCAATTTATTATATTTGTTCAAACAATTACCTAATAAAAGTGTATATGTGTCTATTGTGTGTTAGTACTATGTACGGTGCGAATGTAGTCAGGCATCGGGCGAGTTTTGGGCTTTGCATCAGTGCTTAGAGTTTCATAGCAACGGGTGTAGTTTTCATTACAGACATATGCGTATTATACACACGCTCTTTCTGTGCCAAATATACCGTCAGGTCACTGAAGCGCTGACGTAATGCGAGAAAATACTATGTATAACGTAATTCTATTGAAATGAATTGAAAAATCATATAGTCAAATAGATAAATTTTTTTAGAAAAATGACATGTCTAATTTTTTTTCCCTACCATAGGTTTAGGACGCAATATGCTGAGAAGAACTGGCGTAAGAAACTCAGCAGAGCTTTTAATTAAATATATTTTTTTAAATGCTAACAAAACGTTACAATATAGAATATGTATTGCTCCAGAGTAACCTACTCCCAAGCTTTATTGGTCGATACGTACATACCGCACAAAATACTGCGCACGCACACTAAGAGACCGACGACCATAGAAGACGTAGTGATTTTGAAATATACTTGCATATTACAGATCAATTATTCCTTTGTGACATCCCTAAGCATTAAATTTAAATATACTCACAAGAAGTTATCGCCTCCTACATTTATATAATAACACAATGTGATTCGAGAACAACAAACACTTTAGTGAGTTACTTGACCGTTACTAAGACGCACGTTTAAATCAAATCAAATCAAACAAATTTATTGTGAACACAGGTTATAAAACGTTATAATGTTATTTATAATTTTAATAAGTGTTTGTGTTCTATTATTATTTATTAAATTCAAAACTAAAAATCACAACTACTGGAAGAACAAAAATATAATTCAAGAGGATGATTTAATGTGGAAGTTTATGTTTGACAATCGTTCATTACCAGAAATCTGCAAAACAGTTTATGATAAATACGATGAACAAAACATCGGAACTTTCCTTGGAACTGTACCTTCTCTAATGTTGAAGAATGTAGAAGATATACAAGCTGTATTTGCTGGAGATTTCCAAAGTTTTTATCGTCGTGGGATCAAAACAAATGAAAATGATACTTTAGCTGACAATCTGCTATTTACTGACGACTTTCGAAAATGGAAACTAATAAGACAAAAATTGTCACCAGTTTTCACAAGCTCTAAGCTGAAAAACATGTTTTATATATTAAACAAATGTGCAAATGACTTCGTTGACTACGTAGAGCATAATGAATATTTGAAAGCGAAACCATTTAATATTTTATACGCATATACCACTGGTTCAATTGGTGCTTCCGTATTTGGTATTGACACTCAAGTTAATAAAAGTACAATGGATTCTCCATTCTCAGACATGGCATGGAAAGCTGTAGAGCCATCGTTTCAAACAACTACAAAAGTATTATTATCCAGCTTATTTCCAAAATTATTTGAGTTACTTCAACTAAAAATTTTTGGAGAGCATGAAGATTTCTTCATTGGGGCTGTAAAAAGTGTTTTGGAAAGCAGACGACTTAGTATAACAAAAAATCAACATGACTTTATAGAAATATGCTTAGAGCTACAGAAGAAAGGAGTCATGGTAGATCTCTCTTCAGGATATGAACTTCTACTAACTGACGAATTGATTGCCGCTCAAGCATTCTTCTTTTTTATTGCTGGAGCTGATACCTCAGCTAATGCAATGCATTTTACTTTGCTGGAACTTTCAAGGAATCTTCAGATCCTGGAAAAACTACACGAAGAAATAGACAATGTTTTTGAAAATAAAACAGAAGAACTTACCTACAGTGATATAGAAAGTTTACAATACCTAGACATGGTTATAAGTGAAGCAATGAGAAAATATCCTCCAATTGGTTTCATTCAAAGGTTGTGCACCAAAGATACAGTTTTACCTAGTGGTGTAGAAATAGAAAAAGATACTGCTGTAATCATACCGGTGTTAGCAATTCATAGAGATGAGAAATATTATCCTCACCCAGATGTCTTTGACCCAGAAAGATTTCATCCCGGCAATGAATCAAAGGTTAACAAATATACATATTTAGCTTTTGGTGAAGGAAATCGTATTTGTATTGGTAAGTCTATTTATAGATCTAGTTTCTGCCAGCAACTTTGTATGTATTAAACTTAGAAACAAAATCTTTACGGATTAAACAAAATAACCTTTTTCAGCCCTTATTCCGTTATTCGGGATCGGCGCAATATGACTACTTGTTCATGTTCCAATGCAATGGGATATGGCTGATTTTTACGACCAGTTGCCTGCCTGACGTCAACCCTCTTTGGGTAGGGATGTGCCCAGGTGTCATGTGACGTGTTTCCCTCGTTCGGTTCTTACGACTCCCGCGGGTAAGACATGGGGAAGTGATACTTGTATTCTTTTTGTCAGTCACCCCGCGGACAGAAAAACTTTAAATAAAACTACAAAACAATTTTTGTTTATTTTCTAGGATCCAGATTCACACGACTACAGATTAAAGCTGGTCTAGCTTGGCTTTTACGTCGCTTTACCCTGGCTGAGCAAAAGTATGCACCTGAGAAATTTGAAAAAAGCACGTTTGGTCTCAGAGACCCAAAAATTCGTTATGATTTTATTCTTAGAAATAAATAGAGAGTTAATTTTTAATATGCTTTTACGAGATATCATTATTTGTAAAAAATAATTTACAAGAATTTCCCTCTGCCATTAGTGCCCGCCGATGTGACAAATTATATGTTACAAAAGGCAATACCACGTTACTTCAGAAAAGCATAGTTGCCATGGGTCCAAAAGTTTATAATAAATTACCCAAATCAATAAGATTATTAAAAACATTAAGTAAATTTAAATTCGAGCTTAAGAATTTTTTAATAGATAAATGTTATTATTCAATTCAACAAATTTTGACTGATACAATCGATTAACATTTTAAATCACAATTTATTTTTCTATGTAAGTTGATACTGACATGACCCATTAATTTGATCTTAGAACATTAATAGTTTTTGTATTTTGAATGTTATTATTTGTACGTCATATTGTGGCAGGACATAGCCGGAACTTAAATTGTAATTTATACCATCATGTAGACCTATGAACATAAATAAATGATTGTTTTTTTTTTTTATAGGACATTTCACACAACGTCCTCTGGTCCCAAGCTAAGCTTATATGCTTGTGTTATGGGTACCAGAATACGGATAGAATACATATACTACTTTTTTTTTTGTAAATACATACTTATAGTACATAGAAACACCCAGACGCAGGACAAACATTTGTATGACAATTAGAAAAATCACACAAATGATTGTCCCGAGCGGGAATCGAACCCGCGACCTCTTGATCGGCAGTCCGTTACCAGAACCACTACACCACGAGGCCCGTCGCATCAAATTTGATTTGATTTGGTTTAATAATTAGCCTTAAAAACCTTCACTCAGTGAGATGCTGCTTCCTATTATGAGAGAAAGCTTCAGGATTAGACTACTTTTGGAGACTACCTGTAGGGCAATTACTTCCCGTTATTCTTACACCTTCAAAAGATTTGTCAACAAATTTGAATTTGTGTATACCTATGAAGGACCGAAGACAATACTACAATTTAAAAGTCAGATATTTTCAGGATACACGTAAGTATGAGGTACTTACTTAAATTTTTTCAAGTACCTAAGCACTTTTTATGTACTTGTATCCTTAAGACATAGTGACGTAATTATACTTATTTTCCATATAGAACCTTCTTTTTGAAACTCAAACTCATTTTATTTTAAATTAATAAAGGAATTTATTATAAGCTCTTTTAAAACGCCAGACGCTAGGTGTCTATTCTAAAAGTTCTTATTTTAAGGGCCTACATCAATATTATTCAATATCATCGCCGACACGTACATATTAACACAGCCAGTAGGCACAGAAAATGAAGAATTAGGGATACTTTTCCTATTTACTCAAAATCTACTAAATATATTTTAATTCTGATTAACGTGTTTCTATATATAATAGTTACTTATGTTTTTAAAGTTATTTTATTAGTTAATACGCGATAATAGACCGACAAATGAAAAAAATAAAAAATTAGAGAGGTTGTTTCGCTAAGATTTTCTATCGAGAAAACTTTTTTCTATCGCGTTTCTGAGTTTATGCGATCCTAGATCATATATTGAAAAAACATATACTTAAAAATTAGAGCTCTAGCCATTCAATCTAAAGAAACAATGAAAACTTCGTACGTAGAAAAATGCACGAAGCTATTTTGGTATCCTCTTAACATTACAGCTGCGAAAATTTGTATTTATAGTTAAAAAATATCAATTACTTTACGTCAATATTAAGTACCTAAGTGGACCTAAAGAGATTTTTTTAAAGTCAATAATTTATTATGCACACTTTTTTATCTTACAAACAAGACCACGTTAAAAAGCTAGCACCTGCACCTATATAAAGAACAACCTTAAGAATTTTTTCATTAACTAATTCTACTCCTCCATGTTTAAAAATTCATTACAAAAATATTTTACCATATTTACTCGCTGTAAACATTATTAAATGAATGAGTCATTGGGTGAGACTTAACCAAAAAATATTAAATTTTCTTCCCCTAAGCTTACAACATCACAATGACGGAGCACTTTCAACAAAATGAAAGAAATTACTAAATGTCTAAAATAAATTGAAGGATTTTCTATTCACACTTACTTAATATTATTAAACTTTTAGAATTTTTACTTATGAAAATTAATGAGTAGTAGTTTTATATGTTTCCTTCGCTCTAAGAACTAGTTGAGGGATTTTAAAAGCAGTTACCATCTACTGTGAGAGATGGAAAACTCGAAGTTAAAGCCTATGCCAACACGCCTGGCTAGCGCGGCATAGTAGATCCGAAACCCTCATGAAGTGGTGGAGGCCCATGCCCAACTGTGGGACGTTGACGGGCTAAAGAGAGAGAGAGAGAGAGAAATAGAGAGAGAGACAACTTTTTATAACATACCTACTAGCTGATGCCCGCTACTCCACATGCATGGAATTTTAGATTCCCCCCCCCCATATTTTGTCACCATTTAAACCTTCCCTGGACTTTATAAATATTTTAAGACCAAAATCACCAATCTCGGCCCGGCCGTTCTCAAGTTTTAGCGAGACTAACGAAATTCAATTGATTTTTATATATTACTAGTTGACCCGGCAAACGTTGTTTTGCCATACAAATGTCAGTGGGAGGGGTTTGAAAAATAGATGTTGGCCGATTCTCAGACCTACTGAATATGAATGTAAAATTTCATAAAAATCAGTCAAGCCGTTTCGGAGGAGTACGGTAACTAACACTGTGACACGTGAATTTTATATATAAGAAGATATAAGATTTTCATAAAATTACTATTTTAGTACCAACTTTTCTTACTCGTACTTCCACCGAAGATTTATTGTCAGAACCACTCCCGAGAATAGGCGTAAGGAACATTGATACGTCACTAAAAAGGCGTCACTGATTCAATATAATTCAACTCAGATTTGCGTAAAGATCTCACGCAAGAAAAAATAGATGTTTTATAAAGATTCTTAAGGTTTTTTTTTGGTAAATACCTACGGTTTTTATTTTTAATTTATGTTTAACTTTAGATTCAATTTTGAGAATGTTCTTTTTAACGCTAATTTCATTTTCAATATGCCAATTTCATTCTCAAATTTTGTATTATTATATAAATTAATATTCATGGACATTTCACACAAGGTCCTCTGGTCCCAAAGTAAGCTGAAATGCTTCTGTTCTAGGTACCAGAATACGCATAGAATGCTTAAGGGCCTACATCAATATTATTCAATATCATCGCCGACACGTACATATTAACACAGCCAGTAGGCACAGAAAATGAAGAATTAGGGATACTTTTCCTATTTACTCAAAATCTACTAAATATATTTTAATTCTGATTTACGTGTTTCTATATATAATAGTTACTTATGTTTTTAAAGTTATTTTATTAGTTAATACGCGACAATAGACCGACAAATGAAAAAAATAAAAAATTAGAGAGGTTGTTTCGCTAAGATTTTCTATCGAGAAAACTTTTTTCAATCGCGTTTCTGAGTTTATGCGATCCTAGATCATATAATGAAAAAACATATACTTAAAAATTAGAGCTCTAGCCATTCAATCTAAAGAAACAATGAAATCTTCGTACGTAGAAAAATGCACGAAGCTATTTTGGTATCCTCTTAAACTACTTTTCTTTTGTATACTACATATACATACTTAAAATATATAGAAACACAAATTAATGTAATAAATACACACACAATACATACACGCATCACAAGCATGTTATCATCAAGTTACTCTGAAAACGTAAATACATATTATTTAAAATTTGCTCTATATCGAAATCGGCTGCAACGACTTTCATGAAATGAAGTGCGCAGAAAGCCAGGGGATTTTAGAAGCGATTAATCGATGTAATTAGGTTCTATTTAAAAAAGAAAATACGAATCACTATAAAGTATATTGTCATCTGGGTAAACAACCTGAATCTAAAAGTAAACTATTTACGTAGCTTTGGTTTAAAACCACAACAACACTAAAAGATTTTCACTGTTCAAGCTGCATGTTGTTTTTTAATCTAAAATAATTTGAAAGCTCATTTTAGAAAGATTTTCTACTGCAGCTGTTGCTTGGAATATAAGCGGATTTTGTTATTATTACAAAAATATTCTGTTGCAGGATAACGAAATTGAATTAAATTTTAGAGGATCGAATTTGATAAAGCTTAAAGAAACACTAGGTGTTAATGTATAATACAATAATACACGTAATTTTAATAAGCTAAATTTGGGACCAGGGGATGCTATGTGAACTATCTATGAACATTTTATTCATAAGTCCGTATAGTGACGGATTAAGAATACCTACATGTATCACCACCCAATTTCTTCCACAGAGTGCTGTAAAAGCCAGCTAAGGGATTGTACACAGAAAACATCATTTGTGAGAATCGAAGAGATCAGATGAACTCGAAAACAAACCCTGTACCAACACGCCTGCTCGGCGCTATTTATGAGGCAATAATCCCTCCCAAAATGAAGAAGGCCCGTGCCCAACAGTGGGAAGTTAATGGGCTAAAAAGATATTTATTTATGTAAGAAACAAAATAACATTATTAAATGCGAACATAAGTACACACACTTTTCTTCAAAGCTAAATATTTTCTGTGAATCATAAACGCTTCGTTTACGTCGTATAAATCATGTGCTCTGAATAACCGGCTAAATGTACGAGTTCGACTCATACACAAAAGGTTCCGTATTTTATCATCTTAAAAATATATTCGTCGTCATAATATACCATCTTGATCGTATCGTAAACAGCCTATCACCAAATTCAACTAATAACTGTTGTGGCTTGTCCGAATATAATACATATTCAAGGTGCTCCTTTGAATAAATATTTATTGTATATTGGTTTTTAGTATTTTACCATTATGATGTATTTGCTTTCACACTATAAAGTGTCAAAGCAAATACATCATAATGTAAAAATATTGAATCTATGTATTATAAGTATGTATTTACAAAAGAAAAGTAGTATATGTATTATATCCGTATTCTGGTACCCATAACACAAGCATAGAAATATAGCTTACTTTGGGACCAGAGGACGTTGTGTGAAATGTCCAAAATATAAAAAAAAAATGAACTCTCTAGCTATCGCGTGAAATAGAGCCTGGTGATAAACGGACGCGCAAACGGAATTGATGATAATAGGGTTCTGGTATACCTTTTCGTACAGAACCCAAAAAAATACGTAAGCTAGAATAAAATTCATGTACTCACTATTCATGACTGTGTACTATAATGACTGTAACAGTTGCGTGGACCCTAAATACTTAGGATTTTAGGGCTATTCGCTATTAGGGTTGTCAACTGCGATGATACTACGATTTAACTTTTGACTTTTCAGATGTTGGTTATGTTGTTGTTATGGACATATCATTACAATGTCTAATCCCAAAATAAGCTTCTTTGCTTGTGTTGTAGGTACTAGAATACGAATAAACTAGGTACATTGTATATGTAATAATTTTCTTTTGTAAATTTATTAGGCCGGACGTAAAAATCAGCCAAAGACTAATAACATGACAACATGTTGCGCCATTCCCAAAATTACGGGAATGGCAGAAGAATGATAATGAAATACAAACCTATGCAGAAAACACAACGCAGTACAAACATTTGACGGGCTTCGTGGTCTAGTGATTCGTTTAATAACGGACCATGAGGTCGCGGGTTCGATTCCCGGTCAGGACAATCATTTGTGTGATGTTTATAAATGTCTTACAAGTGTTTGTTCTGCGCCTGGGTATTTCTATGTGTTATAAGTATGGTATTTACAAAAAAAAGTAGTATATGTAGTATATCCGTATTCTGGTACCCATAACAGAAGCATATAAGCTTATCTTGGGACCAGAGGACATTGTGTGAAATGCAGGGGCGAAGCTACCGCCGTATCAGCCGTATCAATTATACGGGGCCCCGAGTCCACGGGGGGCCCCGACGTGCGTAAGTAAAAATTAATAAATAGTTCCCAATTTTTTTATTATTGGAAAAAATCACAGATAGATAATTACGATGAATAAATATCTCTATCAATTTTATGCACAGATTTTTTTTCTTTAGTGAGAAATCTTTACCCTTCATAAGGGCCCCCAAATAAATTTTTATACGGGGCTCCACCAAGGTTCGCTACGCCACTGGTGAAATGTCGTGAACATGTATTATTATTTATTATTTATATAAGTGGCAAATACAAATATCACATAAATATTTGTTCTATGCAGGGATCGAACCCGCAGCCTCACGAACGGCAGTCTATTACAAGAGCTACAAGAACACGCGACCCGTCAAAAACTAAATACCTTGGGATATTAGTCTCTAACTGCCGCACTCAGAGACATTTAATGGTTACTTAAGGAGCTCTTTAGTATTGATTTAAAAAAGTTTTAACTTAACTTTTACTTTTTAAATCAATACTAAAGAGCTCCCTAAGTAACCATTAACATTTAATGGTTTCTTAAGGAGCTCTTTAGTATTGATTTAAAAAAGTTTTAACTTAACTTTTACTTTTTTAAATCAATACTAAAGAGCTCCTTAAGTAACCATTAAATGTCTCTGAGTGCGGCAGTTAGGGTTGTCAACTTTGATAATAAGATGATTTTAACTTTTAGCTTTTGAGATGTGTAATATTTTATGAAATTTTGTTATAAATTTAAGTGGCATTATTCTATCCATCAAGTAATATAGCTTAATCTTAATAAATATCCTCAATGGATCTAGACGGTAAGACAACAATGCTCACTCGAGCCTAAACAAATATAGTTATTTGCATTTCTCATTACACACCTTACTTATGTGTATTGCTATAAGTATAGCTTATAATATATATGTCGTAGGAGACTTGATTAAGACAGTTTACATAAGGATTTTTAGTTTTAACTTAGCTTCCAAGATTATGAAGTAAGTCCTTAAGCTGTGTCTGAGTAAATTGTTACTTTACTATAGTTAGTGATGAGCTTGAAATGGTGAACTGTTGAATATTCGTAAAACGATCCTTTCAAACCAGTTACACGTGTCGTAAGCGACGGATCGAACTCATCGTAGTCAGTAGAATGTAGAGGTTAACGTAGTTAGTTTGTCTAGTATTACAAGGTCTTTAGATTGATGACTGCTCTGGCTGTAAATACAGTTAATTTATATATGTATATTATGTAGTAAATAGCACATAATATTAATAAACGTGAAAAAATATGTCTCTATTTTTTAGAGAAAATATTTGACTTTACAGAAGCAACTTGCACTAAAATTATAAGTAAGAACTCTATCTGACTAACTGTCGCTTATTCACGCCAATACTCAACTGGTTTAAATTAAATTTGGTACATAGATAGGCTAGAACCTGAGAAAGGACATAGGTACCTCTATGATGATTGTGACTTCGTACTCCACGCGTATAAACTGTATAGTGTCACTGGAAAAAGCTAGTTCTAAACAAAGCGTCACGATCTCTTTGTTTAGAATTTTATTTATATGAAAATCAACTACTGATATCAACAGTCTATAAAACCTAGGATTACAATGGGTGAGGACAAAATATTAAACAAACTTAGTATATAAGGAAAAAAACACAGTAACAAAGACACACACTAATATATTAGGTCATAATAATATTACAATAATTGGGTTTTGTAAATCACTTGCCTTTGTAAACATCTTATAAACTTACTAACTAACTAACTTATAATAATTTATGACATATTCCTCATAGTCATCATTACCATACGGACCATAATAGTCACATCATATTGTGCATCTATCTTTATTTTTTGATGTTCCTCTTTGCCCTAACCGGATATTGGTATTCGCCATGAGCTTGATCATGACCCGGCAGGGGGTGATCCTTAAGAGGGGCCCAATATTAGTGGGAGGGGACATTAGACCCCTATTGGTTAGGGATACTGGCGTTTGCCCGCAGGTGACCCCTAACCGGAGCCATGTGGGCAGGCATTGTGCCAGTGCCTGTAGCACTCTCCAGCCGGACTTCTTTCTTGGCCACCATCACCTCTCAAGCGAAACCCCTAAAATAGAAGCATATTATGCCAAATAAATTTTTTCATAATATTACTTATTCTCATTTAGGTTTAGCATAACCAATTTGGCATCAAACTATGGGTGATGTTTTATTTAATCAAGTACTACTTGTGGCTATTGTCTGGTTTTGACCAGGGTAAACAACCCACATGCCGGTGCAAACCTTTGGGAATTCCTTAATATTAGCAACAAACTGGACAATTCACAACGTAAGCTTACTGAGTCTCCAGGGACTGTTGGAGAGTGAAGGCTTTTGTAACAGAGAGGTCAAGGTCTCACTGATCTGTGTAAATTATAAAATATGTGGCTAGCAAGACGTATAGTGTAAATGAAGTCAAGGAAGTTTGGTTAGATCGTAGCGAATGGCGCTCTATAGTCTTTGCCTAGCTTCGGTAATGATATGATGATGATGACTAGTTAAGACCTCGGTGTAAACGAGTTTATAAATTGAACAACTTAAAAAAGATAATTGTTGTCTGCGATTTTGTATTGGGTCCACATTTTGCGCATTAAAAAGTAGCCTTTGTCCTTTCTTAGACTATCTGTGTACCAAGTGTAATTTTAATTGGTTTAGTACTTTTGGTGTGGAAAGGCATTAAGCTGACAGAGTTCGTTTTGCATTTAAAAAAGAGTAAAATTATGAAATATAAGAAAGTACTGATCTATAAGTTAAACTTAACCTTTAATGGTCTTATTCATAATGACTTATCGGAGGTTTAAAAGTTTGCTAAAATCGGTTCGCGAAAATTGTCTAAACTTGTTATTCATAATAGTCTTTTTACGCTAAAACGTTTATTATCTCTCCGATAAAATCTCCTTTTAAACCTCCGATAAGTCATTATGAATAAGACCATAAATCTATACCACTAAAAATAATTTGACTACCAAGTAGACGTTGGAACCACACATAGGTTTTAGTTTAGGTTTGTCAATGTGTAAAATAAAATTAGTTAAAAGATCTGCTCCGATTCTGCGTGATTGAGTAACAAACATCTCAGTTCATTATCAAACAAGTTTTAACTTTCACGAATTGCAAAGATATGTAAAGATAAATATATTAAAAGATAAATATATACATACAAAGATATTAAAGGTCAAAATTAATTGGATAGACCTTAATTATGTTCGACTTTTAATTAACTTTTCATTATGTTCTTTTGACCTTACGCTTAAAAGTATTATTTTACCTAATTAATATATCTTGTGGAGCAGACAGTAGTCTTGTGAGACTTTCAGAAAGTAATAATTACTTTTATAAATTAGATCGATATTTGTCCGTGTGATGAGTGTGATGACGGATTAAGAATAAAAATGTCAGTTTTTTCCCAAGGTGCTGTAAACAGCTAAAGGATAGGACACAGATAACATCCTCTGTGAGAGACAGAACATTCAAAGTTAATAATCCCTTCCAAAGTGGAGGAGGTCCGTGCCCAGCCGCTGAACGTTAATAGTAGAGAGTGAGAGATAGAGAGAGATGAGATCGATTTTACTAAATATATTAATATATTTGTGCTCCATCATTCTATTTTCGATTTATTGTCCTTACAATTGTTATGAATGGGACAGTAACTTTAACGGCCTCAGTGTCACTGCTAAAACAACTGAACCGATGTCAATGAAATTTGCTACAAAGGTAGTCTAGAGTTAGAGGAAGGACTTAGATTGAAGGAGATAGATTGGGAGGTCCGTAGCTACTACGTGAGCCGGTGTTGACAGGGAGCTGGTCTAATTCCTTGTCATCAGATATGTTGAAGCGTAAGCAATCATATAATGGTAAATATAATGTCAAATATGTCAAGAAAAAAAAAATTGGTCAAGTGCGAGTCGGACTCGCGCACGAAGGGTTCCGTACCATTATCTATGCAACATAAGGCAACGTTATTAGTATCGAGCAAGAAACGGTAAAAAAATCATGTTTATATGTATGGGAGCCCCCCTTAAATCTTTATTTTATTTTATTTTTAGTATTTGTTGTTATAGCGGCAATAGAAATACATCAAATGAAATGTCCAAATCATCTGTGAACATTTCAACTGTCTAGCTATCACCGTTCTTGAGATACAGCCTGGTGACAGACGGACGGACGGACGGACGGACGGACGGACGGACGGACGGACAGCGTAGTCTCAGTAATAGGGTCCCGTTTTTACCCTTTGGGTACGGAACCCTAAAAATGAAAAAAAAAAACTTTTTAAGCGAAAAATGTGGTTCGAAATTCCATGCTTACGAAGTCGCCGAAAATAAGAAGGAAGAATGTATTTCCAAAAGAAAAGTAGTATTAAATAAACTAAATTAGTATTGTAATTAAGTGGAAAAAATGATAACCATGAACGGGACTTGAACCCACGACCTCGGAATACCGTTCCGTTGCTCTCCCATCTGAAGTCTATCATGGTTCCCGCATACGTTTACCAAATCTTCCACTACAATCTTCTCAATGTGAGTTAAACATCGTGCGATGTTTTGTGTATTTATTTAGTAAAATTTAGTTTATTTAGTAAAAAGCATAGCAAGTCAATTGCAAAAATTAATAAATTAATGTAAAAGAAGTATTATTCGTAATCTAGTATTTTTGGCAAATAAAAATATAGGATAAAAATATAGAAAAGGAGTCGTTTTACAGAATGTCAAAAAGTAATTGTTTATTTTCATCAAATAATGACTTTTCTTATACCATCACCCGCCCGCAACTTCGTACGGGTGGAATTTTGAAACTAAACCCTAACAAACATACAAAAAAGCCATCCTATTGAACTACTCTCTCTAATAAAATAAACCCTATCAAAATCCATTGCGTAGTTTTAAAGATATAAGCTCACATTTTATAATAAGTAAAGAAGTAGAAATAACAAAAAGTAACGATGAAACTAAAGTCAAAATTAACAAAAAACGTTATGTAGGTAACGATTCACGAACGATTTCTCATGTACATTTACACTTTCATGTATGTAGTGGTAAATAAATATCCTTTACTTTTATCCGGAAATTAGGTTAGGTGGATAAATGGGCGCACCGGGTGTTATGTAACCGGTGTTAACAGGATCGTCCATTTGCTACAGTTTACACACGCCAGATAATCAATATATCCGGGTAGGGAGGTACAGGTTATGCTTGGTTATTATTAATTGTTTCTCATTTAGAAACTATAATTGCCCTTAGTTTTTACAACTTGAAGGAGTTTTAGAGAGGAGTTTTACTAATCCTTACTAATTTATAAACGCGAAAATCGGAATTAAAAACAAAAAATCTTGAAAAGCTTAAGTGTTAATGTGTGTAACCAAACCATAGTGCGATTTAAAAAAACTGTACAACGCCATCTATCGAGTGATATGGTAAAATTCTGTTTGTTAAGGTTTAATTTCTAACATTCACGCGTACGAAGTCGCGGGCAACAGCTAGTAAATATATAAAATAAATATTCACGGACATTTCACACAACGTCCTCTGGTCCCAATTATATGCTTGTGTTATGGGTACCAGAAATACAGATTTATAATACATAGAAACACCCAGACGCAGTACAAACATTTGTATGACAATTAGAAAAATCACACAAATGATTGTCCCGAGCGGAAATCGAACCCGCGACCTCTTGACCGGCAGTCTATTACATGAACCACTCCACCACGAGGGCCGTCAAATTCAGTAATCAGCTTTTTTCGTCTATTTATGGCCATAGGACTCACCCAATAGAACGCCACAACACACGATTCTGAGCAATCCAATCATAGATCCAAATTTAAAAGGCCAGCATGGAGGATGTATCCCTAGAACCCGCGTTTGATTGGATACCTAGAAATCTTTCCTTAGGCCTCATCTACGTTAAAAGGGAATTAGCAGCAATTTACAGTTTTTATCCCGTATTTTTTAGGTAATTATTAGTTTATTTACTTAGTTTTTTCCACTATAATCGTTATGATTGCTGACTGATGGATGGATAGATACCTCAAAACGTCCTTTTATTAAAGTAATTTATTGATTTTGCAATTGACATGCTATGCTTTACTTAATAAATTAAATTATGGTAGGAAAAGTGATTGCCGCAAGCGGGACTTGAACCCACGATCTCGCAATTCCGTTCCGAAGCTCTTCCAACTGAGCTTATTGCGGTCGTGCTTGTAGCATTCAAATTAACACCAACAATCGTCACTCGATTGAGTTTATATCGTATTTCTACGAGCAACGCCATCTATCAAGATTGCTTTACAACATCTCGACCAACCACCAACGTCCTTTTATGCAAAAAAATCCGTGTTTTTATTCGCTCAGCTTCCGAATCATTATTACTAAAAATAATACAAAGAGCTAATATGCAATTCAGTTATATAAGTACAATAAAATATTTATATTGCTTTGTTAGCTTTTCCTTCCGTTTTTGTGGCACAACTTATAAGTTGTAGCTACCGGCTTTTATTGTTTTTATTGTTACCACAACGGGAATATAGGTTTTATTATTGTTTGGATATTCTGAAAGTGTATTGTATGTGTATTTTGGACTGTTAGCACGTGTTGGGTCTCTTTTGGGAGGGTTTTTGTTCTACTATGCCACGCTGACCAAACGTGTTGGCTCAGGGTTTTTTTCAAGTTCTTCGTCTCTATCTAAAGATGTTTACATGGATGTTACGGAGACTTTTCAGTTCCAGTAACCATAGTGGCTGAAACGTCTTCTAAACTTGGAGCTAAAATATTAAACGTATATATGCGTCTAAATCTGTAAATAGTGTTGTGTTTAATTTAAATCGACGGGCTTCGTGGTGGAGTGGTTTATGTAATGGACTGCCGATCACGAGGTCGCGGGTTCGATTCCCGCTTGGGACAATCATTTGTGTGATATCCATAAATGTCATACAAATGTTTGTACTGCGTCTGGGTGTTTTCTATGTATTATAAGTATGTATTTACAAAAGAAAAGTAGTTTATGTAGTATATCCGTATTCTGGTACCCATAACACAAGCATATAAGCTTAGCTTGGGACCAGAGGACGTTGTGTGGAATGTCCGTGAATATTTATTTATTTATTTATTTATAAATAAATAAATCGCGCCAGTGTCGGAAAATATTTGGATCAAATAGTCAAAGTCCTTGATAAAGGCTAGTAATAGATACCCATTTACATAAATCATAATATTACAGCTTTTCAGTTATCTATTGTCATGATTTCTGACATACCAACAGAGCGAAGTATATTTAACGAATGTAAATAAATTCAGATCGTAAATTCAGTCGGCATTGGTAGTGAATTCGGTGACCATAAAACAATCAATGCAAGCCGCTCTCATCTGTCTGTTCACACAGACCACCTAATACGAGGAATTTACTGAGATTATAAACTTGATTGTCCTGCAATTTAAATTAACGTGGCCATTGTAGTGGTCAGGTGTCCTGAAATATTCTGGTATTGAAATATGTATTTAAAATAATTCTTTAAAATTTTTGCGACACGATTAAGCCGAGGTAACTTTGTCAATCAGTCCAGCACTCTTTCACGCCTAAACTAATGAACAGAGTTAAAATAAAATCGGTCTGTATACCTTCATTACAATCTGTTTATAAATGTGACAGTCCAGAGCCTGAGAAAGGACTTAAACTACTTTTTAATGCAAGAAAATGAAAAATTATATAGGTAAATAAAGAAACTATAGTCTATATTAGAATCTCTCTCTCCAGCCCATCAAAGTTCTACTATTGGGCGCGGATCTCTTCTACAATGGAAAGGATTGCGGCCTACTACTTGTAGGAATTATTTTAGATAATTACGTCTCTCTCAAAAAAAATATTCTTTTTTCTCATATCTCCCCTAGCTTGCTTTTACAGGAGGAAATGGTGTGGTTCATACATGTATTCTTAATAATTAGTTTAGTATATTAGCATAAACGAAGCATACGACGACGGGCTTCGTGGTCTAGTGGTTCATGTAACGGACCGCCGATCACGAGGTCTGGGGTTCGATTCCCGCACGGTGCAAGTATTTGTGCGATATTTATAAATGTCATACAAATGTTTGAACTGCGTCTGGGTGTTTTCTATGTATTATAAGTATTATATTTACAAAAGAAAAGTAGTATATGTAGTATATCCGTATCTGGTACCCATAATACAAGCATAGAAATATAGCTTACTTTGGGACCAGATGACGTTGTGTGAAATGCCCTAAATATTTATTTATTATTTACATATTCTGTGCCTTTGTATGTCCCAGTTTTATAATAAAGTGTAATATTTTATCTACAGCAACGAAATTATTACCAAGTGGAATTTATTGCCACTGCTCAGGCAGTGCACCGTCGGCAATTAAACCTTAGTTATGACGTCGTAAGGAAACCTTAGAAAATTCAAGATACATTGTGTCAACGTAGAAGCTTTACTAACAAATGAAAAGGTATTATAGAAAAGGCGTTTTAAAAATTTTTAAATGGAATATGGGTGGTGTATTCTCTTAGTCACTTTTAATAGTTTTCCGGGTGGTGACGGATTAAGAATTCAAGTGTTACCACCCCATTTCTTTCCCAGGATGAGGTAAGAGCCTGCTAAGGAACAATATAAGCAGTTAACTTCTACTGTTAGAGACGGAAAACTCGTAACTAAACTCTGTGACAACACGCCTGGTCAGTGCGACAGGAGACCATGGTCCCTCCCAAAGTGGAGGAGACCTGTGCCGTTGACGTTAATGGGCTTGAGAGCACTGTTGGGCACGGGCTACTCCATTTTGGGAGGGATTATTGTCTTACTATGCTGCGTTGACCAGATGACCAGGCGTGTTGGAATATGGTTTAGTTTCGAGTTTCTGTTTTCGTACAAATTTAATGTATGTGTACCTACGAGTAAATAAATAATTTTAATTAATTTCCATTTGAGAAACACATGCACACACAAATATTATCTAAGACTTAATCATCACAAAGCTAATGCAAATTGTACATTCAGTGTATGCTTAATTATGGAATGAAATTCTTGTTTATATAAGATAAAGGATTGCATTGTCATAACTTGAATAAGATTTGTATATTAACAACTGACTAGTTGTATAGTATAGTAAGTCTCTTTGTCTAAATTGTTAGCATATTAATTACAAATATGTATGTTTATTGAATATTAATGTTACTGAAATTCAAATAAAACCACATTTTTACGGATTTAGATTTTTTTTTTAAATTTAAAAAAAACCACCATCTTATACTGCTCTGCCTATTAAATTAGATTCCGTTGCGTACGTTTGAAGATATAACATCATATAAGGACATACATAATAGAAAAATAACGAGTTTATCCTTACTAGTTAGTTACTAATTTATAATTGTGACGAGATGACAACGCAATAAGAATTTTGATGAGCTTAAGAGTTAATGTGTGTAACCAAACCATAGTGCGATTTAAAAGAACTGTACAACGCCATCTATCGAGTGATATGATCAACTTCTGTTTGTTAAGGTTTAATTTCTAAATTTCACGCGTACAAAGTCGCGGGCAACAGCTAGTTTTATAATAAGTAGAGAATGAGCCACGTAAGGTGACCCCTATTAATGGAATAAGGGCAAAAGAATGATGATAATGACATACAAAGATACCTACAGTCGATTGACTGATGAACGGACGGAGAGCGAAGTCTCAGTAATAGAGTTCGATTTTATATTTTGCTACGGAACTGCATTGTAATAATAATAGTTTAAAAAAACTAAAAAACACGCTTTATTTAATCGAATTATTGCATTGTCATCGGTCTTTGACAGGTGTGCAAAATTTGAATAGAATCTGACCGTTTAAAGTGGGTCAAATTAGCGTCCAAAGGAGTCGGTTACAAACATACAAACATACAAACAAACATACAAACAAACATACAAACAAACATACAAACAAACATACAAACAAACATACAAACAAACATACAAGTGAAGCTAATATAAAGCGTGTAATAAAAATACTAATTATTAAAAACTAGCCGTTGCCCGCGACTCCGTCGGCGTGAAATTTAGAAAACTTTTCATCCCTTTTTTCGCAATAAAAGGTAGCCTATGTCCTTTCTCATGGTCTAAAGATTGTCTGTGCCAAATTTCATCAAAATCGGTTTAGAGGTTTAAGCGGGAAAGCGTAACAGACAGACAGAGTTACTTTCGCATTTATAATATCAGTAGGGATATTGCTCTATTTCTCTTTGTTATATTCTTGTCAATTCATTGTTTGTTTTCACTGCTTAAAATTGATGCGTTTGCCAATTCCCTCCAAAATATTATTTCAAGTAGAGTGCTTGCTGGCAACTTGGATTCTAATTAATCCTGTTTGCTCAGCCTAATGGTCTCTGCGAGAGTGACTAATATTATCTTATGCAACGTATATTTGATTATGAGTAGGTACTGATGAACAAAAATAACTTATTTCCCCTGAGAGATGCAAATTTAGAATACCTCTTGCAAGAGATAACAAACTGAATTTCTAAAATGAAGTAAAATAGAGTAATACAATAATAATGTTGGCAATTAGAAGTCGCTAGCACTTGCGCGATTCATTTATTTTATAAACCTATTTTTTAGGGATATAAACGCGTATATATTTGTTTTGAATAGCTCACCGTTTAGGAGACTGAGGCCATTTATTTGTCCTACCAATGACCATGGTGACTAAAAAGTCTCCAAAATGTATATAAGGAATATTTTAATCAGAGAACGTGCCTTTTGAGAGACGGATATTTCGAAATTAAGCCATATGCTAGCATTCCGGGTCAGCGTGGCATAGAAGACTTAAGAGGGCACGATACTAAATTATGCTCCATACAAAAATATGGGTATCGCACTTCCCTTTTTTTGCGCGAAAGTTAAACCGATTTTAATTGTTTCTACGCTATATCATAGATGAAGAGTATATCTATGCTCCTGTTACTTTCTTTTTTTAAATAGATAATAACTAAAAGAAATATGACCATCCGAGAATCCCGTTTTTTTCGGTTTTCTTTAGGTAAAGTTGCAGCGTCTATCACACATATTTGGTAACGTTTAACCAAAAAAGAAAGCGATACAAGCATAGATATACTCTTCATCTATAATATGGCGTAAAAACAATCAAAATCGGTTTAGCTTTCGCGAAGAAAAAGGGGACTACGACGGTCTTTTTTTCAAAAAAATTGTAGGTAAAATCTGCTTCAGCTATATTTGTCCCTTTCAGCACGGCGCTCGGGAATAGGGATAGCAATACCTAAGGCAAATACCTAAATTAGGAGTACAGTACCCTCTTAAATCCCTCCCAAAGTTAAGGAGGCCCCATGCCCAACAGTAAAATACTAATAGGCTGGAGAGAAAGAGAGAGAAGGTTATACATTTCACATCAAAATGATGTTTATAATCTATCTGGAATGCCTCTACAAAGTTCATATAACCTCGCATTAAAACCGATTGCAATCATTAGTTAGTAATTAGCAGTGAGATATAAGTAAACTTAGTTAGTAGCGCTTAATGTGTAAATATTTACTGATGTTTGGTCTGAGCTTCTAAGTGCTTTGAGAGAAATAAGCCGCTTCAATAAATTTTACTTGTATTTTCGTTTTAAGATGGATTAACTGAGTCATGCTATTTTATTACTTTCGTAATGAGCACTGCTTTGGTTTGAGACGTTTAGTATTAAAGCATACTAATAATACACGCGGTTTAATCCGTGTTGCCCTTGGCTATTTATTTGTTCTACAAAGGCAACGAATCCGTAACATTATATAATTTTTTTATTTATTTACAAAATCAAGTCATCCTGCGCATTTATTTTATTGAAGTTGGCTTCTCTCATCATAAGGCTGAACAATTTTGTAATATGACTAAATTTTACAGACTATAAACTAATGAACATAACTACATAAGATCTATAGTCAATTCATTGTACTAGAAGCACTTTAGTTCATGGAATTTATCTCTCTCTCTATCCAGCCCACAAACGTCCCACTGTTGGGCACGGGCCTCCTCCACTTTAGGACGGATCATGGCCTACTGTGTCCCGCTGACATAGCGTATTGGCACAGGTTCAATTTTCGAGTTTTGCTTCTCTCACAGATGATGCTATCTGTGTAATATCTCTTAGCTGACAATACCCTGGGAAGGAAATGGGGTGGTGATCGTTCTATTGCGACTCCGTCAGCACATAAATGAATTGTTGTTGTCTGTATATCAAATACAAACCGCATGCCCGTACAAAATATTAACAAAACAACCAGCAGTTACTATTCATCCAACATTATGATAATGCACAACTTTTAGAAGGCTCCAAGCTTTTAGTTGTGCTGAGAAAGTTCGTTTTGTCCCTGCCATCGCTCCTCTTTTGTTCCAAGTTTCCAATTGTTGAGATTGGAACAACTTTTACACAAAACTGTCGCTTATGTGTTGTTAGTAAATAGGCACGTTTATGCTTTATGATTTAAATGCTGAATTTAATAGAAATGAAAGAAAATATACAGGTAACTATCTACCTGCGCTATATTTTCTTACCACACGGGCATACAGATACATTTATATCATCCCCGTGTGGTGACTGATTAGGAATACAAGTGTCACTGCCCCACTTTCTCTTGAAGGTGCTGTAAGAGCCAGTCCAGTCTAGTAAGTTTTCCGTATCTCACAAGGAATGTTGTCTTATAACAACATTCCTTGTGAGATACGGAAAACTTGAATATAAACCCTATGCCAACACACCTGGTCAGCACATTGTAGACCATAGTCCTTCCCAAAGTGGATGAGGCTCGTGCCCAACAGTTGGACGTTATTGGGCTGGAGAGAGAGATGCTGAAATATACTAAAATATAGACTATTATCTATATAACTTTCCACTTTAGCGGTTTATCCCTTATCCTTTTATTTGGGGTCGGCCTCACATTCCTTTTACTTCCATGCTCTCCTATCAGACGTCATTTCTATCATTCTATTATCATCATAATATACCTAATGCATTTTCATCATTACAATATCATACTCTACATACAATATCTCATTGACGTTGACCTACGGTACGTTTTTGTATGGGAGCTCCCTTAAATATTGATTTATTCTATTTTTTTTGTGTTTGTTGCGGCTACAGAAATTAATGATCTGCGTAATTTTCTATTAACTCGTCAAGAAACAGCCTGGTGAAACTATACGGATAGCCACCGAAGTCTCAGTCAAAGTAACCCGTTGTACCTTTTGTTATAGTACTCTAAAAACGTTGAGTACATTTTTTACTTTCATGTGGTAATTTCACAAATTATGCAGAGTGAGGGTTTTTCGTACATCATGGGTAAGTCGTAAACGACTTTGTTAATGGTTCCATATTTTTATACTGTCATCGTTCCCCAGAAGTATGGTACAATGCTATTTTGTTTAATGCTAGACAAAGGTGGTTGGCGTTGTGAACAATTTTTAATAATAAAACCACTTTTTGCGGATTTTGTTTTAAATTTTAGCCGAGTGTATTGGAGTCGCGCATGTGTAAGATAAATTCAAATTTTGATAATATTTTGGTGAAAGTTATTATATTAAGTATTTCATGTCCTCTACTTGCGTTTGTAGGCGCTGGTTTTACAAATTTTTTGTAAATTGTTCGGTATTTTGGTATCGTACTATGAATAAAATTTTCATTATTGATAATGTATTTTGCAGCCAGTAAAAACATGAAAACGGCGGAGGATCACAAATTGTGAGGATCTACAGGGGAGGAACTAGCTGTGGTCGGAAAAATACGAATTTGGAAAAATTTTCTCTGCTTTGCAACATTTTTCACTGCTGCTTCACTCCTTTTGACCGCAGCGTGATGTTATAAGTTCCACCCAATGAGATCTAATGTATAAAGGGCGTCACACACGGCGAAGATACTATAATATTTTATGTTAAGATAAAATATCGCTCGCTATACAGTCTTACAACCTATCACCTTTCTCGGCAAATGTACTATGGACCACTAAAAAAAATTTCATATCGGTCCAGAGTTGTTCCTGAGATTAGCGCGCGTAAACAAACAAACTCTTCAGCTATAATAATATTAGCATATAGATGTAATGTGTATAATTCATTTTCTAATAGTTAAATACATTTCATAGTTGCGGTTAAATACGTCAAAAACAAAATTTTCACGATTCAAAACACGTATGTCACGTTTGACCCAATTTCCTTTTTATTACTTACGTAATGCTGTTGACAAAAGCCTTTTGCGAAACTTCTAACACAATTTAAGATTGTATATGATTGTTCCAAGCTACTCATGTAAAAACAAAACTGAAGTGTGTTTGTGTTTAAATCATAAATGGTGTTTTATAGTCTTTGCCTAGCCCCCTGGGAAAATGACTTTCTTTTTTTAATTAACTTTGTAAGAAATGAATATTTCATTGATAATTATTCTTACACTAGCTAATGACCGCGACTTCACCCGCGTTTGTGGCTATTGAGCCCAAATATAGACAACACTAGGGTTGACACGTATATACTGGTACAGGTATAAATACCCAGTATGAGTATACCAGTACGCAGATTGGGTATGTATAGCAGAAACCCGGTCCGTACCCGGTACTGCCGAGATAAACGCCAAACTAAATCGTATGACAGTACTGAGTACGGCGCCTTTACGGGTCTGAATGTACATCTATAATTACGTACTGTTGTGTGAAGATTATATCTTATTTGTTTTGTGCTGTAGGGATCTTACCTACTTTTGTGGGTAACGATCTAGACCAGCTATTGGAGTGCTGTAGGGATCTTGTTTACTCTTTTGAGTAAAGATCTAGACCGGCTAGTGTTGTACTGCCGAAGAGATCTTGCTTACTTTTGTGGATAACGATCTAGGCCAGCTACCAGTATTTTAAATAAGCGTTACCTACAATTTTTTTTTTGATTAATTATTTTCACAACAGTATTGTTGTATATGAGTGTGTAAGTCACTAATTGTAATATTTAAATTTAGTTTGTTTCTGATTGTACTTTTTTTTTTAATCGTTTTGTCTTTTTGTTTTTGTGTCTGCATCTCGACCGTTAAATAAACCTTCCAAAATTTTTGGAAGGTTTGGTGTTCATTCAAAAACTCTCATCTAAATGTTCCAAACGTCGTTCAATCGAGTTTCTAAAAGGAAACCTCTAGACCAGGTTTGAAAATACCTATAGGTATTTTAATACTGGGTTTTAGTACTGGGTATACGGCCATACCCATACCTTTGAGCCCGGGTATAGAATATCGCAGGTATATCTCATGCCTAGACAACACCTTCACAAATTATACAAAAAATCATCCTCTTAAACTACTCTTAGCCACTCTATGTGATAAAACAGCTAGTCTAATCCTTCCTAATTTATAAATGTAAAAACGAGATGATGACACAATAAAAATATTGACGAGCTTATGTGTTAATGTGTGTAACGAAACCATAGCGTGATATAAAAAAAATGGTCCAACGCCATCTATCGAATTTCATTTTACGCGTACGAAGTCGCGGACAACAGCTAGTAAATTAAAAATATAACGAAATTTTCCGCGTCTGTTTATCTGTTTGTTTGAAAGTATTTTGTTGATATTACTAGACCTATTATTGAGCAGTTTTAATGTTGGACGCAATAAAACGTTTTTAATTGGAAAACTTTGTATTGCAAAGAGGCTTATAAAGCACAATGTACCTACATAGCATTGTAGCACAGATAATCCCCAATAGACAGTGCATTACGAGATTATTATCCTTAACTATTGTAAAACAAAGTTGTTATTTTTGTATGTATGTGTTAACATCACGGATTTTGATGCAGTTTTTTGATAGGTTCAACAAAAGAATGGTTTTTGTGTGTAAATTCATAACGTCTGGTTTTTAAATTCCACGCGTACGAAGTTGGGGGCTACAGCTGGATGGAATAATGCATTTTCATTAATCGTATCGAAATCACATGTCAAATGCTTATACATCCAGTTTTCAACGTTACAAGTTACGCGTATGCTACATAAACTAGTTTTATTTTCCGAAATACGGATCTGCTACATATACTACTTTTCTTTTACATAGAAACACCTAGACGCAGTAAAAAACATTTGTATGACAATTTCAATTTCATTATAAATATCACACAAATGATTGTCTTGAGCGGGAATCGAACCCGCGAAGCTCGTGAACGGCTGTCCATTACACGACTAGACCACGAAACCCAGTGAACAATGGAAGATGCTTCCTACGGCAAATATTTAGTGTGCGTTGATAGTCTTGCGTGGCGAATCTATTGTGGGTGGTCTGTGTATTATAGTAAATGTTATTTACAGTACGTGTATACCTACTTATAAAACTTTGTTACTTTTTCAATGAAGACAAAATAACTTTATTGTTTTGATGTTATCATATTAAAATGAGAAATATAGTTATCTTGCTGTATGAAATTTTTGAATTCCGTATCAAAAAATAAAACAGGACATAATCTTGAGATTTTTCTGTCCATTCGGCATCTGTCATCATACTGTATTTAGATTGAAAGAAGATGTGCTTATGATGTCATGATAATGGCGTTACGATAATAAATGTATGATGTGAATGATATGTAGACATTCGGTATTGTACACAGATAACATCCTCTGTGAGAGACGGAAAACTCGAAAATAAACCCTGTGCCAACACACCTGATCAGTACGGCACAGTGGACCATAATCCCTCTCGAAGTGCAGGAGGCTCGAGCCCAACAGTGGGACGTAAATGGGCTGGAGAGAGGGAGAGAAAATGTTACGGATCCTGTCGTGCCCAAGTTTAGTTCGTACTTAGCCAGATTTTATTAAAAAGCTGTATTTTTTAAAACATTTCCATTTGACAACGTTTTAACAGCCGCGTTATTAACAAAAGACATTTTAAAAGGAAAGTTGGGTATGAATAATAATGTCATGTAAAAAGTGTCTGACAGTATTGTAATATTTTATTTATTTTGACGGGCATCGTGGACTAGGGGTTCATGTTATGGACTGCCGTTCACAACGTTGCGGGTTCGATTCCCACACAGTACTGTGATTTTGTGTGATATTTATAATAATCTATACTTCTATACTAATATTATAAAGCGAAAGAGTTTGTTTGTTTGTTTGATTGATTGTTTGTTTGTTTGTTTAAACGCGGTAATCTCAGGAACCGCTGGTCCGATTTGAATAATTCTTTCAGTGTTGGATAGTACATTTATCGAGGAAGGCTATAGGCTATATAACATCACGCTGCAACGAATAGAAGCGAAGCATCAGTGTAAAATGTTGCAAGAAACGGGGAAAAAAGTCACGCGCGCGAGCTTTAAATGGAAACGCTGCCTTATCCATGTGAGTTACAACAAAGTAATGTATGGAGAAATTGTTTGTTACCTATAGATCTTTAAAAAAGTCCGCGAGGCCATATGTCTATCTTTTAAGGAAAACCCGCTGTACCCATAAGAACGTCAACAAAATTATCAAATTCAATAGGATGTTTTCAAAAGCTATTTATGTGTATATAGTAACATTTTTTATCAAATTAAATACCTTAGTTAGCTTACGCATTTAATATAGATAATAACTGCTCTTTACAGTATGCAATTTAAATGAATATCTTCGGAGATATGACGAAAAAAGAATTACGCGTGATAAAATAAAGTTAAACTGTTCGCTGAGCAACGAGAACGTTTCCCCGGTCATCTATCTATACTCCATTGTTTCGATGTATGGTTGGATGTATGAATGTAAGGATGTTTGTTGTTCTTTCACGTAAAGACGGATGGATTTTCGTGAAACTTTGCAATAATATAGCTTACATATCAGATTAACACATATGCAATAATTTATAAAGATACCACGTGTCACGGCGTCTTAGTGTGTGTAAAAGTCAGTATTGTACAGGTTGTTACGCTGCTCAATCCCCGACGGATCAGTATTGAGTTGGTCTTTATAGGCGCCGGCGTCATCGTCGGCATATGGTCGTTACGCTGCTCAAATTCCGACGTATTGGTGCTGAGTTGGTTTTTATAGGCGTTGGCATCTACAGCGACGCAGGCGACGACGTCGGCGTCGGCGTCGGCGTCGGCGTCGTCGTCGGCGCCGGCTTCGCCAACGCCTCCGTCGTATGGTCGTTACGTTGCTCAAATCCCGACGTATCGGCGCTAAGTTGGTTTTTATAGGTGTTGGCATCGACAGCGGCGTCGGCGTCGTCGACTGCGTCGGCGTATGGTCGTTACGTTGCTCAAATTCCGACTTATCGATGCTGAGTTGGTTTATATAGGTGTTGGCATCGGCGTCGGCGTCGGCGTATGGTCGTTACGCTGCTCAAATCCCGACGTATTGGTGCTGAGTTGGTTTTTATAGGCGTTGGCATCTACAGCGACGCAGGCGACGACGTCGGCGTCGGCGTCGGCGTCGACGGCGGCTTCGGCGTCGTCGTCGGCGTCGGCTTCGGCGTCAGCGTCGTCGTCGGCGTCGGCTTCGGCGTCGGCGTCGTCGTCGGCATCGGCTTCGGCGTCGGCGTCGTCGTATGGACGTTACGTTGCTCAAACCCCGACGTATCGGTGCTGAGTTAGTTTTATAGGTGTTGGCATCGACAGTGGCGTCGGCGTCGGCGTCGGCGTATGGTCAATAGGCTCAAAAACTGCTAGACCGTTTTTTAAAATTCATTCACCATTTGAAAGCTACATTATCTGCGCTTAAAATAGGCTAGATTTTATTTTGGAAAAATTAGGGTTCCGTAAAATATTTGGATTTTTCTGAAAAAAATCAACTAAAAGAGTTAACTATTTTGCTTACGCTGCTTAAACTTTAAAAGATAAAGATAGAACAACAAAATATTCTAATTTTTCATTTATTTATGAGATTTATTTATTTCAAACCAACAGCTTCTCAATCAATATGAATAAAAAAGAAATATTCATCAGCAAGCGAATTATATGTCCTCACGGATAAAAAAATTAAGAGCCATGTTTATGGTATTATAAGGGTGGGTGTTTACTATGTATTATAAGTATGTATTTACAAAAGAAAAGTAAATTATGTATTCTATCCGTATTCTGGTACCCATAACACAAGCATATAAAGCTTACCTTGGGACTATAGGACATTGTGTGGAAAATTCTTATTTATATACGCTTTAATATAATGAAGTATTTTTATTTATTCATTTTGGACCATGCCAAATTTCAAGTCTCTAGGATAGTGGGAAGTAACCTGTAAATTTTGATTCCCTAGCGAAAGTGGAAAATACTCAAAAATGGCTGTAGTTCGGTTATATCTTCTGAATGCGTAGATCTAAATTATTGATTGTATCTTTTGCAGCAAGGGACCGCATAGATCTACATTTGGTATAAGTTTCAAATTAACAACTTCAGCCGTGGCTGAGTAAAAAAAAGATTAACGAGTGGATAGACAGACAGACGGACACCGTATTGAGAGTATAAGGGTTTGTACAAAGACCTAAAAAGGCATTATGAAGCTCTGAGATATCATTTACTAAAATGACATTGGGCCATGTGTGTTACTTCTTTAGAACTGTGCAAGAAAAGAGAACCACACTGACGATTTACTAATTAGCTGTAAAATGGCGTTATTGTTAGTTCATTTAATTTTTCGTTTCTTAATTCCACGCGTACGAAGTCGCGGGCACTGCTAGTAAATAATAATCTATACTTCATATTATAAAGCTGAAGAGTTTGTTTGTTTGTTTAAACGCGCTAATCTCAGGAACCACTGCGCCGATTTGAAAAATTCTTTCAGTGTTAGATAGGGCATTTATCGAGGAAGGTTTTAGGCTATTTAAAATCACGCTACGACCAGTAGAAGCGAAGCAGTAGTGAAAAATATTGCAAAAACGGGGAACATTTTCTAAATTCCACATGGACGGAGTCGCGGGCAACAGCTATAATAAATATTCACGGACATATCACGCAACGTCCTCTGGTGCCAAGCTAAGCTTATATGCTTGTGTTATGGGTACCAGAGTACGGATAAAATACATATACTACTTTTCTTTTCTAAATATATACTTATAATACAGAAACACCCAGACGCAGTACAAACATTCGTAATTATAACAATTATAAACATCACACAAATGATTGTCCCGTCATACAAATGTTGGTACTGCGTCTGAATGCTCTTGAGCGGGAACAGATCCCGCGACCTCTTAAACGGCAATCGTTTACATAAACCACTCGACCACGAGGCCCGTCAAATATACAAATATTATATTGTATTTATTCATATTCGTAAATAGGATATCGAAATGTTGTCCATCTCCAAAGACTTTCTTTTGCATTTTATAGCCTTTTTATCGAGAAACGTTATACCCTATAAATCATCATCCCACGACCCATAGGCGTAGAACGGTAGCTATAAACGTCATTTAACGCGACTAAAGCTATAGGGTATAGATAGTGACAACATAAGAAAACCATAAAATATAAAGAAAATATTTTTTTTCTACGCTTAAAAACGAACCCTGTGTCATCGCAAAGATGTATTGGGATTTTTCACTATAGCCTCATCAATTTGTTTTATTTGGACTACGATTTTACCGTGCTAAACAGACTGTTAATACAGCCACTACATTTCACACATAATAAGACAATATAATATCCTAACCCAACACACCTACATAAAAAAAACTGTTAAGAGCGAGAAGAATTTCACACACTTTAGATTCCGCATCTACCAAACATAAAATCATAATATAAGCACCATATAAACTTAGTCTATTTCAAATTTAAAGTTTCTAGAGCAATAAGAAGTAACCTAACAACAAGATCGTAACAAATAAGTCGAACAGACATTACTAAAATAAGATCAGTTTTTGATAAAAAACTGATCTTGTTTTTGCAATGTCTTTAAAATGCTTATCTTATATATAAAATTCACGTGTCACAGTGTTAGTTACCGTACTCCTCCGAAACTGCTTGACCGATTCTTATGAAATTTTATTTGCACATTTAGTAGGTCTGAGAATCGGCTACTAACTATTTTTCATACCCCTAAGCGATAAGGGTTGCCCACCCCTAACATTTATATGGCAAAATAACGTTTGCCTGGTCAGCTAGTAATATTTAAAAGGTTCGTTATGTCTTCGCAGCAAGGGATGGCATAGATCGCAGACTTATTTATGGTATGAGTTTCAATTTGATACACCGTTGCCGAGTAAAAAAAGTTTAACAGATGGACAGACAGACACCTAAGTGTTCCTATATAGGTTTCCTATTTGTACGAAACCCTAAAAAGGGGTTTTAGACAAAAACGTGAACCTTATTTTTGAAGTCGGTTTGCAAAAATATTAAACTTCGGACAACTAAAGGGTGGCTTCGATAAAATGTATTAAAAAAGTTGTATTGAAATATAGTTTGGGAGTTGGAAGCGATAACTTATGTTTATTTCTCTAGGGGTCGGTTTTACGTGTATAATGTTCGTAACGATCCCAAATATGGGAACTTTTTTATGTCTATGTGTTTGTAACAGATGTTAGTGTGACATTTTCAATTTCCATGATGGTGTATGATAAAAATGACTTTTTATTTTAGTAAGTTTAGCCTATGTAGGATTAAGAGACTGTCGACGATAACAGTAGATTGCGTTACAGGTTTAAATGATAAAAACACAACCTACTGCGATGCTTTATTGTCACTATTTAGTAAAGTATATTATACAATTACAATAAAATGCTGACAGTTCTCTTACTTAAGTTACATATAAATTGTACCTTGTACAGTTGTCTGCACAGCCTATAATAATGACGAATTAAGAACACAAGTATCACCACCCCTTTTCCTTCCTATGGTGCTTCATGGTGAGGAATATTGTACACAGCTAACATATCTGCGGGACGGAAAAGTAGAAAATAAACCCTGTGTTAACACGCCTGCCTAGCGCATCATAATAAACCATAATCCCTCCCAAAATGACAGAGGCTTGTGCCCAACAGCACGACTTTTAACAAATTCAATGTAAAAAAAAATAAAATTGGTCAAGTGCGAGTCGGACTCGCGCACGAAGGGTTCCGTACCATTATCTATGCAACATAAGGCAACGTTATTAGTATCGAGCAAGAAACGGTAAAAAAATCATGTTTGTTGTATGGGAGCCCCCCTTAAATATTTATTTTATTTTATTTTTAGTATTTGTTGTTATAGCGGCAATAGAAATACATCATCTGTGAAAATTTCAACTGTCTAGCTATCACCGTTCTTGAGATACTGGGTACGGAACCCTAAAAATCATGTTTGTTGTATGGGAGCCCCCCTTAAATATTTATTTTATTTTATTTTTAGTATTTGTTGTTATAGCGGCAATAGAAATACATCATCTGTGAAAATTTCAACTGTCTAGCTATCACCGTTCTTGAGATACTGGGTACGGAACCCTAAAAATCATGTTTGTTGTATGGGAGCCCCCTTAAATATTTATTTTATTTTATTTTTAGTATTTGTTGTTATAGCGGCAATAGAAATACATCATCTGTGAAAATTTCAACTCTCTAGCTATCACCGTTCTTGAGATACAGCCTGGTGACAGACGGACGGACGGACGGACGGACGGACGGACGGACGGACGGACGGACGGACGGACGGACGGACGGACGGACAGCGAAGTCTCAGTAATAGGGTCCCGTTTTTACCCTTTGGGTACGGAACCCTAAAAACTAATACAATGTTTTATTCCCCACTCGGACTTACTATTGTTTTTTGCATAAATAGAAATGAGCCATGTTTAACGAATAACCAATACGAATTCCAATTTAATATAACAATTAAGCCTCATGTCGATAACACTGATTCAGATAGAAACCACTGGCAATTATCGATACAACGAATGACAAATACAATTTCATTATATTGTAATTGAATGATTTCATATTTTTACGTACAATCGTATGTGATATGAAATTGAATTGCGGGATTTTACCGCTTTATTAAAGCTCTGCTTTTTGTTTATTACGAAATCTATAATGCTTCAAGTCGATGTCTGTGTTTTGGATATCAGACAGACAGACGGACAGTCAAGCACATGGTCACTAAGGTCAACCGGTTAGTCAATCTTTAGGTTATGCTGCAAGTCGATGTCTGTATATTGTATATTTAACGAAGAATTAAAAGAATAATGACTTTTTAAAAGAAAATTTTATGCCATTGCCAAAAATCCATACTAATATTATAAAGCCGAAGAGATTGTTTGTTTAAACGCTATAATTTCAGGAAATACAGATCCATTTAAAAAAAAAAACATTCAGTGTTGTATAGTACATTTATCAAGTAAGGCATACATACATAATTACATACTATACATACTATAACATTATGCTGCGACAAATAGAACCGCAGCACTAGTGAAAAATATTTCAAAAATGGGAAACTTTTTTTAAACTCCACGCGTATGAAATCACAGGGAACAGTTAGTAAAAATATTTTGACAGACAGGCAGACCGGCAGACATTTACTCTTCCTTTCTTCTACTGGGAAGCGGGTCCTGTAAATTACATGTGTACATCTTACTAATTAAATTTTTATAAACTTTATGTGACTGTATTAATAAAAACCTGTCAAGAGCGAGGTAAACTCGCACACTTAGGGTTTCGTACCTACTAAACATATAAACATAAGTAACTGCATTCAAATAATCAGTTAATATACTCAAAACAACTCACCAACTTAATTTTGTAGTTGAAATATAGGGAATCGCCTACACTTCAGCTACTTCATAAGTTGGTATTAGTATAAACACTTTTTTACTTATGATGTGATGACAAATTATAAGTTTTTAAATTTTTTCCTATATCAGCACTATATAGACTTGATCTATGCCAAATTTGAAGAATCTAGGGCAACGGGAAGTAACTTGTGAATTTTGATTCCCTAGCATAAGTCGAAAAATTCTTAAAAATGGTCGTAATTCGGTAATATCTTTTAAATGCGTAGAGGTGAAAGGTTGACTGTATTTTTTGCAGCAAGGCACCGCATAGATCTACATATCGTATGAGTTTCAAGTTGATACCTTCAACCGTTGCTGAGTAAAAAAAGTTTGACAGACGGACAGACAGACAGACAGACACCGGAGTGATCCTATAAGGGTTTGTATGAAACCCTAAAAATACAACAAAAAAAATTATTTTTCATAAAGAAAACTTGATTCAATATTTAACCGAGTACCCAAATCTATGAGATATCAAAATTTTCTGATATCCTATGTAAATAACCCTTTCTATTTACATTTGAAACGTGATGTGGTTAGCAATGAGTAAATTATACGCAACTGAACTGTGGTAACATCATACAGTTTAGGTTTTGTTTCGCACTATCTGTTGCCTTCGACTACGTTCACGTGAAATTTTGGATGACTGGGGTGTTAAGGAAATTAAAGCAGATTTTTCCCAAGGTATTAAATAATAAATTAATAAATATTCATGGACATTTCACACAACGTCCTCTGGTCCCAAGCTAAGCTTATATGCTTGTGTTATTGATACCAGAATACGGATAGAATACATATACTACTTTTCTTTTGTAAATACATACTTGTAATACATAGAAACACCCAGACGCAGTATAAACATTTGCATGACAATTAGAAAAATCACACAAATGATTGTCCCGAGAGGGAATCGAACCCGCGACCTTTTGATCGGCAGTCCGTTACATAAACCACTCAACCACGAAGCTCGTCAAAAATACAATTATTATATTGTATTTATTCATATTCGTAAATAGGATATCGAAGTGTTGTCCATCTCCAAGGAATTTCTTTAGCACTTTATAGCATTTTTAAAATATTACTGAAAACAGTATTCAATTCCGTACAGTAGTTTTGGTGTGATGCGCGTACAAACATACACACGGACAGAAAAGTAGACAATCAAGAATTTTATAATCTATCGTTTTGGCTTCTATTACGCCTATAAATACCGGCTATCCAATTTTTACTCCAAATTACAAACATCTACTTTTTAGATTTTTATTATACTTACAACCGTCGGGCATGTATGACGAGATGTATGAGTGTGGATGAAGCCAAGGAAGTATGTTTGGATCGTAGCAGATGGCGCTCTATAGTCTCTGCCTACCCCCATGGGAAAAAGGCGTGATGTTAAGATGATGATTATTATGATGATATGTATAGATTCTAAAATTAACTGACTGTGACGTATAACTAAATTTCTCTCTCTCTCTCCAGCCCATTTACGTCCCGTGTTGGGCACGGGCCACCTCCACTTTGGGAGGGATCATGGTCTACTATGCCGCGCTGACCAGGCGTATTGGCACAGGGTTTATTTTCCAGTTTTCCGTCTCTCACAGAGGGTGTTGTGTGTGTGTGATCTTTGTGTAATATCCCTTAGCTGACTTTTACAACACCCTAGGGAGGAGATGGGGTGGTGACACCAGTATTCTTAATCCGTCACCACACGGAGAAACTTAATTAATTATATTGTAATAAAAAATAATTTAATAAATTAAATTATAGTGGAAAAAGTGATAGCCGCAAGCGGGACCATAATCTTCCACCATAATTTAGTTTATTAAGTAAAGCATAGCATGTCAACTGCAAAATCAATAAATTACTTTAGTAAAAAATAATTTGTTTAGTTCAAAACTCCAAATCGATTTTCAAGCGTCTCGCTCGAGATCGAATAGAATCGAATTTCGAATCGATCGATCGATCGAATAGAAAAAAATTTTCATGAGTCCTGTGTGTCTGCGAGATTTCCCATACCCGAGCTACTGTTGGGCGAGACAGAGAGCGAGAGAGAGGGAGAGTATCTCTTATTAAATTAAATCTCTAACTTCATTTCAAACAATGACAAAGTTTCAAATAAAAGTTGTGAGACAAACAATCCGGAAAGAATTAACATTTTTTTGAGCAGGGACGTGGTTATCGTGCTATTTTCATTCTATGTTTATTCGAAAATGAGATTTCGATGTTAATATAAAAAAAGCTACGACAGAGTTTGAAAATGTTTGGAAGTATTTGCATAAGCTTTCTAATAAACTTTCAATTCTCAGTGAGATTTCTTATCGTCCGGTTTTTAAGATTTTCCTTTCGGAAGTAAATGTTCGTCCATGTGGTGACAGATTAGAATTACAAGTCTCACCATCCCATTTCCTCCCCAGGATGCTGCAAAAGCCAGCTAAGGGATGTTGTATACATATCAATCGATTATAAATACTATCACGCCTTGTGAGCATAGAAAAGCAGACCTAAAACCTCGAAGTAGAGGCGGCCCATGCCCATTTATATAAAATCTCCTAAAATAAATTACTTCCAAAGTTTAACACACAAACGTATACAAATATGTATCTATATATACAAACATTATTCTCACTTCTGGCCGAGGCAGATAAAGTATGAAAAATTATGACTTTTAATATTACTAAATAAGCAACACAAACAACGTAATATTTTGTTCTCGTTATTTTGTCTTGCTTAAATTATACTTAAATATAATCAGTCATAGTCGTAGAGTCATCTTTCTTTTTTGCTAGTTCGGGAGATATCCCTGACCGCACACCTTACTATATACACATAAATAGCGTCTGAAAACACCCTATTGAATTTGATAATTTTTTTGGCGTTATTATGGGTACAGCAGGTTTTTCTTAAAAGATAGACATATGCTCTCGCAGACTTTTTTGAAGAACTATAAGTAATGAACAATTCTTCCATACATTACTTTGTTGTACCTCACATAGATAAGGCAGCATTTTCATTTATAGCTCGCGCACGTCCGAATTTCTCGGCAAATTTAATCATATCTCATCCAATATACAGTAAACCCCAATAAATTATGAAAAAAAAGCCATGCTCTTGAACCATTCTATCTATTAAAAAAAACCGCATCAAGCTCCGTTGCGGATTTCTGAAGATATAAGCTCACATAGGGACATACATACAAAAATACGACTTTGTTTTATAAGAAGTAAATAAAGATAAAGATATTGAATATCCTTAGATTAGGTGGCTTTTCAAATTTACAGCATTTTGGGTAGGAAATGGGATGGTACTCTTAATCCCTTTCATCGTTACCATTCATATCTTAATACCTACTTATAAAATATAAATATTTAATAATCTTAACAAGTAACATTATTAAAATACTTCTAACCTATAAGTGGTCATTTTAAAGACAGTTTTTTAAAGCATGGTTAAGTAAACTCGTTAAATATCAGTAAAGTTAAAACTTTATAGCTCTCGTAAACTTTTAATGGTTCAAAAGCACCTTTTAATTTATAAATGACCCATTAATTTTCACTTTTAATCTAATTACAGGTAAGTTTATGACTGTTTATGACAAAAATCTTTGTTTTTAATGTGAACGCGAAATAATGCATGTATTTAATAGATGTATTTTGTCTTTTTTAAGTCGTGGGTTCAAGTCCCGCTTGCGGTGATCACTTTTTCCACTATAATTTAATTTTTTATTTAAATTTAGTAAAATGCGTTTCAAGTGAGAAGAGAATTAAGAATGACCAGATTCTGTCAAAAGTCGTTTAAAAATTACTGTCAGCAACGAAACTTTATTTGTGTATCAATAATATATTTTTTTTTATTTATATAATCTCAGTTATTTAAAGTGAAAAAAACGTATAATTACTCAATGGTAGTATAAAGATGGTAATAATCCAATGAGTCGGCATAAGGTTTACTTTCGAGTTTTCCTTCGCTTCAAAAATGCTGTTGGCTTTCAATATTTCTGAATTTTATAGGTTCGAGAGAAAGAAATGGTGTGGTGACACTTGTATTCTAAACCTGTCATCACACAGACATCTGAATTGTTACCATCGATATGTATTTTGCTTGACCTATATTTCAACAACACAACAACACGTCAATAAGAAATACATAGAGTGACAACATTTCTAGTCCATTAGTATTGTACTCGCTCAACGATTCATGAATGGATAGCACTAAATCGAACACGCTTTCATGGTATTTGTACTTAATATTCCATTTGGGAATAGCGAAATAGAGCGAATGATAGATAAAATTCCGTACGTACCTTATAATATTAGGTATATTCTTAATTAATAGGCTCAAAACCCTCCCAAAGTGGAAATTATGCATTCCCCCATAGAACGCTACAACTCGCGGTCTTGTGGTGCTTGCTGATATGGCTCCCCGCGACCTTAACGATATCGTCGCTCCACCTTGTCGGGGGCTGCCAAACGCTGCGTCGTCCGTCGTCGATTTCTTCTTTAGGAGCTGTAAAATTCAAGAATATGGTGGTCGCCACTCTAGAACCATTCTTCCCTAACGATCATCAGTCCTATGAGTGACGTGCCCATCAATTGAATATTAATGGGCTAAAAAGAAAGAGAAATACAGACATAAGCATTGTCAATTTTGCAACGATTTCCAATATCATAATATGTAAATTAATAACTGGCTATCATTATATTATATTTCTTCCCCAGGGTGCTGTAAAAGTCAGCATTGTATTGCTAAGATAATATCCTCTATGAGAGACGGAAAACTCGAACCTAAACTCTCTGTCAACACGCCTGATCAGCGTGGCATAGTAGACCACAACCCCTTCAAAATGGAGAAAGTCGTTACCCGACAGTGGGACAGTAAGGGGATAGAAAGACAAAGAGAATAAAAACTGAAACACGTAATTGGACTACATATAATTTACCAGCTGACTTTCTTATCGCACAGCCAGCGTACGTATAAAGCCATTCAAATCTTAATATGCCTTTACGTAATAACTCCAAAGTCATTTGCATTGGAATATCTAGGAACAGCTGTGAGTTCCGCACTTGTCTAGCACATATGAGAATAATAATCTGTGACTGCATATGATATGAGATTGCAATTTATGTTTTTACTAGCTACAGCCCGCGACGTGTGGAATTTAGAATATTTTCCTAGTTTTTACAACACTTTTCACTGATGCTTCGTTCTTATTCGTGATGTTATATAGCCTATAGCTTTCCTCGTTATGTACTAACACTAAATGAATTTTTAAAATCGGGCCAGTGGCTCCTGATATTAGCGTGTTCAAACAAACAAACTCTTCAGGTTTATAATATTATAGTACAGATTAAAAACTAGCTGTTCACTTCCAGTTATTACGTAGCTATTAGTTTTGCTTCTCTAAATAATTTCTACCTGAGCTTAAAACACTTTTCTAACCAAATATTTAAAGATCAAAGCTAAACGTGGGTCCCTTAACATTTTCGTGGCATTTTCGTTATCCTGTGTGATATTATTATTTTGTTCGTGTTTCATGTACCTACTTTGTACTTTTATTACGTTATTTGCCGTTTAAAAATATATTTTAGTGAATAATAGGTTTTATTTCACTAGAAAAGTACCTACTTTTAAAGTTTAAAACTATTTTTGCCCTGCTAATATAGGTTTATTGGTGCGGCCATCGACGTTTGTCTGGGACGGCCTGGGTCCATAAGAGTTCGATAATATCGACACACGATGAGCATATTATGTTTGATTTAGAACTCTAGAACCTTTCTGGAAATGTCTATGAATGTATATCTAATTTTGTCGCACGATTAAGCTCCCGCCATCGCAAATTTAAAATACCAAATGTCTTTTATGGATTTTATTTGTAATGAAATTACTTTTGTAGTAAATAAGATTTATTTATTTATTTATTTATTGCGTTCCATAATGTATACAATCATTGCTTAAATTAAATATTTAAAATACAATTATGGACCCTGTCGGGCACAGCAAATTAGATCAGAAGAGAGGAAGAGTGACAGTGCGACAACTTTATCATCTTTTTATGCATTTCTACAATTTGCAATTGTACATAACTATATAGATTATTGATACATAATATGTCTGATTGATTAAATGTCTATTTTATTTTATTTTAATATTAGTTAGTTTTATTTCCAAGTTATATTAATCCTACGTTCCTACACATCCACATGCACTCACACATAAGATCCACCTCGATTCAGTAGGCCTAATTTACCTCAATATTAATTAAATTTGTATCCTTATTCTGCTGATTACTCTCTGATTGAGTTTAATATTGAATTTATAGATGAAGAGCAAATCGTCTAGAATATGGAGATTACATTTTATTATTTAGTGATGCTGGTCAGCATTTTCAGAATATTAATTGGTGTAAGATTGATAATTTTTATTTGACACTAATTAAAGTATCTGTTTATCGTTTATTCTATTAGACACTAAATAATTTGCTTAGCTCAAAAACCAAAACGAGGGCTTGAAAATAGCTAAAAAAAATTTATTTTGCTATGACATAGGCCCTAATATAAATACCGTAATCCAACTAATGCAAGTGGGTGAAATTTACTTTTAAAATTTCCGATAAATATATTGATACATTGATAGATACATTCCAAGCTAATAAAAATCGTGTTGAATACCTGTTTAAGGCAATCACATTGGTACCGATTATACGTGAACAACTAAACACAACTAAAATACGTATTTTGATAGTGTCGATAACACAATTCGGCAATGTTATAACCATAGGTCGGAATTAGGTAGAGTTATTTATGTACTTGCATCGAAATGTTGATATTAATGTGGACCTTCCCGGGATTTCTAATAGACAATCCTGTGTGGCCAACAATATTACGAATAAATAATAATAAAAACCTCAGAAATAAACAAATAAAACAAAGATAATTAGCATACAATTTTTATTAGTTTACATTAATTCACAATACAAATTAATGATATCTTAAGCAAATTCTCATACGCATATTTCGCCTTTTTTATAAATACGAGAGAAAACTTTTCTTACTGAATCAGTCTCTATCAAATTTTTATTTGAAAAATCACGGGATTTTTTTCTGCTCTTTAAAATTAATGTCGAGATTTGAGGCATATCCACTTTATTCTTTCGCTGTATGAAATCAGTGTAAGTATATAAATAACTCTACCTAATTCCGACCTCTGGTTATAACTTAACTTTCTTGTTATAAAACTGTGTTTTATAGACTAATGATTTTAATAAGACAAATGTGTACAACGAAATAGCAAATAATTGATATGTTGAAACTATCAATTTTAATTTTTTTTGTAAAGTTTAGTATTGCACGTAGAATTGTCTTGTACTGAACTCCAATAATATTAAATTCTATTTGCGGCTATCACTATTTTCATGAAACATTCTACCTTACAATTTAAATTTTACGCAATAGAATAGGGTTTAGAAGCATTTAGGAATTCCATTCAAATTCTACCAGTTGGTAGAAGTTTCTCGACAGCTTTGTATTGTCATAGTTGGTGTTTGTTTTATTCATACTTTTAATTCATTGTTACACTTTAGGACTATGCTTTCTGTTTTTATAGCATGTCTATTTTACAAGTATTTACACAAATTAAACGGAAGCTTTCAAACAAGTGGCAAGTGTATAGAAACATATAAGATAATTTTTCAGTTTTATAGACTTGTTATCAATTATTCTTCCAAAGGTTTTCTAAAATACATGGATTTTAGCAAACTTTAGATAAGACCGCTATAATTACTGCCGTACTAATTTATCAAGGTAAAGAGTTTATATGTTTGAACGCGCTAACCTTAACAACCAATAGTCTGATTTGAAAAATTCTTTCAGTGTTGGATGGTACGTTTATCGAGGAAACGAGGCTACATAAGGTCACGCTGTGACATATAGGAGCGAAATATTAGTGAAAAATGTTGCAAAACGGGGAAATTTTCTAGATTTCACGTGTACGAAGTCGCAGGCTAGCTTAAAAATAATATTTTTAAGCTAACTATTAAAAAAGTATATTATAATTTTTAAAAATAGTTTTATTTAACATTTAATCACTGTAAATAAGTACAATAAAGAGTATTCCATTCTATTATATTACATTACTTTCTATTCCATTCTGTTATACCTAACTACTGAATTTAGATGCACACATTTGGCTAGATATTTCATAATAATTTTACTGCAACTACGTTATGGATAATTATAACTGCTGCTATTTAAGAGGATACCAAAATAGCTTCGTGCATTTTTCTACGTACGAAGTTTTCATTGTTTCTTTAGATTGAATGGCTAGAGCTCTAATTTTTAAGTATATGTTTTTTCAATATATGATCTAGGATCGCATAAACTCAGAAACGCGATTAAAAAAGTTTTCTCGATAGAAAATCTTAGCGAAACAACCTCTCTAATTTTTTATTTTTTTCATTTGTCGGTCTATTATCGCGTATTAACTAATGATATAACTTTAAAAACATAAGTAACTATTATATATAGAAACACGTCAATCAGAATTAAAATATATTTAGTAGATTTTGAGTAAACAAAAAAAAAAATCCCTAATTCTTCATTTTCTATACCTACTAGCTGTGTTAATATGTACATGTCGACGATAATATTGATGTAGGCCCTTAAAGGGCACCACAAGCGGCATATTAATATATATTAATATATGTAGAAAGAGACATGTACACAGAAAAAAGACGAGGCGAAAAGAGACAGATATATATTAATAAACCGATATGTATCTATACTTATGACGTCACCGACATATATATCTGTCTCTTTCTCGCTTCGCCTTTTTTCTATATACATCTGTCTCTTTCTCGATATATTAATATGCCGTTTGTGACGCCCTTAAAGCGCAACTATACTTACAGCTACATCATTTTATTCTACTTACGGTCTTATTCATAATGACTTATCAGAGGTTTAAAAGTTCGCGAAAATTGTCAAAAATGGTTGTGGTTTAAGAACTTACTAAGAATAAGAATTTACAAATTCACTTATTGAGAAACATTTTACAATAATAACAATGTGATATGTGATAAGCGTACAAAGAACAAAAATAACGCTTAAACAAAAAAAAAATGGGTAGGCACATGTACATTGAAGAATTTATAAAGTAAACGACCAAGCAAACACGGAGTTTATTACATTAATACTAGATGTGACCAATATTATTTTTTATTTTTTGTGTCTTCAAAAAGTATCAAGTAGAATTTTATTTTAATTATATTTTGTTTATAATCTACATGTTTTTTTTTAATTTAATTTATTTATTTTTCTTTTAAACAATATGTCTGTTACTTTCTATTAATATTGATAAATGTGAATAAATGAAGTAAATATAATTATATAGCGATATGATTGCTTTTTTAAAAATTCATAATTCATAATTCTTTATTGTACACATAGAAAAATACAAACAGAGATTACTTAAAAATAAAAGGCATGTACATAGGCGAGCTTAATTCAAATATGAATTCTCTTCCAGCAAACCTTTTTGAGATAGAGATTTGAGGAAGAGGGGCTTATAAAGTGCACAACAGAATATTTAACTAAACCTATTTGCTTATATATATATACATATACACACACAAATATTTACATACAATATCGTAATAAATACATATTTTATAACAATAAACTACATACATTTATACATATACATAATATACACACTATACTAGCGATAGGAAATGCGCTTTAGTTCTCCTTTTGAATATATCAAGAGATGAGCTGGCACGAATTTCGTGGGGAAGAGAATTCCACAGGAGCTCTTGTATTCTTAACCCCGTCACCACACAGAATATCTAATGAATGTCGTATTGTTAATAGGTATGTAATTTATAAACCGTTGTGCATAAAAAAATGATTATACTAACTTATCTAAATCATTAACTGGTTCTATGTCCGAGTTGGTAGATAAAGTCACGTAGATTGAGTAAATCTTAACACTTCTACAACTATCAAATAGTTATGAATCAAGTTATCTAAGTTAATAGACAACTTCGTAGTTCAGATACTAGTTTACGAATTTAGTCTCTTCAATGTACCTACAGTGATGGTCAACGTTGTCAATTTTAACAATTACACGTTAGGTTTTTCAGTACACTAATTGTTGCCCGCGGCTCTGTATGCGTAGAATTATAATAATAATAATAATAAACCCCTCTGGGCCAGTCGTTACCATCACCTCACCATGAGACTAACGCAAAACCTGGAGGAAGATTATAGGCTTTCGAAAATCTTGTGGTATAAACGAAAAATGTATCACAGGACCTAGGGAAAGCTTACAGACCGCAGGGCAGCTTGTGGCGAGCTGAATGTGAGTGGCGACACTGCGACACACTAATTAATGTGGCTTATATTGGTCGGCTCCACACGCCAATAGCATCTTTTATTTTTGGCTTACTGTAACGCTCCACGCGCCAACAGCTCTTTTAATAATAATAATTAGTTTACTCGTAGATACACCACGGTAAACTGCGTTGTTAATATTATAAATAGTTCACTGAACGTCTCTGTACACCAAAAACGCTCGTAATTTAAAATTTAAGAGGTAGATAATTTGTTATAGTATGTAGATCTGCTATAATAGTTAATCTACTACAACAGATTCTTATTCAAGTAAATAAGCTCAAAAGTTATGTCGCCTCAATAATTTGTAATAAGGGTCGTATGCGCAAATAAACGGAAAGTAACAAAGTTAAAAACAAACGGTAGACTTCATTTACAATGAGAACCACGCGAAACAGTTGCAGATTGCTAGTGATTATTTTTTTAGCCTGCATAGACCAATTAATGAAAAAAATATTATTACTTTAATTTATTAGACAATTAATTAACAAGTAGAATTTTATTAGTCGCATAGATTTAAATCAAAATACAAATGAAGTATTGCATGGACATCAAAGGCAGTTTTAAATTAAATTAAGAATTTTGGCTAATCTTAAACCTGCTATATTGGACATCTCTATGAAGATTTCAGAAACGTGTTATAGGTAAACCTCTACAAGGAGTGTGGTAAATATTATCAGTAGTTTAGAAGATTTCTCCATTCGTCAATTGCATTACCAAGATCATATTTAGCAACAGATGTCCTTTTTTTAAAAAGACTATTAATAAACTTGTTATACACCACAAAAAGTTAATATTATTAATGGTTACTAGACGTCTTCATACGTCAATGAACGGACGTCCGAACCGTCAGGTTCGTATTTGTAGCTTTTCTGAATATTTCGGAAAGGACGATTTTAACCGCATATTATAGGTACACTACAATAAGTTGCGTTGGCAATATTACGATGGCTTACTGGACGTCTGCATACGTCAATAACACAGTCGAAAACATAATTGAACATAGATTTTTCAAAACAGGATTTCTAAAACATGTCAACAAAACGACTGGCATGTGTATAGATATCTCAAACTTTCTTTTGCTGTCAAAGTATTTAAAATTTTAAATGCATATTTCATCTATTTTATTTTATCACAACTCTATCTTCTACATGTAGGTCTAATCTCGAGTATTTAGATAACCATGATTTAGATTTTCTTCTCACTACCTCTCATCTAAGTGAAAGTTTCTTACGATTTTAATTGCTAATCACAAATAACAAAATTTAATAACGCGTTAGAATATGTGAAGACACATTATCACACGGCGGAGATTAAATCTTTATTTTTCCTTAATACTTTTATTTTTAGTTGAGAAAAAAAAATGGGCTTGGATGGGTTGTGCAAGTGTTACACAGTAGAAATTTCTGTAAAAGTTCCTATTAAAATGTAACTCTGTAACGTACTCAACGCCATGAAATACGTGGAAATTCTAGGGACATCAGAAATATCATTTTGTTGATATGTGAGCGGATATTAGTGTCGAACGTTTTTCCTTCAATATACGAGTATTTGGACGATGAATTGGTCATAAGAAACTTTTTTTTTCATTATTATCATTACAGTCAATCAAAAATATAGCACAGACATTGTATAAATGAGAAAATTTGAAAATCTGTCAATATAGACTGGTTTTTTTATTAAATTATGGTGGAAAAAGTGATTACCGCAAGCGGGACTTATGACGTATATATACTATATGACGTAATCACTTTTTCCACCATAATTTAATTTATTAATTAATAGCATAGCATGTCAATTGCAAAATTAATAAATTACTTGAGTTTTTTATGTTCATGGTTTTATACACAACATCCTCTGGTCCCAAGCTAAGTTTATAATTATGCTTTTGTTATGGGTACCAGAATATGGAAAGACTACATATACTACTTTTGCTTCTGTAAATATACACCTATAATGCATAGAAAACACCCAGACGCAGTACAAACATTTATTTTGAATGACATTTATAAATATCACACAAATAATTGTCTCGTGTGGAAATCGAACCCTTGACCTCGTGAAGGCAGTTCATTACATGAATCATTAGACAACGACGCTCGTTTATATATTTTTCATTAAATATAAACAATGATCGAACTCCTTTCATCTTTTTCTAAGTAAAGGTATCCCAAAGAAAAGAATATAAGAATCTACAGGACTCATTAAAAGTTTTGGAGGGAATTAAATAACAGCTTTGAAACAAATCCGTTTACTGTGCTAGGGTTTTCGTGAAGTTTTATTAAGTAATTTTGAAAGTTTGAGGTTAGCCTTACTTAGCATTTTAAGGACGCTATGCTGATGTACTGGAAAACTTAGAAAACGTAATAAATGTTAGTTTAAATGTATATATGTGGCTTGAACTTCAATAATCGTCTTAATTTGAGTCTGTATTTTAAGCCTGTAAATGATGAAATGCCGGTCTTCTGAAGCAGAAAATAGAGTTTCAAATACTAGGATTCCTTTTTAAATGAAACATGTTGACACTTGGTCCCATGCCTTTTGATGGTAAGCGACACTGGAATCTTTGATGGTAAAGCATACCAACTATGTAAGAAGCCTATTTACCTTTTCTTTGAACTAATTACAAATTCATGAAGTATTTCTTTAAAATTTGACAATGTCAAGTGCTCACACGATCAAGTTTCAGTTGGTTCACAAACGGTCATTCATATTTTCCATGTTCACGGTTCATTGTGCACTCACTTCATTGCACATCAACTTGTTGATATTTACGAAAAATCGTATGGGGCAAAATAGGGCACAGGTTTAGAAGCCAAGCTGCTTTTTGATTATAGAATTTAATAAAAATTGTATATGTCCATCCATTCCATCCAGCAGCCCTCCTCCGTCCACTGCTGCATATAGATGATAGACCTCCCCCTTAGAAGGCCACCACGCGCGGTCCTGCTCTAACTGCATCCGATTGACGACATCGTCAGTCCACCTTGTTGGAGGACCTCCCCAATTTGCGTCGTCCGGTATGTGAAAAACCTTCCGTCCCCAATGTTTTGTATGTACAAATATTAAAAATCCATTGAAAATAGTAGTTTTTAGGTGATTGCATTATCAAAGTAAAAGATTTTTATTTTAAGTTGGCAAGATAAAGGTACATGGTCTTTTAAAAAGTCAGAAGCTAGGCGTCTGTTCCAAAAGGGAATCCTATGGAGAAGAACAAACAAGAAACTCCAACATTGTAAAAATAACATCCGTACCAAAAGGTAAAATGGGCTCCTATTACTGAAACTTCGCTGTCCGTCCGTCTGTCCGTTTATTAGTCCGCTCTTTCGTCCATCTGTCACCGGGGAGTATCTCTAAAATGGTAATAGCCAGAGAGTTGAAAATTTCAGTTTGTGTATATCAGTTTATGCTACAGCAACCAAATATACTCACTGTCGTCATTTCTCCTTTCTTGTCTGCCTAGGGTCCCTTTGAACAATGACAATAATACAGAACCTTTCGTGTGCAAAGCCATTAAAATAAAAATAGCACCATGTAAGTATCAAAAGTCAATTCCTAAACTTTGATGTTGCTGTCAAAATGTATGATAACTGAACTGTGAAATGTTCGCTAACCGTGATTAATTTTGCACATGATTATGGTTCAAGGAAGGTATTTGTTGCTCATGCTTGATATATTTTTATCAAAGTTTTATTTTTGACTACCTGTCGCCCGCGACTTTGAAGTTGTCTATTTACATTTCACGAGCACACAGAGCCGCCCTAAAGATTAGCTAGTTAAGATTTACGTACCTGCCTAAATTATTTATGTTTTGAATAGGTTATACTGCCTTAGTTCCAAAGTAGCTAGATATAGCTCTGACGGAGTCGGCATCAGTTAGCTGTTACGGTTAAGACTATTGGAGCAGAAACAGTGGACTATCTTCGGGAATAATACGCTGTCGAATTCTTATGGATTTGTGATAGCTATATGGATAGTCTCTTTGGAAGGGAACTACATATTACGAAATGTAACTATTGAGATTATTTCTTTATAACCACCATCCAGATAACAGTAAAATAACAGCATGTTATTGTAGAAAATACAGCACACACAACAGTATGTTTTCCACTGTTGGACATAGACCTCTCTCGTAGAACGCCACAACGCGCGATCTTGCGCCGCTTGCATCCAATGGCCCCCACGACTTTAATGATATCGTCGCTCCACCTTGTCGGGGGCCGCCCTACGCTGCGTCGTTCGATCCGTGGTCTCCACTCTAGAACCTTTCTTCCCTAACGATCATCATTTCTACGTGCGGTGTGGCCCATTGACAATTCAACGCGCTCACCTTTAGGGCTATGTCGGATACGCCCATTCTACCACGAATCTCCGTATTACTGTGATATTATAAATTTGAAATTCAATAGTTAAAATAACTTTAAATTGCAAGTTACGTAACTGTTCACAGAGTAAACACACATTGTTATGTCGCTGGTAATGTAGTAATTGCTTCTAACTGCTTCGGTAAGAAACTTATAATGACGCAAAAGTACTATACGTAGGAGTTACTAACGCTGTTCAAAGACTTGCCCAAAGTTTTCATGAACGTGCTTACATGGTCGTTTAGAGTTCTATTCGTAGGTAATTTTATAGTGTTTTGCTAATAGAATTATTCGATATAACCTATATTTACTTATGCCACAATAATAAATAACATCTAGGCAATACTTAAGGCTAGATAAAAATAAACCCTTTTGATTTAGCAGAATTAAAAAAAAAAAAAAAACAGAATTAAAAAAAATAATTTATAAAAAAATATAAATGGCGCCTTTTTAAAGTGATCTATCCTTGAGACAACCATGGACTGGAAATAAAAATTAGTGCACTTAAGTGATATTGTTTTTTTGATTTTCATGCTAGGAATCTACCCGTTTTACAAAAGGTTTTCGGTCTAATACAACTACGTCAATGAAGTATTTTTTTTTCACGTAAAGCGTTATCCCCCTTTCGGAATTATACTGGTATTCTTATGCCACGATGATCAGACGTGTTGGTTAAAAGATATAGTAATGCTGTTTCGTCGTTTCTTTCTCTTACAAAAAAACGTTTTCTGGCAAGTTACGATACGGATTACTTTATACCATACTATATATATATATATCTAATATATAAAATTCACGTGTCACAGTGTTAGTTACCGTACTCCTCCGAAACGGCTAGATCAATCTTAATGAAATTTTACATACATATTCATTAGGTCTGAGAATCGGCCAACATCTATTTTTCAAACCTTTTTTTTTTTACTATGGCAAAACAACGTTTGCCGGGTCAGCTAGTCTTATATATAAAATTCCCGTGTCACAGTGTTAGTTACCGTACTCCTCCGAAACGGCTCGACCGATTTTCCTGAAATTTTGTGTACATATCCTCTAGGTCTGAGAATCGGCCAACATCTATTTTTAAACTTTTTTTTTTTAGTATGGCAAAACAACGTTTGCCGGGACAGCTAGTATATATATAATATTCATACCAGAAATTATTTATCAATTGGAGACAACAAAATACAGGCAACTAAAAATACATAAACTTTTTATTCATAATTCGAACGCAGTATGCGATATCACGATATTCCGTGCTCAAACTATTGTTCTGCTTAGTTTAAATATTAGCTTTTCGAAATTCAATGAAAAGTTTTTGTGCAGTTAACGTGACATAGAGTTTTGTCATTTATTGATAGACTTATAGTTCCAAATTTAAAAACTGTAACTGTAGCTTTTAAATTTCGAACTATTAGTTTAAGAACTCAAATTTGGCGGAAACTGACAACCTGTTTGTTAGATTTGAATGTAACTCCTAATGGAACTTTGACAAATGCTTTCAATAGAACGAAATCGACGGACTTCGTGGTCCAGTGGTTCACGTAACAAACTGCCGTTCATAAGGTTAAGGGATCGATTCCCAAACGGGATAATCATTAAATTTTGTGATCATTAAATTTATATTTATAATTGTCATAGGAATGTTTGTACTGCGTCTGGGTTTTACTATCTGCTAGAGCTGGAAAACTTGAATATAAACTCTGTGCCGACACATCCGGTCAAAAAAAAAAAGTTTGCTTATAATATATAGCCTTTAGAAGTATTACTTCCTCTACGTTTACCGTCAAACGACAATGCGCCTGTATTTCTCCTATCCTCCAGATTTAGGCTGCTATGACCTCAAATTCCAGAATACAAAGTCACATACCATAGTTAGCAAGTTATGAAACAGCTCATTAGTAAAACGTTCTCATATGAACAAACGGACATAAAGACTACAATATAGTTAAGCTCCATAAAGGACAAAACCTAATTCACAAAGAGCGGTGTCTAATTAAGCAATGAGCACACGCATCGACAACATCAAAGTCAAAGCGAAGGACATTATGTAGATGACGTATGAATATTGTTTTTGTTGAAAAGTTTACTATTACTAAGAAATTTGACACCGACTTCTAGAAACTGAAATAACTAAGTAAGTCTAAGCAATACTTCTTTCAGTTTAGTTAAGTTAGGTTAAGCTTGAGACTAACTAAACTTAACTAAAAAATGAAAATTGATAGAAAGAAAGAAAGAAAGAAATAAGATTTATTACTGCCAAACATAAAACGAAAACCTATACATTACACGTGAATATAAAATACATAAGTTAAAATACATATTTGAAACCATACACATGTGTAAATCCAGTCGGCAGCAATAGGTCCCCATTTCAGCATAGGTAATGTCAAGTCTCAAGGACTTGACGCTGGTTTTCAAATGGGGCCTATCGATATATGATAGTATCAATAACGCTAGACTTTCTAGGTATAAAAACTGTGTATTATGGACTAACGATTATCTTCTTATATATAAAATTCACGTGTCACAGTGTTAGTTACCGTAATCCTCCGAAACGGCTTGACCGATTCTTCTCAAATTTAACATACATATTCAGTAGGTCTGAGAATCGGCCAACATCTATTTTTCAAAAATTTTTTTTTAGTATGGCAAAACAACGTTAGCCGGGTCAGCTAGTATCTAATATATAAAATTCACGTGTCACAGTGTTAGTTACCGTACTCCTCCGAAACGACTTGACCAATCTTTATGAAATTTTACATACATATTCAGTAGGTCTGAGAATCGGCCAACATCTATTTTTCAAACCTTTTTTTTAGTATGGCAAAACAACGTTTGCCGGGTCAGCTAGTTTAATATAAATGTGTACAACCAAGTAGCTAATTTATCAAAATACATCATAGTTGTTATGAATCATATTTTTTAATTACGTTTATTTTTCAAAGTTTATTTAATCAAAAGCTCTGCTGAGTTTCTTACGCTAGTTATTCTCAGCAGACCTGCAGTTGCAGCAGTAGCGTCCTACACCCGTGGTAGGGAAAAAAATTGGACATGATATAAGCACATAATTTTCTCTAAAAATTGTGTCTATGCGATTAAATTACATTCATTTCATTGCATTTAATTGTTCACGTAGAATTGGTACCAATGACAAAGTAATTTCTTTTTAAAATTTGCTCGTTTTAGCATTGTATTACCCGCTTTGTTAAAAAGTTAGAAGCTAGGTGTCTGTTTCAAGTTTCAATAGTGAATCCTATGGATAAGAAGAACTAGCAAGAAACGTTTTTCTTTCCATTTTTTTCTTGTTTTCTTTTCATTTTTAGATGAACACGCGCATCGCCTACCTTTGTAACAAAAGTTAAGTAAAACATTACAAAATGTATCTATTAGATGCAAATTTAACTTTTATTTTAGGAAAAATTCTAGTGCTTTTTATTTTCGGATTGCCTTGTTACAATTCAATGACGGGCCTCGTGGTCTGGTGGTTCATATGACTGCTGTTCATGAGGTCTCGGGTTCGATTCCCGCTCGGCGCAATCATTTGTGTGAGTTTATAATTGTCATACAAAATGTTTGTACTGCGTCTGTGTGTTTTCTATATTATGTATGTATTTACAAAAGAAAAGTAGTTTATGTATTCTATTCGTATTCTGGTACCCACAACACAAGTGTATAACCTTAGTTTGGGACCAGAGGACGTTGTGAGTAATGTCCGTAAGTATTTATTTATTTTATCCATAAAAATTTTGCTTTTCAGATTTTCTATCTATAAATTCACACAACATCATTGCACACGAATATTTCCGATACAATTGACTTACAAAGTTACTTAACTTAATGTATAACTATCAGAAACTTAGAGAAGTTTAACATTCATTCACCCCCAGCTGTCTTCAAACTTGTACGTTAAAGTTTAGGCTCGGTGGAATATTTTTGATTGATTTGCTGAGTTACTCGCTGTTGCTCATGACTTCGATCGGAATTTAGAATTTACTGCCTATTTGAAAAAAAAAACATACAGACGAATTGAGAACCTCCACCTTTTTTGAAGTCGGTTAATAAAGATATTTGTCTTTGAATTGTAAAATTTTTACCTAGTTACCACTCAGTTATTTTTTGTAGTCTTGGAGAGACAACAAAAAGAGATATTAGAGAGAATTAAATCTCTATGATTCGGACGGCTTGGCATTTCTCTGTAAAGTGGGTTTTGATTCACTTCAATATAATAGCCAGAATCGAGAAGCAAATTTAATTAATATATTGGTAAATTGGATTTCCGGGTGAACTCAGGTTGTATTTATTTTATAAATTATATTTATGTTATGTTTATAGTATCAGTGCCAAGTATTTTTTTTTTTTCATATTTTGGATATAAATATTATAAATCTGAAGAGTTTGTTGGTTCGTTTGTTTGAACACGCTAATCTCAAGAACCACTGGTCCCATTTGAAAAAATCTTTTAGTGGTGTATAGTTTTCTATTGAGGATTTCTATAGGTTATGTAACATCACGCTGCGACTAATAAGAGCGAAGCATCAGTGAAAAATGTAGCAGAAACGGGGAAAATCTCACGGGTTCGAATTCTTGGGAAACACCTAATTTTGGATGAATTTTACACATATATTGATATATAAAATAAAACAATGTATGCATAAAACTAATGTAATGCAAATCAAATGCATTACCTATTTTCAGAAAATTAAGGATATTCATTTATTCCTTCATTCAAGGTTTCTTTTGAAATACGGAACCATGAACAGACAACAAATTCTTTTTTTTGTATGAAAATTATCTCTGTCAAACTTTCGAAGTATTTCTCACTCTGCACCTGTTGTTTGGAGTGTAAGCGAATTTAAATATCATTTCGCGTTCATTGTAAAAGAAAAGATGCAACATCTGCTCGTCGAAAATTCGAGAATATCAAAAATTTTGTATTTGTTAATAGAAATTTATTATAAAATATTTCTTTGAAATGTATGGTGTTATATTTTTATATCTTTTTAACCTATAAGAAATTTTTATTTATTTATTTATTTATTCTTTAAAAACAGCTATCTTTACAGGGTACATCCTAATACGATAGTGTCGCTACTACATAAACTTACAAACTAAATCACAACATATTTACAAACATGTATTAAAATTAAATTGGCAATTAAATTTACAATTAAAATAAACAATCAAAAATAACAATCGAAATAAAATATAATCTTGTAAAATATAAAATAACTTATTATAATAATTAAGCACTCTGGTAGCTTATTACATACAATAAAACTTTTGTGAGTTCACCCAATTTGGCCGAGAAGATGTCAATCGTGTCATGCACTTGGTTGACTACTAGAATAGCTCTCGTGAAAGGTGCATTTTGAAGCAAATTAGTCCTGGGCACAGGCACGGCCAGCAGACGCGGCGCCCGCCTGCGCGCCACGTACCGCTCCGGCACGCTCAGTTTCAAGTGACTAAGCACACCCGGGTTATGTGGGGTACCACGAAATAACTGTATTATGTACGCAGCGAGGGTGAACTCTCTGCGTACCCTAAGCTCGTTGTACCCTACCATACCCAGTACGAATAGAGTAGGATACATCAATGGGTAAAAAGGATATACCCCATACATTTTTAAGTACAAGTGTTTTGTAAATTTATTTTGGACGCGCTCCAGCATAAGTTGTATTTGGCTTCGTGAGGTGCTCTTAAGATTGCACTGTGCTCTAGGTGACTCCTCACTAATGCATCGTATAGTACTTTCACTGTCGTAATATTTGTGAATCCATTAGTCTGCCTTATTACAAAACCTAAATTTCTATACGCCTTCTTACATGCATTAACGATATGGACTCGAAATGTTAAATCTGGTTTGAATGTAACACCAAGATCACGAACCTGTGCAATTCTGTCTATGCCTACAGTTTCTATTTTGTAATCATGTCACAAGGGGTTCCGCGACCGTGTATAAGTCATCAATGAACATTTTGCTGAATTTTTTTTTTTTTTTTTTTTTTTTTTTTCTTCTTCCTTTGTACTACGATCTGTCTCGATTTAGGACATTCAGCAGTATTTTTGGTTTTGTTTAAATTGACACGCTGTGTATGTGACCTGTGTCACATCCACTTAATTAAAAAGCTGTAAGTTTACAGTGTCTGGGCCAAATCCTGTGGTATCTTGCGTATCTTTCGTTTTTGCTGAATTAAAACTTAATTTATTATCATGACTCCACTGAACCTCTGTTGATATCGTCTTGCAACAATTTACAATCAGACTGGTCCTTGATCTCTAGTAGCAACTTAAGATCGTCCGCAAACAATAAACATTTACCATGTTTAATTTGGTAAATCATTAATCATTATTAAAAATTGGAATGGCCCCAGTAATGATATTTAGGTATGACATGTGGTCCGTGTGGTGACGAATTAAGAATATTAGTGTCACCACCCCATTTCTTTCCCAGGGTGCGAAATAAGAAAAGAAAATTCCCTATTAGAGCTAGCTAGCTTCTGACTTTTTAAAGAGCTTGTTAATCTAGCCCATTTAAAATAAAAATATTTGAATTTGACTTTGAAACACTGAAAGATACACACATAGCTTAGAGCCTGAGAATGGACTTTAAATTTTAAAACGCGAATAATTGATAATATTTTCTAACAATTGCGCGACTCATTTGCATAAATAATTTAGTCTATGATAAAATTATGTATGTTTTACCTTATATAAATTAAAATTTCTTTATATTGTTAAAATTTGTTAATGTATTTTTAGAAACTAAAATAATGTTATTGATTTTATGTAGTCGGAGCACAATGTAATATGATATAGTTTATGGTAAAAGTCTATCTTTATGGTCAATGTAAAATTAAAGTCGAATGTGGGTAAACCCTGTAATAACTGATCGTAGAAGACACATTTCAGCTCAGTCTCACCCGTGACCATGCTGACTGCAAAGTCTCTGAAACGTGGGGCTAAAATTAAAACAAATATCTAAATCCGTAAAAAGTAGTTTTATTTATGCGAATAATTGATTTCAAATTTCATAAGCACAAAATCACGTGCATTTGTTAGTAGTGTGTATAAAAGACTGTTCCTTAAAGTAAACCAATTTTTACTTTTAAATAAAGTACTAACTAAAAGACAAAAGAATGCTTAGAATAAGATTTTTTCATTGGAAAGTTTTTATGAACTCTATATTTTAGGCCTTTTTCTTTATTTATCGTTGGTTTTATCTTGCAAACTAATTTAAAGACCTACTTTCTGTGCTTTCAAGTGAATTTTATTAGCGGAAATTTAACTAAACTTGTTATTCTTGGGACTACAGTTTTCTTTTATGTTTGGAATGATTAGTTGATTAAGTGTTTTTCGTTCTTCTTAGCGTATAAACGTCCGACTATTCGACTTAATCCTCCTTCTCTTGGGTAAAGTATACTACATCTCTCTAAAACTTGTGAGACTATTTAATTTAATTATTTTTAACAGATTTAGACGCATATATTTATTGTAAATATGGGCTTGAAGTGTTAAAGACTTTTCGACACCATGGTCATTGAGCCGAGCTGAGAGGTTTGACTATGCTGTAAAGTGTCTATTTTGATTAGTTTTTCAGGACATATCCACTTTTGATATTCTTCTAATTCGTGACGTGAACAGGGTTTAGATTCTTGTATAATTTCATTACATGCTGATATTTGTTATATTTGAATTAATATCCGCCATTGTTTTTCAACAACTGTACGAGAATCGAATTCGAGAATCGAGTAAAATCACTCCCCAGCCTATTAGTATCTAACCACTTAACATGGGCTTCCATTTTGGAAAGGAATTTGCTCTACTATGCCGCGCTGACAAGAAGTATTGACGTAGGTTTTAGTAACGACTTTTCCGTCTTTCAATATGTTATTTAATTATGATATCTGTTAGCTCTCTCTTACAGCACCTTGGGTAAGAAACTAAGAATTGGAGTGATGAATTTTGTATTCTTAACCCGTTACCACACGAATATTCTCTCTCTCTCTCTTTCTGCAGAATATTTACGTCTCACTCTTGGGCACGAGTCTCCTCCACTTTGGGAGCGACTATGGTCTACTGTGCCGCGGTGACCACGCGTGTTGGCACAGAGTTTATTTTCGAGATTTCCGTCTCTCACAAACTCTGCTATCTGTGTGCAACGTCCCTTAGCTGATTTTACAGCACCCTGGAACACTTGTATTCTTAATCCGTTACGACACTGAAACTATCGCTAGTTAATACTATAGTATTGTTTTATATTTACGTTATAAAAAGATCAATGCTGAGTCGAAAATCACAATCCACAAATGTAACAATTTGTCTATATACTCGTATCTCAACAGCCATTAGTGTCAAGTGTTTTTTCCAGACAAACTTGGCGTGCTGACCCTACGAATGAAATCTGCTGATTTGACTGCGTTTCTTACTATCATCAATATTACGGCCAATATACTGAGCATATACATATATATATATATATACATTGGAATAATCTACTTAGTTCAAAAAAAAAACACGCTTCAAAATCCTGAATATTTTATAAATAATTGCGGTCCATAATATGTGTGCAAAATTTCAGATCAATTCGACTACTGAAAGTGGGTGAAAATCACTTTCAAAGATTCCGTTACATAGATTAATACATTGATAGATAGATACTGAATTTATATAAGCGTCATAAGAAGTAGTTTTATTTACTATTTAGATGATAATAGCTACTTAATTCAACAATCTAAAAACTAAGCTAGTATACATAATTTAACTGATGGCTGGTGTTTACTATCTTTCTTTATATATATATAAATCTTCTGTACGTGTGTTTGTAATTGAACTTCTCCTAAACGGCTAAATCGATTTTGATGGAATTTCATGTGCGTTTTTCGCTGAACCCGAAAATGCTTCAGACTCATAATTTTGTACCCAGTACGTGACGCTATAGTGGGTATCTTAAAGTTACCCGTGCGTTCTTATAATTTTAAGATATATTAATATCACATAAATATCGATTCTATTCTCAGATATATCGATATATCGTAAATAAGATGTAACAATTACGAAAATGTTATTATCAATTTGAAAACTTCCATTGCCGAGGAGTTATGACGTCGGTGGCAATAAAACCTTTATAATTGAAAAACTTTGTGCTGTAAAGAGGCTTATATGTAACAATATACTATATGAAACGTTGTTTGTACCATTATCTATACTAATATTATAAAGCGAAAGAGTTTGTTTGTTTGTTTGTTTAAACGCGGTAATCTCAGGAACCGCTGGTCCGATTTGAAAAATTCTTTCAGTGTTGGATAGTACATTTATCGAGGAAGGCTATAGGCTATATAACATCACGCTGCAACGAATAGAAGCGAAGCATCAGTGTAAAATGTTGCAAGAAACGGGGAAAAAAGTCACGCGCGCGAGCTTTAAATGAAAACGCTGCCTTATCCATGTGAGTTACAACAAAGTAATGTATGGAGAAATTGTTTGTTACCTATAGATCTTTAAAAAAGTCCGCGAGGCCATATGTCTATCTTTTAAGGAAAACCCGCTGTAGCCATAAGAACGTCAACAAAATTATCAAATTCAATAGGATGTTTTCAAAAGCTATTTATGTGTATATAGTAACATTTTTTATCAAATTAAATACTTTGGTTAGCTTACGCATTTAATATAGATAATAACTACTTTTTACAGCATGCAATTTAAATGAATAACTTCGGAGATATGACGAAAAAAGAATTACGCGTGATAAAATAAAGTTAAACTGTTCGCTGAGCAACGAGAACGTTTCCCCGGTCATCTATCTATACTCCATTGTTTCGATGTATGGTTGAATGTATGAATGTAAGGATGTTTGTTGTTCTTTCACGTAAAGACGGATGGATTTTCGTGAAACTTTGCAATAATATAGCTTACATATCAGATTAACACATATGCAATAATTTATAAAGATACCACGTGTCACGGCGTCTTAGTGTGTGTAAAAGTCAGTATTGTACAGGTTGTTACGCTGCTCAATCCCCGACGGATCAGTGTTGAGTTGGTCTTTATAGGCGCCGGCGTCATCGTCGGCGTATGGTCGTTACGCTGCTCAAATCCCGACGTATCGGTGCTGAGTTGGTTTTTATAGGCGTCGGCGTCGGCTTCGGCGTCGTCGTCGGCGCCGGCTTCGCCGACGCCTCCGTCGTATGGTCGTTACGTTGCTCAAATCCCGACGTATCGGCGCTGAGTTAGTTTTTATAGGCGTTGGCATCTACAGTGACGCAGGCGACGACGTCGGCGTCGGCTTCGGCGTCGTCGTCGGCGCCGGCTTAGCCGACGCCTCCGTCGTATGGTCGTTAAGTTGCTCAAATCCCGACGTATTGGTGCTGAGTTGGTTTTTATAGGCGTTGGCATCTACAGCGACGCAGGCGACGACGTCGGCGTCGGCTTCGGCGTCATCGACGGCGCCGGCTTCGCCGACGCCTCCGTCGTATGGTCGTTACGCTGCTCAAATCCCGATAAAAACCAACTCAGCACTATTGGTGCTGAGTTGGTTTTTATAGGCGTTGGCATCTACAGCGACGCAGGCGACAACGTCGGCGTCGGCGTCGGCGGCGGCTTCGGCGTCGTTGTTGGCGTCGGCTTCGGCGTCGGCGTCGGCGTCGTCGTCGGCGTCGGCTTCGGCGTCGGCGTCGTCGTCGGCGTCGGCTTCGGCGTCGGCGTCGGCGTCGGCGTCGGCGTCGTCGTCGGCGTCGGCTTCGGCGTCGGCGTCGTAGTATGGACGTTACGTTGCTCAAACCCCGACGTATCGGTGCTGAGTTAGTTTTATAGGTGTTGGCATCGACAGTGGCGTCGGCGTCGGCGTCGGCGTATGGTCAGTAGGCTCAAAAACTGCTAGACCGTTTTTTAAAATTCATTCACCATTTGAAAGCTACATTATCTGCGCTTAAAATAGGCTAGATTTTATTTTGGAAAAATTAGGGTTCCGTAAAATATTTGGGTTTTTCGGAAAAAAAACAACTAAAAGAGTTAGTGTTAGTGTGAGAGTGAGTAGAGTGGGTGTTTACTATGGATTATAAGTATGTATTTACAAAAGAAAAGTAGTTTATGTATTATATCCGTATTCTGGTACCCATAACACAAGCATATAAAGCTTACCTTGGGACTATAGGACATTGTGTGGAAAATTCTTATTTATATACGCTTTAATATAATGAAGTATTTTTATTTATTCATTTTGGACCATGCCAAATTTCAAGTCTCTAGGATAGTGGGAAGTAACCTGTAAATTATGATTCCCTAGCGAAAGTGGAAAATACTCAAAAATGGCTGTAGTTCGGTTATATCTTCTGAATGCGTAGATCTAAATTATTGATTGTATCTTTTGCAGCAAGGGACCGCATAGAAACAAACATTTGGTATAAGTTTCAAATTAACAACTTCAGCCGTGGCTGAGTAAAAAAAAAGATTAACGAGTGGATAGACAGACAGACGGACACCGTATTGAGAGTATAAGGGTTTGTACAAAGACCTAAAAAGGCATGATGAAGCTCTGAGATATCATTTACTAAAATGACATTGGGCCATGTGTGTTACTTCTTTAGAACTGTGCAAGAAAAGAGAACCACACTGACGATTTACTAATTAGCTGTAAAATGGCGTTATTGTTGGTTCATTTAATTTTTCGTTTCTTAATTCCACGCGTACGAAGTCGCGGGCACTGCTAGTTTATAGTATACTTATAAAATTTCGCTTCTCTTATAATAAGTTTTTTTTTACAAAATACATATAGATGCTTGACTACATTACAACTGATGGTAAGCGGTAATGCGGCCTTGGATGGTACAGCGCAACAACTATGCTAGAAGCCTATTCACCCTTCTCTTGAATGCTTCCACATTGTAATTGTCTGGAAACACAGACACCCGGCGGATTGTTCCAGTCTTTAGCTGTCCGCCAAATAAAGAACGAATAAGTCTAATAAAAGGTAAAGCAAAGGTTTAGAAAAATATCGGTAGTATATAATTAAAACAATTAGGAGTATAGCATAAAAGTGGGAATACTGTCCAGCAGGTAATCATAAAAATAAGTCATGAAAGATTCAGAATTCAGACCTTTTTTTTCATGGACATTTCACACAAGTCCTCGCGCTAGCTGTTGCCAGTGACTTCGTAGGCGTGGAATTTAGAAAAATTTCTCCGTTTTTGCAACATTTTTTACTGATTTTGCGCTCCCATTAGTCGCAGAGTGATGTTATATAGCTTATAGCCTTCTTCAATACAGACATGTACTATCCAACACTGAAAGAATTTTTCAAGTCGGACTAGCGGTTCTTTAGATTAGCGCGTTCAAACAAACAAACAAACAAAGCTTTGGCTTTCAGCTTTATAATGGTAGTATAGATAAATTAAATACAGTATATCTACAGTTATGTATGTACATATATATAGTACAGCTTAAACTAACAACAGCTGCAGTATGACTTCTATGCTAATAGCATCAAGTTGTATCGTAAAAGCATATCAAGACATTTGCATTTTGAGTAGCTCCGTACGGCTGAAGCTAAGAATATGCAGCCAAAACACCTAAGTGTTTTAATTTAGACATTCTTTTGAAAGGATTGAAAGATGTTTTAAGGTAAATATACTTAATTTTTATAAGTAAACTAGCTGTTAAATGCGACTTGTGCTATATTATGCTTTCATCACTTTCTTTTTTTCAAAAGATAAAAAAAAACTCCGTGTGGTGACGGATTAAGAATAAATTATAAAAATATTATTAAACTCTAAAAAAACTAAAGTAATAAAATTCTCTATGCTAAATGTTACCCAAGTAGAGACCAATGTACATTTGAGTGAAGCGAGATTGGAACCAGTTCAGGCAACTAAGTATATTTTTAGGAATCACTTCAATTCATTCGAAATTACAGTGGGGCCCACAAATTGAAAAATTGTCTGGTAAACTTAGCTCTGCGGCATATGCGGTGAAAACAATTCGACGACTTACGGATGTAGATATGGCTAGAATGGTTTACTGTAGTTATTTTCGCAGTGTAATGTGCTATGGAATTCTTCTTTGAGGAAGCTTTTCTGCAGCATAAATATCCGATTAATATCCGCACATATTAATCGGATATTTGTGCTGCAGAAACGCGCTGTTAGAGCTTTAAATAACCTAGGTCCTCGGGATTCTCTAAGGGTGAAATCCAAAGACATAGATATTTTAATGGTTGCTTCGCAATATATATGAAAATTTATTGTATGTTCATAAAAATATTCATAATTTTACAAAAAAAAAGCAAACACCATATTGTTAATACAAGACATAAACACAATCCTGTAATGCATGCAACCCGTCTCCACAAAATACGTAACTCTTTCATGGGTATTACGATTTTATAAGAAACTCCCTATTGATGTAAGAGACTTAAATAATTCTAAATTTAAAAAATTCATTAAAACGTAAAAAGGCTTATTATAAAATTTCTGATTATATTAAAGATGATAAAGCTTGGGAGTAGGTTGCTCTGGAGTACTAGGTACATATTCTATGCTGTAACGTTTTATTAGCATTGTAAGTATAATTGACATTTAATTTAAAAAAATACTGATTTAATTAAAACTTCTGCTGAGTTCCTCACGCCGGTTCTTCTCAGCAGATTGCGTCCTGAACCAGTGGTAGGGAAAAAAAATTGCACATGTCATAAGCACATAATTTGTCTAAAAAATTACGTCTACTTGATTAAATGATATCCCGGCACAGTAGACCAAAATCCCTCCCAATGTGGAGGAAGCCCGTGTGGGAGGTAAATGGGCTGGAGAGAATAACTAAAAGAAATATGACCATCCAAAAATCCCTTATTTCCGGTTTTCTTTAGATGAAGTTGCAGCGACTATCTCACAAATTTGGTAAGGTTTTACTAAAAAAGAAAGTGATAGTGTGTGTTTTGCGTTTCTTTTTAATTTTCATTGCTTATCAAGTAGTTGCACTTACTATTATAGTTATCGAATAACGACGTCATTAATAACGCAAAATGGGCAGAGAAATGATGATGACAAATATTTGTTGTTTTGGCATCTGTGTAAGAAAAACTCTAATAATAATAATATTCAATATATCTATTTTAGCAATAACACTTATATATTATAATAATACACACGTTCTCTCTTGGGCATCAAAATTCTTTGATATGCAAGCTAGTAGCCTTTTCTATTTACATTTGATACGTGACTGTGGTTAGTATGAATAAAACAAAAACTTTGTACATTCAAAGACATCGATGCTTAAACATGGTAGGTGTGATTATTGCTACCAAGCTTTTGGAAGTTAATGAGGTGCACTTGCTTCTTTTATATGTGTGGTCTAGTGGTTCATATAACGGATTGCCATTCACGAAGTCTCGAGTTCGATTCCCGGTCAGAACAATGATTTGTGTGATGTTTTTAAATGTCTTACAAAATGTTTGTACTGCGTCTGGGTGTTTACTATTTATTATAAGTATGTATTTACAAAAGAAAAGTAGTATATGTATTCTATCCGTATTCTGGTACCCATAACACAAGCATAATAAGCTTAGCTTGGGACCAGAGGACGTTGTGTGAAATGTCCATGAATATTTATTTTATTTTTATTTCATTATACATATGTATGTACTTACAAAAGAAAAGTAGTTAATGTAGTATATCCGTATTCTGGTATCCATAACACAAGCGTATAAGCTTAGCTTGGGACCAGAGGACGTTGTGTGAAATGTTAGAAAAATAACTAATTAATAAATAAATATAGACCTTTGTGAGACTCTTTATTGGATTAGGCAGGGTTGTCGATTTAGGTATATATGAGTGTCATCGGTTAGAGGGTAAAATTAAATACGTCCGGACTTGACTGGCGTTTATTTGCGACTCAATGTATTTGATTATAACAATAACTTATATAGGTGGCGAGAACAATCGCCTCTATACATTCCTAAATCTGCTGACACGCATCATCTTGCATACAATGAATCCATACATAATATCTTATATATAAAATTCACGTGTCACAGTGTTAGTTACCGTACTCCTCCGAAACGGCTTGACAGATTTTTATGAAATTTTACATGCGTATTCAGTAGGTCTGAGAATCGGCCAACATCTATTTTTCAAACTTTTTTTTTTAGTATGGCAAAACAACGTTTGCCGGGTCAGCTAGTATTGGTATATAATAACTTAGGCGGCGAGAACAACAGTCTTTATACATTCGTAGATCTGCTACAATGCAACCATACATACTACATCCCTCCATCCCCATCCCTACATCGATGAAAGCCTTTCTGCCGTGTTAAAGCTCATTATTATTATCAAGCCTTTATTGCTAAAAACAAAACAAGGTAATACAATATGGTACAAATATTATTTACGAACTGAACCTCTGGTTCCTCGGTTCCGTAATTAGCGAGTCCCGTGACACATCTCCGTGTGGTGACGGATTAAGAATACAAGTGTCACCACCCCATCTCTTCCCAAGGGTGCTGTAAAAGTCAGCTAAGGGATATTGCACACAGATAACATCCGCTGTGAGAGACGGAAAACTCAAAATAAACCCTGTGCCAACAAGCCTGGTCAGCGCGGCACGGTAGACCATAATCTCTCCCAAAGTGGAGGAGGCCCGTGCCCAACAGTGGGACGTAAATGGGCTGGAGAGAGAGTGACACATAGGCCTCTTCCAGCTGCTTGCATTCGCGTCTGTCCTTAGCTTTTCTCATCTAATCAATATATCCTATTTTTTTAAATCTTCTAGTTCATTACTAAATTACAAAAAAATCTTATAAATGCTCATGAATTACTTGTATCAAATCACGTATGCAATTGGTATTTTTAGGGTTCCGTACCCAAAGGGTAAAAACGGGACCCTATTACTGAGACTTCGCTGTCCGTCCGTCCGTCCGTCCGTCTGTCACCAGGCTGTATCTCAAGAACGGTGATAGCTAGACAGTTGAAATTTTCACAGATGATGTATTTCTATTGCCGCTATAACAACAAATACTAAAAATAAAATAAAATAAATATTTAAGGGGGGCTCCCATACAACAAACATGATTTTATTACCGTTTCTTGCTCGATACTAATAACGTTGCCTTATGTTGCATAGATAATGGTACGGAACCCTTCGTGCGCGAGTCCGACTCGCACTTGACCAATTTTTTTTTGGATTATCGCGATTACAAACGTGAAAAATACGTTAATATCAAAAGTGTGATTAGATCCTATCAACTGACGCTCTATAGTCTCTACCTACTCATATGGGAAGAAAATGTAAAGGTATAATAATGATAATGATGAAGTTAACACAATGAGATGCGATGATGATTTATTTTATAATAAGCTAGGATATTTTTGTTTTTGCATTACTGTATTTTTTGCTGCTCAGTAGAATAAGTAAACCATGAAAACACAACCGAATGTTTAGTAAAAAGTTATTCAGATCTCAACAATAGGAAACTTGGTGCATAAGAACGACTTGGAAGGGATAAAAAGAATTCACTTCGTAAAACTAAAAGCGGGAATCCTTCTAAAAGTTGTGCATTATCATAATGTCGAATGAAATAACTATTAGATGTTTGGATAATATTTTACACCAGTGCGTTTGAATGTTGTATAGTTTCTTAACTTGTTATAAAACAAAGTCATCATTTTTGTAATATGTCCTTATATGAGCTTTTATCTTGACAACTCGAAAGCAGATTTTGATGCAGTTATTTTTTTTTAAATTTTTCGGTTGGTTCAAGAGTATAGCTTTTTTGTATAATTTTTTAATGTTTGGTCTGTAAATTCCATGAGTAGAAAGTTGTGGGCAACAATTAGTAATAAATAAATGATTTATCACAATGTACAAACTTAATACAGTTGAAAACACAAAGAGCAAACATAACAGTTAATTATCTATGTAATCCATATCATAAGTTCTGGTGCCTAATAAGGGTTTATTTACGTATTACAGATCACCAGTGCACATTCCTTAGTAGTTATCGGCTAAAACACAATAATAAATATTTAAATATGACGGCGCATTGGCATATTATGAGTGAGACAGCGCCTAACCAGCGCAGTGGAACATATACCGGACCAACACAAGTTTGACGCACAAGGCTAATAGATGGCGCTGTACGTTTAGAAAACAAGCTATTGAAATTATTGTGTAGTTTAATTATTAACTCGATGTAACAAAGCTTCGTCGCCTTCTCCTAGTCGTTAGGCTCGGAGACCTTCGCGAAGCCTCCCTGTCGCAAGACTTGGGGAGACCTTTGCTCGGTCTCCATGTCCGATGATGAAGAGATTAGTGGTGATCAATAATTGTAACCACGTCGTTACTCTGCCCGTTGACCCGTCGCCACGTCGCCCGTTACTTAGGGCTGTATAATTGTCGGTTCGGTCGTACTATGTAAATGTAGTCAATTACTATAGGATTATTGTAAAATCTAGTTTTGTATAACAGTTAAGCCATCATTTTGTAATAAATGTTGTAATATAAATTCCCTGTTGTTTCACTTCTGATGCCCAACCCGACAAATACATAAAATAAGGAGTGGAAATAAATAAATTGAATGTTCTCAATGGGAATATCGTAATCTTACTATTCAATCCATCACATTCTGCAGAACAAATGAAAATAACAGAGAGCTGTCACATGTATCAATTAATCTTTGTCTCAGGTTCGACGTATCTTTTGGACACCACAATTACTCTATTACTTGGCACATGTCCAATATTTTAGGCTGTCATATTTTCTTTGATTGTGTTCATCTCAATTGTTTTCGGTATCGATTTCTTGATTTCGGGTTAGAGGTGACTGGCAAAATTTGAGAATATACATTACTCACCTCACTCAACAAGATGGACTGACGTCATGAACTGTGCAGAGAGCCGCTAGATGCTGATATCGCAGGACCGCGCATTTTTGCGTTTTAATGGGAGAAGCCTTTGACCAGCAGTGTACTAGATTGGTCTGGATAGAAGGATTAATTACTCATCGTTAAAATTGTTTCTTCTTTCCAGTCCAGTAATGTCCTATAGCTGGACTCGAACTATTTCCGCTTCTACATTGGTCAACTACACAGCGCGCACTGGACATGTTTGCGCGGCGTATTAAATGTTGATTAGTTTCAAGTTTTCAGTCTCATACAGAAGTTCTTATCTGCTTATAATCTCCATTTGCTGGCTCCTACCCTGCACCTGTACCAGGGGAGAATATTTTACAAAAAAATTATTGGCATAGATTGCTGGTATGTATTAGTAAAATACTAGGACTTTTGCTCATATTTTTAGGATGTAAGCATGAAATATTGGTATATGATAAAATTTTCTGCTACTCGCAAAGTTTCTAAGCTGTAATTAATTGTCAATACAAACCATTTTTACACGATCAGAGAATCAAACCCGAGACTAGACTAGAAGCTAATGTTTTACTATTTTGTTACGAAAGCAGTCTATATAATTAGAAATTAATATTGTATTAAAATTTATGTAATGACTAATTATTTTAATTAAGCTTGTACAAGGAGCCTTGTTTAAACTTAGTTTCGGAGCTGCTTTGAATAACATGAAGTTTAATTAATTATTGCAAGTTGATACACCGAGTTTGGTAGTCTTAATCATTTCAAATTTTGTAAAGAATTTAACAATAGTATAGCGAAAGGATTTTGACTACAAAATAATAATTATCGACGGGTCTCGTGGTCTAATGGTTCGTGACCCAGACTGTCGCTTACGAGGTCTCGGGTTCAATCGCCGCACAGTACAATAATTTGTGCGATAGAAATGCTTCTACTGCATCTTGGATTTTTTTATGTATTCTAAGTACGTAATTACAAAAAAAAATAGAATATATGTAATATATCTGTATGATAAATATATTTGTATATGAATATATCCGTATCTGCTACCCATAATACAAGCATAGAAATTTAACTTACTCTGGCACCAGAAGACCTTGTATGAATTGTCTATGTCAGGCTTCTGCAAAAGTCCTTGTATATTTATGAGAATGTCCAGTTGGTGGAGTCAGTCTGATGACTGACTCCGACTCAGATTACTACGGCTGCTGATGCAGCCGTAGTAATCTGGTAGAGCTTTAGCAGACTTTCAGGAAAGCTACGTAGGTATAGGGCAACGTCTACGATACCGTAATGTGCTGCCCAGCACGTTGTTTTTGTTCCGAAATCGTACATCTTCGAACTTTTATCTCATTGTCTTAGAAAATCATGTCAAAGTTCCTCAAACTCGGTCAAAGTTTTTGATAAATTAATATGATAATCTCATTTTCAAGATTCACACAATGAAAATGATAATCACGTTTCTACTTACAAAACCTATTACTTCTTTCCATGTTGTTTGATTACTAAGTCAAATAAATACAACTTTATTACGGTGCGGTGTTGTATTGAAAATTTTGAGCATTTTGATGCGCGTCGTGGAGTCCCAATATGTAGGTGTCTGTCCTTTGTACTTTTTAATAAAACACTTAATGTTCAGGTAGATATATAATTATATAAAGTTCACAGTTAACAAGAATAGATAGTTAAGATTGATACTTAAAGTTTATAGTTCAGTAAGTATAGGAAACAGAAATAACACATATATGAAACTTTATAGTTTTATACTTTTATATATATTATACGATCTGAAGGATCACGTAAATGTTTTTAATAGGAAACACAGCGTGCGTTCTTATTGATAGCGAGCGATTCAAGAAGAAACATGAAGAGGAAACAATGAGCGGCAAGAGCGCGGCAGCAACACGCGGCGTTTGCAGGACACATTTCTGCCGCGCTGTAGTTAAGACAAAGCTAACTAAGGCTAAGCGTATGCTGAGACGCAAATTTTGTAATGCTCAAGGGCCGTGTGTAGTATTTTTTAGTTACGCAATCTTTGTTATGGAATTTAAATTTCGAATTTTGTGCATTTAGTCTCCACGCTCAAGGCCCGCGATAGAAACTATGCAATAGCTTAACACGTCCGAACTCGTACGCGTTTCGCAGTAATCTGTGCCGGCACTACAACGGGGCACGGAGCAGAGCAGACTCGTGTCTGCGTCGCATGCAACCTGCGTCGCAACGTACGTAGCATACGGTACGCTCGAGCATTACAAAATCTGCGCCACCCTGCCCTGCGTGGACCTGCGTCGCCTGTGTCTCAGCATACGCTTAGCCTTAGTCAGCTTTGTCTTAACTACAGCGCGGCAGAAATGTGTCCTGCAAACGCCGCGTGTTGCTGCCGCGCTCTTGCCGCTCAATGTTTGGACACACCTTTAAATAAATAAATATTCATGGATATTTCACACAACGTCCTTTGGTCCCAAGCTAAGCTTATATGCTTGTGTTATGGGTACCAGAATACGGATATAATACATAAACTACTTTTCTTTTGTAAATACATACTTATAATACATAGTAAACACCCAGACGCAGTACAAACATTTGTATGACATTTATGGATATCACACAAATGATTGTCCTGACCGGGAATCGAACCCGATAAGATACTGTACAATCTTAAAAGCAATTAGTTAAAATAATGAAAAATAATTATAAGTAAGGTTTGAAATGCCGGGGAATTGTTTTATTATCATCGGTCTTTGATATGTGTTAATCCGAAATACGGAAGAGGGTAAAGCTTTTGTTGAAAAATTTATCTGTTTCCAGCTCATTAACTTCCCACTGTTGGACATGGACTCCACTTTAGGAGGGATATGATCTTCTATGCCGCTAACGAGACGTGGTTTTATTTGAAGTGTACATATACAACGTGTTTCAAAAAGGTGTAATCATATTTGACCACCGCGGCACCGTTACACATGGCCGGTGACTAGGCACTAGGCATGGATGAAATTACAAATACTAGTTATATTATGACTTTTATGTGTTCATATAAGTTTAATTAATTTATTAAATTAATCGATCTTCTTTAAATACAACACTACTATGAGGTCATCTTTTATCATAAGGTTCAATCGCATTCAATAAACCGTAAACATCTCATAATTGATGCGTTTCTGGTAGTTATTTAATAGTAGGCAATAAACAAAAAAAAACTAACCAACTGTATTTTTCTATGTGTAACTGTAATATTTATAATATTTAAGGCCTATCTAATGCAACTTTAAATTATGACTACACCTTTCTGCAACACGTTGTAGATACGAAAGAAGCTAACAAAAACGTGTTAGCAATTACGTTTAAAATTCAAATTAGTAGAAGACAACAACGCCATATTTTACTTTAACACCGGCTCACTGTTTTATCATGCTTAAAATATAATTAAGTATAATCAGTTACAGAATCACCTACATCAAGGTGCGTCTCGTCTTTGTTTGTTAAACTTTGTGTTAAAACAATGAGATACCAATTAATTTTCCTCATGTGGGCGTTACAATATTGTACTAAACAATATAAATTCCATAAAACGGACATGTTCCAATTCTCTGTCATTCATTCATATCATCACTACTTTTCCCATGGGAGTAGACAGAGACTATTACGCACACTTCCTTGGCTTTGTTATATGTATATATATAATATTATATATATAATAATATAATATTATATATATATATTATATATAATATAATATAATATTATATATATAATATTATAAATGCGAAAGTAACTCTGTCTGTCTGTCTGTTACGATTTCCCGCTTAAACCTCTCAACCGATTTTGACTAAATTTGGCACAGACAATCTTTAGACCCTGAGAAAGGACATAGGCTACCTTTTCTGGCGAAAAAAAATAAATTTCCAAAATCCACGCAGACGGAGTTGCGGGCAACAGCTAGTAATACATAGAAACACCCAGATGCATTACAAATATTTGTATGACAATTATAAAGATCGCACAAATGATGGTCCCGTGCGGGAATCTAACCCAAGACTTCGTGAACTGCAGTCCGTTATATGAAACACTAGACTACGAAGCGCATCATATTGTCTCTATTATTACACAGAGAACATTGAATTCACAAATAACATCAAAATCTTTAAATTAATTTGGTCATCATTTTATTAATAACAAATAAAATGTAAGTACCTACACCCAAACAAACTGAAGCAAACAAAACCAGATTACACCAGGTGGTGTATTATGATCGCTCCAAACTAGGAAATATATTTTGATCCGTAAACTTCACCATCTGGTCACGTCGTATCCGCTTTAATTTCCTAACGATATTTACCGGATTTATGTGCTATAACGTCTAGTGAAAATTATAGGAGAATATTTTGGTAATTAGGAACTTATTGAGATATTTTAATAGCTATTTTAATAGTAGTGGGACAGTCCTACTGCTGTGCACGGGCCTCCTCCACTTTGGGAGGGATTATAGTCTACTGTGCTGCGCTGACCAGGCGTGTTGGTATAGGGGTAATTTTCGAGTTTTTCTTCTCTCACAGTAGTCGTTAACTGCTTATATTGTCACTTAGCTGACTCTTACAGCACCCTGAGAAAGAAATGGGGTGGTGACACTTGTATTCTTAATCCTTCAACACACGAACAATTTTTTTATATTACATTTTGATAGTTAAAAGTCCTATAATGTTTGAGGAAGGAGAATGTTTTTATTCTAACCTAAATTAGGAGCCTGCCGAAGACTATAACGAGGAATATTAATAGAAAAGCAGTGAATATTTCTATTACACTTTGTAATAGTAATTAATTATTATAATATATAGACATAATATTCTATCTATTATCTATTCTATAATAATATTTGAGACCACAAATTTTAAATAAGTGACATAAGCTTTCTTTTCTACGGCAACGAGACTGTTTTTACGAGAGTCGATAAAAATAATATATATAACTATCCTCTTGAACTGTTCCATCTATTAAACATCATCATCATCATCAATCCGTATCAAAATTTGTTACGTAGTTTTGAAGACATAAGCTCACATAAGGACATACATACATATACAACGACTTTGTTTTATAAAATAAGATTATAGAACACAATATTCTTTTATATAACGTTATAATAAATTCACAAAACATCGCTTAAACTTCGACACACTTGTGTCTTTCACACAATACAGATCTATCTTAATATCTCCAAACTTTTGCAGATTTTCAGATATGAAACTGACTTACATTTTAAGCTCGCTCACGTTCACAATGAAATGAATGAGTGGCCTGCGGGGCAAGTATTGAAAGAATATTTGACTATGAAATATTTTGAGGTTAACGATCACAATACATTTTTTAAACATTTACTAAGTGGAATATTTGTGTATATGACTTTTTAACCTAAAAATGGAAAAAGGAGATTTTATTTTATTATCCATTTTTTCGATAAAACCTAGTCTAACTTGGAATTATTTTTATTTTAAATATTCTTTCTAGTCAGTCCTATGATAACCAAGGTTAGATCTGATGACAGATTCCTGGAAAATTTAAAGAACTCCTCAGATTTTAAAGGCTATTAGCGATCTGGCTATATTTTTTGAAGATTGTGTTTAAAATAAATAATCTTAGACCGCGCGTTGTGGCGTTTTATGGGAGAGGCCTATGCCCAATAGTGGACGGAGAAAGGCTGATGGATGGATGGAAGGAAGTATCTTAGTTTTATTATTTAGCAAGCTGCATTAAACTAATGCCCTTATTTAGGGTTTCAAACAAATTCACATTTTCTCATAAAAAGGTATAATATTGAAACTTATACCAAATGTAAAAATATATGTAGACCCTTGTACCAAAAAAATATATAATAAACTTTAATGAATTTTATGGCTACCAATAGATTTCAATGAAAGGAATTCAGACCCTACGCTCATAAAACTAGCCGTAACTTGCGCTTTATTTCACCGACGTGGTTAAATAATGGTCGTTTACTTTGTACTAGGGTTGTCAAGAAACTATTGGTTACTTTATTATAAGTACAAAAACCAAATACATTTTTTTGTATAAATACTAAATAGTGTAATACCTAATAAATTAAATTGTAGTGGAAAAAGTTATCACCGCAAGCGGGACTTGAACCCACGACCTTGAAATACCGTTCTGTCGCTCTGCCAACTGAGCTATTGCGGCCGTGCTTAGAGTAACCAATTTCGCCACTACAATGTTACTCGATTGAGTCTACATCGTATTTTGATGTTCAACGCCATCTATCGAGAATTTCTTTTTGCTCTACAATACTTTTTACTCGCAATAGCTCAGTTGGCAAAGCGACGGCACGGTATTCCGAGGTCGTGGGTTCAAGTCCCGCTTGCGGTGATCACTTTTTCCACCACAATCTAATTTATTAAGTAAAAGCATAGCAAGTCAATAGCAAAATTAATAAATTACTTTAGTGTAATATTACTATGTAGGTTGTTTGTTCCTCTATAAAATATAAACTAAACTTTACAGCTGTATTGCCTATAGGTAGATCCTCCATAGAGATGTGAATCCATGTGGTGACGTATTAAGATTACAAGTGTCACCATTCCGTTTCATCCCCAGGGTGCTGTAAGAGACAGCTATGGGATTATTTAATCAGATAACATCTTTGTGAGAGACGGAATTCTTGAAACTAACCCTATGCCATACACCTGGTCATCGCGGCATACTACACCAAATACCCTTCCAATGTGGAGGAGAGCCGTGCACATTAATAGGCTGGAGGGAGAGAGAGACTGGGAATGAGCGACTATTTTTGAGTTAAGTCTTTTTAATTTTATAAGTACGAGATATTATACGTACGAATTATTCTTCTGATATTGGTGCCTATTACATAATATGGTCATGTTCTTGATATGTTATTTAGAGTAATATTTTTGACTAGCGACTCCGGACGCGTGAGAAATTTTTTAGGAAATTATACCCGTTTTTACAATTATTTTACTAATGCTTCGCTCCTATTGGTTGCAGCGTGATATGATATAATCTAGAGCCTATCTCGATAAATGTACTATCCAACATTGAAGGAATTTTTTAAATCGGACCAGTGATTCCTGAGCGCGTTTTTCATTAGCGTGATTCATTAGCGCGTTCAAACAAGCAAATAAACTCTTTAGCTTTATAACAGTAGTATACATAGATTGCCTCGGTTTAATTTAAGTTTTCTTAAATTTCTTTTTTATATTCCATCCTTTGCTTTAAATACAAACATATTGATGATAATAAAGTAATTTATTAATTTTGCATTTGACATGCTATGCTTTTACTTAATAAATTAAATTATGGTGGAAAAAGTGATTACCGTAAGCGGGACTCGAACCCACGACCTCGGAATACCGTTTTTTTTCACTTTCACTTTTTCCACCGTAATTCAATGTATTAAATATTATGATTATGTAGCTGTCACTTACATTTGCATGCTGTTTTGACGGCGAAACATGATATTCTGTTTTAACTAAACACCAATATATTGTAACCATGTTTCAAGTAAATAAATTGACATTGGACATTGGATTGACAGCTGGAGTGACAGCGTCAGCTGGTTTAATTTTTATTAAAATAATTAAAATTATTTTATCACTATAAATTGCGTAATTCTGCTAAAGCCAAAGGTTATTTTTTAATAATTATGTATCCGTTCAATTTATAAATCCTGAAGAAAGCACTAACCCACATTTCAGTCCGATAACTCACTGGATGTCTGCTCTGATATTTCCATAGCGCAATATTGTATTTTATATTCGGAGCAAGAGTTTGGAGCATTTTTCACAGTTTAGTAGTTTTTGCGCACAGTGTAACCACAGAATGAGACTTTATTGTGTGTTTTCTACTAAAGATGTCTTTGACATTGTGTGTCAAGGGGCAAGCGGCGCGGCGGCGCCCTATACTGAAGCTGCGCCCTGTTTTGAAGTTGAGCTGCGCGGCGCATACATCGAATTTCCTCGTTATTTTTTAGCAATGCGCATTGCAAAATGTCACTTGCGTTGTCATTATTGTTATTGTTTGTAAATATAATTTTAGGTAGTTTTTCTTTTGTATGTAAGATTTTGTATATTTTATTGTTTTAATCTTTAATTTATATGTCGAAAGCTTTTAACGGCAGTGACGATGCGGGGGGGAGCGCTAATCTACCTTCTACGTCGGAGATCTCACTGGTGCGCTGCCCTTTCTGTTCCCAGGACCGATTCTTTAGAGGTGAGCGGGGTTTGAGAATTCATTTGGGAAGAATACACAAATCCCAGAACGCCCTTTTTGACCCTGAAGTAACTTCTACACATACAAATGATATTTCGAATCAAAATCCCCTTTGGAAAACCTTAGCTAATTTAAAAAATTCCATTCCGATTCTAAAACGCATACCACGTGGTGCTAGACCAGCAGTTGCTAAATCTTTAGCTGAATGCATAGGTTCTGTAGTTATTAACAATTCAGAGTCGTCCTGGGAACTACTGTTCACCTTCCCTTACAGAATTCTTCATTTACAGAAACACAAGTCTACTCAGAAATCTTTAACCACACAGATTAAATCTAATTGTCAGTTGCCACATAATAGTCTCAATAACATTGTCTATTCATATAACACAAAGTCTAATAATTCATTATATAGTACCGTTGAATCCAAACTAAGGGATGGTGATATTTATTTATTTATTTATTTATTTATTTATTACACATAATTAATGTACAACATTACAGTTTTAAGACTAATGCGTTATACATAAAAAAAAAAGTATACAAAAAACATAATGTAAAATCTAATAAATGAACACAAAAAGAAACTAGTAAAATAGGAACAAAAAATAAAAAAAAATAAAAAACAAAATTTTGTAAAACAATGAGAAACGAAAAAAAAAAACACAAAGATCAGCAAAATACAATAATGAGGATATTATCCTATTAATGACTGTTCATTTGTTCACAATATCTAAGGCATTCACAATGCACATCCGTCCATCTCGCAGCAAACAGATCACATTCGGGTTTTGATGCTAAGAGTGAGTTTAGCATAAAACGCGCGCGGACTAGGGGTGACTTAGCATGCGAAACAGTACGTGTCTGCGGTACAGCCAATAAATTATGCTTACGCGGCCTAAGACTATATTTGGGAACATCAGGAACGAAGAGATTGACTAGTTCGGAAACTAATTCAGGACAATCAGAATTGCCTCGTAGAGCTCGGCAAACTGTTGTGAGTAAGGAGAAATTACGTCTCACTTCGAGGGAATTAAGACCAAGCATTCCAAGTAGAAATTTTGAAGGGAAGAGGAAAGGATAGAAACCGTAACTTTTTTTGTAAAGAAAGCGAAGAAAAGCTTTTTGAATTCTTTCTAAAAGTAAGATGTATGAACTTTCATAAGGATTCCAAATCACTGAGGCTGACTCTAATTTGCTTCTGACGAGAGCTAGGTATACAAGTTTTATAGCCGAAAGATTACTGAATTCTCGCATATTTCGGATAACAAAGCCCAGTCTACGGTATGATTCATTTGCTAATACTCGCATGTGCTCGTGAAACGTCAATTTAGAATCAAATAATACTCCAAGATCTTTTATAGAGCAATCCCTGGCTATAGATTCTGTACCTAAATAATATTGTATATGAAAGGGAATTTGTGCGCGGGTATATGACACGACTTTGCATTTCGATGAATTAAAATGGAGTTTGTTATCAATGCTCCAGAGTAGTACCGCGTCAATATCATGTTGCAGAGTTAATGAGTCGGTGGTCTTCTCAATTCCGTAAATTAATTTTAAATCATCAGCATATAGTAGACATCTGGATTGTTTAAGAATTGATGGTAAGTCGTTTATCATGATCCCGAAAAGCAGTGGTCCCAAAATTGAGCCCTGACTGACCCCAGATCTGGTATGATATGGCGAAGATATGTATAACCCATAGCGAACGTATTGCTGACGATCTTGTAGATAACTCGCAAAAAATTTTAATAGCTTCGGTGAAAACCCAATATTTTGAAGTTTACTAAGTAAAATATCGTTATCCACACGGTCAAAAGCCTTTTTAAAATCAAAGTAAAGAACATCAACTTGAATACCCTTGTCTAAGTGCTGTGATATAAGATCTACTGTGGTAAGAAGATTTGAATTCACTGAGCGGTTTAATCTAAATCCATGTTGCGCATCACAAAGAAATGGCTGTATTTGATAAGATAAATAAGTGTGAATTATTATTTCAAATAATTTAGGGAGTGTTGAGAGAACAGCTATTGGACGATAATTTTCTACCTGACTAGTCGAGCCCGTTTTAGGAATAGGTTGAACTCTGGTGACCTTCCATGCATTAGGGTACTGTCCGGTAGATAGAGACAAATTAAAAATGTGATGTAAAGGTGCTGTAATAAATTCTTTACACCCTTTTAGGAAGTAGGCTGGTATGTGGTCTGGACCTAAGGCAGAGCTATGTTTCAACTTGTTAATTCCAGTTTCAATATCGAGCATTTTAACTTCAGTAATATTTACTAGATTTGCAGTCTTTGCAGAGCTATTACCATTATTCAGTCCATTATGGTCTAAAACTGGAGTGTCTGGTAGGAAAACACTGGAAAAGAAATCAGAAAATGCTTTAGCAGTATCTTTTCCGGCAAATTTTTGACCATTGTAATTTAACTCTGATTCAAAACCCCCTGTGGTTCTGAGGCTATTTAAATGTTGCCAGAACGATTTAGGGTTTTTTTTCAAGTTATGTTGTATTTGCTCGATATAATTCCTACGTGCAACTACTATTCTACGTTTTAAATCTAATCTGAGGGAAGAGAACTGATTATAAACAGCTACATCACGAGTTGATTTCCAGCTACGATGCAATTCAGCTTTCAATTTAATATCTTTTATTAAATCGGAAGTAAACCACACAGGATATTTTCTGCTAGGCTTGCAAGATCTACGCTTTTTAGGTATACATTGGTCGAATATTTCATAAATGATATTGTAAAAACATTCAACAGCGGTATTAACGTCACTAGACAGGAATATATCCTGCCAAGAAACGTTAGAGATTTTTTCGTAGACTAGTTCATAGTTACCTAACGCAAAATTCCAATCTTTACGTTCTTCAAAGTTACTAGGCAGAATTTCATATTTACAGAACCTTTTTTTCACATTGTTTAGTACAAAGCAAACTTCTAAAGGTGGGTGGTAAGCGTCACGATATGGTACCAAGCCACCCCCAGCTAGCTCAGTTACTATGCCAGGGAAACACTCAGACATCAAAACAACATCCAGTTTACTTTCATAATCATTCAGAATATCATTTCTCTCAGTCACACCACAAACAGTAAGAAAATAATTAAAATAACTTAAGATATTAGTTGATGTGTACTTAGGATTTAAATTTAAGTCACCAACAATAATAACTCTGTAGTTCAAAGTGTCAATAATAGACTCCACTTTCTCAAACCATCGCAAGTAAATGTCATCACTAGCCCTAGGTTGTATATACACTACGCACAAGTAAAATGAAGCATCGTCAAATAATATGCGTGCCCATAAATCTTCACCAGTTGGGGGGAGCGTCAAGAATTTTGTTCAGTAGTGACGTTTTAGCACCTTGCTCTGCCGACACGCTTGCAGGTTTAAGAAGCAAGCATCCATCTCCGACTGATGATCTATCTTTCCCGGATGCGCCTGATGCATCGTCAGATTATCTAAGTGCATCGGGCAAAGACATAATTAAGGCGGTTGGTTCCTTCCGGAGTGGCTCCGCCGGCGGTCTAGATGGCTTATCGCCTCAACATCTAAAAGACCTCCTGTCACCTAGTGCAGGGGAAGCTGGTGAGAGGCTTTTGAGGGAGCTAACCGCTTTGATAAACCTTATGCTCTCCGGCAATGTGAACGAATGTATCACTGGTATCTTGTACGGAGCCAATTTGTGTGCTCTAAACAAGAAAGACGGTGGCATTCGTCCCATTGCCGTGGGGTGTACGTACCGGCGTTTGGCCGCCAAGATTTGCTGCGATTATTATAAAGAAGAACTTTCCGAAAAATTTCAGCCTCTGCAACTGGGCTTTGGTGCCAGCGGCGGCTGTGAAGCGGCGGTTCATGCGCTGGCAACGTACCTTGGATCTGGGATGGGTGAGGTCATCTTGAAGGTAGATCTCAAAAATGCATTTAATTCAGTGAAAAGGGACACCCTTTTGACACAGGCTAAATTGGAAACCCCAAAAATTTTTAATTACCTTTGGCAATGTTACCGTAATCCTTCCAAATTATTATATAGAGACAATCTTTTAGATTCTTCAGTTGGATGTCAACAGGGTGACCCTCTTGGACCGGTCATTTTCAGTCTGGCAATACAACCCATCATTCGGCAACTAAATTCTAAATTTAATATATGGTACTTAGATGACGGGACTCTCGGAGGCAGTGTTGATACAGTAACTCAAGATTTGGCATTTTTAAAAAACGAGATTCGATCAATTGGTTTGGAATTAAATCCTACCAAATGTGAAATTTTTTTAAATGACAATATTGACAAAGTTTCGGCCATTTCAAAATTTTCTTCTTTGGCTCCAAACATCAAAATTATTGATAAGAGTTCTCTCTGTCTCCTTGGGTCTCCAATCTTTGAAGATGCCTACTCCTCTTTTGTGGAGAAAAAAGTTCAAAATTTTTGTGAAGTTTCGGATCGTTTACTAAAAATTAACATGCATTCGGCCTTTACAATTATTCGATACTGCCTTTTTGTTCCAAAATTAACCCTTGCAATCAGATCGACTCCGTTTTGGAAACATTCAACTCTTTTGGCCAAAATTGATGATATTATTAAATTAACCTTGAGCAAAATTCTAAATCTATCAATGAACGACCGCATTTGGCGCCAAGCGTCGCTTCCTGTTCGCTTTGGTGGCCTCGGTATCCGTAAAGCTTCGGACGTTAGTTTGCCAGCGTTTTTGTCCTCGGTCCACAGCACCGAGCAATTAACCAGGAAAATTTTAGAACCCACACTGGTTGATTCCGAGGTGCTGTGCAAGTCCGAGGCCATAAACGCTTGGAAAATGGCTTGTCCAAGCACTGATTTACCAGCTAATCCACTCTCCCAAAGACATTGGGACGGTCCTCTCTGCAGTGCTGCTAGACAAAATCTCTTAAATACCGCTAGCGGTGCTGCCGAGCGGGCACGTTTGTTGTCTGTGGGAGAGTGGGAGTCTGGTGTTTGGTTACAGGCGCTCCCTTCACCTAATTTAGGAACTTTCCTGGATAACACCACATTCCGTATCGCCACTTGCCTACGCATCGGGGCTCGTTGTGTCACTCCTCATCGCTGTCAATGCGGCGAGGCTGTTGACGGTCTCGGGCACCATGGCTTGTCATGCAGCAGAAGTTCCGGACGCATATCTCGCCATGCAAGTATCAACGACATTATCCGTCGTGCTCTTGTCACCGCCGGAGTACCAGCCGTGCTAGAACCCAATGGCTTGGTACGTGACGATGGGAAGAGACCAGATGGTATGTCACTGTTGCCTTGGAAAATGGGCAGGCCTTTGGTGTGGGACGCCACTTGCGTCGACACCCTTGCGCCATCACATCTTCCAAATACCGTGTGTGCGGCCGGTGCTGCTGCTGCCTTTGCGGAGTCCATCAAGCGGCGCAAATACAATAATCTCTTAGGGGATTATATTTTTGCGCCGTTTGGGGTCGAAACGCTAGGCTCATGGGGCCCGAGTGCCCGAAATCTTTATAAAGATTTAGCGGGCCGACTGATCGACGCCTCTCGTGACCAGAAGGCGGGCCTTTATTTTGTACAGAAAATAAGCATTGCCATACAACGTGGCAATGCCGCCAGCCTTCTGGGCACACTTCCGGTCGATAGCGATGGGGAGGAATACTTTGATGCCTAGTCTATTTATACATATAATTTTAATTTATTTTATAATGTACATATTTTTTATATTTAATTGTATATAGATTTCCTTTTTGCAAATAAAGCAAAAAATTTAAAAAAAAAAAAAAAAAGAAAGGGATATGTTTTTCGTGCGTTTCTACAGTACCTGAAGACAGCGCGGTTACCGCTCAGTAAATAAATGATTTGATTTGATTAATATTTTAATTGACACCTGCCTATACCAAACATACATATCTATATCATATCATCTATATCATTGTAAACTTCATACATTATTGTCTATAACAATACTGCCTAAGGTTATTGCTAGTATCAATATTAACGTAGTGTTATTAGACGCTGAAGCCAATTAATATTATCTACTAAACAGTGTTAATTAAGTGATTGACATTTCAAGACACTTGTATATTGAGAATGCTGACATTATGCTTTTCACTGCGTAAATAATATGTCACAACTTGTAATAGGACCGCTCATTGTATCTTCTATAAGTAAATGTACTTAAAATTGTAATGTTTTTACGTTCATAAAGTGTATTCATTCATTCATTCATTCAATATGTCTTAAATCCTTGTTGTACAATTTGTTTAAAAACTATATAGGTACACTATAATGTGAGAATTATATGTTATATATATATATTGTATGTATACATATGTGATGAAGGACTTAAGAATATAAGAGCCACCACCAAATTTTTAAGCGATAAAATTTTTTGTGACAGTAAAGTACCATCATTTTACAAACTACTTATACGATTACATGTAGTATAATTTTGTACTTGTACATACAGCATTATGTATTATATATAACATTTTTATCCAAATACTGAGCGCAGTAAGAAGCTACTCATAAACCAAGCACATAAACGACTAAACGCTGAAACTTTTATTGTTATTTGTCATCCGATAACACTTACGTGTGGCCACGAAGTTTGCTGTCTTACGCACATTTTTTGTATAAGCATTTATTTGATTATTAGCATGCTATTAGACATTTTATAAGTGATACGTACCTCTCTTTCTCTCTCTCACTCACTCTCTCTCCAGCCCATTATCACCCCACCGTTGGGTAGAGGCCTTTTTCACTTTTGATGGATTTCTGGTATACAATGCCACGCTTAAAAGCGTGCTGTAAAAGTCAGCTAAGGGATATTGCACACAGATAACATCCTCTGTGAGAGACGGAAAAACCGAAAATAAACCCTGTGCCAACACGCCTGGTCAGCGCGGCACAGTAGACCATAATCTCTTCAAAGTGGAGAAGGCCTGTGCCCAACAGTGGGACGTAAATGGGCTGGAGAGGAATGCCACGCTAATCAGGTGCATTTGCTTAGGGTTTAGTGTCGAATTTATCGTCTCCAACAAAGGATGTTGTCTCCCGGAGACGTCGCTGAGAAGGCTCCAGTCAACCCGTAGTTACTATCGGTGCAACTAAGTCGAAACGTCGGGACGAAGGTAATTCCGTGGAATTTAGACAATAAATATTAACAAATTATACAAATAGGACATCCTCTTGAACCATTCTAATTGTTAAAAAATTTTCGAAATATAAGCTCGTGTAGGGACATACATACAAAAATAACGACTTTGTTTTATAATAAGTAAAAATTATTAACGCGCTTATTGACCCGGTATATTTAACAATTATGAGTTCAAGTCGCAAAAGTTTAAAATTAGAATGCTGTCTGCTTATAATATTTCTTAGCTGACTCTTACCCAGTCTCGTGGAGAAATGGGTTGCTAAAAAGTGTATTCTCAAGAGGTCACCACACAAACCGCTTTAAAATGTATTATTTGCTTATTTTTAACACGGTTTTATAAGTTCGGTATGTATCTATCAATGTATTAATCTATGTAACGGAATCTTTCAATGCGATTTTCACCCACTTGCAATAGTCGGATTGATTTGAAATTTTGCATACATATCAAGGACCGATGAGAATGCAATTATTTAAAAAGATATTCAGGATTTTCAAGCGTGTTTTTTTAGTTTTTGAACTAAGCAAATTATTTTGCAGTTAAATACATTCCAGAGTACGAAAAACTTCCATTAATCCATAATTTTTGCCACTGGCTGATAAGTTAAGACACTGTTTTCATGGCCTCATATTTGACTTGCCTCTCTTACTAAGTAACACATAAATTGTATGACATCTAAGTGCAGGCCCCATTCAACACAAATGTGTTAAGAAGTTTGGTTTTCCTGTTGCGTAATAACAGTTTTATTTTATTATTTTACTGTAATTTGTATCACACTTAAGAGGATACCAAAATTCTTCGTGCATTTTTCTACGTACGAAGTTTTCATTGTTTCTTTAGATTGAATGGCTAGAGCTCTAATTTTTAAGTATATGTTTTTTCAATATATAATCTAGGATCGCATAAACTCAGAAACGCGATTGAAAAAAGTTTACTCGATAGAAAATCTTAGCGAAACAACCTCTCTCATTTTTTATTTTTTTCATTTGTCTGTCTATTATCGCGTATTAACTAATGAAATAACTTTAAAAACATAAGTAACTATTATATATAGAAACACGTAAACCACAATTAAAATATATTTAGGAGATTTTGAGTAAACAAAAAAAATAGCCCTAATTCTTCATTTTCTATACCTACTAGCTGTGTGCACATGTCGACGATAATATTGATGTAGGCCCTTAATACTAAATGTTACTTACAACTTATGACTTTTTTCCGATAGTAAGATCGTCATCGGACGGATAAAGATTTACAAAAAAGTTCATACAAAAGTTGAGAATTTTTTATTCTACAACTTTTATGTTGGTGCAAATCGGAATGAAAAAATATTTGCGAAAACTCCTCTCTCTCTCTCTCTCTCCAGCCCATTAACGTCCCACTAATTACTTTGGGAGGGATTATGGCTGCTGTGCCACATTGACCATGCTGTGTTACATTGCGTGTTGACATAAGGTTTTATTTCGCGTTTTCGTCTTTCACAATCGATGTTAAGTACTTGTAGGGTTCCTTAACTGGCTCTTACAGCGCCTTGGAGAATAAATGGGGTGGTTACATTTATATTCCTAATCCATCACCATATATATAAAAACCCTACTATAATCAATTTATTTTCGGTTTAAACGTTAAATTTATTTCACCCGTATATACATGTTTTAAAAGTTTACTTTCTAAATTAAATTTTTTATAAGTTTTATCAGAAATCCACCTTAGGAAGCCTAAAATAATGGTAGCTTATTTAGGGCTCTGAAGTAATTTATATAAAAGCCTGTATTTAGGTACTTTATTACGTAACATAGAACTTGAAACAAAGCCACATAAAGTTGTACAACAAAAGAAACTTTTGTATTTCAATCAAATTTCTTGTTATACTTTTAGGTTCAGTAAAAATATTCAGAATTATGTAATTTTGGACAGTTTTAGGTTTGTAATAATTCAACTATTAATGTAAAATGTGTAATATTATTAACTGCTAAATTGCCGCAAAGTTGCCGCTGTAAAAAGCTAGCATAGGTATGTTACTTTTATTCAGCGGCAACTTTAACTACTGCGGCCGTAATATGAGCTCTTATTCCCAGGCCGTTTTCGCCGTGAATGGAACTGCCTGGCAAATTCGTATTATGAGTATATTATTGACAGCGAATCAGTGGTCTTCAATTCAGACTGATATCGGCCCGACTTTTGTTTCACTGGCTGGCGTAATGCGTATTACGAGCGCAAATTTGACGTGTAGTTGATCGTTTCAACTATCTAGAAGTGACAAGAAAATCCATTCAATAGAAGCTGCTACATTGTTACGTATAATAAATTGTTTTGGTTTATTTAGAATTAAAAGTAACTATTATCTACATATTAACGATGGGTGATGAATTGGAGGTGTTTGAATTTACGGAGAGCGACGATGATGAACAAAACACTAGTCGAATGCAAAATAAGTTAAATATAAAAATAATATTTATATATTATTAAAATAATTATTGATTACAATAATATCGCCATGTGTATTAAAGTTACTTTCATGCGAATCATCCAACAAAAAATATTAAAAAAAAAACTTAAATGCCCGTTCTAGGATAATGAAAAACTAAGCCTATGTTCCCGCTATATCAGCTGACAGTGATGGGTCACACATCAAGTGACGGGTGTCGTTCCAAAACTAAATCCCAAAACATAGATGAATTATATAAAATAAAAAAATCTAAATATAAAAATAGATAATAGTATTACTGTTCTTTTCTTTTATATAATATAATGGTCTAAGTAACTTGTGTTTTAGCAAATATATTATATTTTGTATTATATTGAATACAAAAAAAAAATTATATTATAGGAGTAAAGCATTGGTGAAAAATATAACAAAAAACGGGGAAAATTTTCTTAATTCAACACGTACGAAGTCGCGGGCAACAGCTAGTTTATCTTATTACAAGAAGTCTCGAATTATTCTATACAAGGTTAATCATCATCATCATCATAACATCTCGCCTTCGTCCAATGGGGTTGGGAGAGACTATAGAGCGCCATCTGCTACGATCCAAACATACTTTCTTGGTTTCATCCACACTCATCTGGTCATACATGCCCGACGGTTGTAAGTGCTACTGGACCCTTTTGAAGTATATCTGTGATAACATCAGAGTATACTTTTCTCTGATTTCATCACAGGTATATACAGTTATCCCATGTATTCAACTTACCCTATAACTACGTAGTATCTATAGATACACAAATACATTTTCATCCAAAAACCTTTACGTAGGTCCATTTAAAAATAAGTATAATTGACAAACCAAATTGTAATACATTTCATTACATTAAGTAAATATGTACGCCACTGAATTCTGTTGGACAACGGTGTAAAAGGTTTTCACACGTTGTAAAATTAACATAAAGGCTTTAAAATCATGATGTAATGTATGTACCGAATTAATTACATATTATGTATTTTGTACTTTGATTTGGTGATTTAAAATTAAATATTAAATAACTATACATATTCATTCTAACATTTCGCACCAAGTCATCCAGTCCCATGCTAAGCTTAATTGCGTATGTCAGTACCAGAATCCGGATGTACTACATATTATAATAAATTTCTGTTACAAATGCATAATGCCTAGAAAACACCCAGACGTAGTACAAATGTTTACGTGACGAATATAAGTGTCATGCAGGCTCGAACCTAAGACCCCGTGAACCCCAGTATGTTATGTTATCCATTAGACTACGAGGCTCATCTACAATTGTTTACTTGTTTTTAGTATTTATGGTTACACATATTTACACAGAGTTACACATTTAAACAATATTTATTGTTGTTGTGGTTGAAAATGCCTACTCTATATCTATCACCGTTCCTGAGAGCCCGGTGACGAACGGACGGACGTAAGGAAGGTCAGACGGACAGCTTTACACCCATCCTTAGGCTAGGCGTATGCTGGGACGCAGCGCAGCACAGCACAGATTTAGGCTAGGCGTATGCTGGGACGCAAGCGATGTAGCGCAGCACAGCACAGATTTAGCAACGCAGGGCAGGCGAGACAGACATATAGGCCTCGAGCGTATACTGAGAGCGACAGAGCGGGGCGCAGAGCAGAGCAGACACGTGTCTGCGTCACCTGCGTCTCAGCATACGCTTAGCCTTAGCAACGCAGGGCAGGCGAGACAGACATAGGCCTCGAGCGTATACTGAGAGAGACAGAGCGGGGCGCAGAGCAGAGCAGATACGTGTCTGCGTCGCCTGCGTCTCAGCATACGTTTAGCCTTACGTTCTTACAAACTGTCACATTTCTAACATTAGTAGAATTAGATTTGATTTATCGTTTTCAATTTAAAAAGTTTTGTAATTTGTGCTCGTAATTGTTACAATTAATGGAGTTTTAGCGCAATAAAATAATACAAAGGTACCTTTTTGTTCACCCGACGTTTTGATTTAATTGCACTGACCGTGGTTGCGGGTTCGTGGGATGACCGCAGTTATTGTAATTATTATAAAAACCAATTAGTTCTTGGAACATACGAGAATTAAACTGTTTTTTGTTTTACACCAGACCTGTCTCAATTTTAAGGTATTACCAAAAATGTGATAAAATATTAAATGGGTACATGAGTTACTTCAGATATTACGGAATTTTGATTTCTCTCCCTAAGATTTCATCTCTCTCTCTCTCTCTCTCTCGCTGTCTCTCTTCAGTCCACTTACGTCGCACTGTTGGGCGACTTAAGCGCTGCCCAGGCGTGTTGGCACAGAGTTTATCCGTCAGCTGGAGAAAAAGTTTTATCTACAAAGAAGATATTATCTAAAAACATTACTTAACTTATGTACTATTTACACAGCAAGTCTTTTGTACTTTTTATGTTTCACTCTTCATTTCATGATGACATCTTCCTTTTAGATTTAAACTAGAATCTTTACTGTTCTGCTTACACTTTACTACTTATTCAAGTTGCTATGTTAAGTCGTAACTCAAACACATAAAACTCTCTACAAAGTCATGTACAATATCCTGCTATTATCACAAGAAAAATAGGTACCTATAGATTCAGAATTTTCTTGAAGTCATTCACTTATAAACAGATTTTTTAATTGACATTCTTTGATTAGCTCGGAACGTATCTAATTTTTTCGTGTTGTATTATTAGTTCGCGTTCGGTACGAATCTATCAATGTATTAATCTATATAATGAAATCAATAAAAGTTTAATATTGATCTGAAATAAAGCACACATATCAAGGACTGATGAGAATGCAATATAATATAGTGTTTCTTAGTTTTGGAACTTTTTTTTTTAATTTTGTTGCAATTATTCAAAAAGCTTACGACGTATTTATAATTAAATTATTATTTGACATAGGTTTAGTATTCAATGTAATATGGGATTTGGTTGGTAAAACTCGTAGGGCAAGCGCGCTGAAGTGGCAGATTCTATCTACCGTAGAAGAGTAAGAACTGATTGCCGATAGAGAAGACGAGTTCGCGAGTGAAGACAGTGCTTCGGCAAAAGACAGTTAGGTGGATTGACGACCCTAAAAATATAGCGGGATGGAAATGGATGCGGAAGATGGAGGACCGCGTATTGTTATGCGAATTAAGAGAAGCCTACGTCTGAAAGAGGAGTGCTACAGACTGACATGTTGATACTGATTAACTCCGTGAAAGGATAACTTTTAATTAAAGGCTTCTCGAAAATATTATCACGGATTCGATTCCTGCTCGGAACAATCATTTGTATGATATTTATAATTGTCATACAATTATTTGTACTGCGTCTGAGTGTTTCTAATTATAAGTATTTATTTACAAAAGAAAAGTAGTTAATGTATTCTATTCAAATTTGGTACCCATGACACAAGCATATAAGCTTAACTTGGGTCCAGAAGAAATGTCCATGAATATATATTTATGTATTTTATATATTATTACTAGCTGACCCGGCAAACGTTGTTTTGCCATACTAAAAAAAAGTTTGAAAAATAGATGTTGGCCGATTCTCAGACCTCCTGAATATGTATGTAAAATTTGAGACGAATCGGTCAAGACGTTTCGGAGGAGTACGGTAACTAACACTGTGACACGTGAATTTTATATATTAGATTTATCTTTCACAAGATATACAAAGACAATATAGTCATAACTCCTTTATGTAAAATTGTTGCTAACAAAATTCTGCGGATTACTATGTATTTAGTATTTATAAAATGAAATTGAAATCATCTACACAGCACTTATGAAGAAAAACAAACACTTTTGTTTCAGTATTTCGCCGAGCTGTCGAAACATTTGCATAAGTAAAACTGCGAAATGGAGCGAACACTGCATTCAATTTAAGTGTTTTAGTAAATAATGAAATCAGTCAGTTCTACTATTATTTAAGTAAATAAATATTTATGAACAATTCACACAACGTCCACTGGTCTTCAAGTAGGCTTTATTTCTATGCTTGTGTTATGGTACCATAACACAAGCATAGAAATAGATAGGTTAATAGATAGTAGATACGGATATAATAAATAAATAAATTTAATATACATGAACATTTCACACAAAGTCCTCGAATCGAACCGGATATACTACATATACTTTTTTGTAAATACATAGTTATAATACAGAGAAAAGTCGAAGTCCTTTTTGATAGTTGTTAAGTGTTTCTTAATTTATTATGTACTAGTTGATGCCCGCAACTTCGCACACGTGGGATTTAAACCAAATCTTAACAAATTATACAAAAAATCTATCCTCTTGAACCACTCTATCTATTAAAAAAAACCGCATCATAATCCGTTGCGCCGTTTTAAAGATATAAGCTCAAATAGGGATATACATACAAAAATAACGACTTTTGGTCGTATTCATAATGACTTAAAGGAGGTTTAAAGGAGGATAGGTGATTTTTTCGGAGAGATAATAAACGTTTTAGCGTAAAAAGACTATTATGAATAACAAGTTTTGACAATTTTCGCGAACCTATTTTAGCGAACTTTTAAATCTCCGATAAGTCATTATGAATAAGACCGTATGTCTTTACATATTATAAAACAAAGTCGTCATTTTTGTATGTATGTCCCTATGTGAGCTTATATCTTCAAAACTACGTAATGGATTTTAATGTAATTTTTAGGGTTCCGTACCCAAAGGGTAAGAACGGGACCCTATTACTGAGACTTCGCTGTCCGTCCGTCCGTCCGTCCGTCCGTCCGTCCGTCCGTCCGTCCGTCCGTCTGTCACCAGGCTGTATCTCAAGAACGGTGATAGCTAGACAGTTGAAATTTTCACAGATGATGTATTTCTATTGCCGCTATAACAACAAATACTAAAAATAAAATAAAATAAAGATTTTTTACCGTTTCTTGCTCGATACTAATAACATTGCCGTATATTGCATAGATAATGGTACGGAACCCTACGTGCGCGAGTCCGACTCGCACTTGACCAATTTTTTTTTAATAGTTATGGCTTTTTTGTACACTTTGTTATTTGGCTAGAGATGGCGCAATAACTAAACACACGGATGAAATCGCAGGTATTAGCAAGTTTTATAATAAGTAATGACTACATAATATATTATACGTGTATATAGTACTATATTAACAAACCCAACTCTCTGTAAGCAAGCGGAGTGTTTCAGTCAGATAATTATAACTGCAATTAAATTGCACTGTGGTTATCTAATTACGTCGTGTGCTAATTACAGAGTTATATACAGCTTAGTTATCAGCACTGAGCAGGAATTTGTGTTAGCTTGTATTTAGGATGATATCTTTGTATGATATAATTAAACAAAGATAAGTAGAAATGTAGTCTATATTATTATTTATAGCGCTTTCCCGCGCGTACAGATGCGTTGAAATTAGGAATATTTTCCCGTTTTTGCAACATTTTTCAATATTGCTTCGCTCCTATTGGTCGCAGCGTGATGTTATATAACCTATAGCCTTCCTCGATAGATGTACTATCCAACACTGAAAGAATTTTTCATATCGGACCAGTGGTTCCTGAGATTAGCGCGTTTAAATAAACAAACAAACAAAGAAACAAACAAACTCTTCAGCTTTATAATATTAGTATAGATTACTTATTATAAAACTTGCTAATACCCGCGAATTCATCCGCGTGTTTAGGTTTTGCGCCATCTATATCCAAATAAACGCCACACTTTAACAAATTGTACAAAAAAGACATATATATTTTAAAAAAAAACCATCAAAATCCATTACGTAGTTTTGAAGATATAAGCTCACATAGGGACATACATACAAAAATAACGATACGTGATATTATTATAGCCTATAGCTTTCCTCGATAAATAGGCTATTTAACACAAAAAGAATTTTTCAAATAAAACTAGTAGTTAAAAACCGCAACTAACTTAATAAAGCTACAAAGAAGTATAATATAAAGCTTGCATCGTCTGACGAGAACGCCACAAAAATGTTTTGGGACCCACGTAACTAGTTTTAATCTTATTATATTTAGTACGAAAAATGTTCTTTGCTCAGGTAATGAAAATTTAATCTAGTTATGTTTATATAAAATTGGAAGTATTTTTTCGTATTATATGCAGTTTATTTTTTTAGGGTTTGTTTTTAACTTATTTGAGAAAGATTCTTCAGGTTGTTAGTTTTTCTAATAACTGAACTACTTCTGTACACCTGTAACTAGCTGATTTTTGGACATGATAGTGTTACTTGACGGGCCTCGTGGTCGAGTGGTTCATGTAACGGTCTGCCGTTCACGAGGTCGCGGGTTCGATTCAATCATTTGTTTGATCTTTACATGCAGGTGTTTGTTCTGCGTCTGGGTGTTTAATCTGTATTATAAGTATGGATTTACAAAAGAAAACTATCCGTATTCAGGTACCCATAACACAAGCAAAATTAGCTTAGCTTGGGACCAGAGGACGTTGTGTGAAATGTCCATGAATATTTATTTATTATTTATTTATTTATTTCTCAGAAGGATTGAAAAATGTATACATGGGAATCATGGTAGATGGCGTGGTGTTGGTGCATCTTGCTTTTTACTTTATTTCATGCAAATAATGTTTAATCTTAAACTTTAGACGAATTAATGACTAAGACGGATATCCGTGTGGTGACGGATTAAGAATAATATGTGTCACCGAGGGTGCTGTAAAAGCCAGCTAAGGGATAATGTACACAGATAACATCCTCTTTGTGAGACGGAAATCTCGAAAATAAACCCTGTGCCAACACGCCTGGTCAGCGCGGCACGGTAGACCATAATCCCTCCCAAAGTGAAGGAGGTTTATGCCCAACAGTGGGACACTAATGGGCTGGAGAAAGAAATGACTAAGATTCATTTGTAGCGAAATTGATTATGGATCGACCGATTACAAACTATAAACCGAATCCTTGATGTTCCAGAATTTAAGTCTGAGTAAAGACTTAGATACTGCGTACTAGTCAAAAGTCAAAGATTTTTATTTTAAGTAGGCAAGATATACATACTCTTTTAAAAAGTCAGAAGCTAGGCGTCTGCTCCAAAAGAGAATACTATGGAGAAGAACAGACAAGAAACTCCATGGATTTTTTTTTTCATTGTTTCCTTTTTTTTTCAATTAAATTCATGTTTACAACAAAAAAAGGGTGTGAGGATGATGCAAAGTAGTGCAATGCGTACCAGTGTAGTAGTGACTGTGTAGTGTAGTGAGTGTGTAGTGTAGTGAGTGTGTAAATATATATATTATGCATACATAATTGTGTGTGACGGTTACTTTGTTTTTTCAAAACGAGGACTTTATTGAAAAAAATGGTCAAGTGCGAGTCGGACTCGCGCACGAAGGGTTCCGTACCATTATCTATGCAACATAAGGCAACGTTATTAGTATCGAGCAAGAAACGGTAAAAAAATTGGTCAAGTGCGAGTCGGACTCGCGCACGAAGGGTTCCGTACCATTATCTATGCAACATAAGGCAACGTTATTAGTATCGAGCAAGAAACGGTAAAAAAATCATGTTTGTTGTATGGGAGCCCCCCTTAAATATTTATTTTATTTTATTTTTAGTATTTATTGTTATAGCGGCAATAGAAATACATCATCTGTGAAAATTTCAACTCTCTAGCTATCACCGTTCTTGAGATACAGCCTGGTGACAGACGGACGGACGGACGGACGGACGGACGGACGGACGGACGGACGGACAGCGAAGTCTCAGTAATAGGGTCCTGTTTTTACCCTTTGGGTACGGAACCATAAAAATCATGTTTGTTGTATGGGAGCCCCCCTTAAATATTTATTTTATTTTATTTTTAGTATTTGTTGTTATAGCGGCAATAGAAATACATCATCTGTGAAAATTTCAACTCTCTAGCTATCACCGTTCTTGAGATACAGCCTGGTGACAGACGGACGGACGGACGGACGGACGGACAGCGAAGTCTCAGTAATAGGGTCCCGTTTTTACCCTTTGGGTACGGAACCCTAAAAAGGAAATCAACAAACTTAGCCAGAACGTTGAAAGCCTAATCTAGAGAAAATGTCAACAACATTCTAACATGTTTTCTACATATCTGACTTGGGAAAAAGACAGACGATTAGGCTTACTAATGACTATTGTTAATTAACTTCTCCGGTTGATAAATGGCACGGAATTTTATCATCGATCAGCGATTTTATTATTACTAATTCACTTATACGGACCTATTTCTTAGACTTTTAAAGTACTCGGGCTTTTCTTACTTCAGGAGGGTGTCTGTTCTACGTAAGCCTTGCTGACCTAACAGTTTTGCTTAGGATTAAGTTTTTCTCACAGATTTTTTTACTTGCTCGTATTGTGCTTTAGCCCTCTGGGGTAAAAAAAAAACCAGCCAAGTACGAGTTGGACTCGGAGACGAGGGATTTTGTAACATTAATATCATCAACTAACGATATCGTTATCTAACAGGTACAAGAAAATTTGATTTGTACAGATAATTATGTCGGTAAGGAACTGTAAAATGGGGTCATATTAGTTACATTCTTAATCAGTCAGCACATGGACGATCTATCCGTTGAAAATAATTTAATGACGAGTATTATGTATATAAATATACTGTTGCATGTGCGATGGCCTGCAGCTCAAATACGGATCAACGGAAGACGGATCGACTTCGTCATGCTCACTGAAATGTCTCGAAGTTGGTAGCGTTGCACGTCGGGTCGCACGGTTCCCTACAAAATGGTCGAGCTGTGCGGGGCTGATGTGTGCGTTATACTCGTGAACGGGTGCCTTCTGCTGGGACTGGTCGATTTGCTCCAACAAGGCTTTTTATTTTTATTATTAAGTTAGTTTAAGTTAGTCGTGATTGTACTGATCGGCATCATTCTCACACCCCTGTTACACTATGTATAATATTATTGAAAAAAAAAATTAACTGAATAGAAAAAAAACATCCATGGAGTTTCTTGTCTGTTCTTCTCCATAGGATTCGCGTTTGCAACAGACACCTAGTTTCTGACGTTTCAAAAGAGCTTGTAAAACATGCCAATTGGAAATAAAACATTTTGAAAAAAAAAGACCAAATAAAACTTTTGCTTTCTTTCTTTCAAATAAGTCCTGAAATAATATAGCCGTGAATATATTCTCACTGTCGTAAAAAATCTTATACAAATGTTTGTTCTGGTTATCTAACTGGTCTATCTCTTCCTTTTTTGAAGTTGGTTGAAAACTAATTTAAGTGGGATGAAAGCAAGAAATTAATTTAGAAATAACTTTATTTGCTTAGAAACGAGTTTGGAAGTCAACAAAAACATCATTCACTTAACTCTTAAGCTAATTGGTTACTGTTTTGTACGCACAACAAATTAATAAATTGTCTCTCTGATACTTATTGCAAGTTTACGATGAAAAATATTTAGATACATATGAATCTTACTAAGTATTAGTATTTATGTATTTGCTATAAATATGTGTATTGTATGTGTATGTATATGTATGTATATATTTATATATGTATATAAGTAAAATTGTGTGTGTAGTGTACCTATGTATGTATATTGTATTAGCTATTTTTGGCATATATTATCATCATATTAGTACACCACAAGTTACCTATTCAGTCTCGGTCAAGTCCATTCTAAGGTTGTCTGGAAGAGATCGCAGCTCGCGATAAGACCGCCCTTTGTACCTATAATTAAGTCTAATAAGTAAGTCCAATAAGTAAGTTCTGTATATTAATATGGTGTGCAATAAAGAGTATTTTATTTTATTTATTTTATTTTAGATACAGATAACAAAGTTAAACTAATAAGCTTAGTTCAAAAACTAAAAGACATGCTTGAAAATCCTGAATATTTATTTAACTATTGCATTCTCATCGTATCAAGTCAATTGCCAAATATTTTAGCAAAATTCTCTCTCACTCTCGCCAGCCCATTTTGTCTCACTTTTGTGCACGAGCCTCCTCCACTTTGGAAGGGATTATGGTCTACTATTTCGCGCTGAACAGAGGTGTTGGCACAGGGTTTATTTTTGAGCTTTCCGTCTCTTACAAGGGTATTATCTGTGTGCAATATCCCTTAGCTGATTTTGCAGCACCCTGAGACACTAGTATTCTTAATCCGTTACGACACGAATACAGCTATCGCTAGTAAATACTATAATAATATTATGTATTGTTTTATATTTACGTTATAAAAAGATCAATGCTGAGTCAAAAATCACAATGCAATACAATTATAGTCTAAAAAAGTATTGAATGTAATCAAAACAACTAAAATGGTTAGCAAATGCTATCAACATATTTTATTCGGTCTGATTTACCCGTGCAACTAGTGGAAAATAAATAGTGCTACTTTTACCCGTTAATTGGGTTAGCCGGATAAATGACCATCCCGAGTGATACGTACCGGCTAACGAACGGACTATATATACCCGCTAGCTAATCAGTATGCCCGGGTAAAATTTACCAGGAACGCTCATGTAATTTCTTTGTTTTTGTATACGTAAAAGGTTTGTTTCATTAAAAGTAGTTTCATGAAAAAAAGGCATATTGAAGATTTGGTTGATTATTATATTTATCATAGTTACAAACTACATGATCTATTCTATATCCCTATGTGAGCGACGGATTCGATGCGCTTTTTTTAATACATAGAGCGCGAGTGGTTCAAGAAGATGGTTGTTTTATATAATTTTTTGAGGGTTTATTAATTTCAAAAAACCACGCGTATGCGGTTACAGGCTACAACTATACGTTATATCCTAGTCATCTCATATAAATTGTAGAAACATAAAAAAATAATCTTAATAATTTCTTATTGATAAAATCAACATTAAGCGCAAACCACAAAAGGGTAGAGAATATGAAATATTGGTGCCAATTTTACGTACACAACAAATCTTAACTTAAAAATGCATTTGCAAATGTTAAATGAACTTTCTAATTACAAAAACTGTGTATTGTGTGTGTTTTGTGACTAAAGATTTTAAATAATATCTGCACAACGAAATAGCCAATTAATCAAATAACACCATTGTTGTTTTCATTTTTAACACGCTTTTATAAGTTCAACAAGTAACAGAATCTTTTAACGCGATCTTCACCCACTAGCGATAGTCGGGTTGATTTGAAATTTTGCATACATATCAAGGACCAATGACAATGCAATTATTTAAGAAGATATTCAGGATAAAAAAATAATAATCCAATGTCATCGCCGGCATACTCCAAAAGGGGCAAGTGCGTAGCACTTACAACCGTCGGGCATGTATGACCAGATGTATGAGTGTGGATGAAGCCAAGAAAGTATATTTGGATCGTAACATATGGCGCTCTATAGTCTCTGCCTACCCCCATGGGAAAAAGGCGTGATGTTATGATGATGATGATGATTTTCAGGGTTATCAAGCGTGTGTTTTAGTTTTTATACTAAGCAAATTTTTAGTTAACTTAAGGTTAGTTGTGCACATAGAATCGAAACCTTTACCATACTCTACATTTTAATGACCTGACCTAATTTCAATCATTGAAAATATAAATAGAAACTAATTGAAATGAAAGCTGTAGTGACCGGTGCCTCAGTAATCCAATATCTAGTCTTGGAAATTAATATAGATGTAATCTGGGCGGATAATTCTCGTATCAGATTCGCGGTGATATTTATTTTAGATGGAAAATGTGAGGGAAAATGTTGCAATTTATCATGTGATAGATTAATATTGTATTTGTAAATAGTATATATAAATAGTATATGTAAATATATAACTAAAACATTTTTTTTTGTATTTTAAGTAACGAAGATATACAATGCTCTTTTAGTCAGAATTCGTATTTAAACTCCAGGTGTACATAGTTGCCGGTATCAGCTAGTATAATATATTTTCTTAAATATTAACGTATAACGTATTCATATTAACGAAATCAATATAAAATAAATGAAATGAAAAATCTATTTGAAAGAACAGAAACATTTTATGCGCTCCAAAGTTAACAGGAACAAATAAGCAAATAAGAGATAAGTACTAAAGAAAATCCCTTTGATAGTGCTCGATCTTTGCTCTACGATTTCAAAGTTGACAGGAGATTATTTGAATTCAGAACGCTATTGGTTTTATAATCAAATTGGTTATAACTTTATTGGAAACGATGGATACCTTTCCTTTGAGTAAGATTAGTTTTGAGACTAATTTGTTTGCTTGCAGAGCTCATTTAGTAGATTCTTTGTGAGTTAATGGAGCGGCATTTTGCAATATTTTTATACCTATATCTTGACTAAGATACTTTATTTATTTTAACATTACAATGACATAATTTACATTGTAATCTAAAATCAAATTTATTTATTAAAATATTTACAATAACATACTCAAAACAAGAAAAAGGGGAAAAAAAAAAGAATTAAAAATAATAAAAACATACAACATGTTTCGCATCAAAAAATTGCTCCGCGTCTATGTCAATGGGCAACGTGCCCAGAAGGCTGAGATCAATGACTTCTGCTTAGCTCATACTTAATTATTACGTAGGTGAAGTTAATAAAACAATTCTAAAACTCGCAAATTTATTTTCACCACACTGAGTGGAAACTGTACAATTTAAATGCTGTCCCAACGAAGCAAACACAACTTGCATTTTTTAATCAACGTGCATTTTAAATGTCTACATGTGACATACCTATTTTATTCCGCTATTGTTCCAAACTTTTCTTAGATATTAAGTACTTGCACACGATTTCGTACGCGTGGAAAATAAAAAAAAATATAAATGGACTATCCAACAAAAAAAGAGTTCTTCTAATCCGACCCGTAGTTCCTGAGATTACCGCGTTTAAACAAACAAACAAACTCTTCCGCTTTTTATTAATAGTATAGATATACAGATATAAATATCAAAAGGATTATTTACATGAGAATTATGTTTTTAAATGAAATTCATATTCCGTAAAAGAAAATGTTAACCTTTCACTTATTCGTCAAATATTCCGGTAGGTTTCACTTCAATTCGTCGCATAATTTATTTTTGAGTTTGATTAAAATTATTTCAGGCCAATACTCTTTGAAACTTTGAAACTTTATGACTTTTGTGATTGAGTTTTGATTCTTGTTTTTCCGTTGAAAATTGATGTAAATTGTTTGGCTTTAGAATATTAAAAAGATGATAATTGTACTGTGTTAATTTAAGAAATGTCTAGTTAATTAAGTTTTATGGAGTACAATAAAGTGTAAAATAAATAAATAACCTATTTGTTTTTCTGTACTCGTTTGTACTGATTTTTCGTTATGTATCTTCTTGTGTCCCCCTGGGGGAGGAATAAGAACTTTCTTTCTTTTCTTTCTATACAAGAAAATGATAGAAGTTGCGTTCTGCCAATGAAAATGAAGGAATAAAAGGTAAGTCAGTTAAAAGAATATATAATAAAAAAATAATTGGTCAAGTGCGAGTCGGACTCGCGCACGAAGGGTTCCGTACCATTATCTATGCAACATAAGGCAACGTTATTAGTATCGAGCAAGAAACGGTAAAAAAATCATGTTTGTTGTATGTAACCTAAGGGGGGCCCCTTAAATATTTATTTTATTTTATTTTTAGTATTTGTTGTTATAGCGGCAATAGAAATACATCATCTGTGAAAATTTCAACTGTCTAGCTATCACCGTTCTTGAGATACTGGGTACGGAACCCTAAAAATCATGTTTGTTGTATGGGAGCCCCCCTTAAATATTTATTTTATTTTATTTTTAGTATTTGTTGTTATAGCGGCAATAGAAATACATCATCTGTGAAAATTTCAACTCTCTAGCTATCACCGTTCTTGAGATACAGCCTGGTGACAGACGGACGGACGGACGGACGGACGGACGGACGGACGGACGGACGGACAGCGATGTCTCAGTAATAGGGTCCCGTTTTTACCCTTTGGGTACGGAACCCTAAAAATAATAAAAAATATAATAAAATGTCCGTGTGGTGACGGATTAAGAATACAAATGTCACCACCCCATCTCCTCCTAAGGGTGCTGTAAAAGTCAGCTAAGGGATATTGCACACAGCTAACGTAACCTCTGTGACAGACGGAAAACTCGAAAATAAACCCTGTGCCAACACGCCTGGTCAGCGCGGCACAGTAGACCATAATCCCTCCAAAGTGGAGGAGGCCCGTGCCCAACAGTGGGACGTAAATGGGCTGGAGAAAGAAAAAAAAAGGTAAATTTAAGATAACTAAACTGAACTGAACTTATGGCCGGCTGCCTGCGCGACGTCAACATATATTTGGTTCCCTTGGTCGGTTTTTACGAGCCCGTCAGGTAGAACATGGGGAGGTGATACTAGTATTATTATCGTCCATCAACCCCTGCACATACCGTCATATATTTTCTGTTTTATAAATAAATATAAATATCACCAACAAGGAAGAAAATTAAACTTTAATTTTGTGAAGTGATTTAAGAAAAAAATCCTTTAATTTATGTTAAGCATTTAAAATGTCGTTTTTTTTTCATTATGTTGAAAGTGTCACGTCATTGTAATCTTATAAGCTTAATAGCTTAGTGGAGTAAATTTAATAAAAATTCAGTTAGCGCTGGCCAAACAAATAACTAGTAATGTTGTTGGTTTAAATTAAGAATACAAGTGTCGCCAACCCATTTCCTTTCTGTAAAAGCCAGCTAAGAGATATTATACACAAACTAGCTGTTGCCTAAGACATCGTACGCGTGAAATTTAGATTTTTTCCTGTTGTCGCAATATTTTTCACTACTGCTTCGCTCCTAATGGTCGCAGCGTGATATCGTCGTTATATAGCCTGTAGCCTTCCTCAATAAATGAACTATTCAACACAAAAAAAAAATTCACTACGCAACAGTAGTTCCTGAGATCAGCTCGTTCAACCAAAAAAAACAAACTCTTCAGCTTTATAATATTTGTTATAAATATTAAATTAATAGTTTTGTATGGATAAACTTTCTCCGTGACAGATGGAAAGCTCTAAAATAAATCCTAACGCATCTGGGCTAGCGAGGGCTTTCTTTCTCCATCTATCGTTATCTCGTCACAAGTTACAGTTTTGTTACCAACAATTTAGACACAAAGTACCACCTAATTTACGCTCAAATTATAATACAAAATTTTCATTCCTATAAACAGAGACCATAAAACTTCATACTACATTAAACCTTTCCTAATTATACAAATAATGTCAACTGTATTTTTAAACTGTCCTCTGTGTCCAATGTATTAGAATGTGTATTGCAATAGTAACATGAATATTTCATAAAGGTTATTTTGCACCGAGATACAAGCCTCATTATGTAGGTGATGTACTCGTTGCAATGAGCAGTGAGTTGTAGATTCCGTTTTGCCGTGACAGTCTCTATGTTGTAGCAGTCAGTACGTGCTATCGTACTTCTCTATTTGTCGTATGGTCTAAGTTTATCTTAAATCCTAATAATATCATAAATGTTAAAGTTTGTATGGATGTTTGAAAGAAAGAAAGATTATTTGTAACTTGTCTCAAAGGTTACAATTTACAATCAAGAGCAAACGAAAAAAGAAAGTAAAAGTAGATTTGATGCATTTCAATTTAAGTTACAAATACGACTTGATAACTGATTGATACTGTTTGATAACTCTTTCACGCAAAAACTAGCGAATGTATTTTAATAAAATTTTACAATAATGTAGCTTATACATCAGAATAACACATCTATAGGCTACAATTTATAAAGATACTAGCTGACCCGGCAAACGTTGTTTTGCCATGCTAAAAAAAAGGTTTGAAAAATAGATGTTGGCCGATTCTCAGACCTACTGAATATGTATGTAAAATTTGAGAAGAATCGGTCAAGCCGTTTCGGAGGAGTACGGTAACTAACACTGTGACACGTGAATTTTATATATTAGATTGTGTAAATTGTCCAAAATGTGACGATAAGTGTCAAGTACCAAAGCACACTTTACTGCCTGATTTTTTACCCTTTTTTCCATGGGTAAATCTGCATGGCGCAATTTACAATTATTTAATAATAATAATTTGACGGGCTTCGTGGTGGAGTGGTTCATGTAACGGACTGCCGATCACGAGGTCGCGGGTTCGATTCCCGGTTTGGACAATCATTTGTGTGATATTTATAAATGTCATACAAATGTTTGTACTACGTCTGGGTGTTTACTATGTATTATAAGTATGTATTTACAAAAGAAAAGTAGTATATGTAGTATATATCCGTATTCTGGTACCCATAATACAAGCATATAAGCTTAGCTTGGGACCAGAGGACATTGTGTGAAAATGTCCATGAATATTTATTTATTTATTTATTTGTTAAGAAATAAAAAATAATTCAGAGAAAACGCTAATAAATTTTCTCATACATGTATGTTTTTAGATAAATGTATAACCATACAATAGAAAGCCGGCTACCATACCACTTATTGTCAGATCAACGTGTTTCAATTCAATCTTGTTGGAAGAGAATAGTTCATTAACGTGTGTATCGCTAATTGCTTATAACTTCTACGGTATAACGTAGTATTTAGGTAATATAGTAATATGGCACTGCCACGACAGTTTAAAGTCCTACTCGTTTGTTGCAATTTCATGAAATTTCGTCATATGAATATTTGATAGTCGTCAACTTAACAACATGCATATTATGTAACAAAACAGAGTACACAAAATCAAATAATATATCTGTAAAGTACAAAAAATTGCTATGACTTGTGTGCCATACAAATTTGTACACTACTCAGTACTACTCAGCTGAAACAGTTGTTGTAAGATGGACATAATGACCATCACACAACGCTCATTTTTAGGGTTCCGTACCCAAAGGGTGAAAACGGGACCCTATTACTGAGACTTCGCTGTCCGTCCGTCCGTCCGTCCGTCCGTCCGTCTGTCACCAGGCTGTATCTCAAGAACGGTGATAGCTAGACAGTTGAAATTTTCACAGATGATGTATTTCTATTGCCGCTATAACAAGAAATACTAAAAATAAAATAAAATAAAGATTTAAGGGGGGCTCCCATACAACAAACATGATTTTTTTACCGTTTCTTGCTCGATACTAATAACGTTGCCTTATGTTGCATAGATAATGGTACGGAACCCTTCGTGCGCGAGTCCGACTCGTACTTGACCAATTTTTTTTTACATAATTGGTACGCTTTACCATCAGAGATTCCATTGTCGCTTACCATCAGGTGGCATGGGATCAAGTGCCAACTACATGTTGGCACTTGATCCCATTTTAATTTTTCCCAATTATGTAAGAAGCCCATTTACCCTTTTTTGCACTGGTGCCAATGGGACCACCTATTGTCACCAGTTCAGGATCTGATGGTTATCTCCTGAGAAATCGAGGAAAATCATCAAATTTCAAAGGCACATAAAGGCGGTTGAACTATTTTTTTAAAATACTCATCATGTTAACCCATGCTCTGTAAATAAATCATTCATTTGACGAGCCTCGTGGTTGAGTGGTTTATGTAACGGACTGCCGATAAAGATTTCGCGGGTTCGATTCCCGCTCGGGACAATCATTTGAGTTATTTTTCTAATTGTCATACATATTATGTTTGTACTGCGTCTGGGTGTTTCTATGTATTATAAGAATGTATTTACAAAAGAAATGTAGTATATGTATTCTATCCGTATTCTGGTACCCATAACACAAGCATAATAAGCTTAGCTTGGGACCAGAGGACGTTGTGTGAAATGTCCATGAATATTTATTTATTTTATTATTTATTTATTCATTCAAGATAGTCCAAATAGATATAGTATTCTCTCTCTCCAGCCCATATACGTCCCGATGTTGGGCACGGGCCTCCTCTACTTTGGGTGGGATTATGGTCTACTGTGCCACGCTGACCAGGCGTATTGGTACAGGGTTTATTTTCGAGTTTTCCGTCTCTAGATATAGTATTACTAAATGTTAATCTCATTAATGTTGTACATAATTACTACCCAAAACACAAGAAGCCATTTACCACAGAATAACAGATTTATTCGAGTTTCAACAGAAAATTTCCACTTAGAGGCAAAGAAAGTAAGTCTCTGAAATAATTTGGCAGATAAAAGCTGGCGATTAATAATGGAAAACGCCTGAATTATAGATTTCTTAAAAACTTACCATTGAAGCAGTGTTCATTAAAAAATTCGTTTGTTTTTTTTTTAATAGTCTGTTTGTTTTTATCCTGAACAAAAATATATTATTTTGCTATTTTAATAGTCATTTTTTATTTTGGTGGCTAAAAAGTTTCCGAAACGTCAGGCTAGGTATAAACTAACATAATTGGGTGAGAATCCGCATTCGGAGAAATAACTTTATTTAATTAAACGTGTCGCGTATGTGTGAATTAATATTTTCTACTTTCTATTATTTTATTAAAGAAAAATAGATTTTGCGCTGACCCCAAATAATTTGGGACGAGGGCAGGATGAAGAAAAAGTAGACTATTGTTAACCGACTAGGAGGTGGTTCTTATTTCGTGTTTATGTTTTATATCTTTATTTTTATATGTTTGTTACCTTATTATCTTTTCACTGGGTAAAGCGATCTTAATGACTTTTTTTTCTGTGAAAACTGGTGGTTTCTGCGTGGTCCCATTGACACCAGGTTAGGACCTGATAGTAATCTCCTGAGAACCCTCAAATTTTAAAGGTACATAAAGTCGGTGAAGTGATTTTTTTAAATACTCAGTTATTTATTCGCGGTTTGTTTTTATCTGTTGTTTTGCTAGTCTCAATTTGAGCATAAATTTTTCTTTACAGGAAAACCTCAAATTAAAGCCGCCGAGTCGGGCCCCAGTTAGCGGGGCCACTCCTCGCCGGGTCATGGTAAAGCTCAAGGCACCATCATGGCCCGGCAGGGTAAAGACGAGAGGAAAAAAAAATTAAAGAAAACTAAAGATCTTCGTATTTCTAATCTTTACTCATTTTGAGCAAATTACAAATTCAATCGCATGAGCTTAAAAGCTTTCAACAAAGCATTTTGAGAGGACTTCAAGTGATATAGTAAAACAATCTCATACAGCATTGTGCGGACCCAACGTAGACGTCTATACACAGAACACTTACACATAAGCATACACTTGTGCACGTAAAAGGAATACACACACATCTGTCTAAAGAACACACATATAAAGACTTCATAAGAGGTACATACGCGCATGCACGACAATAGTAGAAGACACATGGATTTTTATTCAATTTCGATTCAATTTAGACTTAGTATGAAAAGAAATACAGGGTGTTTGGTTATTTTACAACATTTTTGTATTTTTTTGATTTCATTTATTTATTTCAAAACTTTTTGAATTGATTGTCTTTTTCTGTAAGCGCCTAGATAGTCTTAATCGTGTTTTATTCTAACCACATTATATTTAGTTAATGACAAAAAAATACTAGAGGTAAAAATACATGGGTTATTTATTATACAAAAAAATTAATAACGAACAGTTTTGCGAAACCAGGCCATTGTTAAAAAAATGGCTACCTAAATTTATTTAATATTGAACATAGTCGATGTATATAGCCTTTAAGTGCTTTAATAAATTTAATTGATGGGGTAGCCACTAACAAGGAATATTCTATTTGAATATAGTCTGAATAGCAAGTAGCTACTCTACTCTACTTATTTTTTTGGACTTATTTTCACTTTTATTTTCATTATTTTTCACTTTCTCGCCTCAAAAAGAGATAAGACGCACTGCAACTATATTTGCAACGGTCATCTGGAGCAGTGAAGCCTATGGAATGAGAGCCTATGGTAAAGAAATCGGCCACTTATACGGCCATTGTCTACCAAGACCTCTTTCTACATCTGAGCCATCACCGATTTATTTAAATCCCATTTATTAATTACTTTTAACAGATTATTTGAATTAATGTGCTACACCTGATGATTGTATTTTCTGCTTAACTAAATGGAGAGGAAACCAAGAAAAATGGATAGACAGAGTGAGAGACGTTATGAAAGAAAGAGGAGTTGATGAAAACATGACGGCTGATAGAAAAGGTATTAGTAAAATTATTAGTAAAAAAAAAAATTAGTAAAAAAGGTATTAGTAAAATATTTTTTCAAACAACCTGTACATAACCTGTCCTCAAAGATAAGTCGAGTGTTTTCAAACATCGAAGTTGCCGGATGCTCGAAAGGATAAAATGATCTAAAGAAGGTATTCATTAACTTCCGAGATGCTTTTCACAAGATTTAAGCCTCCACTGTAAACAGAAGACTTAAGCTTTTAAGTGATTTCTAGAAATTTTTTCAAAGCGCATTCTATGTCTACAACTTAAAAGTTCTCTTTTAAATCAATTGCAACAAAAAGTATTTGTTTTTAATATAATAATAAAGCCCAGTTTTAGATAAATAAAATAAAAAACCAGTATCTACATTTTAGATGCAATGCCATTTTTAGGTTACTTAAACTCGAAAATAAACGTCTGATCAGCGCGAAACACAGAAAACCAACATTAACATTCCAAAGTGTAGAAAGTCCAGGCCCAATAGTTGGACTTTAATGGGCTGGAGAGAGAGAGAGAGAAAAGCAAGTTAAACTGCAGGGCATAGCCAGTATGGAAATAATTCTTAAAACATAGATGTATAACTTAATAACATGTAAAACATTGCATATGTTGAATTTAATAAATATTTCACAATACCATAGTTACACACATAGGTAGGATCCGATACCTTTCGTTTTACCCTTATCAGTAGAAATTGAAGCGTAATAAAACTACTTTTTACGGATTTAGACGCGTATATTTGTTTTAAATTTTGGCCCGACGTTTCGGAGACTTTGCAGTCACCATGGTCACGGGTGAGACACGCGTCTAAATCCGTAAAAAGTAGTTTTATTTAAACAGATGAGTCGCGCAAGTGTTAGAAAATATTATGAAGCGTAATATTTTGCCTTTTCATGTAAATAAATATTACTAGAATCAGACGTAACTACTGTCTTGTATAATCTACCAGATACACCTATATCTTCTAACATATAAAATTCACGTGTCACAGTGTTAGTTACCGTACTCCTCCGAAACGGCTTGACCGATTCTTCTCAAATTTTACATACATATTCAGTAGGTCTGAGAATCGGCCAACATCTATTTTTCAAACCTTTTTTTTTAGAATGGCAAAACAACGTTTGCCGGGTCAGCTAGTATATATATATATGCTGATCTAGATTTTTCTACATTTGTTTTGCGTTCTTTTGTTGAACGATTAAATAAATGGAAAGCTAAAAAGAAAATGAAAAGAATATCCTTTACAACAAATCTGTAATTGAAAACCCAACTCAAACCGTCTGATATTACAACTTTACTAACCTAAAACTGTAGCAGGATTGAAGGGTCGTATACCACTGACAAAGATAAGGGCGTATTTTTAAAGTGAGGTGTACTTAAATTGAACCCACATACTTATATCAAAAAAATAAGTTTATTTTGTTATAAACTATTATTTGAATATTAACATTCTGATTACTAGTTCTTGATTCTACTAATTATAATTTTATTGAAGCGAAAGTTTAAAAACCTCGAAAGTAAATCCTATCTCAGCACGCCTGGCCAATGCAGCGTAGTAGACCAATATCCCTCCCAAAGAAGAGAGAGGAGAAGGGAAGACCAAAAAAAAGATAGATGGACAGTGTGAGAGATGATATGAAAGAAGAAGGAGTTGATGAGAGTATGACGGTTGAGAGAAGAGGCTGGAATGAAAAAAATGTGCTGCGTTGACCCCAAGTAGCTTGGGATGTGGGCAGGATCAAGATTTCCTTAACTTTGTGAGTATACTCAGTCTCCTTATGTTACGCTGACCATGGGGCTGGCTTAGGGTGTGTTTTCGAGATTTTTTTCTCTCACAAAGGATGTTCTGTGGTAGAATTACCTATTTGGCTAGATACCACTGCACCCTGGAAAGAAAATGGGGTGGTGCTACATGTCTTAGTTTACTTAAGTTTAGTTGTGCAAGTAAAATTAGTAGCATAAGCTTAAAATATCTACAAAATATCATTTTTTCTAGTATCACTCAGCCGCCTAACAGCGAGCGGTGCATGATGACACATAGTAATTTAGAAACAACGAGGCGTAATCCAAAAAAACAATCAAAATCTTTTACATGTTCTAAATACTAAAAGATGTGTATACGGGAACTGAATTGAGTAATATTATTTTATTTTTATTTTATTTATGGAACAATAAACAGCAGTAATCATGGTTTGGTTTGGCAGTTTTTTAAATATTCATGGACATATCACACAACGTCCTCTGGTCCCAAGCTAAGCTTTATATGCTTGTATTATGGGTACCAGAATACTGATAGAATACATAAACTACTTTTCTTTTGTAAATACATACTTATAATACATAGAAAACACCCAGACGCAGTACAAATATTTGTATCACATTTATGGATATCACACAAATGATTGTCCCAAGCGGGAATCGAACCCGCGACTGTGTGATCGGCAGTCCATTACATAAACCACTCCACCACGAAGCCCGTCGTTTATTCTATAGCTGGGCTAATGATTTTAAAGTTACAAAATAGCCATCCGTGTGATGACGGATTAAGAAAACAAGTGTCCCAGCCACCCCATTTTTCTTTCCCGGGGTGCTGCAAGAGCGAGCTAAATAACCCTCTACATACGTACCTACATATTATAAACATATTATAAACAAACAAAATAGTTTACATAAGATTTTTACATTTTTTTGAAGATCATCACTGCTCCTCTGTTTTTTAACAGCACAGCTTACTTACTTTGAACCAATATACTTGTAAATAAGTACGTTAAAATGCCACCACGTTACGTTAAACAAGTAATGCATAAAGTTACAAAGTGTTTCAAGTTTTATAAGTTATCAAGACCACTACATCCATCAAACATAGCTTGGCATCAAGTTTACAAGACATTTTCTAACGCGCTCAAACTTGCAAACAAGATTATTTTAGTTGGTAGTAAATTTTAAAATATTTTGAAACATTTTGATCTGCTATCCTTTATGACAAATAAGAATATTATTATTATTTATTTATTATTAAATTCAGAAATATTACAATGTTTGCTATTATACATGTAATAATGAAAAAAAATCTGGAATTTTTATATTATGCTTTTTATTAGCTAAGTTCGTATCCATCTATGTATATAATTGTGTAAATATTAATGTATATGACAGAATCGTTGAAAAAAGTGATTTTCTCTCCCTTGTAATTTTTGTATTGATCTGAAATCTTTCATACTTAATATGGGCCGATAACAACGCAATGACTGTCTGTGTTGTGATGGATTGAGAATACAAGATTCACCACCCCATTTCCTTCCCAGGGTGCTGTAAAAGCCAGCTAAGTGATACTACACATACAACATTCCCTGTGATAGACGGAACTCAAAAATAAACCCTATGTAAACACACCTCGTCTGCGCAGCAGTTCGACGTAAATGGGCTGGAGAGAGAAAGGAAAAGTGATGGTGACGATTTAATTCTTACTACGTTACTACACGGGAATTAACTTAACATTGGTTTTTGATTAATATATAAATGATTATAAATAAATTTTGACGGGCTTCGTGGTCTAGTAGTTCATGTAACGGACTGCCATTACCGAGGTCGCGGGTTCGATTACCGCTCGAGACAATCATTTGTGTGATTTTTCTAATTGTCATACAAATGTTTGTACTGCGTCTGGGTGTTCCTATGTATTATAAGTATGTATTTACAAAAAAAAATGTATATGTATTCTATCCGTAATCTGGTACCCATAACACAAGCATAAGAGCTTAGCTTGGGACCAGAGGACGTTGTGTGAAATGTCCATGAATATTTATTTCTCTCTCCAGCCCACTTACGTCCCACTGTTGGGCACGGGCCTCCTCCACTTTGGGAGGGATTATGGTCTACTGCGCCGCGCTGACCAGGCGTATTGGCACAGGGTTTATTTTCGAGTTTTCCGTCTCTCACAGAGGGTTTCATCTGTGTGCAATGTCCCTTAAGTGACTTTTACAGCACCCTTGGGAGGAAATGGGGTGGTGAATCTTGTATTCTCAATCCATCACAACACAGACAGTCATTGCGTTGTTATCGGCCCATATTAAGTATGAAAGATTTCAGATCAATACAAAAATTACAAGGGAGAGAAAATCACTTTTTTCAACGATTCTGTGTATACAAGCTGTGCCCCGCGGTGTTGCCCGCGGTAAAAAGGATAAAAAATCTGTTAATTTTTTCCTATCTAACGGGAAAATTGCATTTTTTCGGGATATAAAGTAGCTTATAACTTATTCTGATGTGCTACACTATTCTAAATATCATTAAAATCCATTCAGTAGTTTTTGTGTGAAAGAGTAACAAACATCCAAACATCCACACAAACATTCACATTTATAATAAATTATATTAGGATTTTATTTATTTTCGTACATATTCTGTGACGTCCATTACATATAAATAATAAGTAATGTAATACATTTTATATGATAGTATATTTATTTTATTGATTCTCTAGCTCGTACAATTACGCTGGTAATTATAAGCCGCCGACATGTCTGGAAGTCATCATGTTACTATCCTCCGTTTTATATCTTCTTAATGTGGATAAATAGTTGTTCAGAAATAATATATTTTTATGTGGAAATATCTTCATAGGAGCTTTTATCTATAATATTAAGAGGGTACTGTACTCCTCATTTAGGTATTTGCCTTAGGTATTGCTATCCCTATTTCCGAGCGCCGCGCTGAAAGGGACAAATATAGATGAAGCGGATTTTACCTACAAATTCTTTGAAAAAAGACGTTTCGTACTTCCGTTTTTTTTCGCGAAAGTTAAACCGATTTTAATGGTTTTTGCGTTATATTATAGATAAAGAGTATATCTATGCTTCTATCACTTTCTTTTGTGGTAAAACTTTACCAAATTTGTGTGATAGACGCTGCAACTTTATCTAAAGAAAACCGAAAGAAGTGGGTTTTTTGGATCGTCATATTTCTTTTAGTTATTAAGTTTATGAAGCATAAATATACTCTTTATCTATAATATAACGCAAAAACTATTAAAATCGGTTAAACTTTCGCGAAGAAAAAACGGAAGTACGATACCCATACTTTTGTATGGAGCATGATTTGGTATCGTGCCCTCTTAGGAGCGGATACTAGATTTAGGTACATATATTAGGTATTGCTATCCCTATTTTCTAGCGCCGCGTCGAAAGGGACAACAGTTCAGCCATAAAATGTTCAGCCTTTAAAATCTTTAAAAATAATACGATTCTTACTCCAATATTTTTTCATGAAAAATAAAAGAATATTAATAAATTTTACGCCATATTATACATGAAGAGTATATTTTTGACTCTATTACTTTCGTTTTTGGAAAATCTTTACTAGATTTGTGTGATAGACGCTGCAAATTCATCTAAAGACAACCGTTATAACATTTTTTTTTGGATGGTCATAAATATCAATTTATCAGTTACTAGCTGATGCTTGCAACTCCGTACGCGTGGAATTTTTGATCCCCATATATGTTGTCACTGTTTAAACCTTCCCTGGACTTTCACAAATATTTAAAGACCGAATTCACAAAAATCTCTCGTTCTCGACTTTTAGCGAGACCAACGAACAGCAATTGATTTATAGTAAGATTTATCCTTTCTTTTTATCAAAACGTGATTACTAAAAGTTATCAATAGAAACATAGATGTGTAAGACCTACATATTGTGAGAAAAAATCTCTTTCGCTGTTTTCTTCGTAGATATTGCATAAATATCCCCAAAGAACAGAGAACAGAATAGCGGGGTATATTGTCCATATTTTTGTATTGAGCATAGCTTGATGTCAAGCCCTCTTAAATTTTTTCGATATTTATATGAAGATTAAACTATTTCTCCTGCCCTTATCCCGTTATTCAGTGTAGGTGGAAGATAATAGGATGGTTCTATTCTACTCTACCACTACACGGCACTTTATTGAAAAACAAAAAAAAATTATGAACCATGAAAAGAAGATAACTTCATCAAAGCTGTAAGCACTATCCGTTGCAGCTAAAAAGTAAAGTGCTCCTCAAAAGAAAATAGCTGCTCGCTTTTAGTGAAGACCTTGTGCGACCTTTTTGTTTTATTATTTTTTAGCGGCAAATGTTTAAGTAATGTTGCCAGTGTGTACTTTATATCGAGTTATGGCAATGCTATAAAAATGGACTGTATTTTGGGCAAGAAACTTTTTTGTGCGTACTGTTATTAAAGCACCAATGATACTAATTCTAGGTGCAGGTGCATAACTAAACTTAACTTAGTAAAAAAAAAACGATGTGTGTATTTTGATTAATGAGCTATTTAGTTGTATACATTCATATTAAATAACCTATAGCCTGCCTCGATAAATGTATTATACAACACTGAAAGAATTTTTCAAATCCAACCACATCAGCATTTCTTAAGATTAGGTCGTTCAAACAAACAACATCTTCAGCTTTATAGTACTAGCATAGATTTGAAGTGTTTCGTTTTTGTTTACATAATGTAGGATTTATTAGTAAATAGCAAACATACCTAATACTTAAATGTTATACTATAACTGACTTGTATATTTTTACAAACCTATACCCTAGGTATCTCAAAAACCGTTTTAACTTTCTTCACGACACACACACGAAAAGCTTGAGATCATCGGAAAACTCCATTCTAGCTATACCTGCCCATTCCACCAAGTTTTATGCTAAATCATTTACTGTGGAAGCAGCTCGCCTATGGAATGAGCTACATAAAAATATAAGAAGTGCTCAATCAGTAGCTACTTTCAAGAGGTATGTATTTATGTATATGTATTTATATAATATGTATTAAGTTTATGTAAGTATGTAAAGCTAATCTTTGTAGGTTAGAGTACACCACATAAAGCCATCTTTTTGACCAAACGTAGTCCATCCGAAGGTTGTCTGGAAGAGATCGCAGCATGTGATAAGACCGCCTATTGTACTATATTATTGTTAACATAGAATAAGCTACTGTAATGTAAAATCGTGTACAATGAAGAGTAATCTATCTATATTTCAATAATACACTTAACATAAACATAGATACATACGAGTACGTAGATACATTCGTATACAGATTCAATATAGCAGATCCATTAGAGCTCCATACGTAAAGCTTTCATGAATGGAATACACAAAATCGAATACGCTCCCGTACTAACCATTTTTTTTTGTTTGAGTGAAGCTAAGTGGAGCGAATAGTAAATTTTGAATAGTTTTTAGTAAGTCTACTAGTTGATTGTGTGCCAGTATAAAACTCCTTATTAATTAATAAATGCAAAAATTGAAATTAAAAGCCAAAAGAACTGTACAACGCCATCTATTGAGTGAAATGGTAAACTTCTGTTTGTTAAAGATTTAATTTCTAAATTTTACGTTAACAATTTGTGGGGTTAGTTAGTAATCTCCTCTGAAATGCCTCGACCGACGGATGTTCCAACAAGTACACTAAGTAAATGAAACTGCAGGTTTAGCTTACTTTAATCCTTCTAATATAATAAATGTATAAGTCCAATCGAGACATCCAATTGCGTCGCCGTTACGTTATGGCAATATAGATAATTATAATTCATAGCTTGTCCACACAAACGTTGCGCCGTCGCAGCTAAATTATATTAACTCCAACGTTTCGGGGGCTGCAGTTCCAGCAGTTCAGTCGCAAGTGCGTTGCACAAACTTGCGTCGACGCAGTACATCGTCTGAACACTATGATGTAGGATGTAAATGATACATTAAGAGGGTACTGTACTCCTCATTTAGGTATTTGCCTTAGGTATTGCTATCCCTATTTCCGAGCGCCGCGCTGAAAGGGACAGATATAGATGAAGCGGATTTTACCTACAAATTCTTTGAAAAAAGACGTTTTGTACTTCCGCTTTTTTTTTCGCGAAAGTTAAACCGATTTTAATAGTTTTTGCGTTATATTATAGATAAAGAGTATATCTATGCTTCTATCACTTTCTTTTGTGGTAAAACTTTACCAAATTTGTGTGATAGAAACTTTATCTAAAGAAAACCGAAAAAAGTGGGTTTTTTGGATCGTCATACTCGTATTTCTTTTAGTTATTATGTTTTGAAAAAAAGAAAGTGATAGAAGCTTAGATATACTCTTTATCTATAATATAACGCAAAAACTATTAAAATCAGTTTAAATTTCGCGAAAAAAAAAAGGAAGTACAAAACGTGAGCGTCACGGGAGTTTAGATATATGAATGTATTGAAAATGCCTAAGAGAGCTAGGTCTCAACTTTATAAACATAATTCTCAAACACGGGTACGGGCTAAAGGCTCATCATCACGCTACAACCAATAGCAGTAAAGTAGAAGCGAAAAATGTTGCAAAAACGGGGATTTCTTTCTAAATAATATGCGTACGAAGTCGCGGGCAACAGCTAGTCATTTATAAAATGTCAATTTATGTGTTTATCATTTGGCAAAATGAAACATTTGTAAAATGATCAGTAGTAAAATGATCAATAGGCGAATTGATTGTTTTGCGTTGTTTGTCAAGTGTCGTTTTGTCAAATGACTTTTGGTCAAACAATCGGACACCGTACTATTAGCTTATAAATAAAATACATATTAAATCATATGGTCTAGATCTCCGTGTGGTGACGGATTAAGTGTACAAGTGTCACCACCCCATCTCCTCCCAAGGGTGCTGCAAAAATCAGCTAAGGGATATTGCACACAGATAACATTCTCTGCGAGAGACGGAGAACTCGGAAATAAACCCGGTGCCAATACGCCTGGTCAGCGCAGCACAGTAGACTATAATCCCTCCCAAAGTGAAGGAAGTGCCTAACAGTGGAACGTAAATGGGTTAGAGAGAAAGAGCGATCATAAGACAATAATTATAATAATATCATGCTTATAATATCGTCAATAACATCTCGTCACGCTGAAAGCCAAAGAGTGGGCAATAATTATACACACGTAAAACTGCGAGAATTAGATAGGTTATATAATTCCAAGGTATTTTATAACATTTTCAAGAAACCTTGATTGCAGATTGCAATATTTGCGCCTTTTCTTAGCAATTCTACATCTATTACTTAATATTATTAAGCGGAAGAGTTTGTTTGTTTGTTTGAACGCGCTAATCTCAGGAACCACTGGGCCGATTTGAAATTTTTTTTCAGTATTAGATAGGGCATTTATCGAGGAAGGCTTTAGGCTATATAACATCACGCTTGGACCAGTAGAAGCAAAGCAGTAGTGAAAAATGTTGCAAAAACGGCAAAAAAATTCTAAATTCCACGCGGACAGAGTCTCGGGCAACAGCTAGTTAGTTATAACTTTGTTAACAAAGTAGGTAAAGTCAGTTACTTCATTATCAATGACATAACAATAATATGAGTTTACTTTGCAAACCGTTTCTTGTTTACATTTAACCTTCAGGCTGTTATAGTATATTTTATGGACATTTCACACAACATGCTCTGGTCTTGGGACCAGAGCATGTTGTGTGAAATGTCCATAAAAAAAAGAGAGTTTAAGACTCCGACAAGAATAATATTCACCAAAGAGATTGAAATACAAAGATCTTAGACCTATTAGCATCTTACCTATATTATCCAAGGTCCTGGAGAGAGTCATTCACAGACAAATGGTTGATTATTTAGAGGATCATAACATACTACCTGACCTCCAGTCTGGCTTTAGGAAGGGCCGCAGTACAGCAACTGCTCTGAGCGATGTTGTGGGAAATATTCTAGAGGCGCGTGATCGGGGCGAGGCTACAATGCTGGTGTTGCTCGATTTTTCACGCGCTTTTGACTCTATTAGCCCTGATTTGCTCCTGTCGAAGTTGGCTTACTATGGTTTTGATGACACAGCAGTACAGTGGTTCAGGAGTTATCTATCAAATAGAATGCAACATGTGGTACTACAGAATGCAGATGGTACAACCTCTGCATCCTTATCTAGCAGGGTGCAGCGAGGAGTGCCACAGGGATCTATCTTAGGACCTCTGCTATATGCCATCTACAGTGCAGATGTCACTAGTGCCATAGTGCACTGTAGATACCATATATATGCCGATGATACGCAGCTGTTTATGTCTTTTAAGCCACAAGATACACAATTAGCAGTAGACTTAATTAATGAAGACCTAAGGGCTATTGTTGGTTGGTCGGAACAAAATTCCTTAATACTCAATCCTACAAAGTCAAAATACATGGTTCTAGGCAGCAGATTTCAAATAGCTAGTGTACTTGCTCGCAGCCCTGAGGTCTCTGTTATGAACAATAAGATTTGTTATGTTGGCTCAGCAATGAACTTGGGACTGTTGATGGATCCTGAACTACGTTTTGAGAAACATGTTAACAACGTTTTACAAAACTGTTTCTACAAACTCAAAGTCTTATATGGGGTGCGGGATTTCATTGATATTCCTTTAAGAATTCAACTGATGAACAGTATTATTTTGTCAAGACTTAACTACTGTGATACAGTGTATGGACCGTGCCTGTTGGCTAGAACAAAGTGCCTAATTCAAAGACTACAGAATGCGTGTGCTCGTTTCTGTTTTGTTGTGCCAAGGAGAGATCATGTGACCCCATATTTTAATAAACATAAAGTCCTAAAAATGGATGCAAGGAGAGAAATCCATTTGGCTAGCCTTGTGTATAACGTTATAGCTAAGCAGAAACCTAAATACTTATTTGAAAAACTAAACTGGAAGCAACCAACCTGCAAATATGCAGTGCGTTCTAATGTTGTTCCACTCTCCATTCCGATACATAGAACTTCTGCTTTCAGAGGAAGCTTCAAGTACGCAGCAACCCACTGCTGGAACATCTTGTGGCCTCCCTTTGGTCATCTAAAATCAAAACAGAGTTTTATTAGTAACATAAAGAAATATTATTTAAGATTGCAGGAGCCAGGACAAAGGTTTTAGTTGGGTTGCTAACTACATCTCCTGACCCAAGCATTAAAGATCTGCAGATATAGCTACCTGCCAATCTTCCTCGTAATATAACCTAAGTATAAACACAAAGGTTCATGGGTTGGATATGTCTTCTTTCTTTCTATCTTATTCTCTCTGGGCAATACAATGCTCTGCAATTACGATTATTATCATGAATTTATTAAACTCTAATGAATACTGTACTTACCTTTTAATCCACTTGGAATGAATGTCCAACCATGTTAGTATGGCGGAACTTTTTTGTCCCATAGCAACTCATAATAAGGTTTTTATTCTTATTCTCACTATTGAAGCACCTCTATGATGAAACACGCTCACAATCAAACATAACACTTACACTATCTAAGTTCAAAGGTCGCGTCCATTCCATTTGTTATTTTGTTTTATTTTTTTTTTTGCCGACCGATTACAACACGTGATTAACGTCATGCCTATTACGTAGTGAGGTGCGCCGGTGCGCGTGCGTCACTCTCTGCGTATCGCAATGTTAGTGATGTTCACGATACAATACACGACACCCATTCTTGTATCGATTTGTTGTGAGGGCGGTGTGATTCTTCTTCTGTGTATTAATCTGTGATTAATTTATATTATCTGTGATTAATTTATATTATTATTATTTTATTGTTTTTTTTAATTATGATTGTTTTTAATTGTTATTTTATTTATTGTTATTTTATTTTATTTAACTGTACTAATTATTATTGTTTTTGATTATTATTGAATTTTTATTATTAATGTTTTTTAATTTTTAATTATTATTGTTTCATTTCTATTTAATTTTTTATTTCTTAAATAACTATTATTTATTTGTAGTTAATTGCTTACGAGGTGTTGCTGAAAATCAGCGCTGCGTTGTTTACAGCGACGCAGCTTTATGCTGAGCTTCATCTCTTTTTGATGAGTATGTCTTTGTTTTGCATGGAGTTTATTAATCTTGAATAATTTCGTAGATATTGTAATAACAACCATACAACTTGTGTCTGTGAACTATGTTACTATGTTAGTCTCATCAAAATAAATATTTTCTTTCTTTCTTTCTTTCTTTCAAATATATTATTTACTAATCTTATTCTTTTAAGACAGTTATAGGTCCCGACACGAACGACCTATGCAAAGAACAAGGTTACTTGTGAATAAGTTACCAAATCGTTTTTTTGTAGTTTTATGTAGTTTTAAAACTATGCTAAATAGTATTTTATATAAATAGGAAAAAAAACAATTTGCTAGAAGAATTACGAAAAATGTTATAGCTGATTGTGTGATTGGCAAATTTAAAATCACCCTCCTGTAAAGTAACGATTATGCAGAAGTAACTTTATTCTACGGATAGGTCGGCAATATTGAGCGCTCGGTGGTAGAGTGGGGATCGCTTTGCGCATCGTACACTTCATTGCAAAAAAATTGGGATGATTTACTTCAATATAATTATATTTAGAATTTTTTTTTACATAATACATGTTGATGCTTGAATACATTCCACCTGCTGGTAAGCGCTAATTAAATTAAATTAAAATACTTGTATTATTGTCTATTATTTAAATCATTTTAGGGATAATAATTGTTTCTAATTAAGAGTAAATAAATTTTTACGGACATTTCACACAACTTTAATGATACTTGTGGTATGGATTACGGATATAATACATATACTACTTTTTTTCGTAAATATATACTTGTAATTGATAGAAAACACCCAGACGCAGTACAAATATCTGTGGTCATCACACAAATAATTGCCCTGTGCAGGAATCGAACCCGTGACATACATAGCCGCTACGCCACGAGGCCCGTCAATAAAAACAAACAAACATAAAAAATTTAATTTTAAAAGTTTCAGTTAAAAAATTTTTTATGTATCAATATAATTGTCTTGAAGTGTGCTCGTAGTCGTAAGGAAAGTGCATCTAGCACAGAGAACGAATCACGAGTGGCAGATATGACGCGACGCGCAGCAGGACAATCACATACGATAATTTGATTCGACCGCTCCCGCGCTTCACCTCCTACCTCCAAATAATTCACTTCTGCGCAGGTAAAGACCAGCGCTCAAGATTCGTGCCAATACTTATACGACTCTTCTAAAAAAAAAAACCCAATATGCTTGAAACTTTTGTAAACAAAAATGTAATAAAGGCACGGTACGGCTATAAATCAATCATTGTCTTCGATTTTTTGTAACAAAAACAATTTATCTATCCAATTTGCAAGTTACATTGTGCTGGTGTTTAGAGGTTAAGGGATAAATACATTTTTCTCCTTGCGATAATTGTAATAAAATATATCGTAAAAAAGTCTTTGAAAGCTGGCTTTCCAAAATTTCGATTAGGGATCGCGAAACCCGCGTTGATTTTGTGGTGAAAACGCAGTCTTATTCTTATATTCGACCCGAAGTTCTCGCTGATTTGCATGAGAAGTGGACGTGGCTAAACGTAATAGTGGCTGCAGAATTAGCGCCGCTCATGGTGCGACAGGGTCGCATCCGATTTTGCGACCCACATTTGCGATAGTAGTATAACCGACCGACATAATTGTATTCTTGACTCTTGTCTTCTTTTGAAAACAATCGCGCGTCACAATCGCACATCGCGAGCATCGGAAGGCCACCTTAATACAAAATTTCATTTATAAGGTTTTAATTACTAAACCGCCAAAATTAAAAAATAATTTCACCTTACGCCTAGGGGATCAAAACCTAATGCTGAATCTTAACTGATAATAATATATATTATATAATAGTTACTTGTCTGTCCTTTTAAAAGAGCTTAAAAATAATAATTAATGTGAAGTACTTTTTAAAGGGTAAAGGAATGATAGTGATATATCATTTCCACAAAAATGTAACGCCACATGTATATACTACTGCTTAGTAACACTTTTCACAAGTAGAGCAATTTTACTAACTTGAATATCCATAAAAGATAGTCTGAACGACCTCATTATAATGACATCAGAGGCATAGCATAAATCATTCTTAACACGAGTCAAAGTATTGAGGTAGAGTCAACTACGTAGATAGAGACATTTAAACAATCTGCGTTCAAGCGTGATTTGAATATAGGTAACACTTTTGACTTTATTTCTATACTTATATTATCAACCGACTTCAAAATGAGGAGGAGGTTCTCAATACGACGAATATTGACGAGCCTCGTGGTTGAGTGGTTTATGTAACGCACTGCTGTTCAAGAGGTCGCGGGTTCGATTCCCGCTCGGGACAAACATTTTTGTGATTTTTCTTATTGTCATACAAATGTTTGTACTGCGTCTGGGTGTTTCTATGTATTATAAGTATGTATTTACAAAAGAAAAGTAGTATATGTATTCTATCCGTATTCTGGTACCCTAACACAAGCATATAAGCTTAGCTTGGGACCAGAGGACGTCGTGTGTAATGTCCGTGAATATAAAAAAAAAAACACGTCTGTATGTTTTTTTATGTTTGTTGCCTCATAACTTTTAACTAGGCTAAGCGATTTTAATGATTATTTTTTTATTTGAAAGCTGGTTTTCCATTGGCATCAGGTCCGGATGGTTATGTCCTGAAAAATCGAGGACCTAATTCAAAATTGGAACATAATTTCTCTGCATATCAGAATGTCTATATATCGAGGCTAGTGACGTAATTTTTTAGAGATATGTAGCAAAACGTAACGTCCGTATCCGTTCATCTGTCACCAAGCTGCATCTCTGGAATGATGATAGTTAGAAAAAGTTTTCATAATTTGTGTATTATCAAGTGATGCTTCAACAACAAATACTAATAGTCAAAAGAAAATAAAAGGTAAACACGGCGAAGGTAAGTAGACAGGCAGTGAAAGGACTCCGGAGAAAAACAAACTCCGATGTCATCAAGTATTTCCTTCAAAATGGTCACTTCAGGGGACCCTTTTGATGCATACCTAAGTGTAAATAAATCCAGATGGGGGTTTAGATTGTCACAGATGGCGCTCTATAGTCTCTGTCCACCTCCATGAGTGAGACGCATGGCGATATCATGAAGATAAAACAAGTAAACAAAACTTCTCTCTGTGCTAAAGTTTCCTTCTAAATCTAATCAAACATTGTAGCAAATTGTATTACTTTGTATTGTAAGTGGTAATCGTAAATACAATCTGTGCTACCCTCAGCTTAGAATAACTGACACCGCACTAACAAGCTGGCCCGTGTTCAATATCATACAAGCAATGTGAGGATTATATAAATGATAAGTTATGAATAAGATATAGGAACTTTGTAGTAAATGGAACTGTTAAGAATATTGTGTAGCGTTTAAATTGCGAATATGCGGCCTTTATGTTTTTATTGAAATGAAACATTTATTTTTAAATTAAATTTACGCGTTTTACGAATTTAGACGCGTATTTCTTCAAAGTCAAAGTATTTTTTTTTATTTCAAGTTGGGATGTTTTACGAGCTCTTTTAAAATGTCAAAAACTAGGTGTCTGTTCCCAACGCGAATCCTATGGAGAAAAACAGACAAGAAACTCCATGGATCTTCTTTCATCCTCTTCTTTTCTTTTCATTTTTTTTCTTTCATTTCTCTCTCGCTCTCTTTCTCTCTCTCTCTCTTAAGCCCTTTTCTCATAAGCGCCTTTTTCCCATAGGGATAGGCAGGAAAAGAAAGGCGTAATGTTATATAAATCCCGATGGCGTGCAAGGCAGGCGAAACAGGGTGGTTACATTTGTATTCTTGATAGTAAAGAAAATATAGCTTATATTTGTTTAAAATTTTAGTCTGACGTCTCAGAGCTGTCCTTGTAAAATGAAGTTGTAAGTTAAATGTATAAAGCTAGCATAGAATCCGATCATAAGGAAAAAGTGTGTTTTAGACAATTTAAAATCTCTATAAGGCAAAAGCATTATGTAGATATTAAAATTGAACGTAAAATGCAAATGCCATATGAATTATTCAAAACAAAATATTTTATGAAATCCCTTGTAATCATCAATCGCTTTGTGGTCTACATTTGAAATATAGAAATACAAATATATCGCTAGGAATAGATACCTAATTATTGCATAGTTTACTGTTTTGGGTATTCAGTATAAATTCAGCTATTTCAATCAACTTATAATTTATCATTTTTTCAGATCAATCAACTCTAAGTTTGTTTGTTTGAACGCACTAATCTCAGGAATCTCTGGCCCGATTTGTAAAGTATTTCAGTTTTGGATAGTACATGTATCGAGGAAGGCTATATAACATCACGCTGCGACTAATAGGAGCGAAGCATCAGTGAAAAATGTTGCAAAAACGGGGAACTTTTCTGAAGTCTTCGCCTACAGAGTCTCGGGCAACAGCTAATTTTGTACAAATAGATTTAATTTACGTAAAAATATTCATATTTTTAATATACTATTATGACCTTAATAAAATCAATGTCGTAGACACAATAAAGTTAAGTTCAAAGCTAAACAGATTGTTTGAATTTAAACTATCATATTTTTTTTGTAGTTTTTTACTTAGAAAATTCAATAAAATTGAAGATTTAAATAGGTTTTTATGTATATTATGATGTTGTAGCTGTTGCCCGCGACTTCGTCCGCGTGGAATTTAAATATTTTAACGCTTTTTGTACCATATTTCTCTGATGCATCGCTCCTAATGTTGGCAACGTGATGTTATAGCCATCCCGGACAAATGTTTTATCCAACGCTGAAAAATATTTTGAAATCGGTCCAGTAGTTCCTGAGATTATCGCGTTCAAACAAACAAACTTTTTAACTTTTTAATATCACTATAGAAGTATGATAAGAAATTTTATTGATATTTTTTTTTAAATAAAGTCTGGCTTTTGTAAGTTATCATACGTTTATGTTATCATGTTATAATTTATTTGAATAAACAGTGTAAAAACAGTCTATTATCATTATAACATCACGCCTCTTTCCCACGAGGGTAGGCTGAGACTATAGAGCGCCATCTATGCTTATTTCATGATATTCTCTGATTCTTGTGAGATTCATTTACTCAAATAATAGGCAAAAAAAGATTATGACGCGTATATATTTTGTTTTCAATTTTACATTTTAACATAACATTTTCTCTTGAAATGTTTCCAAAACGTAGGGCTAAATTTTACAATACACGTATCTAAATCCGTAAAATCATGTTGTAATTTGCGTATTTCTGTGTAAAATAAAGACTAAAAGTGATTTTATTTCTTTTATGATACTTGCAATAATTTTCTAGTCAATATAATGGCAATGTGCTGATAATGGTACCGATTCTACTGGCATGACTTAAACTAACTTAACTAAGACATAAATATTGATAGGGTAATATTTGACACAGTTAAGCTAACTGAACTTTGTTATATCAAAACTAGTCAATGCTATATTGATATAACAATTAATATAAATTTTTACAACGAAATAGCCATTGTAACTGTAAACCGTAAAGTGTAATTGTGTAATTTGGATTAATTAAAGTTAGGTTTTTGGCGCAACAGAATTCGTGTCATTGTATTTCACAGAAGATTTCAGCTTACGAGTAGTATCGGCATGAGGCATAGCTTCCATTGCTCTGATATGAACGTTCGGAGTCTAACAGAACTGGATTAGTAGGCAATTCCATTAGATTGCAGAAGAGAGAATCTCTGCAACGCGTTGAGACTAAAATAGCTTCTTTTTTACATTAAGATAAAATAAACCAGTTAATATAACATAAGTCATAGAGATTGTGTGCCATAGACGTCAGTAGGTACAAGGGTCCAGGTTTGATTCCTGATAATAATTTTTATATTTTTTTTTTGGTTAGTTATGGACACTTCACTCAACCTTCTCTGGTCTCAAGCTAAGTCACATTTCAATGCTTGTGTTGTGGATACCAGTATACGAATATATTACATATATACATTTTTTTTGTAACTACGTCCTTTATAATACATAGAAAACAAACTTTTGTGCGACAGATATAATATAAATATCAAACAAATGAATGTCCTGTACGGTAATCGAACAGTCTGTCTGAGAACTGTTGTTATGAATATTAATTTATTTTCCCAACATCTAAAATGTGTCAAATCATTTAGGTACTCTTGTTTCGTAATTAGATAATAATAATCCAAGAATTAAACACAAATTATAACAATTAAAATAAGAAATTGAGAAAAATATTTGATTGCAATTTTCACAAAATTAATAAGACATATCCGAGGTAAAGCGACATGTTTTCTACGCAGAGAACGAAGAAAATGTAGTTCAATAGACTTATTAATGAGGGTCGTTCATTACGTCCTCTCTTCGACTGATAAATGACAAAGGATCACCTCACATCTGGATATATTTTATAGCTATCTTATAGATATTTTTTTCTTACATTGAGTACTCGGTTTAACTTTTATTGAAGTTTAATATCTATTTATGGAATCTAAACTAATATTACAAAGCTAAAGAATTTGTTTGTTTGAACGCACTAATTTAAGGAACTACTAGTTTGAATTGAAAAATTCTACTTTTTACGGATTTAAACGCGTGTCATTTATTTTGTGCATCGATTTTGTGTTTAAAATAAAACAAATACACTCGTCTAAATGCGTAAAAAGTAGTTTTATTTAAACAAAATATGAGTCGCGCAAGTATTAGAAAATATATTGAAAATTAATTTTTGTGTTGGATAGTCCATTTAACGAGGAAGGCTATAATAACGTCACGCTGCCACCAAAAGAAGCGAAACAGTAGTGAAAAATGTTGCACAAACGGGGAAACTTTTCTTAATTCCACGCGTACGGAGTCGTAGGTTACGGTGAGTAAATATATACAGCTCTAGATTTAAACAAATTACAACCAAATTGTGGGTGAAAGACTTGTACAAAAATAAACTAAACAAATATCTTAAATCCTCTTAGGGATAATAAAGACATACTATTTACTGTTTCAGTCACATAAAGCAACTATTTATATTCTTTACGCGAACCACTGTGGCCTATTTGCAATAAACTAGTATAAACCTACACAAAGGGGGCGATTCTGATGCGTCAAAAACTTAACCTAACTTAACTACAATAAACATAACATTGTGTATTGTGATTATTAAGTTACTTCGTTGTACACAATTATAATAATTAAAATCGCTAGTTTATAATACACACACAGTTATTGCAATAAAAATTTTAGTTAACATTGCTAAATTGTGTTATTATCACAATTAATTTTCATGTTTTAGTCTAGTTTAGTTGTGTATATAGAATTGGTACTATAAATCCCACAAAGGATTGTGAAGTGATATTGTGTGGGTGTCAGTGATCTTTATTTAAAGGTTAAAGACGAAAACAAGTGCCTATCTATCTGTCACCAAAATGTACTTAACTCATGAACTGTAAAAGCTAGAAAGCTGAAGTTTCACAGCTGTTTTCTTTTTCTTTAGAGCGAATCCGATTTGTAATTGGCAGGAAGTTAACTCATACAACTAGTTGTGTGCTGTACTAGTGGATATTTATGCGAAAATTTGTCTGTTTGTTTACTAAAACTGTACCCTGTATTGCCGTAGGATAAGCAAACAGGTAACATCGCAGGGCAAAGCCAGTAATTCATAATGTATGATAATACCACCTGAGCTCACAAAAATCCCTTAGCTCATCATTATTGATATAAATAAAAAAATGTAGGCTTCCACGCAATTCAGATACAAATTACAATAAAATATTTATATCGTTTTGTTAGGATTTTTATTCATTTTTATTGGTCCAAGTCATTAGCTCTAGCGATAAATATTAAAAGCTAAAGATACAAGGATGTTCTTAAAATATTCTTTTTCTTTTAATTACCACGGCCCGGTTAAGGCGTGGAGATTAAAAATAATGAATGGATAGAAAATTGTCTGTGAGAAGTTTTCGATTACAATTACTAATTGCATAACAAAGTAATTCAGTGAGTATTTTTGATTTATCAGAAATTGTAAATCAACTTCTAGCTGATATTCTTCAGGCACATTGTACAGGTTCTGGCTAGGGTGCCCTGTACAATGACATGTACATCAACCAGAAGCAGAGAATGCTTTTTCTAACCAGATTATATTTTTTGACGGAAAGAAAAGTTCCTAGTAGAAATAAATAAATTATATACAATATGCCAACGATTAGAAAACGCCCCTAGCTTTCTACTTATTACGTGAATTTTCTCGTCGGATTTATTAGCCACAGCGTCAGGTAAAAAAGGGGGTAAAAAAGCCACAACCTTTTCAGTCAAGCTTTAATTGTTTCGCTGATTGCGTATTATCCATCGCTACAATCCGATATTGAAAAATGGGAAATGATTTTTACAATAATTTTATTTCTCGAAATATAATTAATAATAAAAGTTAGTTAAATTTTCTCTACCGTGGTATTAATTTCTTAGTGCAGAAATCACTACCTATTCCAACAAGAATAGATAGAATAGAATATAACTTTTTTTAAATTGGGATTCAACCAGCAAACTTTGGATATCACTATGGAAAATACCTCTGGTAGCTTGTAGACAAACCTTTAAGCAATTTCGTTAACATCTTCTTTGCCTACAACGATAGTTGAATTTCAACGGTTTCAGGAACAGCCTATAATAATCTATATTTTTGAGGTTAGTTGAATGAGAAAGAAGACCAATAGTTAATATATTAGTTATAATTCAAATTATTTCTTTGTCGCTAATAAAACTAACTTACTAAGAGCCAAGAATTGAATTATGTTGAGTATATACTTGCTATAAACCTTTTAACCTAGGTCACAACAAATATAAATTTACAAAACTTTAAAAAAAATATTAGTCATGGCAGTTCTATAATTGAAAATTATCGGCAAAATTGGTTAATTCATTTAAAACAAATCACGAAACTCTTTTATATTATCTAAAGTAAATTAAGGATTTATGCCATAAAAAAATAATGAAAACGAGCTATATTTAATTTTGTTATATATTTAGATATCAAATTTCTAAAATTAGGAAGCATATAACTTGAATTAAGAATTTATGAATAGAACACAGTCTCATTTTAAAAAGCGTCATGACGCGCCCCGCCTAATTTTGACAGAGCGCGTTGCAACAGTCTGTTGCGTTAGAGCCTAAAGGGGACAACCTCTCTCCCCCTCTCCAGCCCGTTAACTGCTCAATGTTGGGCATCTGGCCTCCTCTACTTCGAGAGGGATTATAGTCTACTATACCGCGCTGACCAGATGTGTTGGCATAGGGTTTATTCTCGAGTTTTCTGTCTCTAACGGAAGATGTTATCTGTGTGTACAATATCCAAGAATACAAGTTTCCTCACATCTCCTCCCCAGAGATGGAGTGAAGAAACTTGTATTCTTATTTCTTAATCCGTCACCACCCGAACAGCAATTTCGTATATTATTATAAAACTAAGTCTTTATTTTTGTATGTATGTCCCTATGTGAGCTTATATTATTAAAACTACGCAAAGGATTTTGATGCGTTTTTTTTTATTGATAGAATGGTTTAAGAGGATGGCATTTTTAATTTGATAAGGATTGCTTTCTAAATCCCACGTGTACGAAGTTGCGGGAAGCGAATTCAATAAAATCACAATAACTCTTCCGCTTTTAGCGAAGGCAGTAAGCACATCAAATATTTAGTAAGGAAAAAGTATTTATTCGAACATTTCCGGTAGAATTTTAGTGGAACGTGAATGTCAAGTTCCGATAACTTGATGACACGTCCGGTTTACTTCCGATAGTCGTGATGTTTTTTGTTGAAATTCGATAAGAATTGACTAATAAATACACTTTAAAACTATAGACATCAGAATATTTTATTTAATTTTTGCATGCATGAGTTTAAATAATTTATTTAGTTCAAAAACTTAAAAATCACGCATGGAACTTTAGATATTTTTTTTATTATTGCATTGTCATTGATCCTTATTATGTGCGCAAAATTTCAGATCAATCAGACTACTGCAAGTGAGTGAAAATCTCTTTCAAATATTCCGTTATATAGATTAATACATTGATAGATACGTACCACGCTTATAAAAGCGTGTTAATAAAGCATTGGAATGTATTTAGACCGCAACAGATGGCGCTCTATAGTCTGTGCCTACCCCCATGTCAACATATTAAGGCAATACAATTCACTACTTTCGACACGTGTTTTACAACTATATAATTTAAACGAGACTTAAGCTGAATACCTGACGAGACCGATAAATATTTTTACGAAAATTTTTTGAATTCTATGAACGTCTCTGTTAGCTTGTCTATTGAAAAGTAGTTATCAGAATGCGTAGCTCTATTTATTCTATTTATTTAACTCCGTTTTTGCTACATTTTTCACTGATGCTTCGCTCCTGTTAGTCGCAGCGTGATGTTATGGCCTATAGCCTTCCTCGATAAATTGACTATCAAAAAAAAAAATTTTACAATCGAACCAGTAGTTCCTGAGGTTAGCACGTTCAAACAACTCTTCAGCTTTATATTATTACTAGCTGACCCGGCAAACGTTGTTTTGCCAGTGCGGCGAGCTGTTTAAAAATAGATGTTGTCCGATTCTCAGACCTACTCTTTATCTGTGGACCTACTGAATACGCATGAATATAAAATTTGGTAAAAATCGGTAAAGCCGTTTCGGAGGAGTATGGGAAGGAACATTGTGACACGAGAATTTTATAATATTAGACTAGCTGACCCGGCAAACGTTGTTTTGCCATACAAATGTCGGGGGAGGGGTATGAAAAATAGGTGTTGTCCTATTCTCAGACCTACTGAATATGCATGTAAAATTTCATAAAAATCGGTCAACCCGGTACGGAGGAGTATGGTAACTAACACTGTGACACGAGAATTTTATATATTAGAAGATATACAAAGTAAGTAAATATAACCGATAATCAGGCGGCATGTACTTACATCAAAAACTTTGTACATAATTACAAGTAGTTATTATTATAACAATGGCTTTTATGTAGTACAAACGACCCTTATTTGATAAGCATCATTAAAATAATCCGGCAACTTAAGATGATCTCTCATTAACCGTATCATTTATCACGATGTTGAAAATTACACAAGGGAAATTAAAGGGTTAGGACTTCGAATACAAAGGGATGTGTTGTTTATGCCGAATGGATTATTGTAAGTTCTATCCATCTCCCTCTCTCTCTCTTCAGCTCATTAACGTTTATTTGGCATGGGTTTCCTCCGCTTGGGGAATTGGGACGGATTATGGAATACTATACCGCGCCAAGCAGGCGTAATGGCATATGGTTTATTATCAGGTTTTCTATCTCTCACAGAGGACATTATCTGTGTCAAATATCTCTTAGCTGGCTTTTACAGCAGCCTGGGAAGGAAAGGGGTGGTATCATTTGTATTCTTAACCCGTTACCACACAGGCAATATCTATTTAAAATTGTTTTCATGTTAACTTTGAATTTGTGAGATAAATAAAAAGTAATTGACAAATATACAGAAAAGCTATTTATAAATGTTAGCTTAGGATATAAAATAAAATAAATTCTTACAAGAACAGGATGTTGCATTCATAACTTTATTGAACAAAAAATGGCTTGTAACTAGGAGACATTGAATAATAGTGCTGTTGCTACAAATTGAAAGAAATTCTAAACTATCTTGGTTCGCTACCAAGTTTCTTTAAAGAAAAAGATTTCGAATAAAAATGTTACTCCACAGTTTTTCTCGCAAAACTAAATTTATTGCAAGAGTTAAACTGATAACGATGGTTCTGCAATTCTACTGTCAGTTAACCATGCTAAAAAGAATTCGATAATTAAATAATTGCTTTTATCAAAATTAAAAAAACACTTTTTGACATTTTTTTTACATATATCATCCTGAATTTATTAATAATGAATATAATAATGAATATAATATAATAATGAATAGTGCTTCTGTAATTTGTTACCTTAAAATCTGAGCTAACTGCTCCAGCTTGAAAGATGTCATATTTTGTAGAACCACGTTTCAAAAATCAGTTTTTCAATGTTGTGCAATTTTAAAAATAAAAAGCACATATATTTTTTTATATTTTCCTGATAACTGTTATGACCTTACCTATCATGCGCCTTCGGCGTGACGTCGACTTTTGCGACAACCTGCATATCAATATAGCGAGAAAGAGACAGATATATCTGTCGGTGACGACATAAGTATAGATACATATTGGTATACTATATTAATTTATATCTGTCTTTTCTTGCCTCTTTTTTTTTCTATATACGTCTTTTGTATATTAATATGCCGTTTGTGACGCCCTTAAAAAGGCGTGTTACTGATATAGTGGTATAATTTATGTTTCTATTGATACTAGCAGAAGGCGTTGTATCGGCTTGTGCCAACGGCCTCACGGCAGATGAATTGGGACTCACTGTGGACTAGGAAAAAAATCCCTGCAGTATATTATTAATTTAGTCATTTACTGGATTTCATTTAGAAAATTTTCAATCAAGTTGACGAGTTTGATTACAATACAAATATACATTGTAATTTACTTTCAATATCTGCCTAATTAACTGTGGGTATGCAGGGTATGTCATGTCTGTGAATTCAAAAACTGATCTCCCCATCGTCCGAATGTAGCCTAGCTCTGCCACTGTGTGCTTTTTCATACAAGGGTAATAAACAAGCATACGGCTCGCCTGATGGAAATCGATTACCATAGCCCACCTTGCAACATTAGCTATTTTGAGTTACTAGGATTTTTATATGAAAGCTATATCCAATTCTATGAAAAAAATAAGTATACCTATAAGCTTCTAATAACATTAATAAAGAAGAAGGTCGTACATAAGATAACATACGATACTTAATTATATTAACGTCTATTACACGGAAGTTGTTATATTTTCACCGCATTCAGTTTTAGGTTACATACATTTTGGTCCTTTTGACTCCCTAGAGTCCCATAGTGAAAGAAAGTACGACCATTATAGGTTGTAATGTATACCTGCCCACTAATGATCTTATATTGCCATGTCCAAACCTTCATAAAATTTAATATAGAACTAGTTGTGGCTCGGGACAGCGTATGCGTCGAATTTAGAAAACTTTCCCCGTTTTATGCAACATTTTTTATTTCTGCTTCGCTCCTATTGGAAGCATTGTGATGTTATAAAAACTATAGCCTTCCTCGATAAATGCACTATCCAAAAACGAAAGAATTTTTCTAATCGGAGTTATGTTTTCTGAGATAAGCGCGTTCGAACAAACAAACAAATTCTTCAGCTTTGTAATGTTGGACCGTTGAGTGTTATTTTAATAATTTATGATTTTAAACTACTTATTCCCTTAAGTGTTTTTGAATCTTTTGTAATTGATACTTCCCTATTGGATATACAAATATAAAACTTCTAAAATGATATCATAGAATAACAGAGCTGATTTTTTTATTAAATAATCTACTATTCACGTGATAACGGCCAAAGAATCTATACTAATACTAGCTGACCCGGCAAACGTTGTTTTGCCATACAAATGTAAGATAAGGGGCGGGGGAGGGGGGATCAGTCGTTTGAAAAATAGATGTTGTCCGATTCTCAGACCTAACGGATATGTGTATAAAATTTCATAATAATTGGTCAAGCCGTTTCGGAGGAGTATGGTAACTAACACTGTGACACGTGAATTTTATATATAAGACTATAAAGCTGAAGAGTTTGTTTGTTTGAACGCGCTAATCTCACGAACCACTGCTGGTTCGATTTGAAAAAGATGACCAATAAGAGCGATGCATTAGTGTGAAAAATATTGCCACGAAGGGGACTTTTTTTTAAATTCCATTCGTACGAAGTCGCTGGCAACAACTAGTGCATGATATATTAAGTATATATTTTTTATTTATTTATTAATACTTCACAAAAAATACATTTTAATAATTGCATGCACGGTAATGCCCTATTTACTACTCAGGCTGTTGTAGAAGCTTGTGAGAGAGAAAACAAGAAACGAAATCCTGTGCTAAAAATATTCTGGTCTGCGTATCATACGTAGTTTAGAATCACTTCAGAAATGGAGACGTCTCTGCCCAATAGTAGGACGTGAATGTTCTGAGAGGAGGAGAAGAATGTAGCGCAGAGGTAATCTGCGTAGCATTAGTAACCTGGAATCACTACAGGAATAGAGGAGGCCTGTGCCTAATAGTGTGACATTAGTGGGCTGAGCAGAAGAAATATTCAGTTCATTCATTTACAAAGTAGTACTCGTACCTATATTCATTTCTGTGCACAAGTTCAAAGAATCGATTACCAGTCTAGACACGTCTGTGGTTAAAATAGTTATTTGTTCAATGTCTGGCTTAAAACACCAGTAGGTATAATTAAGAATAAATTATTATTTATGTATTCAACATATTATAATTTTGTACACGTGTTAAATATCCTTGAAAATTTTCCTTACTCAAATATTTCACTAAGCTCCTACTTACGTATTTGTTTGGTGAGCTGATTAAAGAGATCAAAGGTACGGAATGTGATCATTTTAAGCGTAATTTGAAATTAGATAATATAGAGATCTATACTTCTAATATATTAAATTCTCGTGTCACAATGCTCGTTCCCATACTCCTGCGAAAGGGGTTGACCAGTTCTTATGAAATTTTATACGCATATTCAGTAGGTCTGAGAATCTACTATCTATTTTTCATACCCCTAAGTGATGAGGGTTATTATAATAAATAACGCTAGGAATGCGTGACGTGCCGCGTACGTAAGTGCAAGGAAGTGCAATAACGACAAAAAAAAAATGTCAATAAACATTTAGACCAATGTGTCCCTTCCTCATACCGCACGCACGCCATCAATCTTAAAATTACACCTCAACACTAATATACAACAATACTAATAGCATACAATCACGGATCAGAATTGTATATCTTCAATTTGTGGGTCTACAAATATATATTAAACTACCTTTCCTCTATTTTCCTCTCAATCCTTGTCGAGAGATCGGTTTTGTCAACACGGAATAATTAATGAACCGAGAATGAATTGCGCTATTTAGTTTCCTTTCCTACGGTTACTTGTATTTTATCTACTTACTTTAAAACTAGAGTATTTTATACTATATTTCCAGTCCAAAAATATTTTGTACGATGTCTAATAACTTTTTTGTGTGCTTATAGAACATATTTTTATTATAGGTACATATTGGGAAAAATTAGATTTTGGCAATATTATAAGAAAGAAAGGAAATAATTTTATTGAGGTTAAAAGGATTACAATGACATGGTAGATATAATATACACAGTAAAAACAAAGAAAGCCAGTTTACCACAATCTAGTTCCAGCTCAGCATATTTATCTTGTTACTTAGGTACAAAATGGGACAATTTTGCATGTTATAAGATACTAGCTGACCCGGCAAACGTTGTTTTGCCATACTAAAAAAAAAAGGTTTGAAAAATAGATGTTGGCCGATTCTCAGACCTACTGAATGTGCATGTAAAATTTCATAAGAATCGGTCAAGCCGTATCGGAGGAGTACGGTAACTAACACTGTGACACGTGAATTTTATATATTAGATAATAAAAAGCATTTTGAGTACCTATCTGCGTGGTCATGGATTAATATCTTTTCAACAGAAGGGCGGAATTCTTGGGACTGCGAGGCGTAGTTTTAGACCAATTGGTCTAGAACTACCTCCTAGCGGTCTCGACCAGAATTTTTCCGGCAAAACACTTTAGGCTAAAACTTGGCCCACGGAATTGTCTAAGAGTCTTCTGATGGAATTTGAAATCCTGCTATAGATGCATAACTAGCAGCAGAGATTAATTTCTACAATATATTTAGCACATATACATACTTAAACTGGTAATAATAAATCGAAACTCAACAAAATTGAAGGAAAAGAGATCAGTAAATCAAATAGACCCATCTCCTTGAAGTTATTGAATATGGAAATTGATATAATACATCATGTCTAAACTGCTTAAATGTTTTTAAATTATTTCTTACTAGCTGCTGCCCGCGTCTCCGTCCGCATGTAATTTGGAATTTTTTTTCGCAATAAAATGTAGCCTATGTCCTTTCTCAGGATCTAAAGATTGTCTGTGCCAAATTTCATCAAAATCGGTTGAGGGGTTTAAGCGGGAAATCGTAACAGACAGATAGACAGAGTTACTTTCGCATTTATAATATTAGTAGGGATTCTAATATATTTTAAGCTTTTGCAAAAGAAACGCCGGTATATTTTCACAAAAGAAATATACAAAACAATTTATTATATCTATTTTTCAGAATATAGATGGATTGATGAATTGACGGATTAACGATATAAATAAATATTCATGGACATTTCACACAACATCCTCTGGTCCCAAGCTAAGCTTATATGCTTGTGTTATGGGTACCAGAATACGGATATACTATGTAGTAGGTATATTAACTATTAATTTTTTTGTAAATACGCACAATACATAATAAACACCCAGACGCAGTCCAACATTTGTATGACATTTATAAACATCACACAAATTATTGACACGTGCGGTAATCGAACCCGCGACCTAGCGAATGGAAGTCCGTTACATCAACCACTAGACCACTAGAGACGAGACCCGTCTACATCTATCTATTTATCTACCTATGCTGCTGGACTGACCAATGAATGCATTACTGGACTGACGTATTGATGAATGGACGGATTGCTGTATTGACGCATTGATTGAAATATAGGTTAATAAAGTATTGGATATAATAAATTGAATTAGTCAATCTAAATACTAAAAGTAACAAAAACTAAATCGATATTTATACGTCAAGGACAGAGGTCTATACATGTTCGCTACACAGCTAGAGCGTAAAAGACGAGTCCTTCTAATGATTCTCGTCAATTAACTTCTTTGCTTGATAAATGACAACGGACCTGCGAACGATTATATTTGTTCATGTTAATCTGATATATTAGATAATATTTTTTAACACACTTTTGTTAGCGCTGTACGGTACGGTACGGTATCTATCAATGTCTTAACTAGCTGTATTATGCTCCATGGCCATAAAGCCATCAAGAGACCAAAAGGCGGTTTTGTGCCCATATTAACGATATCGTAGACCTTAAACGAATATAAATTATTCGTGTGCCAAGTGGCCTAAAAATACTTATATATCTTTTAAATTTCGTTGTCTTGCCGTAATAATAATAAGACATACGCCGAATTTAATCTAAAATGTAGTATGCAGACAGTTTAATGCCCCAGAAAGGACTACCTTTTTGTAATAAAAGAAAGGGTTGTTAGTATTCACGTAACAAAGTCTCAAGAAACAGCTAGCTAATTTGTATGTAAGCTGTTTTATACAAGATTATATTAAAAACATCTTACAATGCATACAAAGTATTAATCCTCTTGTATTGCGAAAGTCTTACAACCTTTGAGCATTAAAACCTACAAGAGGCGTCAAACTCTTTTATTTGGTATAGTGTGATATTGTTTTTTTTTGTTATAAATATTCATGGACATTTTACACAACGTCCTCTGGTCCCAAGCTAAGCTTATATGCTTGTGTTATGGGTACCAGAATATGGATAGAATACATAATACTACTTTTTTTTTGTAAATACATACTCATACGGCGGGCCTCGTGGTGAAGTGGTTTATATAACGGCCTGCTGATCATGAGGTCTCGGGTTCGATTCCCGGTCAGGACAATCATTTGTGTGATGTTTTTAATTGTCATACAAATGTTTGTACTGCGTCTGGGTGTTTACTATGTATTATAAGTATGTATTTACGAAAGAAAAGTATTTTATGTATTATATCCGTATTCTGGTACCCATAACACAAGCATAATAAGCTTAGCTTGGGACCAGAGGACGTTGTGTAAAAATGTCTATGAATATTTATTTATTTATTTATTTATTTATCATAATACATAGAAACACCCAGACACAGTACAAACATATGTATGACAATTAAAAAAATCACACAAATGATTGTCCCGAGCGGGAATCGAACCCTCAACCTCTTGATTATATATATTATTATTGATATAGAGCAAAAGTTACATAAATAACTTACTAACGTGATGCCATTGCACGCAGAATTATAAAATGCAAAAAATAATCTAATGTACAGCGATATCGTGCATATCAATTTGTCCAGCTATATAACTAACTGTTGCAGATTTTTTTTTATAGCAAGGCTTGGCAAATGACTACACTCCACCTGATGTTAAGTAAATGTGCAATCCAGACGTGAGGACGGCTAGTTCGTTGTCAAAGCACTAGCCGCCCTCACCTTGCCGCCTATTGTTGAGCGGTAAAACACCACGCTTTATTGTTGCGTGTGTCGCTAGCATAACTCTATGTACACCATATTTTTTTTAGAGGGGTCCCTTTAAAATGAACTATTATTTGATTATTTGAACACGATTTAGCACAGTAAATGTACAGGGTGCATGACTTTATAGTACCATTCTCTGCCAGTCTATCTCTCCTTAATATCAAGTCCTGTCGGTTTAATGCTCGGAGTTTGCTACTGAAACAGGCAGGTGTACAACTGGACAGTAATGAAATACAGCTGCCAACAAAACAGGTACCCTTTTCAAGAGAGACACATATTACTTTTTATTTTCAAACCAATAATGGTCAGTATGAAATTTTTGGTACATACTTGAATGATGATTTAGTAAATTTAAGAAACTTTTTATCCGATTAGTGTAGAAATAGGGTTATGTTTTTCAAGTGATGTATGACGTGGAATTAAACTATCTCTCTCTCTCCAGCCCATTTACGTCCCACTGTTGGGCACGGGCCTCCTCCACTTTGGGTGGGATTATAGTCTACTGTGCCGCGCTGACCAGGCGTATTGGCACAGGGTTTATTTTCGAGTTTTCAGTCTCTCACAGAGGATGTTATCTGTGTGCAATATCCCTTAGCTGACTTTTACAGCACCCTTGGGAGGAGATGGGGTGGTGACACTTGTATTCTTAATCCGTCACCACACGAAACAATTTATAGCCCCATTACGAGACGCACTGATATAAAAATTTCATTAAAGGACACCACAAATGACATATTACGATATATTAATATAGCGAGAAAGAGTAAATGTATATATAAAAAAGCGAGAAAGAGACAGATACATGTTAATATACCGAGACGTACCTATCTATACTTATGACGTCACCGATAGATATATCTGTCTTTTTCTCGCCTTGTCTTTTTTATATACATCTGTCTCTTTCTAGCTACATTAATATGTATTAATATGCAATTTGTGACGCCCTTAAAGCCGATAAATGTTAAAATTTCAAATATCAAGTTTTATAAAAACTTTATCCGTACGAATCCCGATTGGGTCAGGATAAAATTAAATAGAAGAAAATCAACTATTCTATTTCACTGTTACTGATGTTTTCTTTCTGACCGTAGTAGAATGAGGTTAATGGTAAGTAAACAATGTGTATTGCTTTTAGTTGCAACGTAGAGAGCATTTAGAGACTCGTTTGGTGCTAGGAATTGTGTTACATTATTGAAGTGATTGCGCTATTTTATGGTTAAAGCTTTGTGACAATTGTTATGCTATTGAACCCCATTAATGTGGTATAGTTTTTAACCGACTGTTAGGGTATTTTTTAACTAGTATGAATGTATGTGTAGGTATATTAGTATTTTTTAAATCGATTTCTATAGAAGGAGATAATCAATTCGTCTGTATGTTTTTTTTTTATATATTTGTTACCTGATTTCTCTGTCAACTGTGTACCGATTAATTTTATTTTTCTTTGAAAAGTTGTAATTCAAGACTGGTCCCATACCTATACATCCGACAATTGGACCCCAAAGAAATCGAGGGCAACCTTTTATTTATACAGGCAGATATATTTATTTTGATGTATCATCTGAATATTATAATGTATTTGCGTCTTGCAATGAGACCCATAATGCTAAGTCGATAATTTATTAACTTTATCTTAGGAATAAAATAAGTTACTGGGTTATTGTCGTGTTAGTTATAAGTAGTTACTAATAATATTTTCTAACACTTGCGCGACTCATCTGTTTAAATAAAACTACTTTTTACGGATTTAGACGCGTATATTTGTTTTAAATTTTGGCCCGACGTTTCGGAGACTTTGCAGTCACCATGGTCACGGGTGAGACTCAGTCAGTCAGTCTCACCCGTGACCATGGTGACTGAACTGAGAGAACACTGATCATACGCCAGTTATTCTAACCATTAGCACGACAGTAATAAGTTATGAGAAACCCGAAACTTTATACAATAGGCACACAGACTGGGAGAGCTTTAGGGACCAATTGAATAAAAAACTCCAGCTACAAATCTCTCTGAAAACATCCGAAGAAATTGAGGATGCAGTAGGGTACTTCACAAATCTAATACAGGTGGCATGCTGGGAAAGTACTCCAAACAGAGAGAACGAATCACAAGTGCATATAAACGTACCACAAAAAATAAAAGAAAAAGTTCTCGAAAAAAGAAGACTGAGACGTGTCTGGCAACAATCGAGACACAAAATCGACAGAAGAGCTTTTAATAAAGCCATTAAAGAGTTGAGGGATCTATTAAAAAGTGCAAGAAATACAACATTGCGCAGCAAACTGGAGGGCCTTACGGCAACTGCCTCAACAAACTACTCCCTCTGGAAGGTAACTAAAACATTCAATAGACCACAGACACTCAGATACCCCATAAGAACAAATGATGGCTGGGCAAGAACAGGAAAATCAAAAGCCAACACTTTTGCCGAACACTTAGCCGAAGTATTCACTCCAAACCAGTGTCAGGATGCAAAGGCTGAAGAAGACATTGATGCCACAATAAAAGAAGATTTCCAGCTTTCTCTACCTCCAAAACCAGTGACGGTTAAGGAACTTAAATCAGCTATAAAAGAACTTAAAAGCAAAAAGGCACCAGGTTTCGACTTGATTACTAAGGAGGTCCTTGAGCAACTGCCTCGTAAAGCTCTTGTATTTTTTACCACCCTACTTAATGGAATGCTCCGAGTTCAATATTTTCCCAGACTATGGAAGGTATCCGTAATTACAATGATCCACAAGCTAGGGAAGCCTCTTGAAAAGGTTACCTCGTACAGACCAATAAGCCTTTTGCCTGTAATGTCCAAGATATTTGAAAGAATTATTTTACATAGAATAACTCCTTTATTGACAGAAAATCGAACGATCCCAAAACACCAATTCGGTTTCAGGCAACAGCACTCAACAGTAGAACAAGTGCATAGGGTTTGTGAGAGGATAAGAAGGTCATTGGAGAGAAAAGAGTATTGCTCGGCGGTATTCTTAGACATTCAACAGGCTTTCGACAGGGTCTGGTTTAAAGGCCTTCTGTCTAAAATAAAGAAAGCGCTACCACATAGCTACTATCTGTTGATGGAGTCGTACCTATCTGAGCGCATGTTCCAGGTTCGTGAAGATGGGGAAACCTCTGTGTTCCACAACATACTAGCAGGAGTACCTCAGGGGTCCGTTCTTGGCCCGATTCTATACACGGTATACACATGTGACCTACCTGTGATGAAGGGCACTGTGACTGCCACTTTTGCCGATGACACTGCAGTACTTGCAAGCAATACAGACCCGGTAGTGGCTTCGAACTCTCTGCAAACTAGTCTTAACGAAATTACAACCTGGCTAAAAAAATGGCGAATTCAAGCGAGTGCTTCGAAGTCTACACACATTACGTTTACTCTTAGAAAGGGAAACTGCCCTCCAGTAACTCTTTCAAATAAAACCTTGCCTCAGGAAGATACTGTTAGATACCTCGGAATTCATTTGGATCGAAGGTTAACCTGGCAAAAGCACATTAGGGCAAAAAGAGACGAACTAAACATGCGGTTTAGGAGCATGTACTGGTTGATGGCTCGCAACTCACTTCTGTCTACAGACAATAAACTGCTTATATACAAGACAATTCTCAAACCAATATGGAGCTATGGTATACAGCTGTGGGGAAGCGCTTCCAACTCCAATATTAATGTTCTACAACGTATGCAAAATGGAATACTGCGAAACATTGCCAATGTGCCATGGTTTGTCACAAATTCAGAAATCCATGAGGCACTAAAGGTAAAAACAATCCGGGCAGAAATAACGCTATCAGCAGAAAGATACAAGTGTCGGCTGACTAATCATCCCAATAGTTTAGCAAACCACCTAACGCGGCCCAGCTATGTCAAACGGCTTAAAAGATGCGATGTGCAGGTGCTGGACTGCAGATTCACTAACGAGTGAGACTCCCAGTGGGGAGCGCACTTGTACATATCATAACCTCATTTAACAGATCCGCTTATAGTCTCTTGGAAGACTGATCGCAGATAAAATTTAAAAAAAAAAAAAAAATAACTTCTGTTAATAAAATACCTCCATATATTCAATTTCAGAAAGTAAACTAGCTGTTTATAATAGAAAATACAACTCTATGTGTTAAATTAAAAAAAACTCCCAGTTCTTGCAACATTTTTCACTGATATTATATAACCTTTTTCGATAAATTTATTTATTTATTTTATTTATTATTCTCTTCCACAAATTAACTTAGGTTTCTAGATACATAGTTAAATTAATTATACTTATCAATAGTTATGATTCTGATATGTTACAATACTCGTACAAATACAACAGTGACAAGCCTTTGTGGGAGATTGCACTAGGTTACCCTGTCACGCAGATCACCAGGCGCTCATACATCAATTAAATGTACTTACATAACAAAATGGTCCAGACTTAAAACTAATTACAAAAGAGTAGCCTATACGTGTGTGTGAATAAATGATGTGTGTATGGTATGTGTGTGTGGATTTATAGTATGAGATAATAATGTACTATATACCTACCACAGATTTTTTTTTGAAATCGGACCAGTGTGTGCTGAGATTAGCGAGTTGACATGAGAGACAAACAAACTCTTTAGCTTTACTATATTAGTAGAGATAAAATCATTTATTATGAATAAAAATAATCTTAACAAAAACCATTCAAAATCTACCAGATCGATGTTATCCGGGCATACTATTAGCTAGTGTGTATAAACGGTATCCGTCCGTTCGTTAGCCGGGTACATAGCACCCGGGGCGGTCATTTATCCGGCTAACCTAATTACCGGGTAAGGATACAACTATTTATTTTTCACTACTTACATGGATAGGCTTACTAAAAATTGTACGTACCTACGATCTAATTAAAATTTTATTCATTTTCATTAATTTATTTTTAGTATAAGAGCGTACTGTACTCCTAATCCAGTATTTGCCTTAGGTATTGCCTATTCCCGAGCACCGTGCTGAAAAGGACAAATATAGCTGAAGCAGATTTTACCTACAAATTCTTTGAAAAAAAGATTTTTCGTAGTCGCCTTTTTTCTTTGCAAAAGTTAAACTGATTTTAATTGTTTCTACGCTATATTATAGATGATCTATGCTTGTGTCACTTTCTTTTTTTGTAAATCGTTACCAAAGATGTGTGATAGACGCCGCAATATTACCTACAGAAAACCGAAAAAAAAATTTGGTATCGTGCCCTCTTAATTACAATAATTACCTACCTGTCACTATCTGGCCATAATGGTTAACGAACGCCTGAGGACAGATAGACCAACTAACAGATAAACAAACAAACAAACGGTCAGATAGCGGAGTTTAAGTAATAGGACCCTGCTGAAATTTTAAGTATTAACTCAATAAGTAATATAATAAAGCAGAAGAGTTTGTTTGTTTGTTTTGCGCTAATCTCAGGAACCACTGGTCTGATCTGAAAAATTCTTTCAGTGCTAGAAAGTACATTTATCGAGGAAAGCTCTACGCTATATAAAAATACGCTGCGACAAATAGGGGCGAAGCATCAGTGAAAAATGTTGCAAAAACGGGGGAATTTTTATAAATTCCACTCGTACGATGTCGCGGGCAATTGCTGGTCCTAAATATACGTTCGTAATTATGTCATTTGTGATAACTAAATAATTGACAAAATATAATTTAATCTGAACTATAATTAATGAGCGTTAAGCTCACTAGAATTGTTCAGAATAAAATAATGTTTGCTCAATTACGATATAATGAAATTGTATTTGTCATTGTATAAAATGGTAATAATTGTATGTGGTGCGTAACTGTAACACTGTTATCGACATTTAGTTAATAATTATATTAAACTGTTAATTTTGTACTCGTTATTCCATAACTAAATGTTTATAGACCAATAGCTATCCTTACTATAACATTACACATGTGATAGTAATTCTATCTGTCTGTATAAATGTCACATTTTCACGCCAAAGTTAAACTAATAATTTAAATGACACTCTTTGCCTAATATTTTCTAACACTTGCGCGACTCATTTGTTTAAATAAAACGTTACAAAAGAGTAGCCTATACGTGTGTGTGAATAGATAATGTGTGTATAGTATGTGTGTGTAGATTTATAGTATGAGATAATGATGCACTATATACCTAAACCTAGACTGCAAAGACTCATAAACGACGACGGCCAAAATTTTAAACAAATATACGCGTCTAAACTCTTTGCCTAGTTCATCTAAGAAAAACACACCTTAATTTTTTTACTCGCTTTTATATGTTTTCGGTAAGTATCTATCAATGTATTAATATGTGTAACGGAATCTATGAACGTGATTTTCACCAACTTGCAGTAGTTGGATTGATCTGAAATTTTGCACATATCAAGGACCGACGGATGACAATGTAATTATTTAAAAAAATATTCAGGATTTTCAAGCGTGTTTTTTTAGTTTTTGAACTAAGTAGATTAATACATAATACTCTTACTATTCCGGTTTTTGAGATAAAGCCTGACGATAGACGGACGGAGGAATGGACGGCGGAGTATCAGAAATAGGGTCTTATTAATTTTACTCTTTGCCACGGAGCTCTAAAATCAGGTGTCTTCAGAATCAACTAATGTTAACACGCCTCTCTCATTATTTAAACTAAGAAGATACCTACTAATAATGAAACAAGAAAAAAGAATTCTATTGGTAGTAAAATGGCAAGCTAAAACTATGTTAGACAAAACCAATGTTTACAAAGTTGTCCATTGAAAAGCGGTTTCACGCTGAAATAGTAGAAATAAACTACGTTTTAAGAAACCGACAACTAGAAAATACGTGTTAGGAACTTGTTTTGGTCGTTGTACGAATACTCTTGATAGCTCAGTTGGTTAGAAGGCGAGTATGGTATTTGCGAAATGAAATCTCACTTGTAGTATGATATTATTACTTACTTTATTAAATTGATCATCATCATAACATCACGCCTTTTTCCTATGGGGGTAGGCAAAGACTATAGAGCGCCATCTGCTACGATCCAATCCTACTTCCTTGGCTTCATCCACACTCATGATACAAATACAAATTCCAGAAGGTTTTGAAAAACTGACAATATATAATGTAATTTTGTATCAAAAAATTATTGTAAGACTACAACTATTTCTTGTTTATCCTTTTTATCCTAAAATGTTCATAACTAACTTCAAAATGAATTTGTGTACATAATATTTGCAGCTACTTTCACGGTGTCGGCCTTATTTTGTGAAGGTATGTCTGTGATTGTTAAAAAATAGCTATCATCAATGATACCTCACTCATTTTGGTTTTAGCGTTATAATAATAATAATAAATAATAAATATTCATGGACATTTCACACAACGTCCTCTGGTCCCAAGCTAAGCTTATATGCTTGTGTTATGGGTACCAGGATACGGATATATAACATAAACTACTTTTCTTTTGTAAATACATCCTTATAATACATAGAAAACACCCAGACGTAGTACAAACATTTGTATGATATTTATGAATATCAAACAAATGATTGTCCCAAGCGGGAATCGAACCCGTGACCTTGTGAACGGTAGTCCAGTACATGAACCACTACGCTACGAAGCCAGTCATGTTTGTCATGTCGAATGCTATGTTATATTATAGCCTTCCTCGACAAATGGACTTTCTCTAATCTCTAATTTCAATAATTTACTCTTATTTTTTAGAATTTTTTTTATTTTTACGTAAAAATTTTAAAAATGAAGACTAAAATATTTCAAATGTAAATGAACTGTTCCGAAACAGTATGAACATTTCCTCTCACATTTTCTGAACAATTTTAAGCTGTACAATGTCTCCAATTTTGTCGCAGGAAATTCGGGCCAATCATTTTCTTTGAAAACTTAAATCGAATGAAATTGATTGATCGTATTTTGCCACGTTCTGTGTTTAAAGTTGTGAACTTTTCGCCGAACGACATGAATAAAAGATATTTCTTTGCAACTTCGTTTAGTTCTATTTTACTTGTCTTTTAGTTTTTTAGTGAAAAATGTTGGAAATAATGTTTGGAGTATGTTTTGATTATATTCATAAGAAATAGTTTGTCTTCAAAGTTTTTTATAAAATAAAAATTAAATTTAAATTTTTTAAAGAGAAGATTGAGAAGAAGATTTTGAAAATTTTGATATATTGCTATGCCTTGTCCCATAACAACTGATTACAGAGAACTGAAAGATCTTCGAAACGTAGGGCTGGATTTAAATCAATATCAACGAGTATAAATCTGCAAAACGAGGTTTTATATAAAAATAATATTTCTCTCTCTTTTCAGCCCATTAACGTCCCAGTACTGGTCACGGACTCCTCCACCTGGATAGGATTAAAGTCTACTTTGCCGCGCTGACCAGGCGTGTTGTGTTGGCATAGGGTTTAGTTTCCAGCTTTCCGTCTTTCATAGAGTATTTTGTGTACAGCATCCCATTGTGTACCTGGCCTTTACAGCACCTTGGAAGAAAAATGGGTGGCGACACTCGTATTCTTAATCCGTCACGACGAATTACTTTTGAAATATCTAATTTAATTTTTAACCAGCTTCAAAAAAGGAGGAGGTTCTCAATTCAAATGTGTTTTATGTTTGTTACCCCATAACTTCTAACTGGGCAAAGCGATTTTAATTATTCTTTTTTTATTTGAAAGTTAGTGGTTCCCGTGTAGTCTCATCAGTCAGTGGTCAGGATCTGTTAGTTTTATTTCCCGAGATATTGAGAAAAACCCTCACATTGCAAAGGCACATTAAGTCGGTTAAACTTAAAAAAAAAAAACTCAATTATTTTGCATTGCAGTTTCGTTATTATATTTGTTCATTAATTTATCAAATGAAATTAAATCAACACAAAAACCGCAATGAAAACTCGATCGTTGTTCATAGTAGGCCACTGTTTACTACAAAATAATCTGTCCATGTTTACATTAACACCGAAGTATCTGTAGTATGATTTATTCATTGGTAACCACAGTCACGTTTCAAATGTAAATAGCAACTTTGTTTGCGACAACGTATTAAAGAATTTTGACGCCGCGTATCGTTCGTGAGAATCCTGTTAAATACTCGGAAGTTTAATGTATTATGTTAATAAATATCAATAATATAGCAATGCTACATCATAGTATACCCAACACACGTTTTCATAATGTTCTCTCTCTCCAGCTCATTACCGTCCCACTACTGGGCACAAGCCTCCTCCACTTTGTGAGGGATTATGGTCTACCTTGCCGCACTGACCAGGTTTGTTGGCACAGGATTTATTTTCGAGTTTTCCGTCTCTCACAGTAGACGTTAACTGCTTTTATTGTCCCTTAGCAGACTCTTACAGCATCCTAGGAAAGAAATGGGGTGGTGACACTTGTTTTGTTAATCCGTCACGAGACGGACAATGTTATGTATGTCATAATAATTGCACTGCCTTTATCCCTTTATTTGTGCTCTTATACCTTTTTCTTCCAAGCTCCTCTGTCAGACTTCATTTCTTCTTTTATATCCTCTTTTAATTATCCCTTCTATCCGTCCAATCTTTCTTCGGCTCGGCTTATAAATCATAAGGACATGTGGAGGGTCCTTAGCTTAAGAATAATTCCTACACTTTTTGTGTCAAATAGTTCATTTATCGAAGAAGGCTATATAACATCACACTGCGACAAATAAAGGCAAATAATAAATGAAACATATTAAAAGCTGGGAAATCTTCCTAAATTCCACGCGTATGGAGTCGCGGGCAAAAGCTAGTATCTTATAAAATAGCTATAACTAATTCCAAACGTGAAGAAATACAAAAACAGTTTTACAATTGTTAATAAAAAGTCTCAAATAACACAAGCGTATCTATGTATGTATCTATATGTAAATGTGTTGAGAGCAAACAGCAATGTAATGCATCTACAATTTGCAGACTTCCGATGCAGAAGTGCTTGTGGATAACAACGTTTGTAATCTATTGAGCTCGAAGCATTCGAATCATTGAATGCTACTCTGTTTTCAGATTCATTGCTATGAATTCACGCATCATTGCATACGTATATTTTATGCAGTATGTAATAATTTACATTTTTAGCAATACCAAATAAAACAAATGCTGTAAAAAATGAAAAAGAACTCAGACAAATTTAAAAAACATTGGTTAAATAATTTCAAAAAATATTAAGGACTTTTATCCGTCCACACACTGACACTCAACATTCACAAAGAAACAGAAATGATTGCGTTGTCATCAGCACTTAGTCCGGTGCTGAAAAATGGCCGACAGGACAGAGTTGCGGGTATTTTGTACAATGATAGTACGTACAAAGACTATGTTATCAAATATATTAAAATTTCATAACTAAGAAAATAAGTCAAAGGCATCAGCCCTCGGATCTTGGTCAAATATTATGTGTTCAAATCATATCAATCCGACTGAAGGACTACGACTGAGGTGGAAACTTTTCAAAGATACATAAAGTTATAGATATATAAATACTATTGAAGCTAATAGAAGTTACCTTTGACGACAAGATGCATTTTAGCATAGTAAGGGCAAATCAAAACAATTATTGTTTGGAGTTCAGTTACAAATTAAAAACAGAAGTAGAGATGTAGATAAAATAATTAAATTATAATTCTGAGCTGTATTGGTGCTTTTCATGTTTCCACTGAACACGTTAGTGATGAGACAAAAATTATCGATACGATATTCATACTGTATTCAAAAAAAGAAAATTGGTATTATTGCTGTTATTATTTAGACTAGTCTTAAAATGTAACATTTATGTGACCAGGCTTAGGTACGTGTGATGACGGATTAAAATATAAGCGTCACTATCCCATTTCTTCTCCATTGTGCTGTAAAAGCCAGCTACGGGGTATTGTAAACAGATAACATCATCTGTGAGAGACAGAAAAAAGAAACTAAGTCCTATGCAGCACGCCTGGTTAACGCGGTTTAGTAAACCAAAATCCCTCCGAAAATGCCCTTTGCCAAGCAGTGGAAGTTAATGGGCTGGGAAAACAAGAAGTATAGTAAAAATATAGTGAGTGAGTGAGTGCTAGCTATACTATCGATAGTTTTTGAACATCACTAGTCGTTTTAGCACAAAATCACATTAAAAGCTGTTCGGAAATTAAAGTAGAACGTGACCAGATCCGCGACCTTTGCGGGTGAAAATATGTATTTAGAGTTTAAGATACACAATTTTGTTTAAACTAACCTCTTTTACTCTAATATTTTGAAGAAAGAATTGACTGTATGTTTGAAACAAATAAGCTCTGAAACTACTGAAATACTGGATTTTATATTTTCAAGGTACTATTCCTGGCATATATAGGCTATATACTTTTTCATTCGTCAATAAAGTAAGTAAGTCGGGGAATTACTAGTACCAAAAAAAAAGTTCATGCATTATTAAATTTTTTGTTTGTTTTGTCGATGGTAAAGAATGCAAATGTCAGCACCCCATTTCTAACCTATCGATGAACAGAAAATTTCTGTAAGAGAAATTAAGCTTGAAAGTAAGCTCCGTCAACATGCCTCGGTTAGCATAGTACAAATAGGTCAAAATCCCTACCAAAGTGGAGGAGTCCCGTGCCCAACAGCGGGACATTAGCGAGCTGAGAAAAAAGGCTTAGTTTTCAAATATTATTTAATTATGAGAAATCGCCAAATAATATGATAAATCGCATGTGAGCAAATCTTCTAATTTCCGGCTTAGGATATTCCAAAATTAAAAATAAGCTTTGTGTGCTTACTTTGCGAATATAAAATCAGATTTTTAACCGATTTCACAAAAGTAAGGGATTTTTATTATCGTGCCTGCATAAAACGTTATTAAATACTAATTGCCTCATTCATAATGACTTATCAGAGGTTTAAAAATTCGCTAATATAGGTTCGCGAAAATTGTCAAAAATTGTTATGCATAATAGTCTTTTTACGCTAAAACGTTTATTATCTCTCCGATAAAATCTCCGTTTAAACCTCCGATAAGTCATTATGAATAAGATCGTACGTATATAAATTATGTATTTATTAGTGCGTATTTCATAGATGATAAGAAACGGAATGCGGAGATCCGTAGAAGGACTAGTGTTGTACGACATAGCCCGAAGAGTTAGCACGCTGAAGTAGCAATGTGGGCATGGACATACATCGCTTAGCATCCATTGTTTACGTAACTCCAAACATGTAATAAGAAAACTTTTCCCAACGGGCCTATCAATTTTACGATAGAAACGAAAAGGTATCGTGTACTGTTTACGACCTTGTGTTTCCGTTCTCGTATTCCATTGAGGCAATGTATAGTATATACTCGTGTCTGAGGTCATCTTCATCTTATGACATTAAAGACCAATCCACACGGCGCGTAGCGCCAGTGCTGCGTCGATATAGCGCTGTTGCTGCGTCATTTTATGTACGCAAAATAACTGTGTAAAAATAATTTTATTATTAAGCCAGATTAAGAATACAAATGTCACCACCCCACGTCCTCCTTATGGTGCTGTGAAAACCAGCTAAACGATATTGTACCCAGATTACATCCCCTGTGAGAGACAGAAAACTAGAAAAAATAAACCCTATGCCAACACGCCAACAGACCATAATCTCTGCCAATGTGGAGGAGGCCCGTGTGTTTAACAATGGGACAATGCCAATTATTTTTTTAATGTGCATAACATAAAAGTTTCTTGAGACGTGATAGACGGTAGATAGATCAACACGGTGCGTTATGTCAGCGTTGCGTCGATATAGCGCTGTCGCTGCGTCATTTACAGTACTAAAAAAAATAGCTGAAAATACAATAATTAGTTGTTTTTAGGGTTCCGTACCCAAAGGGTAAAAACGGGACCCTATTACTGAGACTTCGCTGTCCGTCCGTCCGTCCGTCTGTCACCAGGCTGTATCTCAAGAACGGTGATAGTTAGAGAGTTGAAATTTTCACAGATGATGTATTTCTATTGCCGCTATAACAACAAATACTAAAAATAAAATAAAATAAATATTTAAGGGGGGCTCCCATACAACAAACATGATTTTTAGGGTTCCGTACCCAGTATCTCAAGAACGGTTATAGCTAGACAGTTGAAACTTTCACAAATGATGTATTTCTATTGCCGCTATAACAACAAATACTAAAAATAAAATAAAATAAATATTTAAGGGGGGCTCCCATACAACAAACATGATTTTTAGGGTTCCGTACCCAGTATCTCAAGAATGGTGATAGCTAGACAGTTGAAATTTTCACAGATGATGTATTTCTATTGCCGCTATAACAGCAAATACTAAAAATAAAATAAAATAAATATTTAAGGGGGGCTCCCATACAACAAACATGATTTTTTTACCGTTTCTTGCTCGATATTAATAACGTTGCCTTATGTTGCATAGATAATGGTACGGAACCCTTCGTGCGCGAGTCCGACTCGCACTTGACCAATTATTTTATTATTTGTTTTTCTTTTCATGGACATTTCATACAACGTCCTCTGGTCCCAAGCTACGCTTATATATGCTTGTGTTATGGGTACCAGAATACGGATAGAATACATATCCAACTTTTTTTTTTGTAAATACATACTTATAATACATAGAAACATCCAGACGCAAGACAAACATTTGTATGACAATTAGAATAATCACACAAATGATTGTCCCGAGCGGGAACCGAACCCGCGACCTCTTGATCGGCAGTCCGTTACCAGAACCACTACACCACGAGTCTATTATAATCTATACTAATATTATAAAGCGAAAGAGTTTGTTTGTTTGTTTGATTGATTGTTTGTTTGTTTGTTTAAACGCGGTAATCTCAGGAACCGCTGGTCCGATTTGAATAATTCTTTCAGTGTTGGATAGTACATTTATCGAGGAAGGCTATAGGCTATATAACATCACGCTGCAACGAATAGAAGCGAAGCATCAGTGTAAAATGTTGCAAGAAACGGGGAAAAAAGTCACGCGCGCGAGCTTTAAATGAAAACGCTGCCTTATCCATGTGAGTTACAACAAAGTAATATATGGAGAAATTGTTTGTTACCTATAGATCTTTAAAAAAGTCCGCGAGGCCATATGTCTATCTTTTAAGGAAAACCCGCTGTACCCATAAGAACGTCAACAAAATTATCAAATTCAATAGGATGTTTTCAAAAGCTATTTATGTGTATATAGTAACATTTTTTATCAAATTAAATACCTTAGTTAGCTTACGCATTTAATATAGATAATAACTGCTCTTTACAGCATGCAATTTAAATGAATATCTTCGGAGATATGACGAAAAAAGAATTACGCGTGATAAAGTTAAACTGTTCGCTGAGCAACGAGAACGTTTCCCCGGTCATCTATCTATACTCCATTGTTTCGATGTATGGTTGGATGTATGAATGTAAGGATGTTTGTTGTTCTTTCACGTAAAGACGGATGGATTTTCGTGAAACTTTGCAATAATATAGCTTACATATCAGATTAACACATATGCAATAATTTATAAAGATACCACGTGTCACGGCGTCTTAGTGTGTGTAAAAGTCAGTATTGTACAGGTTGTTACGCTGCTCAATCCCCGACGGATCAGTATTGAGTTGGTCTTTATAGGCGCCGGCGTCATCGTCGGCGTATGGTCGTTACGCTGCTCAAATCCCGACGTATTGGTGCTGAGTTGGTTTTTATAGGCGTTGGCATCTACAGCGACGCAGGCGACGACGTTGGCGACGGCGTCGGCTTCGGCGTCGTCGTCGGCGCCGGCTTCGCCGACGCCTCCGTCGTATGGTCGTTACGCTGCTCAAATTCCGACGTATTGGTGCTGAGTTGGTTTTTATAGGCGTTGGCATCAACAGCGACGCAGGCGACGACGTCGGCGTCGGCGTCGGCGTCGGCTTCGGCGTCGTCGTCGGCGCCGGCTTCGCCAACGCCTCCGTCGTATGGTCGTTACGTTGCTCAAATCCCGACGTATCGGCGCTAAGTTGGTTTTTATAGGTGTTGGCATCGACAGCGGCGTCGGCGTCGTCGACTGCGTCGGCGTATGGTCGTTACGTTGCTCAAATTCCGACTTATCGATGCTGAGTTGGTTTATATACAGGGTGTGGCGTAATTAATGGATAAGCCTGTGCCTGTGGATAAGCCTCCTACTGCGCTATACGAATATGTATATTTTTAATTAATCCTATGTATGGTCTTGAAAAAAATGGCATAAGTCATGTTTTTCATAAAATGACTACTTTCACTAACCAATTATGCTACTGTTGCCACAATTTTCAAAAATTTTGCATCCTTTTTTTTTATAAAACAGCTTAAGAGGTGAGCTATTGAAAGCAATAAAGAATTCCCTATTCGTAATACAAATTTTGGGAAAAAATACATGAGATATCAAAAAAGTGTTATTGATTATTCAATTTGTTGACTTTGTACATCGTCTAGCTTAAAAAATCTTTATGGGAGTTGATTTGCCCAATATCTTAAAAACATGCTTGTTTTATGCAGTTTCCGAAATGGTATAATACTTATTACATTTCACGAGGTTTTAAAAAAAAACGACAGTTGTAAAAAAATACCCTAATTTTCTTTAACAGAATTATTAATTTATCTTAAACATGTCTTTGTAAACAGTTTGAATGGACCCTTTTTTGTGTGCTCCGGAGCAGGTAGTCATTCACAATGGACCCTTTTTTGGGTGCTCGGGAGCAGGTAGTCATCCACCATGAATAGGGTAAGCAGATAACGACTCTAAGTCAACTACTTGTGGTTGTTTATCGCACGGCAAATCTAGACGGTTAGTCTTATCATAAGACAGAGACAAAGCATTTTGATGTCAGGTAAATAACAGTTGTGCGACAGAGATAGATTTTTATTATTCTCACAAACAACAAAACAGCTTTTGAACTTGTTTAACAAAGTTAGTGCTCTTTTGACTATCGTCTCTTGCGCACATATCGTTTGCTCTATCGTGTTTGTTATTGTGACGTGAATTTGGCTTATGTACTACGGACTCTGTTTTTGCTATACGAATTGGACAATTGTGATATTATCGACGACTTCTACATATCCCTGGACTACTGATCATGCCGCGTCATACGTACACTCCTCAAGAGTATGCAAATATGCATCTTATTTACGGCCTGTGTAACTGCAATGCAAATGAAGCTGCACGCGAATATCGTCGAAGATACCCCGATTTGCGACACCCAGACTACCGGGTGTTTACACGTGTGCACATCGCTTTTAGCGAAGGGCGAATGCCTGGTACCGGTGTTGGTGGTGCTTCGGAAGGCAGACCTCGACGACATCGTGATGACGAAGTTCTAGAAGCTGTGCGTGCTAATCCAGAGTTATCAATTCGTGAGTTAAGTAGAGGAACCGGTGTAGATACGCGTACTGTGGGCAGAATTCTGCACAGGCATGAGCTTCACCCGTATCACTATCTAAGGGTGCAAACACTAATGACACGAGACTATGAGCCTAGAGTCCAATTTTGTCGCGTCATGTTGCGAAAAATACGCGAAGATTCGGCGTTTTTTGACAAAATTCTGTGGAGCGATGAGTCATCATGTAAAAGAAATGGCTACGTCAACATGCACAATCTTCATAGTTGGCAGGCAACCAATCCGAGAAACATAAGGCAAGACCGAGCTCAAGTCCAGTTTAAAGTGAACCTTTGGACAGGAATTTTAAATGGACAAATAGTTGGGCCCGTCGAACTATCCGAGACACTAACAGGTCCCAATTATTTAAATTTTCTGCAAAATACGTTGCCGGAACTATTACAAAGTTTAAATGTGCCAGAAAACTACTGGTTACAAAATGATGGTTGTCCCGCTCACTACGCACGAATTGTACGGAACTACCTCAATGATGAGTACAATGAGAGGTGGATAGGTCGTTTGGGTCCCATTTTGTGGCCACCAAGGTCCCCTGATTTGAACCCTCTAGACTTTTTTTACTGGGGGTGTTTAAAAGAAAAAGTGTATAAAAAAGAAATAGCATCCCTGGAACAACTAAAGGCCCTGATTTTTGAAGCCGCTGATGAAATCAAGAGGTCCGGCTTCATCCGACGCCTAAAGCGGTCATTTATCCGTCGATGCAGGGCCTGCATAGCCGCAGGTGGCCGCCATTTCGAACATTTTTTGTAAAATAAAATTTATGTAGTGTTTGCATCTTTAGAATAAAAAAAATAAAATAAGTTGTTATTTTTTTTCAACGACTAACATTCCCACTGGTAAACTCAGACAGATAAGTTAAAATACCACTGACAGTTTGTTTAAGTTAACAGTATTAATTTGATTAATTAAATCACAATAAGAACATTTTTTTACGAGTGTCATTTGGTTCTTTAATATCACATCAAACTTAATAAGTATTATAATAAGTATTATACCATTTCGGAAACTGCATAAAACAAGCATGTTTTTAAGATATTGGGCAAATCAACTCCCATAAAGATTTTTTAAGCTAGACGATGTACAAAGTCAACAAATTGAATAATCAATAACCCTTTTTTGATATTTCATGCATAATTTTCAAAAAATTTGTATTACGAATAGGGAATTCTTTATTGCTTGCAATAATTCAACTCTTAAGCTGTATTATAAAAAAAACAGAAAGCAAAACTTTTGAAAATTGTGGCAACAGTAGCAGAATTGGTTAGTGAAAGTAGTCATTTTATGAAAAACATGACTTATGCCATTTTTTTCAAGACCATACATAGGATTAATTAAAAATATACATATTCGTATAGCGCAGTAGGAGGCTTATCCACAGGCACAGGCTTATCCATTAATTACGCCACACCCTGTAGGTGTTGGCATCGGCGTCGGCGTCGGCGTATGGTCGTTACGCTGCTCAAATCCCGACGTATTGGTGCTGAGTTGGTTTTTATAGGCGTTGGCATCTACAGCGACGCAGGCGACGACGTCGGCGTCGGCGTCGGCGTATGGTCGTTACGTTGCTCAAATTCCGACTTATCGATGCTGAGTTGGTTTATATAGGTGTTGGCATCGGCGTCGGCGTCGGCGTATGGTCGTTACGCTGCTCAAATCCCGACGTATTGGTGCTGAGTTGGTTTTTATAGGCGTTGGCATCCACAGCGACGCAGGCGACGACGTCGGCGTCGGCGTCGGCGTATGGTCGTTACGTTGCTCAAATTCCGACTTATCGATGCTGAGTTGGTTTATATAGGTGTTGGCATCGGCGTCGGCGTATGGTCGTTACGCTGCTCAAATCCCGACGTATTGGTGCTGAGTTGGTTTATATAGGTGTTGGCATCTACAGCGATACATCTTAAACTTTAAAAGATAAAGATAGAACAACAAAATATTCTAATTTTTCATTTATTTATGAGATTTATTTATTTCAAACCAACAGCTTCTCAATCAATATGAATAAAAAAGAAATATTCATCAGCAAGCGAATTATATGTCCTCACGGATAAAAAAATTAAGAGCCATGTTTATGGTATTATAAGGGTGGGTGTTTACTATGTATTATAAGTATGTATTTACAAAAGAAAAGTAAATTATGTATTCTATCCGTATTCTGGTACCCATAACACAAGCATATTATAAAGCTTACCTTGGGACTATAGGACATTGTGTGGAAAATTCTTATTTATATACGCTTTAATATAATGAAGTATTTTTATTTATTCATTTTGGACCATGCCAAATTTCAAGTCTCTAGGATAGTGGGAAGTAACCTGTAAATTTTGATTCCCTAGCGAAAGTGGAAAATACTCAAAAATGGCTGTAGTTCGGTTATATCTTCTGAATGCGTAGATCTAAATTATTGATTGTATCTTTTGCAGCAAGGGACCGCATAGATCTACATTTGGTATAAGTTTCAAATTAACAACTTCAGCCGTGGCTGAGTAAAAAAAAGATTAACGAGTGGATAGACAGACAGACGGACACCGTATTGAGAGTATAAGGGTTTATACAAAGACCTAAAAAGGCATTATGAAGCTCTGAGATATCATTTACTAAAATGACATTGGGCCATGTGTGTTACTTCTTTAGAACTGTGCAAGAAAAGAGAACCACACTGACGATTTACTAATTAGCTGTAAAATGGCGTTATTGTTAGTTCATTTAATTTTTCGTTTCTTAATTCCACGCGTACGAAGTCGCGGGCACTGCTAGTCTATTATAATTGCCTGACGTGATTAATCTCAGAGTTTCTTTAGACGTGTTGGACTTTAACAGCAAAAACTGTTTGATAAAACTTCACAGCTTGTTAAAAGTTCTTAGCTAAAGTTTATTTACGGACGGAAGAAATTATTGACATTAAAAATGAACTTTAAGAAAACTATTTTTGTAAAGCAATGAGTTTCTTCTAGGTTCTTTAAAAATATCTCATTGGTAGGCATCATCTTCACACCCTTATTATAAAATCATGTTGAGTATATAATAGAAAAAATGTTGAGAATTTAGAAATCCAAATACTCATAGTTGTTTCTGAAATAGACACCTTGCTTAAAATGTTTGCGTGCATTATGACTTTCTATTTCATGGATTACGTAGGTATTTCGAGTAGAGGATGAAATAACACTGATGAATGAATGGATCGATTAGAAGACATTGATACCAATTCAACGTGTAGAACTAAACTAAACTTAACTAAAAGATGAAAAATGATAGTGTGAATGACATAGTTTGACAATGTAAATGGAACCTTCTCATTATAAAACCTGTATTAAAGACTAACGATTTTAATGAATATAAATATGCACAACGAAATAATAGCCAATTAAGTATATATATTCTAATTGCTTTCATGTTTTGTTAAATTTTGTTGTGCACGTAGCTTGTAACTAATAAATAAATAAATATTCATGGACATTTCACACAACGTCCTCTGTTCCCAAGCTAAGTTATTATGCTTGGGTTCTGGGTACCAGAATAGGGATAGAATACATATACTACTTTTCTTTTGTAAATACATACTTATAATACATAGAAACACCCAGACGCAGTACAAACATTTGTATGACAATTATAAATATCACACAAATGATTGTCCCAAGCGGGAATCGAACCCGCGACTTCGTAAACGGCAGTCCGTTACATGAACCACTCAACCACGAAGCTTGTCGAACGAACTGACTGTATATTTATTTTTAAGTTTAGAGTAATAAAAAGAATTTTTAATCTGATACCTCGGAAACAATACAGTGGTAAATGGATTATTCTTTTGGGGCAAAACACTAAAACATTGATTGATATTGATTGACATTGACTGACAAAACATTGACTTAAATTTTTAACTTGACGACACGTGTGCAGGGAGCCGCTAACTGGAGATTGTAGAACCGCGCGTTGTGGTGTTTTATGGGGGAAGCTTATGTCCAGCAGTGAAGAAGAAAAGCGGATGGCCGAAGTTTGTAACTATAAGAGGTTTACAAGGACAGATATATTGTTAATCATCGTTGTTACAATAATTAATTAACGTACAAAGGCACTCAAAGGGTCCTTAATTTTAATTAGGGTCAAATGCTTAAGGGTATAGATAGTGACATGACCCTGCATTATTCTTATCAACTGATGTCAATATTAATCCTTATCCTTACTAATTTTTAAATGCGACAAGAGTTGATGACACTATAAAAATTTTGACGAGCTTAAGTGTTAAAGTGTCGAACGAAACTATATCATGATTTAAATAATTAAAAATAGTTTAAAAAACTAAAAAACACGCTTTATTTAATCGAATTATTGTATTGTCATCGGTCTTTGACAGGTGTGCAAAATTTGAATAGAATCTGACCGTTTAAAGTGAGTCAAAATAGCGTCCAAAGGAGTCGGTTACAAACATACAAACAAACACGGACGGACGGGCCTCGTGGTGTAGTGGTTCTGGTAACGGACTGCCGATCAATAGGTCGCGGGTTCGATTCCCGCTCGGGAAAATCATTTGTGTTCTTTTTCTAATTGTCATACAAATGTTTGTACTACGTCTGGGTGTTTCTATGTATTATAATTATGTATTTACAAAAGAAAAGTAGTATATGTATTCTATCCGTATTCTGGTACCCATAACACAAGCATATAAGCTTAGCTTGGGACCAGAGGACGTTGTGTGAAATGTCCATGAATATTTATTTATTTTATTTAAACATACAAACAAACATACAAGTGAAGCTAATATAAAGTGTGTAAAAAAACGGTACAACTATCGATTGTCATAGTAAACTTCTGTTTGTTACGGTTTAATTTCTAAATTTCACGCGTACGAAGTCGCGGGCAACAGCTAGTAAATAATATAAAGAACTATATATTATAATATAGTGCGTTCGTGCCCTTAGGAAATCTACTATATAAAAATAAGTCGGGTTTTCCTTCCTGACGCTATAACTCCAGAACGCACGAACCGATTTCCACGGTTTGGCATTCGTTGGAAGGGTCTCGGGCTCCGTGAGGTTTATAGTTCATTTTTTTTTTTTTTTACATTTTTTTGATATGGCAAAACAACGTTTGCCGGGCCAGCTAGTATTATATAATATTATTATGTGTTTTGTAGACTCAGGTTTTTGGACACGATTTTAAATATTATAAGAGAAGAAGTGATTTTGTATTTCTATTTTGATTTCGGAGTAATTATTCCTTTGAACCGATTCCATGAAAAGGTAGATTTTCTCAATTCATTTGTTGTTTTTTTTTTATTATTTATGTTTGTTACCTCATAACTTTTACCGAGCGAAGCGATTTTAATGATTATTTTTTTATTTGAAAGTTGATGGTTCCCGTGTGGTCCCATTGGCACCGGGTCAGGACCTGATGGTTATGTGCCGAGAAATCAAGGAAAACCCGCAAATAATAATAATAATAAGTACCTATTTCTTCGGCTAAAGGGCTTCGTGGCGTAGTGGTTCATAATAAGTGGTTGTAAAAAATAAAATTCATATAACTAAACAAAACCATGTTGCTAAAAATTTAAAACGAAAATGAAATTTACGAAAATAAATATTATTTAAAACGAAATTTAAATGAAGTCGGTTTAACTTTTTTTTAAATACCTACTTATTTAATTTTCTTATACTATATAAACCTACTGTTTTAATAAATTATATACTAAATGTACATACATATATCACGTAGAGTACCTATAGGTTAAATAGAACGACAGTATGATTAATGTTATAGTTGCGTGGCTTCTATTGCATTGCCACTAGGGTTGTCGGCTACATTGATTTTATAATGTCTGTAAAACATTTTGTTTTTATTTTATTTACAATTAGTCTTTTACTTCATTAACTTATGAATTTTTGCAATTAACTTGCTATGCTTTTTACTAAATAAACTAAATTATAGTGGAAGAAATGATAACCATGAGCGGGACTTGAACCCACGACTTCGATATACTCGACCATGATAGCTCAGATGGGAGAGCAACGGAAATTATAGTGGAAAAAATGATAATTTTTCCACTATAATTTAGTTTATTTAGTCTTTTACTTTTTAGGTAGCCGCGTACCTATGAATAAACTGAAATTTTCTGGTGAAGTATAGCCACGGAGACTAGCTTCCTATTAATCATAACATTTTTATGATCAAACCACTACCTTCAGAGATTTCCCCCTACATACATATTACAAATTTTATCTCTTAGTATTAGTTAGTAGATATGAATAAACGAATTAATTCATAATAAATAAATAAATATTCATTCATGGACATTTTCACACAATGTCCTCTGGTCCCAAGCTAAGCTTATATGCCGGTGTTATGGGTACCAGAATACGGATAGAATACATATACTACTTTTCTTTTGTAAATACATACTTATAATACATAGAAACACCCAGACGCAGTACAAACATTTATATGACAATTAGAAAAACCACACAAATGATTGTCCCGAGCGGGAATCGAACCCGCGGCCTCTTATTCTGCAGTCCGTTACATTAACTACTCAACCACGAGGCTCGTCACTCAATAGGTAATGTATTAAAAAAAATTCTTACTAGGTTGTTTTTCTTTGTTGAAATTTTAGCCGTATTACGACAAAAAGAGCATTTGAGAGCGTATAGCAATAATATTTTCTATCTCCGAATTTATTAATTTTGTGAATAGCTTTTGTTATAAACTGTTAATATAGATGAGTGCCAATTGTGTTTGATTCATATAAGTAATTGAATGTTTGGATTGAAAAATTCTGAAAAAAAAAAAAACAATCAAAAGCCAAATAGTTATGTAACGAAATTTTGTTAAACATTAACAACATGTGTGGCAACCCTAGCTTGAAAACGTGTTATTTGTAACATTATATTAATAACACCGCAATGTTTTACGTAAAATTATGATAGACTAACTAGAAAATTAATTATTGTTACGTTGGCATGTTGCAGAATATGTCCGGAAGGTTTACCGCATGCAAGCCTTAATGTCGACAAATTATAGGTATTTTGTTTAATATACGACTAATGTTGAAATAAATATTAGTAAAAGCATAGCAAGTCAATTGCAAAAATTCATAAATTAATGTTGAAATAAATTTAGAAATAAAAAGTTTTAATTAATCAATGCATGCTTTCTGTTTGTATATCTATCATAATTCATCTTATCTTTACTTATTATAGAACAACTAGCTGACCCGGCAAACGTTGTTTTGACATACAAAAAAAAAAAGTTTTAAAAATAGATAGTAGCCGATTCTCAGACCTACTGAATACGCATATAAAATTTGATAAAAATCGGTAAAGCCGTTTCGTAGGAGTACGGCATGTGACATGGAAATTTTATATATTAGATATCGTTATTTTTGTATGTATTTCGGCTTATATCTGCCAAACTACGCAACAGATTTTGATGCGGTTTTTTAATAGATGGAAGGGTGGGAGAGGATGGCCTTTTTGTATATTTTTTTGAGGTTTGGTTTATAGTGGGAGAGGCGGGCTTAATAAATATAAGTGCTTGTGAAACTGTGAGCTAAGAATAAAAGTAAATAATCTGTAATCTGTACCTGTCTACTCTATTCATAAAAATACGGCATCCAAACCCGTTACGTAGTTTTGAAGATAGATATATATATAAATAAGATAAGATAGATGAATAAGGGCTTTGTTTTTTAATAAGTAAAATAAATAAATTATCATGGACATTTCACACAACGTCCTCTGGTCCCAAGCTAAGCTTATACGCTTGTGTTATGGATACCAGAATACGGATATACTACATAAACTACTTTTCTTTTGTAAATACATACTTATACATAGAAACACCCAGACGTAGTACAAAAAAAGGAAGTGTAGTAGGTAAAACGAAAAATCTAGGATTAGCAAGAGAAAAATATACAAGAAAAAAATGCATTCACTACTAAACTGCATCATCCCGTTAAACTTTTAAGTTTTGGTATACTTCTTTATTTGTAGACACGGTGCTAGTGAATTTCAGTGTAAAGTTTCCCCGCCTGTTTTCTAAGTTGATTTGCTTTAAACTTGGAATAGAGCATTATTTTGTTGAAAGATTTATTTGATTACAAACTTGTTTAGTTTTTTTTGGGTTTAATTGTATTTGTGGTAAGAGTTAACTTTAGATAATAGAGTATTAAAAAAAAATGTCAATTGACTTCGTGTGCCTTTGAAATTTGAGGATTTTCCTCGACTTCTCAGTACATAACCATCAGATCTTGACCCAGTGCCAATGGGATCAAACGGGAACCACCAGTTTAAAAAAAAAAAATTAAAATCGCTTCGCCCAGTTAAAAGTTAAGAGGTAACAAACAAAGAAAAAAACATATAGACGAATTGAGAACCCCCTCCTTTTTTCGAAGTCGGTTAACAACACAATTGCATAATCTTGTGTCTATATCAGTGTTCAGCATAATATGATTCCGCTAAGGAAAATCGAAATATAACATTAGCGAGAGAACCTTATTACTAAATCTTCGAAAAAGAAAAATATCCTGAATGGAATGAAAAGTTAATGCAATTATATTGTGTTTGGATCGTAGCCGATGGCGCTTTATAGTCTCTGCTTACTTAGCTATAAGAAAAAGGCGTGACGATATGATTATAATGATTTTTTTTAATGGAAATATCACACAACGTCCTCTGGTCCCATGCTAAGCTTCTTATGCTTGTGTTATGGGTACCAGATTACGGATAGAATACATATACTACTTATCTTTTGTAAATACATACTTATAATACATACTAAACCCCCAGACGCAGTACAAACATTTGTATGACAATTATAGATATCACACAAATGATTGTCCCGAGCGGGCATCGAACCCGCGACCTCGTGAACGGTAGTCCGTTACCTGAACCACTAGACCAGGAGGCCCGTCAAAATTTATTTATTTACACCACTCCCAATGTGGACTGATGATATCGTCAAATGTACCTGGGGGCCGCTGGAGGCAGTTAGCGCAGGACCACGCATTGTGGCTTTCTATGGGGGAGGCCTATGGCCTATGCCCGGCAGTGGACGGAGGAAGGCTGATGGATGGATGGATGGATAATTTACTTATAGCAAGCCATCTTTCAATAATAGGATAAATATAACCAAGATAACTTTCTAATAAAATTCAAAATACAAAATCGTCGTAAAATAAATAGGTATAATTATATTCAGCATGGTGATACCTAAATAATAAAACTTCATAGGAGGTTAGTGCATTTAGTACTCAGCTGTGTTCTGCACCATCGAACTAAACTATCGGACAAGTTTTCAAACATTTTTTGTAGACACAAAGCTTTTAGTAAAATTAAGCCGTAAAAGTTCATTTGTTTTATCGATTGAGGAATTTAAAACTATTATGATTTTATTCATAATGACTTATCGGAGGTTTAAAAGTCCGCTAAAATCGGTTCGCTAAAATTGTAAAAAATTGTTATTCATAATAGTCTTTTTACGCTAAAATATTTATTATCTCTCCGATAAAGTGACATTATTTTATTGTTTAAGCCTCCGATAAGTTATTATAAATAAGACCAATAATCTTTTGTCTTTGGAAAAATATAGAAAGCTGAAGGGTTTCTTTATTTGTTTGTTTGAACGCGCTAATCTCAGAACTACTGGGCCGATTTAAAAAAAATCATTCAGTGTTAGATAGGGCATTCATCGAGGAAGGCTTTAGGCTATATAACATCACGCTACGACCAATATAAGCGAAGCAGTAGTGAAAAATGTTGCGAAAACGGGGAAAGTTTTCTAAATTCCACGCGGACGGGGTCGCGTGCAACAGCTAGTCTTTAATCTTTGGATGTTTGCTTAACAAATAGGGTTCCGTACCAAAAGGTAAAACGGGGCTTGCGGGTTACTAAGACTTCGCCGTCCGTCTGTCTGTGTATCCTGGAACAATGATAGCTTCTCCTCCTTCTCCCAGTCCATAAATTTCCCACAAATGTTGGGCACGAGCCTCCTTTTTTGGGATTTTGGTCTACTACACCGCGCTAATCAAGCGTGTTGGCATAGGGTTTAACTTCGAGATTTCCATCTCTCACAGAGGATGTTATCTTTCTTACATATATATTCTTACGTACATCCCTTAACTGTCTTTTACAGCATTCAAGGGATGAAATGCGTTGATGACAGTTGTGTTTTTGATCCGTCATCTCACGGATAATGATCCGACACCGCACAAATAATGATAGCTAGCAAGCTGAAAATTTCTTAGTGATTTATTTTAAATATTCAAAGAACTCTAACAAACAACTTTATTTTAAAATAACTCCTAAAGCTAATAAAATAGTACCTATATATAGTACCTATTCTAAAATTTACGCATGGTTATTACTATATTGTAATATTCTTCCGGCAACTTATTTTCACGTTTTAGAATATTAAGCGTACACGAGTTGCCGATGAGTTCTAAAATGTTTAGTGGATTATCTTCTAAAAGTTTTGGAAGCGCGCCAAAATTTAATTTGGAGCATATGTTCTTAATGCTTAATAGTCTCATTAAATAAACACATAAATGGTGCCGTTTAAGGTGGCCTTCGGATTTACGTTAGCAACGACTTAAACGTGCGACCGCGACCCATAGAATTAGGATATACTACTTCCGCAACCCTCTCACTCTCCGCACCCTCTGCAATTTTTGCGCTGCCAAAACCAGACAAGAATACATTTATGTCGGTCACCACGCTCACGCAATGTAAAATGAAGATCGCGCGAGCGTTGCCAATTCTGAGGTCACTTTTACGATTAGCCACGTCTGCTTTTCACACAAAGTCAAAAAGTCGATGTAAGGATTGGACGGCACTCTAAGTATAAAATCAGAGCGGTCACGCAACCCGGTTGCGGGTCTTCCTACGGCCACCTTTATGCAAATCTATTTAAGTGGCAGCCGTCTATGGAATAAATGGTTAACTCAATAATGGCCTCATATCATAGAATAAAATTACCTATTAGTTAGCAGGTCGCCATTGGTTTATTGCGCGCTTAGAATGACAGTGATTAACTTAAAAATCTTAAAGTAAGTAAGTAAATAAACAGGGTTTTGCGTAATAAAATGTAATTATCTAATTATTTGGTAAATGTGTTATTCGCCATTCCATGCGTGCCTGGTAGATAATAATATGACTTTAAGTGATAAAACCACTAATTTAATACATGTTAATCAATTGCTGTTCGTTAGTCTCGTTAAAACTCGAGAACGGCTTGACCGATTATGATGACTTTTATCTTTAAATGTTAGTCACAATACAGGGAAGTTTTAAACGCTCAAAACCCGTTTGAAAACTTGAATGGAAGATAGTAAAAACAACTGTTACGCTATAGGAACTGCAGGACACAGCCAGTGGTAAATATTTTTACAAGCCCCTTTTTAGGGTTCCGTACCCAAAGGGTAAAAACGGGACCCTATTACTGAGACTTCGCTGTCCGTCCGTCCGTCCGTCCGTCCGTCCGTCCGTCCGTCTGTCACCAGGCTGTATCTCAAGAACGGTGATAGCTAGAGAGTTGAAATTTTCACAGATGATGTATTTCTATTGCCGCTATAACAACAAATACTAAAAATAAAATAAAATAAATATTTAAGGGGGGCTCCCATACAACAAACATGACTTTTTTACCGTTTCTTGCTCGATACTAATAACGTTGCCTTATGTTGCATAGATAATGGTACGGAACCCTTCGTGCGCGAGTCCGACTCGCACTTGACCAATTATTAATAAAAGCCTAAAGTTTAGGCAAATATTACTATCCAAAGTAGCACCAAGAAGTTAGTAGAACATAAATCATACACAGGAATTAACTTTAAAACATAATTTATTCTCTTAGGACGCATTCATAATTCAAGATCTATAGCCCGATTCGCTTGGCAGATTTACAACTTACATTCGATGTGGCAAACTGGTTATAAGTGTCACATTTTATGACACATACCCCTGTTTACCATGCATGAAACGTTAAACTATTTCTCTTAAATCCTTAGAGAATTTAATAAAATATTTAGTTTAAAGTTTTAGTATATTTTCTATAACACATCATCATTGTCCTGCCCTTATCCCGTAAATTTGGGGTTGGTGCAACAAGACATGTTCATGTTGAATTGGAAATTGGCTGATTTTTACCTCCTGGCCGCCTGGTTGACCTTAATCGCCCTCGAGTATGAGCGACGTGTTTCCCTCTGTCGTGCGACTCTTAGTCTTTTTGTCTATCACCCCAAGGACAATTTTATTAATAATTTTCAATAATTCATCTTATAAATGAGCCATAACTGAGAATGAGCTTAAATGAAATGTGCGATATAACCAAGGACTTCATACCGATTTTCATAAAAAAAGTCTGTCTACTTATGAGATTGCACTTGTCTGTTTATTTTTCACGTTGCCCAACGTTTCCATGGTATTAGCTTTTTTGAGACGTAAAAACTAACTTTAATCATTATTTTCCAAAAAAAATCACTTATTTATCGCTAAGATTTAACATTTTTAACATAATAATTTATCAGTATCATAACGAGATCATTAGTCTACATAATTATATACCTTTAGTCCCTTAAGAGCCGTTCTTTCTGGCTATTGGGCTCTTGAGAGTTGAAAGGACTATCCTATTTCTAACGTTATACCAGACATTATGAATTTGTAACAACTAATTATATATCAGATTTATATTATAATGTTTTAAGTAAACAATCTTTGTGCTGATATTATTTTCTTATTATTTTGTGTAAATAAAATATGAGTATAGACTACGGTCTTATTCATAATGACTTATATAGATAATAAATGTTTTAGCGTAAAAATCCTAATTCTGAATAACAAGTTTTGACAATTTTCGAGAACCGATTTTAGCGAACTTTTAAACCTCCGATAAGTCTTTATGAATAAGACCATATCTTGACTTATGATAAGAAAATTCTGTATATCCCTATGTTAACTTAAATCTTTGAAATTATACAGTGGATTTTAATTTTAAAGCGTTTTTGATAGATAAAGTACCCAGTTCAACAGAAAGCTTATAACTGTGAAAGCTTATAACTGTATATACTTTGTTAGGGTTTGATTCCTAAATTCTACGCGTACGAATCACTGGTTCTTAATAAATATGGCAATTTTGTCTATTTTACCTTCACACTCTGTCAATTAGAAAGAACTTAAGAGGATACCAAAATAGCTTCGTGCATTTTTCAACGTACGAAGTTTTCATTGTTTCTTTAGATTGAATGGCAGGAGTTCTAATTTTTAAGTATATGTTTTTTCAATATATTATCTAGGATCGCATAAACTCAGAAACGCGATTGAAAAAAGTTTTCTCGATAGAAAATCTTAGCGAAACAACCTCTCTATTTTTTTATTTTTTTCATTTGTATGTATAACTTTAAGAACATAAGTAACTATTATATATAGAAACACGTAAATCAGAATTAAAATATATTTAGTACATTTGGAGTAAACAAAAAAAATATCCCTAATTCTTCATTTTCTATACCTACTAGCTGTGTTAATATGTGCATGTCGATGATAATATTGATGTAGGCCCTTAAGACAAAGATTTTTTGTAATAGACAGGTCAGTAATGTGCTATGTCTGGGAGTTACTATTTAAATAATAATAAGATTATTTATAATGTTACAACGATCTGTCTGTTGCTCTTTTTGACTAAATTTTTTTAAAGTTTTTTGTGCCTCTTACATATTTTTCGGATATAAGTAACATTTGTGATTTAAATAACAATAAAAACTGTCATACTTTTACAGCTTAAGTCATGCATGATTGATGAATGAATTTTAATACAACTTTAGTCGTATAGCTTATCGGTCAGAATAACACATAGCCATATATCATCACGCTAAGAGCAAAAGAGCGGTACAGTAACTGTAAACGCATCTGAATTTATATTACTAGCTGTTGTGTTTTTGCAACATTTTTCATTACTACCTTGATCCTATTGGTCGTAGCGTGATGTTATATAGCCTACAACCTTCCTCGATAAATTGACTATTCAACAATAAAATATTTTTTTCCAATTAGGAGTGGTTCCTGAGAATAGCGCGTTCAAACAAACGAACTCTTCAGCTGTATAATTTAAGTTTAAAAATAATTTCTAGAACAAGTATCTTTTACAAAACCAAAGTAAAACTATTAATCTCTCTAGTTCACTATTAAAAATACCCACACGTTCGGTTTCCTACAAATGTCTAGGACGAGAAAATTCAACAAAAGTGATTCTAAATCTTTCAGACCCGAATCTGTTTTTTATCACACCGTTGCGTATTATTTGAAAGTTTTTAATTTATTATATAATACTAGCTGTCCCGGCAAACGTTGTTTTACCATACAAAAAAAAAAAATTGAAAAATAGATGTTGGCCGATTCTCAGACCTACTGAATATGTATGTAAAATTTCATAAAAATCGGTCAAGCCGTTTCGGAGGAGTACGGTAACTAACACTGTGACACGTGAATTTTATATATTAGATAATAATAATAATTATAATATTCATGGACATTTCACACAACGTCCTCTGGTCCCAAGCTAAGCTTATATTGCTTGTGTTATGGGTACCAGAATACGGATATAATACATATTATACTACTTTTCTTTTGTAAATACATACTTATAATACATAGAAACACCCAGACGCAGTACAAACATTTGTATGACAATTAGAAAAACCACACAAATTATTGTCCCGAGCGGGAATCGAACCTGAGATCTCATGATCGGCAGTCCGTTATATGAACCACTCCACCACGAGGCCCGTCCGCCGTTATTTAGGTTACATTTAAAAACTATAGACATTTATATTTGATTTTATAAATATTTGGCATTTTACATTTTATATACCCATTAACATGCCTCTGTTGGGCACGGGCCTCCTCCGCTTTGGGAGGAACAATGTTCTACTGTGCCGTTTGACCAGGCGTGTTGGCACAGTGTTTAATTTCGAGTTTTCAATCTCCTACTGTAGACGTTAACTGCTTATATTGTCTCTTAGCTGGCTCTTACAGCACCCTGGGAAAGAAATTATACTTGTATACTTACCTAACCCGTCATCACACGGAACTGACAAGCAGACCACAATCATTATACTTAATCCGTAGTATTCTTAATCCGTCACCATACGGACGACCCCCACTCACATGGTCATATCGACATAAATGCAATATTCTTGTCTTCGTTTTGCAAAGTGAAAATATTTATACACTAATTTGATGAGTCGCGTCGCAGTCGCACGTTACGCTCGCGTGACTTCTTCTTTAGTACATAGTTAGCCCAAAAACCAGTAACCTAGAATTTTTATTTAATGAATGGTTATTCTTCTTAGACCTGTGGTGATGTCCTGCTGTTGGGCACGGGCTTTCTCTCCTTTGGGAGTGTAATAATTAGTTTACTCACGCTGCACCGTTCAGTCGTGTTGGCATATGCTTATATTTCTTATTTATTTTTGAGTTTTCCATTTCTCATAGATAACATATTATTATTCCTTAGCTGGCCTCTACCTGGGGAGGAAATGGAGTGGCGACACTTGTATTCTTGATTGATTAGTTACCTAAGATTAAATATACTGTAACAAACGGTGTAATAGGATGCCGTAATAAAGGGAATAGAATTTATAACCTCCTAATGTCCCATTTGTTATTTTATAACTGATATTTTTTTGCCTACACTAGCTGCTGCCGTGTGGTGACGGATTAAGAATACAAGTGTTACCACCCCATTTCTTCCCCAGGGTGCTGTAAGAGCCAGCTAAGGTTTAAGCAGTAAGCATCAACTGTATGAGATGGAAAACTCGAAAACGAATACCAACACGCCTGGTAATTGCGTAGCTGGCCTGTGCCCAACAGTGGGCCGTTAATAGGCTGGGATGGGGATTATGTATGACTTTGGGATGTATTTTTACAATGCTTTGTTCATTTTAAAATATAACCTATATCTTTCTGGAGGCTTTCTGTGTACCATATTTCATATTCATATATACCATTATCCATATTTTATTATTTATAATTATGAATAGGCTGAGTTTTATTAGTTTTGGATGTCAGTACGTTGATGTGTAGTAATTTTTGCATCATCAGCATCATTAATATTATAATTGCGAAAGTAACTCTGTCTGTCTGCTATGCTTTCCCGCTTAAACCTCTCAACCGATTTTAATGAAATTTGGCACAGACAATCTTTAGACCCTGAGAAAGGACATAGGCTACCTTATATTGTAAAAAAAAAATTACCATTTTCCACGCGGACGGAGTCGCGGGCAACAGCTAGTATGAAATAAAACTGAAATCTAAATACACTTTTGAGCACGTAGCACAAACCTCTAGAGAAATAAATGTAAGCTAACGTTTCTAACTCTCAATAAAGTGAAATATATTTTTAGTTGAAATTACAGATACCCATTGAACTACTTACACGTAAAGTTCTGTTTACCCTATTACAGGGTCTACCCACAAATATTTTACACTTTAACATGAATATTTTAATCGGGTATTTCAGAAACTCTAGGTTTTATAAACAGATAGACAGACGGACCCCGAAGTGTTCCTAAAAAGGGCCTTTCTGCATGAAACCCTAAAAAGATAATTTCACTTATTGGACTTAGAAGAAGAATTAATCCTTTATAGAAATATAAAAGTAATTTAAAACCATCATCATAATCATCATACCGTCACGCCTTTTCCCGCGGCAGAGAATATAGAGCGCCACTATACAATTTTCACTTTTTCTGAAAAATGTGTTTTAAGTAAATATGAAAACAAAAAATTAAAAACGTTTCAATAAAAGCGTCTAAATAAAGTACGAATATTTAAGATTTCTGTCCCTTTTTAAACATTTTTCATCAATTATTTTTCATAAAAAGCGATTTGAACATTTTCTAATGTCCTAAGAAATAAAATACAACCTTTCAAAGAAGAATAATCCAGCCAGTTAGCAACAATCTAAATAATTATGCATACGATCGCATAAACGTGTATAGGTCCCGGCACGAATCTTGAGCGCTCGGTGGTAGAGTGGGGATCGCTTTGCGCATCGTATACTTCATTGCAAAAAAATGGGGATGATTTACTTTAATATAATTATATTCTGAAACTTTTTTTGATGCTTGACTACATTCCACCTGCTGGTAAGCGCTAATTAAATTAAAATACTTGTATTATTGTCTATTATTTATAGCATTTTAGGGATAATAATTGTTTCTACTTATGAGTACATAAATAAATATTTATGGACATTTCACACAACGTCCGCTGGTTCTAAACTAAGCGTAATGATACTTGTGATATGGATACCAGATTACGGATATAATACATATACTACTTTTTTTTGTAATTATATATTTATAATAGATATAAAACACCCAGACGCCGTACAAATATCTGTGTTCATCACACAAATAATTGTCCTGTGCGGGAATCGACCCCGTGACCTCGCGATCGTAAGTTGACTACATAGCCGCTACGCCACGAGCCCGAGGACACACACGAAGCCCGTCGATAAAACAAACAAATATAAAAATTTAAATTTTAAAAACTACAGTCCAAAAATTTGTATGTATCAATATAATTGTCTTGAAGTGTACTCGTAGTCGTAAGGAAAGTGCATTTAGCACAGAGAACGAATCACGAGTGGCAGATATGACGCGACACGCAGCAGGCCAATCACATACGATGATTTGATTCAACCGATCCCGCGCTTCACCTCCTACCTCCAAACAGACCTAATAATTCACTTCTGCGCAGGTAAAGACCAGCGCTCAAGATTCGTGCCGATACCTATTCTAGATGCATTTTATTTTTTCATATTCTCGAGGTAAATATTATTATATTTTCATGACTGCTCATAATGGTTGTAATTACGTACTTAGAGCTTGTTTTCAGATAATATAACCGTACCTTTTTTAATATTGTAACGATATTTAAAGAATATGTAAGGGCTAGGTATATAATCTATACTAATACTAGCTGACCCGGCAAACGTTGTTTTGCCATACAAATGTCAGTTGGGGGGACGGGTTTGAAAAATAGATGTTGTCCGATTCTCGGATTACTGAATAATGCATGTAAAATTTCATAAAAATCGGTCAAGCCGTTAAGAAGAGTACCTACGGTAACTAACACTGTGACACGTGAATTTTATATATCTTCTTAAATATATCTTCATATAAACTTTTTTTATTTAGTATGGCAAAACAAAGTTTGCCGGGTCAGCTAGTAAGATTATAAAGATGAAGAGTTTGTTTATTTTTTTGAACGCGCTAATCTCAGAAACCGCTGACCCTATTTGAAAAATTCTTTCAGTGTTGGATAGTACATTTATCGAGAAAGGCTATATAACATCAAACTGAGACTAAGAGGGGCGAAACATCAATGAAAATTTTGCTATGCAACAGCGTTGCTAAGGCAAAAGTTATTTCTTTATAGTATACGTATAAGTTTGTACCTATCGTAGCACCGCTTGTACTTAAGCATGCGTAATGCTTGATTACGCTTAATTAGGTACAAGAGGTGAAAGAATACAAGCGTCACCATACTATTTCTGTCCAAGGTGCTGATATAATCTTTTAAGGGACATAGTATAACGCAATAAACGCGGCCGAAACCGCGGGAATCAGCAAGTACTTTTAATTTTCAACACAACAAAGTAAAGGTTTTTATTATCTGTGTAATATCATCATAATATAAACACTATCTGCTACAACAAAATTGCTAAGATATAAAAGTTCATTTACAATGAAACTTAATTAACTATCTCCTTAGAAAATTTCCTTTGATTAAACACAACCAAGATATGGTACAGACATAATTATGATTTTATTTTATATATTGTGGCTGTTGCCAGCGGCTTCGTGCGTGTAAAATATTGACAAAATTAATTCAGGTTACACTTTTTGAGCGGCGTGGCTGATGGGTGACCTGTCTGTCCGTCTGTCTGTCTGTCTGTCAGTCTGTCTGTCCGTCTGTCCGTCTGTCCGTCCGTCAGTGTTAGGTTAGGTTAGTCCGTCCGTCCGTTTGTCCGTCCGTCCGTCGGTGTAAGGTTATTTTCGTTACAGAATTTCTGGATTCGGTCTCCACGTTCAAGATCCGCGATAGAAGCTATGAAATAGCTTAAAAACCCCTTTTTGTTACATTTTTCACTGATGCTTAGCTCCTATTAGTCACAGCGTTATGTTATATAACCTATAGCCTTCCTCGATAAATGGACTATCCAACACAAAAAGAATTTTGCAATTCAAACCATTCATTCCTGAGATTAGCGCGTTCAAACAAACAAACTTTTCAGCTTTATAATATTAGAAAGAAGAAAGAAGAAGAAAGAAAGAAAATACTTTTATTGCACTAACAAAACACACATTCTTAAATAAATTTGTAAAGGTAATTATTAGTAAAGGCACAGATAATATATTTAAAATAAAAATTGGTCAAGTGCGAGTCGGACTCGCGCACGAAGGGTTCCGTACCATTATCTATGCAACATAAGGCAACGTTATTAGTATCGAGCAAGAAACGTTAAAAAAATCATGTTTGTTGTATGGGAGCCCTTAAATATTTATTTTATTTTTAGTATTTGTTGTTATAGCGGCAATAGAAATACATCATCTGTGAAAATTTCAACTGTCTAGCTATCACCGTTCTTGAGATACAGCCTGGTGACAGAAGGACGGACGGACGGACGGACGGACGGACGGACGGACAGCGAAGTCTCAGTAATAGGGTCCCGTTTTTACCCTTTGGGTACGGAACCCTAAAAAAGGTTATACGTAGACTGTAGATATTAAAAAACTGGTCAAGTACGAGTTGGACTCGCACACGATGTTCCGTACTGTTATTATTTATTGTATTTATTTATTTAAATCGTCTAAATCCGAAAGTAGTTACAAATGAGTCGCGCAAGTGTTAGAAAATATTTATTTATTTATTTATTGTAACTATTTTCGTCATATTTCCAACCAAAAATAACAAAATAGCGGAGATTTTTGATTTTTTATGATGTGTATTTGTTGTTATAGCATCATTTGATATACGTAAATTGTGAAATTTTCAGCTCTGTAGCTATGACTATAGTAGAGATACAACCAAGGCATAGATCGACGGACTGCAAAGTAATAATAATAGGAAATGAAATGAAAAATCATGTAATCAAGTAGACACAATTTTTCAGAAAAATTATGTGCTTATGACATGTCCAATTTTTTCCCTACCACCGCTTCAGGACGCAATCTGCTGAGAAGAAACGGCGTAAGAAACTCAGCACAACTTTTAATCAAATCAATATTTTTTAAATTAAATGTCAATTATACTTACAATGCTAATAAAACTTTACAATTAGAATATGTATAGCTCCAGAGCAACCTACTCCCAAGCTTTAATAATAATCGGGTTTCCTTTTACCTTTTGCTGCGGGACTGTAAAAACAGAAAAACAAAATATTATAGTTTTCATAATTTGGTACTCATAATACAAGCATAATATGCTTGTATTATGAGTACTAAATTACAACGTCCTCTGGTTGCAAGCTAAGCTTATATTATAAGCTTAGCTTTCAACCAGAGGACGTTGTGTGAAATATCTATGATTTTTTTATTTTTTTAAGTGTGTACGAACTTAAGACTCAATTTTAATTTAATGTGCAAATTGTGGAATTATTTAAATTTATTAATATTCAAGATAACGTACAACTAACGACTGCGCACAGTTCAAGTCTTCAGTCGACCCTTGACCCTTCTTCTATTATGTAGGGTTGTCAACTAATAGAGTTGATATAACATTTTGTTCTTAGGTTATTAAAGAATCACATTACGCACAATTTGATTGTAATCGTAACATCCAAAGACCTGTTTTTAACTCGCTTTTATTAGTTCAGTACATATCTGTCAATGTATTGATCTATGTAACGAAATCTTTGGCGAAAGAGAGAGAGATTGAACGAGAAATTGAGAGAGAGAGAGAGAGAGAGAATCAATAACATTTGGCCACGGAAGATCGCGCTAAGTTCGATTTTATATTGGTTATTAGCTGTTTCCCGAAACTTCGTTCGCGTTGAATCTATACTTAATATTATAAAGCGGAAGAGTTTGTTTGTTTGTTTGATTGTTTGTTTGTTTGAACGCGCTAATCTCAGGAACCACTGCGTTGATTTGAAAAAATCTTTCAGTGTTTGATTAGGAATTTATCGAGGAAGACTTTAGGCTATATAATATCATGCTACGACCAGTAGAAGAGAAGCAGTGGTGAAAAATGTTGCAAAAACGGGGAAAATTTTCTAAATTCCACGCGGACGGAGTCGCGGGCAACAGCTAGTTTAGAAAATATAAGAAACTGACAAATTATACAAAAAAGCCATGCAGTTGATTTCCATTCATTCATTCATTCCTCCACTCTGTCTATTAAAAAAATCGCATTACGTAATTTTGAAGATAATAAGCTCACATAGGTACATACATACAAAAACAACGACTTTGTTTTTTAATAAATAAAGAAGCATATTTTTCGGATCACTACTTTGCTCAGGATCGGAAACTTAGCTAGGTCGAATAGTCGATTTTGAAATCTCATACATAATTTTCACCAAAATCGTAGGAGCCATTTCCAAGATTCAGAATGTAAATAAACAAGAATTGCTCGTTGAAAGTTATTAGATTTCCAAAATTCTTCACATCCAAGTGAGACATTTATTACCTACACATAAATAATGTGTCACATAACTGCTTTTATATGATAATATCGTTCCTTTATTACTTCCTTTCCTTTCCACAATTACGTCAGCAATTATAAGCCTCTGACATGTCTGGAAGCCATGATGTTATGTGTTTGTATTGTGTGATACCAACTTAATGTTTGAGGAAATATTCTAAGAAGCATCTTTATTTAAAAATTGGTCAAGTGCGAGTCGGACTCGCGCACGAAGGGTTCCGTACCATTATCTATGCAACATAAGGCAACGTTATTAGTTTCGAGCAAGAAACGGTAAAAAAATCATGTTTGTTGTATGGGAGCCCCCCTTAAATATTTATTTTATTTTATTTTTAGTATTTGTTGTTATAGCGGCAATAGAAATACATCATCTGTGAAAATTTCAACTCTCTAGCTATCACCGTTCTTGAGATATAGCCTGGTGACAGACGGACGGACGGACGGACGGACGGACGGACGGACAGCGAAGTCTCAGTAATAGGGTCCCGTTTTTACCCTTTGGGTACGGAACCCTAAAAATAGGTGCGCCTTGTAACTTAACATCGATGGTTTATAGTTGCTACTTGTACTTATCAAGACACAAATAAAAATTAAAACACCCAACTGCAAAATATAAATGTCGAATACATTTATGTTTTGAAATTAGGCTACTTGAATATAGTCCTTGCCTACCCCCATGGAAAAAGGCGTGATGTTATGAAGATGAAGCTATTTAAATAATTTACTACTATTTGAACTTAAACGTAACTAAAATATTTATTTAAATAAAACTACTTTTTACGGATTTTGACGCGTGTATTTGTTTTAGATTTTAGCTCGACTTTTCGGAGACTTGCAGTCACCTTGTTCATGGGTGAGACTGAGCTGTATAGTGTCCTCTACAATCAGTTGTTGCAGGGTTACATAATTACATAAAATTGGTCGAATTTTCAATTGTTATTCTACAACATATAATTAACTCAGTTATGACAACCCTATCTGATATTGCATAAGCTGTGGTGATAACAAGTATCCTCTAACTTGCAGAGGGTCCCAAGAGGAAACAGAATTGGGTCAGTGAATTCTAAAATTTCTGTTTTAAATTTTGTTTGACCTTGTTTTTTGCTTGTTAAATTTGTTTCAAGGTGATTATTTCTGTTGCAAATTCTTATACTTAATAAATAATAATAAATAAATATTCGTAGACATTTTCACACAACGTCCTCTGGTCCCAAGCTAAGTTTATATGCCGGTATTATGGGTGCCAGAATACGGATATACTACATATACTACTTTTCTTTTGTAAATACATACTCATAATACATAGAAACACCCAGACGCAGTACAAACATTTGTATGACAATTAGAAAAACCACACAAATGATTGTCCCGGGCGGGAATCGCACACGCGACCTCTTAATCAGCAGTCCGTTACATGAACCACTCAACCACGAGGCTTGATAGTTATGAGAATATTTTTTAAAGTTGTTTAAAATGACAGAATTTTTACTAATATCATAAAGCAAAGGAGTTTGTTTGATTGTCAGAATGCGCTAACCTCAGGATCTACTGGTGTGATTTGAAAAATTCTCTGAGTGATGAATAGTACATTTATCGGGAATCTAGGAAAGCTATATACCATCACGCTGAGACCAATAGGAGCGAAGCATTAGTGATAAATGTTGCAAAAAGGGGGAATTTTTTCTAAATTCCACGCGTACGCAGTCGCGGACAACAGCTAGAGTGTAATATGTGTAACTTATACAGTATTTGAAACTGGATCGACTTTAAAGATGTACGTATATGTTACCCTATTTACCACAGATTCAATCTTTGTAGGTATTTATCTGTCAGGTCTTTCACTCAATTTTTACTGAACTTTTAAATTACTGAACTGAATAGAAAAAGGGTGTGCAGTTATTGCAACTTCCATATAAGGTCACAACAACTAGCATCTGCGTCACACATAAAAAATACTGAGTAGATCTAAATAAAATGTGGGTGAACCCTGTAATAACTGATCGTAGAGGACACATTGAAGCTCATTCTCACCCGTGACCATAGTGACTGCAAAGCCCCCGAAACGTCGGGTCAAAATTTAAAACAAATATACGCGTCTAAATCCGTAGTTTTATTTAAACAAATGAGTCACGCAAGAGTTAGAAAAAACTAAGTAAATCTATTTAGCACCTCTAAAATTCAGGAAAAAAACCCATGAATCATGAAAAGGCTAACATAAAGTAATTTCGTCAAAGGTGGCTATAAGTATCCTCTGCAGCTAAAAAGCCTTTCAAAAGAAAATGGTCACTCGCTTTTAGTCGAGAACCTGTGTGACCTTTTAACCTTATTTTTACAACATTCTGTATAAGTACGACTAATGTATTGAGGGTGTATTTTATGATATACTTGTGAAACTATATGTGTGGGATGTGCATAAATGAATTCTTTAAAGACATTGAGACTAGTTATTTGAATTGAGGCAAGTAGGGTTGGTTTGTGTGGTAAAAATACGATAATGAAAAAAGAATTATGCTTTAAGGGCCTACATCAATATTATCGTCGACATGTGCCTATTAACACAGCTAGTAGGTATAGAAAATGAAGAATTAGGGATATTTTTTTTGTTTACTCAAAATCTACTAAATATATTTTAATTCCGGTTTACGTGTTTCTATATATATTAGTTACTTATATTTTGAAAGTTATTTCATTAGTTAATACGCGATAATAGACCGACAAATGAAAAAAATAAAAAATGAGAGAGGTTGTTTCGCTAAGATTTTCTATCGAGAAAACTTTTTTCAATCGCGTTTCTGAGTTTATGCAATCCTAGATTATATAATGAAAAAACATGTACTTAAAAATTAGAGCTCTAGCCATTCAATATAAAGAAAAAATGAAAATTTCGTACGTAGAAAAATGCACGAAGCTATTTTGGTATCCTCTAAAATGTGCTTTTATTAACTTTCTTAGTCTATGATACCAATTCTAAGAGCACAACAGTAACCAAGTTGAACTAAATAATGAAAACATTACAGCCGATTAATCAAAATACACCATAGTTATGGTGTATTTTGATTAATCGGCTGTATCGTTGTACACATTTTTATTACTCGCTGTTGCCCGCGACTTCATACGCGTGAAATTTAGAAATTAAACTTTAACAAACAGAAGTTTACTATGACAGTCGATAGATGGCGTTGTAACGTTTTTTTTAAATCGCGCTATAGTTTCGTTCGACACATTAACACTTAAGCTCGTCAAAATTTTTATAGTGTCATCATTTCGTTTTCACATTTAATAATTAGTTAGGAAAATCGTTAGTCTATAATTGGCCCAGTCATTTAGTATTTTTGCCTGGAAAGTTTTCCGGAAGTTTTGAAAATTGGTGATTTTATAGATTTTGATGTGCTCTTTCCAAATTTCAACTTTGCCACCTCGTATGTTGCCCCACCACCATATTGAAAAAATGGCGCCCAAAATCAGTTTTTTGATAATAACTCCTTTCCGACGCATTTTACAGAAAAACATACCTATACAAAATAAAAGTAGAGGAAATTTCCTACAATTATGTGATAATCTATTTTTCCCTAAAATCAATAGTTTCTGCGTACGAGCGCCGTATACCATTAAACATCCACACCAACGTATATTATTTACTTCAATTATACGAATTAAATATTGTTCCATAGAATGAAAACCCAGCTAACTATAGAACTAAAACTTCCGGAAAACTTTCCAGGTAACCCTTTATTTTTTCGACCAAATGACTGAATCAAATACACAGTTTTTATAATAAGAATGTTCAGTTAACATTGACGAATTTTGTTACTGATATAAAAAATATGTGTGGCACTCGGGGACTGCCGCGGTAAAGCTATTGCATAGCATTTTTTATCAATATGCATTTATAATTATTTATTTATTTTATTTATGCAAAAATATAAATACCACAAACTAAAATAAGATTAATAATCCTTATTTACGCATGCTTACATCTGTCCATTTTATGGTAATTATGATAAAATAGCGATTGTCAATCAAATGTCAATAAAATTAACATTATTTTACATTCCATAAACTAAAAGAAGTTGAAGTTATTTTACATTAATAAAATCTAAAATACGCTGTTATCTGAACATTTAGGATATAATATAAATATAAATATAATTTAATACGCTTATTTTAATACGCTGTTTAATTTGAGGAAGGCGCTTACCCTCGGTATCAACAGGATGAAATAGATTGCGGGGCGAAGAGGGGATTAAGCATGCACACACATGCACAGTAACGCCGATAAGGTAAGGTTTTTTCATTACGCTATTTTCGTTACGGAATTTCTGGATTTGGTCTCCACGCTCAAGGCCTGAATCTTCCTTCTCCAATAAACACCAAACCTTAACAAATTACAGAAAAGCCATCCTCTTAAACCACTATAATAATATCTATTAAAAAAGGCCGCATCAAAATCCGTTGCGTAGTTTTGAAGATACTCGTATAAGCTCACTTAGGGATACACATACAATACCTACATACAATACCTACCAATACAAAAGCAACGACTTTGTTTTATCCCTACTAATATTATAAATGCGAAAGTAACTCTGTCTGTCTTTCTGTTACGCTTTCCCGCTTAAACCTCTCAACCGATTTTGATGAAATTTGGCACAGACAATCTTTAGACCCTGAGAAAGGACATAGGCTACCTTTTATTGCGAAAAAAGGGATGAAAAATTTTCTAAATTTCACGCGGACGGAGTCGCGGGCAACAGCTAGTAATAAATAAAGAAGACCTTATAATAATTACTATTAGTAAAGGTTATGAAAAAATATACTAAAACTAAGGTATAACTATCTAACTAGACTACCTGTTGCCCGCGACATCGTACGCGTAGAATTTAGAAAATGCTTCCAGTTTTTGTAACATTTTTTACTACTGCTTCTCTCCTATTAGTCGCAGCGTGATGTTATAAAGCCTATAGCCTTCCTCGCTAAATGGACTAATCAACACTGAAAGAATTTTTCAAATCGGAGCAGAGGTTCCTGAGATTAGCGCGTTTAAACAAACAAACTCTTCAGCTTTATAATTATTAGTATTGATAAATATTAACATTAATTGAATAATTTCTTTATTCAAGAAAAGTTCAGACAAAGGTCAATATTTTATCGCCTTAAGGTCATATATATTATGACCTCGTTATTCGTGCTTTATTACACTAAATAAGGAGCTTGTTATTAAAGGGTTTAACCTCAGGCTATGAATGTTTAATCTAGATGGCTTGTTAAAAGGTAGTTTCCAACGCCCATTCTTGGTTAGTTCTATCACAGATAATATAATAAAGTTTTCTATTAAGTCAACAGAGACATTCTAATTTAGCTTGAAATCCTTATCAATTTTTTTTCAAATAAGATATTCTATTCTAGTTTATGCCTGTTTTAATAAATCTGATTTTTTTTTGTAAATTTGGAATCAAAAACTAAAACTTTGGTATTTAAAAGTAGTTTTTGTGATATAAGTATAGTCGAACTCAGTCCCCACTTCCGATCAATCAGTCAATATTTTATTTTTGTAAATATAAGATTTAAAATGTTACAATTTGTGTTACATTCACCGGCTACATTTGACCAGTGACATAGACATAGTGTTTGAGAGTACATTTATCAAGAAAGGCTAAAGGCTATATAACATCACGCTGCGAACAATAGGAGCGAAGCAGTAGTGAAAAATGTTGCAAGAACGGGAAAAGTTTTTTAAATTCCACGCGTATGGAGTCGCGGGCATTCATCAAGCTAACAAACTTTTCATTACCTTTCTTCAAAAAAAGCAATCTGCGGTTCTTTACCACCTGAATCTAATTACTTTCATGAACGTTAATTAAGCTATCAATCCATTTAGCTGCATTAGGGTACCATGCTGCGCCATTTGCATGACCTTTCTTCCAAGATGTTTATGTTTAAATATATAGTACTAGAAATCCGCTACAGCTTCGCTCAAGTAACGTGATTGATAAAAGTTGATTTTTCTTCAGATTTAGAATAAATTATGCATATTTTTCAAAATTTTACCTTGTGTTATATTATTCCTAATTAGTCAATGATTTTTATAAATATATCTTATGTTTACCGGGAATAATATAGCTAATTGAAGATGAAAGAATGTTTTAAATCGGTTCAGTACCTTCGGAGACTATATCATTTATATTATCGTTATATCTAACCGTGCTCCGCAGTTTAACTTGTGTAGGTACTTACAAAAAACCTATACAAAAGCGAAGTCTTTTTTCTTCCTCCTTCTGCCCTATGGAGCCACCATGGTGTCTTGAGCCTTGCCATGACGCTACAAGGTCGATCTAATGTCGAGTCTGGCTCTTCGTGATGAGGCCCGACACAAGTAGGACTAAGACTTGGTCGAGCGTAAGATCCCCTGTCGTCCTGACGTGGCCCTGCGTTTCCTCCCCCAGTGCCTCCCTCTTTGCCATCATCACCTCCCATGGTAAGGAGGTGACGGCGGCGAGTAAAGCGAAAGTTATTAATAAATCAAGGACAAAAAATAAAACAAAATCTCAAAGATTTGCATGAATTTTATTCTCTCTTATTTTTTTATTTTTGATACTCGTCATAAGATTTCATAGTAACGGTTAGATAACTTGTTATCTTATAAACTTCAACATATATTATGATAAATGGAGTTAATAATTATTTATACCAATGAAAATATTATGATAGAATTTATTTTAACATAAATTTTGTGCCAATTAAAACCTATAACACATTACGTGTGTTTACAGATTAAAGATACATTTTTTTTTTAAATCAGTGCATCCTGCTGTAAAAGCCAGGTTAGGGATATTGTACACAGACAACATCCTCTGTGAGAGATAGAAAACTCGGAAATAAACCCTGCGCTAACACGCTTGGTCAGCGCTATAAGGTAAACCACAATCTCTACCAAAATGAAGGAAGCCTGGGCCCAACAGCGGAACATTAACGGAACCCTGTAGTTATAGAAAAAGTTCATGCTGATGAGACTTCTATGGGCTGTTAAAGCGAAAAAGTATGACAGACGAACAAACAAACCGAAGCGTTTCTATGACGGTTTCAGTTTTAATTTTTCAACGCGAAAGAGGTAAAAGTTCAAAGAAATAATCTAGCTTATTGTTTACTGATATATAAAAGAAATGTTACCAATAATACAGACAGGCGTAGTCTAGTAGTTCATGTAACAGACTGACGTTCACGAGGTCCCGGGTTTGAACCCTGCACGGTACAAGTACTTGTGGTATATTAGTTGTATTTCTATAAGAATTTGTACTGCGTCTGGGTGTTTTCTATGAATTTAAATATGTATTCATACAAGAAAATTATTACATATAAGTAGTATATTCGTAATCTGGTGGCTATAACATAAGGAAATAAGCTTAACTTGGGACCAGAGGAAGTTGTATGACTTTAGCGTTTTTATAAGATAGGTTTTAAATCATTTTCTCCTGCAATTATCCCACTATTTGGGGTCAGCACAACATGTCATTCTCTTTAATAGTCTTTTGTTGGCCGTCATATCTGTGTTAACTCCTCTTTCTTTCATATCCTCGTAAATAATTATTAAGATAGGTTTTAAATGGCACAAGTAATAAATAAAGAAGAATACTATGACACAACAGTTACGAATACAAAAAATACATTAATACAAAATATTTGAATACAAGAAAAAATACACAACATTATTATGAGATATATGACACAGATTATGTGAAAAAAATTCATAATTTTAAGGTTTCGTTATGTTATTTTTATAATAATTCGCTAAACGGACCCCAAATAAGACGATTGACAGCCGGATGAACAGTGAAGTCGGTACGGAACCATAACACCAATTTAACAAAAATCTTTATTAAGTTACTAGCTGTGCCGGCAAACATTGTTTTGCCATACAATTCTGTGTAAAAATCAACAACAAAAAATTTCATCAAAATCGGTTTTCAGCCAATTGTGAATCTAAACCATCCTCAAACCCCCATTGAATACACACAACAAATTTCATCAAAATCGGTCCAGCCGTTTAGGAGGAGTTCAATTACAAACACACGTACAGAAGATTTATATAAATAAAGATTTATGCCAGTTATATTAAAATTAGAACAATATTAAAGTTTTATCAATAGAACTGTATAGATATATTTCGATAGTAAAAATGTAATCAATTTTTAGAATGAAAAAAAAAAAGAATAGAGTATGTAGAAATTATTGGTAATCAATTAGCTCAACGAATATCTTATTAAATAATGTTCTATCAGGATACATTTAATGATAAAGAAACTGCTTACCTTAGGTACATTTTGAGTAGGGTGATAGTGACAGATGGTTGCGACAAACCACGCCTATATCACGCTAGCGAACAATGGCCTACTCAAAGTAGGGATATGTCACAGATCATACTCAATAGATATAATGGTTGTTATCGAATACACGCACCAACACTATGTTGAAGGAAGACGCCGATTGCGGGGCACGGAGTAATTTATTTCTATTGGTCGTAAGAAAATCACAAGATGTTGAACTCTCATACCGTATTCTTTTTTGTTTCTCACTACGTCCTCTGGTCCCAAGATAAACGTATATGCTTGTGTTATGGGTACCAAAATACGGATAGAATACATGTACTACTTTTCTTTTATAAATACATACTTATAACACATAGAAAACACCCAGACACAGACATACATTTGTATGACATTTTTAAATATCACATAAATGATTGTCCCAAGCGGTAATCGAACCCGAGACCTCGTGAACAGCAATCCGTTACATGAACCGCTCGACCACGAGAACATCCCAATTATGCGAGAATTGCGAATACGTACCCTGTGCTATCTTAACATAGAGTATTAAGCCAATGGTAGCAGCTACACAGTATGTTTTCTATCAAATGTACTGCTACGTCGACGAGGTGCCGAGGTAACGTGCGAATACGTTTGGAGAGCGTTAAATGTCTTGCGTGCGGAATCTATTGGGTATGATCTGTGGAATAGGTTGAGTCACGTGAGTTGTCTATTTATACAAGATCTCAAATAAAAGATTGTACACATTGAGGTAAGCTTCATTGTGTAAAGAAATACCTATTCATAAATGAAGGTCTATCCGTGTGGTGCCGGAATACAAGTGTAACCTCCCCATTCCTATCTAAGTCTGTTAAAGGATGGTTTAAGCAAAAACGTAGCAGTAACATGCTAAGACAAGAGAAGAGACGGAAAACTCAAAACTTATCTCAATGCCAACATACCTGTATGTATAATATGGCATAGTAGAAAAAATACTCTCCCAATGAGAAAGAGGCCCGTGTCCAACATTGCAACATTGACAGGCTGAGATAAGGCGAAAGTATAGTCAGCATGATTTCAAATATGCTGACACTTGTCAAAGACTTTGCCGGAAGAAGTAGTTTGCCAGGTCAGCTAGTCAGTTAAAAGAGTCTGTGTCATATATCTCATTTCAACAAAATACTTTATTATTATATGTATACAGTCTTTAAGATTCTAATTTATTTACAATATAAGTCATTTTCAATGACATAATAGATGAAATAACAATACGTAAAGAGTGTATGCGATGTTTAATATGATTTGTGGATAAATTTTTGGAACTTTACACAGAAATTATTGGTGATAATTGAATAAAACTTGCTTTTTTAAACATTCGTCCATTCCTTAACAATTAGTATTTACAATATCAATGGAAGATTCAGAATTTACATTTAATTAATTTTGATATTGGTACCAATTCTATGTATACGAATAAACTTAATTTAACTAAAAAATAAAAACTATTATGCTGTATTTTGTTTAGTTAGCTATTTCACATATATAAATAAATAAATAAATATTTATGGACATTTCACACAACGTCCTCTGGTCCCAAGCTAAGCTTATTATGCTTGTGTTATGGGTACCAGAATACGGATAGAATACATAAACTACTTTTGTAAATACATACTTATTATACATAGTAAACACCCAGACGTAGAGCAAACATTTGTATGACATTTATAAACATCACACAAATGAATTTCCGAGGCGGGAATCGAACCCGCGACTTCGTGAACGGCAGTCCGTTATATGAACCACTAGACCACGAAGCCCGTCAAATATATAATAATTAAAATCATTATTATATATTACACAATTTTTATGATAAGTAAATTTCGTTAATATTGCCGAATTGTATTATTGAGACAATCCAATTTAATTTATTAGTTAAGTTTAGTGTAGTTGTGCACGTAGAATTGGTAATATTGTTCTCTGAAAAAGATGTGTTATATCAACTGTTAGTTTATTTAGTATCCTCAAATATAATACACTTATAATACTTAAAACGTTACCTGTATTATATTATTAAACTAGTTTTAATATAATATATACACTTTGGAATCGTTCGATATTTACAACCATGATAAGTACTGTGAACCATGTTATTCTACACTTTGTCCAAACACTGTCACTTTAAACATAATTGTAAATATCTTCCATATCTCATACATTCATTTCTGACATTGCAGCTTGAGGGACTCGAGACTGAGAAAAATGTTGGGAAGGTGGCGATGAAGGAGGTGGCAACACCGAGCCATTCCCAGGACCTTGATTTTGCCCAGTTTGTGCCTGTACATCAGGCAAATTACCCGCACTATTCATAAAAGTTGCATTCTTTGGTAAAGTCATACAATTTGACGCATTACATATTTGATTTTGCTGATAACTGAACCCCACTTTTCTAGGTAAAGTCGTACATTGTCCCCTATTTGTTGGCGGACTCGTTTTTTGCGACAAATTTGACATTTGTATCCCAGTATGACAAACGTTGGGGCAATTCGCTGATGTGAAATGGGGAACTCGATTTGTCATCGCAATAATTGCATTTTTGTCCTGATGATCGATATCTACTATTGTACTCGAACTTTGAGAATGTCCGACAAAATAATGTGGATGTTTTGATGACACGCTGTCAAATGTTGAATTATGATTTCTTTTTTGTTGTTGCTGTAGTGCTTTAACTTGTAATCTTGTTTTATCTCTTTGATAATATACACCAGCAAATATGAGAACGTTTAAGATTAATAAAGAACATCCTATCGCTATAGTTACACTTAACGCGGTAGAATAAGCTGTGTAGCCAGCGACTTCTAAATTTGATGCATCTTGTGTGTGGGTATTATTAGGAACCTGGCTTTGTGTTACAGCTGATCCTGGACGAGCTGACATGACACTAATACATGTAGTGACATAAGTATCCATTGTAGTGGAAGGTATTTCTAAAGTAAGATTGTACGTTGGCTTGCGGTAAAGTTCTAAGGTTGGATCGAAATAATTGGCACGGGTAAGTGGATCGGGTCTAACAAGGCCATCGTATAACTCAGGATCATTGTGGTTTCTGAATAGGTTATGTTTAGCAACTACATCTTTCATCCCAGCGCGGTGAATTTCAGGGATGAGTCGAAGCCAGACAGATAGCTGGTGAGCTCTGTAATGATTTTTCATACGAGGTTTCATACCTGTAACAAAATGTATGACTTTTTAACGTAGTAAGCCATGATTGTAACTAAAACCCAAACTGTGTTGGGAAATGCCCAATTGAAAAAAAAACCAAATTTTATGATGAATAGTAGGCCATAATATCAAGCCAGGTTATATTTTGGTAAAGTTAAGATATCGATCAGTTTTAGTACTTACCAATCTCTAAATATTTCTGATACAGCGTGTCATATTCATCCCATAATATACTTTTGTATTTATTTCTTTCTCTTGATATTGGCAGCACCGATTCTTGGCGATGAACTTCATTTGGGTTGCTAAACAAAAAAAAAGTCAATTTATAGGAAACATTAAAATTTGGTGATGGATAAACATACCAACAGACTGAAGTCTTTTTATAATGTTAATATCCTTATATACTGTAATCTATATCTATACTAATATCATAAAGCCGAAGAGTTTGTTTGTTTGTCGCGCTAGTCTCAGGAACTACTGGTTCAGATTGAAAAAATTTTTTTGTGCTGGATTGTTCATTTATCAAGGAAGGCTGTATGCTATATAACATTACGCTGTGACCAATAGGAACGAAGCTTTAGTGAACAATGTTGCAGAAACGGGATTTTTTTTGTAAATAAAAGATAGACCCCTCACTACAATTTCAAAGCTTTAATCTATTAAATTATGGTGGAAAAAGTGATTGCCGCAAGCGGTACTTGAACGTCATGCGTTATAAACTCAATCGAGTGACGATTGTGGTGGTTAATTTGAATCGCACGACCGCAATCAGCTCAGTTGGAAAAGCTTCGGAACGGTATTCCGAGGTCGTGGGTTTAAGGCCCGCTTGCGGCAATCACTTTTTCCACCATAATTTAATTTATTAAGTAAAGCATAGCATGTCAATTGCAAAATCAATAAATTACTTTAGCTTTGATCTACTTTACGACAAAAACAGAAACAAAAATTTCATAATCTCTCCCATTTATCATGTAACGAAATATATCACGTGATTTTTACCTATTTTAAAACGGTGGATTCATTTGGGATTCGGCAAAGGACCGTGACAATGAGATAGAACTGAAAAGAACTTTTTTTAATCGTGTGGGTGAATTTTGGTTAGGTTTTCTGATGAAGTTTTTCGTATAGTTTTTGAACTAAATTATTATCTTTATTCATTATCTTATGAAACAACAATATTATTTTTATGTATTATGTATATGTATATGTATGTCCCTATGTCAGCTTATATCGTTAAAACTACGCAACGGATTTTGATGCGGTTTTTTTAATAGATAGATTGGTTAAAGATATTATGTATCTTTTATCAAGATTTGTTGTATATGGGGGGAGGGGGGCTCAATAAACACGTGTGAAACTGTAGGCATTACAGTTATGAAACGAAAGGAAGTGAAATGAAATAGAAAATCATTTAATCATGTAGACATAATTTAAAAAAAATATATGTGCTTAAGGCAAGTCCAAAAACATTTTTTTTCCTACCACCGGTTCAGGATGCAATCTGTTGATAAGAACCGGCTTAAAAATTTCAGCAGAGCTTTTGATTAAATCAATAAATTAAATCATTATATAAGTGTTATAGCATATACTCTAGAGTAGACAATAAGCAATACTGAAACGTTTGTGGCTTATAAATTATGCAAATTATATCAGGCCGCCACTCAGATGAAAACATATGCAAATTGTATTATGAAGCATGGCTTTATTTATTTACTTATGCGGTAGGTACCAGTTAACCACATACCCGATTATGTACATAATGTTTTGCTGTTCATAAGAGAAAATGGTACCAATTCTAGGCGCACAACTAAACCAAACTAAAAAATGAAAATTGGTAATGTCAATAAGTTTGTATCGTATCGTAAGTCCAGTTCGACAGTTTCAACTTTTTTTTTTCATTTGCTTGATAATATCTTTATTTATTAATAACATAATATTTACAGTGTTATTTTTTAAAATAAATATAGGCAAGTTAAATACAAAGCTAAAAATAAACAAAATAACAAATAAAATAAAAGTCAGGCGTAGCGTTAAAAAATTCCTCCGCGACGTCCTCAACTGAAATTCAATGTTAACTGAACTTTTTTATTATAAAAATTGGGGATTATAAAGATTTTAATAATATGAACGTACGCTACGAAATAGCCAATATAATACACAATTGTTGTTTTCATTTTTAGTTAAGTTTAGTTTAGTTGTACACATAGAATTGGTATCAAAGTCTGAAAAATGGGTAACTATTTATAGAAAAGTGAGTGTTTTCCATGTGGTGACGGATTAAGAATACAAGTGTTACCACCCCATCTCCTTCCAAGGGTGTTGTAAAAATCAGCTAAGGGATATTTCACACAGATAACATCATCTGTGAGAGATGGAAAACTCGAACGTAAACCACGCGGCACAGTAGACCATAATTCCTCCCAAAGTGGAGGAGACCCGTGCCCAACAGTGGGACGTAAATGGGCTGGAGAAGGAGTGTTTTCCAGAATTCTAGTCTCTCCTATATATCATATACTCATCAAATCCTTTTTCTTTAATATCGTCTCTCACATAGTCTAGTTTTTCTTTCGTCTTCCTCTTCTTTTCCGAGTTTTCCTTTTTTTAATGGTCATACATAATAAAACTAGCTGTTACCAGCGACCTCGTACGAAGTGGAATTTAGAAAATGTTTCCCGTTCCCCTGATGCTTCACTCCTATTTTCGCAGCGTGATATTATATATCCTATTGCCTCCCTCAGTAAATGTAGTATCCAACACTGAAAGAATTTTTCAAATGGCAAAAGTGGTTCCTGAGATAAGCGCGTACAAACAAACAAACTCTTCAGCTTTATAATAATAAAATTATTATTTCTTTATTTTATTTATTTCACTCTTTATTGTACACACAAGGATTACATAAGGCAGACAAACAGGAACACCAGTTAAGATGTAGTATCAGTAAAGATAGATATTTGGTATGACAAATCGAGCGCAATATAACCCTAAATTGTATTCCATCACCCTATTTACTGACTTACAGGAAGGTGGCATTTAGTGTTATGTTAACCTATATAGTGTTCTTAGTAAATAACGATCGTATTGTTTAATTGTGTTGATTTATATCCTTTCGTGAGAAATAATGTTCACGGTTAAATGGTGAGACGACCACGGAATTGTTGCACACGCAATCATTATGTGGCTTAAAGGGAATGTATTGATTTTTTGTTCATGTTATTATTAAGTATTAGGTTATAGTATACCGCTTGCTAGTTCTTTTTAAATGACTTCAAAAAAAGGAGAAGAGTCTCAATTCGTCTGTGATTTTTTGTTTCTTTGTTACCACATAACTTTTAACTGGGTAATGCAATTTTAGTAATTATTTTTTTATTTAAAAGCTGGTGCTTCCCACGTGGTCCTATTGGCACCAGATCAGGATCTGATAGTTATCTCCTAAGAAAATATTATAGTAAAATTGGAGGCGAGAAAAGCCCTCAAATTTCAACAGCACATGAAATAGGTTCAAAAAAAGAATACTCCGTTATATTGATATGTGATTTAAATCCATTCAGAGTTCATTATTAGAAAAATTGGAAATTTAAAAATAGAATTGTGTAATTCTATTTTTAAATTTCCAATTTTTCTAATAATGAACTCTGAATGGATTTAAATCCCTATTGTTAATAGAAAATTTTTATTTGTGTTATGCTTATGTGTTTAAGCATAACACAAATAAAAATTTTCTATTAAAAAATATAGGTATTTGAATTTGTTTAATTTTTGTTTCATATCCCTACTAATATTATAAATGCTCTGTCTGTCTGTCTGTTACGCTTTCCCGCTTAAACCTCTCAACCGATTTTGATGATATTTGGCACAGACAATCTTTAGACCCTGAGAAAGGACATAGGCTACCTTTTATTGCGAAAAAAAGGGATGAAAAGTTTTCTAAATTTCACGCGGACGGAGTCGCGGCCAACAGCTATTCAACAATACTTTTAAAAAAATAATTTATCAATGAAAATATAATACGCCTTCTAAGATGGAATAAAATTTGTATTTAACAATTTATTAAAGTACACCTATAATTTAATTGTATTTTTATGTAATAAGTCTGGAAAAAAAAACTTTAAAATAAACTCACCCACTCCTTGCAAAGTTGACCATATAGAGTATAAATGATTCAGACAAAGCAACTTCAGATTTGGTGTAGTTCTTAGGAAAATGTCCGAGCCCATCCACTAGTGGGGCACCAAATAAATATGGAAGCTCTTCTCCGTGGACTGATCCCATACGCTAAAATCAAATATAAAATTAATTTTATTTGTGAAAGCAAAATCTTCTGAAAGTGATACAAACATAAATTATGGCTGATATTGCGTTGGCGTTATATTCGTGAACGGGTGCCTTGCCGGGACTGGGCCCCAAGTCTGTACAATGTCTAATACAATGACAGTACAATGGCGCCAAAAAAAAACAAACTAACAACAAACTGTGTTTTGTTTGTGACAAATAAATCAAGTTTGGTGTCATAATGACGCCATAATCAATGTAATAATGGCGAAATTTTACTAAAGGTTAGGTTAGGTTGGTAAGGTGGCATAATGGCGTAAGTGACAGACCATTGTAACAACATTGTAATCTGATTGTAATAGGAGAATTAGCAGACTTGTCCCCCTGCTCGACTTGCTCTAAAAGGGAAATCTTGTGTTTAAGTTAGTTATTAATTACAGTCTAGACAACACTAACCGGCATCATTCTCACACCACACAACAATGTAAAGTGATGTTGAAAAAAAAATGAGTAGAAAAAAGAAGAGAAAAAAAAGTGGAGTTTCTTGTCTGTTCTTCTCCATAGGATTCGCGTTTGGAACAAACACCTAGCTTTTGACGTTTCATAAGACTTTGTAAAACATGAGAAATTTTAGATTTTTACTTTGCAATAGAAATTAATTGTGATACGGTAAACAAACATTACTTTTTCATATTTATATTATTACTAGCTGACCAAACGTTGTTTTGCCATACTAAAAAAAAAGGTTTGAAAAATAGATGTTGGCCGATTCTCAGACCTAATGAATTTGCATGTAAAATTTCATAAAAATCGGTCAAGCCGTTTCGGAGGAGTACGGTAACTAACACTGTGACACGTGAATTTTATATATTAGACTAGCTGACCCGGCAAACGTTGTTTCGCCATACAAAAAAAAAGGTTTGTAAAATAGATGTTGTCCGATTCTCAGACCTAACGGATATGTACACAAAATTTCATGAAAATCGTTCGTGCCGTTTCGGAGGAGTACAGTAACTAACACTGTGACACGTGAATTTTATATATAAGACTAGGTGACCCGGCAAACGTTGTTTTGCCATACAAATATCTGTTTGGAAAATAGATGTTGTCCGATTCTCAGACCTACTGAATGTGCATGTAAAATTTCATAAAAATCGGTCAAGCCGTTTCGGAGGAGTACGGTAACTAACACTGTGACACGTGAATTTTATATATAAGATTTAATTTAAATACGTCTTGTATGTTTTCTTTATTGGTTTCGATCTTTATCTATTTTTTCACGCTCCTTTTCAAACAACTAGAAGTAATAACCTTAAAAGGTTTACTACTAACGAATAAATAATAATTTTAGTAGTGAATATTTTTTTTGGACGCAATGTAATGAGTAGATACACATTAGTAGTCTAAAGTAATAGCGAACAATTTTAAAAAGAATAAAAATATTATCATTCCATCCATCAGCGCTTCTCCGTCCACTGTTGGGCATAGGTCTCCCCCATAGAACGCCACAACGCGCAGTCCTGCGCTAACCGCATCTATCGGCCCCCGACAATTTTATTATTGATATTTCGATATTAAAATCGTATTTTGTTAGCAAATATGGTTATATAAAATATATTAAGAAAATTAAGCACCTTACTCACCTGTGGATAGTCCCCGTCTTTAGTTTGGTAGTCGAAAACGTAGAAGAAAGCTTTAGGACCTGAGTCAGGAGAACTAAGAAAATCACCAGTTTGTACCAAAGGCGCCACATACTGTGCATCTGAGAGTGCCAATACTGCCGCGTCTCGAGTATTTATTGGATGCTAAAAAGATGAAACCTATTTAATCTAGATTACTGACATATTTTTACGGTCTTATTCATAATGACTTATCGAAGGTTTAAACGGAGATTTTATCGGAGAGATAATAAACGTTTTAGCGTAAAAAGACTATTATGAATAACAAGTTTTGACAATTTTCGCGAACTTTTAAACCTCCAATTACCTCCATTATGAATAAGACCATTAATGTTTACAATCTGATTCTTGTTTGTTTGTTTCAACGCGCTAATCTCAGGAACCATTGCACCGGTCAGATTTGAAAAACTCTTACTGTATTGGCTATTACATTTATCGAGGAAGGCTATAGGTTAGGCCAAATCAGGCTGCGACTTATTAGTCGCAGCGTGATGTGGCCTAACCTATAGTGGCCTAACCTATAATGCCCCTAAATACCTATATGGCCTAACCTATAATGCTTCTCTCCTATTGGAGAGAAGCATTAGTAAAAATTTTTGCAAAAACGGTAAATACTTTAACAGATAGTAAAATAAAAAATAAATAAATATTCATGGACATTTCACACAACGTCCTCTGTTCCCAAGCTAAGGTTATATGCTTGTGTTATGGGTACCAGAATACGGATAAAATACATATACCTACTTTTCTTTTGTATATACATACTTATAATAGAAACACCCAGACGCAGTACAAACATTTGTATGACAATTAGAAAAATCACACAAATGATTGTCCCGAGCGGGAATCGAACCCGCGACCTCTTGATCGGCAGTCCGTTACATAAACCACTCAACCACGAGGCTCGTTATACTACGCACAGGCCAAACCCTATTGTAAACATAAGCAATGAATATTTATTTGTAGAACTCGAAGATAATAGCAATTTGGCACTGTCAGGGTTTCAGAAGCAAGTGCCAAGTATACACGTGCCAAGTCATCATGAACTTATGGCTGAATATTTTGGATAAAACATTGTGTATACTTAAGTGGACAATGTTGAAAAAATATGTTAAATGTTTCATACTATACTATGTTACGGACCATTCCCAACAGTGGGCCATGTTCCCAACAGTAGCCATGAGCTGGGATATAATTAATATTACGAAATATTAATTTATTAAAATTTATTTATTTATAAATATAAATAAACTAGCTGACCCGGCAAACGTTGTTTTGCCATACTAAAAAAAAAAGTTTGAAAAATAGATGTTGGCCGATTCTCAGACCTACTGAATACGTATGCAAAATTTGAGAAGAATCGGTCAAGCCGTTTCGGAGGAGTACGGTAACTAACACTGTGACACGTGAATTTTATATATAAGATAAATATTCGTGGACATTACACACAACGTCCTTTAGTCCCAAGCTAAGCTGATATGCTTGTGTTATGGGTACCAGAATACGGATAGACTGAAAATACTACTTTTCTTTTGTAAATACATACTTATAATACATAGAAAACACACAAAACATGTCAAAAGTAATATTTAAATTAGAAGAATATGAAATATAAATCTCTGACATAAATCTAAAGTCCAACTTCTGTTTTTAAGCAAGTACAAAATTACTATTTTTACGCGATTTATTATGTGGAAAATGTTTTGTATGACTGAGACTAAAGTGGACATACCTAGAGTCTACATACCTGGTACCCACAAGTGAACCACCCATCACCCTGTCCGATTCTATTATTTTCATTGCTAACCTTAGCAAATTTTGTGATATCTATCTCAATAAATTGGACACTAGCCTCCGGCGGTTAATTAAAGTTGAGTTGGGCTTTCAGTTTAAATACGACCGAATAATTTATACTTTTGATCAAAGGATCCTTTTAAATATTTGAGTAGCAGAAGAATTATGGATGATACAACTTTATAATAACAAAACACATTAGATTTATTTAAATATCATAAATATTATTGACAAGCCTCGTGGTCGAGTGGTTCATGTAGCGGACTGCCGATCAAGAGGTTGCGGGTCGATTCCCGCTCGGGACAATCATATGTGTGATTTTTCTAATTGTCATACAAATGTTTGTACTGCGTCTGGGTGTTTCTATGTATTATAAGTATGTATTTACAAAAGAAAAGTAGTATATGTAGTTTATCCGTATCCGTTCTGGTACCCATAACACAAGCAATATAACGCTTAGCTTGGGACCAGAGGACGCTGTGTGAAATGTCCATGAATATTTATTTATTATTATTTTATTTATTATTAAATTTCATTAGACGAAACCCTCAAATTTCGAAGGCACATAAAGTAGGAAAAACAGACAGATAGACGTTCTGTGTGTTTTTTCACCAGACTTCAATACAAGGAAGATGTTCTCAATTCGTCTGTATCTTTCTAACTAGATTTTTACCTGAATTTTCGCAAATGCAAACGGATTTATTGCAAATTAATTTCTCACAAACTGACTTTTCCCGATTTCTTGATATTAGGATTTTTTTTAAAGGGTTATTCCCTAGGTCATCAAGATATCATAACAAGATCTTACAGAAATGACAAATGTTATTTAAGCATTAAATTATTACTAGGAATATACAAAAATAAAATAATTACCTGGACAGTTCTTTCCCAATCTGTGTATTCATTAACTATTGTGAAGAATATTTCGCTTAAATGATATGTATACGCATTTCTTACGTAAGTTCTGCAACAAAAATAAATATAATTTATATTTTTTTATTATAAATCGCTTTTTAGGGTTCCGTACCCAAAGGGTAAAAACGGGACCCTATTACTGAGACTTCGCTGTCCGTCCGTCCGTCCGTCCGTCCGTCCGTCTGTCACCAGGCTGTATCTCAAGAACGGTGATAGCTAGAGAGTTGAAATTTTCACAGATGATGTATTTCTATTGCCGCTATAACAACAAATACTAAAAATAAAATAAAATAAATATTTAAGGGGGGCTCCCATACAACAAACATGATTTTTAGGGTTCCGTACGCAGTATCTCAAGAACGGTGATAGCTAGACAGTTGAAATTTTCACAGATGATGTATTTCTATTGCCGCTATAACAACAAATACTAAAAATAAAATAAAATAAATATTTAAGGGGGGCTCCCATACAACAAACATGATTTTTTTACCGTTTCTTGCTCGATACTAATAACGTTGCCTTATGTTGCATAGATAATGGTACGGAACCCTTCGTGCGCGAGTCCGACTCGCACTTGACCAATTATTTTATTTGAGTTTAATAATGTGTATAAATACTTAGGTAGCGCCACGAGTTATGAGCGCTAGCTTAAGCAGCGCAAAATACATTGTTAGGTCTGTTTGGTAACAAGATTAGTGCGAAGGCAGGAGAGCACGCTCCAACCTAGATCTTGCATGCCATTTGACAATCAATGGTACCATTTCTACGTGCACAACTAATCTTAATAAAAAAATGAAAACAAGTATGGCATATTTTGATTAATTGACTATTATGTTGCGCACATTTTTATTATTTAAAATCGTTAGTCTATAATATACCGATTTTCTAATAAAAAAGTTCTGTTAGCATTGCCGAATTGTGTTATTTAAACTATCAATTATGTTTAGTTGTGTACCAAGAATTTCTGCCACCAATAGCTGCTTTACTCTCGGGCGTAGCACACATTGGTCGAGATCGGTACACATGCGCAATATGCGCATATCCCCACTAAAACAAAGCGCTCATAACTTGTGACGCTATCTATAGCTTAAGCATTATAAACATTAACGGTCTTATTCATAATGACTTATCGGAGGTTTAAAAGTTCGCTAAAATCGGTTCGCGAAAATTGTCAATACTTGTTATTCACAATAGTCTTTTTACGCTAAAACGTTTATTATCTCTCCGATAATATCTCCGTTTAAACCTCCGATAAGTCATTATGAATAAGACCATAAGTAAACATGTCAGTTATACTAAACATTCTATTCAAAATATAAAATTTATTGCGTATGTATGCGAAAATGACTAAAATTTCTTAATAAATTACCCAAAGACTTTGTTCTTAACAAAATGATTACAAAGATACAATTTATTAAAGCATTATTCAAAACAATGCTCATATTCTCTCGTTTTTCAAACAAATTGAGCATCCAATCTTCTTCAAATATAAAAGCGACCTACATTGGCAGCGTGCAAAATAATTTAGTATATCATAAAACAACACAAGGTTACATGAAAGGCTTTTTCCGCACACCCCTTTTTGAGCTCCCGCAGCGTATAAGTCTATAATTGGTGGATGAAAAAAATGCAAAGCATAGCGAGTTCTTTGCTATTAGCAGCGTATTAAAAATATTTGAAACGAGCGTAGTATTTGTAGATAATATTTTATCTGCCTTTGATTACATAAATATTATTGTGGTCAGTTTATTAAAACTAAACACATGTAAAAAATCAGGCTAACACGTGTTAACAACGGCATTTGTTAACACTCATCAAAATTTTAGATTAATCCAAAAATTTGCACACTTTTATATCACTGACAGCAGAGCAATTTTGCTACTTTTTATGAAAAAATTGGGTAAAAATCTTTTTCTTTGAGAATCATAGTTTTAAAAGGAATATAAATCTTAAAATTCTCTGCGAAATTTCAATAATTAGAACGCAATATCATTTCATACTTATTTTAAACATGTAAATGTATGGTTACTATACTGCTGTAGGCACTACAAATACTATAATTCCGATGTACTTCACTCGTGAATTTACATCACACGTATAACTACGAATATATCAACACTTTCAAGGCAAACAATTAAATCAAGTATTTTTCTCTCACTGAAATAAAACGAAGCACAATTCTTTGAAAAAAGATTTTATGTTTATCTTGTACATCCAATACGTTTGATTACGACCTATTCTCGCGGAAATGCCCTATGCTCCAAGTTCAAATACCAATTTGCTGAATAAACATCGACCTCACCTTATTATTCTATCTCTCCTTTCACCCTCGAATCCATTTTGTATATCCTGAGCCGAAAATTTCCACAGCGCTTCACTAGTCACAACTCCGAATAAGAGGTCGTACTTATTTTGTCCTCCTCTTATACCAAATATCCTATCTCCGCTTCTTTTATCCGTCTTAATATTATTTACTCCCGACACACTAGAAAAACCTTGAAGATCGTTTGGTATAAAAAATGTTAAGAGTTCTTTTGCGTAATCAGTTTTTACGACTACTCCATCAACTGATGGACCAAATGCTGTTAAGTAACTAGGTGTACTAATTTCTGCTGACATTAGTTCATCTAGAGGTACTTCTCTTAAACAATCTACTATAAGTTCATGGTCTTTTACTATGTCTTCTGGGAGCGTACAGTTAGCCTGTTTTGCTAATTGGACGGAATAGCTGACTGGATCTTCTACTAATGCCCAAGAACTTAATGCAGATCCTGATAAGAGAATAGACCTATGAAATAAACCTGAAACAATTAATAGATTAAAATGTATTCTATAATCAATGAACCGGCTTATCCTTTAATAGCTACCACTAATAAAATAAACTTAACGAAATAGTCCAAAAACTTAGAGTATTTATTGTTTAGACGTCAATGTAAACACTCTTTTCATAATGAAAGTATCGGGTAAAGATTGAAAACCCGTTTTAAGCAATCGCTACAGCATGATTTCTAAATAAAACATCTTTAATATTTCATATTGTAAAATACTATAATAATTACAATAAATATTTTCATTTAGTAAAACAACGTAACACTTATTTGCATACAATTCTCATGCATTATGCGTAATGCATGTTAACTGTTTCATGTTCAATTTGACTAATAATAATTAGTTGCCAATTTAGAGTTACATAACATTTCAAATTCCTATACTATAAAATTTAACATTGACATGTTGGAATTGTTAGAATTTTGATTGAAATTACATCAGATTGATATTTAATTTACTAGTTATTACATTAAGTGAATTCTCAATATATGCAATAAATAAGGTTGTTAAAAATGTAAATGCGCCTCAATGTTGCTCCCAAATATTCCTCAGTTGATGAAAGGAAATTTGATTTCCCACTAAATCTTATATATAGATAATTGCTACTTACCAGGCATAACAGTAGGTGATATCATTAAGAAGTTAATACAGGCAGCTCCTGAACCATGTCCCAACATAGTCACATTACCCGCATCTCCTCCAAAAAGTGCTATGTTCTGTTGTACCCAATGTAAAGCAGCTATTTGATCCATCAATCCATAGTTAGCTACTCGAGCTTTTAAGTGAGGTATTGGATTTGCGTTTAGAAATCCTGTGAATAAACAATCATGGTTAATACTGTTTAGTTGTCTGTAATTATTAACGTTAATGACCATTAAGACCCGCTAAGGGATATTGCACACAGATTTCATCCTCTTTAAGAGATGGCAAGCTCAAAAATAAACCCGATGTCAACACGTCTGGTCGGCGTGACATAGTAGACCAACGATCACTTGCAAAGTGAAGGAGGCCCGTGCCCAACAGTGAAACGTCAATGGACTGGAGAGAGAGAGAGAGAGAGAGAGCCGTTTCTGGTACTAAATAATATGCTATTTTTTCCAGATTTTAAAACTGAGTTTCAATTGTTTATTTCTAATGAAGTTCATAATCTACGTAGTTCATGATATCCCTTAAATGTGAAATACTTTACTTTACGTAATTCTTCCCATTCAAAGAAATAAACAGGAAATAAAAGGCCTAAGTTTTTTCACACATAATATCACTTACTGATTCTTTTTCAACAAGTTTTCCCTAAAGCCATTAAGTACTTCTGTTTTTATACAATCTAATTATATTGGTTAACCCTAAACCCTTACTTATATCGCGTACCACTTCTCTTAATTAAATAAAAGGTATTAAGTTTATGGTATACGTTTAGTTCGTTTAACCAATATATTTTATTCCACGAGTGTATGTTCGTGTAATTCTAGTAAGTTTTTTGTAAAAATCAGACACCTGCTCCCAGTTCTGGAGGGTTTTTGGTGTAATATAACACACTGACCGCTGACTGTCTTTAAGATAGGTCTAAGTTTTTCGTCTCTTATAGGAGATTGTAATATCCATTAGCTGGCTTTTACAGCACCCTTGGGAGACCATTAGGTAGTGACACTTGTATTCAAAATCTATACGGATAAATAAAGAATAATACTTACCCAAAATTCCAAGTCTATAGTTAATTGTAATGACAACTGCACCACCATAACTTGCTAGAACTGAGCCGTCGTACAAGTTACCAGAATTCCACTCAAAAGATTCACCATGAATGAATATAATCACTGGATATTTCGCTTGAAGAGTTGGTCCAACTAAAACAAGGAAATAAGTTTAGTATAACATAGACTAGTTATCGCTCTAAATTATAATCAGAAAAAAAAAACGTGGATTAGTTTACATTGGGAGTACAGAAGTGGCAAATTCCATTGGTCCTTACACTAGGATTCCCTATAATATCTTAAGGACCAGGACTAAGTGCGTGAAACTTGGAATCAACAGCTTTATTAGTTATTAGGTGTTGCCTGCGACTTTGTACGCGTAAAATATAGAAATATTTCCCCGTTTTTGCAACGTTATTCGCTGATGCCTCGCTCCTATTGACCACAGCGTGATCTTATATAGCCGTGCTCTATTTTCTGCATCTAGGCCATCACCGACTTGCTATTGACTCCGAGCCTCTCCAGATGTTCTGAGAGGCTCTTTGGGACCAAACCATTTACCGAAACAACTACCGCGATTATTTCTGTGGATACCACCCTCCACATGTCGATAATCTCGTGCGCCATTTTAATTAGTTTTCATAATAGAAAATTATTATTATAAAGAAATTAATTTAAAATTTTGAATATAGGAGTTACATGTCTAAGTCTCAAATAATAAATTAAATGCCTGTCTTTTTAAGGAATTTGAAAAATTACTTCTTCGTGCTTATGGAATTTGAAAAATGACTTCTTCGTACCACATTCAGGTCTGTTCATGTTATCAAGTTTTCGCATGACAGCCGCATTGTGCACGGTAGATAAAGTCTGAGCTTGGATATGTGCCAACGGATATGAATTATATTTTTATCATTGAATAACAATGAAAACATACATATTGTTTTGCGAATAAATGGCTCGGAATTTGGGATTTCCGGCGACTAAAGCTATAATATGGTTTTAATATATTATATTATGCATTATATCAATGTTCACTATATATTATTTATTCTGCAATATGTAATACTAGCTGTTGCCTGGGACTTCGTACGCGTGATATTTAGATTTTTTCCCGTTTTTGCAACATTTTTCGCTGATGCTTCGCTCCTATTGGTCGCAGCGTGATGCCGATAGTCTATAGTCTTCCTCGAAAATGTACTATCCAACACTGAAAGAATTTTTTTAATTAGACCGTCGGTTTCTGAGATTAGCGCGTTCAAACAAACAAACTCTTCAGCTTTATAATATTAGTATAGACTAGCTGTTGACCGTGAAATTTCGAAGCACTAAATATATATTGGCATAGAATAAACCTATGGTACTTTCGGAGGCTGTAGCTTCCTATTAGTGGAATATATTTTAGGGTTGGACTATTGCTATAGCAGATAGCTATTAGTCTCAAGGTAGAGTAACGACTTTATAGTACGATTGTTTGTGAAGTGCAAAGTGGAGGGCACTAGATCGCAGGAAAGATCGCCTATTCCCTGGACTAACTAAGTATTTAGTAGGAAGATTTTCAGAGTGCAGGCACTCTAGCAATAGAATGAAATGGTATCAAATCGTGTGAGGAATAAATTTGTGTCTACTTTCACCAATGACACAGATGCCTCAATCTGACCAAGACCGCTCTGATAAGAGTATGACGATGGAGAATAAGAAAGATTTATAATTACAGGGTTTCTTTTTTGTACGGAATTCTAAAAAGCTAACTGATACAAAGTTAAAACATTCAACATTTTTCTCAAAAAAGTTTATATAGGTAATACAGATATTCAAATATACATTATCATTCAATCGACACATATTCAATGTTAGCAATTTACAAAGTAATGTTCTTCAATATATTGTGGCCATATTGCTTCAATAAAAACGTACTCAATAAATATTTATTTTAAACAGCAAATACATACGCATATAGAAGCAATGGCTTAGTGTTACTTTAGATCCATTAAAGAATGATAAAAAGTATTTTTTTCTTTTATTGGCTAATATATGGCAGACCAGCCAACGGCCCGACTGGTGGTAAGAGATATGGTGGTGGACGCAGCATCAATAAAGGCAAGCCTCTCTCTACCTTGGGAAAATGACTCTTCGAAGACCTCGCTTGAAGAGGGACATGTCATAGGGTTCGAGAACTACCGCAGCAGGTAGTTCGTTCAAGAGATGAGAGATTTGTGGAAAAAAGGACTCCTGGAAGCGTACAGTGCCACAAGTGTTCGTTACCAGGTAGTAGGGGTGAACTGTGCTGCGGTATCGAGTGTGGCATTGATAGAATGGTGACGATAGCACCAGGTCAAACAGCTCCTTAGAGCACTCCACGTGGAACAATCGGTATAAAACAAAGAGAGATCCAAAATCCTTCCCCGAAAATGAAAATAAAAAAATAAAACACGGATCATTGACTTGACGGGCTGCTACTGTTACAGTGGTAGCACCACCGTATTACGGGACCATTTTTAACTGCCATTAACGAGGTCACAGGTTCGATTTGAAATGAAATGAAATGAAATGAAAAATCATTTAATCACGTAGACACAATTTTTTAGAAAAATTATGTGCTTATGACATGTCCAATTTTTTTCCCTACCACCGGTTCAGGACGCAATCTGCTGAGAAGAACCGGCGTAAGAAACTCAGCAGAGCTTTTAATCAAATCAATATTTTTAAATTAAATTTCTACGCAATAATTTGTGTAGGTTATAGGTACAAAAAGGTATAGGTATATAATAGGTACAAAAAGTTTTACTTCGTCAGTGTGTTTTCTATCTATTATAAGTGTGTTTAAAAATGGTAAATGTTTTGGTTTTCGTATTATCTCTGTCTCCAGCCCGTGAACGTCCCACTGTTGGGCATAGGCTTCCCCCACTTTGGGAGGGATTAAGATCTATTCTGCTGGACCATGCGTGTTGCCACTGGGTTTATTTTCAAAATTTCCGTCTCTAACAAAGGATTTTATCTATGTAGGTATAATATTCTATAGCTGGCTTTTACAGCACCTTAGGAAGGAAAAGGGGTTGTGACACTTGTATTCTAAATCGGTCAGCACAAAGACAGTGTAGATCACGTGTGTGTTAAATTAGGAATATTTTTTTTTTACATAAAACATGTTGGCACTTGATCCCATGCCTCCTGATGGTAAGTAAGCGACAATAGAATCTTTGATGGTAAATCGTACCAACTATGTAGGAAGCCTATTTACCCTTTTTTTTAACGTATTTTTAGTGGATTTAAAAGTTTTATAATTATGTTTTGCACTACACAACATTAATGAACAATATTGTTCAAAATTTTCAATTAATGCTCGGTAAATTTTAATTAATAATTATTTACAAAATATCACAAGATATTACGTCAGTTCAAAGTTAATTAGCAAGTCCTTTGTAGTATTATGTTAATAATTCATCGTTCTGATGGCGAAATTGTCTTAAAAACATAATACATTTGTATAATATATTTAGATAAAGGGAAAGATAGATCACATAGAGCTCAATTAGGCGAGGATATTATTCCTCTCTCCACCCCATTAACGTCCCACTGTTGGGCACGGGCCGCCTCCACTTGAGGTAGGGATTTTGGTCTACTCTGCCGCGCTGGCCAGGCGTATTGGCACAGGGTTTCGTTTCAAGTTTTTCGTCTCTCACAGTAGACTTTAACTGCTTATATTGTTCCTCAGCTGGCTCTTATACCCTGGGAAAGAAACTGGGTGGTGACACTTGTATTCTAAATCCGTTACCGCACGGACCAGCATATTATTATTATTTTGTAATTAATGAATATAAACATTAATACAGTAGAAATATTTGAGATTAAATTATGAAATCTTTTTAATTTAAGTATATGTCTAGATTGAAAAAAAAATACAATTTAATTAAAGGAGTACCTACATATATTTGAAAAACTATTTATTTCATAATTTAATCAATATTTTAACTTTGTATCTCTCTCCTCTCTTTCTCCAACCCATTTACGTCCCACTGTTGGGCACGGGCTTCCTCCACTTTGGGAGGGATTATGGTCTACTGTGCCGCGCTGACCAGGCGTGGCGGCACAGGGTTTATTTTCGAGTTTTTCGTCTCTCACAGAGGGTGTTATCTGTGCGCAATAACCCTTAGCTGACTTTTACAGCACCCTTGGGAGGAGATGGGGTGGTGACACTTGTATTCTTAATCTGTCACCACACATAGATAACTTTGTATAACATAACAAAATTAAGCAATATTACTTTATTGACAAGGGTATAGGTACATAAGTCAAAATTAGTTAACATTATTAGTAAAATTGAAATTCAGGAGAATGAATGTTACAGGTTACCCACCTAGCACAGAAGTCAGAGACTCCACCAATGTTTTTATAATCACAAACTTTCTGAAAATTAATCCAACGACGAAGTTTTGAAGGGTTAAGCCCTTCAAAACTTCGTCGTTGGATTAATTTTAGGATACCAAAATAGCTTTGTGCATTTTTCTATGTACGAAGTTTTCATTTTTTCTTTAGATTGAATGGCTAGAGCTCTAATTTTTAAGTATATGTTTTTTCAATATATAATCTAGGATCGCATAAACTCAGAAACGCGATTGAAAAAAGTTTTCTCGATAGAAAATCTTAGCGAAACAACCTCTCTCATTTTTTTTTTTTTTCATTTGTCGGTCTATTATCGCGTATTAACTAATGAAATAACTTTCAAAACATAAGTAACATATATAGAAACACGTAAACCAGAATTAAAATATATTTAGTAGATTTTGAGTAAACAAAAAAAATATCCCTAATTCTTCATTTTCTATACCTGTGTTAATAGGTACATGTCGACGTTAATATTGATGTAGGCCCTTAAGAATCTATTTCGAAAATTCCTTTTCTAATTTCGATAACAAAGCGTGTTATCTAATATATAAAATTCACGTGTCACAGTGTTAGTTACCGTACTCCTCCGAAACGGCTTGACCGATCTTTATGAAATTTGACATGCATATTCAGTAGGTCTGAGAATCGGCCAACATCTATTTTTCAAACCTTTTTTTTTTAGTATGGCAAAACAACGTTTGCCGGGGCAGCTAGTATTATATAAATCTGGTTTGGGCGTTATCTTTAAGTATGTCCTTATGTGAGCTTATCCCTCCAAAATACGTTACGGATTTTGATGCGGTTTAGTTCAAGAGGATGTTTTTAGTAAAATTTGTTTCTAAATTCCACTAACATGAAGTTACGGGCAAGAGCTATTAAATATATAAGGCGCTGTATCATCAATGTCATTTTAACAGTCTATTGTCTATTTTAACAGCAGTAGGTATAAAAAATTTGAACAAAAAAAATTCAAGGTTGTACTAAAAATAATAAAAGCCATTTTTATACCGCGATAAGATATGAAAACTGTTTACTAACTGTTTATCATAATAATGTGCAAGTTGTAAATTCTAACGGCTTAGTGTGTACGTCGTAAACAGTGGCTTTTCATCCCTTCACTATAAACACTATATTAGAAAATATCGCGTCATAAATTATGTTACAACTAAACAGAAAATATTTTTTGCTATTTAGGTTAAGCAAATAATGTAAGTAATTTAATAATTTTGCAATTGACATGCTATGCTTTACTTAATAAATTAAATTATGGTGGAAAAAGTGATTACCGCAAATGGGACTTGAACCCACGACTACGACTTTCATAATGTCATATAGTCAATGTCATAGACTACATTGAGAAGATTGTAGTAGAAGATTTGGTAAACATATGCGGGAACCATATAAGCTCAGATGGGAGAGCTACGGAACGGTATTCCGAGGTCGTGGGTTCAAGTCCCGCTTCCGATAATCACTTTTTCCACCATAATTTAATTTATTAAATAATGTATTTGTAGTTAAGTAAAACTTTTTTACGAAGTTTAAGCAAATGTAATAATGATTAGTCTTTATGTAGTATTTAATGAAAACAAGTTTAAATTTTTAAGTCATAGGTACCTGATTTTAGGCCCAAACGATAATTACAAATTTGAATACTTAAAATGTTTTCTTTTTGTGCTTGGCAACATTCTACCTGATGGTAAGCGGCATTGCAGTCTTGGATGGTGAAGCGCAACAACTATGACAGAAGCTTATTCTAAACCTATGGATCTTACACGCTTCCACATTATACCTGTCTGGGAACAAAGACGTCGGCAGATTGTTCCAATAACCGATGAAAAATTAATAAAGGATCGAAAATAATTGGAAAATTTTAGCAGTAGAACTGATAGCGTGACCTCTCTTTTACGATACTTCAAAAAATAAAATAAAACTATATATAAATAACTCTACCAGCATACTGTAACACGATATTAACACGCTTTTATAAGTTTGGTATGTATCTGCCAATGTATTAATCTGTGTAACGGAATCTTTGAAAGCGATATTCAGCCACTTGCAGTAAACGGATTCATCTGAAATTTTGCACACCTTACAAGAACCGATGACAATGCAATAATTTAAAAGAATAATCCCAATTCCTTGATCAGAATTACTAGAATAGCATGTTGAAGTATCACCATGACCACACTTGTATTTTTAATTATACACGTAATAGTTTAATTTATTACATTAATTTATTAATATTTTGCGATTGACTCGCTATGCTTTTACTAAATAAACTAAATTATAATGGAAAAAATGATAACCAATAACCATAAGCGGGACTTGAACCCGCGACCTCGGAATGCCGTTCCGTCGCTCTCCCAACTGAGCTATTATGGTCCACGCAAATGTTTATCAAATTTTCCACTACAATCATCTCAATGCGAGTTTTAACATCGTGCGATGTTTTTTCGTACAACGCCATCTATTGAGCGGTTTGCACCAACTCCATCAATCGATCAGTTAGCGTTCTTTACAGAACACAATTGGACCGAAGTAATGGCTGTACATGTATTTCTACATTAATTTATTAATATTTTGCGATTGACTCGCTATGCTTTTACTAAATAAACTGTCAACGTTTTGTAAGTAGGTGGCATAGAATTGAGTATTGATGACAATGCAATCATTTAAAAAATATTCAGGATATTTAAGCGTGTTTTTTAGTTTTTAAACTAAGTAGATTATTTTAATATTGTAACTGACATTTCATGAAAACAAACTACATAAAATTGTGATAAACAAGTTAATTTCGTTTGCTTTAGAAAAATAACTGTATATTTTTCTATTTCAATTGCGATTGCTGTTATTTTTTTTTTCCTAAAAGAGAATTGGAAACACTCACATATGAATGTAAAATTAGATCTCTCAATTTGATTTAATTATCTCGACTAATATTATAAAGCTGAAGAGTTTGTTTTATTGTTTGTTTGTTTGAACATGCTAATCTCAGGACCTACTGGTTCGAATTGAATATCTAAAGCTGAAGAGTTTGTTTCTTCGTGTGTTTGAACGCACTAATCTCAGGAACCGCTGCTGGTCTGAAATGAAAAATTCTTTAAGTGTTGGATAGCACATTTATCGAGAAAGGCTGTGGGCTATATAGCATCACGCTGCGACTAATAGGAGCGAAGCATTAGTAAAAAATGTTGCAAAATCCGGGAAAATTTTCTAAACTCCACGCGTGCGAAGTCGCGGGCATGTTGGTTGTCATGGATATGTTAAATAAAAGCTTCGTACTAGCGGTGTCCAATAAAAAGATAAAATTGTCACTCCAGTAACTACCTAAATGGCGATCACGACTTGAAAAAAGCAGGTAGTTCTAAATCCGGCTGTATATTTTTTGTAATATCTTTTTGGAAGATGATGCGTATCTGATAGAATAAATTCCTCAAAATATTACTTTTGTCATAATATTATATTTAATTAATTTAATATCTATCTAAATATTATAAATGCGAAAGTAACTCTGTCTGTCTGTCTGTTACGCTTTCCCGCTTAAACCTCTTAACCGATTTTGATGAAATTTGGTACAGACAATCTTTAGACCCTGAGAAAGGACATAGGCTACCATATAATGCGAAAAAAAAATTTCCAAATTCCACGCGGACGGAGTATCGAGTATCTAAATAAAAACGGAACACGTTTATTGCTTTGCAATGAGTACATAGCAATATAATTTCTGAAATCAAACCGTATCTACATCAACAAATTGGAACCACCACATACAGCAATTCTGAATTATCTCAGACGTTACGTAAAAGGCTTTTGTCAACAGGATTACGCAAGTAATATAAAGGAAATTGGGTCAAAGCGAAACATACGTGCTTCGGATAGTAAATGGCATCTTTTGGTCACATTTCATCATATAAAGACGATAAAGAAAATGCATACGAAATCACTACTTAAATTATAAAATATAGTCTCATGCTATGCCTACGTGTGAGTCTGCTCATAAAAGTTTAAAAAACCAGTCAAGTACAAATTGGACTCGCAAACGAAGGTTTCGTACCGCCATAATCACCACCCCTTTTCTTCTTAGGTTACTGTTAACCGCAATCTGACAAGAAAAGAGGTGTGACACTTGTATTCCTATACCGTCACCACACGAAAGGCATACTGAATGTAGTACTGATATCATATTTCCAATATTCCACTCATCTATTGCGAAGATCAAATTATTCGATTCCTACTACAATTATTATAATCGGTATGTCTCTCGGAATTCCTTTGAAATCTGATTGCAGACACGAAATTCTTAAGAGAATTAACCGTGAATGTACGTCGAGAGCTATATATCAGTTTCCACACGTAACCCGCATGCATCGGTTCATTGCACTCGAATGTAAGGCGTTGAGAATTCAGTATCTACGAAAAGCCAAGATATTTAGTTTATAATAGAAGTAATTTATTTTATAATTAAAATATTTTAGCTGTACTTCTAGAATTGTGTCTTTATACCATTTTGTTGTCCGTTTGGTAATGGTTGGTAATGGTTGGTAATGTAATAATACAAATGTCGCCACAGATAACATCCTCTGTGAGAGACGGAAAACTCTAAAATAAAACCTATACTAACACGCCTTGTCAGCGCCGCTGCAGAGGAGATTGTAATACATCTCAAAATGTAGGAGCCCCGTGCCCAACAATGGGATTTTAATGGGCTGCAAGGAGTGAGTCCTAAGTGTCAGTTTATTGGTCATTTAACTAAAACCATTTTTATCAAAAATATTAATAAATAATTATTAATGTTTATATTGTTTTAAATTTTAGCCCAACGTTTCGGAACTTTCCAGTACGTCAATCCCACCTGTGGCCATGATGACGGCAAAGTCTCCGAAACGTAAGGCTAAAGTTTAAAACAAATACTTGTTTTATTTAAAGTATTTCTGTTAAAACAACTTGAAATAGGGAAGTTTTAAAAATCAGCCAGTTAATAAAATATTATAGTTCTCTTTTCAGTCATTTTTATGAGGTGATTTTATCCAGTTTTATGATCGAGGACATTGTGCGACATCTGGGATATACTGATGGATATTTTCGATGATTTTTATCTAAAAGTATTTCCTTATCTATCCTCAAGGGACAGGATATCCAACGTAGTAATACGAAATCGTAAACCAGAATAGAATAGAAAAATAAACGTAGTGAAATACATTATGGAATCGCTGTTTTAGTTTATTTTGTATAAAAAAATAAATATATAGTTTCTTACTACCACAATTTACTTGTAGATAGAATAATAATAATAAATAATAAATACTCATGGACATTTCACACAACGTCCTCTGGTCCCAAGCTAAGCTTATATGCTTGTGTTATGGGTACCAGAATACGGATAGAATACATATACTACTTTTCTTTTGTAAATACATACTTATTATACATAGTAAACACCCAGACGCAGTACAAACATTTGTATGACAATTAAAAACATCACACAAAATCATTGTCCTGACCGGGAATCGAACCCGAGACCTCGTGATCGGCAGTCCGTTATGTGAACCACTACACCACGAGGCCCGTCAAATAACTATGAATACGTCAAATAATAAGAATGATTCATGAAGTAAGTTTATACGTCCAGTTTAAGATTTTGTGTGTTTAAATCAATACTAATATATACTAATGATATAAAGCTAAAGATTTTGATTTTGTTTCATTCTCAGGAACAACTGATCCGATTTGAAAAATTCTTTTAGTGTTGGATAGCACATTTGTCGACGAAGGCTTTAGATTACATAACATCATGCTGCAATCAATAGGAGCGAGGCATCAATAGAAAATGTTAAAAAACGGGGACAAACTGTTAAATTCTACGCGTCCGAAATCGCGGATAACAGCGAGTTGGATATAAACAGATTGTGAAATTTTCACCTTTCAAGCTATCACCGTGATGGACTTGATGAACGGTGATAGCTTGAAAGGTGAAAATTCGTCGTGAAAGTCCGTTACCGGTAACGGACGGACAGATGAACGGACGGATCGAGGGCCCTGTTTTATAATTTGGTACAGAACCTTGAAGCCTGACTAATTTTAGGCTGAAAAAGGGTGGCTGAATAACATAGTTTCTTGAAAAATTAAAAAGTTTTTTTAAAAGTACTACAAACAAGTGTTTCTAAATGAATTTTTTACATAAAAATATAATACAATTTTGATGATAGCTTAACTTTAATATGTATCCTTTTCAAGGTACATTTTTTAAGAGTTATTTTTGCTACGCCTTCGTTAAATATGCACAAAAGAGAAATGTAACGATACCCTTATGATAAAATACGAAGTTTTTTCTGTAACTTTTCTTTTGTGATTCATACCTCCTTTGATAACAATAAAACATATTAAATATACTGCTTTTTGTAAGAGTAAGCAAAGTAAAACGTTTATTTATTTGACAATAATAATGTCTCTCGTTATATTTTCATTTTTCATAAAATATATTACGAAAAAAAGAGCTTTTAGTAAAGTAATATCTACCTTGTTAAATAAAAACACGAAAATAAATAGTCATACTATAATAGTATGTCGAAAGAAAACACATTTGAATGAAAATTTAGCAAAAAATTCTATGGAGTTAATTTTTTGTAACTAATGTATTTAATTGTTAGCAGTCCTTTAAATCAATAATTTCCTTTATTCTTCGTGTGGTGACGTATTAAGAATACAAGTGTCACCACCCCATCTCCTCCCAAAGGTGCTGTAAAAGTCAGCTAAGGGATATTGCACACAGTTAACATCCTCTGTAAAAGACGGGAAACTCGAAAATAAGCCCTGTGCCAATACGCCTGGTTAGCGCGTCACAGTAGACTATAATCGCTCCCAAAATAGAGGAGGCCCGTGCCCAACAGTGGGACGTAAATGGGCTGGAGAGAGAGAGAGAATCCTTTAAAAAAATACAACTTCAGATTATGTGGTGATATAATCGCTCAAAGATACCTATTTGTTGCCCAATTACAGGCACGAAGATTAACGGCCACTTGGTGCTAATTCTAGGCGCACAACTAAACTAAACTTTTTTAGGTACTGTATCCTAAACACAGGCCAAACTCTGACACCCGTATTCACAAACAATATTTACTTAAGTAAGTACTTAAGTGTTGATGCACTGTGCAAAGGGTAACACTTTTCAGTGCGTTCCGTTTATCGAGCCTTTGTATTCATAGACAAAACTTACCTGTGCGTCCATGCCTACTATAAGACCTCACAGTTACGTTTGTGAATACGGCTGTTAGTCAGGCAATACAGGTTCAAACCCGGAAATTCGTCAAAGATTCTTGTAATCTCTGCTCACCAACTTTGTACTACTGTAATACCTACTTATATATGTATTATTTGTGAAATTTTGTGTTTGTGAAATAAAGCTTATTTCATTTTTATTTTATTTTATTTTAAAATAATTGAAAAATCGATTTTGATAGCCTCGATAACAATTTCGGCAATGTTAACTTAATTTTCTTGGTATAAAAACTGTTTATGACTACAGATTTTAAAATTAAAATAAATGTGTGTAACAAAATAGCTATATAATCAAAATTTTTCAAAATTTTTTCATTTTTATTTATTAGTTGAGCATGTAGAATTGGCACTACTTTCGATTTTTTATCTATCTTCGATTCTTTCTTAAAAGTTTAGATTAGTCTGACTTTGACAGACTAATCTTAACCTTTATTTTTACTTGCATATTAATAAGCTACTAATGATAACATTCTCTACTGAAAATTTGCCATGAGAGAGAAATACCTTTCTAACTGATAAACGAGGATTATTGTAATCCTCGTTTATCAGTTCAATCCATCTGTTATTGTAGATTGATTATTGTTAATAATTCATAGATCAGCGACGGTCCTCGTGGTCGAGTGGTTCATGTACCGGACTGCCGTTCACGAGGTTGCGGGTTCGATTCCCGCTCCAGACAATCATTTGTGTGATATATATAACTGTCATACAATTGTTTGTACTGCCTCTGGGTGTTTTCTATGTATTATAAGTATGTATTTACAAATGAAAAGTAGTATATCCGTATTCTGGTACCCATAACACAAGCATATAACTGTGAAAATATCTATGAATATATTAAATTTATTTAAAGATAGAAATGAATCCCACAAAAGTGTGTAACAATATTCTTATCTAATCGTCAAATTGTATCTTTCATGTGAATGGTTAAATGTGTTCCAGCAAACTACGATATACGTGTGTAAGCTGTAGCCCTGTAATTCACCTCACACATCGTCCGTACCTGACCTGACAGACATTTGTGGAAGGAAATGCTCACACGCGTTATCCTTACTCCCTACGTACGTTTATATGAACAATTCTTGTGCAAAACTTTTACGTAAAATAAAACTCGTTATTTTTGTATGTATGTTCTCTTGTGAGCTTATATTTTGGAAACTGCGCAACAGATTTTGATGCATTTTCCTTTAATAGAGGATGGCTTTTTTGTACAATTTGTTATGGTTTTCTTTCTAAATTCCATAACAAACGCTACGAAGTTGTGTGTAACAGCTAATTGTATTTTAATTGACGTTACTACTTCACGGCAAATAAACGGCGATTCGAATTTCGATATTTTCACCCATATTTATTTTTATTGTTTAAAAATATTAATTAATAGTTATTCGTCTGGTTATAAGTAAATAAATAAGATAATTTAATAACAATTTAAGAATATGATCATCCATTTTGAAAAACTTATCCGATTATAAATGTCCCTCATGAATCACTTCGTTGACAAAAGCAGCATGGAAAGTAAAAAAAAAAAAGATTCAAATAATAAATAAATAATTAGGAGGCAACTAACTAACAACTAGTTAAGAATACAATTGCCATAAGTCTGTTTCCTATCCACGGTGCTGTTAAAGCTAGCTAAATATATTATAAGCCAATGGAAATTGCATAGTTAGCACGTTTGGTTAGCGTGGCATAAGCAGATCAAAGACTCTTCCGACGTAAAGGAGACTTGCGCTAAATAATGGTACATTAAAAGCTGAAAAGAAGAAGAAAATGTCTTTTAATTTGACCTTCCGATGTACATGACGCGCGATGAGGGACCACGACGCGTTTTCAATCAAATCAAGTCAATTTGCAAGTTTCCAAAAGGAATGACACGAAATGCCTTTAGAAGTATGTAAACAAAGTATTAGAAATACTTTGTTTTTAAAGTTTAAAGTTATATGGTCGAATTTTAAATTATATGTCAGTCTTAAAGTAGCGCTCATCTAGATTTGTGCAAATAATAAAAATAATATTATGTATTTAATCAATAAACTAATACTAACCTTGAACAGGTGTATAAATATTCATATACAAGCAATCTTCACTTTGATTCTTCAGCCGTGGTAATAATCTTCTTAAATACTCTAGCCGGCCTTTGGGCATCCTATCTAGGGCTAGAGTCTCGTTGGAGATGTTAGGTAATCTCTGAGGACAGACTGGTCCCATTTGATCAACAGTTTTCACGTCATCCCAAGGTGCAGGTGCTCGTGTTGGAGCAAATCTACAAGGAAAAGTTAGAATTGAATTTAAACTTTAATAAATATTATAAACTAAAAAAAACTCGCTTAGAAACGTTGGATTTTTTATTTGAAGTCATTGGTCTGGGCGTGCGAAATTTCATATCGATCCGACTATTATTGCAAGTGAGTGAAAATCACTTATAAAAGATTGCGTTGCATAGATGTCTGCTTAATTAGGTAAATGAATCTATTAAAAGGATGTTGGATAATATCCCTCGTTGAAAAATGAATCAAGAAAAATCTTAATTATTAATATTTTTACGATATTATTGTGTCCTGCTGGTTCTATAAATTAGTACTTGGCGTGAGCGGTTAGGCGTATTCTTATACTACCTCCTAAGGCGAACGAAGTCGCGAGCAAAAGACGAGTCATCTAATAAAACAATTATTTTTGAAGCCATCGAGGAGTTTGTTCAATTGACACTATTCTACTAAATATCTTTTTGATATGAATGATTGCAAATCAAGTTTTATTAAAATAATTATGTCCTATACTAGACTCAAGCCAATCCTATGCTCTTGACGAGATGACCACTTAGATTTGTTGTGATAGAAGTTTATCTTGTATATTCCATCTCCGAGTAATTGAACAAGCCACTGAATTATGCATATTAGCATATTCCCAGCTTTTATTCGCAAAAGTTTATTTGTTTATTAAGAAAACGAGGAATATTGTTTGGAGGGAATTTGTTTGATATAAAATAATTTGTTTGATTCAAATAAGGCAAGTGCAAAACATATTTGCATCTTGGATTTGATAAAATTTGTTTTATTTAATTTATACTACTTATTACGGATTTAGACGCGTATATTATTTGTTTTAAATTTTTTTTGTTTCCGGCTTTTCAGAGACTTTGCAGTCACCATGGTCACGGGTGAGACAAACAAATATACGCGTCTAAATCCGTAAAAAATTGGTCAAGTGCGAGTCGGACTCGCGCACGAAGGGTTCCGTACCATTATCTATGCAACATAAGGCAACGTTATTAGTATCGAACAAGAAACGGTAAAAAAAATCATGTTTGTTGTATGGGAGACCCCTTAAATATTTATTTTATTTTTAGTATTTGTTGTTATAGCGGCAATAGAAATACATCATCTGTGAAAATTTCAACTCTCTAGCTATCACCGTTCTTGAGATACAGCCTGGTGACAGACGGACGGACGGACGGACGGACGGACGGACGGACAGCGAAGTCTCAGTAATAGGGTCGTTTTTACCCTTTGGGTACGGAACCCTAAAAAGTAGTTTTAATTTTACAAATGAGTCGTGCAAGTGTTAGAAAATATTTGTTTTATTTTTTCGTTATACGTTATTAGTTTCAAATTCTATGTAGATCTGTAATATTATGCAGACCCATGGCCGCTGCAGTCTTAAGATTTTACTTTTAGTAATTTAGTAGTATATATTAAAATAAAACTACTTTTACGGTTATCTTTACTTATTAAAAACAAAGTCGTTATTTTTTATGTATTTACATAATATGCCTTTACGCTCGTGAGCTTAAATCTTTGAAACTACGCAACATAAATTTGATGTATTTTTTAATACATAGAGTGGTTTAAGTGGAATGATTGAAACATACTCGTATGATTTATTATTTAAATTCCACACCTTCCACGAAGTCACGGGTATCAGCTAGTCTACGTAAGATATCTTAATGACTCTTCATTCTAGTCTTATCAGGACATTACTTTTAGTATAACAGCGTCATATTAACGTAAGTGAAGACGCCTCGAAGCTTTCATCAAAAATGCTATATGAAATTGGGAAGAGTTCCTAGTATACAAGTAAAAAGAAATTTCCTTTACCAAACAAACAAAAATAAATCACCGTACTAAAATATACGGCAAAATATACTCTCATATTTATAAATAATTTACGTATGAACATCCAAATATAATAAACAAAGACATGAAAGTAATATAATCAGAACTTTAGCTACAAATGAAACGTTATTGAAAACATGACTGTGTTTTCTTTTTACTTCATATATTATTCGAGATTCTAAAGGTGTCTTTCGGATGTTCCGAAACTCGGTCGTGCGACTACCTCTGTTCTAGTATTGAAAGTGTTGTCTGATTCTTATATTTCAAAGTTACTCTTCAAGCTTCGTTCTCAATATTAGCAATAAACATAAGTAGTATCACAGCCAGAACCCGCCAGTTGCACTGTATTTTGAGAGACCATAACAACAAAAAAAAAAAAATTATAATAGTATCTTAGTCGATTTATCATCGAGTCGATTATTTCATACTCGTCGCGCCCACCCCTATCGGCGAACTTCATTCGCGTGTCAGTGCTTCGCTGGTTTGCACATGTTACCTACTTTTTTAAAATATGTATTAGGAAAAAGTTTAAAATAGTTTATAATCTATCAAGTGTTAAAAATGTCTAAAAGAAAAGGAGAAGACTACGAATATTTATGTAAAAAGCTAAAGAAATTGGAACGCAAAATACAGCGCGGGCGCCGACGACGCCATAGTGAAACGTCTGACTCGCCGGCGACTGACAACCTTGAAAGTAAGTTACAAACCATAAGAATTATGAAAAAACGGACTGTCCGTAAGGGACTTTCCAATTTCAAAAAACAAATACACGCTATTCGGGTCTACTACTAGGGTATTTCCAAAGCGATGTATGCTAAACATTTAGGTTATGTGAAATCACACGTGTTTCTCTATCGGAGTCTCACAATTCACATTTCCTTTCTTAAAACAAATTGATTCTTGTGGGTATGCGTGTTTCTCAACTAGGAGTCTCACTACCCGTAAAATTCCTTGTATTAACAAGAAAAATCAATTACAGGGAACGAAACAAATAGACCTGAAAGCTATTGTGATGAGGTACCCGGGTGCTCTTATTGGGATTCAGACAAATTATATGATGTTAACTCTGAGCATCATTCAGACGATGTTACTTCAATCAGTGCTGCTAATGCAGAGGAAGCTTCACCACTTCATACCACTAGAAAGGTGGCTTCACAAGTGGTGGAACATGGTACAGAGTCTCAGATTCCAGAGCCTCACATTACAGGGACTCAAGCAAGTGAGCCTGATAACTCCAATGCTCCCAAAGAATTAGATTCAGATGTACTAGAAATCTTAGGGGCAGACCCTACCGACACTAAAGAGTTTGGAAAGGATATACAGAAAGATCTTGCACTTAGATTAGGACACATTGCCACAAAGGGTCTTTCAAAAGACATTCGAAAAGAATTGAGGGAAAAATATCTAGTTCCGGGTAACTGCAAAGTAATTAAGGCTCCGTCTCTCAATCCTGAAATCCGTGCAGCACTCATAGAAAGCCAAATAAAGAGAGATAAGGCAATTGAGAGTAAACAAATGCTCACTTCATGTGCATTATCATCTATCAGTGAGGCAATTACAATTATAATTGCAGCAGAACAAAAGAATCCAGAAATCCTGAAAATACTCATGGATTCAGCTCGTATTCTAGGCTGCCACAAGTGGGGGGAGCGAGAGGCACACAAGTACAGAATCAAACATCCAAGACAACACTGAGGTCCACGCAACACAACAACTCCAGGACATCATTGCGTCAGCAGCGTCAACACCACAGGTGCTAAATGAGGTACAGTTTGCAGGCCGGCTTTCTTATTTTTATAAACAATGGTCCTTGTTAACAGATAATCCAGTGATCCTTTCCTGGATCTTGGGTTATCAAATCAATTTCTTCTATTCAGTTAAACAATTAGTTGTACCTGAAGAACCAATATATTCAAAAATTGAATATAAAAAGTTCAAAGAGTCAATACAACATTTAATTTCAATTAGAGTGATATCATCATGCCAACCTTGCAAGGGACAATATATTTCAAAAATTTTTCTTATACCAAAACCAAATGGCAAACATCGCCTAATTTTAAATTTGGAAAATTTAAACAAATTCATTAAAACAAACCATTTTAAATTAGAAGATTTTAGAACAGCTGTAAAACTGGTATCTAAAGATTGCTTTATGTGTAAGATAGATTTAAAAGAAGCATATTTTTTTTTTGTCAAAATTCATGAAAAATTTAGAAAGTATCTACGTTTTAAATGGGATGGACAGCTATTTGAATTTAATGTTCTGCCATTTGGCTTAAATACTGCACCATATGTGTTTACAAAAATTCTTAAACCTGTAGCAAAATTATTAAGATCCATAGGGTATTTATCCACCTTTTACTTAGACGATTTGTATCTTGTAGGCAAGACATATAACCAATGCTTGCAAAATATGAATGATACAATGTGCTTATTACAATCATTAGGCTTCATTATCAACACAGAAAAGAGTGTTTTAATACCAACAAAATCTTGCACCTTTCTAGGAAATATTATAGATTCAAAACGATATGAAGTTAGGCTGCCGGATGAAAAAAGGGAAAAAATTGAAAAAGAGATTCAAAAAATTAGAAAGTTAAATCGCTGTAAAATAAGAGACTGCTCATCTAATAGGTTTACTTACATCGGCTTGCCAAGCAATAGATTATGGTTGGCTGTATACCAAGGAACTTGAGAGGTTTAAATTTTTAAATCTCAAGGATAGTCAAGACTATGATAGGTATATGATAATACCAAGGTCATTATCTCCCATTTTTGATTGGTGGTTAAATTCAATAAAACACTCTGTAAGTAAAATTAAAGATGATGATTATGCTTTAGAAATTTTCACTGATGCCTCAACTACTGGGTGGGGTGCTGCTTGTGGGGCTAACACTGCTAATGGTCCTTGGAGCAAACAAGAAGGATTAATGCATATAAATTATCTAGAGATTCTTGCAGCCTTTTTAGGTCTGAAAGTCTTCTCCAAGGAATTGACTAATTGTCAAATTCTATTGCGTATTGATAATACCACTGCTATAGCATACATAAACCGAATGGGAGGTATACAATTTCCACACCTAAATAAGATAACAAAACAGTTATGGCAATGGTGTGAATTGCGAAATATTATTGTTCATGCTGACTATATTCGCTCATCTGAAAATGTTATAGCTGATGCTGAGTCAAGGAAGTCCCATGCAGACATTGAATGGGAACTTTCTCAAAATGCTTATTCAAAAATTTTACTTAGATTTGGTACACCAGACATAGATCTTTTTGCAAATAGATTAAACCATAAATGTGATGTATATGTCAGCTGGTGCAGGGACCCAGACGCTCATGCAATTAATGCCTTCACTATATGTTGGACAAAATTATTTTTTTATGCTTTTCCACCTATATCAATAATTTTAAGAGTATTACGAAAAATTATCAGGGACAAAGCAACTGGCATAGTTGTTGTTCCACATTGGCCTTCCCAGCCTTGGTATCCTGTTTTTAAAGGCCTCCTTGTATCTAAACCGTTAATTCTACATGCTTGTGACGATTTAATTTTTTCTAATTGTAGAGACCGCTCCATTCATCAGAAGATTACCCTGGTTGTAGGGATGCTTTCCGGTTGTCACTGGTCCGAAGAGGAATACCTCTATTGTCTATCCCCATCATGATAGCTTCACTATCAGATAACACTATAAAACAATATGAAACTTGTTTGAAGAAATGGTTCACATATTGTTATGAAAATAAAATAAGTACCTATGAAGCATCTTACACTGACATCTTAAGTTTCCTTACAAGTATGTATAATGCAGGGGCTAGGTATGGCACACTCAACAGTTGCCGATCTGCTCTCTCCTTATTACTCGGTCGAGACATAATTAATAATGGATTCATTCAAAGATTTTTTAAGGGTGTATTTAGGCTTAGACCTAACTTACCAAAGTATAATTTAACTTGGGACACCAATCAGGTATTAGATTTTTTGTCAAATTGGTATCCGAATGAAGGTTTAGATGTTGAAAAGATATGCCAGAAATTAATAACTCTTTTAGCACTTATTACAGCACACAGAATGCAGACATTTTCCAAAATAGATTTAAAATACATTAGTGAGTCTCAGTCGGGATACCTCATAAAAATTCCTGACTTGATAAAAACATCGCGAGTGGGGGCAATGCAACCTGTACTTGCTTTACCTTTTTTTCCCACAAAAGCCGGAAGTATGCCCTGCAAATACCCTTAGAATTTTTCTAGAAAAAACAAAAGACCGTCGTAAAGACCATTCATTTTTATTTATCTCCTCGAGAAAACCATATAAAAGAGTAGGCTCACAAACTTTGTGTAGATGGGTTAAGAGTGTTCTGCATAGCAGTGGTATTGACACATCTGTATTTAGTGCACATAGTACAAGACATGCTTCTACATCTAAGGCCTACATGGCTGGTATTAGTTTAGATGTAATTAGAAGTACGGCTGGGTGGAGTCAGAACTCCACAGTGTTTGCCAAACATTATAATAAAATCATTACCAGCGGTGATTCAAATGATTATGCTAGGAATTTATTAAATAATAATTGTTAGTTATTCTTTACTATCCAAGAAAAACAAAAGTGATTAATAGATGTTTAAGAAATATAATCTGATCTTATAATTGTTAAGAAACAAAGTCCCCTTAATAATTAATTAATTATTAAAAAGGGACCTAGTCTGAATAAAGAATTATGTATTATGTTTTAAGAAAGACTGATTAAATAAGTAAATTTATTTCCATTTATAAATCTGCTTTAATTTACTCTCCTTTTCAATATATTTCACGACTTCTAACTCTCTCAACATCTACTTATGTTTATTGCTAATATTGAGAACGAAGCTTGAAGAGTAATTGATGATCAAACGAACTTACCTGTACGTGAAGTTCGATCATAATTACTCGAAGAGCTTCGTTCGAAGATATTAGCAACCCCCCCTCCCCCAGGCTCTGGCCGTGTTCCCTAGTCGTGAAATAGGTATCAGCTCAGCAATCCTCTAAACTAAATGAAGTTCGCCGATAGGGGTGGGCGCGACGAGTATGAAATAATCGACTCGATGATAAATCGACTAAGATACTATTATAATTTTTTTTTTTTTTGTTGTTATGGTCTCTCAAAATACAGTGCAACTGGCGGGTTCTGGCTGTGATACTACTTATGTTTATTGCTAATATCTTCGAACGAAGCTCTTCGAGTAATTATGATCGAACTTCACGTACAGGTAAGTTCGTTTGATCATCAAATATCACTGGTTCTCGAAGTAGGTGTGGTAAACGCAAAGGACAATCGCAGAACAAGTATATGTCATGAACATAGAGAGATAGACATAGAAATACAGCCTGGTGACAGACGGACGTAGAGCAAAGTCTCAGTAATAGGTTATCATTTTACCTTCGGATCGGAACTCTAAAAACGAAACACAACTCAACAGGAACAAAATCCTGCAAAACAAAGGCCAAATCAAAGACTTTATTTTATAGGCCTTTGGTTTTTGCAAAGGGAAGTTAGAAAATTGTACCTGTTTGATCCCGTCGGAGGTGTTGCATAAGGTACTCCGAGGTAAGCTTCCACTGGCTTTAAGTATTTATGCTGATCCATTGGCAATATTACACCCTGAAGTTTTCCGTATCTCGTTCCAATTACTCTCGTCCGTAACATAGAATTTCTTCCAAAACCGTTACAATTTGAATTGTGACTCATCAGCAACACTAACAATAGGATAATTTTTAATTTCTCTTTTAGTTCCAATTTTCTTTTTATTTCTTTTATATTTTGATATTGTATTCTTATTATTTGTGATAATATTTCTTTTTTTATTACGTATTGTTTTATTGAATTGCAAATATGTAGAGGTAGTTTGTAGGTGTCCATTTTCTGTGAATATCACCTTAATATACCCATTTCCTTATTGTTGTTTAAATGCATATTCATTGACATACATTTCTTTATAATTATGACATCTTTTGTCGTTGTTTATTTTGTTGGCACAGTATATGCACAGCCATTATATGAACCTGAAACAATAAGAAAGTTATGTTAATTAACTTCAGGGAAAAAAATCTAATTTCAGTTTCTAATTTTTGCTTAATGTATAGAATAACTCTAATTAAAACAAATTGAAAATCAGAATCACATATTTATTATTTATGTCATGATAAGCAATAATTCTCCGTGTGCTGACGGATTAAGAATACAAGTTTCACCGAGGACCCAAGGGAGGACCCAAGGGTGCTGTAAAAGTCAGCTAAGGGATATTGCGCACAGATAACACCCTCTGTGAGAGAGGGAAAACTCGAAAATAAACCCTGTGTCAATACGCCTGGTCAGCACGGCACAGTAGACCATAATCCCTCCCGAAGTGGAGGAGGCCCTTGCCTAACAGTGGGACGTAAATAGGCTGCAGAGAGAGAGAGAAAGAGAGAGAGAGAAGCAACTAACACAGCTTGTTATTTGTTATATATTGAATTATTAATTATATAAGTTCAATTCTGACTAACTCTTTTAAACCATACCTACCCTATTAATACTAAATGTTTTTAACCTAGGCTGTTTGATTGTATATAAGGTCTAACCTTTTCGAATATTTTACCACAGTACCGCAGTATTTGTAATTAATTTGCTAAAATTAATCACAAAATTTGCTTAAACATCGAACCACCCGTTGAAGCAATTATATGTCCCATTAAATATAAACAAACAACAAAAAGAGGTTTATTAAATTTTACGACACGACCTGGCAACGAAAAAAGCTGATATAATCGTTAAAAGCTGAAATAAACATCAATGATATTTGACCTTTTTTCATGCGCCATATTGGACGCTATACTCAATATGGACTCGATTAAAATTCAAATAAAAACAAGCTGATTCGGATCAATACTAATGTCCATTATAGATGGAAAATAAAGGTAACATTCTAGAATATTTTGGAACCTTGACCGCGAGTCAAGGTTCCAAAATATTCGAACTTGGAACGAAATGCTACTTGAATTTCTGAAATTTTTGGTACTTAAAGTCGTTTTAATTAAAATATTTATGAATTAGCGTTTCACAGTTTTGTAATCGAAGATGTAGACATGGATTTCAAACATGTTCAATATAATATTTCATATTTCAACATGTTCTTAAATATTTTAGGATTTTCAAATTAATAAAAATCATGTTTATTACAATAATTGAATAGATTTGGTCGCAGAATAATCTTAACGCTTGTGTAAGCACAAAATTCGAAATAGCCATCTACCTATGTAAACAAACGATTCGTGTCATATTAGCAAACTGTTAAAAATATTAAGGTATAAGGATAAAGTTTATCAAAATTTTACTAAATTATCCCTAAATAAAATATTGTGAAATTATCGAACTTTATAAAGATTAGATAAAACCTATTTTGGTTCTGATATTAATAATCCATTACCAACCATTCCAATACTTTTATATAAGATTTAAATATGTATGAAATAACTCATAAATTATTTAATACTATATTGATATATGAAAAATGAGGGCTTAAAGGGTTCATGACGTTATTGAGACTCATAAAATATTAAAACGAAGGGTATAAGTAAGGTGAAAAGTAGCGTGGATCCATCAAATAAATATTTCAGTTCGTTTGAAATTGTAACAAATACCAATCGTATATTATATTACAGGCCTACTATATAAAAATCTGTGCGTTGAAAAAATAAATAAATATGGCTTTGTTCTAAAAATACATTAAAGCTATGGCCTGAAGATTCATTTAGAAGCAGTATAAAATAACATCTAAGTGTTACGCTACGTAACGTTTGTGGTGTAATATATATATGCTAGAACCATTTACACCTATTTTGAATTCCAAATTCACGTTTTGTATTGAATATATAAGTGGATCACGTAACACTCTTAAATCTTTAAGTGAAGTTGTATTGGCAGCTACCTTACCTAAAGTATACGTGTGGTTTTGCTTAAAATTGTGTTCAATAAATAAAAATTATTCATGTGTTTTCACATTTAGATTGTGTTTTCTAAGTTCTTTTTGTTTTTAAAGGAAGTTTGTTGATAATCGCACGACTATCGTATGAATAAAAAATAATTATTTAAACGACAATCGTGGCTGAGTCTAATAATACGGGTACCGTACGAAAAATTTATAATTATTAATACGGTTACCGTACGAACAATTTATAATTATTAATACGGATACTAATTACGTTTCATATAACTTTAGAAATTAAATAAAATAAGGTTTTATAAAAAAAAACCCTAACCTAACCTTCACTCGGTTAGCTTCGAGATCTAATAACTCCGCAATTTTTTCCTTTTGCTCCTTAGTTAATCTTCTGCTCCGTGGACAGTATCGAAAAAGATTTTTACTTTTTTCACGAAAAAAATTCTTAGTAATAAATTTAATAATAAAATATGTACGAATAAATATAATTTATTCGTCCAGTAGCCGTACAAATAGTCACATCCACGATTGTCGGATGAATAAAAAATAATTAATTATCCGATAATCGTATTAATAGACACTTCCTTAAAGGAAACTAACATCGGTACCAATTCTATACGCATAACTCAACTAGACTTAAATAAATAATTGGTCAAGTGCGAGTCGGACTCGCGCACGAAGGGTTCCGTACCATTATCTATGCAACATAAGGCAACGTTATTAGTATCGAGCAAGAAACAGTAAAAAAATCATGTTTGTTGTATGGGAGCCCCCCTTAAATATTTATTTTATTGTATTTTTAGTATTTGTTGTTATAGCGGCAATAGAAATACATCATCTGTGAAAATTTCAACTGTCTATCTATCACCGTTCTTGAGATACTGGGTACGGAACCCTAAAAATCATGTTTGTTGTATGGGAGCCCCCCTTAAATATTTATTTTATTTTATTTTTAGTATTTGTTGTTATAGCGGCAATAGAAATACATCATCTGTGAAAATTTCAACTCTCTAGCTATCACCGTTCTTGAGATACAGCCTGGTGACAGACGGACGGACGGACAGCGAAGTCTCAGTAATAGGGTCCCGTTTTTACCCTTTGGGTACGGAACCCTAAAAATGAATTTTAATAGTAGCGATAACACAATTCCGAGTTAACCGAACTTTCTTGTTTTAAAACTGTTTATCATAGACTGAAGATTTTAATTAATATAAATCTGCACAACAAAATAGCCAAATAATCAAATGACGAGCCTGACGATCATTATGACGAGCCTCGTGATTGAGTGGTTCATGTAACGGACTGCCGATCACGAGGTCGCGGGTTCGATTCCCGCTCGGGACTATCATTTATGTGATATTTATAATTGTCATACAAATGTTTGTGCTACGTCTGAGTGTTTACTATGTATTATAAGTATGTATTTACAAAAGAAAAGTAGTATAATGTAGTATATCCGTATCCTGGTACCCATAACACAAGGATAGGTATAAGCTTAGCTTGGGACCAGAGGACGTTGTGTGAAATGTCCATCAAAATACAGAACTAGTTGTTTTCATTTTTTAGTTAAGTTTAACTTATGCACGTAGAATTGGCACCAGTTTTAAGATTTCCTTTGTTTCTAAATAATAATACTACCCATAATCCATCCAAGAGTTCGAAATGTTATACGTATGTATGTTATATGTTACAGTTGCTAATATCAAACCTGAAAATAATGCTGCTACATTTTTGGCAATAGTGTTGGCCAACCGTAATTTTTTTAACGGTTACTACCGATTATTCGAACCGACCAGAAATGTACTAGCTATTGGCTGCGAAGTCGTACGCGTGGAATTGGGAATCACTGCTTTGTATAATCTATACCTACTTATAATAAATCTGTAGAGAGGTCAATTCTGTACATGAAATATAATTTCAAAATAACTATCAGGGGGTGATTAGTGATCGTTACTGATGCCAAAAATGCAATCAGTAAAATTTTTGTCTGTCTGTCTGTCCGTCTGTATGTTCCTTATAGAAAAAAAAACTATTTGACTGATTTTAACGAAACTTGGTACAATTATTCTTCATACTCCTGGGCAGGTTATAGTATACTTTTCATCACGCTACAATCAATAGGAGCAGAGTAGTGAAGGGAAATGTTGGGAAAGCGGGAAAAGGTGCTCCATTTTTTAAGCTTCCGTCGCGTGTGCAGCCTTAATGGTTAAAGTTACATAGAAATCATGTATCACGGAAATATTCTACATAAAATTGTCTAAAAAATATCCCGAATCAGCACATATCTATATTTTATGGTTGACTCACAATAACACGTGTAACTCCTGATAGCTTAGCAGTTCGTTCATTCTGATTATATTTGTTTACTCTTACGTTTATAATACTCTCACTCAAGCAGTAGTTAAAAATGTTGCAAAAACGGGGAAAATTTCCTAAATTCTACGCGGACGGAGTCGAGGGCAACAGCTAGTATAACATAAAATAAAATAAACATGTCTTCAAAAAAAACAAGGTTAAAAATTCGCCATTTTACGGTTAGTCATTATTTGATTCTCGTTGCACAGTTCTATAATTCTGGCGAGCATAGCACTATGCTGAACTCTAGTAAGGTTATTAATTATTTGTTCGCGTGAGTGAGTTTGTACGCGCACATCCTAGAAATAAAGTAATAGGTACTCAGGGTTGCACTGGTCGCATGAATCCGTAAAAATAGTTAACTTTAATTAATTTACAAAATTATATAAATCTGCTAAAGATTTACGTATAGTTTTTTGTTTAATAACGGTTGGAGGACATCACTATTTTAAAAGTGAAATTACCTAGCAACACAGTAAACGTCAAATAACATTTGAAACTCTGGAATATGCTGTAACTGTGAAAATTTGTCTTTATCACAATTTTCTATATATCTTTGATTGTGATTTCCACCCGCTTACAGTAGTTTGATTGATCTGAAATTTTGCAGGTGATGACAGGTGCAATAAGTAAAATAAATATTCACAACTTTCAAGCGTGTTTTTTAGTGTAGTCAAAATATATTTAAATAGATTTAACTCCCTAATAAAGACTTAAATAATTAAATCTATGTTTGAATTACCATACTGAGTGACATTTTCCCTCTGCGACAAACCCTATTAAATAAACGGGACAACAAAACGGGCAGTCGCTAAACAAAAGTTTTAACTAACTTGTGTTTGTACTGGCTGTGTCATTGGGTCATCGATACCTCTATATAGGGTCAAAACACAGATCACCTGCAGTAGATTCTGCAATGTGATCAACGCACACCAAAATTATGATTTATGTGCACACGTTTGAAAACCCAATGTTTTCCGAACTCTGTGTGTGATTTTGCTACGGCCAATTGAAATGGATTCCTCTATAACTCGTAACCTGCACCTTCTTCCAACGTTACTGCGTTTTGTAGATAGCAAAAATCTCGTAGTGCTCAATCTATTTGAGGATCTCTGGGTCAAAATCATATTAACCAAGTCGATAGCACAAAATAGAAATGGTGGTTGACAAAAGTTGAACGGATTAAAACTTAGATCGTAACGCAGTAAAGGGGCTAGTTTATTAACAGAAACTTCGATATTCTCTGTGCCAGAGACAATACGCCTTTGAAACTAATTTACATTATTGACATTGAGAAAGTGCTTTGGGAATTCCGAAATTATAAGATTTTGTTATATGGCAAAAGAAACATTAATACTTTTAATTATTGTCCAACGATGTATTTTTTGGATTCCAATTCTTTCCAATGCTAATAATACTCAGTTCTGTTGAAATTCACAATGACATGCTTGTTTCTATAACACAGTAAAAATAATTGTGTTTATTATTGTTATACAAATGTTTGTACTGCGTCTGGGTATTTTCTATTTATTATTAAATATTGTAACCCATGGAGTTTTTTGTCTGTTCTTCTCCATAGGATTCGCGTTTGGTGTTCCAAACAGTCTGTTGACTGTTTCTGACGTTTCAAAAGAGCTTGTAAAATATGCCAACTTGAAATAAAAAAAATTAACTTTGACTTTGACTTACAAAAAAAAGTAGTTTATGTAGTCTATTCGTATTCTGGTACCCATAACAGAAGCATAATATAAGCTTAGCTTGGGACCAGAAAACGTTGTGTGGAATGCCCACCAATATTTTTAAAACAGGAACTAGGAAGCAAAATCTTAAGATCTTTACTAGTTCATTATTCATTCTTTACGTTGATTTATCGATGACAGAATATAGCCAACACTAAAAAAAATATGATAAATAATAAATCAGTCCACATCTATACCTAGGGATTTCGTAACCAAAAAGACAGATGGACAGAATCTTCCTTAGATACTAATAATCGACTCAGTGAAGGGGCAGTGGGCTGGCCATGTTTGCCGAAGAACCAATGGCCGTTGGAGTCGGGTTCTAGAGTGGAGACCTCGATTCGGCAAATGTAAGGTAGGTCGCCCTCAATTACGTAGACCGACGACCTGAAGAAGGTTGGAGGGTGGAATTGGATGCGGAAGGCGTAGAACCGTGTGTAGTGGCGCGAATCGGGGATGCCTCTTAGAGGCTTTATGTCCAGCAGTGGACTGCATTAAGCTAGCTTGATAACATAATAATCACAATAAAAAAACTGACTGCATTACTGACTACAACTCAAATTTGGTTCACAAAATAGATACATCTATATTAAGTATCTTTACTTATTTTAAAACAAAGTCGCTATTTTTATATGTATGTCCTTATGTGAGCTTATATCTTCAAAACAACGTAACGGATTATGATGCGGTATTATTAAAACGGTAGAGTATTGAATTATGGTGGAAAAAGTGGGAAGCGCAAGCGGGACTTGAACCCACGACCTCGGAATACCGTTCCGTAACTCTTCCAACTGAGCTTATTGGGGTCGTGCTTTTCAGTAATCAAATTAGGCCACCACATTCGTCACTCGATTGAGTTTATATATTTTTACGTAGAACGCCTCAATTCAATTTATTAAGTAAAAGCATAGCATGTCAATTGCAAAATTAATAAATTACTTTAGTAACGGTAGAGTAGTTCAAGAGGATGGCTATTTCATGTAATATATTAAGGTTTAATTATTGAATTCTCTGCGTACGAAGTAGAGGCCACAGCTAGTTTTTGTATATATGTAGAGTCTATTTAATGTGTTTATCTTACTATGTACATAAATTGATTGTCGGTGCCGATAGTATTTGTTCTACTTAGATACGAGTATGTAACAACTTTTTGTCGTGGTTGGCTGTTGTAGTTGTTGGATTTGGCAATATTCCATGTATGTAATTTGTTTATTCAGGCAATATCTAAATCAGCTTAATTAGAAGTATTATCTTTCTAGTTTCATTTAAAACTAGCTTTCCAGCGACATCTTACGCAAGGAAAAGTAACTTTGGATAGAAACTACAAGTATGCTTTGCTCTTACTGGTTGTAGCATTACGTTATATAACTTATAACCTTCCTAGATAAATGGACTATCCAACACAGAAAGAATTTTTAATGCGAAAATACATTAATTTGTCAGCTATAGTTTAATTATATGTTTTGATTGATACGAGTGGATGTTTTTTAGAATTTTCAAACCAGCAATTTTATTTTAGAAGGGCGATCATCATCACGATTTATCAAAGTAATAGTACCTACCTCGACCCTTACAAATTCCGTTCACCCGGCTACACCTAATAGTTGGTAGGTACTTATATATGGTATCATGATAAATTGGTATTTGCACTCCCCATCTGGGTGTTTTTTAATAGGCAAAAGTATTTTGACCAAATGAAAATATTCATAACAAAATTAATAGTAAAAATATTTCGCAGATTTATGTATTTTTGTAGCAGAAATATTTTATTATTTTTACTAAGAGCGAAATATATCTAAAGAATAATCTGAACCTTATAGAGTAAGCCTGTTTCGAAAGTAACTATTTTTTAGGTGTCAAGGCAAAACCAATCGTTTTGTTTTTTAAAGTAATAGTCAATACTTTATTTCATACTAACGCTCCACTATTATGTAATTTCAGTTCTATTTAATTACTATTTCATTAAATTTAAAACTACAAAACTTTGATTAGAAAAATACTGTATAGTCGTTAGCAAGAAATTCAAAAACAACTGTTACTTTTCCAAGGACTTCTAAATATTTAATCTGTCAATCTGCTTGTAATTTTTAAGTATATAAATATAGCCACATAATTATTAATTTAAGGTCACTATGCCAGGAGTTTGACAGACAAAAATAGAGTGACAGATAAACTATTAGACAGACATCGATGTTTTTTACGAAAATCTAAAAATGAGGTTTAATAATCTAAAAGTGAGGTTACGATTTAGGTTTGCTACTTTTTATACAAGTTATACATAATGAAATACATTTAAAATTCTAACACGTTTTCATATGTTTCAAAATATATGAACACGATATTATTATGCGTACAAAAGTTAGGTAAAGGTCGCGATATTCACGTACGGAAATTCACACGCACGAATTATGTTCTACACAGATGCAAAAACCTGTATTAAAACATTATTAAAATGTTTTCTAGAAAATCTTTGTAGAAGAGATAATATACCTATAATTTTTTATACTTATATTCTTTACTAACTGTTCTCCGCGACTTTACACGTGTTGCAATCAAAATATCAGCGTGATATAGCCTTCCTTATATAGCCTTTCTCGATAAGTGTACAATCCAACACTGAAAGAATTCTTCAAATCGGACCAGTATTTCTTGAGATTATCACGTTCAAATAAATAAAACTCTTCAGCTTTTTATATGTATTAGTACAGATTTAACGGTTCCAGAGATATATTTTACTACGGGTTCAGATTAATTGAAATCCGCCTGTGAAAATTGGGTGATAATCACTTTCAAAGATTACGTTACGCATATTAACATGTTAAAAAAGAAAAATCGCTTAAATAAGCCCGCGATACTAAATAAATATTCCTTTTATTAACCTCATTTATTATTTAGATAAAAAGTAAAAAAGACGATTCACAGTAAACATTGAAAAAGAGAAAAATAAAACGTGAAAGACGTTGTATCCGGAATTTTGACACGAGTCGGAAAACTCCAGGTGGCAATCAATTGTTTCGAACTTTTTAATTTTACCCCATTTTCTCCAATTTGCCCATTTTCCTTGTCGTTTTAGTCCGACATTTCTGAGTTTGTCACGTTTTAATGTGTTTTAGGAAAAAACACGGGAAAATTTTACCCACTACACCTTTAAGTATTTAATTAAGGTTTTTATACGGACATTTGTTACGTTCAGTTACTAAGGACTCCGATAGAGCGTGGGAAGGGTGCGATAAGAGTTTTAAAGGGTCTTTTTAATTGTTATCTTTGTAAGAATGTTGTTATAATATTGACGAAAGGCTAACTACTTTTAAGAAATATGTAATTGATTACCTAAGTTTGTCATTCGTGTAAGTTTTAATAAGATTTTAAATTTAATTTAATAATTTCATAGAGAGTGACTCTTTGTTTATTAAGTATAAAAACAAGTTACATGACCGTGTGGTGACGAATTAGAGAAGAATACACTGACTGACACCACTTTTTTTTTCCAAGGTGCTGTGAAAGCCAGCTAAAGGAATATTGTACACACGGGTTGCATCCTCTGTGAAAGACAGAAAATTCGAAAATAAATCTATGCCAATACGTCTGGTCAGCGTATTATAGTAGACCATAACACCTATAGCGAAACAGACCCGTGCCCAGTAGTGGGATGTGGATGCGATGGATACAGGTAGGTGGAGAGAGAGGTATTTATCACCTCAAAATATAATTTTCCCAACTCTTTTGATTATATAAAACCAATTTCGTTTAAACATTCTCACAGCGGCCGTAATTCCATAACGTAAGATGTAAGACATGATTATTGTTTCAAAATTACTAAATCATTTGTTTACAGACTTTTGATGAGGATAGAAATTTAATTTGTCTGTTTCACGAGATGTAAGATGTCGGTAATTTTAAAGCGAAGCACGAGTTCCCCCACGAAGGGGTTTTTACCTACCATTATTGTCATAAAATGTCCATCGTGGTAAAAGCTACCTCTATATCAATGATAAAGTAAGCAAACATGTATTTTTCTTGTTACTTTCTTTTGGGCTTTGAAACACATTTGGATACAGGGTCTTTCGAAGGAAAAATTCCCACTGAATTTAATATATTACTCTTCATAACTTTAATATCAAAAACAGAATAATAATAATTATTATGTTGCTATAGATACAACAGAAAAAAAAATACTTTAAATACAGCCAGGTGTTAAACGTACTGATAGGAGTCTTTATATTCGAGTTCCGTTTAACCTTTTGGGTACGGAACCCTAATACACATAAGGCGTATTCCAGACAAATTTATCATTTGCCGTGGGGGTAAATAAACGCCTCTGAAAATACCTTATTTATAAAGCAACTGGTATGCAGTTCAAGGTACTGCGCAATTATGTGGTTATAATATATGTATGAGTTAAACGTCGAAGGATAGAAATGTAAAACCTTGGTTTATTTTTGTCATGTTAAGCTTCTGTTTTAGTATTATTTGATGTTTGTTTATTAGACTAATTATTTCGACTTTTGAAACACAAAATCCTGTATGAAAACGAAAATATAATACGTAAAAAAGTATACTGATCACAAAGCCATCACCACTTTTTGAAGCTACAGATAAATGATGAGAGTAAACTTTTACATATATCCGTGTAATAACGTTGTAAAAATACCAGTGTCACTACCTCATTTATTCTTAACGGGGCTGTGAAAGGGTTATAAGCAAATGACAAATGATAATATTTTGTAAGCAACGGAAAACTCGAAATTAAACCTTGTGCCTAATCACTTGGCCAACGTGGTATAGAAGACTAAATATTCTTCCCGCGTGGGTGAGGCACATGTCCAATGGGCATAATTCATATTTTTTTTACACTCTTAATTCGAAAACCATTTCGGGGAATAGAGTTTCTGATTATGATCCATCAGTTTTTTTCGGAAAATTTGCTATATTAACGATTATTTTTCCAAAAAAGCAAATATTTGCCCTTGAAATGAAGGACTTAAAATATTAAGACGTTTTTAGGGATATACTACTCTGAAGTGGAGTTAAAATTGGTCTATTATATCAACTTGTCAACTTTGAAAAGATAAAGTGCAATCTGTATTAATTCTATCAAGAAAAGTCTATACACAGATTGCGTAAAATAATGACGTCACAACATTTAAAGTAATATCTTGAAAAAGTTTTTAAAAATTCTGTAAAGTGAATATTTCAATAATATTGAAATTAGTTGCTTAAAATAGTCTATTTTTTCTGAAAAGAATATAAAAACAGTCGGTCAAAAATAATGAACAATCCCAATTAACGGAGTAAAGAGGAAAAACGTTACAAGATAATATAAGTGCTTTAACTATAATTAAATAAATATTATTTTATGACGCATATACTCACTTGTAATTTAACCCGAGTCAGGTAGAAATGGGTCTTACAGTACAAATATTATTATGTACTTATACTACTAAAACAAAACCTTACCTTCAGTATAAAATTACACAAAAGCGTAACACAAGGATAATTTAAATTTGTACAGTGTTCATTTCCTCATACCTTATGTATTTAAACTAAACAAAGTACTTTAACTTTTCAATGTAAGAATAACAAATTAAAATGTTACTCAAAAACAAATACAGTTGGACTCGCGCACCAAGGATTCATACCATTGTTACCATAATAGTTATATTTATCACCATATCATATAATATTATTATAATCATATTGTATATGTCTATCAAGTTAAACCAGAAAAGTTTGTTAAGAGCGAGCACCTTATGTATTAATTACTGTAATTTGGTTTTTAGTATTTGTTGGTATAGCGACAGAAACGCATCATCTACGAAAATTTCTGCTTTCAAACTAGCAATATTTATAAGAGACAGTTTGATGAGCGGACTAAAAGATGAGCGGATTTTATGAAACAATTTGCTTATAATAATATAGTAATATTATATGTTTATCTTCATATTTTCTTTTACCTTTATTTAAAACTTTTAATACCCTTTGTTTTATAAATACCATTTGTAAAGAGGAATGGAACCCTAAAACAAATTCAAATGTAACATAACCTTAAAACAAATTTCACGAACACAAACATGGAATAATTTACGTGTAAGCTAACACATTAAATTTGAGGCTGTTGATTACTGTTCACGAGGTAGTTTTTGCTAAAATATTCAGTACACACAAAGCATTTTAAACTGCAATGTTACCCGGGAGGCGGGTCTTAATTTGAGGTTTGAAGTATAGTGTTAAAAGCGGTCAAGTGCGCGTCATTATGAAACCACATTTAAAATGTAATCTTGCTAAATATTCCATATTTTTGTAGGTATTTCACTAGTTTTTTTTAAAGAACTGTTATCATACAAATACTGTTAGGTTTTATATCTTCTTTACATTTTTTTTTATCTGACATACGGGTTTCTTCTTGGCACGGGGCTTTTCTACTTCGGGAAGGTTATTGGTCTACTATGCCGTGCTGACCAGATGTGTTGGCATAGGGCTTATTTTTATGTTTTCTGTCTCTCACAGAGAACAAATAATAAATAAAATAAATAAATAAATATTCATGGACATTTCACACAACGTCCTCTGGTCCCAAGCTAAGCTTATATGCTTGTGTTATGGATACCAGAATACGGATATAATACATAAAGTACTTTTCTTTTGTAAATACATACTTATAACAGTTCATAGTTCATAGTACACACGAGGCGCGTCAAAGAATGTATTCTTACATAATTTCACAGCACCTTGGGGAGAAAATTGCGTGGCGAAATTTTTGTTCTTAATCACCACACGCACAATTATATAAGTATATTTGCGTATAACACAACTAAAATTTTATTTTGTGATTATCTAACCTACGAACTCAGTAAATAAATTCACCCCTACAATACCACAGGCAATCCATGAACACATTCCCAAAGTTTTGCTACAAAAATATTAGGCTAATTATTCTATTGCTATCAAAGTTGGCACGCGTCCAAATCTTTAGTATTTTATTGCTGCCTCAGTCAATCTTGATTGTCAATGGCATCTGTTGACCTTCGCTATATTTGTCTCAAACCAGACTAGACCAGGGGCCCTCCCCTTTTCCTAACGTATAGCTTATTTGAAGAGTTTATTAAAAAATGACATATTTATAGAATTCCAGCTTCTATGCTATTTTAACAAAATTTGCACAGAACTAGAAATCTTACTATTAAAGAACTAGCGTTCTACCATTTCAGAATTTATATAACCTTTGTTAGTATTGAAATTATTGTGACTTTGAGTCCTTTTATATCGGATAACACTGACTGTTATTGGATCGATGCTATATTATATATTTCGATGCTATATAATATTTTCATTCGTAAAAATACTGCTGTAAAATATACTAATTATGTCTAGTACGTAACCTGACCTCTTGTTCATCCATCAGTCTTTTTAGTCAACCTAGGCTTTTTAAAACGGGTTCTACGCTAGTTGCATTCATGCTTGCTTTTAATTGGCTAAGCTTAGTTAAACTTTCTCGAAACAAATTGTTAAAAAGAACTTAATAAAGTGAATTAAAAAGCGCCCGAATTTGACCAATTTGGTAAAAATTTATGTACATATTTACTATACCGATTTAATAATTGACCGCTTAGTACTAAGAATAAATTAATAATTTTCAAATAGGTATCGTTTAATTTAGAGGTAGACCGTTTTAGCCACATAATAGCAGCGAGCAAACAGATTTAATAAGGCTAACTAATCATTCATAGTTAAAATTATATTGTGATAAATTAGAAAAGCCACATAAAATAATAATAATTTAATTGATTAAAATAATTTCAAAAATGAGTTGCAAACACCCATTTTGATTTTGTAGATTTCTTAAAAAACTTTAATTATGAAGGTAGTCAGATAAAAACATACAAATTTTGGTTGTAGGTTTAATAAATTTTAAAATTTCAATTTGAAAAAAGAAGACGGAAAAATTCAATAGGGTCAAAGGCACCTCAGGCATGTTGGTGTAGGTTTTAGTTTTGAGATTTCCTTCTCTCACGGTAGATATTATCTCTTAGCGACTTACACAGCATCCTGGGGAAAAAATGGGGCGGTGACACTTATATTCTTAATTCACTACATGGGCAAATATGTTCATGATTTTTTACGAATTAATTAAAGCTGTATTAGTCAAGTGTATTGATTAATACTACGCTATGTCAAGCACCAAGTACAGTAACTTTAACATTGTAACCTAAATACCTAGAGGTTTATAACCTACTAGAGAGGTTCGGTGGCTAGATGGATTTTAATCTTTAATGTATCTTGGAACAACCTGAGACAAAGTTTTACATATTTAAAACACCTTCACAACATACAAAATTTGTAGTTTTACGATACGATACGATTTGAAAATATGGTTATATTTCTTTACTTACAATTAAACAAAGTCGTCATTTTTGTGTGTATGACCCTAGTTAGCGTAGTTTTGATGTCGTCTTTTTAGGGTTTCGTGCAAACCCTTATAGGACCACTCCGGTGTCTGTCTGTCTGTCTGTCCGTCTGTCAAACTTTTTTTACGCAGCAACGGCTGAAGGTATCAACTTGAAACTCATACGATATGTAGATCTATGCGGTCCCTTGCTGCAAAAAATACAATCAACCTTTTACCTCTAGCATTTAAAAGATATAACCGAATAACGACCATTTTTAAGAATTTTCGACTTATGCTAGGGAATCAAAATTCACAGGTTACTTCCCGTTGCCCTAGAGCCTTGAAATTTTGCATAAATCAAGTTATAGACTAGTGCTGATATAGGGAAAAATCCAAAAACTTATAATTTATCATCACATCACAAGAAAAAAGTGTTTATACTAATACCAACTTATGAAGTAGCTGAAATGTAGGCGATTCCCTATATTTCAACTACAAAATTAAGTTGGTGAGTTGTTTTGAGTTTAATTAACTGATTATTTGAATGCAGTTACTTATGTTTATATGTCTAGTAGGTACGAAACCCTAAGGGTGCGAGTTTGCCTCGCTCTTGATAGGTTTTTAATAGATAGAGTGATTCTTGAGGATGCTTTTTTGTATAAATTGCTGTGGTATTTATTGCGCTCAATATCTAAAAACGTACGTACGTAACGCATAATTTGTACGCCTTTGCAAGGCAAAACATAGAGATACAATTTCTTTGTTCCAACTTTATTTATATACCCATGATAAACAAATAAATGAATTGAATTAAATAACATACGCGTACCTAATCGAAGCAGCAGCTATTCCATGTGTGATACTATGTATCCTGCAAAGCTTACCTACCAATATCGAAAATCATGTTTCTATTTCATACACTTTAAAATACCTATAAGCACATATAACATTTACGTTTACGATACAATAGTAAAGTACAAAATTAAAAAAAAAAAACAATTTTATCCAAAAACTTGTACTGAATAAAAGCCCTATTACAACATACCAAAACTATCCAAGAAAAAGAAATCAATGACAGATAGTAGCCATCTGAAAACGAAAATAAGGCTGTTATTGTCATCCCCATGCGGTCGGTTTATTGCTACTTCCAGACCATTACGTGTAAGTGGGCATCTCATGGACACATTTCACACGTAGGCCACAGTTTCTGTATTTGTCGGTAATAAAAATAGGATGTTACACCATTTCTAGTAAATTGGATACGAGTTTGTGAACTATAAATTGATAGTTGAGAATCAATACAAAGGTATTGCGAAAAAAAAGTATGTATTCCTATACCTTGGATCTGGTTCTCATCGCTTTTTAATAAACGTACTGTAGCTAAGTTCTTATGACTAGTGTATTATCACCCTTATGACTTAATGGTTTAGTTATACAAAGATTTAGTTTTCTTTACAAATATCAAAATTTACTCTACGATTTTTCGCGACACAACAAAATGACAATAACTCGAAAATTGGCTAAATGCCCATAATAAACAAATATTACCTAATATTTATGTACATTTCACACAACGTCTTTTGGTCCAAATCAAGTTATATTTAAATTCCCATATTATAGTAGGAAAAAAAAACACAATTTCTGCAAGTAACACAAAATATGTGAAAAAGTTTTTAAGATTATTTTCTATTACATAACACCTGAACACGTTAGTTCCATTTATGCTATTGAAGACTAGTGAGTCAGCAAAAACTTCACGATTAATATCTGAAAAAAGCCCACTAGGAAAGTCAAGAGGCAAATCTGCAACGTAATGTCCCTCTTCACTAAAAGAGGTCAAGATGTAGCTTCTACTGCAGATAGGGTTAGTAAAAAAAGGAATTTTCTAGCCAAGATAATATTGATGGATGTCATCTGTGCTTTTAAAGATAATTTTTAATCAATGTGATTGAAATAGAAGTAGTTTTTGCAGTTTTTAGCTTATTTCAGCTTACTAGAGGTCGCCCGAATTCGATCATAATGCTTGAAGCGCTAAAACTTTGAACTGAATCTACACCAAAGGACTTGTATAAAATTTTGGGTAGGTACTTTTAGTTATCAGTCGTAAAATAAGGTATAAGTCAGTACAACTGTCCGTTTTTCTAGATACCTCTAGAAGATATACTAGAAGATATACTATACTATACGATATACCTATAGACAATATAAACGACATAACTTTTTAAAAGCTTCTACAATTTATTATTCTCTAGACTTTAAATAAGTAATAGGTTACGAAGTAAGTAAAATTTAAGTACAGTGGAATTAAATGCGATCATGAATTCACTTTGCGACGTTTCCGTGGCCTATTTGCAATCCGTTGGCCAATTGCCTTCACGAAATTTTAGTCAATAAGGTAGACAAATAAAGATTTTACAGTTACAACCCAAAGTTAAACGCATTTTTATTACTTCGACCTAATTTTGCATTGAATACTGCGTTACTTGCCGCTTTTTACGGTTCCGTACCCAAAGGGTAAAAACGGGACCCTATTACTGAGACTTCGCTGTCCGTCCGTCCGTCCGTCCGTCCGTCCGTCTGTCACCAGGCTGTATCTCAAGAACGGTGATAGCTAGACAGTTGAAATTTTCACAGATGATGTATTTCTATTGCCGCTATAACAACAAATAGTAAAAATAAAATAAAATAAATATTTAAGGGGGGCTCCCATACAACAAACATGATTTTTTTACCGTTTCTTGCTCGATACTAATAACGTTGCCTTATGTTGCATAGATAATGGTACGGAACCCTTCGTGCGCGAGTCCGACTCGCACTTGATTAATTTTTATAACCTATAACATTTACATTTTGTAGTAGTGAAATATACGGAGCATATTAATTTCAATTTATTGATTTTCATATTTTTGTTACAATATTACTCTACATTTTGAAACTGTATGAATACGAAAACTAAACTACTGTAAACTTATTTATACAGATTTTATTACTCGACGTTTTAAAGATTACAGCATACATGGGCGTTTTGAAAATTTGAAGCTTAGTTCTAACTCAATTCCACTAGCACCACAGAAAAACTAAGCACGTTTATATGCATTTTCGAAATTTAAATTAATCGTTTATAAATTAGTAATAGACAAACTCATAGTAATATGGATCTTAGTGTACATAGATTACTGTATCTTTTATATAGACAATAAACAGAATCTAATCATATTCACCCCCTTTATGAAATGTGAGACTGTATTTATTTATGTATCTATCTAATCTGACGTCATAATATGAGGTTTAAAAATAAATTTCTCTTAAGAGGATACCAAAATAGCTTCGTGCATTTTTCTACGTACGAAGTTTTCATTGTTTCTTTAGATTGAATGGCTAGAGCTCTAATATTTAAGTATATGTTTTTTCAATATATGATCTAGGATCACATAAACTCAGAAACGCGATTGAAAAGAGTTTTCTCGATAGAAAATCTTAGCGAAACAACCTCTCTCATTTTTTATTTTTTTCATTTGTCGGTCTATTATCGCGTATTAACTAATGAAATAACTTTAAAAACATAAGTAACTATTATATAAAGAAACACGTAAATCAGAATTAAAATATATTTAGTAGATTTTGAGTAAACAAAAAAATATCCCTAATTCTTCATTTTCTATACCTACTAGCTGTGTTATTATGTACATGTCGACGATAATATTGATGAAGCCCATAACGTCGACGTATAGAAATACAACACAAAGGCTACTTATTATAATGTCATCCTAATAACAATACACGTGCAAGATTGAGCGCATTTATGCATTGAAAAGTGTGCTTCCATTATAAATGTATCAGCTTACTAAGAGTCCATTAACGAACAATAAGCCCTTCTACAGTGTATGCTTTTAATTACCTTTTGTAAGTGAACAACGTGTGCTATCTTTCATTGTGTGTATTAAATCATTGTAACATTAGGTGTACATTTTGTTTTAGCAGATTTAAAAGAAGTCCTTGTCGCGTGCAAACCTTTGTGTATTCGATTTCAATTTTGAAATTAAAATCTTTTTTATAATGAAGATTATTTTCCTACAATGTAGACTATATTTTAGATTTGGTATTTAGTAATACATAAGCAAATATATAACTTAATTCTATGCAGCAATTGTGGAGTAATGCGCGGACAAAGATATAGATGAAAGAGACAGAATGATAGATGAACAAAATTTCCGAAAATATTTGTTTTAGCTGCTATTGCTTTCATGACAATTAATTAAGATAATGGGGATTATAATTGTGCTAAATCTCATAATATTCATCCCTACTTTCCTATCCTCATCCCAAATTATTTAGGGTCAGCGCACGGAGTTGATCCTCCGCGTAATATTTACCAAAATTGTATTCTGAGTACGTAAAGACTACCAGAAATATATTCAAAGTAACTTATTGAATAATAAAAAAAGATGATTCTTTTCAATACAAAAAAGAAAACACTTTATAACACAAGTATTACAAACACAAAGCATGAAATATACGAAAGCGTCTGCTTCAATCAATCATCATTACGAATTTCTTCACGAAAGGTCTTAAACGAAATACTTTCTAACAAAACCTTTAATTTTGTCGTGTCTCGGTAGATATTCGTAAAGAAAACGCGAGGGCATTTTGCCGATTCTATCTCGACAGTAAAAAGTCTTTTCGTACATAAAAAGCTGGAGATCCATATCGGTTGTTCTCTTTTAGCAAAATTGTTCAAGTTGATTGCGTTGAATTTAACTTTACTAAGATTCGTGACCATAAAGCTTGGATGTTTTGGGAAATTTTGCGGTTTCAAGTTAACGATAAAATTTATGGTGTTTTAATGGCTTAAGTTTATATGGGGGATATAAATTAAAAAAAATATGGACAATGAAATTATTCTGAAAACGAAATAGTCCTTTTTTTTACATAAATCTAGTTGGCACTTGATCCCATATCACCTGATGGTAAGCGACAATGGAATCGTAGATGGTAAAGCATACCAACTATGTGAGAAGCCTAACGTTCTAGGTATTTGATTTAGTACTGTATGTACGAATTAAACAAATTTTCCCTACACTGTTTTGCGAACTTTGCAGAATATTCCAAAATATCTTGTCAGATGAATACCTACATTCAGAGCTGTCGTGTTTTTTTAGTTTCATCCTCGTCACATTTCTGTATTATAATGGATTTTTGCTAAGAGTTCCCAAACACATTTGAAAATGAACGTTTAGTAACTGACAAGTTATTTCACAAGGTTTATTTCTTAAACGAAACCAATATTATAATTATGTATTACTTTTTAATTTGCATTATAGGCTAATATAATATTATTTTCAAGGTAAGGTTAAAAGGAAAAAGGAAAGGATAAAAGATCGACTTTTTGAAATCTTTAATTTTTAAGCTTACAAAATCTATTACAAATTTAATTAAGTAATATTAATTTTACTGTCAAAAGTTTGAATATTTAATCAAAGTAGCTAATATAATTAAAATAAGTAAAATATTTGGCAAGATACCAGGCAGCTGCTTAAAGAACTTTGTAACTTGTAAGTTTCTGAAGTTATTGTGTTAAAGGCCGAATGGTCTTTTTAAACTTGACCTTGTTGGGTATACTAATAAGGTTGTTCTCAAATAAAACCAATATTGTATACTGATCTAAAGCTGGTTATATTGACCAAAAATATTCTAATTTAAAAACAAATATTATGAAGTAAGCTATATCGACTTAATAAATGCATTGTGGCGCCATCTATTGGCGTTTAACGTAAACAGTTTACATAAATAAATAAAGCTTTGGCATAACATTATTGTTGCTCTTTGACATACCGCCCGCCAAGGACATTACTGAAGGAATGTCCTTCTTAAGCTATACTTAGATACACAAATAGAATCTAGAAATTAACACTAATTTCAATTTAACATCCTTGATCTAACATGAAAATATAGAAACTAAATTTATAAGTTACAAATCCTTGTACATACCTTATAGATTAAATAATAAAAAATGAACTAAACTAAATAACAATGAAATTATAATAGACGTGACGTTATGTCAACAATGAAATATAAAAATAACAATTAATTGTCTTAAAAGGTAACATTTATAAAGGTGACAATGATACTTAAATCTAAATTACTCCATTAGCGCAAAAGAAACATTGTGTACTATGAACAGTACAATATTAACAGGAACATGCCTAATTTTAATGCGCTTCTATTGGTAAAACACATATCTTTGATGTTGGTCTTTTAATAGTAGATGACCTAGTACGTAATGTGACCACACGGGTAATATTGTCACTCCCAGGATGTTTTTCTACTACGCGAGCTAATAACCAACGACTAGGTGGTAAGTCATCTTCTTTTATTAAGACGACGTCTCCAATTTGCGGCTCTGGAATACGCCTAGCCCGTTTGTACCGGTTCATAAGATTGGACATATATTCTTGTGACCAGCGTCTCCAAAAGGATTGTAGCATGCGTTGAAGGAGTTGCCAGCGCGTCAAAGAATTTACATTTAAACTAACATAGTTCTCCTCAGGTACGCCTACCAGCGGCTCTCCGATTAAAAAATGCCCAGGTGTCAGCGGTAATGGTTCTTCTGGGTCCGCAAGCTTAAGAATGCTTATCGGCCGAGAATTCAAACAAGCTTCAACTTGAGAGAGAAGTGTTGCCATTTCCTCGTATGTTAATGTAGCCTCGCCAATGACCCGTTTTAAATGGAACTTTGTGGACTTTACGCCCGCCTCCCAAAGTCCTCCAAAATTGGGACTGTGAGGTGGGATGAAGTGCCATTCGGTACCGCTCGCTTCTAGGGTTTCAGCTAAAGACGACTGTAAAGAAGTCAATTGTTGCAGCTCACGAGAAGCCCCTACAAACGTCGTACCATTGTCACTCCATATTTGCGAACAGTGACCTCGCCGAGCCACGAATCGTCTAAAGGCCGCCAAGAACCCCTGCGTACTCATGTCTGAGACAACCTCCAAGTGAATGGCTCTAGTAGACATACATATGAATAGACATATGTAGCCTTTATATGATCGGTGTCCTCTACCTTTGGTCGTCCTGAGAAATATAGGTCCAGCGTAGTCGACTCCGCTATGTAAAAACGGTCGAGCTGGAGTGCAACGAACTGCAGGTAAAGAACCCATTAGTTGACACTGTGAACTTGCCCGTTGTCTGGCGCATGTCACACATCTGTGAACATGGCTTTTGACCAGATTTCTTACTCCGATAACCCAATATGCTGTCCTTAAATAGTTTGTCATTAACTGAGGGCCTCCATGTAGCGTCTTGCTATGGGCATCAGCTATAATAAGGTGAGTCAGATGGCCAGAGTTTGGTAGCACTATTGGATGCTTCGTCTGATCATCCAATTGTGCCTTCTCGATTCTACCTCTAACCCTTATTATACCCTTATCATCGAGGTAAGGACTGAGAGATTTCAATTTGCTTGACTTAGATTTTATGTATCCCTTGTTTTGCAATTGTAAATATTCTTGTGTAAATAATTCTCTTTGTGTTATTTGTATACAAACCTCTAAAGCTTCTTGTAGTTCTAACTTTTGTAAATAATTCTTTCTTTCCTTTATTTTTGGGACTCTTATCAAGAACCTGCGGCAGTATGCAATTACGCGTATCAACCTTTGCAAAGAAGAAAAACGTTCGAATATTGCACATCGTGATTCTACCGTTGCAGTGTGGACCTTGATCGATTCTTCTAAATCCGTAGCTAATTCCTTTGGCCTGTTATAAATAATAGTTTTCTGTTTCAGAAATAATGGTCCCGCGAACCACACGGAATTGTTAATTAATCCACTGGGTAGTAGTCCCCTAGAAGCACAGTCTGCTGGGTTATCCTTCGTTGACACGTGAAACCACTGAGATGTTTTCATGGTGGTTAAGATTTCAGAGGTTCGGTTGCCAACAAACGTCTTCCACCTACTGGGATGACTATTTAACCAGGCTAAGACGACAGTTGAGTCCGTCCATGCCTTAATGTTATCCTTGGAAATGTTCAATATCTCAGCAGTCTCTGTCAATAGTTTCGACAGAAGTACTGCACCACATAACTCTAAACGTGGTATACTGATTTGCTTAACAGGAGCTACTCTGGTTTTTGCAACCAACAACTTGACATGAGCATTGCCGTCTACATCGATCATTCTTAAATAAATTACGGCTGAGTACGCTGTTTTTGATGCGTCACTGAACCCATGAAGCTCTAGGCTGTGATGCAGTTTTGTGCCAAGCCAGCGCGGTATCCGTACTTTGGTAAGAAGCTGCAGCTCTTTTCGGTAAGTACTCCATTCCTTTGTTAGATTAGTATTTAGCGAATCATCCCAACCTACCCCCGCGAGCCATAACCTTTGTATAAAGACCTTAGCCAAGACCACACTAGGCGCTAACCAGCCCAATGGGTCGAACAGTCGAGCTATGTCCGAAATAATTGTTCTTTTAGTTACAGGTGCAGTCGTCAACGGCGGGAGATTCACCGAGTACTGGAAGGTGTCATCGTTGCGGTTCCAGGTAAGTCCTAGAATTTTTATTGTATTATCTAGTTTTATTTCCATCGCTTCCTTTCCTCCTTCTCTGTTGTCCTGTATTTCCATATCCTTTGTTTGTCCTATATCTTCACTCCCTTCCATTAACCTAATCTTTTCCAATATCTCTTTATTATTACTGTTCCACTTCTGTAGCATGAATCCTCCTTTTTCCAATAATCCTTTCATTTGTCTACATATTTCCATACCTATATCTATTCTATCGCACCCTATCATTAAGTCATCCATATAGAAACCATTTAAGACTTTGTCAGCTGCGAGAGGATAATTTTCACCTTCGTCATATGCCACCTGATGTAACGTTCTCACTGCTTGATATGGAGCTGAAGCTGTTCCAAACGTTACTGTTATTAGTTCGTAATCCTTAATTTCTTCATCACGGCTATCGCGCCAAAGTATTCGCTGAAACATTGCGTCTTCTTCATCAATTTTAATTTGACGGTACATTTTAATTATGTCCGCCACAATTGCAATAGAATGTACTCTCCATTTTAAAACTGTATGTCTCAGATCAGCTTGTAATGTTGGACCAACCATCAGCGTATCGTTTAGTGACACTCCATTAGCGTTTTTCTGTGATGCATTAAACACAACACGAACCTTTGTTGTGCTCTTATCGTTCCTTAGAACGGCGTGATGCGGTAAGTAAACAGCTACATTCCCTTTACCATCATCTTCCTTCACCTGTCTCATATGTCCTAACTCTAGATATTCATGTATTACTTCAGTGTAATTTTTCTTTAACTCTCTGTCCTTTTCTAACCTCATTTCTAATGATTTGAATTGTCTTTCAGCTATGGCACGAGACTTTCCAGACTTGCAGGGAGGATCTTCATCACGAAAGGGTAATTTTACTTCGTATCTACCACTGCAATCTCTTTTAGTAGTCTTAACGTAAAATTCTTCACATTTTTTCTCTTCAGCTGTAAGTATCTTTTTTGAACTGCTTCCCTCTTCGATTTCCCAAAACTTCTTTAATATGTCATCATCTTTCTCATCCATCAGCTGAACATGCATTGCTGTAACATGACACCTTAAAACATCTTGGCTTGCAGGAATAGCACCTGACAGAACCCACCCCAAAGTAGTGTTCTGTGCTATCAGTGTGCCAGTAGGACTCTTCACTAAGCCATCCTGAATCAGGCTACTATAAGCTTCAGCGCCCAACAGAACATTTATTTTATTGGGCGTGTCGAACTGCGGATCTGCAAAACATTCTTGTTGAATACCCAACCAATCAATAGTTTCTGAACTAACGCTTCGCTCCGGTAAGTACGAAGTTATATTACTTAACACGTAAGCATTAACTAGCAGGTTGAAATCTGGATCTAAACGTGACTTGATTGCTAGACGTACCATGTACTTCACCATGGTTGAACTATTACCACCTAGACCTGAAACATGTCCGTTTATCGGGATTCTTTTCAGGCCGAGGAATTGCACTGTGGCCTCTGTTATAAAGCAGGCCTGTGAACCTTGATCAAGTAAGGCTCTCACTAACTGAAACCGACCTGACCTGGACTCAGCTTTTATAAGTGCTGTTGCTAATAAAACCTGACCAGGTCGAAATGCTTTGTCAGTCGACAAACAAGAGACAATGGGTTTGTTAGTAGCTTGGGCGCTAGAACCCTCATCATTGTTCTTCGGGATCATATTGGAAGAATCCGTTTCAATTTCCATATGCAGCAAGGAATGATGGCGCCTATTACAAACCTTGCAAGTAGTAGGCTTTCTGCAGTTGTAAACTGTATGATTGCTACCCAAGCAATTAAAACAAATAGGCCGTTTTGCAACAAATTCGCGCCTTTTTGCGCACTCTTGATTGGCGAATTTTTTGCAAAAACATAATTTATGTTTTTCTGAACAGAATTCACAACTCATTCCAGCTGACTTTGCTACCAACATACTTTTCGGTCTAATACCAAAAGAACCACTACTTGGCTGTTGTGCAGGCCTCTTAGTATCGACGAATTCTAATGCACGAAAACGACTTTCTATAAAATCTTTAAACTGCTGAAACGTTGGCAACTTATTCAACTCTGATGACGTTGAAATATGTAATTCCCATTGTTTACGGGTTTCCGAATCTAATTTGTAGGACACTATGTGAATGATTATTATATCCCATGTGCTCACATCTACGTCAAGAGTTTTAAGCGCGTTTAAACAGTCGGAAGTTGTATCTATGAGTTCTTTTAAGGATTTCGCGTTTTCTACAAACATACGTTTTTGACCAAATAATCTTTGTAGAATACAGTTACTCAGATATTTTTTGTTGTTGTACCTTTTCTCTAAAATTGACCAACATTGTTTGTAATTAGCCTCCGTTATTGGTGTGTGCCTTATCAATTGTTCGGCCTCACCTGTAAGATGACTTTTTAGATAATGTAATTTTTGTACATTATCTAACGTATCATTTTTATGAACTAAAGACATAAACAAATCGTGAAAAGTCGTCCATTCGGAATATATTCCTGAGAAAATGGGAATAGAAATCTTAGGCAATTTCAGGAGAGAATTTGACGACTCAGACTGAGAACTAGAAGTGTTGCTAGTCTGTTGCTGCTTTTGTACTGGTTCATTAGATACACAGATTTTATTTAACGTAGACTTCATCAAACTTTTGTAAGTAATATATGTGTCTTCCGTATAATCATAAATATCAACAACCTTTTGACCTACATCTTCAATCGCAAATTGCTGATATAATTTAGAATTAGTCTCAGAAAACAAATTCCAATCTTTCTCTAATAATTCCTGTTTCGTCTCTATATATTCTTTAGTTAACCTATCTTTAGAACACTTCTTAAAGTTTATCAATCCTTTGTTAATTACGTTTTGTAAATTTTTCAAAACATTAATACTGCCCTCCATGTTTTATAAATATTATACAAATCAGTTCAGCAATAAACACAATTACGTAAATTAAATTTAAGTTTAGGTAGTTAAGCGTAAACACAACAATAAATTTAATTAAAAATATAAGAGTTAATATCTTTAACTAATTAACTACACAAACTCAATGCAAAACAACAAAATGATGAAATTTTTCTAAGTCCTAAAAAATGTTTAAAATTTTACAAGTGTTTTAAACTTTTATAAAATTTAGTGGAAATTGGGCATGGATTCCCCGTACCTCCGTTTTTTTCGAAACTATTCTAAGTCCTTAATTAACATTCAAAATTATTCTAAGTTCTTAACTAACATGCAAAATATTCTAAGTTCCTGATGAATGATGGAAATTTTTCTAAGTTTGGTTCTTCACACAAATAAAGTTGAAAATTGCTTGACAAATCACTATGTAAATATTTAAATGTACTCACAATTGCACCTCACTCACTCTACTGCTATGGGATGACTTCCCACTGGTGATGTCCTCTGTTGGAATGGTTGAAATCGTCCCGCTGTCGCTGAGCTCGTCCGCCGCTTTCGGGCGGTATTGCTGCTGGAACTGCGGGGTCCGCGCACTTTCTGCAGCGATCCACTGCAGTGCTGCGGGGGGTACACTAGGCACCGCTTTGGCACTCAAAAAACGATCTCTTATCCGGCGAGATGGACCAAATGTTAAAGGCCGAATGGTCTTTTTAAACTTGACCTTGTTGGGTATACTAATAAGGTTGTTCTCAAATAAAACCAATATTGTATACTGATCTAAAGCTGGTTATATTGACCAAAAATATTCTAATTTAAAAACAAATATTATGAAGTAAGCTATATCGACTTAATAAATGCATTGTGGCGCCATCTATTGGCGTTTAACGTAAACAGTTTACATAAATAAATAAAGCTTTGGCATAACATTATTGTTGCTCTTTGACATATTGTTAATTAATCAAGATAAATTATAAGAAGTGTATATATACATTTTTAATTAAAAATCTAGATATTTTTAAAACTTCCTCTTTGGGTAAAAAGGAAGTAAAAAATTTAGTTTTATGTAGATAAAATAGAGATAATTGAATATTACGTAAAAAATGTTTAGCTTGGAAGTAGCAATAAAATAGAAAAATCCCAATTTTCGCTAACGACGTATCGAAGTGAAAAAATAAATATGGACATTTTACAAACCGTCCTCTGGTCGAAAGCTAAGCTTATTTGCTTGTGTTATAGATGCCAGAAGACGGATATACTTACTATAATATATGATAATTTTGTTTTCTAAATATATATATATTCATGGACATTTCACACAACGTCCTCTGATCCCAAGCTAAGCTAATATATCATTATGATACATAGAAAATACCCAGACGAGCAGAGTTCTTTTAAAACCTGTAAAGCGTAAACTTTTTGTAGCATATTTTTATCTTGCAAGTCGTTTATCACCTAGAAAGAAGTAAATGCGTGGGTATTAATATTTTGGCATATCGTTTTAATGAGGTCTATTAAAACGCAGGTCCATTAACTTCTTTGAATAAATGTCATGGTTTCAAAAAAAATTAAAAGTGAATGAGTAAGGTAACCAAAAGCTCAAAATTGAAGTAAACCTCCGTATTTTTCCACAAATTGTGCTTAGTTGTTATGTAAGCACAATATGTAGAAAATTTATTAATAGAATATGATTTTTTAAAGAAACAGATTAAAGTATTTTTTAATTAAAATATCGGTTTGGCGACTCTTAACAGGTAGTGATGCAGTTTTTTACTACATTACTCCTTTTGTTCTACTGACAATATTTACTATGTTGCTATAAGTACAAAAGATCTTTCATATATCAGTTTTAGTGTAGTTCGTTATAAGTTTTATTATAAAAGTTTTCAGTAAAAATGCGAGGTTACTACGTTTTTACAAAGTAATAAAAAGAAATAACTAATGTTGTCACGAAGTATTTGTTATGCAATTAAGTTTTTGAATAAAAGCACTATGAGTGGGATAGATAGGGTAGATATTAGTGGGATACAAAATAACAGAGATTTGTTAAACTATAGACAATTTGAGTTTAAACAGCTAGAGTTTAAAATAAACATAAGCTACTTTTTAACGCGAAAAAGAGAATTACAAATTTTACGCTCATGAAAGTAGCAAGTTTCAGATTAAAGGTAAAAACCAAATAACTTGAAGACCACAACCCTAAAGAAATATCAAAAATATGGTAGGTATATCTCCTGTAAAGGGCCTCTTTGGTAACTATGCTAAACGGGCATCATCTTTCTAAAGTAAGTATAAAAGCAAAAAAATAAATAAAATTTCTAATCCAATATCATAAAGTTTTATTCCTAAACATTATTTGTTATGGACTGGAACAGCAATGTCGCCAGTGTTGCCACTCAAATGACATCAACATTGCCTTTATTATCGCTAATTGTAATGGTATGTACAAAATGACCAGCCCTTTCGTACATTCTTGAATTACAATTACTGGTTTTACAGTTATTTTGGTAATCTGCTTAATTTAAGCGAAATGTGATGAAATAAAACAAGATTCTATAGTTTAACTAGACAATAATGATCGGTATGAAAAAAAAGCAGAAACACGATTTACATATAGGTACCTACTCAAACTTAAAGTACCTAGATGAAAAACTATAATATTACTAGCTGACCCGGCAAACATGGTTTTGCCATACAAAAAAAAAAAAGTTTTGAAAAATAGATGTTGGCCGATTCTCAGACCTACTGAATGTGCATGTCAAATCTCATAAAAATTGGTCAAGCCGTTTCGGAGGAGTACGGTAACTAACACTGTGACACGTGAATTTTATATATATGATAATGTGTAATTGGACTTCAAAAGTAGATGGTTATCAATTAGTCTGTATATGTTTTTTTTTTGTATATATATCACCTAATTTCTCCGTCAATTGAGGACGATTGTTAATTATATTTTTGAATTATTGGATATATTCAGATTGAGAATTAAAACGTGGATTTTTGTGAACTGAAATATATACTGAAATATATTGTTACGAACACACAAAACACAAAGGGGCTAGCGCCATCTAGCAGCAACTAGTAAAACCAATTAAAGAACCGAACAGAGTAAAACCCCTATTAGATACTAGATGGCGTTAGAGGAACTACCGTACATGCGCGAAGCTTCTAGAAACATTCGTTCCGGGCGATCACGTTCGCGCACAGTCGGGAACATTCTGGAATGGTCTGGAACTCGTCTTGGCGCATATAAATAGCGGCAGGGAGGCGAGCCCGGGCAGTTCAGTTCGAGCTACGATAAAGGCGACTTCGAGAGCGAAAACAAGTGATCAAAAGTGATACCAGTGAAACCTACAACTTGGCTACGATCTAGGACATTGTTAGTGCTTAGTGTTTGGACCTAGTGCTTAGTGTTTGGACCTAGTGCTTAGTGTGTAACTAGTGCTAGTGAATAAAGTCTTCAAAAGAGTCAGCAGGTCTTTCTCTCCAAATCCTTCGAACCCTAGCACGTAACAACTGGTGTCGGAAGTGAGATTTGGAGATGCCATTGACTCCGAGAGAGGACTTCGAGGGCGTCAGGACAAGGGCACAACGAGCTGCGGAGGCCACGCCCGCTGTGGACCAAGCCCCGCCCACTGGCCCCACCTACCAGGCCCCGCCCACCGACCACGCCCCTCTAGACCCGCCCACTGGCCACGCCCACCATGCCAAGCCCACCGACCACGCCCATCGGGCTCCGCCCACCCAGGCCCAGGCTCCGCCTACTCAGACTCAAGCCACGCCCACTGGCTCCGCCCACCTTGCCACGCCCACTAGACAAGCTCCGCCCATTGGCTCCGCCCACCTTGCCACGCCCACCACACAGGCCACGCCCACTAGACAAGCCACGCCCACCAGCAGCACCGTAGTGTCAGTTCCTCAAGTAGCACTTCAATTAGGAAGTTTAATTGAACTGATAGAACACAAGCTCGGCGCTTTGCAAGAGTCACAAGAACGCAAGTTCGGCGCTTTGCAGGAGTCACAAGAACGCAAGCTCGGCGCTTTGCAAGAGTCACAAGAACGCAAACTCGGCGCTTTGCAAGAATCACAAGAAAAAGTGCTTTGTGCTATAAATGATGTCAGTAACACGGTGAATAAGCTTCGAAAAGATGTCGACGTAGTGGAAGAACGAGTTACCGGGTTAGGATTGGATGTCGAAAATGTGAAAACCGGCCTCATTGAACTACAGAAGAAAGTAGTGCGCCTTGAAACCACGGGAGTTGCGATCTCTAGTGGAACTAACGGAGTGGCACAAGGACCAAGAGTGAAAGTTCCGCCATACGACGGCACTACTTCCTGGAACGCTTATCGTCAGCAATTCCAGACGGTTGCTACTGCCAACGGATGGACGGAAGAACAATGCTTGACCGCTCTCACTGTTGCGCTCAGAGGGCAAGCTTTGTCGGTCCTGGAAGCACTGCCACATACAGGAAATGGGTTCCAAGACCTGATGGAGGCACTTGAATCTAGATACGGGGAGCGACACCTGGAGCACGTGTTCCGTGCCCAACTGCGTGACAGAGTCCAACGCTCAGGGGAAGGACTACAACAATGGGCGTTGGAAATTGAAAAACTCGTCAGGAAGGCACACCCAGGAGCCGACACCAAGATGGTCGACACGAATATTGTTCAAGCATTTGTCGACGGAATCAAAGACCTGGAGGTCAGAGCTGCAGTGAGGCTTCGTCACCATACCTCGCTAAAGGAAGCATTGGCGCATGCTTTGGAGGTCGAAGCTGTTCGTTATGACATACGGCATACCCATAAGATCCGCGAGGTCTCTGAGGAAGTCAAGGAGGTTAAGGCCCCTACGAAGAAAAGTTTTGGAGCCATGTGCTACAAGTGCGGCGAGAGGGGCCATCTTCAGCTCAACTGCCCACAGAAGGAAACCCAGATGGAAAGGATGAAAAGGATCGAGGAACAAATAGAGGTTCTGAAGAAGCAAGGGGCTTTGTCCCTTGCCCGGGATCAGGGAAACGAATAAAAGCCAGGACTAAGGGGCGAGTGCTGGCTGACGCGGAGGGAGCCCCGATAACTGTTATCTCTCAGGCATGCAGCGGAAATAGTCTTGCGATTCAGGGGACTATTAACGGGACGGATTGCAAAATGACTCTGGACACAGGAGCCTCTAGAACAATAGTGAACCCAAGTCTGGTAAAAACCGCAACGGGACACAAGAGGAGAATTAACTGTCGGCTTCTTACTGCCTCCGGTCAGCCAATACCCGTCCTTGGAGAAACGTCAGTTACGATGTATGTAGGGGGGTCCTCATACTCTCATAACGTAATCGTGGCTGAGATTGTGGATGATTGCATCTTGGGTTTGGATTTCATGAAGAAACACAACTGCAGAATTAATGTCGCTGACGGAGTTTTCAAGTGTGGTGAAGAAGAAATCTTCATTCTTGGAGGCGCCTGCGGGAAAGTCGCATGTGTAAAGAAAGTCATCATACCCGGACGAGCGGAAGCTCAGGTACTGGTGAAACTGCCGCCAGCTGGAAAGAAAAAATCAAACAGATGCGTGTTGATCGAAGACACACCTACCAAGACATCGTCACAAAAACTGATGACGGCGAGAACCCTTGTTAGTGGAAGCAGTAACGCGGTGGTCAGGGTTTTGAATCTTGGTGATCGCGAGATCTGCTTGAACAAAGGTGACGTCATCGGAAAGTGCGAGGAAGTTGTCTGGATGAAAAAGTGTAGTTCGATGACAGGCGCAGACTCAGCAAACGGCAATAACTACGGTTTAGTGACTAAGCTACTCGATGACTGTAAGAGTAATCTGACTTATTCGCAGAGCATGAAAGCTAAGAAGTTTTTGCAGCGCTACGCGAATATCTTCTCCAGCCAAGAAGGGGACCTTGGAAGAACGTCGATGGTTCAGCACAGGATAGATACCGGAAGCGAGAGACCAATTCGTCAACGAGCAAGACGGATACCAATTGCAAAGGAAAAAGAAGTTGAAGGCCTTTTGGAGGACATGAGAAGGAATAAGATTATTGAACCGTCTACAAGTCCGTGGTGCTCACCTGTTGTATTAGTGAAGAAGAAAGATGGTAGCACGAGATTTTGTGTGGACTATAGGCGTCTCAATGATGTCACTAAGAAGGACAGTTACCCGTTACCTCGAATCGACGACACTTTAGATACCCTGAGTGGCATGAAATGGTTCTCGACCCTAGACCTGAAATCTGGCTACTGGCAGGTGGAAATTCATCCAAAAGACAAGGAGAAGACAGCTTTCTCGACCGGTAAAGGCTTATGGCAATTTAACGTCATGCCCTTCGGATTGTGCAACGCACCTGCCACCTTTGAGCGACTCATGGAGTGTGTACTGGCAGGCTTAGTTGGAGAGGCTTGCTTAGTCTACTTGGATGACGTCATCATTGTCGGACGCGACTTCGAGGACCATTTGCGAAACTTGGAGCGAGTTTTCGCCAAAATAGAGGGAGCCAAATTAAAGTTGAACCCGGAAAAGTGTCATTTATTCAGGAGCAAGGTCAACTATCTCGGCCATATTATCTCCAGTGACGGAATCCAGACAGACCCGGAGAAACTGGAAGCAGTTCAAAAATGGCCTACCCCTAAGGACAAAACCGAAGTGCGGGCATTCCTCGGCCTATGCTCATACTACAGGCGTTTTGTTAAGGGATTCGCAGAGATAGCCAAGCCATTACATCGGCTGACAGAAGATAAACGACAATTTAGTTGGGATGAGACTTGTGAAGATTCTTTCCAGAAACTGAAGAAACATCTGTGTGAAACACCAATCCTGGGGTATCCACAAACTGAAGGTCAGTTTATAGTTGACACGGATGCAAGCAACACGGCCATTGGAGGGGTGTTATCTCAAAAACAGGGTGAAAGAGAAGTTGTTATTGCATATTTCAGCAAATCTTTATCCAAGCCAGAGAGAAACTACTGTGTGACAAGACGAGAACTCTTGGCTGTTGTAAAGACGCTACAACATTTCAACAAATATCTCATCGGCAGACAGTTTTTACTACGAACTGACCACGCAGCCTTGAAGTGGCTACTGCAATTCAAGAACCCAGAAGGTCAAGTAGCTCGATGGATTGAACAGCTCCAGGAGTATGACTTCAAGACGGAACACCGCAGCGGAAAGACACATGGGAATGCCGACGCACTCTCACGAAGGCCGTGTTCGGAGGACTGCAAACATTGTGTTAAGCAGGAATGCAATGAAGTAACATTAAAGCTAACGAGAACGAATCCTTTGAGTCTCTGGGAGAATGATGCTATGAGGGAGGCTCAAGAAAAAGATGACGACCTCCGGCACATCATCACATGGAAGAAACGGGGTGACGTAAAACCAATATGGAGCGAGGTTGCACCCACTGGCGCTGTCACTAAGGCGTACTGGGCGCAATGGGACAGTCTGATACTCCAAAACGGAATACTCTACCGGAAATGGGAGAAGACTAACGGCAGAGAGTTCCATCTTCAGATAATTGTCCCAAGAACGAGAGTACCAGATGTTCTCCGTGAAATACATGATGGCGTATCAGGAGGTCATCTAGGTGTCAAGAGGACGTTAACAAAAGTGCGAGAACGATTCTACTGGTTGCATTGTCGAGATGATGTACAGGATTGGTGCCGCAAATGTACTACTTGCGCTGCTGTAAAAGGACCACAGACCAGGAGCCGTGGGAACCTGCGGTTGTATAACGTCGGTGCACCGTGGGAACGAATTGCAGTTGACGTAGCTGGGCCATTTCCTGTAACGGATTCGGGAAACAAGTATTTTATGGTCGTCATTGACTACTTCACCAAATGGCCCGAAGTGTTCGCCATACCAAACCAAGAAGCCACAACAGTCGCTTCCAAGTTAGTCGAAGAAGTGATATGTCGCTTTGGTGTGCCTCTGGAAATCCATTCTGATCAGGGCAGGAACTTCGAATCGCAGGTGTTCCAGGAAGTGTGCAGAATTTTGGGCATGCATAAGACGAGGACCACCGCGTACCATCCGCAGTCTGATGGAATGGTTGAGAGATTTAACCAGACCCTTGAGAGGCATTTGGCGAAATTGGTAGATGACAAACAAAAGGATTGGGACAAGTATATACCACTCTTCCTTCTGTCTTACCGAACCGCCGAGCATGAGAGCATAAAAGCTACCCCGGCGTATGTCAATTTCGGTAGAGAGCTACGAATACCAGTAGACCTATTGACAGGAGGGTCACCGGAGGGACCAAAGACTGTACAAGACTATGTCTGCGATTTAAGGGAAAAGATGCGCTATATACACGCCTTGGTCCGGGAAAATGGGTTACAGTCTAGTGAGAACATGAAAACCAGATACGACCGGAAATCGAACACGAACGGCTTCGAGGAAGGGACACTGGTGTGGCTACATAACCCAACTCGCCGGAAAGGGAAATCTCCAAAGTTGCAGAGCAAGTGGGACGGTCCATACAAAGTGGTTACCCGATTGAATGATGTGACCTATAGGATTCAAAAGCAACCAAGAGGGACATTCAAAGTGGTACACATAGACCGTCTGGCGCGTTACCATGGTAGTAACAACGATGCTCGGGACGAGCATCTCTAAGAGGGGAGTAGTGTTACGAACACACAAAACACAAAGGGGCTAGCGCCATCTAGCAGCAACTAGTAAAACCAATTAAAGAACCGAACAGAGTAAAACCCCTATTAGATACTAGATGGCGTTAGAGGAACTACCGTACATGCGCGAAGCTTCTAGAAACATTCGTTCCGGGCGATCACGTTCGCGCACAGTCGGGAACATTCTGGAATGGTCTGGAACTCGTCTTGGCGCATATAAATAGCGGCAGGGAGGCGAGCCCGGGCAGTTCAGTTCGAGCTACGATAAAGGCGACTTCGAGAGCGAAAACAAGTGATCAAAAGTGATACCAGTGAAACCTACAACTTGGCTACGATCTAGGACATTGTTAGTGCTTAGTGTTTGGACCTAGTGCTTAGTGTTTGGACCTAGTGCTTAGTGTGTAACTAGTGCTAGTGAATAAAGTCTTCAAAAGAGTCAGCAGGTCTTTCTCTCCAAATCCTTCGAACCCTAGCACGTAACAATATGTATTGAAATTTATCTTTTACCCAAAAGATACTCAGTAGTTTGTCATAAAACTTTACATTAAGAAAAATAGCAAAACCATGAATAGGCTACAATGACGTTAAAAACCAAACAGCATGTACAAATTAGGACAAAATCCGTCTGTATTTTAGTGTTATATAAATACCAGTACAATAAAATCATGATTCATACTATGTATGTATTTAGATTATTCGTAAAACTAGGCCATTGTTGATGTCATTTCTGAGTCGGTTATAAGAAAAGCTTTAATTCTGAAGAACAATGCTTACAAGAAACGCCTGATATCTAGACCATTGAGTAAAAATGGAAAAAAAAAATTCATTTCTTTCAAGAAAATAGAGCAAAAACTTCAAGGCTTAAGTAATTTGACGCAGCTTTTATAAATGATCTTACTTAAATGCCAACCGAATGTAGTTATGTTCGCAAGTTGGGAGTTATACTTCTTTGTTTGTTTTTTGTTTCAAAAGTGTAAGTATTCACGTTGCCAAAAGAAAACACAAATATATTTAAGTCGGTCACACACACTGCTCTCTTAATGTCACCACGTTATCAGTCAGTACAAAATGAGAGCAAGTCGCATGACTTGCGGCCGTATTATGAGCTATTATTTACAAGCAGTTTACGCCGTGAATTGAACTGTCTGGCAAATTCGTATTATGAACAAATTATTAGTCAGTCAGTTCGCTAAACCAGTCATACATTAATATGTTTAAGGAGCAGGTACAACTAAAAGTTAAAGTACTAACTAAAAATTTTCAACTAAAAGTTTTATTTTTGCCATAATACCTAATTTAGCCATATAGTTTACGGCCTGCCTGGAACTTGAATGATTTTATAAAGCTCATAAAACGCCGGCTGGTCGTAAACATCGTCGTAACAGCATGCACAATGCTTATAATGTCAGGTTCGTCTTTTCTACCGGGCATAGGCCCACGCTCTCGGGTCTTGTCCTTATTTTATCATATTTTCCTATTTATATCTCATAGATTACAGGAAGAATATATCTGAAATTTCCCATGGCTTCTAATAGGTGAAAGCACCGGCCTCAAACATGTTGAAAATTTGTTTTTCAAAATTTTCCTTGCCTTTTGAGACATAACTCAAAATGCAAGTAAAGTATGTAAAGTATGGCAATTTTTATTTATAGGTTTAATACTTAAAATGTTGTTTTTAACAACGTGTATTACATGTCAGTACATGCCAGCTATTAATATGCAGTTAAATTGCGCAGTATATACCGAAGTTTGGCAAACACTGTTGTACACTGGTTCTGAAGATTAGTATCGGACATGTTCCAAACCTAGTTGGACATAGTCGATTTTGAACTTTAGGCTGCAGCCGTATTTATAACTATAAAAAGTTATGTAGTTAATCCTGTTATGAATCTATTTTAGTGTTCGTTAACTGCAGTCAATCTCTATCCATCTCTTCTGTCTATTGGTAGCCCGGAAGAGATTGCTTTAGGAGAAAATAAATAATCCAATTACAGAAAATCATTTCTTCCCAGCTTAATGTTCCATTGTTGGAAACGGGTCTCTTCTACCTTTACTTTGAGAGAAGTCTTGGTCTACTATGCCATGCTGACCAGTTGTGCTGGCTTATGGTTTAGTGTCGAGTTTTCCAACTACCACTGTTGATTTTAATTGTTTTAATTGAGCTTCTAATATCCCTTAGCTAGCTTTTACAGCCCCTTGGGGAAGAAATGGAGTGGTGATCCTTGAAATCTTAATGTGTCACGACACGGATAAGAAATTTAATTTAAAGCAAATGAACATTCCTAAATTTTGGGATCGAGATAATAAGAATAATAAAAATAAATCGGCCTTGATTTATTTAAAGGCAATAAATATTTAAAGGCAAAAGTATTAACTGAGAAATAGATGATTACTAGATATTTTATGAAGCAAAAATAGGCTAAATTATGTATAACATGACCTGAAATAGGGAAAAGGTAGGTAAAAAGTAGAAAATTAATGATTCAGAACAATTTCCCATTTTAATAAAACTACTTTTTACGGATTTTGACGCGTATATTTGTTTTAACTCACGCGTTTTATCTCACCCGTGACCATGGTGACCATGGCAAAGTCTCTGAAACGTCGGGCCAAAATTTAAAACAAATGTACGCGTCTAAATCCGTAAAAAGTAGTTTTATTTAAACAGATGAATCGCGCAAGTGTTAGAAAATATTAAATTTCCCATTTTAAAAGCGAATGAAATATTTCTTTACGCTTCGTATATCATTATCGAAAATATCTAAAACATTCAACCGATATATCTGACTGAACTATACCCCAGTGTATTTTGTTCGCGTGTTACGTAAGCTATGCTAGATAATAACGTTTGTTTCTTATGGTGTTCATTTTTGTATCACGAACGAGGGGAGTTTTATGGGCGAATCGATTGAATGTGTTCCAAAGTTTGTTATTAATATTTGTATATGGATGTTGTGGAATTCAGACCGATTTTATGGCGTTAGATTTATGACGCTTAACTATTCCCCCAATAGGGTAAGATTATAATATTTTATTACTATCAAAGATTATCATTTTAGGTAACACATAACATTAACATTAATTTCGCACAGTGTCATATACACCTTAACTTTAATAGACCGGGTCGGGCGGAAAAACGGAAAAACGGAAAAAAAATATTAACAGAAATTAAAAATTATTTATTCATGTACGTATAATTTACTACACCATTTTTGCTGATCAATGAGCAAGAATACAATCTACTGAGAAGAACCTTGGTAAGAAACTCAGCAGAGTCGCCCAGCGTGCCGATCTCATAGACGTGCGACTGAGTGATGACGTGCCGAGAGTGAACAGTGTTGGGCCGCCCGTCGCCTCCTTTGCTCGGGAGGTGATGGCAGCAAGGAAGGAGGCCCTGCAGGAGCGCAAACGCGCTGGCGATACTTTGATCACTCCCCTGCAGGGCCCCGGGAAGGGGTCGTTGGTGCGGAATAGCCATCACATAATAATAGCATAGGTTCTTAGAGATATTTTTAATGCAAACTTATATTTCACGATCTATTTAGTTTTATCTAAAAGATGATCTAAAGTTATAATCATTTCAAAATAAATTATGAACTGCTATTGTCGAATATTCGAGATTTATTCTATACAAAATATGTGAGCAAAACTAAAAGAGACACGCCATTGTTATGTTGAATAATTATGTAAATCCGTTCACAAGTTAGTTTCCTGTTTTCCACCCTATTTCACTTTGTTTCCGCTGATAATAACATACTCTAATGTGTTCAAAATTAATGTAGAACAACTTTATTATCATCTGATTTTAATTTTTAGGGATCCATTTTTTCTTCCCTGTCATCTCACTCTTGCCAGAGCGGTCGTGGTCATGCTGAGGTATCTGTGTCATTGGCAGAAGTGGACACACAACTTTTCGCAGGATTTGCCGCTCTCTCTCTCTCTCTCTCTATTGCTGGACTGCCTGGTGCACTCCGAAATTCTAGTTCCTACTGCACATTTCACTTGGTCAGTCCAGCATAGGTGACCTGCCCCACGATCTAATGTCCTTCACTTTGCCCTGCATAACCAATCGCTATATGGAGTCAATACTCCGTCAGCCAAAGTATTGGAGTATACGCGACTGTACTACGGATGATAAACGCTGAGTGATACCCGATTCCTGGAGTATAGATAATTTTGTTTCTTTGTGTATTGGTGTACAAATAAAGAGTTATCTATCTATCTATCTATCTATAGATACGTTGGTACGGAATTCCGTCCATGAAATGCCAAGCATCTTCCTCCGGCACCACATCTCCAAAGTATTTAACTTCTGTTTTCAGTTGACGCACTGTCCATATCTCTGTTGCGTAAACGAATATGGGGAATACGAGTGTCCGCATTCTGGTGGCTTTGATAAAGTTAGGGTTCCACACCGAAAGCGAAAACTTCTGTATTAGTTTTAAAGGTATTTTTTCTGCTAATGGGAGTTGTTACGCATACTGTTTATGAACGCCGCGTCCAATATCGCCCCTCACACTATAGGAGATGACCATATCGATACACAATGAGAATGAGTATTTTTTTATTTGATTTTCAGCAGCGGTCGCCCGCATGGACTAACTTTTGTTAGATCGATTCGATCCTAATTTTAGAATTACACACAATACCTCGGAATATAATATGTACAAATTATTGTAATAAAAATACAATCAATTTAATTGATGTTTCAGTTTGAATTTTCCTTGGATCTGTAATAATTTCATAAAACAGTAGGTATAATATATGAAGCTCTATACGCTTGGCAGCAAAAACTTTTGTTGTAAAAACTTGACTTATTTTATCATGATAATAAAACCCCTTGATGTTTAAATGCTGACAGAAGGAAAAAAAAAAATTTAGGAAGCATATTTCACTGTAATCTATGCTAAAAAGGCACGAGATCAAAGCGTAATAACGACTCGTGTACGTTTAATTTACTTAGTAACTTTGAGGTAAAAACAAATTCACCTAATTCTTTAACTATGATTGCATTGTCATCGCTCATTAAATGTGTGAAAAATTTCAGATTGATGCGACTATTGCAAGTCCCTTTCAAAGTTTCAGTTACATAGAATACTATATTGGTACATATGTACTGAACTAATAAAAGCGTGTTATACTTACAAAGAAATAAAAAAAAAATACAGCATAAGATTCTTCAAAAAGGGCATGAACATGTTCTTACTGGGATGGAAACGCGCGAGCGATATCTCTGGTGTTGCAAACGTCAGTAGGCAACGACAATTTGTTTACTATTAGATTAACTGTTTGCTTATTTAGTACTTTTGAAGACTAAAACAAATGTTCAAAGCAATGTAGTCATATTAGTTTTTCTTCAAAGCTGTCCGCGGCCTACGCGTATCCAAATGTGTCCTGACCTATGGTCCTGACCACGTAGGTACACATGTATAGTTTGACCCAACGATAACTTGCGGTTAACCGCAATGTGTGCTCCAGTTTGCGGTATTCTGTAGATGTAGAGTATACTATAGTATAATCTTAAATTTTAATATATAAGCATGACTAACAAGATCTTTTAAAACGTAAGAAGCTAGTTGTCTGTTCCAAAGGTGAATCCTATTCAGAAAACAAGTTACTATTTTTTCTACTGATTATTTTTTCAATATTAATTTTATAGGGTGCAATGATGATGCAAGTTTATACAATGTATGTTAATAACAAAAAAAGATATTTCTGCGTTTCACCAAAAATCTATTATGGAAGACCACGGCCGCTACCTACGAGTGCAAATAGACTCTTTAATAATAGGTTTTTACCTAATATTAAAGGGTCTATTTCACTTAGTCCACAATGAAAACGTCTTCTTTAGTGGTAACTCTAGAATTCTTTACAACTATGTGAATTTCTCAAAGAGAAAACACCGCTTTCCCCATAAAATTATTTACAGTTCATTTGTTATTGTTGAAATATTAATTGAACCTTGATTAAAAACCGTAACGTTTGTATTACAAAGTCGTGTTTTAGTTATTTTGTATGTTATATTTAGTATTGCGTTTCTGAATAATTTTCCGCCTACTTTTTGTTTGTGGAGTTATTAAAAATCGTGATGCACGGAATATTGTGTTGTAGTCACGTGAGGTAGCCAGGGAAATCCATTAGCCACTAATGCGGGTAGGTATTGTATGGTCCAAGGTGCAGAAAATAGCGAATGTAATGACTACAACGTAGTAAGTTTCTTCAAAATTCCCCTTAACACTATAAAATTAGAGATTTAGACAGTTCATAACGTTAAGATTTATCTATTGATTATATTAGATTTGCCTATTAATTTTAATTGTATTTCACACAATTCAGCATAATATATAGATACATGTTGCATTATAAGATAAATTTGCTATACTTATGAATGATAACAAAATATACTAGGTACCTAACTTACTTACAAAAATATTTGTGTGTATTTGATTACGTTGTTAATATTTTTTTATTTTTTTTATTTAAGGGCTTGGTCGCTTTGCGACTATATCGCCCTATTATTACAAATCCTTAGAGTACCTTAACAAAATGAATAATGTGTAGTTACATTAAAATACAAAAAAAAACAAAATCGATCTTAGCATAATAAGTCCGCTAATAATTGAAATTTGTTACCAAGATAACCATTATTCCAAATTTATAATTTAATAATGAAAAATCTCATTTCCGTGCGATATCCAACTCAGCTGTATTGTTTTAGTTTGAGTAAGGCGCGGCGCTGGCAAAAGTAAAATTCCATATTTATTCATATATTTAGACGGGCCTCGTGGTGGAGTGGTTTATATAACGGACTGCCGATCATGAGGTCTCGGGTTCGATTCCCGGTTAGGACAATTATTTGTGTGATGTTTTTAATTGTCATACAAGTGTTTGTACTGCGTCTGGGTGTTTATTATGTATTATAAGTATGTATTTACAAAAGAAAAGTAGTTTATGTATTCTATCCGTATTCTGGTACCCATAACACAAGCATAATAAGCTTAGCTTGGGACCAGAGGACGTTGTGTGAAATGTCCATGAATATTTATTATTATTATTATATTATTATGGTTTTATTAGGTACAGCCTTTACTATTCATTTTTGCTTTTTTATCTTTAATGTAAAGATAAAAAAAGATATTACGATAAATTTATTACGTTTTGATACTTTTAAACACATAATTTATAATACTACGTCACACAGTTAAACAAGTAATGATCCGCAAATTCTTATGAATTGCACCATCGCTTAATCCAAGCAGGGATTGGATTTTGTAACAAAATTCCCTCTGAAACTCCGAACACCACCTAACTTAATGTACCTAAGAAGTTAAACCTATGTAATAGTTTCACTCGGTTTTATCTTTGCCAACTTTTTCTACGGAATAGCGATGTTTTAGTTTCATTACAAGATGTTATTTGGCTGTTACGGATTGTTAGGCTTTAGAGGCTTAGTGGTTTGACCCAAAATAGCATCATTCTGTTTACTTTATATGTCTATGATTATGTTATTTTTATTGTAAATGGCTGTAAAATGTTACTGCATGTAATGAATAAATAAAGGCGGCATTCGGAGGATCCGTGCCTGTTGCCCGACTAACTCTGATTTTGATGGCATTTACTACATACCAAATGTCACATTAAAGAACAAAAATAGTTTTGTTGCCGTGGAGTCTCTCTTCATCAGAGAATTTCTAGAGGATAAGTCTCTCTTTACTTAATCCACGTATTTTACAAACAGTGATTAAAATCCAAATCAAATAAACCGACCCGACGATGTTTAGTCAATCGAAGAAGAATCATAATCAATAACAAATAATCATAATAAAAATAAGAAAATCAAATGTCACCTTTTTATGTAGGCATATTTTCTTTTTGCCAAAAACAAATAAGCTCCTATGATATGTCCAAAATTTTTTCCCCTACCACTGGTTCAGGACTTTCAATCCGCTGAGAAAAACCGGCGTAAGAAACTCAGCAAATATCGTTTTCTTTAGTCATTTTTTTTTTAATAATCAATACAACATTTCTTACAATGTAAATAATATAAATTAATAAATTACAAATAATATGTGTTGCAATAATAGTTATAATAGTGAAGTAAAGCTTCATTAAACATAATATTTCAATGACAGTCAGACGTTTGATTCTAGTAGTAGTGCAGTCCGGATTATTATCCGTGGCCGTTGTAGAGGCAAATAGGTAACATAAGAATTATATAAAGAAAAATAGATTCCATTAAGGGCCTACATCAATATTATCGTATATCATCGCCGACACGTACATTTTAACACAGCCAGTAGGCACAGAAAATGAAGAATTAGGGATACTTTTCCTATTTACTCAAAATCTACTAAATATATTTTAATTCTGATTTACGTGTTTCTGTACATAATAGTTACCTATGTTTTTAAAGTTATTTCATTAGTTAATACGCGATAATAGACCGACAAATAAAAAAAATAAAAAATTAGAGAGGTTGTTTCGCCAAGATTTTCTATCGAGAAAACTTTTTTCAATCGCGTTTCTGAGTTCATGCGATCCTAGATCATATATTGAAAAAACATATACTTAAAAATTAGAGCTCTAGCCATTCAATCTAAAGAAACAATGAAAACTTCGTACATAAATAAATGCACGAAGCTATTTTGGTATCGTCTTAAACAAAATATCACTCTTAAGAAAGAAAATCTGCCTAAGCTGAAGCGTGACACCGTTATATAATCGATTTTTAGCACAATAAGATTTAATCAAAGCTTAATATTTGGCGGTGACAGATGATTCCAGATAAAAGCCTCTCATTGATGATAAAGATAATATAATACATACTGTTGTTGATTCAAACAAGAAAAGCGCCTCTTTTACTCACATTCATTAAAATTATATCTTCAATAAACGCTATCAACTTTTTATATAGACAAATTTATTAACAACATATTAACAACACACTAAGAACACAGATATGTTATGTTGCTACTGTAAAATATATTTTGTTTTTCCTCAGCCCATTGATTTCCTACAATTGAACACAGACCTCGTCTATTTTGGGAAGGTATTTGATGCATTTAAACCACACTTACCAGGCGTGTTCCTATTGATAAGTTTAAGAAGGTTCACTAATGCTCCACGGCCATGTCGCGTGACCCGCTCAGCTTTTGTACTTAAAACACCGTCCGATTCTTATATATATTTCTTATATATACAAGTAGGCCTGTTAAATACAAAAAATGGGTCGCGCATTGCGGTCGCAGGTCGCTTACATCGGAAGGACACCTTTGGGTTCAAAGTTTAACTCTGTGAAATAAGATGGTTTTCTTCTACTACTAAGTCTGCAAAAGATTTAAAGAGCACAATTTCTTGATACTAAGAATGAAATTGCTTAAAAATTTTTGTAAATATTTACTTAATGTATCAAAAGCTAACAATATAACTTTGTTTTATTACATTTGTCTTTTATATAACCTTCAAAAACTACAAAGAAAAGGGCATTGCTTCTACACTATCATAATATCTTCAAATTGGATTGTCTTTTAAAATTCAAATACAAGTTCAAATCAAAAATTAATTAAAGCAACTCTAACAAAACTATTAACAAAGCTTTACTAAGTATTAAACAATGTATTTATTAAACTATTTTAAATTCAAAGTCCATCTTTGCCAAGATTAATTAAGCTTAAAATTACTTTCCCTATGTTCTGATTTAAAAATAAATTAAAGTGTCAGTGCGAGTTGAAGTTGCCAAATTAGAATTATTCATCTGTAAAATTAAAATGTAAGGTAAATTTTAGGGTTCATGAGATAAAGAGGAAACCTATTAATAAGACTTTACTATCCTTCCGTCAGTCTATTATAAGGCTGTTTATGTTTCTCTGGAACAGTTACAAATAAACACCGGTAAAACTTTGCTTACTTGCTGTGATTATCGATCGATCGAATTTGGGAAAATGATTTTTACACAAATTTTGGCCCGCAAATAACAGATTAGCTTTGTCAATGTCTGGCAGCCAACTGAAGTACCTTAGACAAAAGTCTCTTACCTAATATTCTGAGCAACGTAATCATTTTTCTGTTACAGATTAAGAATAATGAACGCAATCAATAAAGTTTTCCTTATTTTTAATGTTTATAAAAACCGACGGGGTGAGAAAAATTATAGCGAAAGAGCAAGGTTTGGCGGTATAGCTAGAGTTGAAAATTTTATAGTCTATGTTATAATCAGTTGATTCTATAACAAGAAATGTTTATTTTTTATTTAATAAGCTTTCAGCACATTTAGGTACATAGGCGGACTTAATGCTAAATGCATTATCTACCAGTCAACCTTTATTATCATCTAGTCCTAGCTTTATCCCGTTATTTGGGGTCGAGAATATGAATATCGGTACGGAATCCTTTGTGTGCGAGTGTAAGTCGTACTTGACTGGTCTTTAAAGGTACTTTTTTGACTAATATCCTAGGTTTTACCTTACAAGTAAAGATTAATTAATTTTGTAATTAGCATGCTAATAATAAAAAGCTATTTAATTCAGAGCGCTCTTGTACAAACGCGTAACGTCTTTGATGTCATGACAATTAATGTTTGCAAAGTAACGCCTTCAAACATTTAAATTAACTGTAGTTAAACGAAAAATATTTCAGGTAAATTGTTTCGGCACCATCCCAAACATTTTATGTTAATTTACATCCATATTGAGGGACTGAAGGAAATTGGGGTCTGTCAAATGGTTAATTAGCTTCCTCCCCGTCCAATATTCGTTAGTAAAATAAATTCGTTGGCTTAGGTATAGCGAATAGGATATGTTTCTTTTATATACTTGATCTATTCCATTGTTTAAAAGTATTTTTTTTTATTCTTCTTTCTCACACAAACATACACACACGTTGTTTTAAAAAATCATTTACACAACACACAGAGAGATTATATACAAATGCCGGATATAGTGTAAACATTAATATTAGTATAAAAGATTTTTTTATAAGAAAAGAAAACCGTCTAAAGATGATATCATATTTTTCCATAGGGAAACAACATCAAAGACATAAAGCAAGTAAATCATACGTTATAACTTTCTCGTATCTATATTAAGCTTTTAGGACAAAATGGTTGCTAAAACTTTGTTGTCCTTGAACACTACATATTTTCCTGATCACAACATATGCGACGGAGTAAGAGCTAGTCCACATAGCGCGTTGTGAAAGCGTTGCGTTTTTGAGCTCAGTGTTACATGATAAGTCGCCTTCCTGACGTCAATACTTTTCGGGTATATGCGCAGGTGTTATGCTACGCGGTTCCCTGGGTCGAGGTCACTTCGTACGATCCCCATGGGCAAGATAGGAGAGGAGGACACTTGTATTCGTAACCCTATGGACACTCCACTTGAGCATTGCGCCAACTCAGCTTTATTTTATGACACTTTGACACCCCCGTCATCTTAAGTAGTTTAGTCGTTTGCGCTTTGCCTCCACTCAACGGAGCGTATGAACGCTATTATTTTTAGTATGAATAATGACGTATTACTATGTCAGCGCAATGCTGACGCAACCCGCTGTGTAGACTGGTACTAATATTGTAGGCATCACTTCTCTAGATATACCGAAAGTATGGCAAGATAATGTGAGAGATTATTTTCGACAAGGCTAAAGCCTAGCACGCTATATGCCTCAAATAAGTCTTGAGATTAGATATATACAATATGTACATAATATAAAAGGTATGAAATAATATGAAAAAAAATGAAAAAATAATATTAAGAAAGGTAACATAATTTAGTTATTGATTTCACAAAACTTTACGACCTAAAGAATTCGATTTTAAGAATATAACCGTTGTAAAGTTTAGAACTTCTTGAAGTACTTACAATTCCTGTGAATCACATTGATTTTTTTTTTGATCAATGTCACATTGCGGAAAGCATTTCTTTGCCATCTATTTTGGCTCAAATAATTAGTACTTATCAGTGTAGTTTAAAAGACATTGCAAGGAATAGTGAAAGCTAACATCAAACAAGAAAACACCTTGTTATTTGTTCGTATTTCCGTGTAGGATGCAGCAAGCTCCGACATAAACTTGTTAAAATGTTGACTCGATATGAACAAAGTTGTTTGGAGGAATAACTTAATGAGGTCTTTATTTCAAAAGTTGAGAAAATCTAGGCGCGGTCTTTTTAGAATTCAGAGACTTAGAAGAAATTGGTACATTGGTATTGGAAACATAGCGAAAGATTCAAATCGAAACATAAACAAAAAATTTAATAATAAATCCAAATTTGCTACTAATGGAACCAACGCCGGCAATTATACTGATGCTCATAATTTGTTGAGATTGGATTTAAAACAAGTACCTATAGATTCCTGGGTCGTGGTAATACTTGAGTAACTACCACGGCCCGGGTTTCTGGGCGCGGAGAAACACCATGGGGTTTAGTGGGTAGTCCGACCGCCGCCGGCAGTCCCACACGAAGCCCGAAGGTTGCCCCCGCAACTGGATAGGCGAAGTGCATCAATGCATTCCCCATGTAAAAAAAAAGTACCTATAGATTAAGAAAACGGTTCAGTTAGTTGACATTAGATATGCATTTAGATTAGAATAGCGTTCATCTTCATAGTAGACTATATGAAATAATACAGTTCATTTCCTGCTATTTGCAAATAGCTTCCAGAAACTGGTAAAGTTTATCGAGTTCTTAATATTTAAATGAATCCAATTATCTTGTTCATCTTCTAAGGTAATAACTACTAACTTTATCCTTAATATTATTTTCCTGTCTATTAAATTCCGGATAATATTCCAATAGCAAAAACTTTGCTCACTGAACCGAATGCTATATGTATAAAGTTTTCTTACAAAATTGATGATATCCTGCGACTTACGGTCATCAACCACCACGCTACATTGACCTAGCCGCAAATTAATTTATTGAGTCGGAAAACACCGCGCTTTTGTTTCACTGAAAGAATTTAAAGAGGGATTATAATGACCTTATATTTTATAGCTCTATTCTTAAAAGATCTTATAAATTTGTTACTTTTTGTTACATTCGAAGTTAAATCAAAGGAGGTTAACGAGCATATTTCAAATATATTTATTGAAGAATCTTGTACGTGTATATTCAACGAATATGGTCGGATAATGAATAATCGAAAACACTTTATAGATTTAACAGTTCATTGATTACTTTGAAAATGAATGTTAGGTACAGTTGTTGTTTACGACAGCCGTGGGCAAGATATGGCGAGGTGATCCTTATATTTTTTTTGTTCGACACCACACGGACATAAATGAATGTCATCTAGAAATTAAGTAAGAAAGCCTCTCAATGCATATAATAAAAACAATTGTAGAAAAGCAACTATGAAGCTTCGAAATGAAAAATAACTATTAAAATAAGAACTACGAAACCAAAATCTGGAGTAGACTATAACAATAAAGATAGACAAACCCATCAGAAGCTTGGTCGCTAGTAATTAAAATATCTATTGTTAAACTTATGGTTGGTATATGCTTTTGTTTCAGCTAATGGCTTCCATAAAGCCCAAATTGAGTTGGTTTTTGGTATTAACGTTAATGAACTGATGTTGATGCTATTTTAACCTTTAAACATTATTTTAACTGCTTGCTACAAATTTATATGTTTTGGAATTAGTAAACACTGGACCGATTTGTATAAAATTCTGTAGATTATGTAGAACAAACCCAAAAAATTATTGAGTATTTAAAAAAAAAGATCAACCGACTTCAAGTGCCTTTGAAATTTGAGGGTTTTCCTCAATATCTCAGGAGATAACCATCAGATCCTGCCGTCTTAGGGGTCCACACGGGAACTATTGGTTTAATTTGGTAAGGTTTGGTTTGTAAACCTCACGCGTATGAAGTGGCGGGCAAAAGCTTGTTACAATAAACAGCAGAAAATATTTGGACTGTCGCCAATTGCGTATATAAATTATTCAGTAGTAAAATATTTAGCTGCAAATGGGTATGCACATAAAAAAATCTTTATGACACTATTTGAGCGTTGTACACTATTTCACGGACGTATGCAAATAAACTTATATGGATATCGATGAACGTTTTATGTTTTATATGTTTTACTGCGAAATATGAATCCTAGTTTTATTGTTGGCACGTTATATAACAATGCATTATATTATAATCCTACTACAACTTCTAGAATTTTGAAAATATTCCCGTTTTTGTGACATTTTTCACTGATGCTTCGCACCTATTAGTCGCAGTGTGATTTTATAATATAGCCTATAGCTTTCCTTGATAAATGTTCTATGTAATAGTGAAAGATTTTTTCAAATCGGTCTATTAGTTCCTGAGATTAGGGCGTTCAAGCAAATAAACTCTTCAGCTTTATAATATTACTAGCTGTTGCCCGCGACTCCGTACGCGTGGAATTCAGAAAATTTGCCCGTTTTTGCAACATTTTAACTACTGCTTCGCTTCTACTGGTCGTAGCGTGATGTTATAAAGTCTAAAGCCTTCCTCGATAAATGCCCTATCTAACGCTGAAAAAAATTTTCTAATCGGCTCTTTGGTTCCTGAGATTAGCGCGTTTAAACACACAAACAAACTCTTCTGCTTTATAATATCAGTATTGAAGTATAGATAGTATGTTATAGCTTGTCTCATTTTTAGGGTCTCGTAGAAAAAAACTTTGTAGTCTCCCGTAGTAAATTTGTCGCCAAAGCTATAGACTTTATAACATCACGCTGCGGCCAATAGAAGAGAAGCAGCAGTGAAAAATGTTGCAAAAACGAGGAAAGTTTTCTGAATTCCACGCGTATGAAGACGCGGGCAACAGCTAGTGAATAATATAACACACGCACACACACACACCAGTCACAGACACATACTACACACACATACGAGGATCTAGTACTAGTAGGATCCATGGTAGCATGTACTAAATTATTTCTACTGTTTGAACACCTTAAGTGACATTGCAATCAGCATACAGATAACAGAGTGAATGTTTGCTTTGGACAAATCAAACGCATGCGTTTGCTTTGGACAAATCAAACGCATGCACCCTGACCTCGCTTTACAATGACCCTTTCATTGTAAGTACTATACACATATATTTGAAAACTCAGTCATCATCCTCCTGCCATCCCATTATTTGGGGTCGGCGCAACATGTCTTTTTCTTCCACAGTCTTCTATTAGCCGTCATGTCTGCGTCAACTCCTCTTTCTTTCATGTCCTCTTTCACACAGTCCATCCATCTTTTCTTAGGTCTTCCTCTAGACTTTTTTCCTTCCACATTTATACTCAGAACTCTCCTAACGACATTGCTTTCCTCTCGTCTCATTATTTGAAAACTCAGTGGCTTTGGAATTTTAGAAATTTATTTACAAGCATGAAGTCTGAACTTTATCCAATCTGTCATAGTTTGGTTCGTGGGTCGGCGCAAAAGGTATTTTTCTTCCTTATTCTATTTATTTATTTATTTTTCTTCTTTCAGACCTCATTTAAGTGTTCTTTTACTTTCATAATTATCGTCTGTCATACAGTTAATCCATCTTTTCTTTGGTCTCACTTTTGATCTTTGGTCTTATATAATTAGGTATGATGTGCGACAAATACTAGTAAATAAGTTTTTATGTAACTATGGCCTCATATCAGCAGTTGTAATTTAGATAACCGAATTTTAATTTTGAAAGAAAATAAAAATGTCATTCAGCATGCAAATTAGTTACAAATATTAGTTTAAAACACGCATTGGTGTTAAATTAAATTAAACTGTGACGCAAAATAAAAAGAAACATTCAGTACGTATCTATCTATGTATAAATCTATGTAACTGAATTTTTGAAATTTATATTCAACCTACAGTGGTTGAATATAAATTTGCTGTAGCTGTATCGATCTGAAATTTTGCACAAAATTAGGACCGGCGACATAACGATAACTAAAAAAAAATCAGAATTTTTATTTTGACTTTTTTTTAAAGTAAATTTACTTAATACAAACCTATAATGTACACTGTACAATTCACAAAACGACTTCTAAAAATTGACCCTGAATAACAGGATAAAGGCAGAAGAATGATGACGATACTGTAGTTCAATCCTTAATATTTTTGTTATAGCTTTTTTTTCTTTTTGCTCTCCATATCTTTGCGTCATAGTGCACGGTGTTACAATGCAGAGGTTACTGTGTGTCGGCGTCATAAGCTAAGTCTGTGCGTGTCTGTAATTATGTGCGTGATAATAAATACTTATGCTTAGCATACCGTAGTCCCGTGCCTATGTTCTATAATTGTTCTTAAATAGCATAATAGTTTTAACAACAATATAGTTGGGGCGAAATTTAGTAGAACTTTCTGAAAATACTAGCATATAACTACGTAAATATATGCTACTACGTAAATATAATTATGCTTCTTCCTTCTTAGCCAGTCCATAAATATCCCACTGTTGGGCACGGGCTTCCTCTACTTCGAGAGAGTATTTTGTCTACTAATCTGCCCTAAACTGACGTTTTGGCATAGGGTTTAATTTTGAGTTTTCAGTTTATCATAGAAGATATGTAGTCACCTCAAGGATAATATAGGTACTAATATACAATTTGAATTGTATTTATTTCACACATCAGTTTTTATGAGCTTGTATTATATTCATTAGAAAGAGAAAGAAATTCTTTCTTTCTTTAATATCCATTAAATACTAGTTGTAACCTACGATTTTGTCTGCATATATTATGATCAGTGAAGCAGTAATAAATATCGCGCTTTAAAAAAATTATTTTACCACGGCAGTCAGTTTTGTTGTAAAATAAATATAGAGGTTTAATTTAAGCTCAGTTTTTCCTTTCAACTTCCAACAGATAAAATTGAACTAAAATTGAAATAAAAAGACGCAATAACAAAAACTAATAAAAGACCATCTGCTCTAGTAATTCAAGAGAACTGTCTTCGAAGCTACTAAAACAAGTCTAGACAATTAGTTACTTTCCGTTCAAACGACTTACGTTTTTATTGAACCGTCTTGAAAAATCGGCTGGAACGTAAATTAGTTTTAGTTAAATTTAGTTTGACGGATGGATTACCATTAGTATTCATTTACAAGTTAAACTATAGATAGATTAATGTCTAGAGTGATATTAAGTAATTGATTTATAAAATTTTAGTTTTCAAAACTAAAATTTTGCATGAAATTTGATAGATGAAGAATGAATGATGAAGAAACAAGCCAAATGTTCGTTTTGTAAAGTAATCATTTATCAATTGTTAACGCGTTCAATGCTGAATAATTTGCGAATTTATAGCCAATGCTAAAAAAAAAGAGTCATTCGCCCAGTGCTGAAAACGCGTATGTGCGTTCAAAAAATTTTTCGCGTAGTGCTAAGAACGCTTATATGCGTTCAAAGAAAACTCGCGTAGTGCGGCTGGACGCTATAGCGCGTTGTCTTTTACCTTCCCGCAGTGCGGCCGACGCTTATGTGCGTTCGGTAACTTTCGAGTTTTATGACTGTCATATAACAATTACGGGTCATATAAAGGTGTTGGATGGATAAAGGTGCTTCCACACTAGTGTTTATTTGTAAGAGATTTTGTGATGTTTACGCCATAATATATCTTCGTTCGGTTTTGTTAAAATAGTAAGTTATACCTTAATAAAACAGTAATAGTAAAGGTACATTCTCCCGAAAGCCCTTTTATTCTTAATTTTTTTTAATTTACGACTTTTCGCCCGCCTCGTAATCGACACCATTTATAAATAGACTAAAACTACCTATTAGTTTAGTTAAAAGAGCGAGTCATAATAAAATTATTTCAATAATCTATTGTACTAAATTAGGTTATTGTTGTCGTCGCCGCCGCCGTCCCCCCCCCCCCCTGCAAGATTTGTAGCAGAAACCTGACTAGTGTGTAGTCTCCTTTACAATTCCACATTTTACGACCGCTTCGAAACAATAGACACCCAGAATACACGCTATAAACGCACAGGTGCGGCGCACCCCGCTTGCCTACAGATTTTTTTTTGTATGGACGCGTATACGCGTCGGCCCGCACTTGGTGAAGATCAGAAAAACGCGCATAAGCGTTAGCCGCACTGAACGTATTAATAATATAAGTGTTGATAATAATCAACACAAATGAGTCACTTTGCCAAATGTGGCAAAGTGACTCATTTGTAAAATGATCAGTAGTAAAAATAAAATGATCAATAGGCGAATACATTGTTTTGAGTCTTTGTTTGTTTCAAAGCTGATGATTCCCGTTTCTCTGATGGTTATCTGCTGAAAAATCGGGAAAAACTCTCAAATTTCATAGGCACAAGAAGCTGGTTAAACTTTAAAAAATAAAATACATTATTATTATTATGTTTTCAAACTTATAAAGTTACAAGAGTTATTTCATTTTGAAAACTATTCATTTCACAAAACCTGTAGTTCTAATATCATACCATTCATACCTAAATCAATATTAAACACATTGTTTTGGGTCGACTTGGGTCGCAAACTTTCATCACTAAAAGCATTTCCACTATTTCCATTAATTTCACGACGAAAATGTAAGCTAATATTGATGGTTCTAACGCCTAACACAAATATTCTGGTCACGTAGTACCTACACACATTCGGAAATATTATGGCATAAAAATGTATCGTACTTTATTGAATAAAATTTTGCATGGATGACGGTTATGAAAAAACGTTTCTTTTGTATATCTCGAAGTAAAAAATTATTTTATATTGGTATGCACGGATTAGATGTAATATAATTTGATTAAAATAAATAAATTATTTTTATATCTTCGTTTCATTGACGCTATTAGGGTTTCGTGTAAAAAGAAACCCTTATCACTTCGGTATCTGTCTGTCTATCTTTTTACTCAATTGGCATTGTTCATATTTTTTTAAACTCTTAATTCGAAAACTATTTCGGGGAATAGAGTTTCTGATCATGATCCATTAGAGGTCATCAAGAGGTCGTAGGTTCGATTCCCGCTCGGAACAATCATTTGTGTGATTTTTCTAATTGTCATACAAATGTTTGTTCTGCGTCTGGGTGTTTCTATGTATTATAAGTATGTATTTACAAAAAAAAAGTAGTATATCTATTCTATCCGTATTCTGGTAACTATAACACAAGCATATGAGCTTAGCTTGGGACCAGAGGACGTTGTGTGAATTGTCCATGAATATAAAAAAAAATGAAGAACTTAAAATATTAAGGCGTTCTTAAGGACATACTACTCTCTGGTGCAGTTGAAATTGGTCGATTATATCAACTTGGCAACTTTGAAAAGATGTATTGTAATCCGTCTTAAGTCTATCAGGAAAAGGCAATGACGTCACAACATTTAAAATAATAGCTTTAATTTTTTTTTAATTCTATGTAGTGAATATTTTAATAATATTGAAATTAGTTGCTTAAAATAGTCTATATTTTCTAAAAAAATATAAAAACTGGAGGTCAAAAATTATGAACAATCTCATTTGGCTGAAGGTATCAAGTTGAAACACATACAACATGTAGATCTATGCGTCCCTTATTGTAAAAAATACAACCAACCTTATAGATCTATGCGTTTAGATGATATAACCGAATTAAGACCATTTTGAGCATTTTCTGCTTACGCTAAGGAATCAAAATCTACAGACTCCCATTGCCATTTTTAAACATATTCCTTTTATATCCCATATAATTTATTACACTTACTCTAAAATAAAAAGAAACTTTAAGTGTTATGTACCGTATCTTATATGTTTTAAAAAATTTACTTTTAAATTTATGAACAAAATAAAAATAAAGAATCACCTGCTTATCACCATTTTCAATTCGTTTGATACAACAAAACAAAAAGGACTAAAACACTTAAAAGAGATGGGATGATGAGATAGAACGTGTTACTTGTAGGAATGCCGTTTGCCAATTTCGTATCGATTTTATTTCACAACATTAAGTATTGTAACAATAACACATAACACTTAGGATAATATTTGAAAAGTCTGAATATTTACAATTCTATGTTTTACTAGGACCAAGTACGTAGCCCTAAAAAGCGTGGTGTCTCTGCCAACCTAGATGGGAAAAAAGCGTAACAGTATGATGATGTTTTGCAAAGAAATGTAAATCCTTACTTCCTTAATAATACTCAAAATACCAAAGTTATTCTGGCTGTATGTCACTCTTTCACGCTAAAACTACTAAAACAATTTAAATCAAATTTAGCACACAGATAGTCTAAAGCTAGAAAAAGGACTTTTTAATGGAAAAAAAATAATATCAAATTTTGAGCTTTGAAATTGCTCAGCAGCTCTGATAGGCGCTGAACAAAATATTCGTGAGGAAAATAATGTTACGGATTCTAAAGAAGCTCTAAACAGGTGCTCAATTATTTGTTACTAGCTGTTGCAACATTTTTCACTAATGCTTCGCTCCTATTAGTCGCGGTGTGATGTTTTATAGCCTATTCCTTGATAAATAGATTATCCTACGCAAAAAGAATTTTTCAATTTTATTCTGTCAATCCAACCAGTAGTGCCTGAGATTTGCGCGTACAAAGAAACAAATAAATATTGGTATAGAGATGATAAACATCACATAAATAAAATTGTATCTACTTACTGTCCCCTACACACACCACCACCACAGAGCTTTCAAAATGAACGATAAGTTCGCAAGCTCGAGCAGTTGAGAGGATAAAGAAGAATTATTTTTTACACTCGTTGACGCATTTACAACGAACGTGTGTGAACGTAACATTACCTTGTGGAGAGATCTATCTTTGTAATGTAAAACTTCAATCACCTTTTACGGCACGCAAGGGACGTAAAGTGGTCGATCCACAGTCTAAACCACAACACCCGCAGGTATATTGAACCCAAATTGAGAACCTTAAGTTTCACACTTCAATTTTGGGTGTTGCTTTCAGAGCTATTGATTTTCAACCTAAAATAATGAAAATTGATTAGGTACAGAGTTTAACAAAAGGAGATTGATTATTAGATAGTGTGATTATGAACTGCATTGTGCAGGATTGGTTTTTGATCATGATGTGGGTGTTCTAATCAATTTTATACTCATAAGTTCTTGATTTTGTATATTTAACGTCGGTAAAGCTGAAATTACACAGGCTAGGAACCTAGAAGTTGACTATACTTTTTTCATTTACACTTGGGATGAATACATTGAAGTAGTTAGTATTTTCACCTATGCGCTGGACTAACCAAGTGAAATGTGAAGTGGGAACTGGAATTTCAGAGTGCACCAGACAGTCCAGCAAATCGTGCAAAAATAGTGTCCACTTTACACCAAGACACGGATGCCTCAGGGTGACCACGCTGGTCTGACAAGAGAGACAAGCGAGAGACGCCAGAGAAGAATAAGAAGAAGTTAATATTTTCGCTTTGCATACGATTTTGATTCGACAAAGATATATATCGGCAGAAAAAAAAATAACCACCGAAAATTATTTTTTAAGTAATTAAAAGCTTTTTTTTCATTTAAAACGCGAATAGACTAGCTAGACTTTCTTTCTATCATATATGGTGATACGAGTATGTAGGGTTGGAAAGTGCATATTATTATCAGTATAAAATTGAATTTTATTAAAGGCGTTAAATATGAGTCGCACAAATAGGTTTTCAGCTTTTCAGTTTAAGTAGGTTCTTATTATTTTCATCAAAACTATGAAATAGTATGATATTGAATAATAGAAGCCTACTACGGACAAAAGCTCAACAAATTAATTAGTCTTGCTAAAAACGCCGAGAAGTGTCATCCAACCCTTCGCTGCGATGGTCATTTATAATGTGACCCTGTAATTGGGTCGGACAGACCCTTTCCAGTAGCATCATGTAGCTTTAATCAATTGATATACATGTATTTGTATCGTTCTAATTAAATGAATTTATATCGATATTTCTAAATTCTGATCTTTTTCAAATGATTTAAAAGGATTCCTTTTTAAACATTGGATATTTGATTTCAATTATTTGGTCGTCAATATAAACAAAATTCAATATTCTGTGTAAATTACATTGGGCGGGAAAAATAAGCTTCGGAGTAATAGCATTGAAATTTATCTATTATAAAACAAAGTCGATATTTTTGTTTGTATGTCCCTATGTGAGCTTTAAATCTACGCTACGGATTTTGATGCGGTTTTAAAGACAAAACTGTTCAAGAGGATGTTTTTTTTTAATTATAAAATTAAAATTAGTATAAAAATTAAAATTAATATAAAATTTAAATTAATTTTAATTTTATATTAATTTTAATTTAGATTTGTTTTCTGTTTGGCTACAGTTAGTATTACTATACTAACTGTAGCCAAACAGAAAACAAATCTTAACAATATAATTAAAAAAAAAACATCCTCTACAATATACTTATTTACTTATACATATACATACTAAATATACTTATTTAGTAAATATATCAAACCCGTGATGTCGTGAATAGCAGTCCATTATTTAAACCACTACACAATTTGTTATTATTTTTTTGCAATACATTTTGATGCCATTAACTTATTTGTTTCTACCAATGCCGAGCAGTTTTCATATAACATTTATTGAGGGCAGCCGGAAAATACATTAAATTATTACTAATATATTGTACAATATATAGAATTTGGAGACACCCTACAGTTGGGTAACAACTAATGATAAACATAAATGGACAGTGTGGTCGTTATTCTGCCTCCGGGTTTTCTCCGCAAGCGGTCGAATGTTCAATGTAATATATGGCTAAGTATTAAGACATGCGGGATATAGGCAGTCACACGCTTCAGTTGCTATTATTTCTCATAGGAACAATTTACTAAACTACTATAAAAATTTAAAAAAAAACTTTAATATAAGTTGGCTTTATTTTTTTATTCTTGCATTGTCATCAGTCTTTGATAAGTACATAGCATTTTAAATCAATCCAACACTTGAAAGTGGATAATAATCTTTTACAAAGACGAATAATATGCATACATTGCTGTTGGCACGAATGTAGCAACTTAAAAAATTTGATATCAATATTGGTCTCTGTAAAATTCTCTTTATACTATTTTGTGAACTATTGAATAAGTTAAGTAATTTTGGAAGAGCTACAGAACGGTATTCCGAGGTCGTGGGTTCAAGTCCCGCTTGCGGTAATCACTTTTTCCACCATAATTCAATATTAAATAAGTTGTTAATGAAATGGTAACGTTTGAAGGATAAATTAGGACTAACTGTAAGTTATAGTAAGAGAACGAGATTGAAATAATTTGTGCAGCAATCACAACTTGAATATTATATACGGTAGACTTTTATTGGCCAACTTCGCAACATTTTCGTTTTGTGGCCTTTAAGAAGGGTTAAGTTTTTATTTTTTCGTCTCTTTTTAAAGATGTTGCTTTTACAATACCAATATATAAATAAATATTCATGGACATTTCACACAACGTCCTCTGGTCCCAAGCTAGGCTTATTATGCTTGTGTTATGGGTACCAGAATACGGATATAATACATAAACTACTTTTCTTTTGTAAATACATACTTATAATACATAATAAACACCCAGACGCAGCACAAACATTTGTATGACAATTAAAAACATCACACAAATGATTGTCCTGACCGGGAATCGAACCCGAGACCTCATGATCGGCAGTCCGTTATATAAATCACTCCACCACGAGGCCCGTCTCGTCCGTCGTATGGTGCCTAGGTGGTGGCTATGGTGCCTAGATGTGGACGATTTTTTTAATAAAGTATGATATTATTTTAATTATTTTATTACCTAAAAGACAAGCTTTTTCCAAAATGCTGGTAATCACTTTTATTAGGAACATTTAAATGAAAATTTTTTTAGAAAACCAATGTAAAGAAACAGGAACCTTAATTAGAATTATTTAATTAGCGGAAAAGAAAATAGTAATTAACTAGCGGAAAAGAAAATAATCTAAAGATATTCGCATCATTAGGTAACCAATGTAAACATCCTTTTATACACGAGGTTATTTTACTTGATTGGTAATTGGTAATTTTTTCTTTCGCCTTTTAGGTTTCTTCTAGGAAATGTTAATCAGTTCGTTGTGTGTTAAGGAAATTTGTTTATTGGTATGAAAGTAGACAAAAACATTTCAAGAGTTCTACTAAAATAATTATACACTCTCCAGGCCCATATATATGTAGGTATAGTTTTAAAATTTGTTACTTTCTAAGAATTATTTGCCAGATGTATGGATGAAAATGAAATCAAGGAAGTATCTTTAGATCGTAGCAGATGCGCTCTATAGTCTCTGCCTACTCCCACGGGAAAAACCGTGGCGCCACCAGTATGGCGATGATGGATTAAGTAAAATTTCTCTGTATTGGAATAAAAACCTAGACTTCCAACAAAAAAGGATAGCTATGAAGGTGGCTATCGACTATTTTAATAATCTCGTAGAAATGGCGTAGCTTGGCTACGAGGCAAACTTCAAGGCTTCTTTGAGAGAGAAGAAAATTTCATACGCGTGCAATTTAGGAACCCAATACAAGAAAGCCATCTTCTTCAAGAACTCTATCTATTAAAAAAACGCATCACATTCCATTGCCCAGTTTTGAAGCTCACATAGGAGCATATATATACAAAAATGACGACTTTGTTTTATAATAAGCAAAGAAGATATTTGTTAATTATTTATTAACTATATATACTTATAACTATGTATCCGTGTGGTGACGGATTAAGAATAGAAGTGTCACCACCCCTTTTCTTCCCAGGGTGCTGTAAAAGTCAGCTAAGGATTTTGTACACAAATAACAACCTCTGTGAGAGACGGAAAACTCGACTTAAACCCTGTGCCAACACGCCTGGTCAGCGCGGCACAGTAGACCATAATCTCTCTCAAAGTGGAGGAGGCCCGTGCCCAACAGTGGGACATTAATGGGCTGGAGAGAGAGAGATTTATTAACTTTGATAAATAATCAACTCTCTTCATAAATGGTTCTGAAGAGAGTTGATTATTTATCAAAGTTTGTCACTTATCTTGAGATAACATAAAAATGATTCGTTGCAAAAACTCTATATATTGTTACGAACACACAAAACACAAAGGAGCTAGCGCCATCTAGCAGCAACTAGTAAAACCAATTAAAGAACCGAACAGAGTGAAACCCCTATTAGATACTAGATGGCGTTAGAGGAACTACCGTACATGCGCGAATCTTCTAGAAACATTCGTTCCGGGCGATCGCGTTCGCGCACAGTCGGGAACATTCTGGAATAGTCTGGAACTCGTCTCGGCGCATATAAATAGCGGCAGGGAGGCGAGCCCGGGCAGTTCAGTTTGAGCTACGATCGAGGCGACTTCGAGAGCGAAAACAAGTGATCAAGAGTGATACCAGTGAAACCTACGACTTGGCTACGATCTAGGACATTGTTAGTGCTTAGTGTTTGGACCTAGTGCTTAGTGTGTAACTAGTGCTAGTGAATAAAGTCTTCTAAAAGAGTCAGCAGGTCTTTCTCTCCAAATCCTTCGAACCCTAACACGTAACAACTGGTGTCGGAAGTGAGATTTGGAGATGCCATTGACTCCGAGAGAGGACTTCGAGGGCGTCAGGACAAGGGCACAACGAGCTGCGGAGGCCACGCCCGCTGTGGACCAAGCCCCGCCCACGGGCCCCACCTACCAGGCCCCGCCCACCGACCACGCCCCTCTAGACCCACCCACTGGCCACGCCCACCATGCCACGCCCACCGACCACGCCCATCGGACTCCGCCCACCCAGGCCCAGGCTCCGCCTACTCAGACTCAAGCCCCGCCCACTGGCTCCGCCCACCTTGCCACGCCCACCACACCGGCCACGCCCACTAGACAAGCTCCGCCCACTGGATCCGCCCACCTTGCCACGCCCACTAGACAAGCCACGCCCACCAGCGGCAGCGTAGCGTCAGTAGCACTTCAATTAGGAAGTTTAATTGAACTAATAGAGATGCAAAGGGCTGAAATTCGGTCAATGAAGGAGTCACAAGAACGCAAGCTCGGCGCTTTGCAAGAGTCACAAGAACGCAAGTTCGAGTCACAAGAACGCAAGCTCGGCGCTTTGCAAGAGTCACAAGAACGCAAGCTCGGCGCTTTGCGAGAATCACAAGAAAAAGTGCTTTGTGCTATAAATGATGTCAGTAACACGGTGATTAAGCTTCGAAAAGATGTCGACGTAGTGGAAGAACGAGTTACCGGTTTAGGATTGGATGTCGAAAATGTGAAAACCGGCCTCATTGAACTACAGAAGAAAGTAGTGCGCCTTGAAACCACGGGAGTTGCGATCTCTAGTGGAACTATCGGAGTGGCACAAGGACCAAGAGTGGAAGTTCCGCCATACGATGGCACTACTTCCTGGAACGCTTATCGTCAGCAATTCCAGACGGTTGCTACTACCAACGGATGGACGGAAGAACAATGCTTGACCGCTCTCACTGTTGCGCTAAGAGGGCAAGCTTTGTCGGTCCTGGAAGCACTGCCACATACAGGAAATGGGTTCCAAGACCTGATGGAGGCACTTGAATCCAGAAACGGGGTGACGTAAAACCAATATGGAGTGAGGTTGCACCCACTGGCGCTGTCACTAAGGCGTACTGGGCGCAATGGGACAGTCTGATACTCCAAAACGGAATACTCTACCGGAAATGGGAGAAGACTAACGGCAGAGAGTTCCATCTTCAGATAATTGTCCCAAGAACGAGAGTACCAGATGTTCTCCATGAAATACATGATGGCGTATCAGGAGGTCATCTAGGTGTCAAGAGGACGTTAACAAAAGTGCGAGAACGATTCTACTGGTTGCATTGTCGAGATGATGTACAGGATTGGTGCCGCAAATGTACTACTTGCGCTGCTGTAAAAGGACCACAGACCAGGAGCTGTGGGAACCTGCGGTTGTATAACGTCGGTGCACCGTGGGAACGAATTGCAGTTGACGTAGCTGGGCCATTTCCTGTAACGGATTCGGGAAACAAGTATTTTATGGTCGTCATTGACTACTTCACCAAATGGCCCGAAATGTTCGCCATACCAAACCAAGAAGCCACAACAGTCGCTTCCAAGTTAGTCGAAGAAGTGATATGTCGTTTTGGTGTGCCTCTGGAAATCCATTCTGATCAGGGCAGGAACATCGAATCGCAGGTGTTCCAGGAAGTGTGCAGAATTTTGGGCATGCATAAGACGAGGACCACCGCGTACCATCCGCAGTCTGATGGAATGGTTGAGAGATTTAACCAGACCCTTGAGAGGCATTTGGCGAAATTGGTAGATGACAAACAAAAGGATTGGGACAAGTATATACCACTCTTCCTTCTGTCTTACCGAACCGCCGAGCATGAGAGCATAAAAGCTACCCCGGCGTATGTCAATTTCGGTAGAGAACTACGAATACCAGTAGACCTATTGACAGGAGGCTCACCGGAGGGACCAAAGACTGTACAAGACTATGTCTGCGATTTAAGGGAGAAGATGCGCTATATACACGCCTTGGTTCGGGAAAATGGGTTACAGTCAAGTGAGAACATGAAAACCAGATACGACCGGAAATCGAACACGAACGGCTTCGAGGAAGGGACACTGGTGTGGCTACATAACCCAACTCGCCGGAAAGGGAAATCTCCAAAGTTGCAGAGCAAGTGGGACGGTCCATACAAAGTGGTTACCCGATTGAATGATGTGACCTATAGGATTCAAAAGCAACCAAGAGGGACATTCAAAGTGGTACACATAGACCGTCTGGCGCGTTACCATGGTAGTAACAACGATGCTCGGGACGAGCATCTCTAAGAGGGGAGTAGTGTTACGAACACACAAAACACAAAGGAGCTAGCGCCATCTAGCAGCAACTAGTAAAACCAATTAAAGAACCGAACAGAGTGAAACCCCTATTAGATACTAGATGGCGTTAGAGGAACTACCGTACATGCGCGAATCTTCTAGAAACATTCGTTCCGGGCGATCGCGTTCGCGCACAGTCGGGAACATTCTGGAATAGTCTGGAACTCGTCTCGGCGCATATAAATAGCGGCAGGGAGGCGAGCCCGGGCAGTTCAGTTTGAGCTACGATCGAGGCGACTTCGAGAGCGAAAACAAGTGATCAAGAGTGATACCAGTGAAACCTACGACTTGGCTACGATCTAGGACATTGTTAGTGCTTAGTGTTTGGACCTAGTGCTTAGTGTGTAACTAGTGCTAGTGAATAAAGTCTTCTAAAAGAGTCAGCAGGTCTTTCTCTCCAAATCCTTCGAACCCTAACACGTAACAATATTTTTGTATTAGTATTTCTTACTAAGAGATTCCTGAAAGATCTGAATCAGCAAATTTTAATGACCTTATAAACAGGGATTTCATTTTGATGTGGCGATAATTTAGATTTTATTGAACTTATTTAGGTTTATCGTTTTCAATTACGCTCTAAATTACAAGATAAGTGGATTTAATTTTTATCCAATTAAATTATGTAATGGTTCATTTAGTAATTATTTTATTTATGTTTTAATCTAATTTTTTTAATGAGATGATGGTTTTTTTTATTTCGTTTCGTTTTCGGAATCATTATATTATTACTATCAAGATCTTTATTACTTCGTAATAATATTATTTTTACATTGTGTAAAAATAAGAAAAGTCCATTACACTTTTCTTATATTATCATCATTCTATTTAGCAATTCAAATTATTTTAAAATTAGTTATTAGTCTCGGTTGGGTCGATTGTAATATTTTTAATAAACGTGTTTTTTAAAGACCAGAGTCATCACGAAAAACAAAAATATTTTTGTAAAAACAGTTCATAGTTATCAATTCTTCAAAATTTTCAGGTAAATCCAATCAGGTAAAACCTATCTTTATAGGTTAGGTTAGGTTAGGTATAGGTATGCAATAGGTTCAAGCAAACTTATAAAATAAAGCTAATAAAAATATGTTCGACACAAACTAAGATAGAATGAAAATCTTAACAAACAAATCTCAATCTGATGACATAATAATTTAAATCTTAGTCGAAAATAATGAACGAAAGCTTAAATATCTTAAACTAAGACGTCGTTAGCAAAACAATGGCGACATATAATCCAAACGCAATCGCTTCACTCACGAAACTGTAATAAATCCAACGTCTCTTCACACACAAATCCATTAAAGCTCATACTTTACGTAGCAACGTTCTTGAAAGTCATAATCCCCTCTTAGCATGCATGGAGATTCTAAATATACAGCATTTCATTTGAGAGGGGACTCGGTTGTTAAAACAGTGGACCTTTCTTCATACAAATCAAACCAATTCATTTGTACAAATGGACTACGTAAATTAACTTTTATTTGTATCAGTGTCTAGAGCAACTATTATGCACCATAATGTTTAGGTTTAATCTATACTTAGTAGTACTATAGAGCTGAAGAGTTTGTTTGTTTGAACGCGCTAACCTCAGAAACCACTGCACCTATTTAGAAAATTCTTTCTATGTTTGATAGTACATTTATCGAGTAAGGCTATATTAGCATCACTCTGTGACTAATAGAAGCAAAGTATCTGTGAAAAATGTTGTAAAAACGGGGATTTTTTTTAAATTCCAGGCGTAGTCGAAGTCGCGGTCTACAGGTAGTATTACATATTTTCCCTTTTTCGAAAATCTTTACTTATTATAAAAGAAAATGTTTTTTTCTGTATGTCCATAAGTGAGTACTCTTCAAACTACGTATCTAAACTTATTGTGGTTTCTTTTAATTGATAAAGTAGCCCAGTTTCGACAAAAATGAACAGTGGAATACAAAATACAAAATCAAAAACAAAATCTCGCTAAAATTCAGTAGTTACTTTTGCAATATGTATGAGTCTCTACTGGATATGGTGACAGCAATGGTGAAAGATTTTATAAATACTTATTTTACCAACAGAGTCACCCCTCACTGCTTCTCATAGTGGTGAGAGTTAACTGAAGGAAATGGATTACCGCATTGCTCTTGCGAATTTGAATTTGGCTTCATTACGTCTAATGGGCTAAGTAAGATTTTTGTCAGATTTGCTGTAATGGTTTTATTATATTTATTGAAGATATATGTTGTGTTTGAATTAGGACATTATTACTAAAACTTCGACTGTCTCTCCGTCCGTCTGTCACTAGGCTATATATCTCGGGTAGTTAGAGAGTTAAAAATTTCACAGATGGTGTAATACCATTTATGCAATAACAAAAAATACAAAAACTGGATTACAATAAATATTTAAGGGAACTCCCATACAACAAACGTTTTCAGTGTAACTTGATACCCTTAGATGACATGATCATGACAATAATTATGACTATACATACTATATATACTCGTACGTTACGATATTACGATATTCACGGTACTGAACACTGTGTGCGAGTTCAATTCGTACTTGGCCGTTTATTTTATTTCTTAGATATAAGACGTTCCTTATATGTAGCGGAGAGACAAATATCGAGATGAATGTGTGGCGTCACGCGAAAAGATAAAACAAGGAAAAAATATTATGAGGAAGTCTGAAAGCAATGCCGGTGCCAGTGGTCCGGCTATTGTCATGTAATGAGATGAGAGAAAAGTAATATTGTTAGGAGTGTTCTTCGAATTAATGCGGAAAAAAGATACCAAGAAAGATAGATGGATTGTAAGAAGTTGTGTGGTCCCAAGTTAAGCTTATATGCTTGTGTTATGGATACCGGAATACGACTGACGAATACTACATAAACTACTTTTCTTTTCTAAATACATACTTAGGTATATTATTTAATACATAGTAAGCACGCAGACGCAGAACAAACATTGTATGATGTTTATAAATATCACACAAATGATTGTTTCGTGCAGGAATTTCACTCGCAAGCTCGTGAACGTCAGACGGTTACGTGAACCACTAGACCAGGAGTGGCCAACAAATCGATCGCGCGACCAATTTTGGTCGATCACTCGCAAGTTCCATGAGGGGATGCATTCAATGCCAAATGTTTCTAGTATTTGATACAGGAATGAACATGTACGCAGCTCATGCTTCGAGTCCCTACTCCCTGAACGTTCAGCGTGACCACTTTTAGTAGTTTTTTACTATTTTCAAGAGTCCACGGCGGTATAAAAGCACATTGCATAAACGTCCCCTTCTTACCCAAGAAATAGGTCGCTCACGACTCAATTTTAAAATGAAAAGTAGATCTTATGTGCACAAAAGTTGGCCACACCTGCACTAGACCACGAAGCCCGTCAAACGTACATCACAAATAAACATACCTGGTATAATAACTAGTTAGGTAGAACAAACGAATAATTAGTCACAAAATTGTCGTAGGCGAAGACTTTCGGACTTTGAACCGATATAAATTATGTATACGTTTTCTACCAAAATAATAATTTTCCAAGAAATATTATTTTCCATCCATTAATGCTCGAAAATATCACGTCATGGCAACAATTAAAGTCGAAAAAAGAATATTCTTTGAATTAAAAATAGCTTGCAAAGTAACATTTCTCTGGTACTTTCAATATGACATACACACCCACATTACAGACGAGTAAATGGGACACCAACATAGGCAAATTATTCCTCTCCTTTGATGTACGTTTTGAAAGATGAGGCAAAACGTTTCATCTGTATAGGTGGGAGATGTACAAAAGAATGAATAATACATCCATCATTCATCTGTTATTATCCGCTTTTCTGTATAAACACTTTAATACCACGAACTTTGTAAGCATAATCTGTCTGAAAACTAAATAAATTACTATAGTTTCGTTAGACACTCGGAAGGATCAAAGACTTGATAATCACTGATGTAAAGGTATAAATATCATATCTGATTAAGAAAAAGATATTTGTGTTATTCTTTTTAATTTTTTATACATCTATTTCTATACGTACTTCTCTTCTTCTCCAGCCCATTTACGTCCCACTGTTGGGCACGGGCCTCCTCAACCTTGGAAAGGATTATGGTCTACTGTGCTGCGCTGACCAGGCGTGTTGGCACAGGGTTTATTTTCGAGTTTTTCGTCTCTCACAGATGTTATCTGTGTGCAATATCGCTAGTAAGTCAGCTAGACTTTTACAGCAACCTTGGGAGGAGATAGGGTGGTGGCACTTGTAGTCGTAATCCGTCACCACACGGAGGATTTCTATACATATAATAAAAATCTAAAAACACTTTTAAAAACAATTTAAAAAAAAAGAACTATAAACCTCACGGAGCCCAAGACCTTTCCAACGAATGCAAAACCGTGGAAATCGGTCCGTGCGTTCTGGAGTTATAGCGTCAGGAAGGAAAACCCGACTTATTTTTATATAATACATAGAAAGCGTCCAATTCTTCCTTCCTTTTATCCTGGGATGATACCCAATTCCTTCGGGAAAATCTACTATATTCGTCAGCGGAAAGGCAAAATTACTTAAGCGCCAAAACTGCATTGCTGGGACATGGATTTTAAAGATTTATTTTTCGGAAAAAAATTCATATAAAATTTTGTATTCCGTATGTTATACTGAACATAAAATTGTTTACGAATTTAAAAAAAAAATTAAACCTTTAAAATTCATTTCCCAGCAATGCAGTTTTGGCGCTTAAGTAATTTTGCCTTTCCGCTGACGAATATGTTTCTTATTGCCCTGTCATTTAAAATTTCACTTGAACGAATTCGCGGGCATCAACTAGTAATAATAGAAACCAAAACTTGGTAAATGAACTAGTTTTTTAAAAAGTGTAGATAAATAGTTTACATTCTTTGTATTTCTGCATATATAATAACTAAGTACTAATAATCTTCTTAGTTCTAAAACTAAAAAACACGCTTGTAAATCCCGATTTTTTTTTTAATTATTGAGTTTTCATCGGTATTTAATATGTTAACAAAATTTCAGATTGATCCAACTATTGTAAGTGGGTAAAAATTACTTTCAAAGATTTCGTTTCATATATTAATACATTGATAAATACATTCTGAACTAATATAAGCGTTTAAATAAAACTACTTTTTACGGATTTAGACGTATATTTGTTTTAAATTTTGGCCCGACGTTTTATTTAAACAAATGAGTCGCGCAAGTGTTAGAACATACAATATAAGCGTGTTAAAAAGCATCGTTTTCATACAATTTTTTAAGCTATCGCAACACAGTGTATCAAATAATTTTGCAACCATATTTTTTTTTTTTTTTTTTTAATATTCATGGACATTTCACACAACGTCCTCTGGTCCCAAGCTAAGCTTTATATGCTTGTGTTATGGGTACCAGAATACGGATAGAATACATATACTACTTTTCTTTTGTAAATACATACTTATAATACATAGTAAACACCCAGACGCAGTACAAACATTTGTATGACGATTAAAAACATCACACAAATATTTGTCCTGACCGGGAATCGAACCCGAGACCTCGTGATCGGCAGTCCGTTATATGAACCACTAGACCACGAGGACCGTCAAATATTCAATGGATAAAACTGAAATAATATAAAATAGGATAAAACTATTTCTTCATTTGATGCTACATGTGACGTCAGACAAATATGTACCCAGCTCAAAACGTGTCTATGTATTAGTTGAACTTAAAGTTATTGAAACGATAAACCTAGGTTGGTTACTACGCTAAAAATCTTGCCAAGGGCGAAGAGTTATTGAATGATAAATGAAGCTTAATTTATTTTGTGCAAACTATTTCGCAATCTGTAAATCCTTCAACAAAATATGTATGGCTTCCACAGAAAACGAACGTCAAAGAATGCTTTCACGAAAATCTAATATTACATTACTTTTTCAAAGGAACTTAAAGGTCTTTATTGCGTTGCTTCGATCCAAGTCGACTTCACAAAAGTTGCTAAATGAGATTTAGTTTGATTTATACGTAAGAGTAAAATAAACTTTTTTAAGAATTTTTTGAAGATTGATTTTAAAATCTGTACTAATATTATAAAGCGGAAGAATTTGTTTGCGCTAATATCAGGAACCACTGGGCTGATTTGAAAAATTCTTTCAGCATTAAATAGGGCATTTATCGAGGAAGCCTTTAGGCTATATAACATCACGCTACGACCAGTAGAAGCGAAGTAGTAGTGAAAAATGTTGCGAAAACGGGGAAAATTTTCTAAATTCCAGTCAGACGGAGTGGTGGCAACAGCTAGTAATTAAATAAAAGCAGTCTATGTTTGCCTAGAACGGAAAACTCAAAACGCGCGGTGTATTAGACTGTAATTTCTCCCAAAGTAGAGGGGCTCAGGCCCAACAGTGAAACTGTATCTGAAGGGCCTCGTGGTCTAGTTGTTCATATAACGGTCTGTCGTTCACGAGGTATCGGGTTCGATTCCCGGTCAGGGCAAATATTTGTGTGATGTTTTTAATTGTTATACAAATGTTTGTACTGCGTCTGGGTGTTTACTATGTATTATAAGTATGTATTTACAAAAGAAAAGTAGTATATGTATTCTATCCGTATTCTGGTACCCATAACACAAGCATAATAAGCTTAGCTTGGGACCAGAGGACGTTGTGTGAAATGTCCATGAATACATGAATTGGATTCCTCTGGTTACCTATTGGATTTTATATTCTTTTGCAATATATGTTGCTAAAAGAGATGCTGTATCTCTCTCTCTCTCTCTCTCTCCAGCATTGCATTGACGTCTCATTGTTGGGCACGTGCTTTCTCCAATCTGGGATGGATTATAGTTTACTAGCCACGCTGACCAGGCATGTTAGCACAGGGTTTATTTTCAATAATATTATATTTTACTAGCTGTTGCCCGCGACTCCGTCCGCGTGGAATTTAGAAAATTTTCCCCGTTTTTGCAACATTTTTCACTACTGCTTCGCTTCTACTGGTCGTAGCGTGATGTTATATAGCTTAAAGCCTTTCTCGATAAATGCCCAATCTAACACTGAAAAAAATTTCTAATCGGCCCAGTGGTTCCTGAGATTAGCGCATTCAAACAAACAAACAAACTCTTCCGCTTTATAATATTAAGTAAGTATAGATTCCTTTATAAATTATTAGAAAAGAATTTGGCATTTCGTTGTTTCTCTCTCTCTCTCTTTCTCCAGCCCATTAACGTCCCACTGCTGGGCAAAGGCCTCCTCTACTTAAGGAGAGTTTATGGTATTCTTTGCTGCGCTGAACAGTCGTGTTGGCACAACGTTTATTTTCAAGTGTTCCGTCTTTCACAGAGAATGTTATCTGTGTACAATATCGCTTAGATGGCTTTTACAACAAGCTGGGGAGAAAAGGTGGTGACACTTGATTTGTGTGTCGTCACCACACGGACAGACGGACGTTTTACACGATAACATGTTCTACATCCTGTCTGTGTAAGTTCTTATTACTAGTGAAAGTATGCGTAACTTTTAACTTTGTCGTTGTGCTAGTTTTTCTACATTTGTCTCTTTTACTATCTCCAGATCAATATTTAAAAATTATTAAATTGAGAAGTTCTGATCAATTCTCGTAACTATTAAAAAGCATATTTTCATAAACACTTTCATTCCCACCTTTACTTTAGTATTAAATTTACAGAAAAAATCATTGAAGAAATACTTTTCATTTACATCAGCGTTACTAAACAACGATTTTAACAGCACTATGTAAAATTACGAACTCACTTTCACCAACCCTTTTCAAATTTTTACAAAACTCCTTTCTTAACCCGTTACAGCATAACGTCTGACATATATTGGACGGGAGGGAATATTTTTTTTGGTCGTGATACTTTTACTTTGTTGTTACCCACAGTTCAAAATAAACCAGCATGCTAAATTTCAGTTCCAAGTTTGTGCAATTTCGGTTGTATGTTAATACTTCTGCCAACGAACTTTTCCTTGTAATTTAAATAATCAAGATTTAAAACAAAGTGAGCTAAAAATAGCCTTGTAAAATGAAATACATAATTTGAGTATCAAAAAGTAAAAACGCTGGAAGGTATAACATTATATTCGTAATGAACGGAATTTCATTTTCATTTCTGTGTAGCCCCGGGGATACACAAACTCTGAATAGGTTGACCGTTTCGCATTTTGGGAAATAGAAAATAATATTAGGAAATAATAGGCATTAGAATATATTTCGGACTGTTACAAACCCTTAAATATTATAAAACAAACTCCACCTTCTCTATTTTTGTGTAGATGGCTAAATCAGTAGCAGATGGCGCTCTATAGTCTCTGCCTATTCCCACACAAAAAAGGCGTGACGGAATGATGATGATGATGAATTAAGGATTAAAGTTAAGAGGTTTTTATTAATGTACCTAAATAGCTACTAATCCTATAATTTATTAAGTAAAAAGCATAGCATGTCAATTGCAAAATTAATAAATTACTTTAGTAATGAACGTCGCGTCATTATTTTCAACCCAATTGTATTCTGTAAAGAATGCTAGGTGATTGGTCGAGATGTTGCAAAGCATTCTTGATAGATGGTGTTGCACGTAGAAATACGATATAAACTCAATCGAGTGACGATTGCGGTGGCCTATTTTGATTACTGAAAAGCACGACCGCAATAAGCTCAGTTGGCAGAGCTACTGAACGGTATTCCGAGGTCGTGGGTTCGAATCCCGCTTGCGGTAATCACTTTTTCCACCGTAATTTAATTTATTAAGTAAAAGCATAGCATGTTAATTGCAAAATTAATAAATTACTTTACTAATCTAATCTAATCTATAGGATTAGATTAGATTAGTAAAATAATTAAAAAAAATTTATTTGAGTAGAAAAAAATACTGCCAATAGTTAGACCCAAGAATATGGAATACCGTAACTCTGAAAATAAATAGGCATTTTTAGTGTAACGTTTGTTTAGAGTTTTTTTAAATTTTGCATTGTCATCAATTCTTGATGATTGCGCATAAATTCTGATAGATTTGAGGTTTTTAAGGTGGTATTAACCGCATTTAAATTAGGGATGACACGTATATACTGGTACAGGTATAAATACCCAGTATGAGTATACCAGTACGCAGATTGGGTATGTATAGCAGAAACCCGGTCCGTACCCGATAGGTACAAATGTACTGCCGAGTTTGTTTCTGATTGTACATTTTTTTTAATCGTTTTGTCTTTTTGTTTTTGTGTCTGCATCTCGACCGTTAAATAAATATATTTTTCTTTCTTTCTTCTTTCATATTTATCACTAAACTAGTTGACAGTCCTTTATGTACTGGTCCGATTTTGCTTTACAGATTTTATAATCTGTAAAGCAAAATCGGACCAGTTTTTTGAATTTTTGAATGAACACCAAACCTTCCAAAATAATTTTTGGAAGGTTTGGTGTTCATTCAAAAACTCTCATCTAAATGTTCCAAACGTCGTTCAATCGAGTTTCTAAAAGAAAACCTCTAGACCAGGTTTGAAAATACCTATAGGTATTTTAATACTGGGTTTTAGTACTGGGTATACGGCCATACCCATACCTTTGAGCCCGGGTATAGAATATCGCAGGTATATCTCATGCCTAATTTAAATACCAGATATTTACATAGATTTTAAAATAAAAGAGAAGAGATTGATTAAACGGTACGCATTTCAAAGTGGTACTTCCTTACTAGTCCTTACCGAAATTCGGACGGACGATAACACAATAATAATTTTAACGAGCTTAAATGTTAATATGTGGAACGAAACGATAACGCGATTTAAAAAACGTACGACGCCATCTATTGAGCAGAAGAGTAAACTTCTGTTTGTTAAGGATTGATTTCTAAATTTCACGTGTAGGAAGCCGCGGGCAGCAGCTAGTTACGAATAAAGTGTTTAGCGGACGGACAGGCGGACAACAGAGTGATGGATGTTAAAGTAATTTTATAAAGCTAATAAGGGTTTTTTTTTTACATAAAACGTATGATAATAATAATAAATATTCAGGACATTTCACACAAAATGATAGACTAATAGTCACAAACAGAAAGACAAACAGTAGTACACCAAACATTATTTATTTTATCTACTATATAAAAATAAGTCGGGTTTTCCTTCCTGACGCTATAACTCCAGAACGCACGGACCGATTTCCACGGTTTTGCATTTGTTGGAAAGGTCTCGGGCTCCGTGAGGTTTATAGTTCATTTTTTTTTAACTTTTTTTTGGTAAGGCAAAACAACGTTTGCCGGGCCAGCTAGTTTATTTATATTTAAAACTTATTAAATATTCACCACAAATTTGTGCACGATAAAAACTGCATTAGTTAAATAAAACTGTGTCGCAGCGCCCAACTTCAAACAGGCGACAATAATGTGAAATAATAAGTTACTCATTTTACAAAACTTAAAAAAATAATAAAAATTCAGACGATTTGTGTAAGCATTCAATAGAAGAGTTAGTGATGGCAAATGTATGTGTGTGTGTGTGTGAGTAGGTGTGAATGAATAATTTAACTAGATTAGGTTTTAATGAGTGACTCCACTTTGTGAACTAGTCTTACAAAGGTCTGTATTTTGTATGGAATCTTTATAAACAAGTACGCTTATGAGCATAGAAATGAATTTTTCGAACGTGTATTAAGAGACAGTGTAAAGTATCGGATACAACACTGCCTCGCCTCGAAAGGCGGTAAGTACACTCCGACGAGGTTGACAACAGTCGGCCGGAGTGGTAAAGCATAATGGGAGAGAAACCGACGAACTGTACGGGCATGTCGGGCATTGTCTAGCAAGACAGCTTTCTGCATCTGGTCCGTCACCGACTTGCTATTGACGCCGAGCCTCTCGAGGTGTAATATGAGGCTCTTTAGGACCAAACCGTTCACCGATACAGGGATTATTTCTGTCGATACCACCCTCCACATCCTCGGTCGGTAACCTTTTAAGCCAGGTCCAGATACTTGGTTCTAGACCATGTTAGCGCAATGTTAAAGTAGTGAAAATTAATACTTTCTAGTACTCATCTCTCTGTCAATCCCTAAAAGATCGTTATGAGAAATTGGTAGATAAATCTTTATTATTTATTACAAAATTATAAATCAAACTCGTTATTTTAGTATTTATGTCCCTACATGAACTTATAACTTTAAAACAAAATACGATTTTCATGCGGTTTTATTAATAGATTGCTTTTTTGTATGACCTGTTAAGTTTCTAAATTCAACGTGTACGAAGTTGCAGGCAAAAGCTAGTGTTAATAACAAAATGAGTAAATTTTATCAGCGTTCATAATAAAGGTAGAATGAAGCTGAAATTGTTATTGATTTTCCAACAAAATTTAATATTCAGAAAGGTTCCTTTAACAGTTCTTACTTGGTTTGTTTCCGATTTTAATCATCATCATAGCATCACGCCTTTTTGGCATAGAGGTGGGCAGAGACTGAAGATATAATATACATACTAGAATAGATGTTTAAGCCGCTAGCCATTATATACATATATTCGTATGCTTATTATCGGTGTGGTGATGATTAAGAATACAAATATCACAACCCCTTTTCCTCCCCAGGGTGCTGTTAAAGCCGGCTAAGGAATATTGTACACAGATAACATCCTCTGTGAGCGATGGGAATATCGAAAATAAACCCTGTAAATCGCCTGGTTAGTTCGGCATAGTAAGCCATATTATAACCCTCTAAAAGTGCAATACGCCCGGTCCCAGCAGTGGGACGACAATGGTCTGGAGAGAGAGACAGAAAGAAATATATATTGCATCATTTTGTAAAATTATCTAAGGGTTTATTTAACATACGATGTACTGAATTAAATATGTCTTTAAGAATTGAAGAAAAATACTTACATTGTGTTTGACTCCCGCGGGAATATATCACTCTAACATACACTATCACTAAACACTAGTTTTGTCACACTGATTTAGCTGAAAATCACTGCACTAGACTGCACTATCTCTGTCTATACTGTATATACACAGCGTGATTATATTTTGACAAATGTTTCATTCGCACGTGTATTTTCTTCAAGATAGCGTTGGACCGAGGCTTGCAAACGTTCGGGGTACACTGAAACGTGCGGGCCGGGATTGTAGCCAGTTCTATCTATCCTTTTCTTGCATAGTATTTTAGGTTAATGTATAATGTTTTGTCTCTGTCACACACTCTGAAAGTGTGAGAGAGTACTTGTATTACGTATAGGTCAATATGAAAGCTCCTCGGGTGCTGGAGGCTGCAGTTAGGGTGGATACATTTCAAGGATATTTGCTGGGATATGTCAAGTTATGTCAGAGAAGGATTTTGTGAGACACGGACTATTATTTTTGGTGTCTTTCCTTTTTGGTAAACCAAACAAAAACAACGCTAGTAAACTTAGGCTAGGCTTGAAAACTTTTAACCGACTTCCGAAAAACGGCTGTCGATATATTTTTCTTCTATACTTGTAATGTATTTATGTAGAGTATGCAATTTTTTGTAATTATCTATTTTATATTTTTATGTAAAGAAAGCGTGTTAATATTGGTCAAAAACAACTGAACACATTGACAATTATTTCCTTGTTCAAAGAGGTATATTTTTGAGGTATTGCTTTTATTATTTTTGCATCTTTTCTTGAATGAAGCCAAGGAAGTATGTTTGGATCGTAGCAGATGGCGCTCTATAGTCTCTGCCTACCCCCATGGGAAAAAGGCGTGATGTTATGTTATGTTGATATGATTGTTATCTTTCCTTATTGTAAAACAAAGTCGTTATTTTTGTATGTATGTCCCTATGTGAGCTAATATGTCTAAAACAGAGTCTGATACAGTTTTTCGGTTAGTCTAAATTCTACGCGTACGAAGCTGCTGGCATCAGCTAGTTTTTATTAAAGAAGAAAAGTAAGTACAACTGAAATGACTTCAAAATTCATAGGAGCGAAAATAATATTAAAGATTTTAACGAAATTATAATTTCTATCTCTATACTGAAAATACTACGCAAATCTATGTAAATAAGCTTTTAAATATTCTCACGCGGCGTTCTTCCAACAAATCCTACCCACCCTAGTCAATCCGACTGGTATCAGCCGTTTCACGCATGCGTACTACAAATTTCAGTACACAGGCACATCACACACCCCTAAAAATTAATTATTCCAAACATTCAACGTTATTTCATGATATATCCTACAAAACTAATGTTTTAAACTGAATTTATTTTAGATTAGATTAGAAAACCTATATAAACATTAGACTATGTTAGTAATATGTAGGTTTTAATTTTCACTTAGTTATCTTGCGTATTTGGAAACGAATAACTGGTATAATAATATGGAAGTATTAAGACAGACTTCCCTGTGTCGTACCGGATTAAGTGTCACCACATAACATCTTCGCACAGTGCTGTAATAGGCTGCTAAGGGGCTGCATATGAGCAGGTAGGATTCTCTGTGAGAGACAGAAATCTCGTGACCATATATGCTAAAACGCCTGCTTAAGGCTGCATAGTAGACCAAGAACCCACCCGATGTGGAGAAGGCTCCTGCCCAACTCTGTTAATTTAATGACGTTATCCACAATTGTTGCTACTCGAGACAGACTTGTCTAAAGTTTTATCCTTACTGGAATTTCAATACGCAACTGTTGACAGCATTTTCTATTGAAAATTAAATAGGAAAGAAAGAAAGAAAGGAAACAGCCATAAATTATTGCTAAACGGAAATAATAATTTACTATCGTAAAGAGAGAGAGAGAGATAGAGATAGAGAGATAGAGAAAGATATAGAGAGAGAGAGAGAGAGAGAGATAGAGAGAGAGCGGTTTAATGGCTGCTTGTTTTAATTTAAGCATATTTAAAATATACGTTCCTATAAATCGTGTATTGCATCAATGAAATAAGTCTTCTTATTTTATCCAACGTTTATATAATAATATTTAAAGAAATACATCAGTCAAAAAACCTCTTCGGTTTGAAATAAGTTCTATGTTAAGTAATCTTGCTTCGGGCTATGTTAACCAATCTCTTGGGATCATGAAAATAATCATTTGAAATTTTCTTCTTTCTTCTTCTATATTCGTAAAAGATTGATGTCTCAAAAATAGCACTTTGATGTAACGATTTTAAACGTGCCTTAACTTTAAGTAGATTTTATCTGTATATATTTTTTATATGGGAATGTTTATTCACACGTTATCAAAGTTTGCATCATAAAAAGCTGATAGTTAAGTAAATAATATAAATACTAGTATATTTATATTCCACTAAACACTGTGTTCTCTGGTCCCTTGCAAAGCATATTTGCTGTTTTTACACGCTTTATATTAGCTTCACTTGTATGTTTGTTTGTATGTTTGTATGTTTGTAACCGACTCCTTTGGACGCTATTTTGACCCACTTTAAACGGGCAGATTCTATTCAAATTTTGCACAGCTGTCAAAGACCGATGACAATGCAATAATTCGATTAAATCAAGCGTGTTTTTTAGTTTTTTAAACTATTTTTTTTATGTAAAAACCTATATTTTCTAACACTTGCGTGACTCATTTGTTGAAATAAAACCACTTTTTACTTAGTAATTATAGGTATCTTTAAAATTACTTGAAATACGTACAAACATTCTTAGGCAATATCTTATGAAATTATAAATTTTATATCAAAAATATGTTAACCCTTCATTTCCTGTGCAGGTAAATAGCTATGAAATTATTTGAGTGGGCCGATTTTATTTGAACGCAGAGCAAATAGTGTACAAGCGCTTTTATCTAGTCTGGACGGGGAATTGAGTACCATATGTGATTTTTATTTTTTGCTTATCTTTATTTAAAACATTTATTTACCTACGGATTTTAAAATTTAATTAAAAATAATGAACTTGTTGGTAGTGTTGTTTGATATACCTATGAACAATACTGACGTCTGTACACGAATCATGATTATCATTTCCTGACATTTTTTTCCAGTCCATTGACAATGTATTCTTTTTAATGTGCTTTTTCTTTCATGTCGTCTCGGACATAGTCCATTCATTCTTTCTCTATTCTTCCTCTCCTTTTCCGGCCATCAAAATTCATATTCATCACCTTTTTGTCTTAATGCTTTCCATCTCTCCTCATTACGTGCCTATAACAGGACAGATGTCAAAAATATCCCAATTTGTAGCCAACAATGTATAATAAAAGGGTTTTCAATAGATCATTGACATTTTCCCGAAGATCCATTAGTCGATTCTTATTAATAAATGGGATTTAATGGACCCCATAAATGGGATGACGTTAATCTATTCTGCTAAAACTTAACTAAGAAGCTTTTATATTATATTACATAATTAATACATACTTAATACATATTTAATCTTTACTTATTATAAAACAAATTTGTTGTTTTGTATGTATATTATGTGAGCTTATATCTTTAAGATTACGCAACGGATTTTGATGCGGATTCTTTGTTGGATAGAGTGGTTCAAGAGGATTTTTTTTTTTCGCAGGGGAATGCGTTTACGCACACCCACTCCTGTCATCGCGATCATCACCGCCGTGATAGGAGTGGGTAGTGTTGGACTCGCCGACGTCCAGGTGAAAAACGGACGCCGGAATACCGACTAAACCTAACTGCGGCGCTCAACTCGTCATTCTTGGAGCGCCAGAGGCTCCCTGTTCCGGACTCTCTCTGACGCTCTAACGGTGGCCTGGCGGCACAACGAGTCGAGTGTTGCTACCGCTTACTGCGGGGGAAGTAGGCGAGCTTATTGTCGTAGCCTCCTTCCTGGCCTTGCTCTTCGGAGCGGGTTCGCATTAGCATCTGCTTCGCGTTCTTGCTCTGCGGCCTCCTTCAGCTGCATGACGTTTTCGCAGAAGTCGGCCACTGCTTGTGGTTCAAGAGGATGTATTTTTTGCAATAAGTTGTTAAAGATTGGTTTTTAAATTTCGCGCGTTCGTAGTCGCGGGCAACAGCTAGTCACACATAAAATCAATTATGACAAAAATATTTCACCTCAAATGTTAAAAATACATACATAAATAAATGTATATAGCAAAGATAAGAAATACTAAAGAAAAAGAAATGAGCTCACAAAATATTAACAGTATCTAAAATATTCATTCATTATTATCAAAGTGAACATCTTCTGATCCATGGCGAAATGCCAATGTTTTAAAAGTTGTCAAGAATTTTTCAATATTTTCGGATATTAATTATACCAAAGTACATATTAAGGAAATTTATTAATTAAATTTTGCACGATCAGAAGTATTTTTTTTCCTTGTTATAATCTTCGCAAAAGTTTATGATAAAAAATATAAATTATTTTGTCACTCAAAGAGATCGCAAAATAGGATACTCTGTTATACTTATAAATAAAGAAAACAATAGCTTGCGAGATACAACCACTCTTAGTTATAATGAAATAATCTACTTAGTTTAAAAACTAAAAGACACGCTTAAATATCCTGAATATTTTTTAAATGATTACATTGTCGGCAATACTCAATTCTATAATACTTACAAAACGTTGACAGTTTATGTTGTCAGAGACATAAGTTTCTGTTGTCACATGGTGTCACAATCGTAGTAAACACAAGTAAACAATTATGATATTTTTACCGCGAAATTGTATATACAAAAGCCATAAACTAAAAGAAGTTGAAGTTGATATATTTACCGGATTCTATAAACAAAGCGTTTTATGTGAAATTATCTGATTGTATATGAAAGGCATACGTAGAAACACAATAATCTTGGTGAGTCTACTCATATACAATTAAACTATTACGTGTATAATTAAAAATACAAGTGTGGTCATAGTGATACTTCAACATGCTATTCTAGTAATAATTTCTGATTAAGGAATTGGGATTATTCTTTTAAATTATTGCATTGTCATCGGTCCTTGTTAGGTGTGCAAAATTTCAAATCAATCCGTCTACTGCAAGTGGCTGAAAATCGCTTTCAAAGATTCCGTTACACAGATTAATACATTGATAGATACATACCAAACTTATAAAAGTGTGTTAAAAAGGAAAAATATTATATTTATATTATTTGTATTCCCCATAAAAGAGATTTTACAATGATTAACATTGTCGTGAAAGAGTTAATATCCTAATATATTCTAATTTTACAAGAGTTTTAAATTATGACATTTTTTGTATATGCAAAAAGAAAACAATGCTTCTAACCACATTTAATGAGTCAAGAGGAGATTTTAATGATTTTAGATAAAAATACAGTCACAGCTTATAAGAATATGCAGCCGTATGACAGATGAAAGTATGGGCGGACGAACAGCAGACAGTTTTGTAGTAAATTCCGTTTCACTCTTTAGGCACCGATGAGACCTTAAAAAAGCTCTTTTATCAAATTAGAGCAAATAAAATAATAATAAACTAGCTGTCACTGGCAATTTATACACAAAACCTAAATAAATTATACTGAAAAGCCATATTCTTGAACCAATTTATCTATTATAAAAAAATTATAGAAAATCTGTTATGTAGTTTTGTAGATTTAAGCACACGTAGGCACAATATATAACATAAACATAAATTTATTTCTCTCAAAAAGGTACTGATTTGCATAATAGAACATGTACAAAATAACAACCTTATTGAGAGCTGGAGTCTGTACTAGGCTCTAAGGCCTGTATAACAAATCTTAAGGCTCCCTCCAAAACACAGAAACACTATTTTTATTAAAAGTAACATTAATATATTGTGTAAAATTAAACAGTTACAAAGAGAGAGTAAATAGATACAATATACTTCTTATTTCTAACATGCGATATATAAAGGGTTAGTTTACGTTTCACGTGACCAAAAGGCTGGCCTGCATTTGGCAATTCGTATAAGCATTGCTATACAACGTGGCAATGCGGCCAGTCTTTTGGGCACGTTACCCAATGATTGCGATGCGGACGAATTTTTTGATATTGACCTAATTTTAAGCCCCTTCTTTTTTATTTTTATTTTATATAAAGTACTTAAGTATTTATGCAAATAAATATCACAAGGGTTAGTTAGTAATAAATTGTTTGTGAGCCTGTATAGTGTGTGTGTGTGTGTGTGTGAATGTGTGATTGTGTATGTCTGTGTGCGAGTACAACCGATACAATAGTCATAGCAAATATTAAAACATCAGTTTATTATAGATATAAATATATACCTACAAAAACAATAAGTAAAGATTTAAAACGCAATATTTATAGTGTTACAATGTCACGAATCAATGCTTCAACTGTGAAACAAGTTTCATTACAATGTATTAAACTCTCGTAAATATTGGTTCTCATAAAATATAGTTTATAGTGCTTTTTCATTCTTGGCACGTTCTGAGACTTAGTAAGTAATAGGTTTTATTGTTAGTATAGGTAGGATGGGTATCACATTAAACTGTAAAGGCCTATTTTATGGCTGGTTAGTTAAACATTAATAGCATAGAATGTAGTTTCTACTTAAATCAGGCGTGATATGTTTTTAAGTGTACAGAGGTACCCAATTTATTTACAGTTCCTTTAAAAAATAATTGGTGGTTTATAACATGTAAGAAAATGTTGCAATATAATATACTAGCTGTAGCCTGCGGTATTACCCATGGTAAAAAGGATAGAAAATAGTTCGTTTTTAGGGTTTCGTAGAAACCCTTATAGGATCACTCCGGTGTCTGTCTGTCCGTCTGTCAAACTTTTTTTACTCAGCAACGGCTGAAGGTATCAACTTGACACTCATACGATATATAGATCTATGCGGTCCCTTGCTACAAAAAATACAGTCAACCTTTCACCTCTACGCATTTAAAAGATATAAACGAATTACGACCATTTTTAAGAATTTTTCGACTTATGCCGGGAATCACAATTCACAGGTTACTTCCCGTTGCCCTAGAGCCTTGAAATTTGGCATAGATCAAGTATATATAGTGCTGATATAGGGAAAAATCCAAAAACTTATAATTTATCATCACATCACAGGTAAAAAAGTGTTTATACTAATATGTACCAACTTATGAAGTAGCTGAAATGTAGGCAGTTGCCTATATTTCAACTACAAAATTAAGTTGGTGAATTGTTTTGAGTTAAATTAACTGATTATTTGAATGCAGTTACTTATGTTTATGTCTAGTAGGTACGAAACCCTAAGGGTGCGAGTTTGCCTTGCTCTTGACAGGTTTTTTATTATGCCACGGAAAAATTGCATTCTTTCGCCATAAAATGTAGCCTAAAGTTATTCTTTCCGTGTGGTGACGGATTAAGAATACAAGTATCACCACCCCATCTCCTCCCAAGGGTGCTGTAAAAGTCAGCTAAGGGAATTGCACACAGATAACGTCCTATGTGAGAGACGGAAACCTCGAAAATAAACCCTGTGTCTGACGCTAACGCCTGGTCAGCGCGGCACAGTAAACCATAATCCTTCCCAAATGGAGGAGGCCCATGCCCAACAGTGGGACGTAAATGGGCTGGAGAGAGATGTTAAATTATTGTAAAGTTTCATTAAAATCCTTCTTCGAAATTCAGTTTCGACTACAATATTTTTTTCGGCATAATTATTATCAGTTTTATGTTTTGCATTTTCCAGTTACATTACAACAGTTTCCTATTTAAATCTCATTTTTGGCGAAAAAGATTAGTATTCTTGTAGCGTTGGTTACAAAATTAAATCACTCTTAACTTAATTCACAAAATCTTAGCGTTTATGCTGTGATAACAACAAGTACCTATTAGTAACAAACATCGTAAACTTTACAAATATAGGAAGATAAGAATACTGTTAATTTTACTGTTTTATTAAACGCGATTGCTCTAATTTCATTGTGGTTTTGTCAGCATGTTTTATATTTCTGTTTTTGCTGTATACGTTATTTTAATAATGTGTGCATGCTAACTTTTGTGAACATATATATTTTTAATTTTTATTTTATGGACATTTCACACTACTCTAGTCCCAAGCTAAGCTTTATTATGCGTGTGTTATGGGTACCAGAATACGGATAGAATACAAAAACTACTTTTCTTTTGTAAATACATACTTATTATACATAGTAAACACCCAGACGCAGTACAAACATATGACAATTATAAACATCACACAAATGAATGTCCGAGGCGGGGATCGAACCCGCGACCTCGTAAACGGCAGTTATATGAACCACTAGACTAGACCACGAAGCCCGTCAATATAGTACTTGCCCGCGAATTCGTACCGTACGTAAAAATTTTCCCGTTTTTGCAACATTATTCAAAAATGTTTTCTATTGGTCACAGCGTGATGTTATGCAACTTAAAGCCTTCTCCGATAAATGAACTATCTAACATAAAAATATTTTTTCAATTCAAACCTGCTTTTTCCGGTTGATATTTCGGCTTCTGAGATTAGCGCGTTCAAATAAACAAACTCTTTAGCTTTATAATATTAGTATAAATATACTGCTTTATTCATAACGACTTATTGGAGGTTTAAACGGAGATTTTATCGGAGAGATAATAAACGTTTTAGCGTAAAAAGACTATTATGAATAACAAGTTTTGAAAATTTTTGCGAGCCTATTTTAGCGAACTTTTAGACCTCCGATAAGTCATTATGGATAAGACCATAAGTTTTTCAAAATTTTTAAGTGCCAAGCACCTTGGCACTTAAAAATTTTTTTGACCACATGGTGTCTTGTCGATATTTTTTTAATAAGATCGCAAAATTACCCACATTAACTGACTATTTATTTCGAATTACGAATTTTATGCAATATTCTCGCAACTTGCATATTTTAAGACGTTTGCAAACCTCGACATTTTCTTCACAATTTGACCTGAAAATCCACTGACACCTAAACATAAAAATTGAAACGACAAAAGTCATTCATAGTTCTGAGTCGCAAATAAAACTGTCCCAGTTCTCGCCGCTCAAAGCAAAGCTGAATATACGGGTGAGATTCAAAGAGGGAATAAGTGATATGTTGTTTTAGGAAGCCAGTATCATCTTCAGATCAAACTCCGAACTTAAAATATACTGAGGAAAAACTTATTCTTTAGCAAATATGCTAATCTCTAAAGTACACAGGAAATAAAGCTCAAACCACTTTTTATGGATTTATGTGCTATGTTTTAAATTTTTAGCCTGATATTTTGGAGCCTTTTCAGTCACAATGGTCACGGGTAGGACTGAGCTGTGACGTGTCTTCTATGATGGAACTAATATAAAATATATCTAGTAAGGGTATCGATTGTGTAAGCACTGATACCTGGTAGAAGTCGATAGTAATTCATAAAATGATTTGAAGATTTACTTTTGAGGCTTCCTATGTAAATATTGTTTAGGTACTTTCGAGTTTTCTTCTCTCGCAGACTCTCTTGCCCTTATTCCATTATATGGGGTTGGTGCAACATGATGTCTATTTTTTCCATAGTCGTACATCATAACTGAATCAATTCCTCTTTACTAAAATAATTTATAAATTTTGCAATTGACTTGCTATGCTTTTATTTAATAAATTAAATTTTAGTGGCAAAAGTGAGCACTATTTTATTAAGTAAAAGGATAGCAAGTCAATTGCAAAATTAATAAATTACTTTAGTAATAAAAGTCGCGTCATTATTTCAGTCCAAATGTATTCTGTAAAGAATATTAGGTAGCTGGTCGAGATTATTACAAAAAAACATTCTCGATAGATGGCGTTGTACATCAAAATGACTCAATCTACATTGTAGTGGCAAAATTGGTTACTGTTAGCACGGCCGCAATAGCTCAGTTGACAGAGCGATGGAACGGCAATTCCTCTTTCTTTCATATCTTCATTCCGACAGTACATCTATCTTTTATCAGATTTTTTCCTAGACTTGAAACATACTTATCAATGTATCACGAGCAATGTGGCCTGTGTTAGTTCTTATAATAGCACTTTGTTTCACAAATCGTTAAATATATAGTCTGAATCCAAGATAATCTCAGAAATCTTAAGATGTCCCTATCATAACTCTGCTGACCTTATTAAAGATGGTCTTGATGTTGTGTATTCTGCGCCATACGGACGCGATATATGCACTGAATACAAATGAAGAGGAATCTTCAGTAATGTGGATTTGTTGATTTTTTTGCATAATCTCTGACATCGTTTTATTAAAGAAAACGAGACGAGTACGGGATGGATACGCACACGAAAGGCTTTTTATTATCTTAACTAGCTGTTGCCCTCGACTCCGTCCGCGTAGTATTTAGGAAATTTTCCCCGTTTTTGCAGCATTTTTAACTACTGCTTGAGTGAGAGTACTATAAACGTTTCATTCTGTTCATTCTGATTATATTTGTTTACTCTTAGTAAACAAATATAATCAGAATGAACGAACTGCTAAGCTATCAGGAGTTACACGTGTTATTAGTTGTAACCATAAAATATAGATATGTGCTGTTTCGAAATATTTTTTAGACAATTTTATGTAGAATATTTCCGTCATACATGATTTATATGTAACTTTAACCTTTAAGGCTGCACACGCGACGGAAGCTTAAAAAATGGAGCACCTTTTCCCGTTTTCCCAACATTTCCCTTCACTACTCTGCTCCTATTGATCGTAGCGTGATGAAAAGTATACTATAACCTGCACAGGAGTATGAAGAATAATTGTACCAAGTTTCGTTAAAATCCGTCGAGTCGTTTTTGTTTCTATAAGGAACATACAGACGGACAGACAGACAGACAGACAGACAGACAAAAATTTTACTGATTGCATTTTTGGCATCAGTATCGATCACTAATCACCCCCTGATAGTTATTTTGAAAATATATTTCATGTACAGAATTGACCTCTCTACAGATTTATTATAAGTATAGATATGTAATATTATAAATGTGATAGTTTGTGAGTATGGATGTTTCACGCGAAAAATACTAAATGGATTTTAATGAAACTTTAGAATAATGTAGCTTATACATCAGAATAAAATATATACTACTTTTTAACCTGAAAGAATGCAATGTTCCCGTAGGATAATAAAAAACAAACTGATTTTGTATCCCTTTTACCGCATAACACCGCGGAGCACAGCTAGTCTATACTAATATTAAATCTAAAGAGTAACTTTGTTTGTTTAAATGCGCTAATCTCAGGAACCACAGGATTTGAGAAAATCTATAAGTGCATTTATGGAGAAATACTATAAGCATCAGTGAAAAATGTTAGAAAAAAGGAGAAAATTTTCTAAATTCTATGTTTTATTTGAATAGCCAATAGTTATATTACATATTACAACTTTTGACAAGGGTATAAGTAGACAACAGTACATTTAATAACCTATAACTAGCGATATTCATCCTGACATACAGAATACGACATAATATAAACCTAGTCACTACAGTCCCATAACAGGCGCATCCTTAAAATTTACTTTCATAATTTTGCTCATAATGCGCAAAATAAAGTAAAATTTAAAAAACATTGACAAACGTATACATTCTTATTGATTGCTTGAAGTAACTTCAACTACGCACATAATATATCGTTTTTAGCTCTTTGTTTGCGTATAAAGGGACTGCGGACCTAAATAAACATTACGCAGTACTCTTGTGAGGTAATCAGATCACTTTCAATGTTTAGTATTTTCCTTTGAAGTAGAACATAAATAAATAAATAGGTCTCTAGGACTTTTATTAGAGAGTGTTGGTTGTGTGTGTAGTTTGTTTGTAGTGTTTTGTTTAAAGTTAGAACTCTACAACTATCTATCTCTGCATACAAAATTATCTCATCCATTATTATCGTTCCCATGAGGGGTAGGCAAAGACTATAGAGCGCCATCTGCTATGATTCAATGTCTTCAAAGTAAACTGCATTTCAAGTCAATAACTAAAGTATGGATTAAAAAAAGCCGGTCAAGTACGTAACGGACTCGCATACGAGGAGTTTCTTACTGTTATTGTTATTATAATATACCCTAAAAATGAGATAAGAACAGAAGAATGATGACATTGAGTATTTGTTATTGTAACACTAGCAGTTGCCCGCGACTCCGTACGCGTAGAATTTAGAAAACTTTTCCCGTTTTGATAACATTTTTCACTACTGCTTCGCTCCTATTGGCCACAGCGTGATGTTTTATAGCCTATAGCCTTCCTCGATAAATATACTATCCAACACTGAAAGAATTTTTCAAATCGGACCCTTAGTTTCTGTAGTTCAGTGTTAGATAGGGCATTTATTGAGGAAGGTTTTAAGCTATATAACATTACGCTACGACCATTAGAAGCAGTAGTGAAAAATGTTGCAAAAACGGGGAAAATTTTCTAAATTCCACGCGGACGGAGTCGCGGGCAACAGGTAGTCAACTAATAAACATATTGTAAATTTTCATCTCTCTAGCTATCACCATTCCAGAGATACAAGCTGGCGACGGATGGACGGACCTACAGCGAAGTCTCAGTAACCGGGTCTCGTATTACCTTTTGATACAGAACCTTAAAAATAGTTTTACCCTAAAATAAATACGTTATTATCTAAGAAAAATTTGCTAAATATTCCAAGAATCCTTTAGTCAAATATCGCCTACACACAACCAAGAAATAGTTTAATTACACTCAAGAAGAATCGTTTAACAAAATTGAAATTTATAAAGGTATATTATTAGATATCGCTACCATGTTCCTTCTATATTAACGGCTTAGATAAATTTTGCGCGCTCATTTATATATATTACTAGCTGACCCGGCAACCGTCGTTTTGCCATACTTACTAAAAAAAAAAAGTTTGAAAAATAGATGTTGGCCGATTCTCAGACCTACTGAATATGCATGTAAAGTTTCATAAAAATCGGTCAAGCCGTTTCGGAGGAGTACGGTAACTAACACGGTGACACGTGAATTTTATATATAAGACTAGCCGACCCGGCAAACGTTGTTTTGCCATACTAAAAAAAAAGCTTTGAAAAATAGATGTTGGCCGATTTTCAGACCTACTGAATACGCATATAAAATTTGGTAAAAATCGGTAAATCCGTTTCGGAGGAGTACGGTAACATTGTGACATGGAAATTTTATATATTAGATATTGCGCGTATATTTGTTTTAAATTTTGGGCCGCCCGCGACGTTTCGAAGACTTTCTCACCCGTGACCATGGTGACTGCTAAATCTCCGAAACGTCGGGCTAAAATTTGAAACAAATATACGCATCTAAATAAGTAAAAAGTTGTTTTATTTAAACAAATGAGTCGCGCAAGTGAAAAAAAATATTACTTCTTAGATTTTTATTATGTGTATCTCTCTTGTTGTGGGTTGGAGACCCATTTACGTCCCACTCTTGGGCACGGGCCTCCTCAACTATGGGAGGGATTATGGTCTACCTACTGTATGGCGCTGACCAGGCGTATTGGCACAGGGTTTATTTTCGAGTTTTCCGTCTCTCACAGAGGATGTTATCTGTGTGCAATATCCCTTAGCTGATTTTTACAGCACCTTTGGGAGGAGATGGTGTGGTGACACTTGTATTCTTGATCCGTCACCGGAGAATATTATATGTATAGATAGTACTTATTCTTTAAAATAACTAAAAGGTAACAAACGCCATTCATTTACATTGAAATATATAAATAATAAATAGAACGATCAAACATTTACCATTAGAAATAGCGGGCATCCTTTAGTAATTTTGGTTTTACACTCTTTACGCCCGATATTTTATTCAAGCCAAAAAATTCACAACCTCCGGCGAAAGGGTGCTTTCAACAAAAGCAAATATTAAACCAACTACGCGGTAGCTGTTTGGACGTTTTTAATTTTTATTTGTTATACAATGCATTCTAAACCTATATCTATACTAATATAATAAAGCTGAAGAGTTTGTTTGTTTGTTTGAACGCCTAATCTCAGTAACTACTGGTTTGATTTGAAAAAAATCTATTTGTATTAGATCTTTCATTTATTGAGGAAGAATATTGGCTATACAACATCACGCTGCGACCAAAAGCAAAAACAGGGAAAATAATCTATACTCCACGCGTACAAAGTCACTTGCGAGTCTTAAAATTCAAAGTGCTTTAATTTCATATTGCAAACACCTGCTTGCAGGCTGTGCTTATCGTGTTTTATATGTGTCTTGGATTAAGAATCCAAGTGCTACCATCCTATGTCCTTCTCAAGGAGTGAAAAGAGGAGATTTTTTCTCTGTAGGAATTAAAAAACGCAAAACTAAACTAAACTGCTGTGACCAATAGTACCGTATTTTAAGTAGTACAAATGCTTCTGAAGTCACGAAGACTGGTGTCTGAATAGCGGGATGTTATTGAACTATGAAGAATAAAGTTATTCTATTCTTATTTTTACTTACAAACTTTAAATTTTGCTATACCCCGTATGCCATCTAAAGTTCTTTACACTAGGAATCGAAACCTAAGTAACGGAGTTTCGATTTCAAATGTCAGTTTTCTATTGACTTTGTAATCAGCTTAGCGTGTATTACACCTTATATATCTCATTAAAGCCAAAAACAATGTTCAACATAGAATAATTTATTTGTGTTCCGGAGCAAACATAAAGCTTTTTGAATTGCAATAATGTTGGTAATCTTTATTGCCCTGGATGTATTACTCGGGAGGAATATAAGTACAAAAATTGTTGGATAGCAAAGTGTGGAGTGAAAAGGTAAAAAGGTAACGCCCCTACATTAACTTCTGTTTTCTTTTGTATGTTTTTAAATAATGGTTATATTTGAAACTCTTATTGATCGTCTGATGATCGAAATTTGCACAACATTCAGTGAAAAAAAACGATTGAAGGTCCGGAATATTTTTTCAAAAAATTAGGTTTCATCGGTCTTTAAGAGGGTACTGTACTCCTCATTTAGGTATTTGCCTTAGGTATTGCTGTCTCTATTTCCGAGCGCCGCGCTGAAAGGGACAAATATAGATGAAGCGGATTTTACCTACAAATTCTTTGAAAAAAGACGTTTCGTACTTCCGTTTTTTTTCGCGAAAGTTAAACCGATTTTAATAGTTTTTGCATTATATTATAGATAAAAAGTATATCTATGCTTCTATCACTTTTTTTTGTGGTAAAACTTTACCAAATTTGTGTGATAGACGCTGCAACTTTATCTACAGAAAACCAAAAAAGGTGGGTTTTTCGGGTCGTTATATTTCTTTTAGTTAATATGTTTTAAAAAAAAGAAAGTGATAGAAGCATAGATATACTCTTTATCTATAATATAACGCAAAAACTATTAAAATCGGTTTAACTTCGCGAAGAAGAAACGGAAGTGCGATACGGCCCATACTTTTGTATGGAGCATGATTTGGTAGCACGATACCAAATTATGCGTGGCTCCATACAAAAGTATGGGTATCGTAGTTCCGTCTTAATATTTATGTATGTAAGATTTCAGATCAAACTCACCGCTGAAGGTGGATAAAATCACTTTCCGTACGCGTGGAATTTTGGAAACTTTCCCTGTTTCTGGTCGGACCAAGATGTTTTATAGTCTATAGCCCTTCTCGATAAATAGTCTATCCAACACATAAAGAGTTTTTCAATTCGAAAGAGTAGTTCTTGAGATTAGCGCGTTCAAACAAGCAAACTTTTCAGCTTTATAATATTAGCATAGATACGTTACCTATAGTTTATCTGCTTTATTATTAATTTTATTTAATCTTAAACAATCTAACTAAATTACAATACAAAATCATAGTACTGTGATTCTGTAGTTTATTATATCTACAAAATGTTTTACAAATGACTTTGTAATGTCTCTTCTAGATGACAAATAGGTTGTTCACTTTTGTATCGTAAAAGTAATAACTTTTAAATTTGAAATAAAATATGAATTCTGTCATAGTATATCTATTAAATTGAAACATTTAACGCACAATTGATTTCGTAACGTTGTATGAATGCTCGCTATATTAAAGGTGACTGAACTTTGAACATTTACTATACTAGCTGTTACCCGCGAATTCGTACATGCAGAATTTGGAATTTCTTCTTATTTTGTTTTAGAGTTCCGTAATAGAATACTTCACTGTGCGTTTATTAGGGCTCGTACTAATACGTAAAAAACAGAACACTATTATTATAAACTACCGCCTGTTGCCCGTGACTATATTCGCGTGAAATTTTGAATGTCCTGGCCATAAGAAACATAAAGCAGGTTTCCCCCAAGGAATTAGAATAATTGATGAAAATCTCCACTACATTTTCCCCTAAAACCTTTTCCACTACAATTTAATAAATAAATAAATATTCATAGACATTTCACACAACGTCCTCTGGTCCCAAGCTAAGCTTATTATGCCTGTATTATGGGTACCAGAATACGGATAGAATACATTTACATACTTGTCTTTGGTAAATACATACTTATAATACACTAGCTGGCCCGGCAAACGTTGTTTTGCCATACCAAAAAAAAGTAAAAAAAAAAAAATTATCTATAAACCTCACGGAGCCCGAGACCTTTCCAACGAATGCAAAACCGTGGAAATCGGTTCGTGCGTTCTGGAGTTATAGCGTCAGGAAGGAAAACCCGACTTATCTTCTAATATATAAAATTCACGTGTCACAGTGTTAGTTACCGTACTCCTCCGAAACGGCTTGACCGATTTTTATGAAATTTTACATGCACATTCAGTAGGGCTGAGAATCGGCCAACATCTATTTTTCAAACCTTTTTTTTTAGTTTTTATATAATTCTAGTTTTTATATAATACATAGAAACACCCAGACGCAGTACAAACATTTATATGACAAATATAAACATCACACAAATGATTGTCCCGTGCGGGAAACGAACCCGAGACGGCAGTCCGTTACATGAATCACCCCCGTAAAAAGCCCGTAATTTATTAAGTAAAGCTAAATTTATTAAGTAAGTCAATTGCAAAACTAATTAATTACTTTAGTAATGAAAATCACTTTCAGAGATTCCGTAAACATATACTAATGTATTAATAGATACGTACCGCACTAATAAAAGCGTGTTAGTAAGATTAAACAATCCGTGTGGTGACGGATTAAGAATACAAATGTCACCACTCCTTTTCCTCCCAAGGGTGCGGTAAAAGTTAGCTAAGAGATATTGCACACAGATAACATCCTCTGTGAGAGACGGAAAACTCGAAAATAAACCCTGTGCCAACACGCCTGGTCAGTGCAGCACTGTAGACTATAATCCCTCCCAAAGTGAAGGAGGCCTGTGCCCAACAGTGGGAGGTTAATGGGCTGGAGAGAGAGAGAGAGAGAGAGAAATATTTCAACCAATCTCAGCGTTAACAAATGGTAGATAAGTTACAACAACGCTAAATTGTATCTCTGTGAAACATTTACATGATGTATGGACAAGAGAGGTAAGAGCCAGCTAAGGGATAATGTACACAGATGACATCGTGTGTGAGAGACGGAAAACTCGTAAATAAACCCTGTGCCAACACGCCTGGTCAGCGTGGCACAGTAGACCATAATCACTCCCAAAGTAGAGGAGGCCCGTGCCCAAAAGTGGGACGTAAATGGGCTGGGGAGAAGAAGATTTAACTGTGTTCCTAACCAACTGACAACGTTAAAATGGACGAAAGAAAGAAGAAATACGTTCCTAATTTCTTTTATTATTCATTTAAAAACATGAAGTAATTCACAATAATAAACTAACACAAAATAATAACAACTTTCAATGTAGTATATATTTAGTTAGTAGAACAGATAAAACCCGTCTGAAAGTTTTGTTCTGTTGTCTCGGCACAAAACTTGGGCATGTGGGCTTACAAGTTTCAATGTACACGTATGTTTAGTTGGTATTTACTTAATTCTTTGATAATTATTATGATTTCAAGTTAAATGATTGTGTATGTTGTCAGAAATTTTATGTTTATATAATATCTACATTGTAATTATTTATTCATGAGACTGTAAAGGTGTGAGCATTATGCCGAACCTAGTATATTTCCTTTGTATATTTCTAATTGCTTTTTATTTGCTTTGTGTACTGTCCAACGGAGCGACTTCGTTATGCTCACTCAAATGTCTCGAAGTTGGTAGCGTTGCACGTCGGGTCGCACGGTTTCCTACAAAATGGTCGAGATGTGCGGGGCTGATGTGTGCGTTATACTCGTGAACGGGTGCCTTCTGCTGGCACAGATTGCTCGATTTGCTCCAACAAGGCTATTTTATTATTAAGTTAGTTTTAGTTTTAAAAAAGTTAGTTTTAGTTTGTCGTGATAGTACTGATTGGCATCATTCTCACACCCCTGATACAATTATGTATAATATTGTTAAAAAAAAATGAAAGGAAATGAAAAATAAAAATCCATGGAGTTTCTTGTCTGTTCTTCTCCATAGGATCCGCGTTTGGAACAGACACCTAGTTTCTGACGTTTCAAAAGAGCTTGTAAAACATGCCAACTTGAAATAAAATATTTTGACTTTGACTTTGACTTTGAATTTAATTTATTACACCTGTTTGACATGAAAAATGTTATTTAGAATACTATATAACACTTTAGGTAGTGGGTTTCGGGAAAAAATGAAACCTTTATATGTATAACTTTAGTGTCTCTCTATCTGTCACTCTGTTTGTCTGTCCAATTATTTAGCTAAGTAACAGTGAAAGATAGTTATTAAACAAGAAAAGCAAAAGATAGATCGTTATGGAGAACACTTGGGTAGGCCTATGCTGGAAAGCAATACAATCAAGAAACCGGTGTCTAACACAACACAACCATTTTTATTTTTTTCTTTTATTCAAAATTAATATTTAAAACTAAATTGTAATGTTACATCAGATTGTTAATAAAGGCTTTTATTTATTTTAATTTATAAATAAAGGCATAATAATAATTTTAATATATAATAAAATTCTTAAAACACGCAATGTCAAACTGGACCACAAGACTAAACATCCGAACAAATAGTACAACAGTAAGCACATCCCCAATCAAAATAAAGCGTGGTATATTTCAAGGAGACTCCTTTAGTCCCCTCTGGTTCTGTTTAGCCTTAAACCCGCTATCCAGAATTTTAAATGCAACTGGTCACGGATATAAAATAGACATAAGTAACAATATTAAACTCACACACTTACTATACATGGATGATATTAAACTCTATGCAGCAAACAGAGAACAACTTGATGATCTACTTAAACGGACCGAAGAATTCAGTAACGATATAAAAATGAAATTTGGAATAGAAAAATGTAAAGTCAATAGTATTATCGCCGGACAATTTAAAAAAGTAGACTCACACAATTTAGAGCATCAAGAAGGAGCAATACACAGTATGGATTTTAAAGAAAGTTATAAGTACCTAGGATATAAACAAACAACTACATTAAACCACACAGAAATCAAAAACTCTCTTAAAGACAAATTTAAACAAAGACTTAACCAAATTCTCAACACTCATTTATCTAGTCGCAACAAAACTAAAGCAGTTAATACTTATGCAATTCCGATCTTAACGTACTCGTTTGGAGTTATTAAGTGGTCAGACACGGAGCTCGAATCCCTAAACACAACAATCAGAACAGCATCCTACAGACACAACATACATCACATTCACTCAGCAGTACAAAGATTTACACTAAGCAGAAAACTAGGAGGCAGAGGCTTCATTGATATTAAAAACCTTCACTATAAACAAATAGATAACTTAAGATCTTATTTCCTTACAAAAGCTAATGACAGCACCATACACAACGCCATCGTTAATTTACCTCATTTCGGAACACCACTCCAATTAAGTAACACTTACTTTCAACCCAAACTAAAAATAATTAAAGACACTCAAAAAATTGAAGCATGGAAAGCGAAAGCACTACACGGTAAATACCCACACCAACTAGATCAAGAACACATAGACAGAACAGCATCCTGTACTTGGTTAACAACAGGCAATATATTTGGCGAAACAGAAGGATTTCTCATAGCTATACAAGACCAAGTCATCAAAACCAAGAACTACTCTAAATACATCCTCAAAGAACCACTCGAATCAGATAGATGTAGACTCTGCCAACAAAGCTCTGAAACAATAGAACATATCACAGGAGGTTGTCATGTACTTGCCACCAAAGAATACACACATCGCCACGATAACGTCGCCAAACACATCCACCAACAACTCGCACTCAAATTTAAACTACTAGATAACTACACACCATACTACCAATACAAACCAAAAAATGTTATAGAAAATAACACTGCCAAGCTATACTGGGACAGGGACATCATAACAGATCGCACTATTCTCAGCAATAGGCCTGACATCACACTAACTCTTAAACAAACTAACACTACATACCTAATAGATATCACCGTTCCCAACACCCATAATCTTAAACAAAAATACACAGAAAAGATACAAAAATACATACCCTTAGCTGACGAAATAAAACAAATGTGGCACCAAGAAACAGTAAAAATAGTCCCTATTGTTATCTCTTCAACCGGTGTAATCCCGAAAACACTTAAAATAGCATTGAATACTCTACAACTTCCAGAAAACACATACATTCCATTACAAAAATCAGTAGTCATCGATACATGCTCAATAGTTAGAAGATTCCTAAACCCTACATCACTCCCACTCCAAACTACACAAAGAAACACACACACATCTCAAACAACATCTACACATCATCCACATACGCCCAACACAGTATCAAACACACATCATACAACTACAACTATGTAACCAGAGTACTTGGCACAAGCCCGTACCTGGCCATTTAAAAAAGAAACCGACCTGGAGTCGAGCTATACGAAACGTATATACAATAATAATATTATAAAGGCTTTTATTTATTTTGACGGGCCTCGTGGTGGAGTGGTTTATATAACGGACTGCTGATTATGAGGTCTCGGGTTCGATTCCCGGTCAGGACAATCATTTGTGTGATGTTTTTAATTGTCATACAAATGTTTGTACTGCGTCTGGGTGTTTACTATGTATTATAAGTATGTATTTACAAAAGAAAAGTAGTTTATGTATTATATCCGTATTCTGGTACCCATAACACAAGCATAATAAGCCTTGCTTGGGACCAGAGGACGTTGTGTAAAATGTCTATGAATATTTATTTATTATTATTATTATTTATGACCTTACTACTTCAAAAAATATTGATATGGTAGCACTTTTAACCATCGGGCATGCTTGGCTAGATGTAGTGAAGCCAAGGAAGTGTGTTAGGAGCGTAGCAGATGGCCCTCTATAGTCTCTACTTACCCCTTTGGAAAAAATCGTGATCATAACGATGGTGACGATGAAATTAAAAACTATAACCAAAATGACGAGCCTCGTGGTCCAGTGGTTCATGTAACGGACTGCCGATCAAGAGGTCGCGGGTTTGATACCCGCTCGGGACAATCATTTGTGTGATTTTTATAATTGTCATACAAATGTTTGTACTGCGTTTGGGTATTTCTATGTATTATAAGTATGTATTTACAAAAGAAAAGTAGTATATGTATTCTATCCGTATTCTGGTACCCTTATCACAAGCATATAAGCTTAGCTTGGGACCAGAGGACGTTGTGTGAAATGTCCATGCACATTTATTTATTATTATTTATAAATAAGACAACTTTTAACAATTTTAACGTGTGTGTGAAGGGTGCAAAACCTAGAGTCTACTTCCATGAAAAACCAGCTTCACTTGCCTAAATGATTAGAAAGATGTTTTGCATTTAATTTTCTATAGTTTAATATTTTATGCTTCTATAAAACAGAGGCACTGTTTTATATTTTTGCTAAAGTGAATTTCCACTGTTCTACATCTTAGTTACTGTATATACATTTATAGACAGATAGACAAGTACCTATATTAAAAGATAATTTTTGTACGCAACCCTAAAAAGAAGACTTATAAGCGCGAATAACAAATTCACTCAGAATTTTCATCGTAACTTTATACTAATGGCTATAATCTCAACCTACAATTGGAGCCATCACATTTCTCAACCAAATACGAGTAGGTGCGAATATCGTGTTGATGGAATTCCTTATACCAAGTAAGCCTCAATTTTGATTACTCTAGATATTACGTTCTCGCGATATAATACATAAACAGCGTTATAACGCCGAAATGTTTAATAATTTAAGAGCCTGGTTTATGACCACAATCTTAGTTTATTACGCTGAAATGTTAGGCTGATTGGTAGTTGATGGAATAAAGGAAAGTTTATTATGTTATTTGGTTATTAACGTACGTACCTACATCTGTTTGTATTGTTGTATCATAATAAAGGTGAAGGTTACAGACAGAGACAGTGGTGACAATTCTACGTCCACAACTAAACTTAACTAAAATATTAAAACAACTAAAGCCTATTTTGATTAATTGACTACTTCGCGGTGTGCATTTATATTAATTTAAATCGTTTGTCTATAATACATAGTTTTCATAATAAATAAATAAATAAATATTTTTGGTCATTTCACACAACACAACGTCCTCTGGTCCCAAAGTAAGCTATATTTCTATGCTTGTGTTATGGGTACCAGAATACGGATATAATACATTTACTACTTTTCTTTTGTAAATACATACTTATAATACATAGAACACACCCTGACGCAGTACAAACATTTGTATAACAAATATAAACATCACATAAATGATTGTCCCGAGCGGGTATCGAACCCGAAACCTCGTGAACGGCAGTCCGTTACATGAACCACTAGACCACGAAGCCCGTCAATAATAAGAAGTCCGTAATAAGAAGGTTTAGTTAACATAGCCGAAATATGTTATTTTTACAATCAATTTTAATTTTTTAGTTAAGTTTAGTTGTGCACGGAGAATTGGTACCAGTACTACACTCTATCAGTATTGTAAAAAAAAAACAGTAATATAAACATTGCGAGATTACGCGAGAAACACAGCTTTGAAAACATAGGTAGTGCTATCTATAAAAGATTATACTCACAATCAACGAATTTGTGATATTTTTTGAACATTTTAGTGTAAAATAACATTATAATATTTTCTCACATAGAGAATGCCGATTTGTGGCAAGTGGCGCAAATTCTTCTCACCCCATGGCTGAAAAGAACATAATTATTGTAACCTTAAAATAGATAAGACTAAAGACTTAAGACCATTATAATAAAGAATAAGTACTTAAGACCATTGTTGACGACCATTTAGGATCTCGAGACTTATAGAGTTGTCATGTTCTCTTCACAAACAATAATTTGCTTAATATTATTATTCTCTAACACTTGCGTAACTCATTTGTTTAAATAAAACTACTTTTGACAGTCTCATCCGTGACCATGGTCATGGACAATACACGCCTCTAAATCCGTAAAAAGTAGTTTTATTAAAATCCTTGCTTTTGACTCTTCGTGAAAATTGCTGAAATAAATGTGATGGAAACAGAAAAATAAAATTCAGTTGTAAGGGTTGGTAAAAATTTATCGTGCAAGAATGTGATAAGGTAATGGATGAAGAAATTCATTTTGATTTTTGGCTTTATGTTCTAAAATAATCTTTTTTTTTTATTCTTTTTAACTTCTCTGGTATAAACCTATTTACCCATGTAGCTTAATTTTTGAACGTGATTTTTAAAACAATTTCTTTTTATCTCTGAAATTTAAAATTAAAGTTACCGCCTGCACGACTGCAATAGCTCAAATGGCAGAGCGACGGAACGATATTCCGAGGTCGTGAGTTTCTCTTGCGGTGATCAGTTATTTACTACAATGTAATTTATTAAGTAACAGCTTAACCAGTCAATTCCAAAATTTTATTAAAAAAGAAAGTTTTTAGAGCTTTACTTGCTAAAGTAGCTATTATATTAGACCGCGAATAATTAAATAACATCTTGATATACACTCTATTCTACCTTTATACCCATAAAATAAAGTCTAAACTAGCATCAATGAAGATTCACAACATTTTACCACGTTAAGGGCCTACATCAATATTATCGTCGATATGTACCTATTAACACAGCTAGTAGGTATAGGAAATGAAGAATTAGGGATATTTTTTTGTTTACTCAAAATCTACTAAATATATTCTAATTTCGATTTACGTGTTTCTATATAAATCGTTACTTATGTTTTTAAAGTTATGTCATTAGTTAATACTCGATAATAGACCGACAAATGAAAAAAATAAAAAATGAGAGAGGTTGTTTCGATAAGATTTTCTATCGAGAAAACTTTTTTCAATCGCGTTTCTGTGTTTTTGCGATCCTAGATCATATATTGAAAAAACATATACTTAAAAATTAGAGCTCTAGCCATTCAATCTAAAGAAACAATGAAAACTTCGTACGTAGAAAAATGCACGAAGCTATTTTGGTATCCTCTTAAACATGAAACCAAAAGAAAATTAATAATATAAGCTGCTTATACAGAATTCCTCTGAGTATTAAGTCTTAAGTGAAGTTTAGTGGTATTACATAGCAGACAAACAAACATTATAATACTCGTACATGTTTTGTATGCCAGTTTTAAGTGTTCGGCTGTATAATCGGTTTAAATGGAATTTGTTGATGGTATATACATTTCCGTATGTTGACAGATTAAGAATACACACAATCTTTCCTTTATTTGTTTATATGTGTGCTGTAAATTTTTGATTAAAGAAAATGTAGCAAAAACCATGTTTTACGGAAAAGGAGAGAAGCGTTAATTTTGTTTAAATCGGTCTCTTTTTAACGAATAAAGCAACGGAATACGAAACGTCTTTTTTCAAAGATTTTTTTAGGTAAGAAATTTTGCTGATCTATAAGTTGTTACTTTGAGCGCAGAGTTTGGGAATAGGGATATACCTAACACAAATACCTAAATTGTAAATTTGTTGGCTCTGTAGTCAGCGCTTAACATTCACAGAAGTTATTATATAATACAAGCTTATTAAAATATAGAGTTACTTTACACTTTATACATACTAGATATTGCCCGTGAATTCATAGGTACGCGTAGATTTCCATTCCAAATCTGAACAAATAAAAAAACCTTACATAAAAAACTTCCTCTTGAACCACTCTATCTAATAAAAAAAATGTATCTACGAGTAAATCCGTTGCGTAGTTTTAAATAATTTACTTAAGATAGCGACGTACAGAGAATACGACTTTGTTAATACCTCAGCAAAGTTTAGTAAAGATAATAATATGTAGGTATATGGAATGGTAATGTAATATTTACGTACTAATTATTTCAACCGTGTGGTGTGTTGGTGTAATGTCCGTATGGTGACGGACTAAGAATACAAGTGTCACCATCCTATTTCCTCCCAAGGGTGCTGTAAAAGTTAGCTAAGAGATATTGCACACAGATAACATCCTCTGTGAGAGACGGAAAACTTGAAAATAAACCCTGTGCCAACACGCCTGGTCAGCGCAGCACTGTAGACTATAATCCCTCCCAAAGTGAAGGAGGCCTGTGCCCAACAGTGGGAGGTTAATGGGCTGGAGAGAGAGAGAGAGAGAGAGAGAGAGAGAGAGAGAGAGAGAGAGAGATTTCAACCAATCTCAGCGTTAGCAAATGGTAGATAAATTACAACAACGCTAAATTGTATCTCTGTGAAGCATTTACATGATGTATGGACAAAAGCTTTTTCGCTACTTAGCCACGAAGTATAAAAATGATAAAATACTCTGTGTATTTTTATGCTCAGATTAACATGATATTTATGCTGCCTTGTCTTAATTTTGTTTATTTTAAGCTGTTTGCAATCTCCACGTCTTTTTATTCCGGCGATCTTTTTTTATTTATTGAGAGATAAAAATTAAGCCAAGTAAGAAATGAACTCGCAGTTCCCCTTAAATATTTATTGTATTCTGAATTTTAGTAAGTTTTGTTAGTGTCAACGGACATCATCCGTGAAAATATCTCATGACATACGAACGGACGGCCATTAATGTCCCCTATTGAGGACGGGACTCCTCGTTAGAAGTTGTCTGGTCTGCTGTCTTGTATGCTGCGCTGATGAGACGTGTCGCATAAGGTTTGATTTTTGGTTTTTACAAAACAATATCTATAATAGAGAGTCTCCTCATCGACCAGCAGTGGCTTTGTGGTATCTCTGTCTGTAGTTTTGCATTTCCAACAACAAGGTCATCGATGCTTCTCTTGCTGTTGCAACATACTGGGAACGTGCATACGAGACAAGTTTTATCAAAATTCTTTATCTTGTTTTTCCGCGAAAGAGTGGGTAACAAATATCCATACCCAAATACAATACAAAATTGTGAATGCATTTGAACATTTCACACAACTTCCTCTCGTCCCAAATTAAGCTATATTTCTATGCTTGTGTTATGGGTACCAGATACGGATAAACTAAATATGTTATATACTTTTTTTATAAATACATACTTATAATACATAGAAACACCCAAACGCAGTACGAACATTTGTATGACATTTATAAATATCATACAAATGATTGTCCCGTGCGGGAATCGAAACCGCGACCTCGTGAACGGCAGTCCGTTACATAAACCACTAGACCACGATCATCAGAGAATCAATATTGTAATATACTAGCTGTCCCGGCAAACGTTATTTTGCAATACTAAAAAAAAGTTTGAAAAATAGATGTTAGCCGATTCTCAGACCTACTGAATGTGCATACAAAATTTCATAAGAATCGATCTAGCCGTTTCGGAGGAGTACGGTAACTAACACTGTGACACGTGAATTTTATATATTAGATTTAAATAACAATCTACTTAACAGTTTTATTATACGTAATTTATTAAATCTACGCATTGTCTTGCCAAAAAGTACCTTCCATAATGGAGGTAATTTTCACATTACAGGTAAGTTAATACAACAAGTTATGCCTCGGGTTACACAGTTTATTTCATCTGAGTAGACAAGTCATGTCATATTTACCCATGTTATTTGAAGTGAAATTTACTGTGGGGTTACAGTGACAACGATAAGCGTTTTATGAAAAAAAAAACATTTTTATTTTTTATTGCCTTCTCTCATTTTTTTTTTCTCCAGCCCATTAACGGTCCACTATTAGGCACGGGCCTCTTCCATCTAGTGAAGAATATGGTTTGCTATGACGCACTGACCAAGCTTGTTTTGTATAGCGTTTATTTTCAAGTATTTCGGCTCTCACAGAGGATATCATCTTTGTGCACCTACAATATCCCTTAGCTGGCTTTTACAGCTCTCTGGGATGAAAAAGGGGTGGTGATACTTCTATTCTTAATCTGTCACCACACGGACACACGAAGTTAGAAACATCAAGGAATTCACAAACAAATAGGACTTTATTTCACATGAAGTAACGATTACAGGTAATTAATACAACCGAAATGTTGTAATAAAACGATTTATTTTACGTTTAGATGATGCAGCGTGGGGTCGCCCCCAACAACATTCTATGGGGGAGGACTACATACAGCAGTGGACGGAGAGAGGAAGAATGAAATTTAAATTATTTTTTTATTTTAAACTAGTATTTTATATTTATTTTTATTATTTTTATTTTTTAGGCGGGCTTCGTGTGTAGTGGTTCATGTAATGGACTGCCGTTCACAAGGTCACGGGTTCGATTCCCGCTTGGGACAATCATTTGTGTGATATCCATAAATGTCATACAAATGTTTGTACTACGTCTGGGTGTTTTCTATGTATTATAAGTATGTATTTACAAAAGAAAAGTAGTTTATGTATTATATCCGTATTCTGGTACCCATAACACAAGCAATATAAGCTTAGCTTGGGACCAGAGGACGTTGTGTGAAATGTCCGTGAATATTTATTTATATTTATTTATTTATATTTCTTTGTTTTCTAGTTAGTTAATATGCTCCTTATTTTCTCAAAGACTTTTTATTTGGATATTTTACCGCTTACACTGGCTATCTACAAAATTGCTCAAGCAAATGCGGATAGGTGCGAACATCATGTTGATGGAATTCTTTATACCTCTCGGTGAGCTTCTATTTTGAATTACTCCAGTTATTACACTCCCACGATATAATACAACATAATACGCAAACAACTTTATACCGCTAAGATATTTAATAATATACGATAGCTTGTTTTATGGCCGCAAGCCGAGTTTATTACGCTGAAGTGTTACCCTAATTGGTATTTTAGGAATGGAACAAAGGATAGGTTATCGTATTACTTGCTTGTATATTATATATATGTATAGCTTCTAACCTCAAGGATAGTAATGTAAGAGGAAATCTTATATTGTCTAAATCTACATCAATATTATAGTAATAGCGATATTTAATGTCGCATTATGTTGAAACTAATTGTGACGTTATTATTAAAGTAACTATATAAAATTCATTCAAACGTACATGTGTACGTTTAATTGAACGGGGGTATAGAAATTCCTCTTTTTAATGTTTTTCAAAATAGCTAAAACGTTATTTAAGAAACTAAATTTATTTATTTAATTTTTAAGCTATTGCATAGCTTCTATCGAGGGCCTTGAGCGCGGGGACCGAATCCAGAAATTCCGTAACGAAAAAACACCTCACGCTCCCCACTCCGACGGGCACGGAGGTGTGGCTTGAAGGCCGTGCATTGTCTAACGTCGTTTCTTTTCGGCAGTCTTCGACACGGTGTTTGTGTGCGTGCAACTAGCCGTATTGTACGACTCTACGAAGCTCGCACGAATCGAGACGAGCTGCTCCGAAATCGGATGAATACATAAGCTGTTTATGAGAAAGTATGGGTATGGTGGTATAGGTGTATAGGTATTTATGTACAACAGTGAATAGCTGTACTTGTAAAATTTGTGTATAACCACTCGCGGGCCCGAGTCGCGCGATCGAAATACAGTTTGCCGATTCTTTTGATATGCAAATGTTAATAATTATTTAAATAAATAAAATAAAAAAAAAATTCACGTCTAGCGTCCAGGCAACTCTGGTTGACGCCCCGCGCCTGCCCTTGGCAAAAACCTTTGTACCAGCTAAAAAATGATAGCTACAGCAAAGAAAAAACTACTTTTGGATAGGTTGAAATACGCAGATTGTACTTATATGTAAAGAAAATGTGATACTATTAACAAGATATATTAAAAACTCTGTAAAACATGAGATTAGTGAAAAAAAATTTAAAAAAAAATTGAAAATTATAATTGCATAAGTTGATACAAAATGCTATGCAATAGCTTTACCGCGGCAGTCCCCGAGTGCCACACGTCTTTTTAGGGTTCCGTACCCAAAGGGTAAAAACGGGACCCTATTACTGAGACTTCGCTGTCCGTCCGTCCGTCCGTCTGTCCGTCCGTCCGTCTGTCACCAGGCTGTATCTCAAGAACGGTGATAGCTAGACAGTTGAAATTTTCACAGATGATGTATTTCTATTGCCGCTATACTAACAAATACTAAAAATAAAATAAAATAAAGATTTAAGGGGGGCTCCCATACAACAAACATGATTTTTTTACCGTTTCTTGCTCGATACTAATAACGTTGCCTTATGTTGCATAGATAATGGTACGGAACCCTTCGTGCGCGAGTCCGACTCGCACTTGACCAATTTTTTTTTAATTATTTATCTCAGGAACGGCGATATTCTTAGCTAAAGAACTGAAATTTTCATAGCCTTTTTATATGTATATTTTGATGCTATAACAATAAACACTAAAACCAGAAAACAATAGGATGCTCTCACACGACAAACGTTTTAAATATACTGTTACGCCCGTGTCTCTCAGCAAGTTGCGCTGGCAAAGTGAAAGAAAACGCGCGGTATCTGATGAACGTATACGATCCGTTCTTGTCTACCGATTGAACGTACTAAAGAACGAATGAACGTCATTCCCAACTCCAATACTAATTACGCCCCGAGGCTTTCATATAATATACTGTTTTATTGTTTTGCCTGTTTGTAATAATTGAACAAAATTTATATTGGTCCATTCGTTACGTACAACGTAACAATACCTAATAAGATGATACCCTTAGATGACATGTTTATGACGATATATCGAATATATTATGATCACAACGGTACAGAACCCTTCGTGTGCGAGGTCAACTTGTACTTGACCAGTTTTTTTTATTAAATTACAACAATTTTGCACAACCCTCCCAATGGACATTGATTGATGACGGCTGTTGTTAACAACTTACAGCGATCTTGATAAGGTTGTTACATTCGAGTTTTTCACATTATTTCACTTTTTACTCTCCCTGGAAATTATATGCATTACAGTTTTTGTATTAGGATTTGTCTGAAACAAATGGTATGGAAAGAAAAAAATAAAAACCTTATCTCGTAAAAGAGTGATAACTTAATGGATGTCGACATTTTTATTTGCTTTTCGATTCTCTTTCTCCAGCGCATTAACGTCCCACAGTTGGGAAAGGGCCTCCTCCGGTTTAAGAGGGGTTATGGTCTACTGTGCTGCGCTGACCAGGCGTGTTGGCACAGAGTTTATTTTAGAGATTTTCGGCTCTCACAGAGGATGTTATCTGTGTGTAATATTCCTTAACTGGCTTTTACATCACCACACTGATAGTTTTTTGGATTACGCTAAGTTATTGTTTATATCTAAGTTATTATATCGTAGTTTTTTAATTTTACTGTCAAATTTATTACACATCACGCGCTTTTTCTATAGAAGTAGGCAGGGGTTATAGTGTACTATCTGATATTTATTTTGCATCATTTTGTACTTTAAGATCTGGCGAAACAACACATGTACACTGGTTGTTAAAAGAGTCCCTTGTCGGCCTCTATAAAGGACCTAAATATATTTAATTAACTAAAATGAAATTTTACTATTGATAGTATCGATACTATCGATAGTATTGCAGTTCGTTAATAACAAACTATCGATACTATCGATAGTATCGATTGTTTTGGACTATCGATAGTTTAACAATATGCAATAGTATTAAGGTGAGTATAGACTACATCATTTACTTGTACCAGAACAACGAGCCGCTCTATGATAATGTTCTAATGTTCTTTTTTCTTTTCATCTATAATCATTAGTCATCATTATACTTACAGGTTGTTAGTATAACGATGATTATTGATTATCCTTATCCTTACTAATTTATAAATGCGAAAATTGGAATTAAAACTAAAGATCTTGACGAGCTTAAGTGTTAATGTGTGTAACCAAACCATAGTGGGATTTAAAAGAACTATACAACGCCACCTATCGAGTGATATGGTAAACTTCTGTTTGTTAGGGTTTAATTTCTAAATTTCACAAGAGCTAGTAATTTCATAAAAACAAAAAAATTTAAAGCTTCTATGCAAGTTTAGGCGCGCGAAACCGCGCGAAATAATCTAGTGAAATATATATACGCTGTTACAGCTTTGCTACTAAATTGACAGCTTATACTTATCGCTTATATTTTGGCGCAGTGTATATGCCCTTCAGAAAGAAGGTAAATGAACTTTGACCTTGTACCAAAGTTATATGTATACAAGGACAAATATTATTTGGATGGGTTGAATATTAAAGTATAGCAAAAAGATAATTCACTGACATGCTTTTATTAGCTTCGTTCATATTTATCTAGCCATCTATTAATCTATGAAACCAAATTTTTAAAAGAGATTTTGATTCACCTGCAATAGTTTGAATTTTGAAAGACTGATGACAACGGCATAATTATAAAAAAAATCTATATAAAATTTTTAAGCGTATTTTTAATTTTTCAAACTAAGTTTTCTTTCTAACAGAGATATATACGAACGAAATTAAAAAAAAACGGTTTTTTAAATAATACACATAATATTCTCTAACACTTGCACGACTCATTTTTCATGTTTAAACAAAATAAAACTACTTTTTACGGATTTAGACGCGTTTATTTATTTTAAATTTTGGCCCGAAGTTTCGGAGACTTTGCAGTCACCATGGTCAAAATGGCTGTAATTCAGTCAAATCTTCTGAATGCTTAGATCAAAAATATTCATTGTATTTTTTGGAGCAAAGGACCGCATAGATACTGTTACGTGCTAGGGTTCGAAGGATTTGGAGAGAAAGACCTGCTGACTCTTTTGAAGACTTTATTCACTAGCACTAGTTACACACTAAGCACTAGGTCCAAACACTAAGCACTAGGTCCAAACACTAAGCACTAACAATGTCCTAGATCGTAGCCAAGTTGTAGGTTTCACTGGTATCACTCTTGATCACTTGTTTTCGCTCTCGAAGTCGCCTTTATCGTAGCTCGAACTGAACTGCCCGGGCTCGCCTCCCTGCCGCTATTTATATGCGCCGAGACGAGTTCCAGACTATTCCAGAATGTTCCCGACTGTGCGCGAACGTGATCGCCCGGAACGAATGTTTCTAGAAGGTTCGGGCATGTACGGTAGTTCCTCTAACGCCATCTAGTATCTAATAGGGGTTTCACTTTGTTAGGTTATTTAATTGGTTTTACTAGTTGCTGCTAGATGGCGCTAGCTCTTTTGTGTTTTGTGTGTTCGTAACACTACTCCCCTCTTAGAGATGCTCGTCCCGAGCATCGTTGTTACTACCATGGTAACGCGCCAGACGGTCTATGTGTACCACTTTGAATGTCCCTCTTGGTTGCTTTTGAATCCTATAGGTCACATCATTCAGTCGGGTAACCACTTTGTATGGACCGTCCCACTGGTTCTGCAACTTTGGAGATTTCCCTTTCCGGCGAGTTGGGTTATGCAGCCACACCAGTGACCCTTCCTCGAAGCCGCTCGTGTTCGATTTCCGGTCGTATCTGGTTTTCATGTTCTCACTTGACTGTAACCCATTTTCCCGAACCAAGGCGTGTATATAGCGCATCTTCTCCCTTAAATCGCAGACATAGTCTTGTACAGTCTTTGGTCCCTCCGGTGACCCTCCTGTCAATAGGTCTACTGGTATTCGTAGTTCTCTACCGAAATTGACATACGCCGGGGTAGCTTTTATGCTCTCATGCTCGGCGGTTCGGTAAGACAGAAGGAAGAGTGGTATATACTTGTCCCAATCCTTTTGTTTGTCATCTACCAATTTCGCCAAATGCCTCTCAAGGGTCTGGTTAAATCTCTCAACCATTCCATCAGACTGCGGATGGTACGCGGTGGTCCTCGTCTTATGCATGCCCAAAATTCTGCACACTTCCTGGAACACCTGCGATTCGAAGTTCCTGCCCTGATCAGAATGGATTTCCAGAGTTGTTAACGTCCTCTTGACACCTAGATGACCTCCTGATACGCCATCATGTATTTCATGGAGAACATCTGGTACTCTCGTTCTTGGGACAATTATCTGAAGATGGAACTCTCTGCCGTTAGTCTTCTCCCATTTCCGGTAGAGTATTCCGTTTTGGAGTATCAGACTGTCCCATTGCGCCCAGTACGCCTTAGTGACAGCGCCAGTGGGTGCAACCTCACTCCATATTGGTTTTACGTCACCCCGTTTCTTCCATGTGATGATGTGCCGAAGGTCGTCATCTTTTTCTTGAGCCTCCCTCATAGCATCATTCTCCCAGAGACTCAAAGGATTCGTTCTCGTTAGTTTTAATGTTTCTTCATTGCATTCCTGCTTAACACAATGTTTGCAGTCCTCCGAACACGGCCTTCGTGAGAGTGCGTCGGCATTCCCATGTGTCTTTCCGCTGCGGTGTTCCGTCTTGAAGTCATACTCCTGGAGCTGTTCAATCCATCGAGCTACTTGACCTTCTGGGTTCTTGAATTGCAGTAGCCACTTCAAGGCTGCGTGGTCAGTTCGTAGTAAAAACTGTCTGCCGATGAGATATTTGCTGAAATGTTGTAGCGTCTTTACAACAGCCAAGAGTTCTCGTCTTGTCACACAGTAGTTTCTCTCTGGCTTGGATAAAGATTTGCTGAAATATGCGATAACAACTTCTCTTTCACCCTGTTTTTGAGATAACACCCCTCCAATGGCCGTGTTGCTTGCATCCGTGTCAACTATAAACTGATCTTCAGTTTGTGGATACCCCAGGATTGGTGTTTCACACAGATGTTTCTTCAGTTTCTGAAAAGAATCTTCACAAGTCTCATCCCAACTAAATTGTCGTTTATCTTCTGTCAGCCGATGTAGTGGCTTGGCTATCTCTGCGAATCCCTTAACAAAACGCCTGTAGTATGAGCATAGGCCGAGGAATGCCCGCACTTCGGTTTTGTCCTTAGGGGTAGGCCATTTTTGAACTGCTTCCAGTTTCTCCGGGTCTGTCTGGATTCCATCACTGGAGATAATATGGCCGAGATAGTTGACCTTGCTCCTGAATAAATGACACTTTTCCGGGTTCAACTTTAATTTGGCTCCCTCTATTTTGGCGAAAACTCGCTCCAAGTTTCGCAAATGGTCCTCGAAGTCGCGTCCGACAATGATGACGTCATCCAAGTAGACTAAGCAAGTCTCTCCAACTAAGCCTGCCAGTACACATTCCATGAGTCGCTCAAATGTGGCAGGTGCGTTGCACAATCCGAAGGGCATGACGTTAAATTGCCATAAACCTTTACCGGTCGAGAAAGCTGTCTTCTCCTTGTCTTTTGGGTGAATTTCCACCTGCCAGTAGCCAGATTTCAGGTCTAGGGTCGAGAACCATTTCATGCCACTCAGGGTATCTAAAGTGTCGTCGATTCGAGGTAACGGGTAACTGTCCTTCTTAGTGACATCATTGAGACGCCTATAGTCCACACAAAATCTCGTGCTACCATCTTTCTTCTTCACTAATACAACGGGTGAGCACCACGGACTTGTAGACGGTTCAATAATCTTATTCCTTCTCATGTCCTCCAAAAGGCCTTCAACTTCTTTTTCCTTTGCAATTGGTATCCGTCTTGCTCGTTGACGAATTGGTCTCTCGCTTCCGGTATCTATCCTGTGCTGAACCATTGACGTTCTTCCAAGGTCCCCTTCTTGACTGGAGAAGATATTCGCGTAGCGCTGCAAAAACTTCTTAGCTTTCATGCTCTGCGAATAAGTCAGATTACTCTTACAGTCATCAAGTAGTTTAGTCACTAAACCGTAGTTATTGCTGTTTGCTGAGTCTGCGCCTGTCATCGAACTACACTTTTTCATCCAGACAACTTCCTCGCACTTTCCGATGACATCACCTTTGTTCAAGCAGATCTCGCGATCACCAAGATTCAAAACCCTGACCACAGCGTTTCTGCTTCCACTAACAAGGGTTCTCGCCGTCATCAGTTTTTGTGACGATGTCTTGGTAGGTGTGTCTTCGATCAACACGCATCTGTTTGACTTTTTCTTTCCAGCTGGCGGCAGTTCCACCAGTACCTGAGCTTCCGCTCGTCCAGGTATGATGACTTTCTTTACACATGTGACTTTCCCGCAGGCGCCTCCAAGAATGAAGATTTCTTCTTCACCACACTTGAAAACTCCGTCTGCGACATTAATTCTGCAGTTGTATTTCTTCATGAAATCCAAACCCAAGATGCAATCATCCACAATCTCAGCCACGATTACGTTATGAGAGTATGAGGACCCCCCTACATACATCGTAACTGACGTTTCTCCGAGGACGGGTATTGGCTGACCGGAGGCAGTAAGAAGCCGACAGTTAATTCTCCTCTTGTGTCCCGTTGCTGTTTTTACCAGACTTGGGTTCACTACTGTTCTAGAGGCTCCTGTGTCCAGAGTCATTTTGCAATTCGTCCCGTTAATAGTCCCCTGAATCGCAAGACTATTGCCGCTGCATGCCTGGGAGATAACAGTTATCGGGGCTCCCTCCGCGTCAGCCGGCACTCGCCCCTTAGTCCTGTTTCCCTGATCCCGGGCAAGGGGCAAAGCCCCCTGCTTCTTCAGCACCTCTATTTGTTCCTCGATTCTTTTCATCCTGGCCATCTGGGTTTCCTTCTGCGGGCAGTTGAGCTGAAGATGGCCCCTCTCGCCGCACTTGTAGCACATGGCTCCAGAACTTTTCTTCGTAGGGGCCTTAACCTCCTTGACTTCCTCAAAGACCTCGCGGATCTTATGGGTATGCCGTATGTCATAACGAACAGCCTCGACCTCCAAAGCATGCGCCAATGCTTCCTTTAGCGAGGTATGGTGACGAAGCCTCACTGCAGCTCTGACCTCCAAGTCTTTGATTCCGTCGACAAATGCTTGAACAATATTCGTGTCTACCATCTTGGTGTCGGCTCCTGGGTGTGCCTTCCTGACGAGTTTTTCAATTTCCAACGCCCATTGTTGTAGTCCTTCTCCTGAGCGTTGGACTCTGTCACGCAGTTGGGCACGGAACACGTGCTCCAGGTGTCGCTCCCCGTATCTGGATTCAAGTGCCTCCATCAGGTCTTGGAACCCATTTCCTGTATGTGGCAGTGCTTCCAGGACTGACAAAGCTTGCCCTCTTAGCGCAACAGTGAGAGCGGTCAAGCATTGTTCTTCCGTCCATCCGTTGGCAGTAGCAACCGTCTGGAATTGCTGACGATAAGCGTTCCAGGAAGTAGTGCCGTCGTATGGCGGAACTTTCACTCTTGGTCCTTGTGCCACTCCGTTAGTTCCACTAGAGATCGCAACTCCCGTGGTTTCAAGGCGCACTACTTTCTTCTGTAGTTCAATGAGGCCGGTTTTCACATTTTCGACATCCAATCCTAACCCGGTAACTCGTTCTTCCACTACGTCGACATCTTTTCGAAGCTTATTCACCGTGTTACTGACATCATTTATAGCACAAAGCACTTTTTCTTGTGATTCTTGCAAAGCGCCGAGTTTGCGTTCTTGTGACTCTTGCAAAGCGCCGAGCTTGCGTTCTTGTGACTCCTGCAAAGCGCCGAACTTGCGTTCTTGTGACTCTTGCAAAGCGCCGAGCTTGTGTTCTATCAGTTCAATTAAACTTCCTAATTGAAGTGCTACTTGAGGAACTGACACTACGGTGCTGCTGGTGGGCGTGGCTTGTCTAGTGGGCGTGGCCTGTGTGGTGGGCGTGGCAAGGTGGGCGGAGCCAGTGGGCGGAGCTTGTCTAGTGGGCGTGGCAAGGTGGGCGGAGCCAGTGGGCGTGGCTTGAGTCTGAGTAGGCGGAGCCTGGGCCTGGGTGGGCGGAGCCCGATGGGCGTGGTCGGTGGGCGTGGCATGGTGGGCGTGGCCAGTGGGCGGGTCTAGAGGGGCGTGGTCGGTGGGCGGGGCCTGGTAGGTGGGGCCAGTGGGCGGGGCTTGGTCCACAGCGGGCGTGGCCTCCGCAGCTCGTTGTGCCCTTGTCCTGACGCCCTCGAAGTCCTCTCTCGGAGTCAATGGCATCTCCAAATCCCACTTCTGACACCAGTTGTTACGTGCTAGGGTTCGAAGGATTTGGAGAGAAAGACCTGCTGACTCTTTTGAAGACTTTATTCACTAGCACTAGTTACACACTAAGCACTAGGTCCAAACACTAAGCACTAGGTCCAAACACTAAGCACTAACAATGTCCTAGATCGTAGCCAAGTTGTAGGTTTCACTGGTATCACTCTTGATCACTTGTTTTCGCTCTCGAAGTCGCCTTTATCGTAGCTCGAACTGAACTGCCCGGGCTCGCCTCCCTGCCGCTATTTATATGCGCCGAGACGAGTTCCAGACTATTCCAGAATGTTCCCGACTGTGCGCGAACGTGATCGCCCGGAACGAATGTTTCTAGAAGGTTCGGGCATGTACGGTAGTTCCTCTAACGCCATCTAGTATCTAATAGGGGTTTCACTTTGTTCGGTTATTTAATTGGTTTTACTAGTTGCTGCTAGATGGCGCTAGCTCTTTTGTGTTTTGTGTGTTCGTAACAATACATTAGGTAGAAGTAGTAGTACATACATTTGGTAGAAGTCTCAAGTTGATACCTTCAGTCGTTGCTGAGTAAAAAAGTTTTGACAGACGGACAGATGGACACCGTAGTGAGACTATAAGGGACTATAAGCTTATTTCCGACACTGCCTAGAAATAAAGTTCATAAACGAATTTATAGTAAAATTTTCTACAAACTGTTCTAACATGAAATGATCAAGTCTATTAAAAGTTCTACCAGAAATGTTATGCGTCACAGCATAAGTTTCAACATTTATTCTTAACTGCAAGAACATTATAATAATTTACATAATACCTATATCACGGTTTGCAGGCGCAACTTAGACATATTTCATTTACTTTTTTACAGACAATTTCATTTTTTTTTTTGTAATATTAAAATACTAGTGTCACATTGTTAGTCACTATACTCCTCTTAAACGGCATAACCGATTTTATGAAATTTTATATGCATATTCAGTAGGTCTTTTTCATACCCCTAAGTGATAAGGGTTGTCCACCCCTCACATTTATAGCAAAGCAACGTTTGTCGGGTCAGCTAGTTTACTTATATGTATCAAGAGGTAAACCGTGGCCCTATTACTGAGACTTTGCTGTTCGTATGTTACCAGGTTGTATCTCAAAAACGATGATAGCAAAAGATTTGAAATTTTCACAGTGGATGTATTTTGTTGTTTTACCATCTACGCTAAAGCAACTAATTATAAAAACCAGAATATAATAAATATTTGAGGGGCCTCCTATACAGCAAACCTTTTCAGTGTAATTTGATGATAAATTTAGACGAGTTACATGAAGGTAATATTAAGCATGGTGAGTCAAGTCAAGTGTCAAGGCAGGGAACACCCTAAAATTCCGGAAAACGTTATTCCGAATTTGGAAATGCCGATTTTCAAAAGTCCGAATTTCACCGAAAAATTGTAATGTCTATTATTCAAAATCACGAAAAACATTTTACCGAAAGTCATAAATCCGATTTGTTACTTTTCCGATTTTCATTTGTCCGAAGAGTCAAATGCTCGAAGGGTAAACGAAAAACGAGATTCCGATTTTCAATACGTCGAATAGACTAAAGTTCAACATGTTGTGCCACAAAATTTTGAGTCTGAAACGAATCGCTGCAAAACCGACTTCACGTAGTCTTGCTTGCCCTAGCGTGCAATTTAAGCCCGCTTAGGCTCGGAGGGGTGGGGCGGCCCGCGGGCTGAATAGCAAGAAGGGCCCGCTGCTGCTTTGGCGTGTTGGCCGGCTACGCCGGCCAGCCTCAGCTTCGGCAGCGGGCCTTCAAACCATCTGCGACGACATCAGCTCGCGTGGGCCCGCCTAAAGCCCGTGGCGCTGGAGCCGTGACAGAAACAATGCTTGCTGCTTGCCTGCTTGAATGTTGCGTGCTTGCTTGCATATTGCATGCTGCATGCTTGTTTGCATGCTGTAAATTCTCTGTATTATTGATGAATCGCTTCGGTCAGGTTAAGGGAATCAAAATATTTTTATTCGAAACAAAAAATTTTATTGATGTTTCGAATTATCAATAATTCTGATTTTTTATTATTCGGAGTTTTGAAGTTCAGAATTTTGAGAATAGTAATTATAATCGTTAAGAATATTGAAGTTTCGGAATTATGAAAATCGGAGTAATGATATATCGGAGTTGTTATATTCGGAGTTTTGAACCATTCGGAATTATGAAAATCGGTATTATGAAATTCGTGTTTGTGACTTTCGGAATAAAGTTTTTCGTATTTTTGTAGTGGAACCTTTGTGCGTCCAACTCGTAGGTACCTACATGTTCGTTTTTTTTTAATATGATGACCTATGTTAGTACAACAAGATTTTTTTATGCAAAAGTATTTCTTCTTCTTCAGTATTTCTACAGAAACTTTTAAACAATCTATCAGAATACATATAAATATTGTAGAAATAAATTATTCTCGAATCTATAGTTGGAGTGAAAAATCGAGCAAAATTTTTTACTCTTTTTAATATTTTTACTGCGATTTTCAATTGGAACTCATAGACAGACAAGTTTTCATCATTAGTGCAGAACTTACGAGAAGCGAAGATTAAAAATGCAATGTGGCTTGCACAATAGACAAATTTGCGCATGGTTGCTTAGAAAAATGTCGTCGACTTGGTATTTTTCTTTTTGTCACCTAGAAATCTCCACAATGTGTTCTGGAATAAATAAAGTTGATTTTTTAGGGGCATTTAAGTAATTACAAAACCTGTCAAGTGCGAGTTGGACTGCACACGAAGGGATCAGTACCTTTATTATTATTATATATTCGTCACACCGGCCCCAAGTTACAAGATAAGAACGGAAAAATGATTATGATGTAGCTTTTGATGTAGCACCAACTGTTATACACAAATTGGGAAATCTTTAGCTCTCTAATTATCACCGTTCCAGAGATAACAGGACCCCAAAATTATTAAGGGATAAGAGCAGGATAATTTATTGTCTGAAATGTGCATGTTTTAAAAATGTATTTAGCAAATCTATTATTGTAACTATATAAGAATGGAAACTTTTAATTGGACTTATTCTGTGATAATTTCTTACTATACAATATACTAGCGAATCCGTAGGCGTGGAAATTAGAAAACTTTTCCCGTTTTTGCGACATATTTCACTACTGCTTTGCTCCTATTAGTCACAGCGTAATGTTATATAGCCAGCCTGCCTTGATAAATGTACTATCCAACACTGAAAGAATTTTTTTAAATCGGACCAATGGTTCCTGAGATAAGCGCGTTCAAACAAATAAACAAACAAACAAACTCTTCAGCTTTATAATATTAGTAAAGACTACCTGTTGCCCGCAACTTCGTACGCGTAGAATTTAGAAAAAGCTCCCTGTGTTTATAACATTTTTCCTACTACTCCTTCTCTCCTGTTAATCGCAGCGTGATGTTAAATAGACTTCCTCGATAAATGGAATATCCAACAATAAAAGAATTTTTCAAATCGGACCAGTGGTTCCTGAGATTAGCGCGTTCAAACAAACAAACAAACTCTTCCACTTTATAATATTAAGTATAGATGTTGATTCTTCTGTATGTATGTATCTCCTAATGTGAGTTTAAATCTTCAAAACTACGCAACAGATTTTGATGTGGTCAGGTTCGTATAACGGACTGACGATCATGAGGTCGCGGGTTCGATTCCCGCCTCGGACAATCATTTGTGTGATGTTTATAAATGTCATACTAATATTTGTTCTGCGTCTGGGTGTTTCTATGTATTATAAGTATTTATTTACAAAAAAAAAAAAAGTTGTATATGTATTCTATCCGTATTCTGGTACCCATAACACAAGCATATAAGCTTAGCTTGGGACCAGAGGACGCTGTGTGAAATGTCCGTGAATATTTATTTATTATTTATTTATTTAATACATATTATCAGGTAGGCGAAAAATTCATTTTTTCTTATTAAAATCTGTTTGTGATATAAAAATACATATATCATTATTATGAAAAAGTTTACCGATACAGATTTCCATAGAGACATGTATCGCGAGTGGAAGGATGTCATTACCATTTAGAAGTTAGAACACGTCCTTAGGGCATTGACCTTACATGACTCATGTAGGGTTTTACGATAACCTACGCAACGTGTACCTTATATTTTATAACAAAAATATTATGTACGAGCGTAAAAATTCACCGGTAAGAGGGTACTGTACTCCTCATTTAGGTATTTGCCTTAGATATTGCTATCCCTATTTCCGAGCGCCGCGCTGACAGGGACAAATATAGATGAAGCGGATTTTACCTACAAATTCTTTTGCCGATTTGAAATATTCTTTCAGTGTTAGATAGGGCATTTATCGAGGAACGCTTTAGGTTATATAACATCGCGCTACGACCAGTGGAAGCGAAGCAGTAGTGAAAAATGTTGCAAAAACGGGAAAATTTTTCTAAATTCCACGCGGACGGAGTCGCGGGCAAAAGCTAGTTGCTTTATGATAAGTAAAGACTGCATCAAAATAGGACTTTAACTTCATGTAAAATTCTGCTTGCCAAAGATTAAAATTTGTTTTTTAATAAAAGAACCTAAACTAAGACCTGCCATACTCATATACCAGTTTAATCACTACACCATGAAGGTAACTTTTGTAAAATGTATACTGGTAATATATTACGATTTACGGTGTCAACGTAAGAAAGTATTACCGTTTGGAAAAAAGATTGTAGGGTTGAAAAGATGGGAAAGGGTAAATACGGCACTCATATGTCCCTATACATGATCCTTTCGACAGATGGTCCCTTATATGAACCCGTTCATTTTTTAAGAAATTTCTACAGGGTTAAATTTTTACTCATGAAAAATGTTAGACTATTATCTAGTTTATTTGCATATACATACTAGCTGTTACCTGTTGTTTTATGGTGTTGGTTAGAAAATTTTCGCCAATTTTCATAGATTCTTCGATCCTTTTGGCCGCAGCGTGATGTTATAGAGCCTTATAGCCTTCCTCGATAAATGTGCTATGCAACATTAAAAGATTTTTTCAAATCAGACCAGCCGGCGTATTATGAGCTTTTTAAAATCATTCAAGTTCCAGGCAGGCCGTAAACTGCATGGCTAAATTAGGTATTATTGCAAAAATAAAACTTTTAGTTGAAAATTTTTAGTTACTACTTTAACTTTTAGTTGTACCTTCTCCTTAAACATATTAATGTATGACTGGTTTAGCGAATTGACTGACTAATAATTTTGTTCATAATACGAATTTGTCAGACAGTTCAATTCACGGCGTAAACTGCCTGTAAATAAAAGCTCATAATACGGCCGCAGTGGTTCCTGAGATTAGCGCGATCAAATATTACGTATGGATTTATAACTCTAAGTTATCAAGAAAAAAAATATTTTATTTTGTTAATATTACCGGGACTATTTGACAATAAAGGTATTAAACCTTTTTAACAATAATTACGTGATCGTAATTATTGTTAAAAAGGTTTAATACCTTCGCTCGCGACGTTATCTAGGTTATATTATTAACATATTATGAGTTCAAATCATGTAAGTATAAAATCAATAAATACACTTTGTTAATTTTATAGCTAACGATTTGTAGAACAACAGACATGTGTGCCTTTTTAAGCCTTTGAATGTCCCAGTATAAGGCAAGTACCTATGTCCTAACCATTAAGGTATATTTGGTGAAGACAAACTACGCTGTAATCAGCATAGTTTGGTTTTGGAAGCCGAATTTTTAAAACAAGTATAGTATAATTTTACATATCTAGTGCTAACGTTATCCCTTAGCTGACATTTTCGCCACGCGCGTGAAGAAATGGGCTGCTGACGTGTTTATTCTTAATTCATTACCTCGTGGGAGTCGCGTTGATTATAATAAAATGAATAACTGTCAATAGTTATCCTATTCGGTATTCAAAATCAGCAAGCAATTCATACATTGCATGTCACGGGTAAAGTGAATAATTAGATAATGTCAATCATTACCAATCATTACTGTGTATTCATTGCACGTTGTGGCAGTTTTGGAACTTCACGCCAAATGACAGACAGATTAATGTAATGTAGTTGCTATGAAACCATTCAAAATATAGTCATATAATTGAAGAATTTTTTATTTGTAATAAATTATTCCTACTACACATAAGTTAATGTTTTGTTTTTTGACGGGCCTCGTGGTGTAGTGGTTCTGGTAACGGACTGCCGATCAAGAGGTCGCGGGTTCGATTCCCGCTCGGGACAATCATTTGTGTGATTTTTCTAATTGTGATACAAATATTTGTACTGCGTCTGGGTGTTTCTATGTATTATAAGTATGTATTTACAAAAAAAAATGTAGTATATGTATTCTATCCGTATTCTGGTACCCATAACACAAGCATATAAGCTTAGTTTGGGACCAGAGGACGTTGTGTGAAATGTCCATGAATATTTATTATTTATTATTAATGTGTTTAGGTTTATTGTAATTGCTGTCATAACAGACTTTGGATAAATAAACACAGCAAAAAAAACAGTTGTAAGTGTATATTTAAACTGATGCTGTGTAGATGAGAGGGTAATTATTCACAGTCTCCTATGCCTATTCAGGATCCGAAAATTCTGAATCTTACATACATATTTCAAAATTTTTCAATAGCCGCTGAAATTAAACGCCTTGTGTGGCAATAAGTAATAAGATGTGCTTATTTTTTATTTTTTTTCACTATTCTTCTACTTCATATATTACTTTATATAAACCTATTTATATTTATACCACAATAACATAACTAGATAAAAATAGAAAATATTTTAAGACTAAGAACAGATATGTTTCACAAAATATTGACTACAAATGTTCTGTAAATCGAAATATCCGATATTTCACGTACGTTGCACTTAGCACAGAGAAGAATTAGTTCAGACGATATTTGGCACAGAACCAAGAAAAATCTCGTTTCGTATTATTTTTTGCTTTGTAAGTAACTTAGTATAGTTGATTTCGCAATAAATGTGTCACTACTATCAGTCATTTAAAACTACCGATGAGAATTTTGAATTTGGAAGGTATAAATCATAGATTGAGATCCTAGTGTTAGTATACCTAACTTATTTTAACTAATTTAACATAGGTACGTAGCTATATATTTTATATACTGGAGTCACATCCGAACCATTATTTATATTTTAAAAAAAAAGTTATTTAGATAAGTAACGTGCATTGCCCGCGTGGAAAACTGAAAACTCGAAAATATACTAATATACTATTTTCGAGTTTTGAGTCTCGCACAGAGGACGATAACCGTGTGCAATATCCCTTGGCTGGCTATTACAATACCCTGGGGTTTTTTTTTATATCTTCTCCTCACCCTAACCGGGCCATGGTGTGTGCCCTGAGTCTGACCATGAACCGGCAAGGGGTAGCCCCATTACGAGGGGCTCAACGCAGTGGGGGGAGCGTTAGGTCCCCCCATCACCATAGGTGCCACATTCGGCACAGCAGCAGCCCGCCGCGCTCGGTCTCCTCTCCTGCCAAGGGCACCAGCATTTGCCTGCCGGCGGCCCCGAGTTGGGGCCGTGCGGGGAGGCAACAATCCGTCACTACAAGAACAATACACGTTACTTATCGAAATAATATTTTTTTTCATAACGGTATATTCTATGCTTGGTCAGCACTGCATAGTAGACTATAACCCCTCTAAAAGTGGAAGAGGTCCGTGCCCAGAAGTGGGACGTTAATGCGCTGGAGAGAGAGATAAGTTATTAGGAAGCTATCCCATAATTTTTTTTCATGTATTACTTTGATCAGATTTATTTTATAACGTAATTGCAATGCTTGTATTAAGAAGCAACGACAAATTGTACTGTGGAAGTAATTTGTTTAAGTCACTAAAGTATTACGCAGTCGTTCACTAGATTTCCAAGAACTGTGATTTGTAAGAACATAATTTAATTCACAAGTTTTCTACTCTTGCTGTATTTTGTTTGGAAAACAGAAGTTTGTTTGACTTCACATCACAACTCATTCACAATTATTTATTGTTGTTAATGTCAACAAAATGGTATTGGGGTGTTTTTGAAATTTTTTTTTTTTCATACATACTACTAAGTTGGCGAACAAGCGTACGGCCCACCTGATGGGAAGCGGTTACCGTAGCCTATCGTCCTGTCTGCAACACCAGAGGTATCACTCGCGCGTCGCCGACCCTGTAGGAATCGTTTGACACCTTTTTTGAAGACCCCATACTGTAGTCCAATGGGAAAACCTCGGCAGGTAGTTCATTCCACAACTTTATTGTACGTGGTAAAAAAATCCGATGGAATCGTACTGTGCGCGATGGTATAGGTTCTAGAGTGTGAGGATGAACTCGCTGCCGGTGACGAGAGGTGCGATGGTAAAAAGAGGCCGTTGGCACCATTTCAAACATTTCGTCGGAACACAGCCCATTATACAGGCGGTAGAACACACACAAGGAGGCAAAGTCGCTCCTAAGATTTAAATGCTCGATACCGCCTGTAATCACGAGATCGTCGACAATCCTCACAGTGCGTCGCTGGATCGAGTCAAAAGGCCCAAGCTGGTATTGTGGTGCGCCTGCCCACAGATAAGCATTTAATAATAAGATAAGTACTTTTTAGATGCCAGCTTGGCCTTATCCTCTAAATGACAGCGAAATTGGACGTCACTGGAGATGTCAACTCCTAAGATCCCTATGTGATCTGAGATGGTTAGGGCTGCGTTCTCGAATTGAGGAACTACAGCAAATGGGGCTTTTTTAGTGGTGAACGCGCAAACTTGAGTCTTAGTGGGGTTGAACTGGACTAGATTTAGTCGTCCCCAATCGGATATTCTAGCTAGAATAGTCTCGATTTCAGACACAAGTTTGCTCCGACTTTCCTCAACATTGGAACGAGGGATATTTGCACGGCCTGTGTAGAACGTGTCCCCAGTACTGTCATCTGCATAACAATGAATACCATCAATTGTCAGCATGTCATTGATATGCAGCAGAAACTTAATAAATTAGAATTATTATTTTTAAAGCATTAGTCAAATATGAGATAGCATTGTCGGGTGACTCGCGCTGAAAAAGATACGAGAACATATTATTAGTACCTAAGAGAACATATGATTTTCGAATTATAAAAAACTAGTTGTTGCCTGCGATTTCATACGCGTGGAATTTTGATAATTTTCTCCGTTTCGGCGTCATTTTTCATTGATGCTTCGCTTCTATTGGTTGCAACATGATGTTTTATTTACAGCCTGCCTCTATAAATGAACTATTCAACAATGACAGAATTTATCAAATTGAAGTGGTTCTTGAGACGAGCGCGTTCAGATAAACAAACAAACTCTTGAGCTTTAGCTTAGCTTTTATCTTCATTTTTAGATAGTATGTTTCAACAAATAAAATTATTTTATCTTATCGACAGGTCTTTCATTAATACAAAATATACCTACTTATCTGGCTGAAGGATTTCAACCCAAACATTTTACTTTTAAAATAAATAATTGCAAAAATGAGCGTCAACTCAACATAACAACAATATATCATTTGCAATACCTTATATCAATTAGATGCTCACAAATATCGTATTGATATATTAATCCTCTAAAAATCCATGCTATTTATATGTCGTATATTGTCGGTGGAGGACAATCTTAATCCAGTGATTCAGAATTAGCGTTTTGTTGTTTTTGATGACAATGAATTCTGGATTTTTAAGCGTGTTTCAGGTATTTAGGAAACTAACTCGTGAGCAAAATTTAAAGCTATCCTTTGGAGTTTGGGCTCTCTTTCATATATTCTCGGGCCTCGTGGTGTAGTGGTTCTGGTAACGGACTGCCGATCAAGAGGTCGCGGGTTTGATTCCCGCTCGGGACAATCATTTGTGGGATTTTTCTAATTGTCATACAAATGTTTGTACTGCGTCTGGGTGTTTCTATGTATTATAAGTATGTATTTACAAAAAAAAGTAGTATACATATACTACTTTTTTTTTGTATACGGATAGAATACATATTCTATCCGTATTCTGGTACCCATAACACAAGCATATAAGCTTAGCTTGGGACCAGAGGACGTTGTGTGAAATGTCCATGAATATTTATTTATTTATTCTCCAGCACTCCATTGTCACTAAATTATAATCTTAAGATAGGATTCCATGGAAACCGAAGTTAATCATCGGTTTTTATAGACTTGAAATCAGAAGGCTTTTGTTGGTACGCTTTACCATCAAAGATTCCATTGCCGCTTGCTTGCTTGCTAAAAGAATCTTAAATCATGTGTCTAAAGATGAAAGATTGTATCGACTCGTTTATGTTCAGTATATAGATGATATTAATGAAGAATATTTATAGCTCTTTGTATATTTTTGATGATTGAACCCATTTTTTTAAATATTTTACATTTTCCACAGTCTCAGGTACGAATTAAAATTTTAAAACTACTTTAACTGAAGCTAGTTTAAAGATAAATAATTACTTGCTTCTTCACTTAATATTAAGCAAAGCAGGCATCGATCACTTGACTACAGGGGAGACTTAATTGCTAAAGTTTACGTGCACCAAGCCCGACACGCGTCTAAAGCAATTTGTTCAAAACTTTCCGAGCACGAGTAATTCCTTTGGTGTGGTTATTTTTAAATATTTTCTTAAAGAGGCTATTTATAAGTGCTTTTTAAAGTTTAATATGACGTTAAACACTCTTTCATGGATCCGTACACGAAAGGTCATTTTGCTAAAAGAAATTTACGTGCTTTGTGGGTTTCCACTAGACAGTGGAAACCCACAAAGCACGTAAATTTCTTTGAGAGAGAGAGAGAGAGAGAGTTAGACAACTCTCTCTCTCTCTCTCTCTCTGTCTCTCTCCAGCCCCTTTAATGTACATCTTGTGGCTACGGGCCACGGTCTACTTTAAGTGTCTACTGCTGTGCTGCGCTGACCAGGCATGTCAGCACAGGGTTTATTTTCGAGCTTTCCGTCTCTCACAGCTACTTGCAGGGGATCTTATCTGTCTACAATATTCCCTAGCTGGCTTTTACTGCACTCTGGGAAGGAAAAGGGGTGGTAACACTTGTGTTCTTAATCCGTCAACACACGTACAATCTCTTTATATCTTTATAGATATAAAATTCGCGTGTCACAGTGTTAGTTACCGTACTCCTCCGAAACGGCTTGTCCGATTTTTATAAAATTTTACATGCATATTCAGTAGGTCTGAGAATCGGCCAACATCTATTTTTCAAATCTTTTTTTTTTGGTATGGCAATACAACGTTTGCCGGGTCAGCTAGTATCTTTATAGAAGTTGCTTGCCCGAAATCAATACAATGCTGGGCATGAAATTGACACGTACGAACTTTTAGAGAAAATAACAAAAATAATTTCTGTGCGACTGAATTGGGTTTGGCGTCTCTCCATCATGTGCTACAAGTACACTGAACCGAAAGATGAAGCAAAATGGATAGAAAAGGTAAATAAATAATAATAATAAATAAATAAATAAATAAATAAATACTCATGGACATTTCACACAACGTTCTCTGGTCCCAAGCTAAGCTTATATGCTTGTGTTATGGGTACCAGAATACGGATAGACTACATATACTACTTTTCTTTTGTAAATAGATACTTATAATACATAGAAACACCCAGACGCAGTACAAACATTTATATGACAATTAGAAAAATCACACAAATGATTGTCCCGAGAAATAATATTAAATAATATTAATATTAATTAATCAAAATTTATTGAAAGTAATATCGAATTTAATGAACTAAATTATAGTGAAATAAAATATAACCATGAGCGGGATTTGAACCTATGAATACCGCTCCGTCGCCATGGTTCCTGCACATGTTTACCAAATCTAACACAAAACATCGAAACGATTTTTATCGAAAGAAAATTGTTTTTCTTTATGCGAGTTAAACATCGCTTCGATGTTTTTGTACAACGCCATCTATTGTCCGGTTTGTACCAACTCTGTCAATCAATCGATTATTGTTCTTTTCAGAACACAATTGGTCTGAAATTATGACTATGAAATTATGAGTATGACTACATTAATTATTTATTATTATTTTTTAGTAAGTAAATCCATAGCAAGTCAATTGTAAAAATCAATCAATTTAACCATTGAGTTTTAAATTTTTTATCCATCTTTCATAAAAATTAAAAACAAAAAACATTTCGTAATTATTGTTAAAATTTTTTATTATTTCCAAACTTTTACCCCCGTTGAGCTCAAGCTGTCGTTCATCTGTCAAATAACTAACAAATTGGATTCTGTACGAATAACTAACGGATTGCCGTTTCGATTCCCAGAAGAGGTACCTAGATATTGAGTTAACTGAAACTGTGGCCAATCAAATCCAGAAACTATGTTTAGGAGTTCGGTAACAGGTTATTGAATAACGGGCTATGTCAATATGGTGTAACATTATGTTAGAATTTACAAAATCATTCTTTCTACCCGCCCATTAACATTCCACTGTTGGGCACGAGCCTCCTACACTTCAGGAGGGATTATGTTCTACTATGCCGTTCTGACCAGGCGTGTTGGTGCAAGGTTCATTTTTGAGTTTCTTTTGATTTGTATTAATAATCCGCCACCACACGAACAAAATCATTTACGATTACTAGATATTTATGTATAGTATTATTACATTACGACATTTAAGACATGAATATAATGTATCAATTATACTTACATCCAACCGGCTTTTCCATTGACTGCTATAATAATATACAGTCCTTGGCCATAGAACGCTAGTCCACTTGCAGTGAATTCCAGGGCTCTTGACGATATTGTCACTCCATCTTGCCGAAGGCCGTTCTACGTTTTTTTTTTTCGTAGGAATGCTTTTTACGCACTTACCCCCCGACTGCAGGGGCAGCTGAGGGACGTCGCGTTGGACTCCCGGGGAGTAAAATTTCTCTCGACCCAGCCTACCAACTAAACCTACGGTGTCCTCCTCGCCCGTTGCCGGGCCATGGTAGTTACTCAGGTATTACCACGACCCGACACGGGGGGAACCCTAGGGGTGGGGGCTCACTGCGACAGGGTGGGCAACGTGCCCCCCCGTCGGACTGTCACCCCTCACCCGAACACTAGGCGAGGGGTCGTCCGCCACATTGGGCGCGATAGGTCCCCTGACCCGTCGCGCGAGGCCTCCTCGCGGGCCGGGGCCGCCGGCTATTGCGCGCCGACGACCCCTTTCCACGGCCCTGCGGGGGGGCAATATTTGGCCCGAGCGTTCGCGCTCCCGCAGGGCCTCTCTCTTGGCCGCCAGCGCCTGTTGCGCCAGTGAGCCTGGCGCACTGAGCGGGCCAGGCCGCGCACACGGCCAGCGTGTGCTCGGCTGTGTCCACGGCTCCGGACGCACAGCTTTTGCAGTCGGGCGCTGACTCTAGTCCCACCAGCTCCCACAGGTACTTGGCAAAGCAGCCGTGACCTGTGAGGAGCTGGGTCAAATGGTAGGTCGGCACCCTGTGCGGCGCCTCGACCCACTGACGCAATACCGGGCGCACGGCCGTGAGAAGCAGTGCGCTCACCCTACTGTCTTCCAGTTTATCTGCCCACCTCCCGAAGAGGTCGTTGCGGAATTCGCCTCTCCAGTGAGTGACCTCGTCGGGGGCGGGCTCTATACCATCTTGCCGCATCAGGGCCCTCCTTCGGTGAACCCCCGCCAGGACCCCAGCCTCGAGGTCCCAGGGGAGGCTCCCGGCAATCACACATGCCGCCTCCAGTGACACGGTGTGGTACGCTCGTGCGGCCCTCTGCGCCATCACACGCTGCGCACGCCGCAGCAGCGTGGAGTTCTCGGCGCTGAGAGTCGCAGCCGCCCAGATGGGTACTCCGTAGAGCGCCTTCGAGCGCACCACCGTGTCGTAGAGGCGGCGGCCAACACTACCGCCCCCCCCGCAATTCGGGAGCAACCGGGCGAGCATTCCGGCGCAGCGCCCGGAAATGCTCGCCGAACCTCCATCTGCTATCCAGTGTCAGCCCCAGATATTTCATTCTGGAGCCGATAGCGATGGAGGCCCCTCCCACTACAATGCTGTAGTCGCGGGGGGGCTTAGCCCGAGGCCCATGAAAGAATAGGGCCTCGGACTTCTCCAGGGCCACTTCGAGCCCGAGGGCCCTGATGCGGCTCACCACTTGCGCGGTGCCCACCGTGGCGAGGACACCGGCATCACGAAAATTGGGGCCCCGCGCGGTGACCAGGGTATCGTCGGCGTAACATATGACGCCGACTCCCCGAAGATTGGTACCGCGCAGGACCCAGTCAAATCCAATGTTCCACAGGAGTGGGCCCAGCACCGACCCCTGTGGAACACTGCACGACATGTCCCGGCGGACTACACGATCCCGGGCCGGATAGAAAATGGCCCGGTCCGTAAAGTAGTCCGCCAGGACCCTCCTGAGGTACCACGGAACTTTGTGGTACCTCAGGGCTTCCTCAATTGTCGCCCAGGGGAGGGTGTTGAAAGCGTTAGCAATGTCAAGAGACACTGCCAACAACAGCCCCCCCTGCGAAACGGCATGCTCAACACGGTCCCTCGGTCGGGACACGGCGTCAATCGTCGACCGCGCGCGGCGGAACCCGAACTGCTGATCGCTGAGATCCGGGCCCACCGAGAAATCTGGACTGGATCAGGTCATGATGTGTTTTAATGGAAAAAAATACGTCTTCTGGTTCAAACTGTCAATAAATAACAAGTACTTTTTATTCAACCATTATTACTACTAAAATTTTCCAAATACATCTCATGACATAATCTTAGGAGCTATATATAACATTAATTTCTGTTAAGCCATGCCTACGAATTATGAGTTATTGCGAAAGTTTTACATTGACGCAGAGTTTCAACATCCCTATTTTAACACTATATTAATGTCCAAGCCAAATTAGAGCTTACTGTGTGTTCAGTTATTTGCATATTTGGGAATATACTGTACAATACTTAAGCGGTAGGCCTAATGTTGTGATGAATCTGAATAAACTACCTACACAGTTAATGAGATCGAAATCTTTCCAGCCCACTAACGTCTCACTGTTGGGAACAGGCGTCCTCTACTTTCGGAGGGTTTATAGTCTACTGTGCCACTCTGACCAGGTGTTTTGGCCTTGGGTTGATTTTGTAAATTACCGTCTGTTACAAAGGATGGTATCTGGTTATATTAACCCTTAGTTTTTTTTTCGTTACGTGGGGAATAAAACGCTCTTCGTCTTTTCGGTTGCGGGGGCAACCTTCGGACTTCGTGTGGGACTCCCGGCCTATTGCTGCCCGACTCCCCACGGTGTTCCTCCTCGCCCTTAGTCAGGCCATGGTAATCACTCAGGTATTACCATGACCCGACCAGGGGTGGCGCCCTATCTATGGGGGCTCACGGTGACGGGGGGGCATTAGGCCCCCCCGTCAAATTGACGCCTCTTTCCAGAACATGATTAACCCTTAGTTGGTTCTTACGACACCCTGAGGAGATGACACTTGAATTCTTATTCCATAACTTTAGGGACAAACACTAAAAAACACGACTAAAATCACTCAGTCGGCATGAAAACATAGGTTGAGAGATCGTCTGAAAACTGTGATTTTAATTATCCTATTCGTCGATCCTTTAGTCTAAATTGATGTCTATAAGTCCTACAAAACGCCACAATGGTCTGTGTGATATCTGTGTCCGACAACGTAATTATATCCTCAATTTAAATTATAGTGGGCCATCCTAGGTCCATTATGTCGTCCGCTTTTTGATTGGCCAATGAAGTCACTTTTTGCCCCAAGTGCTCCAGCTGTCACTCTATGAGTAGTTGTACTTTTAATCTTTTAGTAACAATTTTTGAAACGTTCCTTGGTCCCAAATTAAGCTAATTAAGTATCCATGAGTCATTATTATCTCAATACAAATAAATAAATTATTACATTATTATTTATAGCTTTTTTTAGCTCAGTACGTATCTATCAACGTGTTAACCTATGTAACGGAATCTTTGAGTGTGATTTTCACCAATTTCCACTAGTAAGATTGATTTGAAATTTCGCATTCATAGTTTTAAAATAAGCAATTTATTAAAGAAACATATTAAATAGAAAACAAAATACAGAACAAAAATTTATTCAGAAATATGGCTACATAGATTATGAGTAGGTAATATAGCAAGCTATATCTTAATGTTCAGGTCAACATACATACTTGTAAGTCTTGTATGTATCACAGGATTACTGTATTTCACTCGATTAGTGGTATACCACTATAATCCCAAATCGCCTGATCTAATTATTTGAAATAAGATAATAAGTAATTTTAAAGTATGCATCTTAGCACAAAAATCAATCAATGACATGACAATCTTTAGACCCTGAGAAAGGATATAGGCTACCTTTTATTGCAAAAAAAAAAAATAATCCAAATTCCACACGGACGGAGTCTCGGGCAACAGCTAGTATTTAATATGCCTAAATTATACTGGCAGATTGATAGACAAGCGAGGTGCAGAGACTAATGGATCCTTTTTGTATGGTGCCCTAAAAACATTATTCTAGTTAGTCGATATGACTATTTTAGCCCTCTTGTCGTATTTTGTGACCTTCTGATATTCAAAATAGCTGTTGCGATTTTAGGTTTTTTCGAATTTTTTCCCGTTTTTGCAATATGTTTTACTGATGCTTCGCTCCTATTTGTCGCAGCGTAACTTTACATAACCTAAAACCTTCTTCGATAAATGCATTATCTAACACTGAAAGAATTTTTGAAATTGAAGCAGCGGTTCCTGAGATTAGCGCGTTCAAACAAACAAATAAAAAAACTTATCAGATTTATAATAATAATAAAGATATACATTTCACTTCAATGAGTGTCATAATAACATTCCATCAATTTAATGAGTTTCCCAATCGGAAGCCTCAATAAACAGTCATTGAAATGCAAATTAATATAAAACATAGCTGGTATAACAATATCTTCACAGGATTTTGTTTGTTAGATATGAGTTCAATGAATTCGTCCATTAGTTGTGTCAGGAAAATTCGAACGCCATTCCTGCCTTCCGGGTAAAATATATACGTAGATTTGGATGCAAGTAAATCCCATGCAATATATCCTTACAGCTAGTTTTACTATTTTGTTCCATTGTATTCAAAAAGGATTTATTTAAACCCCTTTCTGTCAGTACAAATATTACATACAGAAAAGTCTAGTTCTAAATGAGTGTTCAGTTGAAATGACGAATTCATTAACAGATTTAGAAGATTTTGAATTTGGATCAATATTAAATGTAGGTTTGTAAAATTGCAACAAAACGAAGAGATTACAACAAGAAGAAGAAGAACAAGAAAATGTTGACTTCTTTCTCCCTCTATTAATATCGTGGGACATTAATAGACGGGGAAGGAAGTCAAAGTGTGTATTGTCTTCTACCCTCGTGCACCCTAGGGAGCTACTTCGTCTACGTATACCTAACTATCAAGGTGTATTTCGATTTTTCCATTACTATAAGAGGCTGTTCCCTCTTTCAAGGTCCCTACCTTGACGAAAACCCGCCCCCCTGGACGAAAAGGTGAAAGCCATATTTATTCTACGGTGGACGGGCTTCGTGGTGGAGTGGTTTATGTAATGGACTGCCGATCGCGAGGTCTCGGGTTCGATTCCCGGTCAGGACAATCATTTGTGTGATATCCATAAATGTCATACAAATGCTTGTACTGCGTCTGGGTGTTTACTATGTATTATAAGTATGTATTTACAAAAGAAAAGTAGTTTATGTATTTTATCCGTATTCTGGTACCCATAACACAAGCATATAAGCTTAGCTTGGGACCAGAGGACGTTGTGTGAAATGTCCATGAATATTTATTAATATTTATTATTATTATTATTATGTATTTATCCATTTAAGATCTCGGCTGTTGCCGGTTAGTTAAGATAACCACGGGCCGAAGCCAAGTGTTCATCCTGTTAAATTATTTGAAGAAATCGGTTCTTGAATATGTTGATGTGTGGTGAGGGGTGTTCTTGTGTTTGTGTTGTTTGTGTCTGAGTGTATGCATGTTTGATTATCTGTCTGTAAAAATTTTCTAACTGTTCTACAAGTGTTTAATATAGCAGCCTTTTGGAGAAGTTTATAGGTGTATGTAGGTAATTCTAAATTTTGTATAGATTGGTGAAGTTGCGTCGGTATTACACCTGTGGTGGAGAGTACTATAGGGACTATGGTGACTTTATTTAGGTGCCACATTCTGGTTATCTCTATTTTAAGATCTAAATATTTTGCCATTTTTTCTGATATAGTGTTTTGTATGTTGTGTGTGTTTGGTACTGCTATATCAATGAGACGCGCAATCCTGTTTGTTTTATCTAAAATAGTTATATCGGGTCTGTTGTAATGTGTGGTTTTGTCTGTTAAAATAGCACGGTCAAAGTACATTTTGAATCTAGAGTTTTCAAGGACAGCTTCAGGAATATATTTATAGTAGGGTATTTGTGGAGTTTGAATCAAATTATATTTTATTGCTAATGATTGATGAATTATGTTAGCCAATTGGTCGTGACGATGCTTATAATCTGTTTGTGCAATTGCTTTGCATGCCCCTGTAATATGCTGGATTGTTTCAGATGCACTACTGCACCTTCGACACAAATCTGATGTTATTGGGATTCGCATTATATGTTTTTGATAGTTACGCGTCTCAATTACTTGATCTTGAATAGCTTGCATGAATCCTTCCGTTTCAGGAAACAACTCACCGCTGTTCAACCATTCGTTCGATGCTAATTTATCGACTGTAGGATGATTAAGCTGTTGGAGGTGTCTCCCGTGTAATGACTTTTGGGCCCATGCTTCTAGTTTCGTTTGGATGTCAGTTTGCTTTTCGTTGCTTTGTGTGTTGCTGTCGTTCATATTTAATGGTGTAAGTTTCTTATCGTTGTGTACAATTGCGTTATGTAGGCTAGACATAGTGCTTTTTGTGAAAAAATATGTTCTTAAATTAGTAATTTGCTTGTTATGTAAGTTAGTTATGTCTATAATAGCTCTGCCTCCTTGTTTTCTTGGTAATGTTAGTCGTTGGATACATGCTCTAGGATGGTGTTTTCTATGCTTGGTAAGAGAAGTGTTTATAAGTCGCTGCAGATTGCGTAGCTCCGTTTTAGACCAATTTATTATGCCGAAAGAGTAGGTGAGAATCGGAATCGCGTATGTGTTGATTGCTTTGACAGTATGTCGGGAATATAGTTGGGTATTAAAAATAGCTTTAAGTCTTTGTTTAAATTGTAGAATTAGATACGATTTAATTTCTTTGTAATGAATTTGTTTCGATTGTATATAACCTAGATATTTATAAGCTTCCATTTCAGTTAGTGAATCTATAGTTTCGCCGCATTCTGTGGTATATGAGTGTTGATGTGTTTTCCCTGCTATAATTGAATTTATCTTACATTTATCTATTCCGAATTCCATTTTTATGTCATTGGAGACTCGTTCTACAGTATTCGCTAATGTGATAAGTCCGTCTGGTGTTGTTGCATATAACTTAATGTCGTCCATGTAAAGAAGATGATTAATTTTAACTGAACTTGTATAATCTCTGCTATCTAAAGAAGGGTCACTGTATTTTAACAAATATCCATGTCGGTTTTGATTAAGTTCTTTTGAAAGAGGGTTCAAAGCTAAGCAGAACCACAAAGGGCTAAGTGAATCGCCTTGAAAAATCCCTCTCTTAATACTAATGTGATCTGTGTCGCATGTACCTGTAGGTGTTGTCAGTCTTAATCTTGTTGTCCATCGTGTCATAATGTTATTTAAAAATATTTGAAGACTAGGGTGAATTTTGTAAATATCAAGAACTTCTTTAAGCCATGAATGGGGAATAGAATCATAAGCTTTTCTGTAATCGATATACATAGTACATAAATCTTTTTTGTTCTTTTGGACCTGTCTCTGAATTACTGAATCTATAGTTAGCTGCTCCTTACAGCCCTGACTGAGTTTCCGGCATCCTTTCTGTTCTTCTGTTAAGATTTTGTGTGTATCTACATGTAAATAAATGATTTGTGTAATGCATGATGTGATTATTTTGTATATTGTTTGTAGGCATGTGATTGGTCTATATTTGGCAGGATTGGTATTATCATTGAGATCTTTTGATATCATGTATGTAATTCCTTCAGTTATGTAATTAGGCATTTCTGTGGGATTTTTGATGAATATATTGATATGGTTTAACAGATATGGGTGAATGTATGTGAACTTTTTGTACCAATAATTATGTAAGGAATCAGACCCTGGCGCTTTCCAGTTATGTAATTTACTTATGACTTCACGGAAAGTGTCAATGTGGACATCATCAAATTCCATCTCTTGTACGTTTGAGTTACTTGATTTTTCGTTTTCGATCCATTCTGCTTTAAGGTTGTGAATTACAGGCTTCGCCCATATGCCAGCCCAAAATTTATGAAAATCTTCTGGCGATGGCTGGTTATTAGCACTAGCTATTGTAAAATTTGTGGTAGATTTCTTTAAATTTCTGTAAAATTGTTTTTCGTTGTTCCTAAACTGATTATTTTGTGTCTTGCGGAGTGTGCACGCAATATATCTGTTTAATCGACTTTTTACTAATGTAAGTTTCTGTTTAAGAGTGTCTAGGAAATGTATGAGTTGTGAGTTAGGTTCTTCGTGTGTTGTGTGTATTTTATAGTTATTTAGTATATGATCTACATTTTTAACTAGATTGCTGCTTCGATTACCATGTATATATTGTGTAAGCTTACCTATCTTTGCTCTTAAGTCTTCGCGTTTGTTTTCTAGCCTCTTTTGCCATTTAGGTTTAATTTTATTATAACTCTGCCTCATATTTTGTTGATCAAGTGATATTTTAGTTCCATTTATTTTTGCAGCTGTCCATGCCGCACTGTAAATAACTGTTTGAGTAGTAGTGAAATCTGTGTTTATGTTAATATGTTTTGGTAAAATTAAACTGTTAATATATTTAACTATGAATGCAAATTTTTTAGATGTTTTCTGTCTGGGTATGTATTGTCTTTCTGTAGGATTGATGTTAGTGAAATATTCTAAGCATTCCGCAAAAGTATCTTCAATTAATGGATTTCTTTCACAATCTTCATCTTGCTCGGTATTATGTGTATTCTGATTGTTAATCTCTAAGTCACTATTTTCTATAAAAGTGGGTGTTGCTAGGCTTGGAATATTTGTGTCTGCAGTAATATTTTCTTCCCGGTGATGTGATGGTTCTGTCATATGTAATTCTTCTGCTATCTCATTCCTAATGATTGTTAGTCTTGTGTCATTGATATACTTATTTTTTATAATTGCTCTTCTTTGGTCAGCTATGTGTTGCTCTGATAGGTGTGTTAAAGTTGGATACAGGGCCAGAAATTCTTGGTGTAAATTCTGTCTGTAAGTCGTTCTGTCAGTTTCTAACCGAGTGATTCGATAATAGATTTTCATGATAGCCTCGTTATATTCATTGGACCATCTCATACGTTGTCGTATCTGTGTGTTAGTTGTTGCATTGTGTTGCGGTGTGTTGTGGTGTATTGTATCCTGTAAGGCTTGTAGCTCATTTTTAACATCAGAGTAAATTCTATCAATGGCATTTTGTGGTAGCAACTTATTTCTTACTATTGCTCTGCGCTGATCACCGACTCTCTGTCAGCTGACCTGCATAAAAGGGTACCTTTCTAAAAATTTTGTGTGAAGTGGAAGAAGATATGCATTTGTGTCTGTGTCTAAATTAGTTAGCTGAAAATAGGTTCGTAGGATAAACTCATTCATTTCTGCATTCCATTTCCTACGAGTTTTTGCAACGTTGGTGGTGGGCACAAGTTCATCGACAGAAATAGTCTCTTGTGCAACATCTTCCAACTGTATACTATTAACTACACTTGCTGAATCTATAGTACTAGATTTTGAAGAATTCTGAAAGGATTGAGAGCTAGAGGTAATTGACCTAAACAATGTAGCATCTGAGCGTGTTGACATTTGATCACTCGCCGAAACAGTAGTTGAAGAGTTCCGGCGACCCCCTAATAACGACCTAAGGTTATAAGTTTTTTTGTTATTTTGCATTTTTGTTTCCACGAGAAGCAAGGGATTAAAATGTCCACCGTAGCATAGCCCCGCTTACCACGGTAAGGGAAAATTAAAACTGAAGGTCCCCAGGTATTCAGAGTAGATATTCTCGACTAAGCTCCCCCTTAGCCACGCAGCTCTCGGCATATGCTTCACCTTAGCTTGGGTTGTCCTACTTACTAAATATCTTATATCTATCTTAACTACTAGCTATCTCCCCTTTATCCCCCCTTCTAATTATCTCCCCTATCCTAACTACCCCTTATACTAACTATCTCTCCCTACTGACTACCCCCACCTACTACCTATCCCATATAAAGTACCTAGTGTACTTTACATGACAGAGCCATGTTAGCCGCGCCAGTAACAATGAATATCGCGTGTCCGCCCCCCACGTGAGTCTGGTGTTCGACTCGGACGTATGGTTGGTTATGGGAGATTATTATTATTCTTTACTGGCTGTTGCCCGCGACTCCGTACGTTTAGGATTTAGAAATTTTTCCCCGTTTTTGCAGCATTTTTCACTATTGATTCTCTCTTATCGCAGTATATGTTATATAGCCTATAGCCTTCCTCAATATATGCACTATCCAACACTGAAAGAATTTTTTATCGGACCAGCGGTTCCTGAGATTAGCACGTTCATGCAAACAAACTTTTCATCTTTATAATATTAAATAAACTAAATTATAGTGGAAAAATAGTGATCGATTGATCGAGTTGGTGCAAACCGCTCAATAGATGGTGTTGTACACAAAACATCGCACGATGTTTAACTCACATTGAGAAAGTTGTAGTGGAAGATTTGGTAAACATATGCGGGAACCATGACAGCTCAGATGGGAGAGCAACGGAACGGTATTCCGAGGTCGTGGGTTCAAGTCCCGCTCATGGTTATCATTTTTTCCACTATATTTTAGTTTATTTATTAAAAGCATAGCAAGTCAATTGCAAAAATTAATAAATTAATGTAGCTTTATCTTTGAATAACAAACTTGATCAACAAAGATCAAAATATGAAAGATTGAAAATCCACAACATAAATACTGTAAGTCTTTGAACCCGATATTTCCATGAATGTTGCACTTATCACAAAAAAATAGTAGGTCAAGCAACATTTGGCACTATGCCAAGATAAAATCTTATGCCTTATTCCTTTTTGCTATATTGTAAAGTAACAGAGCGTAACCGATTTAGCAATAAATGGGTCGCCAAATGACTTGCAGCACTTTTTTTAAATTACTCAAAGCATTTTAGAGTGCAAAGTTATTTTACTTAATCCAAGGTTTTGGTATAGTGTCTTGCATTGACTAAATTGTCAATAAGTATAATTAATATTCCCAAAAATATCATTATTTCGTTTCTAATGACAACATTTCTAGAGTGTGATAATTAAAAAACGGAATTCCATTCGGAATAAATATTTGTAAAATTATTCCAACATCATTATTGACATAGTTTTTCAGACGGGCCTCATGGTGGAGTGGTTTATATAACGGACTGCTGATCATGAGGTCTCGGGTTCGATTCCCGGTCAGGACAATCATTTGTGTGATGTTTTTAATTGTCATACAAATGTTTGTACTGCGTCTGGGTGTTTACTATGTATTATAAGTATGTATTTACAAAAGAAAAGTAGTTTATGTATTATATCCGTATTCTGGTACCCATAACACAAGCATAATAAGCTTAGCTTGGGACCAGAGCACGTTGTGTAAAATGTCTATGAATATTTATTTATTTATTTATTTACTAGCTGTTGCCCTCGACTCCGTCCGCGTAGAATTTAGGAAATTTTCCCCGTTTTTGCAACATTTTTAACTACTGCTTGAGTGAGAGTATTATAAACGTAAGAGTAAACAAATATAATCAGAATGAACGAACTGCTAAGCTATCAGGAGTTACACATGTTATTGTGAGTCAACCATAAAATATAGGTATGTGCTGTTTCGGGATATTTTTTAGACAATTTTATGTAGAATATTTCCATCTTACATGATTTCTATGTAACTTTAACCATTAAGGCTGCACACGCGACGGAAGCTTAAAAATGGAGCACCTTTTCCTGTTTTCCCAACATTTCCCTTCACTACTCTGCTCCTATTGATTGTAGCGTGATGAAAAGTATACTATAACCTGCCCAGGAGTATGAAGAATAATTGTACCAAGTTTCGTTAAAATCCGTCGAGTAGTTTTTGTTTCTATAAGGAACATACAGACGGACAGACAGACAGACAGACAGACAGACAGAACAGACAAAAATTTTACTGATTGCATTTTTGGCATCAGTATCGATCACTAATCACCCCCTGATAGTTATTTTGAAAATATATTTCATGTACAGAATTGACCTCTCTACAGATTTATTATAAGTATAGATTATTTAATAAATTAAATTGTATTGGAAAAAGTAATCACCGCTAGCGGGACAGTACATCGGGATAGTTTTTCATTGTTCTCAATGTGTTATTATTATGGTAAATACTAAAGTAATTTCGAAAAATCTTGTCGGCTGATAGAATCGTTGCTAAATAAATAAATATTTATGGACATACTAGCTATTGCCCGCTACTTCGTACGCGTGGAATTTAGACAATTCTCCTCATTTTTGCAACTTTTTTGCCTTCGATGCTTCACTCCTATTTGGACAATTTACACAATAACTTAATAAATTGTAGGCTATGTGTTATTCTAATGTATTAGCTACATTATTGTAAAGTTTCATTACAATCTATTCAGTAGTTTTTGCTTGAAAAAGGAATAAACATCCAATGAGTGGATCATTGGATGTTTCACATACAAACTTTCAGATTTCTAATATTAGTAGGATCACACAACGTTCTTTGTTTTGTTCTTCCTAATTAGGAAGTGTTAATAAACCTAATAAATAATTTAATCAGTAAATAGTAATTATTAATCTATATCATCCAAAGGAAATCATGGTCAAATAGAAAGGTTTTCAAATCGTTTATTAGAAGTTTCTCCTGATATTGATCAGAGCAAGCTGTTACGGAAACGTAGTAACGTATTGTGGATTATTGATGTAATATTATTGTGGCTAACCGTTATATTAGTGTGTTAAGCGTTCCGAGTTTATATTGTATACGGATCGTTGATTGAGTATATTGGTATAATAGGTAAATTAATTTGCATATTCAAGTCTTAGTAGTGACGAAACATATTACGGACCTTATTTTACTATGTATTAATTGATATGATTAATAAACATGGAATGCAGTTAATACAAAATAGCTGTTGCCCGAGACTTCGTACGAGTGGAATTTAGACAATTTATCCCGTTGTTGCAACATTTTTCATTGATGCTTCGCTCCTATTAGTCGCAGCGTGATATTATAGCATGTAGCCTTCCTCGACAAATGTACTATCCAATAATGAAAAAATTTTTCAAATCGGACCAGTAGTGTGATTAGCGCGTTCAAACAAACAAACTCTTTAGATTTTCTATAATAGTATAGATATTTCAAAAAAGTGATTGATTTTTACCAAAATAATCGTTGAAAAATGTTATATTTTAGAGTTCTAGCATTTTAGCCTTTTAGCCTACTCTTAATATTGAACTTGGCTCTCACTACATATTTTTATTCGGGCTCTTTGGTTAAATTATTTCCGGTAGCTATAACATAAGCCACAAGCTAAGCTTGGCATCATAGGACGTTACGTGAAATAACTATAGCTATTTTATTTATGTTTAAATGAGATTGGGTACTTTTGTAACCAAAATGAGTTGAAAATTACATTATAAAAAATGTTCAGTATAGTATACGCAAATTTGAATGTAATAAAAGATGTATAATATAGTTGGTATACACAACTATATGAAACAACTGTTACTGTACTGTCAATAAATCCGTTTAATTAACTGCATTTTTACAAATATAAAAAATCTAGCAATTCCAACGGTATAAACGTATTGGAAATCCAATTGGTAGGACTTATAGCTGTCGATAAAGTAGCGGAAAGCGTTTCTAATTAAATCCCAGTCACTGTGTTGAATTGGCGTGTTGTGATCACAAACTTGTTTTCTTTATAGTAGGGGAGCCCAAGAGGGGATTTCCGGATTTACTAAAGCGCGATAGATTAATATACAGGGGGATACCTTGTACCCGTTTAAGTACCTCAACCAAACTCGAGCTTCCTATATAAGGCCGCCCGTGAAGGATACAAGATCAGATTAGTTAAAAAAAATTGACCATTAGAAATTCTCGAGCGGGTCAGATTAAGGTAAGGTGAGTTAAGTATATCCTAAAAAGCGTATATTCCACTAATCTGACAATTTGAGAGTGACGTAAAGAAAGGGGAGGGCAGAAAGAAGGAAATAATTCAAGAATAACGAAAAATATATAATCTGACGATTTCCGCAAGCCGAAATAATAAAAATTCGTCGATAAAGTTAAATACGTGCAGCTGCGTGATGCCTATATTTCTTTCGCCGCGTTTCTATTCCTCTCTCACTCTTTCTCTATCTATTACTCTACTGATAAAGTTGATAATTAATTTATCAATTAGGTAAATAAAAAATATTAAATTTTAAACCATTTTTTTTAATTTTTTTTTTATAAATACAAGTATTTTACTTAAAAAGCATAAACTTATTTATTTGCATGCTATTTCCTGAGCTTTTCAATTAATTAAAATCAATTATTTAAAAAAAAAATTTTTTTTTGTAAATATAACTACTTTTTACGGTTTTAGATGCGGGTGAGACCTCACCCGTGTTGTCTCACCCGTGACCATGGTGACTGCAAAGTCTCCGAAACGTGGGGCAAAAATTTAAAACAAATATACGCGTCTAAATCCGGTAAAAAAAAAGTAGTTTTATTTAAACAAATGAGTCGCGCAAAAGTTAGAAAATTTTTTTTTTGTCAGAATAGGCGAATCTCTCTAGATAATCGTCAGATTATGAGACGGTACGTTTAGAACTTAAAGAACCAAATTATGTATATCTTAATCTGACGCGCTTGAGTATTTCATAATGGCGATTTTTTTTGCATATTATAAAAATGGCCGTGAGTTTGCGTCACAACGAAATCGTCAGATTAGTGAATAAAAGCTTTTTTTTGGTGTACTTAACACTCCCTTAGAAAACCTGACACGCTCGATAATTTTTTTTTTATTTTCAACCCTTACTTGCAACTACCTGCATCCTGCAAACGATCAGATTAACATACGTACATTATTAAAAATACGTACGGCATTGATGCTATCAATATCTGACGCGCTCGAGAATGGCCATGCCACAGTATTTTTTACTTAATTAAAAATCTATAGCCGCTTCCCCCACCGATAAAAGGGAATAAAAATTGGTCAAGTGCGAGTCGGACTCGCGCACGATGGGTTCCGTACCATTATCTATGCAACATAAGGCAACGTTATTAGTATCGAGCAAGAAACGGTAAAAAAATCATGTTTGTTGTATGGGAGCCCCCCTTAAATATTTATTTTATTTTATTTTTAGTATTTGTTGTTATAGCGGCAATAGAAATACATCATCTGTGAAAATTTCAACTGTCTAGCTATCACCGTTCTTGAGATACTGGGTACGGAACCCTAAAAATCATGTTTTTTGTATGGGAGCCCCCCTTAAATATTTATTTTATTTTATTTTTTGTATTTGTTGTTATAGCGGCAATAGAAATACATCATCTGTGAAAATTTCAACTGTCTAGCTATCACCGTTCATGAGATACTGGGTACGGAACCCTAAAAATCATGTTTGTTGTATGGGAGCCCCCCTTAAATATTTATTTTATTTTATTTTTAGTATTTGTTGTTATAGCGGCAATAGAAATACATCATCTGTGAAAATTTCAACTCTCTAGCTATCACCGTTCTTGAGATACAGCCTGGTGACAGACGGACGGACGGACGGACGGACGGACGGACGGACGGACGGACAGCGAAGTCTCAGTAATAGGGTCCCGTTTTTACCCTTTGGGTACGGAACCCTAAAAATCACATAACATTTTTTTCTTCTTATCATCTAATGTTTGCAACTCAATAGGTCTCTATGATGCTCGAGTAAATCCCCATTTAGCATCGTGGGCTCCCCTACCATTATGACCAACTTCAAAAAAAGAGAAGTTTCGATCATTGTGGTGACGAATTAAGAATACATACTGAAGGATTATGGTCTACCAGACCGTGCTGCCCAGGGGTGTCAGCTCAGGGTTTATTTTTGAAATTTCCGCCTCTCACAGAGAATATTATATCCGGGTAGCCCTTAGCTGACTTTTACATTCGTATTCTCAATTCGGCGATACACAGACAAACACGATTTTATTTCTTTGTATTATATTTAGTAGCAATACGTTATGTATTAAATATTTATTTCAGCAAGTTTTAAAAGCATTTGAAATTGCCATGATTCATGTTCTGACTGTGTAATCCTCGCGCAGTAGGGATTAATTTTGAAAGCGACTGTCGTGAACAAAGTAAATATTTTAAGTTGAAAATACTGTGCATAAAAAAAGAACAATGAAACATGGTACTTTAAAGAAACGTATTAGTCTTTAGGTAGTTTATTTTCTAGACATTTTTAATTTCTGTTGATAAATGTCAGTTTCCTTTTTATCTATTAGAACTGCGGGCGTATTATGAGCTTTTTAAAATCATGCTAGTTCCAGGCCGGCCGTACACTGCCTGGCTAAATTACGTATTATGGCAGATATAAAACATTTAGTTGAAAATTTTTAGTTAGTACCTACTTAAACTTTTAGTCGTACCTTCTCTATAAGGATATTAATCTGGTTTAGTGAACTGACTGGCTGGGAGTTATGTACATATTGCGAATTTGGCAGGCAGTTCAATTCACGGCGTAAGCTGCCTGGAAATAAGAGCTCATAATACGACAGCTGGTTGTTGCCTGCCACGTCTTACGTGTTGAATTTAAGTAATTTTCCCCGTTTTCGCACCATTTTTCACTGATGCTTCGCTCCTATTGATTTGATTGAGGCTTTAATTATCCAACATTGAAAGAATTTTTTAAATCGGACTAGTGGTTTCAGGGATTGGCGCGTTCAAACAAACATACATAGTCTTCAGCAATATTACTAACTGTTACCCGCAACTTCGTGCCTATGATATTTAGAAACCAAACTTTAAAACATTATAGGTTACTAGCTGCCCCGGAAAACGTTGTTTTGCCATACAATTCTGTGTAAAAATCAACAACAAAAAATTTCATCAAAATCGGTCCAGCCGTATAGGAGGAGTGCAATTACAAACACACGTCCAGAAGATTTATATAATATACATATATAATATAATATAATATACATATATAATATAATATACTATATAATATATTTAGATTGTAGCCGTGAAGTTTACTACACGCCTCGATACATGGCGTTATACAGTCTGCTGAATAGTACTATCGTATCTAGTTAGCGCATTATAGTTCCACTATTGGGCACAGGTCTCCTTCACCTAATCTAAACTACCTAACTAACCTAACCTAAAACTAATATAAAACCTGTCGAAACAGCCCAAAGAGCCTTATTGAAGGTGTCCTTCTTCAAGCCTTACTTATATCCCACAACAACTCTGTATCAAGATACGCCAATTATTTATTATGGCGGTCCTACTTAAACAGCACGGCGCATTAAATACGCAAAATTAAATACGCATTACCTATTATATCTATTTATGTATATGTAGTATTTTATATATTGGTAGTATATTTATGTGTAATTATATTCATTTCTGTATTAGTTGCCGAGTTTAACACCTTATTTGTCTATACATATATTTTTTGTATTTCGTATTCAACTACGCTTTACTCAGACCTTTTTAATACACACCCACTTCTATATATCTCTGCACCACCTGAAGGTTGACTGGACGTAGAGAATGCCTCAGGCATTAAGTCCGCCTTTATACAAAATTGTGTATATAAAGCTTGAAATAAATAAATAAATAAATTAAACTTTGATCCCACATATATTAATATGTCTAAGCGCAATTCATATAAAGTTTGCGAACAAATACACACATTTCGTACTTCTCATGCACAAAGATTCTACAGTTTTTTTAGGTCCATTTCTGTACAACCAAGCTAACAAACAATTATGTATATACCCAAACACAAAAACAAAAATGAAAGAAAAGATAAGTAATTGGCTTCTGAAACTATCTTATGACCAGACTGAAGATCTTATCAAGATTCTTAAGTGATATTATACTTACCGACACAATTAATTTATATATTATAGTATTAAGTAGTACCTAAATACAGTTAATAGATAACTTGTCAATTATAATATGAGTCTACACAAACAAAATTCTATATTATTATATTTTATTCTTAGGTATATAAATTTACACATATACATGAGCATTCGCTCTCTCACACATGCATCCAACAGTAGATATATCTTACGCAGTCTGATTCACTAATTACAAAAATGTTAAAATTTCTCTGTAAATAGCTTTTAAAGGGGGAGCCTGGAGTTCTGTAGTACATACAGGCTTAGGTCTAGTTCAGACTCCAGACTCTCACAAGATTAGATTTAAACTGTATGTCTCAATTCATTGATAAGAACAATATTGTTACCTTGTGAGATGTCAATAAAAGTTTATCTACTATATAAAAACTAGCTGACCCGGCAAACGTTGTTTTGCCATACTAAAAAAAAAAAAGTTTGAAAAATAGATGTTGGCCGATTCTCAGACCTACTGAATATGTATGCAAAATTTGAGAAGAATCGGTCAAGCCGTTTCGTAGGAGTACGGTAACTAACACTGTGACACGTGAATTTTATATATTAGATAAGTCGGGTTTTCCTTCCTGACGCTATAACTCCAGAACGCACGGACCGATTTCCACGGTTTTGCATTCGTTGGAAAGGTCTCGGGCTCCGTGAGGTTTATAGTTCTTTTTTTTTTTTTACTTTTTTTTTGGTATGGCAAAACAACGTTTGCCGGGCCAGCTAGTTTATTATGTTTAATATTATTATTATTATTACTTTGTTAAGGTATCTACTCTTCTTATACCATGTTGAGCTAGCGTGTTGGTATAAGATCTACTTTTGAATTTTCCACCTCTTATAGAGGACGTTGTTACGCTTACAACACCCTAAGGAGAAAATAGGGTGGTGACACATGTATTCTTAATCTGTCACCACAGAAATTTTCAAAATTTATTTATTATTATAATGTACCAACGATTTCAGAATTACTTAGAAATATTTTCTGCTGAGGTTATTGACCTAAAACTGCAAGCATTATTCCAACAAGAGTTGCCAATAATTCCCATTGAAATATCTATAAGTGCGATTCCAATATTCTTAGTGTACGTACATACTCTTAGTGTGTGTGTGGTGATTTGCAATCTTCTTCTCCGTCGCTTCGCTCTTGTCAGATCGGTCGTGGTCACGTTGAGGCATCCGTGTCAATGTTGGAAGTGGAGACAATCCTTCACACGATTTGCAGCAATTGCATTGCCTGGTGCACTCCGTCTTCCTACTGTAATTTTTACTTGGTCAGTCCAGCATATATATATATAGGTGACTTGCCCAGTGATCTAGTGCCCTCCACTTTGCCCTGCTCAACAAATCGCTCCATGGAGTCATTATTTCTCCTAGAGACATTGGCAAAGTACTGCAGTACAACTAATTTGCAATGGAATAATGTTATGTTTGTGTGCGTTACGTATGACTGCTCGTGTTAGTTAAATACTCTAAGACACAGGAACGCTCACAAGAATACCAAGAAATGTTATTTGTAACAACATTATTTAATTCAAAAGATTTTACTTAGGTACTGCTGTTTCAAAATCTCTTTGAAATTAGAGAGTGACTTTCTGATTACAAATCAAAACAAAATTGAAATTAATGTGGAACATAATGTTATAGAAATGTTTGTGTGAAATCTCAGAAATTTAGGCCTTTGTTCTCACTTTGTTTTTGATTGTTTGTTGTTACAAAAATATTTTATTTTAATAGCACTTGCCCGAGACTTCGTACGAATCAATTCTTTTCCGATTTTTGCAACATTTGTCGATGTTTCTTTCATAATAGTCGCAAGCAATATTATATACACATATTCCTATAGCCGTCCTTGATAAACGGACTATTCAACTAAAAAATAACTTTTCAATTCCGTAAAACAGTAGTTCCTGAAACAAGCGCGTTCAAACAATCAAACTCTTATTTATAATTTTAGCATAGAAAGATTGACATTTGCTGCCATTTATATATCATCCTGCTGTAAGCCAAAGAGTGGGTCAGTGACTACAAATGCGGGTGAAATTGTAGACATTAGCAATTTGACATAAAGTTTATTATCAAAGTCAAAGTCAAAAATTTTTATTTCAAATTGGCGTGTTTTACAAGCTCTTTTGAAACGTCAGAAACTAGGTGTCTGTTCCAAACGCGAATCCTATGGAGAAGAACAGACAAGAAACTCCATGGATTTCTTTTTTCTATTCTCTTCATACTTTTTTTTTCAATATAATTTTACATTGTTGGAGGGGTGTGAGGATGATGCCGATTAATGCTATCTAGAATATATCAAAGAGCATAAAATTGTACTACTTTTGAATTCACCATAGCACAAGACCACAGATCTATTACATAAATAAAAATTAATTGTGAGGAAGTGATATTGCTGAGGCCGTGAGGGAAATTAATCGGAAACATTAATGTTACTTACACATTTTCCTGCTTTTAGCGAAGATTCTTCAAGAGTTATTCTCCCTTATTCCTCCCTCTCCTTTTTAGGGTTCCGTACCCAAAGGGTAAAAACGGGACCCTATTACTGAGACTTCGCTGTCCGTCCGTCCGTCCGTCCGTCCGTCCGTCCGTCCGTCTGTCACCAGGCTGTATCTCAAGAACGGTGATAGCTAGAGAGTTGAAATTTTCACAGATGATGTATTTCTATTGCCGCTATAACAACAAATACTAAAAATAAAATAAAATAAATATGGGGGGCTCCCATACAACAAACATGATTTTTTTACCGTTTCTTGCTCGATACTAATAACGTTGCCTTATGTTGCATAGATAATGGTACGGAACCCTTCGTGCGCGAGTCCGACTCGCACTTGACCAATTTTTTAAATCGCACCACACGCGCAGGTCTGAGATGCCACCGCTATACCTACTGTGGACACCATACCATCTCGCACAAAATTGTTTTGTAACTCCTTTCTTTGCAACACCTCGAAGAAATGGAACTCGCTCCCTGCACACGTTTTTCCCTACTTCTACAATATGGGGTCTTTCAAGCGAGGCTGGAAAAGGCATCTTGTGGGCCGACAAGGTTTTTATACATCGACCCAATCTTTGGCTTCTGATGTTATATTGATATATTACCATTACATCAGAAGCCAAGCAAAAACACCTATTGGTATTTTTAATTTTTCACTAAAATCTATTAGTAGTGCTTGAATACATAACACCAAATGTACATACATTCATCCATACATACAAACTTTATTGCTGCCTTTTATAATTATCCTACCAATGACAAGTGATTAAAAATTTTTTTTTCACATAAATACATTTCTTACTCTCCAAGGTAGCCTGTAAGAAATTGTATTAGCGATAAGGCCGCCATTTGTACTAGTACGTAATGACTTAATCCTAATGTAATGTTTAAGTCAAAAAGTGTGCAAATAAAGAGTTATCTGTCTTTCGATCTACATGGCCGATGAAGACATTTCTTAATTACCAGCATTGACATTTACATAAGTATATTAAAAAATTGGTCAAGTGCGAGTCGGACTCGCGCACGAAGGGTTCCGTACCATTATCTATGCAACATAAGGCAACGTTATTAGTATCGAGCAAGAAACGGTAAAAATATCATGTTTGTTGTATGGGAGCCCCTCTTAAATATTAATTTTATTTTATTATTAGTATTTGTTGTTATAGCGGCAATAGAAATACATCATCTGTGAAAATTTCAACTCTCTAGCTATCACCGTTCTTGAGATACAGCATGGTGACAGACGGACGGACGGACGGACGGACGGACAGCGAAGTCTCAGTAATAGGGTCCCGTTTTTACCCTTTGGGTACGGAACCCTAAAAAGCATATAATATAACTGTGCATTAGTATTCAAGACAATGTTAGACATGGAACATATATCAGGATTACTGTATATCAAGATTAGCTATTTCAATGTAATCCCTAAGCGCCAGATCCAATTATTAGTAATCACACAACACAAACGACTAGAACATTGACACTATATGATTAAGTCCAAAAGTTTGGATTAGTCTATCAACGACCATATTAAAATTAATAATACTTAATTTCTGTAAGTACATCTCTTATTAAGACTAACTGATCACCATAAGATAAGATTTAGTCTTAGCCCGTGCCCAACAGTGGTACGTTAAGAGAGATGAAGATCATCTCTTTCTCCGTTCAGCCCATTAAGGTCCCAATGTTGGGCCTCCCCAGTTTTAGAGGGATTATGGTGCCACGTTGACCGGGCGTGTTGGCATAGGGCTTAGTTTCAATTTATCCATTTTTCACAGAGGATGTTATTTGTGTACAATATCCCTTAACTGGCTTTTACAGCACCCGGGGGGGATCACACTTGTATTCTCAATCCGTCACCACACGGACAAAGTGGGTTCAAAACATAAACTTCGTATATTTAAAAGACTCAATATCTTATTAATAATTTTTGATCGTAATATTAAAGAACTAATAAAGAACAATTTAGCCTAATACCCTGTAAATATAAGAACCATTTAGTACCAAATTTTAAGCAGCTTAAGTCTACTCAAATCTTTTAATAGACTCCGCTGTTTTAATTTGTCCTCATTCTAAAGAAATTTATTATTTAATTGAGTGTTTTATTAATAAATCTTTATATTATATCAATAGAAAATCCTCTTGCTATCAATGTATTAATCTTTTTAACGAATTTTTAAAAGTAATTTTCACATACTTGCAGTAGTCAGACTGATCTGAAATGCACACATATTAACGACTGATTACTATGCAATAATGTAACATAAATTTCAGGATTTCAAGCGTGTTTTTTTTAGTTTTTGGTCTTTATAAGCTAATTATAACTAAAATGTTTCTTTACTAAAGTTATAAAATAAAAATACATTCAAAAATAAAAAAAAAATAATCACAGACCGCCAGCGAGCATAGGGGCCAAGCTACCGGTGGTTAAGGTTCCAGAGAGAAGAATATTCTCACAATACGGTCCAGTTCGTCCAGTATTCGGCTTTCTGCATCAGACTCTTGACCCAACGACCTAACGCGAGCCTCTCTAGGTGACGGTCGAGGCTCTTGGGTATGAAACCATTGACTGACACAACGATTGGTACAATAATTGCCGTGTCAACATCCCACATGTCGACAACCTCGCGAGCCAAGTCAAGATACTTTATTTGCTTATCTCTTCATCGTTCATTTCTCTTTCACGCTTGCTTTCTATTGCTATTATTGTTACCACGATAAAACAATATAATTTCTTTGCATTAGACTATTTTTATGAATATAATAACCACGATATCGCAACAAACAGCTGCCATATTTGCAGTCTTATATCTAAGTCTATTGGGCCACGTACTCTTAGACCTGTGACCTTAATACTCTTGTGGGGTGTAATTTCAACGTTCGTTATATGTAGGTCAATTTCAGCTTTAGAAAGAGTTATTTTATTTTAAACATCTTTACTTGTTATAATATAAAGTCGTTATTTTTGTAGGTATCTATGTCCCTATGTGTATGTCCCTATCTTCAGAATTGCGCAACGGATGGTAATGCGGTTTTTTATTATTATAGATGAAGAGTATATATAAGAGTATATGACGGGCTTCGTTGTCTAGTGGTTCATGTAACGGACTGCCGTTCACGAGGTCTCGGGTTCGATTCCCGCACGGGACAATCATTAATGTGATCATTATAATATATCATACAAATGTTTATACTGCGTCTGTGTGTTTTCTATGTATTATAAGATCCGTATTCTGGTAACCATAACACAAGCATATAAGCTTAGCATGGGACCAGAGGACATTGTGTGAAATGTCCATGAATATTTATTATATTGTATTTACTATTTAAGCTTCTGTTACTTTGTTTTTTGGTTATATCTTACCAAATTTGTGTGACAGACGCTGAAAGTTCATCTAAAGGAAACATAAAAACCTATATTTTTGAGTGGTCATATTTTGTTTTAGTTATTATGTTTCGAAAAAAAGAAAGTAATAGAAGCATAGATATATAAGACTTAGATACTGTGAGAAAAATTCATTGCTATGGAGGCAATATCCACGTAAAAAAACAGCGGACTACAATTCCCATATTTTTGTATGGAGCATTGTTTGGTGTTGCCCTCTTAAGTCACAAAAGTATTAGAAAAAACAATGTCTTAAATTAAGATAATACAGGTATACATACAAATCTAGACATTTAGGTTTTTATCAAAAAAGTGAGCGCACTAACTCTATCTTCACGGGTGAGTTAACAATGAATGCATTCACCCATTAAAATAACTAGGAGTTTTCTGTTTTCCAAGTAAATTATGAATGCAGATAAATCTAGTATTTTAAATGGTTTATTGGTGGAACTATTTTGTTGGATCTTAATCCTAACTAATTTATAAATGTGTAAACAAGCTGATGAGACAATAAAAATTTTGACGTCTTAATGTGTGGAACGTAACTATAGCACAGATTTAAAAAAACTGTACAACGCCCTCTATCAAGTAGCGTAGTAAACTTCTGTTTGTTGAAGTTTGATTTCTAAATTTCACGCGTACGAAGTCGCGAGCATTAGCAGTACTGAGTAAATATATTTCAGTTTCCTTAAAATATTTATTTTACGCTAAAGCTTAGTGTTTTTTTTTTACTTTTTAGACAGATTGTACACATTTTACACCTTTACTCTGTGTAATATATATTAAAATAAATACATAGACACTAATCTTTAGCGTAAAATAAATTATTTTTTACAGAGAAATTCACAGAATAAAGGTTACTCTGTGTAAAATCTGTTAAATAAATAAATAAATACTTAATTCTTTACGGTGAAATAAACATTTCTTAGTTGGTACATTCATAAAAGCGTCAGAATATGGGTTTACATAATACGTATTTAGTGTATGATATGATTTATGAACCTTATCAAATACACGGAAATCTGTATCAAGCTCTAATTAATTATAATATTTAATTTAATTATTAACGAATGCAAATTCATTTTATTACGGCTTTATGATACGCATTTGGAAGTCAATCGATTACTGGGTGTGAAAAAAAACCGGTATTACGGAAAAAATTATTGGACTTATCGTAAATACATAAATTTGTTAAAAAATTGTGTCTAAAAGATTAAATGCATTCCATTTTATATCATTTTCCGGTTAGCTCCTAAGCAAAAGAGACAAAAAACATAATTTTGTTTTTTAATTTTCAGTTAAATCCAAATTCAAATTAACTTAATAATGTCTTTTTTAGGGTTCCGTACCCAAAGGGTAAAAACGGGACCCTATTACTGAGACTTCGCTGTCCGTCCGTCCGTCCGTCTGTCACCAGGCTGTATCTCAAGAACGGTGATATCTAGACAGTTGAAATTTTCACAGATGATGTATTTCTATTGCCGCTATAACAACAAATACTAAAAATAAAATAAAATAATTTAAGGGGGGCTCCCATACAACAAACATGATTTTTTTACCGTTTCTTGCTCGATACTAATAACGTTGCGTTGCATAGATAATGGTACGGAACCCTTCGTGCGCGAGTCCGACTCGCACTTGACCATTTTTTAATGCTTTGTAGCACAATTTTGAATAACTGCATAAAAAATATAAAAAGCGTCGCACTAAGTTAAATACAGTGTTAAAATGAGTAATAGAATAAAATACATTTTTCTTTTGATATTAATATTTATTACAGTATATTGCTTGTATTAAAATACCGATATTCAAATACCGCTCATATTAATTCATTATATCGGCGACAAAATACCTTGTCATGTTTTTTATTAAAATCTCCGACGTGACTTCGATCCGCCCAATATGTATTATGATTGATTACTATACATGTTGATACTGTAATATGTTTATGAATAGTCTTTGAAAATAGATGATTGATAAATAATTATTATAGACCGATTATTATTAGGATTCTCTGTGTAGTGACGGATTAAGAATACATGTCTCTTTCTCGACTCATCTTTTTAGGGTTTCGTACAAACCCTTATAGTCTCGCTACGGTGTCCGTCTGTCTGTCTGTCCGTCCGTCAAAATTTTTTTACTCAGCAACGGCTGAAGGGATCTTCTTGAAACTCATACCAAATTTAGATCTATGAGGTTCCTTGCTGCTAGAAATACAATCAATATTGTATATATAGCCGAATTACAGCCATTTTTGAGTATTTTCGACTTACGCTAGGGAATCAAAATTTACAGGTTACTTCCCGTAGTCCTAGAGACTAGAAATTTGGCATGGAACAAGCCTACATAGTGCTGATATAGGGAAAAATCCAAAAAACTTATGAAGTATCTGAAATGTAGGCGATGAATTCCCTTTATTGCAACTACAAAGTTAAGTTGGTGAGTTGCTTCAAGCTTAATTAACTGTTTATTTCTACATTAACTATGAGCGAGACTTGAACGCACGACCTCGGAATACCGTTCCGTTGCGCTCCCATCTGAGCTATCACGGTTCCCGCATATGTTTATCAAATCTTCCACTACAATCTTCTCAATCTGAGTTAAACATCGTGCGATGTTTTGTGTACAACGCCATCTATTGAGGGGTTTAAATCATCTCGTTAAAAAATCATGTAGAAATACATGTAGTCATTACTTCGGTCCAATTGTGTTCTTTATGAACATTAAGTGATCGATTGATAGAGTTGGTGCAAACCGCTCAATAGATGGCGTTCTACACAAAACATCGCACGATGTTTAACTCACACTGAGAAGGTTGTAGTGGAAGATTTGGTAAACATATGCGGGAACTATGATGGCTCAGATGGGAGAGCAACAGAACGGTATTCCGAGGTCGTGGGTTCAAGTCCCGCTCATGGTTATCATTTTTTCCACTATAATTTAGTTTATTTATCTGTTTTTTTTTGTATTTAGTTATTTATGTTTTTTGGTCAAGTAGGTACGGAACCCTAAGTGTACGAGTTTTCCGTGCTCTTGACTTTTTTTCTATATACGTCTGTCTCTTTCACGCTATATATTATTAATATATCGTAATATGCAGGCTGTGCCGCCTGTACAAAAAAAAAAAAAATTATGTTACAATTTTTAATACATGTTTACGACTGATTTGGTTTCATTTATTTGCGTAAATTTCCGATACCAGTTTTCAACAACCTCATTCAACTAAGTACACTTTAATCTTAGTCGTACTATGATCTTAGAGATAACGGTTTGAGAAAGTCCACTAATCGACTGTATAATACTTCAGTTTAACTTGTACAAATAACTTCACCTGTTTAAGTTGTCTTACTCTGAACAAGTTTTGCAATTATGTAGTGTCGGAAGTAATAGAGGAATGCTAGGGACTAAAATAATTATTTCCCAATTAAATTATATTAAGCGGCAGTAAATTTTTCCACCATAATTTGATTTGTTAAATTATATTTCTCTCTCCAGTCACTTAACGTCCTACTGGTGGGCACAGGCCTCCTCCACTTTAGGGGGCTTATTGTCTAAAGCTACGCTGGCTATGCGTATTGGCACTTTATCTGACTTTATTTTCGAGCTCTCCGTCTCTTACAGAGAATGTCATCTGTGTACAATAGTCCTTGGCTGATTTATTTTTTCACTACACGAATAATTAATGAATATAATTAAAATTTTTCCACATTTTTGCTTCATTTTTCACTGATGTTTCACTCCTAATAGTCGCAGCGTGATGCTGTATAACCTAAAACTTTCCTCGATAAATGCACGATAGTGCACGACAGTGCACTGGATACAGTACTGAAATAATTTTTCAAACCGAACCAGCGGTTCTTGAGATTGGCGCGTTCAAACAAACAAACAAACAAACTCTTCAGCTTTATAATATTAGTTTAGATTGGATTCGCTTTCATTTCACATCTATGGTTTTGGTGGGATAAATGTCTATATAACATAAAGGATTTTATAGTTAACATCTTCTAAGCCCTATAATATTGAACATAATACTTGGTACTTTACAATCAGATAACAACCTACATCGCTTGTTAGATGTTTGACAAGTTTTAACAAGACAGCTTAACTTTAATAACGTGGTCTATCTTACCACATCTATATAATATATTAATAAATAATAAGAATTTGTTTTACGGATATAAAACAAGGATTAAGAACATTAATTTATACATTTTTGCAATAAACTTGGTACGCTGTTACTTAATAAATAATAATAATAATAAATATCCATGGACATTTCACACAACGTCCTCTGGTCCCAAGCTAAGCTTATATGCTTGTGTTATGGGTACCAGAATACGGATAGACTACATATACTACTTTTCTTTTGTAAATACAATACTTATAATACATAGAAACACCCAGACGCAGTACAAACATTTGTATGACAATTAGACAAATCACACAAATGATTGTCCCGAGCGGGAAACGAACCCGCGACCTCTTGATCGGCAGTCTGCTACATGAACCACTCGACCAAGAGGCTCGTCATCAATCAAAATCAATAAATTCAATAAATCAACTCAATCAATTCAATTCAATTCAATTCAATTCAACTCAATCAATTCAACAAAATCAATAAATCAGATTACAGTTTTTTCTTTTAGCTTGTCCCCTCACCCTAAGCGGGCTATGGTGTGTGCCCTGAGGCTGACCATGACCCGGCAAGGGGTAGCCCCATTACGAGGGGCTCAGCGCAGTGGGGGGAATATTAGGTCCCCCCATTGCGTGTGCATGGGCTCTCCCCGGGACATTTGGGGAGAAGCCAACTGTTACATTTGGGGCGGCAGCAGCCCGCCGCGCTTGGCCCCCTCTCCTACCAAGGGTGCCAGCATTTGCTAACCGGCGGTCCCAGGCCGGGGCCCTGCGGAGAGGTAACCAGGAGGTGTCTCCAGCACGCTCGCGCTCCCGCAGGGCTTCTCTCTTCGCCGCCATCACCTCTTAATATACTTCCCTGCTTACAAAAATCCTGTTTGCACTTAAAGTTCTAAGGACAATGAAACAATAATAAACATAGGAATAAATAGGCAAAGATCAACAAATTAAGACGCCAAAGTGTATTTTCTTTTATGTTACTTTGAAACTTAATTCATGAGTATATATTATACGCTATAAAATTGCCATAAAATAGGACCTACTCTGAACAAAATAGCGTTCTAATACAATTACTATTACTTACAGAAAATGTAGAAAGGACGAATTTATGGGGCCTTAAACATCTCATAGCGTATATGATTAAGTGGCTTTTGCATGATCAAATTCTGATATTAAAAGGGTGTTACAACCAATATTCCTTTTATGTATAAACTAAATAACAGTAATTTACAAAGCTTAAAAACTAAGATACTGAAAAATTATACACCGGTTTTGGAAATTATTACATTGTCATCGATGCTTATCGTGTAAAAGCACAACCTCTAGAAGACTTATTTTGATTAGCGATCAGTGGAGAAAGGTATATGTTATAAGACGATACAAAACTAGCCCTGGAAATCAATTTGGTTTAGAGTTAAACTAAAAAGAAATATGTTGATCACACGCCTTTAGACTGCGTTCTGGCCACATATCACTAAATAAATTCGTTCATTTAATGAAGAAATCCCCATCATCCCTTTGGTCTGAATGTGGCTTGCCGGCAGACGTGCTGTAGATAATGGCAGAGTGTAAGCGGAATGATGACGTAAGGAGTGAGAATTTCTAAATCGGAGACACTTAGTTTCTGACGTTTCAAAAGAGCTTGTAAAACATGCAAACTTGAAATAAAAAATTTTGACTTTGACTTTGATATTATATTGGCGCATCCCGGTTTGCAACGACGGCCTATATCTACAAGTTAGTATGTATTTATATTTTATGATACTCCTACGGTGTGGCATAATCCGCAAAGAGCAAAACTCCGTTAATAAGGAAAAAGAAAACGTGTGGAAAATTTTATATCAATCCGACTATTGCAAGTGAATGAAACACTCGTAGATTTCTTCACATGGATACATTATTTTACATTGATACGATCGACGCTGATACGTATTTCACTGACAGATGGCTAAACAAGTCATCACGATTCGTTTTCCCAAATATTAATAAGCTAACAACAAAATAGTAAAAAAATGTAAAAAAATCTAAAAAGTATGTATAAAATAAAAGTCATCTTGGCGATAAAACAAGTAATGTACGGAGAAAAGCTATTACCTTTCAACCGCGGCAAATTATCCGACCATCTGCATACATTAACGTCTGAGTGAAGGTAGGGAAATAAAAATCTATGCGATCTTATCTCTCTCACAAGTTCTGAAAGGGCCACAAAAGATTTAAAAGTGTTATGGTGTTGTTTATAACATCTAATTTTGAACGCTACTGATACCAATTTTATACTGACACTATCAATTTTCATTTATTAGTTAAGTATAGTTGTACGCGTAGAATTGGTATCATTATTGATTTACGTTATTCTTGACGCTTACAATATGAATCTCCTCCAGCCTATTTACGTCCCACTTTTGGGCACGGGCGTTCTCCACTTTAGGAGGGATTATGGTCTACTGTACCGCGCTGACCAAGCGTGTTGACACGGGGTTTATTTTCGAGTTTTCCGTCTCTCACAGAGGATGTAATCTGTGTGAAATATCCCTTAGCTGACTTTTACAGCACCCTTGGGAGGAGATGGGGCGGTGACACTTGTATTCTTAATTCGTTACCACACGGACAGAAAATTTTCACAATATGAATGAAGGATATTAATAAGGTTTTTTGAGCATTCTTAACCCATAATCCCAACCAAAAATTGAAAAGCATACATGATTTGGTGATAAATTTATGAAAACACTGGACTTCTTTGAAGTAGTGGATATGCAGATGCATTTTTGGGTAAAGTCGTTTTCCATTTTATAAACATTACAAAATTAAATAAAGACATAAATACAAATAAATTGCCAGTCAGAATTTTCCAAGAAACACAGCCGTCACAACATTCTACGTACGTATGTGAATACAAAAGGATTCCAAAAATAGATAACATATCTAGAATTCTTAGCTCCACTTTGCAGTTAAGATAATTAGACGGTTCACTGAAGCAGATACTGTTACAAGACTATATTTTAGTTTTTTATAATCTTCTGAGAATTCTAGTCGTTCTGAACTCAAGTTATATTTTAGATTCAAAATTCCTAAGAGAGCTGGTATAAATATCTTTGGTTCGTGGAATCACTGAAAATCGAGACAGAGATATTCTTAGACTAGCTGTTTGCTGTTTCTTACTGAATTTAGAAAATGTTCCCCGTTTTCGCAACATTTTTCACTAATGCTTTGCTTCTATTGGTCGCAACGTGATCTATATAGCCTATAGCCTTCCTCGGTAAATGTACTATCCAACACTGAAAAAATTTTTCAAATCGGACCAGTAGTTCCTAAAAATAGCGTGTTCAAACTAACAAACAAACTCTTCAGCTTTATATTATTAGAAAGAAAGAAGAAACAAAAAAAAAATATTGCACTAACAAAATGAATGAAACACTATTAGAGATGAATATTATAAGAGCAGATCTTTTTATTACAAGTTCTCCATAGTTTCATTGTTGACTGAGTTTTTAGAGATCCATATACGAAAGGTACACCAAAGCTTTCTTTTGAGATAGATGTTTAGTCTTCTTTATTTACAAAGTTATATCACTCCTCTTTTTTCCGTCAGGAGTGAAAAAGAAACACGTGACCTAGGGTGGTTTAAGGTGTGGTATACACAACAAACACCATAAACATTCGGAAAACCATTTCCAAAATCAATTTAGCTAAAGCACTTCAAAAACGATTTACCAGAAATTCAGTACAACATTTTATGGCTATGTCAGATTAGGTTACAATCAACTAAAGTTAAATCGTAAAGGCAGTAACGAGCGATCGGCGTACGCACTGAATGGTATGTCGTTTGTACAATGTGACATATTGTGGCAACTCCGTAGAAATAAATCACGGACTGTACCTGAATGGACGTCACAGAAAAGCATATAGAAACTAGATGTGTCATCTTTACTTATTATAAAACAAGGTTGTTATTTTAGTAGGAATGTCCCTATGTAAGCATATATCTTCAAAATTACACAACAGAAATGATAGATTTGTTCAAGAGGATGGCTTTTTTGTATGATTTGTTAAGGTTAGGTTTCTAAATTTTACGCGTATGAAGTTGCGGGCAACAGCTAGTCAAAATATAATTGTTTTACTTTTTTTTTAAATGGTCGACGGGCCAATTTTTTTTTAACTAGTTATTTATTTATTATCTTTGTTATCATCCAAACAAGACATGAACAGCCCTATAAATTATTAGAGATAGACAATTTTTGGAGATAGCAACATTTTAATCTTGAAAGCTTTCGCCGCTCTTCTCAGGCCGGTTAAAGCCACGGATCCTATGGATAAGTACGCCTCTGTCGACGTATTAACAGAAAAATATCTATAAAAATTTTGTAAAGCTTATTTAGACAAACCATATTGATATTGAAACGCAGAAAAGTGCACATCATTTGCTAAACTGACTATCAATAAAGATAACTGTAAGGTTTCTGGTGTGGCTACGCCCTGAATGAAAATTTTTTGAATGATCAATTAAAACGCGCGCGACGTCTTGATCAAAGTCGCGGTAATACGTTGAATATAGGCGGAACAGTGGCCGTATTATGAGCTCTTATTTACAGGCAGTTTACGCCGTGAATTGAACTGTCTGGCAAATTCGCATTATGAACAAATTAATATGTCTATGGAGAAGGTATAACTAAAAGTTAAAGTACTAACTAAAAATTTGCAACAAAAAGTTTTTTTTTACCATAATACCTAATTTAGCCATGCAGTTTACGGCCTGCCTGGAACTTGAATGATTTTAAAAAGCTCATAATACGCCGGCAGGACGCAACATAGTCTCTTTTGAATGGTTCTATTTTCAGTAATGCACATAAAACAGTTGACATACTGACATTGCGAATAAGTTTCATGGTATGCAAATGTGTATAAGGTAAAGAACTTCTAGAATTGTATGTCCGTGTTACTAATAGAAACACAGCGTATGTTATATCCAGGATGTGTCGTGCGACTGATCCATTTTTTCCATGAATTATGGCACTCCGGGGAAAATATGAAAAAATACGACTGCGCGGTGTGTCGCCATTGGTAACGACCGCACTTTTTAGATGTTTTTCTGTGTTTAATGAAATTGGTACATTTTCTGAATTGGAGCTGATGTGACGTATTTTACAAAGAACTAGATTATGTAATTATTTACATTGGTGTTAGTGCGCTATTTATATTGCTATATATTATAGGTACTGCTCACTATTAATTGTAAGTGCTTGTATTTTATTTGTTATTTATTTGTGTTTTGCATTGATCTTTACTTAATATTACCGCATACTCTGCATGATTTTAGATTTGCCATTAGCTTTATTTTTTATTGTACTATTTATTTAGTCTCTATGAGTATGTAAACAATCTGTCAATTATACTTTGTTAACCAATTGTTTGCAGTGCTTCACTTCAGGGTTTGGACTGAAAATCAGCGCTGTGGACTCATCCGCAGCATAATACCAAGTCTAATAACCTTTTATAATATTATCTTTATGCACGCTACATCTTTGTCTTTAAGTCTGTTTGTGTTCTTTACTTTGTTATTATGATGTACTTACTATCTATTTGTCTACTTATTCTATGTAAAAATATGGTTTTGAAGTATTGTGAATAAATGATTTTCTTTTCTTACTTTGCTGAGTAGAATTTATCAGTACAATTCAATATTTGGCTAATTAATTAACTAGTTATTTTCGCATTTGGATTACACTTCCACAACATCAGGTTGAGTGTCAATGTAGTCATTTGTCATGTCAAGTTAAAGTTTTTGTAACTACTTGTTCACATAATATATTAAGTTTGTGTTGTCCTTACTAATTTATAAATGCGAAATCCGGATGATGACAAAGTAATAATTTTGACGACCATAAGTGTTCCGACTCGACCGTCTTCTTAACAACTGCATTAGATTTATTTTCAACCTTCGTAAGTATGATCACATTTCTGCTTGTCGTTCCCAACTTAAATTCTTGCCCATTCGTCAGCACCGTAGTATGCGTGCATTAACTTTGCTTTTCTCTGTTATGATGTCTCCTACTTCACCTGAATACCTGAAATCTTTCTTTCAATACTTAGGCGCTAGCCACTCTCTAAACCTTCGGTCATCTGACAACCGACTTCTTCTCTGTCCTTCACACTCTTCTGGATACATTCATTCTTCTTTCTTTATTCAGTCTATAACACTCTGGAACTCACTCCCTCCCTATATCAGATTGTGCAATAATCGCTCTAATTTCAAACTAAAAGTTCGACAACATCTTTTAAATGAGCTGACCTAATATGGTATGATATAGTGTGTATATTTTGGAATTTAGTGTGTTTATAATTGTGTGTGTGTGTGTGTTTGTGTAGTTGTATTATGTGTAATATTGTATTCTTTTGTATATATTTGTTGAGTATATGTATTGTATATCTTTCGCGTGGCCCCGAATATGTTTAAATTATGTGTATGTAGTAATTGTAGTATAATTTATCTATTTCTCGTTTATTTTTATTTTACTCTGTATATGTAGGTATGTATTTATTATTTCCTATTTTAAATTGTGTCTCGCATTTTTTAATGTGCCTCCCTCAAATCCTCTCTGCATCACCCATGGTTGACTGTTAGAGAATGCCCAAGGCATTAAGTCCGCCATTGTATATTTTTATATGCATAAAGATAAATAAAAAAAAAAAAAGTGTTAATGTGTGGAACGAAATGATAGCGCGATTTAAAAAACGTACAACGTCATCTATTGAGCAGAAGAGTAAACTTCTGTTTATTAAGTATTGATTTCTAAATTTCACGCGTACGAAGTCGCGGGCAACAGCTAGTTTATTATAAAAGTAAAAAAAAATCTAACCGTAAGAAAACCTAATTATCCCCTGCCGCGTGTATCAGTCTATCTTTTCGAAATAGATTTGATAACGACTAAACAGATCATCCTGAGGTTGTCACCCATTAATGGTGTGTCAGGAAGAAGGTTTTTATGTATAATTTGTAGGTAGATATCAAATAACTATCAAGCATTTTATTATCACCTATTTTTTATTTTTACTTGGGTAATGCATTTACGCACTTCGCCTTTCCGGTTGCGGGGGCAACCTTCAGACTTCGTGTGGGACTCCCGGCCTATTGCTGCCGGACTACCCAATCTGTGTGAAATATCCCTTAGCTGACTTTTACAGCACCCTTGGGAGGAGATGGGGTGGTGACACTTGTATTCTTAATCCGTCACCACACGGAGAACTATCTATCACTATCACCTATAGGTTATTATTGGTAACTGTTAAATTGCTCCTCAACACACATTTACCAGAAGTTTGCGGATTTCTACCATCGTAAAATTTTGTCTGTGTTTGTTAGGTGTCTCTAATTTTATCAAAAGAAGGACTAGGTTTTAAATTTATGACATGAGAATTAACCCTTTCAGGTTTCCAGCGATAAATATATGTATGTATCTAACTTTTTTAGCTGATTTGGGTGTGAAATGAACAATTATGTACAGGTTCTTCGCAATGCGACAGTTAGCTTTTGTAGCATCCGAAGTGAAAAAATACATATTTTTTGTAGCTAAACACTACATTATTCTTCAACATGTACGTGAAACTCATAGCATCCTCTTATAACCATTTATGTAAATAAGGGATATGATTAGCACATAAAAAAATCAAGACAGCTATTATATATATTAAGTTTGTTTGAGTTTGAGTACCATACTGTTGTACCACTATATAAATATGACCGTTGTGGACCACTGGGAACAATATTTACCTTACGAAAATGTTGCATTTTGAGACATTTGTGCTAATTATTTGCAGTTGTTACTATTCTTATATAAAATTATAAATACCAAATTTAATAAAACAAATGAAAAAATAGTGTAATTTTATGATTGTAAGTCTGAAAAACCTTAATGAAATATGCAGTTCAGTCCGCGAATATTTTGACTTTTGCGCGAAAGAAATATGATAGTGATGTTCTTTGTAAACGCTCCGAAATGCATTATATGCTGGCTACATATCTTCTGTCTAGATATTCAATCAAGAAAATATGAATTAAGTAGCAATTGAATAAACAGTTGCGCATTTTAAAGATGGGAAACATATTTCCCTTGGTCCTCAAGGGGTTAAACCTTATCAAGCACCATCATGGAATAATCTCGCGGCTATCTTGTCGCTTAACATTACGTGGCATGGGATCAGATGCCAACATATTTATATAAAAAAGACGTGTGGCACTCGGGGACTGCCGCGGTAAAGCTATTGCATACCATTTTTTATCAACTTATGCAATTATAATTATTTACTTTCTTATAATCGAGGCAGCTTTTCTTAGGTCTGCCTTTTAAATACTTACATCCATTTTAATTTCATATTCAAAACTTTTATTTTTAAATTATTCCTAAGTAAATATCTCACAAAAAGTTAAATGTATGTTCACCCTATTTATTGTGGTTACAGTCTCATTTCTGTCCTAAGTATTTTTATGGTTATAATTTATATTCGCGATATTGGAAGCTAACGCCATAAAAATGTCGTTGTTTATTTCTTGGAAAGTTTCGTGTTAAATTTTTATAGTTAAGTAACATATGTCTATCTGTAAGTCTATGTAATATCTAGATAGACAATGGTAGTGATTCTATATGGACAAGTAAACTAAATATAATTAAAAAAATTATTAAATGAAAATTTACGGTGTCAATGTCACATTTTGGCAATTTTATTTGAACTTTTGTATTATTTTCAAAGCCAGCTAAGGAATATTGCACACAAATAACATCCTCTGTAGGAGACCCTTAAGTTTTAGGAGAGATTTTGCCTCCCTGTGTGTGTTCTACCGCCTGTATAAATGGGCTGTGTTCTGACGAACTGTTCAAAATGGTGCCAACGGCCTCCTTTTATCATCGCACCTCTCGTCATCGGCAGAGAGTTCATTCTCACACTCTAGAAACAATGCCATCACGTACCGTACGATTCCTTCGGAATTTTATCCCCCGTACAATAAAGTTGTGGAATGAACTACCTGCCGAGATTTTCCCACTGGACTATAGCATGGAGTTCTTCAAAAAAGGTGTGACGAGATTTCTGCAGGGTCGGCGACGCGCAATCGATGCCCCTGGTGTTACAGACGTCTATAGGCTACGGTAACCGCTTTCCACCAGGCGGGCTGTAGGTACGCTTGTTCGCCACCTCAGTAGTAGAAAAAAAAAATACGGAAACCTCAAACCTCGAAAGACTAAACCCTGTGCCAATACGCCTAGTCAGAGCGGCATAGTAGACCATAATACTTTGCAAAGTGGGGTAGGCCAGTGCCCAACTGTGGGACATTAATTGACTGAGAGAGAGAGATAATTACATATGTAGTCCAAAATTCCAGGGGTAGGAATTCACGCATATATTAAAGTCATATCTAGTTTTGATTCTATGATAGTGGTATGGATTACTCTAGAATAACGGTCAAATGGTCCACAAACTTTTTGAATCAAGCGCGAACACAACATCATCAATCTTTTTATGTATCGAAAACTATTGCTATTAGCTTTACTCCAAGATAATACAGAATTCCAGAACTTATGTACTAAAGTTTGTTTTAAGATAGATATAAATATGAAAGGGTCAGATTATTTAGAATCAGAAAACTATGGCTTTGATTCATATGCTAACTGACAACTTACTCTGTCCTTCCGTCGCTCTTTCATGCCGATGTACTGAACCTTTTTAAATGAAATGTAAAGAGCCCGAGAAAAGGAATCAGCTGATTTTTAATACGAATAATAGTGTTTTCAAAATTCACGAGTATGAAATAATAACAACTTTTGTAAATTAAGATTTAAACCCGATCAAGTACGCGTTAGCGCCGCACACCGCGGATTTCGGTATTATAATCAAATAACAATATCATCAAATAACGGGATACGGGTAGAAAAATGATGATGAGTACTTATTGCAAACAACATACATTCACATACACTCACAAACACACACACACACATGCACAGAACACGATAAGTTAAATTGTCATAAAGTAACTATCTTAAGGTTTATGTTAGATATGATACTGGAGAGCGATGTATCCTAATACAGGCATTTTGGTCTAAAAGGCTGCATCACCCACAAATTACGTAACCTTAAATTAAGTTGAAGCAAATAAATCATTTAGTCCTGTTTTACCTTTTGGTACGGAGCCATATAATAACTTTATTTTTTTTTTGTTTTGGCTTGTAGCATATGTGTAGTAGACATATTATTATTTAAACTGTCCAATTTTTTTAAAGGATTAGACCTAAATGAACAGCTATAGAGTATCAAAATCTTGTTGGCATTGTTCCAACTCACGAGTGTGGTATTGGAGAGAAAAATAAAATACCTAAATAGAAACTGATAAAATATAGACTTTTCTGAAAACGAACTAAATACATTATGTTTCAGCAATTTTATATCTTGTGTTTGATTTTTGAATCTATCCTATAATACTATAAACCTGAAGAGATTGTTTGTTTGTTTGGTAGAACGCGGTAATCTCAAGAACCGCTAGTCCGATGTGAACCAACACTGAAATAATTTTTCAAATTGGACTAGTGGTTCCTGAGATGAGCGCGTTGAAGCAAACAAACAAACACACAAACTCTTCAACTTTCTAGATAGATACCAATAGTGTGCTAATAGTAATAAAATGGAAATGATAATCATAATATAGATGGTTGGGTTAATAAATACATGTTCTACATACTTTAAAAGCCTCATATCATTTCTATGCAAATTCAAGTTAAAAGCAAAGTTGTCAAATTCTAGGAGCGTGCCAATTATCACATAACAGCTTAAGAGGGTACTTTACTCCTAATTTAGGTATTTGCCTTAGGTATTGCTATCCCTATTCCCGAACACCGTGCTGAAAGGGACAAATATAGCTGAAACAGATGTTACCTACAAATTCTTTGAAAAAAAGACGTTTCGTACTTCCCTTTTTTCTTCCCGAAAGTTAAACCGATTTACCAAAATAAAAAGTGACAAAAGCATAGATATGCTCTTCATCTATTATATAGCGTAGAAACAATTAAAATCGGTTTAACTTTCGCGAAGAAAAAAGGGAAATACGATACCCATATTTTTGTATGGAGCATAATTTGGCATCGTGCCCTCTTAAGTGTTTGGGTTGAACTAGCTCTATTAAGCAAGCTAAGTTGAAATTTCATACAATAACGTACTTAATAATATCATAAGTAATACTCAACTGCCCTTCGGAACTTTGAACTAAACTCGACAGGCATAGAATAGAATAATTCAGTAAGTCAATTTACATTGCAAATAATTTATATTTTATCCTAATGTTTATACTAGCTCTCGTTTAAACCAACTGGTGCGCAACAACCGGCGCTCCTACCCGGGGAGGAGGCCACGCGCTGCGTGTCGTATCTCCCCACGGAGTCGGACCCATGTAGTGGGACCACGAATTGCTGGGCCACGGTCAGCCGATAAGGGCGAGGAGAAACACCATGGACCTTAGTACCTTAGAGGGTAGTACGGCTTTCATAAGGTCGACAGGCAAGCCCGAAGGGTGCTCCAGAAACCGAAAGTGTGTTTAAAGATTCCATACCATGGATTGACACATACATAGATAGATTGATAGATAGATACGAACAAAGCTAATAACGGCCGTTTTCTATATTTTATCTGTCCTCGATTCTTGCTGTCAAAGACAGACCAATCTAAACTATCGTTCTCCGTTGCATATCAATAAGCTACTGGTGACAGTATGATTCTCTATTGAAAAATGATAGGAGAAAGAAATTTTTTATTGATGAATGATATTACATACTATCCGTAGACATCATCATCTTAACATCTCGCCTTTTTCCGATAGAGGTAGGCAGAGACTATAGAGCGCTATCTGCTACGATTTAAACACACATCCTTGGCATCATTTACACTCATATATCTGGCTATTCAAGCCCGACGCCGACGGTTGTAAGTCGTATCCGTAATCGTGGATTGATTATTGAAAATAGCCGTAAAAGTATGTTTTAAAACCTTCTATACCTCGTTAAAGTTGTCTACTCTGTGACCGTTTCTTCTCCAGTACATATAATCTGCTTAGTTACGGAATATTAAGTTTGTGCTCACTTGAGACGCGGCGTATCGTGAAGCTTAGCGTTTGCTGACAGATGACGTCATCAGAACTAATTAGAATAATCAAGTTTATGTTTGAGAGTGATATACACGATTACGCTCTGTAAGATTTGTTGTACAAATCGTGCGTGAAAATTTGATTACCTTCAAAGATTCGTGTAATTTTCACATCAATATTTAGGCGATAAACACTTCATGGAGCTGTTACTCATGAAATGTAGATAGGCTTTTGAGATTTGAGGGTTTTCCTCGATTTCTTAGGAGATAACCATCAGATCCTGATCTGGTGCCAATGGGACCACACGGAAAGCACCAGCTTTCAAATAAAAAAGTATTAATAAAATCGCTTCGTCCATTTAAAAGCTATATTAAGGTAACTAACATAACAATAACAAAGACGTGTGGCACTCGGGGACTGCCGCGTTAAAGCTATTGCATAGCATTTTTCCAACTTATGGAATTATAATTATTTATTTATTTTATTTACGCCGATACAACCAATGCCACCTAGAGGCGAGTAGCTGAACTAAAGAGACAAGCGTGATATTTAAAAAAAGTCATTAAAAGTTCTGCTATTCATCGATAGATGGCAAAACTAAAAAGTATCACCTCTGTGCCGGTCGGAGTGGGGGGTGTTAGGTTATTTTCGTTACGGAATTTCTGGATTCGGTCTCCACGCTCAAGGCCCGCGATAAATACAGATGAATTGAGAATCCCCTCCTTTTTTGAAGATGGTTAATAAGAATGGTCCTCATACCCAAGTAAAATTGAGAGACACAGCTAAACTAGGTATAAAATTGAAGTAAAAGTGACTATTTTCAGCTCTATTACATTTGAAGTGAACATACAAATAGATTACAATTAGGAACATCTTTGCTAAGAGTCCACACAATGGGACATTTGCTCACAAAAAGACCGGATGATTAAGGCGTGTAACAAATACTATTATTTTATATAATAGTTTTAAAAAAATATTAAGACCAAAATGAGATAAATGTATAATAACAAACAATAATGTTTGTTGATAGAGGTGACGGATTAAGGGCACCACAAACGTTATATTAATACATATTAATATAGCGAGAAAGAGACAGGTTATATAGAAAAAAGACGAGGCGAAAAAATACAGATATATATTGATATACCGAGATGTATGTATACTTATGACGTCACCGACAGATATATCTGTCTCTTTTTGCCTGGTCTTTTTTCTATATACATCTATCTTTTTCTCGCTATATTAATGTATATTAATATTTCGTTTTTGGTGCCCTTTAAGAATACTAATATAACCAACCCCTGGGTGCTATTTAACGCCACATTATGACTGTCCTTTTCTGTAATACCGAATACCATTCCGTCGCTCTACCGACTGAGCTATTGTGGCAGTGCCAACTGTAACCAATTTCCCCACTACAATGTTGCTCGTTTGAATCTACATCGCATTTAGTAATCGGTAGGTCATGGGTTGAAATGCCGTTTGTGGAAACCACTTTTTCCACTATTAGGTAAAAGTATTGCAAGTCAATTGCAAAATTGATACATTTCTTAAAATCGTTCTTTACAATTTATTTATCAAGTAGTCTATTAAATCAATAGTCAATACTTCGTTCTACTTTGAACCTAGTTTATAGCTAAAGTTAGATAATAATAAGCAATTTGTATGCGCATATTTTGAATACTAAACGCTTGATGCATTGACTTTATTGACAAGATGTTGTGATAAGATAAAATTTGTTTAATACACTTAAGAATATTATACATCTTTGCTTTTATTAAACAGAGGGCATTTAAGTGAAAATGTGACAAATATGAATGTTGATGGCCGGACAAGGAGAAGAAGACGAAAGATAAGATGGATAGACTGTGTGAGAGACGATATGAAAGAAAAACTAGTTGATGGGAATATGCTGATAGAAGAGGTTGGAAGAAAAAAAATGCTGCACCGACCCCAATTTATTTGGGTTAAGGGTGGGAAAAAACTTTAAAAGTAATTTTCACCCACTTGCAGTAGTCGCATTAATCTGAAATTTTGCACACATAATATCAAAGTCCGATACCAATGCAATGACTTAAAAAAAATGTTTAGGATTTCCATGCGCATTTTTTAATTTTTTGAAAAAAGCTAATTATTTATAATATTATGCCTGTAATAGTGAGGGTGTCACGTAATTATTAGGGCTCTATTTTTTTTCTCAATACATACACGGTGCGAAACAAAAAGGAAAAAAAAATGAAGTAGACAATTTCTGTGTTTGAGTAAGCGTAAATGTTACAAAACAGCAGGTAGATAGCAGGCTAGTTCAGAGAGAGCCTTAGTTATAAAAACTACTGAAAATACTAGTTAAAAAGCGTAGTTTTAGCAAGAGAATGTTTACCCGACCCACTTTATTAGGCTTGGTTGGTTGTGAACCTGAACGTTTCGGGCCACAAAAACAGCGCAATAAAATATTAGTAGCCTTAGAATGAGGGTTAAATCTTTACTGATTAGTATAATATCAATAAGTCCATAAACACCCAGTAAATATAGTCGATAAAAAAATCTACGTACTTAACGAAGTCAAAAATTTACACATTAATCTATAAATTTTAGAACATTATTAGGATTAGTATTTTATGTAAGTATTTTATTATTTTTACGCCATATTGTAGCAGGACATAGCCAGAACTTACATTGTAATTTATACCATCATGTAGACCTATGAACACAAATAAATGAATTTGATTTGATTGATTTGATTTAAAAATATTTTGTTTTCTTTTATTTAAGATTGCCATATAATGTTACATAAAACCTATCAAAATTCTATTTACTCTGAAGAATAGGAAACAATTGGGAAAGTATTTATTTCTTCATTTATTTAATACTCACTGTAAATCATAATAACATATACTAATATTATTATGCTAAAGAGTTTATTTATTTGTTTGAACGCGCTTATCTCAGAAACTACTGGTTCGAACTGTAAAATTATTTTTGTGTTAGATAGTCCCTTTTTAGGGAAGGCTTTAGGCTATATAACATGTTGCAACAATGGGGAAAATTTCTTAAATTCCACGCGAATAAAGTTGCGAGCAACAGATAGATACGTTATAAATTCACGTTCAAAATTGTTATTATTTGTAAGTAATTTCTCAGCTATAAAATATATGTCAAATAAACTAAAAACAATAATATAAATGTGTTTTAAAACTGAAAATAATTTTAGACAGAATGACACGATTACTAATTGGCATTGTTAATTTTTTTTTAAACTCTTAATTTGAAAACCATTTCCGAGAATAGAGTTTCTGATCATGACCCATTAGTTTTTTTCGGAATATTTGCTATATTAACGATTAATATTTTCTAACACTTGCGCGACTCATCTGTTTAAATCAAACTACTTTTTACGGATTTAGACGCGTATATTTGTTTTAAATTTTGGCCCGACGTTTCGGAGACTTTGCAGTCACCATGGTCACGGGTGAGACTGAGCTGTAATGTAATGTAAAACCCTGTAATAACTGATCGTAGAAGACACATTACAGCTCAGTCTCACCCGTGACCATGGTGACTGCAAAGTCTCTGAAACGTCGGGCCAAAATTTAAAACAAATATACGCGTCTAAATCCGTAAAAAGTAGTTTTATATTAACGATTATTTTTCCAAAAAAGCAAATGATCTCTATTTGCCCTTGAAATGAAGGACTTAAAATATTAAGGCGTTCTTAGGTATATAATACTCTGGGGTGCAGTTGAAATTGGTCTATTATATTAACTTGACAACTTTGAAAAGATGTATTGCAATCTGTCTTAAGTCTATCACGAAAAAATAATACACAGATTGCGTACAACGATGACGTTTTTAAAATAATATCTTTATGTATTTTTTTATTCTATATAGTCAATATTTAATTTTCAATAATATTAAAATTAGTTGCTTAAAATAGTCTATATTTTCTAAAAAAAATTACATACAAATATCAAATCGGTCAAAAATTATGAACAATCCCAATTGCAAAGTCAGCTAATACAAAATCTGTTTTAGTGGCCTAACCTCAGTTGTAGAGTATCAGTGTAGTTTCAGCACAACTGCGGTTTGTTTATTTAAAACTTTTTTCCAACGCGGTGTGGTCGTCCATTTTGCAATTTAACGACGTCACCGGACTTGCTATATGATGTACAGCATTCATAATTCACAGGCAGAAACTAAAAATTATTTTTTGATTTACCGTGTATAAGCTTAAGGGCCTACATCAATATTATCGTCGACATGTACATATTAACACAGCTAGTAGGTATAGAAAATGAAGAATTAGGGATATTTTTTTTGTTTACTCCAAATCGTTACTTATAATAGTAATTATAATAGTTACTTATGTTTTTAAAGTTATTTCATTAGTTAATACGCGATAATAGACCGACAAATGAAAAAAATAAAAAATGAGAGAGGTTGTTTCGCTAAGATTTTCTATCGAGAAAACTTTTTTCAATCGCGTTTCTGAGTTTATGCGATCCTAGATCATATATTGAAATAACATATACTTAAAAATTAGAACTCTAGCCATTCAATCTAAAGAAACAATGAAAACTTCGTACGTAGAAAAATGCACGAAGTTATTTTGGTATCCTCTTAATAGCAGGACTGGCTTTACATCTACTAGAGATTCTGGGAACACTAGAAGAATACCGCTATGGCCATAATAAGAAAAAAGATATCTATAGATAATATATGTATTAATGTTTTTTTTTTTTTACATTTCACACAACGTCCTCTGGTCGCAAGCTAAGCTTATATGCTTTTGTTCTGGATACCAAAATACGGATAGAGTACATATACTACTTTTTTAAAAAATAAATTCTAATAATACATAGCAAACACCCAGACGCAGTGCAAACATTTGTATGACATCACACAAATTATTGTCACGATCGGGAATCGAACCCGCGACCTCGTGAACGGCAGTCCGTTACATGAATCACTCGACCACGAAGCCCGCCGCTGCGCCACGTTGTATTTAATCAATATGATGTCTTACAGTATTTAGCTATATACTTTGTAATAATACTTTGTATCACCTATAGTAACTCAGCTGCTTCACTTATCTCTGTACCACCCTATGTTTAACTGGAAGAACATGCCTGTGCCCTTGTATGAATAAAATGTGTAAATAAATAAATAATAAATTACAGTATTTATATGCAGCTGGTTTTGAAGATTAAAAAAAGACTATTTGAAAACATTTGACTTCATTATTTAACTGTAAGATGTATTTAAAAGTGTATCGTTATTCATGTACTTGATATTTCAGTTTTATGCGTAACCTTTGTGCAATTTCCTATTTTTTATTAAAGGCTGTAAACCAGATTCTGAGCCAAATAATTGACCGCAGGCTATCGAAAACGAACCAAAATGGCCGCAAAACGTTTATGTCATGTTTGGCTTGATATTGATCAGAACAAGCTGTTACAAAGTGACTAAAATAGCCAACCACTTTGAAGTTAATTGCAGTTTATCAAGGAAATAATGAGAGGATAAGATTTAAGAAATTATTTTGTGTATTTTTATTACTAACTTCACTGTGTCATTTTAAGGGTTTCTTAACAAAAGGTCAAATAGCACCCTATTACTGAGATTCCGTTGTCCGTCAGTCCGGCTAAATAATTTCAATAATATGCCATTTGAGGCCCTGATTAGGAGATCAGGGCCTCAAATAGCAATAATAGGAATTAGAGACCATATTTTTGAGAATTCGCTGTAAGTCCTTCCGTCCTTCACCGGTCTGTATCTATGGAACGGTGATAGCTAGAAATAAATTTTGTCAACCTTTTAAAAAGGGAACTATAGAGCCAACAAAATTACAATTTAGGTATTTGTGTTGTGTGTGTGATATCATGTTTTGGAAAAAAATTGCTCAAGTGCGAGTCAGACTCGCGCACGAAGGGTTCCGTACCATTATCTATGCAACATAAGGCACGTTATAGAACCAAATATTCTGTGAATAGTTAAAGCGTCTACCTGTCAACGTTATTAGTATCGAGCAAGAAACGGTAAAAAAATCATGTTTGTTGAATGGGAGCCCCCATTAAATATTTATTTTATTTTATTTTTAGTATTTGTTGTTATAGCGGCAATAGAAATACATTATCTGTGAAAATTTCAACTGTCTAGCTATCACCGTTCTTGAGATACAGCCTGGTGACAGACGGACGGACGGACGGGCAGCGAAGTCTCAGTAATAGGGTCCCGTTTTTACCCTTTGGGTACGGAACCCTAAAAAGAAAGTAACAGAAATTTGTACACAAAGAAACACTGGAGTATCTACTTCTTCTTCTCCTTCTCTATACCTTATTTGGGGTTGGCGCACGTTTTTTCCATCCAACCTCTCCTATCAGCTGCTATATTCTCATCTACTCCTTTTTCCTTCATATAATACGATGTCTATGTTTTTGTATGGAGCAGAGCTTGCTGTCGTACCCTCTTAAGTAACAAAGCATCCAAATCACTGTATGAGACAGACTTTGTTTAAGTTTCGACGTTAAAATAACAAGGGGTAGTTATTATCAAGCCCACCTCAAACTACTGTGAACAGTGATTAATCTTAATTCACCGTAGAGTGAGGTTCCATAGTTTTGATTAGTACGTGCTTCAATAGATAAGTTCGAAAGGATGAAGTAACAACTTTGGGTGTGACATTGGCACGTTCGATTAATTATTAAGTGATACATATTTTATTTTTACCTTAAAACTAAATTAAAGCTGCGGTCTGAAAGAGGATGTAGTGACTAAGGTGAAGAAAAGTATGCTTAGGTGATTTGGTCATGTGGAGAGGATGGATGAAAGACGCTTAACGAAAGGCATATACACGGCGGAGGTAAGTGGAAATGCTGGGAGAGCACGCCCGAGAAAAATATACTCCGATGTCATCGCCGGCATACTCCAAAAAGGACAAGTGCGTAGCACTTACAACCGTCGGGCATGTATGACCAGATGTATGAGTGTGGATGAAGCCAAGGAAGTATGTTTGGATCGTAGGAGATGGCGCTCTATAGTCTCTGCCTACTCCCATGGGACAAAGGCGTGATGTTATGATGATGATGATAAAACTAAATTAACGCTCCATTTTAGAGCTTTGTCCATTTCCATTCGGACGACAGCTCTGTATTTATTAACGCGTTTTTATCAGCTTGGTACCTCTATCTATCAATATGTATAGTAATATCTCGATATTATTATATACAAGCTGTGCCCCGCGGGGTTACCCGCGGTACAAAGGATAAAAAATCTGTTCGATTTTTGCTATCCCACGGGAGCATTGCATTCTTTCGGGATAAAAATTAGCCTATATGTTATTCTGATGTATAAGCTACATTATTGTAAGGTTCCATTAAAATCCATTCAGTAGCTTTTGCGTGAAAGAGTAACAAACATCCATGCTCACAAACATTCACATTTATAATATTAGTGGGATAACGGAATATTTGAAAGTATGTTAATTTTCACCCACTTGCAGTTTACCTTTATTATTTAGTTTATAATTTCAATTTTGTATTTATTTTTTAACGTATGTACCTTTTTTCTGTAAATGAAGTATTAATTTACGGTTTCGTACCATTATCTATGCGACATAAGGCAACGTTATTAGTATCGAGCAAGAAACGGTAAAAAAATCATGTTTGTTGTATGGGAGCCCCCCTTAAATCTTTATTTTATTTTATTTTTAGTATTTGTTGTTATAGCGGCAATAGAAATACATCATCTGTGAAAATTTCAACTGTCTAGCTATCACCGTTCTTGAGATACAGCCTGGTGACAGACGGACGGACGGACGGACGGACAGCGAAGTCTCAATAATAGGGTCCCGTTTTTACCCTTTGGGTACGGAACCCTAAAAATTAGGTTGACAAACCAAAACGGTTGCGTTAATTTGCGTTGTCGTGTAGATGTGTAATTGTGTAGTGTTTTGTGGTGTGGCCGCTGGAGGGCGCTTCGTTGATTGTATGTGTAGTGCTGTGATTGGTTGAGTGTTTGATTCGATACAATAAAATATCGTTGCACCTTATTAGCAGGGTGTTATGGTCGATGGCAGGGAAATCTGGCAGTAAATCTGGGAAAGTACTAGATACAACATCCAGAAATTTTTGCATTAAGGGCCTACATCAATATTATCGTCGACATGTACCTATTAACACAGCTAGTAGGTATAGAAAATGAAGAATTAGGGATATTTTTTTTGTTTACTCAAAATCTACTAAATATATTTTAATTCCGGTTTACGTGTTTCTATATATAATATTTACTTATGTTTTTAAAGTTATTTCATTAGTTAATACGCGATAATAGACCGATAAATGAAAAAAATTAAAATTGGTCAAGTGCGAGTCGGACTCGCGCACGAAGGGTTCCGTACCATTATCTATGCAACATAAGGCAACGTTATTAGCACGAAGTATAGATAGAAGGAGTCCGAACGTAATGTTGAACGAATGGTCTCAATTTAAGGGACAGATTTTTTGCCGGTAGAGCGCGCCATTTTTCAAGGAGTACTCGTTTGAATTCTTACGCGGGAAATTTTATTGCTATTGACACCTGTGGAAATAAAATAATAAAATAATATTATGTATTTAATTAAATTAAATTCAACATTCACGAGCCAGCGCGTGTTTACATGTAATAATAATAATAGCATCGGTACGCCCTGAACACTTGCGCAGCCAGTGGCAGAAAATAGAACTATGATCTGGGTTTATTATTGTGTACACGAAATATTATGGAAAAGTCTATACCGTTCGTACTCCTTCTATCTATACTTCGTGGTTATTAGTATCGAGCAAGAAACGGTAAAAAAATCATGTTTGTTGTATGGGAGCCCCCCTTAAATATTTATTTTATTTTTAGTATTTGTTGTTATAGCGGCAATAGAAATACATCATCTGTGAAAATTTCGACTCTCTAGCTATCACCGTTCTTGAGATACAGCCTGGTGACAGACGGACGGACGGACGGACGGACGGACGGACGGACGGACGGACGGACGGACGGACGGACAGCGAAGTTTCAGTAATAGGGTCCCGTTTTTACCCTTTGGGTACGGAACCCTAAAAAATGAGAGAGGTTGTTTCGCTAAGATTTTCTATCGAGAAAACTTTTTTCAATCGCGTTTCTGAGCTTATGCGATCCTAGACTATATATTGAAAAAACTTAAACTTAAAAATTAGAGCTCTAGCCATTCAATCTAAAGAGAAAATGAAAACTTCGTACGTAGAAAATGCATGAAGCTATTTTGGTATCCTCTTAATAGTATTTATCTATGATCATAATAATTTAAATAATTATTACAAATCAAGATTGTGGCAACCTCTTTATTTAATTATATTCTCAATCTTATCGGATCGTTTTAAATGTAATAACGATAGCAATGTCTTAGACATTCAACGAGGTGTCCAATAGAAATTAATTAGAGACACTATCTAATCAACGGCCACTTTCAACTTGAAAATAGCTAATACAATTAGCAATAAATTTAACATTTAACTAGTGATTTAACATCTGAAAGAAATTTTAATTTTAATATGAAACACGAAACACAAAAATGACAATTATTGTCATTTTTGTGTTTCGTGGTCTAGTGGTTCATGTAAGTGCCGTTCACGAGGTAGCGGGTTCGATTCCCGCTCGGGACAATCGTTTGTGTGATGTTTATAATTGTCATACAAATGTTTGTATTGCGTCTGGGTGTTTCTATGTACCATTATTATGGTATTATAAGTGTTTAGTTAGGTCATTTCTGTAAATAATAATCTTGAAATAATTCTAACTTGTGTATTTCGTGGACTGTACAATGATTGGTATTTATCGTATAATCAATATGACGCGCGACTGTTCCTTGCGCTTGCATATCCTTAAGTGCAGTGGAGTGGTGTGTGTGAGGTCGCGCCCCGCCAGTGTTGCCAACTGTTTGAAAACTTTCCCCCTAAAGCAATTTCAAAAACCACTAAATTCAAAACAAAACTCCCGAAACGACGGATAAAAGTTAAGAAAATTTAAACATTGCGCCCCCTAAAATCACTATATAGATTTTTTCCCCCTAAATTTGGGGGGAAAACCCCGGAGTTTGCATTACTGCGCCCCGCGCGTCCCCGCCGCTGCGTCCGCGCCCACCGTGGTCGCGGCGTTGGTGTTCCAACAATAAGTATGTATTTACAAAAGAAAAATAGTATATGTAGTATCCGTATTCTGGTACCCATAACACAAGCATAGAAATATAGGTTACTTTGGGAACAGACGACGTTGTGTGAAGTGTCTTTAGTGATTATTTATTTATTTAATATGATAATGAATAACAATCTGGATAAAAATATGCGTTTCATTAATGTAATTATAAATAAGGATATTATATTATTATCGCGTTCAAACAAACAAAGAAACAAGCGAACTATTCAGCTTTATATTATTTGTATAGATGTACGTAGCTATAGGTAACTCCCAAATTTTAGACTCAAAAATGATTGTGCTAAATGAAATCAAACTCATTTCTTATTGGCGAATTACTGAGAGAACTATTGCTGTATTTTATACCAATTTGATACCAAATTATGCTCCATACAAAAGTATGGGTATCGTACTTCCGTTTTTTCTTCGCGAAAGTTACCAACCACCAATTTTAAAAGTTTTTGTGTTATATTATAGATAAAGAGTATATCTATGCTTCTATCACGTTCTTTTTTTCAAAAAATAATAACTAAAAGAAATATGACGATCCGAAAAAAACACTTTTTTCGGTTTTCTTTAGATAAAGTTGCAGCGTCTATCACACAAATTCGGTAGAATTTTACCACAAAAGAAAGTGATAGAAGCATAAATATACTCTTTATCTATAATATAACGCATAAACTATTAAAATCGGTTTATCTTTCGCGAAAAAAAAACGGAATTACGAAACGTCTTTTTCAAAGAATTTGTAGGTAAAATCCGCTTCATCTATATTTGTCCCTTTCAGCGCGGCGCACGGAAATAGGGATAGCAATACCTAAGGCAAATACCTAAATGAGGAGTACAGTACCCTCTTAAGTACTCGGCTATTTAATTGCGCACATTTAAATCAATTAAAATGTTTATACTCTTATTCATAATGACTTATCGGAGGTTTAAAGGAAGATTTTATCGGAGAGATAATAAACGTTTTATTGTAAAAAGACTGAATATGACGTATAGACTGTGAATAACATGTTTTGACAATTTTCACGAACCAATTTTAGCGAACTTTTAAACCTCCGATAAGTCATTATGAATAAGACCATTAGTCTATAATAAACATTTTTTGTAACAAGAAAGTTTGTTAAATATTACCGAATTGTGTTATTGACACCATCAAAATTATTTTTTTAGTTAAGTTTAGTTATGTTGTTTGCGTGAAATTGGTATCATTTCTCCTCCTCCAGCCTATTAACGTACCACTGCTGAACAAGGGCCCCCTCCACTTTGGGAGGGATTATGGTCTACTGTGCCATGCTGTGCAGGCGTGTTGGCACAGGGTTTATTTTTGAGTTTTCCGTCTCTCACAGATGATCTGTGTCAATATCCCTTACCTGGCTTTTACAACACCCTGCGGAGGAAACGGGGTAGTGACACTTGTATTCTTAATCCGTCACCACACGGGTAACCATTGGTACCATTATTTGTACAAATTATTGTTAAAACATTCAAAATGAATTAAAATAAATATGAACAAAATACGAAACTAAATAAATAGAAGAGCTAACTGACATAGATCGAATAGTTACAAATGGTTTGGTTTGTGGTTGTACCGCAAACCAAATATGGTTCGTGTAAAGTCAGTCCATTATGATGATTGTTTTAAAAATATTTGCAATTCAAATTACATGTTTATTATGTACCGTTACATTTTTCATACAAGTTAATAATAAATTATAATAACTGGACTTAGCTCACGAGATTGTCGACATGTGGGATGTAGACTCGGCGATCATTGTGCCGATAGTCATCTAAGTCAATGGACTAATAGCCAAGAGCCTCGACCAACATCTAGAGAGGCTCGCGTTAGGCAGTTTGGTCAAGGGTCTGATGCAGAAGGCAGTTCTTCTTGACACGACACGTATTGTGAGGAGGTTCCTGTCTCTGGAGCCCTAACCACCGGTAGCTTGGCCCTTGTTCCCGATGCCAGTGGAGCTCTGTTTTTTGTATTTTTAAAAGATTTTTGTGTGGATGTTATTTATTTTATTTTATTTATTTGTAATTATTTTGATGTGTTAAATATTTGTTTTTAGTTCAGTTTTTCTTATGCGTGAATGTGTTTTTATAGTAATCTTTTCAAATGTAAATAATAAGATTCTGAATAATTAAAGAAATAATAATAAATATACACGGAGATTTCACACAACCTCCTCTGGTCCCAAGCTAAGCTTATATGCTTGTGTTATGGGTACCAGAATACGGATATACTACATATACACCTTTTTTTTGTAAATACATACTTATAATACATAGAAACACCCAGACGCAGTACAAACATTTGTGTGACATTTAAAGTTAGTTAAACAGTTAAGTTATAAAAATCAGTCAAGTATGTTCCGTACCGTTTTTTTTCATATTTTTTTATTTTAATAACTTATTTATTTACTACATTAATTTATGAATTTTTGCAATTGACTTGCTATGCTTTTACTAAATAAACTAAATTATTATTTATGAAATATAAATAAACTAAATAAACTAAATTATTATTAATAATTATATGATCGATTGATCGAGTTGGTGCAAACCGCTCAATAGATGGCGTTGTACACAAAACATCGCACGATGTTTAACTCACATTGAGAAGGTTGTAGTGGAAGATTTGGTAAAACATATGCGGGAACCATGATAGCTCAGATGGGAGAGCAACGGAACGGTATTCCGAGGTCGTGGGTTCAAGTCCCGCTCATGGTTATCATTTTTTCCACTATAATTTAGTTTATTTAGTAAAAGCATAGCAAGTCAATTGCAAAAATTCATAAATTAATGTAGAAATACATGTACAGTCATTATTTTCGGTCCAATTGTGTTCTGTAAAGAACACTAAGTGATCGATTGATCGAGTTGGTGCAAACCGCTCAATAGATGGCGTTGTACACAAAACATCGCACGATGTTTAACTCACATTGAGAAGGTTGTAGTGGAAGATTTGGTAAAACATATGCGGGAACCATGATAGCTCAGATGGGAGAGCAATGGAACGGTATTCCGAGGTCGTGGGTTCAAGTCCCGCTCATGGTTATCATTTTTTCCACTATAATTTAGTTTATTTAACTTATTTATTTCTTAAACAATAAGCTTTTATACATTCACCATATCAGAGTCTTCCTTTTAAGTATAAAAATACTTGTGCCAGAAAGCAATATACCAAATAAAGGGAAAACGGACAGAATAATGATGATAATGTACCTATTTGTTGTTATTGCATCGACTAATGCAAGCGAGTCCAACTGACACTTGACCGGACTTTATTATCTGTTCTTTTACAAACATACATAAATATTTTTTATCTTTGTAAAAATCTCAAACAATGCAACAATTCTTCAATTTAAAAACGATTTGTATCGTAAAATAAACATATAAGTTTTCTCTCACCCTCACATTGCACAGTCAGGCCATTAATCACTTGGTACAGGTGAGACGGCCATGATGCGGGTACATCAGTCACTAACGATAAGGGATTACACTCAAATTATACCACTATGATATATTTGAGTGAGGTGCAGACATTTCGAAGGAGAAAGTCAATGTTGCTAAATTTGTTACAATATAGACTAAAGTTTTTGAATCACGAACACATTGGAATCGCAATTCTCATTGTACATTTTGTAAGAATTTTTACACGGTCCTCTGGTCCCAAGCTAAGCAAGTGATTGCTCGTGTTATATTATTAATGCAATATTTTTTATATGTTACACAATTATATAAGTATACACTATTCTTTTTGCTGGTAAATACTTATATAGAAAACATACTAATAGTACTGCGCAGGAATCGCACTCGTAGCATCGTCCACTTTCAGTTTTCTTTGAGAATTATTTATCACATATTTGTAACACACACAAACATTTAACGCAATTTCATTGGTCGCTGTGCACGCCCCGCTCAAAATCGCCTCACACATACTAAGAGACGACAGTGTCCGTATACAATGAGTATGATCATTGTTCTTGTACCTTTTTAGCGGGGAACACCTTTTAATGTCAACTGCATTAAGGGATGTCAACTGGGTTAATGCTTTTAGCAGCTAAAAAATCATAAAATTAAAACTGCTTTATACGGAATAAATAAACTAAATTATAATGGAAAAAATGATAACCATAAGCGGGACTTGAACCCGCGACCTTGGAATGCCGTTCCGTCGCTCTCCCAGCTGAGCTATAATGGTCCACGCAAATGTTTACCAAATTTTCCACTACAATCATCTCAATGCGAGTTTTAACATCGTGCGATGTTTTTCGTACAACGCCATCTATTGAGCGGTTTGCACCAACTCCATGAATCGATCAGTTAGCGTTCTTTACAGAACACAATTGGACCGAAGTAATGGCTGTACATGTATTTCTACATTAATTTATTAAAATTTTGCGATTGACTCGCTATGCTTTTACTAAATAAACTAAATTATAATGGTTAATAAATGGTTAATAAATTAATAATAAATGGTTAATAAATTAATACTTTATACGGTTTGAGACGCGTATATTTGTTTTAAATTTTCGCCCGACTTTGCAGTCACCATGGTCACGGGTGAGACTGAGCTATATTGTGTCTTCTACGATCAGTTATTACAGGGTTTACCCACATTAGATTTTAATTTTACATTGACCATAAAGATAGATAGATAAAACAAATATACGCGTCTAAATCCGTAAAAAGTAGTTTATTAAACAGATGAGTCGTGCAATTGTAACTTAAACACCACAATATATGTACGATATTTGATACAAATAATGTTCAAATGAAACATCCAAATACACAGCATGGGGCGTTGTTATAAATAATAGCGAATATCGTACAGTTGTTACAACGGTTAATGGTTGTAAACGTATTATTTAGTATACGCCACTAGCACTAAAAGCTTGCACGTTAACTATAATAGTTGTTGTACAAATAAAAACTTGCATTGCTATTTTCGTAGTCAAAATATTTAACAATGGTCTTTTGGTGTTGAATTAATGATATTGTGGTTTCGATTTATACACGGAACTAGCTAATGGCCGCGATTTCACTCACGTTTATAGTTATTGTGCCTCCTTCCCCAAATATACAACAAGCCTTATCAAATTGTGTAAAAAAGCCATCCTTTTGAACCAATCTATCTGTTAAAACAAACCGTTTCAAAATCCGTCTCATAGTTTGAAAGATATAAGCGCACATAGGGATATTTAAACAAAACTAACAACTTTGTTCTATAATAAGTAAAGAAGATAACACAATTGTTACTGTGATATCCACAGATATCTATTGAGTGTATAACTTAAAAAACAAAACGGTCAAGTACGAGATAGACTTGCGCAAGAAGGATTCTGTATCTCATGTTCGTCAATATAAAATCATATTGTTGTAATCATAACGTCTGAATCTATCAGCAAGTTACACTGAAAACGTTTGTTGCTTATGCCCCTCTTCTGGTTTTTAGCAGCAGAGGCTATCACCTTTCCTGAGACATAGTTGGGTGATAGAAGGATGGTAGGACATCAAAATCTATTTCTTAATTTATTTATGATTTTCTTATTTTCCGCAACAACCTACAATTATACTTCGAAAAGAAAAATAAAGTAACTACACCAAAATGCTGTATTTCAGCATTTTTTGTGCCAATCACAAAAAGCCACAAACAGACAAACTCACAGTACTAGTAGTAACTAAATTAGTTTAAGTTATAGCCTAGTGTCTTGAGAGGCTCACATGAGCCATTATTGAATTTGGAGTGGTTCCAAACTAGATATTTATCTCAGCCAAGTGGTGGTGCCAGATTTACGCGACGTAATCTTGTTATACACCATTAATTTCCTTATAATATTGTTAGTGAGTTCACGCTAGACCCCTAAGGGGTTAAAAATGGCGCCAAGAAGTTCAAGAATGCATCTTTAACCCACTTTCAAGAAGAAACTTCTACATTTAGAACTCTAGTAGTACAAAAAAAGAAAAAAAAAAAAAAAGAACTCTTAGCTTGTTGTACCACGCGTTTAAATAAATAAATAATAAATAAATATTAATGGACATTTCACACAACGTCCTCTGGTCCCAAAGTAAGCTATATTTCTATGCTTGTATTATGGGTACCAGAATACGGATAGACTACATATACTACTTTTCTTTTGTAAATACATACTTATAATATATAGTAAATACCCAGACGCAGAACAAACATTTGTATGACATTTATAAAGATCACACAAATGATTGTCCCGAGCGGGAATCGAACCCGCAACCTCGTGAACGGCAGTCCGTTACACGAAACACTCCACAACGAGGCTCGTCAAATAAGGTGTGATGTCGTAGAAATCTACCATGAGCTACGTAAAAATTACGTACAGTGTAAAGTGGTAGATTACTCTTCCGTTTTAGAGATTTAATAAAATTATGTGATGTCATTTCAGGCAATATCCTTACTTATAAAACAAAGTGATCATTTTTGTATGTATGTCCCTATGTGAGCCTATATCTTTGAAACTACGCAACGTATTTTGATGCAGTTTTTTTAATAGATAGAGTGGTTCAACAGGGCAGCTTTTTTGCATAATTTGTTTTGGTTTCTAAATTCCACGCGTACGAAGTTGCAGGCAAAAGATAGTGAATTATATTTTAAATTGATTTTGTGCGTATATTTCTCTATAATTAATAAATATTTTATAAAGTTGAACTGACTATTCTTAGTATAAACCGTACGTCTTTATATTATCTATTCTAATATTATAAAGCGGAAGAGTTTGTTTGTTTGTTTAAACGCGCTAATCTCAGGAACCTCTGGGCCAATTTGACAAATTCTTTCAGTGTTAGGTAGGGAATTTATCGAGGAAGGCTTTAAGCTATATAACAACGCGCTACGACCAGTAGAAAGGAAGCAGTAGTGAAAAATGTTGCAAAAACGGTGAAAATTTTGAAAATCTGTCCACCGCTAGTGAGTTATAAAATGAGTTCTTGAATTATGTGAATACGATTTAAATACCAATAAAGAGCAACACTAGCACAATTAACAGTAAATATTTGTATTTTTCTTTTATATTATAATATTTTTACAGAGTTTATATTTTGTATTCTTACCTAAGGTAAGTGGGTAAGGCCAAATAGTCTTAATCCAGATTTGTAAAAGATTTAAGTGCAAGTCGATTAACGCGTAGCCGAAGCTATACAAGTAAATAATTCGGTTTAATTGCCACGATTAGGGGGAAGAAACCGGATTGTTTTTACGATCAAGCTTAATTATTTAGTCCTACGCTGTAACAAAAATACGCGACGAGCTTTACGTAAATACTTTGTTTGTAATGGTGGTATAACGAGTTAAATAAGAGTTAAATAGCGCTCAATTTTATGCAATAACCATAAAATAAAAAGAAATGCTGCGTCTGGGTGTTTTCTATGTATTATATGTATGTATTTACAAAATGAAAGTAGTTTATATAGCCTACTAGCTGTTGCCCGCGACTTCGTACCCGTGAAATTTTAGAAATCAATCATTAACGAACAGAAGTTTACTCTTCTGCTCAATAGATAGCGTTGTACGATTTGAAATCGCGCTATCGTTTCGTTCCACACATTAACACTTAAGCTCGTCAACATTTTTACTGTATCATCTTCCGGGTTTCTCATTTATAAATTAGTAAGTATCCCTGTTCAGGTACCCATAACACAAGTAGATAAACTTAGCTTGGTACTATAGGCATTTTATTTTAGACTGTATGATAAAAATAAAATTGGTCAAGTGCGAGTCGAACTCGCGCACGAAGGGTTCCGTACCATTATCTATGCAACATATGGCACGTTATTAATAAATGAGCAAACAACACACACAATACTTAATTAATCACGTTTGTTGTATGAGAGCAAGAATCTGAAGAAACGGTAAAAAAAAACATGTTTGTTGTATGGGAGCCCCCCTTAAATATTTATTTTATTTTATTTTTAGTGTTTGTTGTTATAGCGGCAATAGAAATACATCATCTGTGAAAATTTCAACTCTCTAGCTATCACTGTTCTTGAGATACAGCCTGGTGACAGACGGACGGACGGACGGACAGCGAAGTCTCAGTAATAGGGTCCCGTTTTTACCCTTTGGGTACGGAACCCTAAAAAGGCAAATTAGAATGATAACATTTAGAAATAAATTATTTTTTGTTACTCTTTCTGATCTCTGAAATGAATATTATAAGTAGGTACTCATCCTAAAATATTACAAGTACAATATAAGTACATGCATCAAATTGAAACACCGATTTATTTCATTATATCGGCTACAAAAATACGTTGTCATGTTTCATATTAAAAAATCGCATATACAACCGTGTCTCAACCAATATTAGATTGTGATGAATCACATTTTATCCCATTTTACGTTCAATAGCCAATCGTTTATAGATTATTGGTAATTATTTTTATGTTTATTTTGTATTGAAATTAATTAAGTTTAAAAATATTTTGATGGATTGTACATTGATTTATTAAATTACTAGCTTGTGCCCGCGACTTCGAATACTTTGAATTACTACTAAACTCAAACTTATCGTCATATTTTGGACAATTCACACAATCTTTCACAATCGTTTATGTAGTATATCCGTATTCTGGTACCCATAACACAAGCATATAAGCTTAGCTTGGGACCAGAGGACGTTGTGTGAAATGTCCGTGAATATTTATTTTATTTATTTTTTAATCTAATATATAAAATTCACGTGTCACAGTGTTAGTTACCGTACTCCTCCAAAACGGCTTGACCGATTCTTCTCAAATTTTACATACATATTCAGTAGGTCTGAGAATCGGCCAACATCTATTTTTCAAACTTTTTTTTTTTGTGTGGCAAAACAACGTTTGCAGGGTCAGCTAGTATCTCTATAAATTGTAGCCTATGTGTGATTCTGATGTATAAGCTATTTATAAAATTGTCATACAAATGTTTGTACTGCGTCTGGGTGTTTACTATGTATTATAAGTATGTAGGTATTTACAAAAAAATTGGTCAAGTGCGAGTCGGACTCGCGCACGAAGGGTTCCGTACCATTATCTATGCAACATAAGGCAACGTTATTAGTATCGAGCAAGAAACGGTAAAAAAATCATGTTTGTTGTATGGGAGCCCCCCTTAAATATTTATTTTATTTTTAGTATTTGTTGTTATAGCGGCAATAGAAATACATCATCTGTGAAAAAGTCTAGCTATCATCGTTCTTGAGATACAGCCTGGTGACAGACGGACGGACGGACGGACGGACAGCGAAGTCTCAGTAATAGAGTCCCGTTTTTACCCTTTGGGTACGGAACCCTAAAAAAGAAAAGTAGTATATGTATTCTATCAGTATTCTGTTACCCATAACACAAGCATATAAGCTTAGCTTGGGACCAGAGAACGTTGTGTGAAATATCCATGAATATTTATTTATAAAAATAAATAAATAAATAGATTATTATTGTAAAGTTTCATTAAAATCCATTCAGTAGCTTTTGCGTGAAAAAGTAACAAACATCCAAACAACCATACTCACAAACTTTCATATTTATTATATTAGTAGGATTAGCTTCGTGGTGAAGCTGTAAGGTCACACGATTTCGTGGGTTTGTTTTCTTACAAGAAAAATATCTGTTTCATGTGTATAGATACTTACACTGCATTCAGGTGTTTCTATTACGTATGAATAGTTGAATGAATCTTTGTAACTACCTCAAGCTTTAAATGCCAGATGGATTCGAATATTTGGTACTAAGATACATATAGAAATCTGGAGTAGATTTCACCAGAAAATTCAGTGTGGGAATAAATGATAATTAAAAAAAACGCCTTAAAATATGGATCGCGGTAATATGAAAGTTTATATTCCATTTTGTGGCATTTATTGATATTCTGTTAATTATGCTTGTAAATAATTCATGCTTGTATTTAATTAAATAGCATAAATATAATTGATTGGATATAAAAATTTAGAGTCTGTTATTCCTCAGAAAATAAATGACATCAACACAGTTAACGAGAATTACATTAATATTACCTAACTTCGAAGAGAATTACATTCTAGAATTTCCGTAAAAAGATATGAATCTACATCATCACAATTCCAATATTTTTTCCCATGGGGATAGGCAGAGACTATAGAGCGCCATTTGCAATGATCTAAACAAACATACTTCCTTAGTTTTACATACACTCAAACATCTGGTTATACATGTCCGACGGTTCTAAATGCTATACACTTGGCCCTTTTGAAGGACATCGGCGATGACATCCGAGTATAACTTAGTCTACTACTTTCATTGACGGGCATCGTGGTCTAGTGGTTCATGTACCGGACTGCCGTTCACGAAGTCTCGGGTTCGATTTCCGCACGGGACAATTATTTGTGAGATCTTTATAAATGTCATACAAATGTTTGTTATGAGTCTGGGTGTTGCTATGTATTATAAGTATATATTTACAAAAGAAAAGTAGTATATGTATTATATCCGTATTCTGGTACACATAACACAAGCACATAAGCTTAGTTTGGGACCAGAGGACGTTGTGTGAAATGTCCATGAATATTTATTTATTATTTATTATTGAAAATACGTCTTATTAGACGTATTATAAAGTATCTTTTATTATAATAATTAAAATTATAAAGTATCCTCTAAGCAATAATATAAATCATTATCCGAACAATGGTTTACATAATAAATGATATTATTTGACAGCGAACAACTTTTGCTGAGTTTATTAAATGTAATTGTTTCCCTTCCATCATGATAAATGTTACACACAGCTTCCAAGGCTATAACCGACTGTAATTTTCCAGTTATACCAACACTTAAGACGTATCTTATCTCTATCTTATCCTCATGCTTGATACAGAATAAAAATTATTAAAGAATCCAGATAAATAAGAGATAAATGTTACGCTTTGATTTCCAAGCATTGTATTTGTTCTCAATTAGATCCTATTCAAAAATTATTACTCTAACTAAAAATAATTATAATTTGCAATTCATATTTCTCTATAATTCTTAAAAAAGAGTTTATTAATTAACTGACTGTGTTTATTAAAAAAAAAAATACTTCATGAGCAGTTAAATGTAATATGGTTTATTGAAGTAAAAAAAATCACCGCATAATGACAAAAATATGTACAAAGAAAAGCATCCAATCTGCTTCTCATGCGTTTTTAAATACTTTACGAGAGATCGTTTAGGTCTCATATGCACCACAATGAACCTAATAGACCTCGTACAAGCTGAAAGTAATCTTTATATATTACTGTAGTTTACGCGAATTTTTCACATTTCTTTACTTTCTAAATTATCCATTAATTAATTATCTATGTATTATAAGTATGTTTTTACAAATGGAAAGTGCTATATGTATTCTATACTTTTTAGGGTTCCGTACCCAAAGGGTAAAAACGGGACCCTATTACTGAGACTTCACTGTCCGTCCATCCGTCCGTCCGTCCGTCCGTCCGTCCGTCTGTCACCAGGCTGTATCAAGAACGGTGATAGCTAGAGAGTTGAAATTTTCACAGATGATGTATTTCTATTGCCGCTATAACAACAAATACTAAAAATAAAATAAAATAAATATTTAAGGGGGGCTCCCATACAACAAACATGTTTTTTTTTACCGTTCCTTGCTCGATACTAATAACGTTGCCTTATGTTGCATAGATAATGGTACGGAACCCTTCGTGCGCGAGTCCGACTCGCACTTGACCAATTTTTTGGTACCCATAACACAAGCATATTATAAGCTTAGCTTGGGACTAGAGGACGTTGCGTGAATTGTCCATAAATATTTATTTATTTTCTCCTTATTTCTTCCTTCTTATTGGTTTCTCCGATTCTAGAAAGCGTAGTATTTTTATAAAATGTTGCATACGTAATGTAAAAAAGCTCATTTCAGGAAAACAGGAGCTATCATCGAAATGGAAATAGCATGCCACGAAATATTAACTATTTAAGTGCCTCATGAATGTAAAAATATTACCTTTTTATAAGAAATAGGTGAATAAATCACGTTTGCGACTTTAAACGTTTCCTCTAAGCGCTCTTACATTCAAATACTATTCATTGCAATTTACAACCGTTTTAAATTCGCTCGTATTAAGAGCTTAAAGTTAATAGGTAACTATTAAATAGCGGCTTTTCATTTGAATGATGTAATACATAAATAAATATTCATGGACATTTCACACAACGTCCTACGGTCCCAAAGTAAGCTATATTCTATGCTTGTGTTGTGGGTACCAGTTACAGATAGACTAAGTACATATACTACTTTTCTTTTGTAAATACATACTTATAATACATAGTAAACACTCAGACGCAGTACAAACATATGACAATAATAAACATCACACAAATGATGGTCCCGAGCGGGAATCGAACCCGCGACCCCTTGATCGGCAGTCGGTTGTCTGAACCACTCGACCACGAGGCCCGTCAAGAATAATAAAAAAAATTTTTTTTTTAATAAAGAGTTACGTATTTTAAACTTATAGGTCCCGTTTCTTATAATAATAATGTTGTAAGCTGTATCTAACAGTATGTATTAAATAATTTTATATCAAACTTACCGCATAAATTAAACTTTTGCACAACAATTTGAAAGTTAGGAGCATTGTTGCTGTCACCCTTTCTGTAAATAATTTAATACATCAGCATTATAATAATAATTATGTATTCCTTATTATCAAGACTGTAAGAACTATAATTAGTCAACACTTTAAATAAGTATTATTAAACTGCCATAATATAGTTTAGGGTAATATTTTAATTAAAATCTTATTATCCTTTCACAATTATTTTGGTCACAATTTTATTTCGAAGTGGAGTGACCAATTTGTATTTTTTTTTTAAATGGACATTTCATACGATCTCCTCTGGTCCCAAGCTAAGCTTATTATGCTTGTGCTATGGGTACCAGAATACGGATTATATAATACATAAACTACTTTCGTAAATACATAGTAAACACCCAGACGCATATTATTGTGTTTACGACTATAATTTAATAGCAATGGTCAAAATGTTTGTAAAGGTTTTACGTTTATTTTTATTATTTTCTATTTGTACCTACTCGTAAAAGATCTCTAACTTGATAGATTGTAAAGACAACACTTGAAAAGTCGTGTCAAGTATAAAAATAAGTATAAGAATCAACGTATCTATACTATTTATTTTTTGTATAGATTTCCTAGTTATTGCTGTACCTTCTTCCCAGTTAAATAGTTAATACCTGTACATTGTTTGAATAATAAAATATTTTTTACGCAAAATGTATCTAGACATTTTGTGTAAAAAATATTTTTATTTTGCAAATAGTTTTTGATATTAAATTTTTTTATGCTTAACATTGTGTTCATTATGATATTTATATGGCTAATGAGTGTCCGTGTCACCACTCAAACGCCCCATTCGAAAATCAGCGTCAGGTCCTTGTGACCTGACATATGCTGAAATGGGTGCCTATTTGCTGCTACCATCAAGATACTAAGTAGATTTGAGTTGTAAACTTAGTGATAACTTGTAATGTAAGACTTGATATGTAAATTGATTGGGCAGTAATAAAAACTTTTTCGTTCTTTCTTTCTTTCTTATTTAAATATTTTGGTAATTTTTGGGAATAATCTCCGAAATTATCGGTTCTGTCCTAAAATTTGTTTCACTAAGGCTTCGCTTCTATTGGTCGCAGTATGATGTTATATAGCCTATAGCCCTCCTCGATAAATATACTATCCAACACTGAATTTGTTTTCGTATTGAGCCCGTTGTTCCTGAGATTAGCGCGTTTAAACAAACTAACAAAAAATCTCTTCAGCTTTATAATTAGTATGGATGTATTATTTATTATCTCTACAAGTAGTGATTCGAAATCTCAGCTAGTATTTCATAAAACTCATTACGACGCATTTCTCTTTGAAATTGTGTAAGCAATACTATATGCATATTCAAAACCGTACACACAATTCATTACAAAATCAATTTAGTTAAAGCACTTCCGGAACCGTTATAGAAATTGAAAACAAATTTTATAGCAACATGCGATTGGGTTACAATCAACTAACCATAAAGGCAGTAACGAGCGATCGTTGTACGCACTGAATGGTATGCCAATTTGAGAAGCTGACATTTTGTGGCAACTCTGTGGAAATGAATAACACACTGTATCTTAATAGATGACTGAGAAGCTGGACTGGTATCTTTGTAAATAAATAAATAATAATAAATATTCATGGACATTTCACACAACGTCTTCTGGTCCTAAGCTAAGCTTATATGCTTGGGTTATGGGTACCAGAATACATACTTATTATATAGAAAATACGCATCACAGACATTTGTGTGACAATTATAAATATCACAATGAGTGTAGACCACGAGCCGTAATAGCCTGATAGGGAAAGAATTTAGTAGTAAAAGACAGCGTGATGATGGATTAACAAGTGTCACATTCCATTTCCTCACCAGGGTGCTGTCAAAGCCTGCTACGGGCGTCGAAACGGAAACGAAAATTTCGAAACAAAGCCCTATGCCAAAACGGTAGGTCAGCGTGGCAAAGTAAATCAAAAATTGGTCAAGTGCGAGTCGGACTCGCGCACGAAGGGTTCCGTACCATTATCTATGCAACATAAGGCAACGTTATTAGTATCGAGCAAGAAACGGTAAAATCATGTTTGTTGTATGGGAGCCCCCCTTAAATATTTATTTTATTTTATTTTTAGTATTTGTTGTTATAGCGGCAATAGAAATACATCATCTGTGAAAATTTCAACTCTCTAGCTATCACCGTTCTTGAGATACAGCCTGGTGACAGACGGACGGACGGACGGACGGACGGACGGACGGACGGACGGACAGCGAAGTCTCAGTAATAGGGTCCCGTTTTTACCCTTTGGGTACGGAACCCTAAAAACCCTCCCAAAGTGGAGGAGGTACCTTCCCAATAATAGGACGTTAATGGAATGAGAAAGGGAAGGGGAATATAGTGGGAAGTAAAAAATGCCTAATATATAAAACTAGCCTTAAGGTCACCTTGGATTCTAACTTCTAACATCTGTACTTAATATTATAAAGCTGAAGAAATCGTTTGTTTGAACGCGCTAATCTCCGAAATTACCGGTTAGATTTGAAAAATTCTTTCAGTACTGGATAGTACATTTATGGAGGAAGGCTATATAACATCACGCTGCAGGCAACAGGAGTGAAGCATCAGTGAAAAATGTTGCAAAACGGGGAAAATATTTCCAAATTCCACGCGTACGAAGTCGCCGGCAACAGCTAATAAAATAATATGTTTGATATATAAAATCAGATATATAAATGACACCCACTAAATAGTTGGTGAACTATAATCACGTAGGAAACTAAGAGTTAATCCAACTTGTAACATCTTCAGTTATTTGTTACGGTCAGAATTTCCACTACTATATGTTTATTTATTTATTTACACTTTATGCTTAAACTATGCAAAGGCGGCCTTAATGCCTAAGGCATTTTCTACCAGTCAACCGTAGGGTGGTGCAGAAAAAGGGAAGGTAGAAGTGTAACAAATAAAACTAGATTATCAAAGATTATAGTTGTTAAAGACTTATTGACATAGATAAATCCTATAAAGAGTACATTACATACACATACATAGAGATACACGTAAATCAATACAATTAAACAGACACATACATAGATATATACGCACATTACACATACCATAAATACATATAATACAGGTACTTAAATACAGATAGATTATAGATATAGATAGTATAGTAGCTTCATAGACTCAGTTGTGGATGCAGCTAAACGTGAGGTTGTGTGATATGTTCTCATTTATGACAACATTCTTCTTTTTTCTTCTCCAGCCCATTTACGTCCCACTGTTGGGCATGGGTCTCCTCCACTTTGGGAGGGATTTTGGGTCTACTGTGCCGCGCTGACCAGACGTGTTGGCACAGGGTTTATTTTCGAGTTTTCCGTCTCTCACAAAAGATGTGATCTGTGTGCAAGTCCCTTAGCTGACTTGTACAGCACCCTTGGGAGGAGATGGGGTGGTCACACTTGTATTCTTAATCCGTCACCACACGGAGGACAACATTATTTGTCAAAAAAACATTGCATTTGGAAATTGCAATGGTTTAAAATATACATATCTCTAGCTATATCACTTCACGAATTAGAGATGGCTAGCGGGATACCCAAGCACTGTGTTTTTTGAAGGTAATGGAAAATTAAACCCTGTACCTGATGCTCGTTTAGAGTGATAGATAATGTTCAACAATGGAGCATGATTATTATGAACACAGAAAAAAATATACACAAGTCCGTTCTCTAATATCAAAATATCAGCTTCCAATATCGATTTATTATTATTGCCGAAAAATGGCGAACGAGACAGAGTTGCAGGTATTTTTTTTATTATAATGCATACAAAGTCTATCTTGCACAACACATTTCATCGCTGAGAAAATAAGTAAAATGATTCACCTCTTGGATCTTGGTCTATTTCAAGCATTAATGTATCACCGTCTAACACGAACAGTTCTGGTATCGAAGACGTTGCAAACTAGTGAAAACCTGGATCTATATCTTCGATCCCAACACATAGTAGGGGCAAGGATTACTCAAGAATCACCGTCAAATAGTCCGTCTGCAAACTTTTCGAATCAGCCGCGAACACAACACAGTCAATCTTTGGATGTATCGAAAACTTAATATTGCTATTAGCTTTACTTGAAAATAATATAGAATCCTTTAATATTACAGATATTACTAATAAAGTTACTTCCATGTTATCTTACTCTTATAACTTTAAAAATCTTTATTTATTACAAAACAATGTGAGCTTATAAGTCCAAAACTAGGCAACGGATTTTAAAGAGATTTTTTTTAAATGAAAGAGTGGCTGAAGTGGCTTTTTAACCATCTTTAAAAGAAGGAGGAGGTTCTCACTGTACCTTTGTTACCTTATAGCTATTAACAGGGCGAAGCGATTTAAATGATTCTTTTTTTTATTTGAAAGCTAATGGTTTCCGTGTTGTCCTATTGGCACCAGGTCAGGATCTGATATTTATATCCTGAGAAATCGAGGAAAATCCTCAAATTTTAAAGTCGCTTTAACTTTTTTTAAATATATTCAATTATTGTAGTTATTTGTTATACTTTGTTTGGGTTGGTTTCTAAATTACACGCGTATGAAGTTGCGCGCAAAAGCTAGTTTTTAATAAACTACATCGCAGATAAATAGTACAGCATCAGTAATGTAGAAATTGTGTTTTTAAAGTTAATTCAGAATAATAAACAGGTTAAATAAAGTTTTGGGATCATTTCGATCCTTTATCGATTTGCGCATAGTTTATAGCACACACGTAGGTAATAAACTAGTACAAGTGTGAGTTAGACTTATTCTGAGAGTTCCGTATGTTTACTTATTATTATACAAACCTGACTTTTGACCTACATATTAAATGCTATGTATTTTTGAGAAATGCAATATGAATATATTAGAAATGAAATATATTATTGACTAAATGCTATAAATTATTCTTGAGGGGTCTCGTGGTCTAGTGGTTTATATAACGGACTGCAGTTCAAGAGGTCTCGGGTTCGATTCTCGGTCAGGACGATCATTTGTGTGTTGTTTTTAATTGTCATACAAATGTTTCTACTGCATCTGGGTGTTTACTATGCATTATAAGTATGTATTTACAAAAGAAAAGTAGTATATGTATTATATCCGTATTCTGGTACCCATAACACAAGCATATCAGCTTAGCTTGGGACCAGATGACGTTGGGTGAAATGTTCATGAATATTTATATTTTATACTATGGTATAGTCTTAGAATACTGGTTACTAAGCACATCTATTCAATTCCTAAACGTGCGTTACTAACATTAGTTAAGTATTTATCTTCACTTATTAAAAAACAAAGTCGTTATTTTTGTATGTATGTCCTTATGTGAGCTTATATGTTCAAAACTACATAACAGATTTTGATGCGGCTTTTTAATGTATAGGCTGTTTCAAAGGTATGGCTTTTTTGTATAATTTGACAAGATTTATTTTCCAAATTCCACAGTGTAATAATAAAATATGAATAAGAATAAGTCTTATTGAACTATGACATGTAATTCAGGCCAGTGCTTGACATCGGTCCTTGATGTTGTCAGTCCACCCAGCAGCGGCTTCCTATCTTACGCTTGCAGTCTCACGGTCTCCGCTGTAGAGCTCGTCTGCTCCATAAGCCACCGGTTCTTCGACAGAATAAGACATGGTAATTTCTCACCTTATATTGCTTCTGATAACCTACTTTAGATTATATTATGAAGTTTAATACTTTAATTTATATTTTTTTCCAATTGACTTGCTTTGCTTTTAATTTAGTTAGTTAGTTTAATTTAGTTTATTAAGTAAAGTACTTCTTCTTTTATCCAAATGTTGGATTTTTCGTTAGAATTTTTTCCAAAAATTATGAAGTTTGTTAGGTATTTTAAGAAAAAATAAGCAACAGATCTTATTTCATATCAAAACTTCAGTTAAAATATACCATAATTACTTCTGATATAATTCGGGAGTTTTGTGGGGATTCGCAGTCTAGGGGATCACATAACGGACTAGCCGTTCACAAGGTCGCGGGTTCGATTCGCACGGGTCAATCATTTGTGTGATATTTATTAATATTATACAAGAGTTCGTACTTTGTCTGGGCGTTCTCTATGTACGTATCATATTCGTATTTTGTACCTATAACAGTACTTTGGAGCCAGAGGAATTTCAATGTCCATAAATATTTATAAAAAAAAGAAATAGCATGTTAAACAAAAACTCTATATTATTTCAACAAGAAGCATCGGCTTTTGCTTATATGAACAGGCCCCTAAATGAAAGTGTGTGTAGCTTAAAGCTATGTATAAACTAAAATATACAAATTTTATGAATACTATAAAGTTACATAAAATATGCCAATAGTATATTTCTCATGAATAAATACTATTTTGTGTATTATTACGAAATATGAGCCGATCTGAATTTTATAGCCTTGGCCTCTGAGGATATAAAACACTAAAATATAGACTTGATGTCAGTAAACAAACAAACACGACGAGCCTCGTGTTTGAGTGGTTCATGTAACGGACTGCCGATCACGAGGTCGCGGATTCGATACCCGCACGGGACAATTGTCATACAAATGTTTGTACTACGTCTGCGTGTTTCTATGTATTATGATATGAGTATGTATTTACACAAGATATGTAGTATATTTAGTATATCCGTATTCTGGTAGCCATAACACAAGCAACCTTAACTTGGGACCAGAGGACGATGTGTGAAATGTCCAAGAATTAAAAAAAAAATAAAAAAACAGATATATGTTCTATGGGAGAGGCCTCTCTCTTGCCGTAGATGTAGATAGGTTGATGGATGGATGGACGAAAACAAATATCTGAAATCTTTGTCATTTCAAAAATAATATGATATTTTTACAAATATATAAATTAATTTAGCCGTAATTAATATTTAAAAAGTATTCCGATATTAGTCCGAAATTTTGCACACATAATAAGTATCGATGACAATGCAATAACTAGAATAAAATATCCAGGATTTTCAAGCGTGTTTTTTAGTTTGAGTATGTACTTGTATTTTCAAAATCTGTAAAGTACAAACATAAAAGTTTTAAACTATACAAAGACATAAGGGAGAGTATGAACAATAAAAAAGGTGTACCGCTTTATTCCTTGATATGTCCAAAGCATTTGACTGTGTTAAATATGATGTTTTATCAAAACGATTGGAAAGTGTGGGTATTAGATTAGGTCAAAAGTTAATTGATTATTATCTAGAAACCAGGAAACAAGCTACTCTCATTGAATATTACAACAAGGCTACTAAAACCTTTTCCCATATTCAATCTAAGTTTGAAAATGTTTTACTCGGTGTCCCACAAGGAAGTATTCTAGGTCCACTCCTATTTCTGATATTTATCAATGAGCTCCCAAATATAATTAATCATTTATGTATAATGTATGCAGATGACGCTACAGTTTTTATAACTAAAGACAACCTTAATGAAACCGAATACTCAGCTGAGATAAATAAAACATTAAATACTATAATTACCTGGTTAAAAACTATGAATTTAAACGTAAATCTTACTAAGACTAAGTTAATGCATTTCAGAAATTATAAAAATAAACCTCCAATCCTAAATGTATGTCATTCGAACACAAGCATAGATGAAGTAGAAAAATTAAATTTTTTAGGTGTCATGGTTGATCACCACTTGAATTGGAAGGATCACATTGAAAAAATTAACAAAAAGATATCAAGCTATTGCTATACCTTATCTATACTCGCGGAGACAACTGCGGCAAATATCACTAGGGCTGCATATTTTGGGCAAATATATCTCTTAACTTATGGAATCTTATACTGGGGTAACTGTTGTGAAGTGCACTCGACTTTTGTTTTACAGAAGAGGTGCATACGGATTATATATAACATGTATTTAATAGAATCGTTAAGAATGGTTTTTAAAGAAAGAGGTTTGCTTACACTAACGGGAATTTATATTCTAGAGTTATGCTTATTTGTAAAGCAGCACATGCATTTCTTTGAGTCGAAATGCGAGTCAAAACCTAACGTACGAAGCAAATATAAATATTATTTAAATTTACCTATTATAAATAATATGATTTTTTATAAAAGTATGTACGTAACTGCAATAAGAGTATATAACCAATTGCCGATAGATATAAAAAAAACTAGTTGGTAAGAAGTTCAAAACTACATTGAGAAATTGGTTAATTGATAATGTTTTTTTTTATTTGAAAGAATTCTTTAATAATAATAGCAGTTAGCAGTTCATAAGTAAATAAATAATAATAATGTATAAGCTGTATATTGCTACGGGTAATGCTGTTGATACCAATGTTTCTTTTATCATCTATGTACACAGTTTTGGCAATAAAAATCTTTGACTTTGACTTATATTTTTATCTATACTAATCTATATTAATATTATAAAGCGGAAGAGTTTGTTTGTTTGTTTGAACGCGCTGATCTCAGGAACCACTTTAGTGTTAGATAGGGCATTTATCGAGGAAGGCTTTAGGCTATATAACATCACGTTACGACAAGTAGAAGCAAAGCAGTAGTTAAATATGTTGCAAAATCGGGGAAACTTCTAAATTCCACGCGACGGGGTCGCGGGCAACAGCTAGTTATATGTATAAATAGGTAGGTATAGTTTGGATCTTTGATAATACACACACAAAGCTACATACTACACATATCCGTAAATATACGTAAACACTATAAAACCCAGGTGTGATAATTACATTAGTTTCACTAACGGAATCAGTCACACAACAATAAGGATATAATACGATTTTACTTCACAACGTTTATTGTGTAATGTACGACCACCTGCTACCAGGAATTTATCTGAGTGACATAAATATTATGACGTATAATTACATTACACAGTCTTACTGCAAATAAACATAAAAATATGTCGTCATGGTTTTACTTTGTCTCGATTTGTTTGTTATTTGTTTGTTCGAACGCGATTTGAAAAATTCTTTCAGTGTTGGATAGTACATTTATCAAGGAAGGCCACCAGGTATAGATTATATAATTTCACGTGCGACTAACAACGACTTTTGCGTTGTTGTCAAAAAAGTTGCAAAACGGAGAAAATTTTCTAAATTCTACGCGTACGAAGCCGCGGGCAATAGCTGCTTATATGTATAATAGCTGCCCCGGCAAACGTTGTTTTGCCATACAATTCTGTGTAAAAATCAACAACAAAAAATTTCATCAAAATCGGTCCAGCCAATTGTGAATCTAAACCATCCTCAAACCTCCTTGAATACACACAACAAATTTCATCAAAATCGGTCCAGCCGTTTAGGAGGAGTCCAATTACAAACACACGTACAGAAGATTTATATAAAAGATGTTTATCCTAAATTCAAATCTATTACAATATCATAGTGTTCTATGTCCTTTTCTTTTTATATCATAAAGGATTTTCAAAACTTGAGTATCATTCATAGATTCTTCTTTCTTTCATCATCATCATCATCATCATAACATCACGCCTTATCCCATAGATGTAGGCAGAGACTATAGCGCTACCTGCTACGATCCAATAACAAATAACTTAATGACACAATATTTATAGAGAACTTTATCATATAACTATACAACCTATTGTACGTATAAAAGACGTCTAGACGGTACGCTTTTTTTCGTCAATTTATATTACAGAAATACGTAAGAGACTTGTATATGTCAACGTAGACAATCAATAATATTTTATGCATGAAAAAGCAATATATTTCCTAACACGTCACTTTATTGCGACATTAGAGGCATAGGGAATAAGAATCATTTGTCTCCTTCAAATCCCTGTGGACTCGATGACTTAAGAAGACATTGCTTTGTTAGTTTTGTAGTTCTTTTTTTGTAAACAACTAAATAGCTTTTAGCTTTATAAGATACTAGCTGTTGCCCGCGACTTCGTACGCGTGAAATTTAGAAATCAATCCTTAACAAACAGAAGATTACTCTTTGTTCGATAGATGGCGTTGTACGTTTTTTAAATCGCGCTATCGTTTCGTTCCACACATTAACACATAAGTTCGTCAAATTTCTCTCTTCTATAAGATACAAGATATTGGTGTCGATTCTACGTGCACAACTAAACTTAACTTAACTAAAAAATGAAAACAACATTGCTGTATATTGATTACTTGGCTTGGCGTTTTGTTGTGCAATTTTATATTAATTATAATCTTTCGTTAGTCTATAATAAACAGATATGCTAACAAGAAAGTTTCGTTAACATTACGGAATTGTATTATTGACACAATAAAATTTCATTTTTTAGTTAAGTTTAGTTGTGCACGTAGAATTGGTACCATTGGCTATTGTCCACAACTTCGTGCGCGTTGTATTAACCATTAAAAACCAAACCTTAACAAATTACACAAAACCATCCTCTTGAACCACTCTAACTATTATAAAAACCGCATCAATATCCATTGCGTCATTTTAAAGATATAAAATCACATAGGGACATACTTACAAAAATAATGACGTTTTTGTAATAAGTAAAGATAAAGAACATAAAAATAAGAGCTCGACGGGCCATGAAGTCTTGTTATTCATGTAACGGACTACTGTTCACTGAGTCGCCAAATACCAATTTAATCAAGCAGCAAATATCAAAATATTCTAGTTTTTATAATAAATATAAATGCATAAATATTCATGCACATTTCACACAGCGTCCTCTGGTTCCAAGCTAAGCTTATATGCTTGTGTTATGGGTACCAGAATACGGATATAATACATATTTATACTACTTTTCTTTTGTAAATACATACTTATAATACATAGTTAACACCCAGACGCAGTACAAACATTTGTATGACAATTAGAAATAAATAAATAATAAATAAATAAATATTCACGGACATTTCACACAGCGTCCTCTGGTCCCAAGCTAAGCTTATATGCTTGTGTTATGGGTGCCAGAATACGGATAGAATACATATACTACTTTTTTTTTTGTAAATACATACTTATAATACATAGAAACACCCAGACGTAGAACAAATATTAGTATGACATTTATAAACATCACACAAATGATTGTCCCGAGCGGGAATCGAACCCGCGACCACTTGAACGGCAGTCCGTTACATAAACCTCTCAACCACGAGGCTCGTCTAATCGTTAATTAATTTACTTATTTACATTTTATAAAATTATTACAACAACAGTACAAACCAAAAGGTTAAAATTATGTATCAAAAAATTCGTCCGCATCGCAGTCATTGGGTAACGTGCCCAAATTCTATTCTTGTTATAAATTATTTATATCACTTTTATCCGAAATCTGTCCAAAATCACTCATATTATATTACTTTTATTCGAAATCTGTCCAAAACTTAGAAAATTTTCTGAAATCGGTCAAATCTGAGAATGGAATTTTAACCTACTTTGTAAAAGGTGGAGGATCTACGTTCGGCTGTATATATATTTTTTGCGCTTAAATCAAGAGTACCTACGCAAGTGGAAGTACTACTGTTAGTATTTAAAAACAAGTTCCATCACAAATATCTGGAACTAAATTCACCCGTACTATACTGTTTCTTACACTCCATAATCATCCGGTCTTTGGGTCCAAGGAAACGGTCCTTTGTGTAAATTCTAACAAAGATACTCCTAATTGAAATATATATGTAAGTTTTGTTAGAAAGTAATGGAGCTGAAATGGCATAGTCTTGTTATGCCATCGTTTTATGTATATTTATTCCTAAATTGGATTTTTCGACTGGTCGACCAAGTTGTAAACAATACTTAATTTCTAAAATTCTATGTCCAGCGATGGGTGGAAAAGGCTTGATGGATGGAGAGGATGGACATATAGATAGTATAAGGCTATAAATAAACCTTGACAGGCCTTGGTACAAAGCGTTAAAATCGAGTTTTTTTTGTGTAAAGCAAATGCTTTAGGTTTAGATTTTTCCTTATTTCACACTTACAGTATCTCTCTCTCTCTCTGTCTTTCTGCAAATCATTAACCTCCTACTGTTGGGTGCAGGCCGCCTGTACTTTAAGACGGAATATAGTCTACTATGCCGCGCTGACCAGGCGTGTTGTCTTATAGTGATAAGTGTGGACATTAATATAATCATAACAAGAATATACTTAATCCAGATATATTTCTAACGATACCAATCTGATATTTACAATAAAAAATATATGGTTTTCAAAAGAGCCATTTGCCAAATTACAAAGAAGCAATATTGTTTCTCCACACGTAGACAAAATGGTTACGTAAAAGGTACTCGATACATATTTTCCATACTGAATCGTTAAGTATAAATCGGAGGGAGAGTAGCAAATAAAAAAATCTCTCATAAAAGAAGAATGAGTAAAAAAGATAAAAAGGACGTGATATGAAAAGCGTTTTGGCCTTCAGAATTTTGCTTCGGCGTTCGCCAAAAAATGGACATAGATTAAACAATCTAAGTCAGACGAGACATTCTATGTTTTCAACTTTTAATTTAACTTTAAAACAACTTTAAATTTAAAATTTGTTTGCAACTTTTAATTTATCCATTGAGTACTTAATTTACAATGGAATAGTGAATCACAATGATGATAAAATTTAATAACTTAAGCTTTATTAAAATGTGTAACTAAATAAATATCAAATATTCACTGACATTCCATACAACGTCCCCTGGACCCAAGCTTAGCTTATATGCTTGTGTAATGGGTACCAGCATACGGATAGAACACAGATACTACTTTTCTTTTGTAAATACATACTTATAATAATAGAACCACCCAGACGCAGAACAGACGTTTGTATGACATTTATAAACATTACTAAAATCATTGTTCCGAGCGGGAATCGAACCCGCGACCTTATGAACGGTAGTCCATTACATGAACCACTACGCCACGAAACCCGTCAATATCCATATCAATTAATTGATACCCTATCCTAGATACTAATTGCATTAACAACTTTGATATCGTGCGTATCTGTATTTAATCAACTGTTCATATACCGAAAAAGGCATAATATATGTAATAAAACATGACATGGTAAAAATATTTTGATGTTTTGAGTAAAAGAAAACCGGATTGTAACTGATACACGTTTATTGTGATAAGAGATATTTTTGACACACACTAAAAAAGAAAGAAGGCAACCATAGACAACAGAATATAATAGTGTTGTACCCTGTTTATAGTGTCGTGACACGATACAGAAGGGTTAAGAATTTTAACTTTTAACATATTTATATGAGAGCTTCATTTCACAATCTCATAAATTATAATTTTAAGCGATTTTTAGAGTTCCGTACCTAAAAGTAAAACAGGACTCTATTACTGAGACCTCCATGTCCATCCATCCGTCCGTCTATTGATGCTTATAACAACAGATACTGATCGTAATCATTCCCCTGTTCTTATTCCATTGTTTGGAGTTTTTTTATTATTTGGGGTCGATATGACGACTACATTATTATTATTTGACAGGCTTCGTGGTCTAGTGGTTCGTATAACGGACTGCCGATCATGAGGTAGCGTGTTCGATTCCCGACTCGGACAATCATTTGTGTGATGTTTATAAATGTCATCCTAATGTTTGTTCTGCGTCTGGGTGTTTCTATGTATTATAAGTATGTATTTAAAAAAATTGGTCAAGTGCGAGTCGGACTCGCGCACGATGGGTTCCGTACCATTATCTATGCAACATAAGGCAACGTTATTAGTATCGAGCAAGAAACGGTAAAAAAATCATGTTTGTTGTATGGGAGCCCCCCTTAAATATTTATTTTATTTTATTTTTAGTATTTGTTGTTATAGCGGCAATAGAAATACATCATCTGTGAAAATTTCAACTGTCTAGCTATCACCGTTCTTGAGATACTGGGTACGGAACCCTAAAAATCATGTTTGTTGTATGGGAGCCCCCCTTAAATATTTATTTTATTTTATTTTTAGTATTTGTTGTTATAGCGGCAATAGAAATACATCATCTGTGAAAATTTCAACTGTCTAGCTATCACCGTTCTTTAGATACTGGGTATGGAACCCTAAAAATCATGTTTGTTGTATGGGAGCCCCCCTTAAATATTTATTTTATTTTATTTTTAGTATTTGTTGTTATAGCGACAATAGAAATACATCATCTGTGAAAATTTCAACTCTCTAGCTATCACCGTTCTTGAGATACAGCCTGGTGACAGACGGACGGACGGACGGACGGACAGCGAAGTCTCAGTAATAGGGTCCCGTTTTTACCCTTTGGGTACGGAACCCTAAAAAAAGTAGTATATGTATTATATCCGTATTCTGGTATCCATAACACAAGCATATGAGCTTAGCTTGGGACCAGAGGACGCTGTGTGAAATGTCCATGAATATTTATTTATTTATTTATTAATTATTATGGTAATCATTAATTATTACGCAATACTTCGTGTATGAGTCCAAATCGTACTTGAGCGGTTTATTTATATCTCCTTCTAGTACTGTTACCAATAAAATTTTCAGTTTATTGGGCTATCATTGAGTGTAGGTACGAAACATGATATAATAAGACTATTCCCAAAGAACTTACTCTTTGCCGATACGTCCCTTCGAGAATAGACAAAAAATGCCTTCTTACAAAAATGAGTATCCAATTTGCGATGAGGTTGCGTGAGTGATCTTTTTTATGATCGCTAATGACTTTACTAGTTCCATTTTTAAATATGACCTTAATGAATTTTCGTTTGAAAAAAATAGTTTTATTCTAAATGCTGAAAATGAATTATGAATTCATAGGCGGTGATTTATGTTTGTATAACATTAATCACAGCCAACGAATATTTTAACAAATGTATCTACATTTTACGCTAATGTTGTTGGCATTAGAAAAGGAAACACCATGTTATAAATGGTTAATTAGAGGTTGCGTATTTGCTATCTGTAAAGTCACGGTAATGTTTTAAAATTTTTTTTCATTATTCCTTTAGTTAATTAATTTTCGATTACAGACAGTACGACAAAGAATTGGTTAGCAAAATGATGTAAATAATAAAACTGTTTGTAGTAATTAAATTTAAAAAGCAAGTAGTCTCCTTATTGCGGATTCACAAAAATAAAATAGACTAGCTGGCCCGGCAAACGTTGTTTTAATAACAAAAAAAGTAAAAAAAAAAAAAATTAAAAAAAATGAACTATAAACCTCACGGAGCCCGAGACCTTTCCAACGAATGCAAAACCGTGGAAATCGGTTCATGCGTTCTGGAGTTATAGCGTCAGGAAGGAAAATACGACTTATTTTTACACGCTTTATATTAGCTTCACTTGTATGTTTGTTTGTATGTTTGTTTGTATGTTTGTTTGTATGTTTGTATGTTTGTAACCGACTCCTTTGGACGCTATTTTGACCCACTTTAAACGGTCAGATTCTATTCAAATTTTGCACACCTGTCAAAGACCGATGACAATGCAATAATTCGATTAAATAAAGCGTGTTTTTTAGTTTTTTTAAACTATTATTTTATTATATAGTAGATTACATGGAAGAGAGTAAAGAGAACAAAACGGAAACGGATATAAATAATAAACATAGACTAACACTTATTATAGATTATCGTTATTTTATGGACTATGTCTATATTCCTACACAAATCATAGTAAATTACAGTAAAACATCAAATGTTAAGAAATAGGACTACATATTTATATATATGTGTTAAATTATATTGTAACAAATGCTAAGAGTAGAAAGGTGCTCTTGAGTCTCTCATTAAACGTTTCGTATTCCAGATGATGGGATTTTGAACAAGGTTCTAGTACAGTGTTGAAGAACAATGTTTTCATATCGATTTCTTTACATCTAATCAAATCAAATTTATTTTATTAAAACTATATACGTTTTACGAATTTAGACGCGAATAGTTATTTATTTGTGTACATAAGTCATCACGATAATATTGCAGAAATTTTGCCTTTGTTACTATGCTACATTATCCCTGAGTTATATTATATATATATTATATTATATATATGAGTTATATTATATATAGTATCCCTACATTATCCTCAGGGATAATGCTACATTATCCCTGAGGATAATGTAGCATTTTAATAGTGAAAGAACGAAATCCGTCCATTAGATTTTGAGTTTATTTGTTAAAAACATACAAAAATACAATGTTTCTTTGTATGTATTATTAAAATCTCTCTTTAAATCTCTTCAACATCTTACTGTTGGGAACAGAACCGTTGGGAGAGGGTGTTTGGTATAATATGCCTGGTTTCAAGGCGTGTACAGGGTTTAGTTTCGAATTTTCACTCTCTCACATATGGGTCTGTATGTTATTTTGGGGAGGCAGTAGGGTAGTAACACTTGTATTCTTAATCCGTCAATACACGGACAATCCTTAATAATTGATAATTGTAAAATTCAACCGATGATATAATAAAAATTTGGACGAGCTTAAGTATTAGTGTGAGTAACGCAACCATAGTGCGATTAAAAATGGTACAACGCCATCTATCGAGTGGTATAGTAAACTTCTGTTAGTTAAGGTTTAATTTCTTAATTTTCACGCGTACAAAATCGCGGGCAATGGCTAGTATTAGTATAGATATACGAAAAAAAGTAACACTTTAGTGTGTAACTGTACTAAAATTTTAACAAGCGTCGTATTTTTTCAAATTTTTCCTTGGTGCTCTAATTCGTTAAAATTCACTTTGATGTTGTATCCTAAATGAAGTACACTCAATTGCTTATACTATTACATGAATTTTATTAACTTATTTCACGGTGTATTTAGAAATGGAAAATTACTGTATTTTTTTTCATTTACTTTCACTTTTAAAACGTTCTAAACAGTTTTATTGGCGTAATTTATTTGATTTATGAAGGGAGTTATTTTTGTAATATTTATTTCAAGTGACAAAGTTAAGTAGGAAAAGTTAGGTAAGGAAGATTTTTAGTAACCCGCTGACTGTTCTTTCATATTTATGTAATGGAATTTTCTAACACAATTTTTGTTTTTTTAAACGCCTCAATTGGATCTGAGATTTTATATTAAACTAGCTGAGCCGGCAAACGTTAACAAAAAAAATTGGTCAAGTGCGAGTCAGACTCGCGCACGAAGGGTTCCGTACCATTATCTATGCAACATAAGGCAACGTTATTAGTATCAAGCACGAAACGGTAAAAAAATCATGTTTGTTGTATAGGAGCCCCGCTTAAATATTTATTTTATTTTATTTTTAGTATTTGTTGTTATAGCGGCAATAGAAATACATCATCTGTGAAAATTTCAACTCTCTAGCTATCACCGTTCTTGAGATACAACCTAGTGACAGACGGACGGACGGACGGACGGACGGACGGACGGACGGACAGCGAAGTCTCAGTAATAGGGTCCCGTTTTTACCCTTTGGGTACGGAACCCTAAAAAGGTTTGAACAATACATGTTGGCCGATTCTCAGACCTACTGAATATGCATGTAAAATTTCATAAATATTGGTCAAGCCGTTTCGGAAGAGTACGGTAACTAACACTGTGACACGTGAATTTTATATATAAGATTTTATAATTTTAATAATTAGAAATTTTCACGACCACCTTGTTAACCGTACTTTTTTATTACTATGTACTTTTATTACCTACTATGTACAATATAATCATATGATGATGATGGAGCTGTAAAAGTCACCTAACGGACATTTAACACAGATTTTTGAGTTTTCAAAAATCTGTGTAAAATGTTTAATCTCTGGCAAACTCAAAAATAAACCCTGTGTCAACACGCCTGATTAGCATGGCATCGTAGACTATAATTCCTTCCAATATGGAGTAGGCCAGTGCCCAACAGTGGGACATTAATGGGCTGGAGAGAGAGAGAGAGAATGAGTTAGCTAGTTTATTTAGAGTTATATACAAATTGTGCCTTGAAGTATCTTTAGAAATTACTTAACATTTCGACGAGCTTCGTGGTTGAGTGGTTCATGTAACGGACTGCTGATCAAGAGGTCGCGGGTTCGATTCCCGCTCGGACAATCGTTTTATGTGATTTTTCTAATTGTCATACAAATGTTTGTCAGTACAAACATTAGAAACACATCTTTCTATGTAATAAAAGTATGTATTTACAAAAAAAAGTAGTATGTATTGTGTATTCTATCCGTATTCTGGTAACCAAAACACAAGCATAAGTTTAGCTTGGGACCAGAAGACGTGTGAAATGTCCATGAATATTAATTTATTTATTCAACTGAATACAAAAGTGTCTGTAAACCTTACTTAAAATTAGAATCGCTAATAAAAACGGAACTATTAAAAAGCATCAACCGAAAGAACTCAGCCATCCAAAAATACCCTTCCCCATCCATTAGCTAAAAAGGCTTTCAGCAAACAATGTCCCTAACTCTTTAGATATGACGTCGTATTTCGTTGGACGGTTGGACCTCAGTATTTCCATTTTTTTTCACAGAATGTTTATAAAAATCCCCTCTTTCCGGTACGTGGGTGACTTTCGTGCCAACGGCAATATTGAATACAGAGTGGATGTTATTTTTCTATGATATAGAACTGTTTATTGTATCCATTTTGAAACTCATCGTTACAATAAAAAGATATTTAAAACCTGGCTTGCTCTAACAAAACATAATAAAAATATATCTATTATATAAAATTCCCGTGTCACAGTGTTAGTTACCGTACTCCTCCGAAACGGCTTGACCGATTTTTATGAATTTTTACATGCGTATTCAGTAGGTCTGAGAATCGGCCAACATCTATTTTTCAAGCCTTTATTTTTTTTTGTATGGCAATACAACGTTTGCCGGGACAGCTAGTCTAATATATAAAATTCACGTGTCACAGTGTTAGTTACCGTACTCCTCCGAAACGGCTAGACCGATTTTTATGAAATTTTGTATGCACATTCAGTAGGTCTGAGAATCGACTAACATCTATTTTTCAAATTTTTTTTTTTTTAGTATGGCAAAACAACGTTTGCCGGGACAGCTAGTGTAATTTATAAAATTCACGTGTCACAGTGTTAGTTACCGTACTCCTCCGAAATGGCTAGACCGATTTTTATGAAATTTTACATGCATATTCAGTAGGTCTGAGAATCGGCCAACATCTATTTTTCAAATCTTTTTTTTTTTAGTATGGCAAAACTACGTTTGCCGGGACAGCTAGTAGCTAAATAAAATTGGTTTTATCGAATACTATTATTTGAGTTCGTCATCGTCATCATAGGCAGAGACTATAGAGCGCCATCTGCTACGTCGTATACATCCCATCATAGCATTTCACCGTTTTCATCATGACTTAAACACGATAATATGCGAATTGGGAAATCCTTGTAACTTATTTTAGAACAAAGTCGTTTGTTTGTATCTTTCTATGTGAGTTTAAATCTTCCAAACTACGCAACGGATTTTGATGCAGTTTTTTCTATAGAAAAAATGATTTATGAGGATAGTTTTTACAAAAGCTTAGCTTATCCTACGTTTAGCGTGATGTTGAAAAAGTATTTGTATTTTTACAAGAAAGGCAAAAACATCAGTTTCAACAAATAGTTTATGGAATTTTTCAAGGCAAAAATGATATCGGCAAACTATATATTCTCTATTTCAAAGCACAAGCACCGCATGTCCCGACCAGGGAAATTCATTCCTTGTAGTAATTCAATGGAATACATTTTCCACCTTTGTCTAGTAAAGAGTCAAAAGCACTTTGAGGAGTTACAGAGACAAATAGTGTGCTAAACAAAGCTTGAACCGTACTTAATAAGGGCATGTACACAACGTTACGGTATAACTCCTTAGAAACTAATTGAAAGTTTGGTTTGTAGTTCATTTTATTTTAGATGAGAAAATGACAATTCTAAATTTTCATTTTACTTATATTAATATAAGTATATATAAGTATAAGTATATAGTATATAAGTATATAGTAAGTTAATATAAGTATTACGGAACAGGCTTATAATGTTTCTGGAGATGTTTTTTCCAATTTGTTAGGAAGTTAATATAATATTTGCATTATTTACGCATATCTTGCATGTACTTTTGTATATTTATTAATTAAATCGTTATCTTTTAAGCGGATGGATAGATTTTGACAAAGTATCCAAATAATGACGGGCTTCGTGGTGGAGTGGTTAATGTAATGGACTGCCGATCACGAGGTCGCGGGTTCGATTCCCGCTTGGGACAATCATTTGTGTGATATCCATAAATGTCATACAAATGTTTGTACTGCGTCTGGGTGTTTTCTATATATTATAAGTATGTATTTACAAAAAAAAAAGTAGTATATGTAGTCTATCCGTATTCTGGTACCCATAATACAAGCATAGAAATATAGCTTACTTTGGGACCTGTTGAGAAGCGCCTGTCTAAATTCTTCTAACAACATTAGCGCTCATTAATTTGCTAGAACAATTTATAATGGACCCTCTGCGAGCCGTGTATAAAAAATTATGTCGTGTCATTCACCGTTTACCTACCATTGTAATAAGTCAATATAAATCAATTAATTGTACACTTATTGGCTGGTTTCATTTTTTATTTCCATTGCCTGAGATTCCTGAACATGGTCCATCGTGTCGGATATTTGGATTTGGATTGAAAATCAAGCAATAAAAGGATTTACTGTGGAAAATAAGGATTTCTGCATAAGCACTGTGCGTAGTAGGGGTCATGTGAAGGTCGATGACCCGGAGTGTTAGCGTGCAATATTAATTATTTTGTGCTAATTGTCTTTATTTTCACCCAGCACTCAGGTAATATAGTCAAATAGTGTTAACAAATTATTTAAAGGTCAGTACCATTATATTTTCGTAATTTTGTGTCTAATTATAGTGTCTTATCAAACTCACTAGTTGTTTTAATATGTATTTTTTTGGTTTACGAGATTATATTGTTACCATTTAATTAATTCGTTGTTGTATTTAACGTAATTAATTCAAATTGACTCGTCAAACCAGTAAAATTTTGGAGTTGTAAGTGTTAAAGACACCGAAAGTTTAGGTATTATTTTGTGCCTGTTAAATTAGACTTCATAAAAGCTATTATAATTATGTGCATGTTAAATTAAACATTTAATAAAAGTTAATTTGTAAAAGTTGCATTGATTACAATCGTGTTATCTATACATTTATAGTCATACCTACATTATTAAAATTAATCGACTATTAGTGCAACTAGGTAAAATTAATAGTTTATGGTGTTTATTAGTATATAACTTTTGCTTTGTATAACGTTCCAGGTTGATCTGACACCTGTGATCCCAGAATGTCCGAAGAAAAGGAATTAATTAAAAAGCGAGGCAGTTATAAGGGACGTGTAACTGCATTTTCTACGTTTCTTAATGGGTTAGATGTGTCTTCATTAAGTTCCACTGATGTCTCCGAATTGCAAATTCGTATTGGTAAGATTAAGTCTGTCTTTGAAATGTATGACGAGGTACAATTGAAAATTGAATGCCTAAGTGATAGTTTGGATCACATTTCCGAAAGGGATGAGTTCGAATCTTTCTATTATAAGTTACTCGCAAGAGCGCAAGAAATTGTGAATAATTATTCTGCGTCTAAAGACAAAAAAAGTGTGAGTAGTTTTTATAATAACCACAAACTTGTCAAATTACCTACCATTAAGTTACCAATTTTTAGTGGATCATACGAAAATTGGTTGGAGTTTCATGATACGTTTACCAGCCTTATTCATTCGAATAGTGATATAGAAGACATTAATAAATTCCACTATTTAAGAACCTCGTTACAAGGCTCAGCCGCTGTTGTTATACAGTCTATACAGTTTTGTGCTAAAAATTATGAAGCTGCGTGGAAGTTATTATGCGATAGGTTTGACAGCAAGCGGTTGCTCATTCATAACCATGTTTCATCTATATTTAATATCGAACCGATAACGAAAGAATCCTCTGTTAGTTTGAAGCGACTTATCGATAATTTAAATAAAAATTTACTCGCATTAGAATCCTTAGGAGAACCTATCAAACACTGGGACACTCTTGTGATTTATATTGTCGCTAAAAAGTTAGATTCGCGAACTTTTCGTGAGTGGGAGGAACATAAGGATCGACTAACTAAGAATGAAAGCATCACTTTAGATTGTTTCAATTCTTTTCTAAGAAACCGTGCTGATTTAATCGAGACCATAGAAGTATCACGAACATTAAATCACAGTCAAATTGATTCGACAAGTAAACAAAATGTCAAACACAAAACTATGGTGTATGTACAAGATAATTCACGTTCTAGTCAAGCCGTTAGGGTCTGTCCTATGTGTAAAAGTCACGAACACAGTCTTAGTTCTTGCTCACAATTTTTATCTCTGAACAATGAGTCACGATTTAAATTAATGCCATCATTTAAAATCTGTTTTAATTGCTTTAGTAGTGGACACTTTGCTAACCATTGCAAAAGGCAAGGATGTAAGGTATGCAAACGTAAACACAATACGATTATACATGTCACTGATATAGCGTCTAAGAAGACAGATTCGGTTTCGAGTGGTGCCCCGCTGAGACAAACAGGTAATAGTAATATTGATTCGTCGAATATTAATCGCACCGCTTTGACGTGCGTTCCTCAACCTAACCTGACGTTGTCTGCGAGTGTAGATCGCGCGCATTACGGCCGCAACGCGAGCGCAAACACTACTGACACCAGTAATACTTGTCGTGAAGTTTTGCTATCTACAGCGTTAGTAAAGTTATACGATGCTAATAATTGCGAGCACATCGCACGCGCTGTGTTGGATAGCGGCAGTAGGGCTTGCTTGATTACCGAGGAAATGTTTAAGAGATTAAGTTTGCCTACAGTAAATATAAACGAATCTGTTCTCGGCATTAATAATGGTTTAACAAAAATACAGCACATGTGTAACCTACGTATTAAATCAATGAATGAGCAGTTTACAAGCAAAATTCGATGTTTTATTTTACCCACTATTACAGATTTTGTCCCAAGTGGAAATATAGACTTATCAAGACTTAATATTTCTTCGGATATAGTTTTAGCGGACCCCACCTTTCACTCACCTGGTAAGGTTGATTTACTTATTGGCGCAGATTTGTTCTGGGATGTCTTACAGACAAAAAAAATTAAGTTAGGTGATGGTAAGCCATTATTGTTTGAAACTAAGCTAGGCTGGTTAGTTTCCGGCCCTGTTAACAGTCATATGTCAGTGCCGTCAAATCGTATCAAATGTAATTTGTTACATGATTCCTTTGCATCTTCTAATTATGATGACCTTCAAACCCAAGTCATGCGGTTTTGGCAGCTCGAAGAAGTTAGCCCTAAGTCATCATCTTATTATTCTAAAGAAGAAAATTTATGTGAGGAACATTTTGTTAAAAATACCGTTCGTTTACAAAACGGGCGATTCTGTGTTAGAATACCATTAAAGGAAAGTTCTAAGGTCTTGGGAGATTCTTATCAACGCGCTAGGCATTGTTTTCTTTCTTTGGAGCGCAGAAATAAATCAAAACCCATGTTGGATAGTTTATATAAGGAATTTATGTTGGAATATAATTCACTCGGTCACATGTCAGAATGTGCGGGTTTAGATCTAGATAATTTACATTTTATCCCACATCACGGTATTTTACGCGAAAGCAGTACAACTACTAAGCTTAGAGCTGTCTTTAATGCCAGTAGTCCAACTACCACTGGAGTTTCACTGAATGATATCCAAATGGTAGGACCTCAAATTCAGAATGATTTGCTATCTATTCTCATTCGTTATAGGCAACATAGATACGTTTTGGCTGCTGACGTGGAAAAAATGTACCGTCAGATTATTGTACATTCTGATGATCGTCATTTACAAAATATTTTGTGGCGTTTTAATTCCACTGATCAACTAAAGGTGTTTCAGTTAAACACCATAACCTACGGAACCGCAAGTGCTCCTTATCTTGCTACTAGGTGCCTAATGCAAATAGGCCTAGATTGTTCTGATCCGAAAATTGCTGAAATAATAATTAATGATTTTTATGTAGACGACCTACTGACAGGTGGAACCAACATAGATGAAATGCTACATATTCGTGAAAGGGTTACTAACGCTCTTGCCGCTGCCCATATGCCACTACGGAAGTGGAAATCAAACGATCCGCGGCTGGCTAGCGGAGGTACACAAACGTCGTTGAACCTCAATATCGGAACTACTGAACCGAGCAAAACTTTAGGTCTCAGTTGGTTAACAGCATCAGATCAATTGTGTTTCCCGATAAATAATTCAATAGGTATTAGTAATTCAAAGCGCGGCATGCTTTCAGTAATTGCTCAAATCTTTGATCCCCTAGGTCTTTTAGCACCGTGTGTCATTCGTATGAAAATACTTTTACAAAGGTTATGGTTAGAGAAGGTATCCTGGGATGATCAGTTGTCACCAGAGGTTTGTAAGCTCTGGTCAGACATAGTTGTTAGTTTACCGGTATTAAATAATATTAGGATACCACGTTGTGTTCTTCATGATAACAGTCAATTAATTGAACTACATATTTTTACTGATGCTTCCGAGCGCGCTTTTGGCAGTTGTGTTTACGTACGCAGTATTAGTGATAATGGTGAATGTTTAGTTAGATTATTATTTGCAAAAAGTCGCGTTGCTCCCATAAAGCCTACGACCATTCCGAGACTGGAGCTATGTGGAGCATTAGTCGGAGTGCGACTTTATGAAAAGGCTGTTAGTTCCCTTCGACTTACAATTAATAATGTTGTATTCTGGACCGATTCAACCATAGTATTAGGTTGGCTAAGAATGTTACCTAGCAAGTTACAGCCATTTGTACGGAATCGAGTCGCAGAAATATTAGAAAAAACGCAAAATTATTCGTGGAGGCATATCCCCACTGCTACTAACCCGGCTGACTATATAACACGCGGAGTAGACTTTAAATTATTTCAGTCTCTTGATAGTTGGTGGTCAGGACCGGCTTTTTTGAAGCAAGATGAGTCTCATTGGCCAGCAAACATCCAAATTACAAAAGTGTTACCAGAATTAAGACATGTTTCATTACAGACAGGTGTTATAGCGACTGATCACATAAAAGTTTCATTTATCGATTATAATCGTTTTTCAAATTTATCACGTTTGAAACGCTGCATAGCTTATTTATTAAGGTTTGTGAATCGCTGCAAAGGGTTATCAATAACCGAAGACCATTTGACATCTCTTGAGTTGCAGAACGCATTAAATGTGATTATTAAAAATTCTCAGGCGCAATCAAGCAAGCACCCTTGCCTAAAAAGAGCCCACTACTCAAGTTTAATGTTTTCTTGGACGAAAATAATGTAATGCGTGTTGGTGGTCGATTATCAAATGCCGACTTTAGTTATGATAAAAAACACCCTATTTTAATACAGTCCACACATCGTTTTACACAATTGTTATTTAATTTTGAACATTTAAATTTAATGCATGCAGGTCCTCAATTATTGTTAGCCACTATACGTGAAAGGTATTGGCCTATAGGAGGTCGTAATTTAGCAAAGAAATGTCTTCATAATTGTGTACGTTGTAATCGTATGAAGGGGCAAGTAGTAGCACCTCAAATGGGCAACTTGCCCCACGATCGTCTAGTGCCAGGTTATCCTTTTAGTAATGTAGGTATAGACTACGCAGGGCCTATAGCAGCTATTAGTAGACAAGGGCGTGGGTCTCGTGTTATAAAAGTCTACATTGCTGTTTTCATATGCTTCGCTACAAAGGCAATTCACCTGGAGCTGGTAGGTGATTTGACGAGTCAAAGTTACATTGCTGCATTACATCGATTTATTTCGCGGCGAGGTAAGCCGCAGAATATTTATTCGGACAACGGAACGTCATTTGTAGGCGCGTATAATGATTTATCCAAGTTTCTTAAAACTAATTGCAATTCGTTGGCAGAAGGTGTGGCTAATGAAGGAATAAACTTTCATTTTATACCAGCTTATGCACCCCATTTCGGAGGACTCTGGGAGGCAGGTGTAAAGTCAACAAAACACCATTTAGTTCGAGTGCTGGGAAATTGTCACCTCACTTATGAGGAACTTTATACTACTCTAGTACAAATTGAAGCAATCTTGAATTCGCGCCCGCTCACTCCAATTTCCTCAGACCCTGAAGACTTGACCCCTATCACACCTGGACACTTTCTCATCGGAAGACCGCTTGCTGCTTTACCAGACAGAAGCTACGAAGATTGTTCTTATAATCACCTAAGGCGCTTCCAACGCATCCAGCAACTTCGTGAGCACTTTTGGAGACGGTGGAGCCAAGAGTATGTCGTGGAATTGCAGCATCGAACCAAGTGGCGAACTAGCAATCATCCCCTTAAATTAAATGCTCTCGTCATTCTCAAGGATGACAATTTACCGCCCCTTAAATGGCGGTTGGGTCGTATTGTCGCACTACATCCTGGTTCAGACGGCGTTACCAGAGTTGCTGATGTAAAAACAAGCAGCGGAATATTAAAACGAGCTTTTAACAAGATTTGTCCACTACCTGAGGTCTCACCATAATTTTATAGGGTTGGAAGCAACGCTCCCAACGCCCGGGGGCATGTTGAGAAGCGCCTGTCTAAATTCTTCTAACAACATTAGCGCTCATTAATTTGCTAGAACAATTTATAATGGACCCTCTGCGAGCCGTGTATAAAAAATTATGTCGTGTCATTCACCGTTTACCTACCATTGTAATAAGTCAATATAAATCAATTAATTGTACACTTATTGGCTGGTTTCATTTTTTATTTCCATTGCCTGAGATTCCTGAACAGGACCAGAGGACGTTGTGTGAAATGTCCTGAATATTTATTTATTTATTATTATTAAATAAAACCATGTTTGTACGGATTTAGATGCGTATGTAAATTCGTAGGGTAAGGTGGTGTAAGACCGCGCAGTTTGAAATCAACGCTTCATAAAATAAAAAATAACCGTCTTGTTTCAGATTAATCATTTATAAATCATAGATTGACATTCTGGCTATAGACTACTGTAATAATTTTAACAAAAATTATGCAAAATTTTTAGGAAATAAACAAAAATCACATATCGGGAAATGCGCAGTTTTATACACCCTAGTGTGTAAGATTGCGCATTTTCCTTATGGGGCGACTTCGTCAATATTGACAAAGCCCCTTAAATAAAAGATTAAAAAAAAAAAAAAGATTGCGCATGAAGGTCGATAAAATTGCGCAACTAAATTATTTGCACAAATCACATATAAAAGGGCTGGCTTCGTTATAGTCTGAGTCCTACCCTCGACACTGCTATATCACATCTGCCTAATCTTGTAGCACGATGTAGTTGTAAAAAATTTAATCATAGTCGCCATCCCCAGAGACGGAACCAGGGCTCTTTTAGCTTCGCCACAATCAACCTAGCGACTTGATTTCTTTCTCTCCTGGACATTCTAAAATAAGTATTTCACTTCAAACCATTAACTAATTACATAGTGCATACACAAATGCCCATAAACTATAAAAATTAAGATGAAAATATAAACTACCTAAAAAAAAGAGATGTGTAAGATTGCGCGCGCAATAAACACCCCAATGCTTCTTGAAAAATTGCCATGTCATTGCTATCTACTACGATAAATAATATTATTATGATAAATAATATGCCATCTACTTAGTTTAAATTCAAAAATTCTACAAATCTACCGCGAGAAAATGTGGGTATATTACTAATAGTACTTAGACATTTTGTACAGTACTACTTTCATTCCATGAAAAATAATATCAAACGTGTCTAAAACCTTTGTAGTTTCATATCTCTTGTGAAAATAATTTCGTGAGCGTGTCTTACTCATGATAGCACACAAAGCACAACTGAAGTTGGTGACGATTTTTCTTCCACTACCAAGATATGACGTATGCGCAATCTTATCGCACGCGCAAACTTACACCACCCTACCCTAATGTAAGTCCGTAAATGTAAGTCCGTAAAAATAGGTTTTATTTGTATTCAAATGTCATTAAATATTGGCTTAATATTAATCCAAGTGATCTTTTATAGTTTTTTGAAACATGATACTAAAAATTTAACCCAGCTGGGTGACAAGCCAAGAAAAATTAAAGTAGGTAGCATGAACAAATATGTCATAAGTTCCACGTCAAAGTTTGATTTTTGGTATTATTAAAGTATTTTACCACCTCCTAGCGCAATGTTTTTAGCAATTGGATATTTTTTAAGAAATTCCTCTATTAGTCATGATAACTGTATTTTTATTTCAGTTTCATAAACATACCTTTAGCAAATCCGCTTAGTTCGTTGCTTGCAAAGCAATTAATCTCTGTAAAGCTGTTGAACATACAATAAATTCTCCTTTCGATAGAGAGTAATTATTGTATGCTTTAAGTTTTAAAGATGCTGTGCTTAGACTATTTTAAAGTTGATAAAGATCTTTTCACAACACCCTTTGATTTTGAACATTATTACATATTGCTATGGAGAAAATATTAATGAACATTCACGGTTATTTCACACCATATCATCTGGTCCCAAGCTAAGCGTGTTGTGTATTATGAAAAGTATCTAATATCCTTTATTACTAGCTGTGCCCGCAACTTCGCATGCGTGGAATTTAGAAATCGTCATTGTCGTGGTCGCAATCAACAGCTTTAAATGCGAAAACAAAGAAATAGTAAAAGAAATAGTAATAGTAAGTTTTCTACCGGATTATTTAGATGGTTGGTAAATAGACGGCTGCTCAACTTAAGGGCCTACATCAATATTATCGTATATCATCGCCGACACGTACATATTAACACAGCCAGTAAGCACAGAAAATGAAGAATTAGGGATACTTTTCCTATTTACTCAAAATCTACTAAATATATTTTAATTCTGATTTACGTGTTTCTATATTTGATAGTTACTTATGTTTTTAAAGTTATTTCATTATTTAATACGCGATAATAGACCGACAAATGAAAAAAATAAAAAAATTGAGAGGTTATTTCGCCAAGATTTTCTATCGAGAAAACTTTTTTCAATCGCGTTTCTGAGTTTATGCGATCCTAGACAATATATTGAAAAAACATATACTTAAAAATTAGAGCTCTAGCCATTCAATCTAAAGAAACAATGAAAACTTCGTACATAGAAAAATGCACGAAGCTATTTTGGTATCCTCTTAAAGGCAATAAGCACCTTACCTACTAAACTTAACTATCTATAACACAATTCGGCAATGTTAACTGAATTTTTCTTATTTTAAAAATTGTGTATTCTAGCCCGCGACTCCGTCCGCGTGGAATTTATTTTTTCGCAATAAAAGGCAGCCTATGTTCTTTCTCAGAGTCTAAAGAATTGGTTAAGAGGTTTAAGCGGGAAAGCGTAACAGACAGACAGACAGAGTTACTTTCGCATTTATGATATTAGTAGGGATGTGCACACCAAAGTAGCCAAATCAAAATACCCCGTAGTTGTCTTCATTTTTAAGTTAAATCATGTTTAGTTGTGCACATAGAATTGGTACCATTTTCTTAAGAACGAATGAATAAACAAAATGATTTTATACCAGAAAGTACTCGAGTAAGTTATTCGATAATCACTTACCAAGACATCTTTTGTTGAAAACATTGTAGCTGTTTTACAAACTACTTAGAATACAATTTACATAATATTACATTGAGGAAAGAGACTTTGTAGTGATCTTTGGACATGGAAATTAGAATTTTTCATACGATAATGAAAATTTTTATTTTTATAGACTTTCAACTTACGCATTTACTAGCTAATACCCGCGGTTACAGTTACTAAGTCCCCCCTCCCCCAACACGCACCAAATCTTAACAAATGTTATAAAAAAAACCATCCTCCTAAATTACTCTATCTATTAAAAAAGTTGCATCAAAACACATTGCGTACTTTTTAAGATAAAAGCTCAAATAGGGACATACATACAAAAATAACGATGTTTTTATATTAATTTACGCATTTATGAGCAATGGGAGTGATTGCATAACAGATTTCATTCATTCATCCGTTCATTGCTAGACGTCTCTCTTAGAGAACGCCAAAACGCGTGATACTGTCGCATTAGCGTACAGGGCCCGAGTCCGGTAAATGAATTGTGACACAATGGTAGCTCAATGACACATTATAACCTCAAGAAATTAACAATAGACTACCAAACTTGATACAATTCGCCACTAAGCAATCAGTTATTGCATTTGTTTGTAATATCACTAAATTTACCGGACCCGGGGCCCTGTTCTCTACGCTCTTGTTTGATCATATTAATTACGCTGTGATTTACGATCAATGAATAAATGAAAACAATTTTTACGATACGTTAATCCTCGTGAACGCCCATGAATAAAATACCATGATAAATGTTTCGTGTTTTGAATCTACCTGCAGTCCACACTATTATTATAAAGCTAAAGAGTTTGTTTGTTTGAACGCGTTAATCTCAGGAACCACTGTGCACTAGTTCGATTAGAAAAATTCTCTCAGTGTTTGATAATACATTTATCGAGGAAGGCTATCACGCTGCGACCAATAGGAGCGAAGCATTCGTGAATAACATTGCAAACACGGGGAATAATTTCTAATTTCCACGTGTACGGAGTCGCGGGCACCAGCTAGTTTCCGTACAAAGGCAATTCAGTGTCTAATTGTAATAGTTAAACGTAAAACAGAAGTTTTAAGTTCAAATTGTTTTCAAATTACTTTCTGTAATAGTATTCGGCTTTTCTCTTTTTCACAATAGCAACTTAAGTTAGGTATATAGGTATAATCTAAAGTCGACTTTTGTTTGTATTGAAATATAGAATAAAGGCTTTATGTAAAATTAAGGTCTAGAAATTATTTTGAATAATAATTGATATTTAAACACTTGCGCAACTCATTTGTTCGAATAAAACCATTTTTTTACGGATTTAGACGCGTGTATTTGTTTTAAATTTTTATGTGTAAAAATCATAATTGAATATGGCATATTTATGGCACAGCTTACAAGCTGTTGTCCACGCGTGAAATTTAGAGAATTTTTCCCAATTTTGTAACATTTTCCACTAATGCTTCACTCCCATTGGTCGCAGCGGCATGTTATATAGCTCTTTCTTAATAAATGTACTTGACCGTATATTATGGTGCGAATTCAGAGAGGCCATGTCCAGCAGTGGACTGCAAAAGGCTGACATTATAATGATAATGATATAATGAAGTGGCAATGGGCAGGCCACCGCGCTCGTAGAACTGATGATCGTTGGGTAAGAAAAGTCCTAGAGTGGCGACCACGTATCAAACGACGCAGCGTAGGGCGGCCCCCGACAAGGTGGAGCGACGATATCGTTCTATGGGGATGTCTAACAGTGGACGAAGATAGGCTGATGGATGGATGGATGAATTGTCTATTTATATGAACAGTGCTTTAAAACAAATTCTTAATTGAAATGCGTAACAAGTAACCTTATCGCTACGCATAATTTCTTCGAAGCAATCTTATAGTTAGGTACTTGGCGGTCTGAATTTTAACCTGGATTTTTGGTGCTTAGCTTAAAGTATTTGCCTTGGTAAATAAATTAATGTTTATAAATTGTACAGTATTCTCGGATCGTTAATTTAATTTATATTTTGTTTTTACTAAATAAACTATATTATATTTTGTTGTTGATATTCTTGTATTTCTTTATCTTTATTTATTACTTGCTTTTGCCCGCACTTCGTACGCGTGGAATTTAGAAAACTTTCCCTCAGTTTATTATCCCACGGGAACCTTGCATTCTTTCGGTATATCTAATAGATTTCACAGTAAGATGGGAACATAGCACTACCGACACAAGAAAAATTGCGGGGTTCAGCCAGTGTTTAAATTTTAATTGTATACTTAATACGAATAATTAAAATGCATATTTTATGTTAAGGATAACCGCAATAAACGTTAATCAATTAATTAAACAGTAACAGTATCAATTGCTAACCATACAAGTAATTTATAAATTAAGGTTATTTAAATAAATTTAGGTTAATGCTCTGCATTTGTATGTGAAATCATTTGCAATTCAAATTAAACACACATAATATATTATCTCTTCCTGTGATATAATTAATGTAAAAAAAGCTAGTTTTAGGTATTACTTATTCCATCCATCCATCAACCTTTCTCAGTCCACTGCTGGACATAGGCCTCCCCCATAGAACGCCACAACGTGCGGTCTTGCGCTAACTGCATCCAGCGGCCCCCGGCGTATTTGACGATATCGTCGGTCCACCTTGTTGGGGGCCGCCCCACGCTGCGTCGTCCGGTTCGTGGTCGCCACTCGAGGACCTTCCGTCCCCAACGGTCATCAGATCGTCGAGCGATGTGGCCTGCCCATTGCCACTTCAGCGTGCTAACTCTTCGGGCTATGTCGTACACACCAGTCCTTCTACGGATCTCCGCATTCCGGATCTTATCACGTAGGGAAACACCGAGCATAGCCCTCTCCATAGCACGCTGCGCGACTCTGAGTTTTGTTATGAGGCCGACATTCAGGGACCACGTCTCAGTTCCGTAAGTCATCACTGGTAACACACACTGGTCATAGACCTTTCTTTTCAGGCACTGAGGTATTTTGGACGTGAAGATGTGCCTAAGCTTCCCGAACGCTGCCCAGCCGAGTTGGATTCGTCGGTTGACCTCTTTCTCGAAGTTGGATTTGCCCAACTGGACTGTTTGTCCTAGGTAGACATAATGATCGACAACTTCGAGAATCGCATTCCCAACAGATACTGGTGCTGGAGTGACATGGACATTGAACATGACCTTGGTTTTATCCATGTTCATCCTCAAACCAACCCGTTGGGGAACACTGCATTACTTATTGTAACTTGTAAATTGTAATAAGAATTATAATACTAATAATAAATATTCATGGACATTTCACACAGCGCCCTCTGGTCCCAAACTAAGCTTATATACTTGTGTTATGGGTACCAGAATACGGATAGCATACATGTACTACTTTTTTTACTAACTACTACACACAGTATTGGCGACTTGGATGTAAGGTAGGTAGTGTAGGTACCTTACGCTACAAAAACACACCCAACTCAGCTTGATGCTGGTTAAAAACCAGTGCTGGTTTTATGTTGGGTCGCTGGATATAAAACAATTAATTTTACATATAAATCTAATATATAAAATTCACGTGTCACAGTGTTAGTTACCGTACCCCTCCGAAACGGCTTGACCGATTTTTATGAAATTTTACATGCATATTCAGTAGAACTGAGAATCGGCCAACATCTATTTTTCAAACCTTTTTTTTAGTATGGCAAAACAACGTTTGCCGGGTCAGCTAGTAATAATATAAAAACAAATAAATAAACAAAATGAAATGTATGAATAAATAAATATTAACATAAATAATAAGAAAAAAAAAATACACACAACACCAAAGAAAATAAAAGTACAAACCAAAATATATATAAACTACTTCTAGCTACTACTGCCTTATTTGTAGAGGATATTTATTTAGCCTGAGGTCGTCACAGCAACCGGAGGTGCACCAGAGCCGATATCATAAATACTATAATACAACAGTTTTAAACGAGTTTTTTTGGAACGATGTTCCTTACGGCAGGCTTGGAGGAGATAGTGATTTGGCTGCGCGACCGAACTGAAAAAAATGTGATAGTAAAACCGTAAGAAAAAGTCCGTGGAATAAAACCGTTAAATGAGACGTGCGCAGGCGCGACAGTCGTATACACAAGCGAGTAGTGTATAATACCTTTCTCATTCTCCTTCTTTCTTTTTTGCAAATTGTGTCGATTCTACATTAGCCGAAGGAACCTGCTGTCCCACGACACCACATTTTTATTTTTTTTAACACGCTTATATTAGTTTGGTATGTATCTATCAATGTATTAATCTATGTAACGGAATCTTTGAAAGTGATTTTCACCCACTTACAGTAGTCGGATCGATCTGAAATTTTGCATACATATTAAGTACCGATGACAATGCAAATGATGACCGATGACAAATGAAGACATTTAAAAAAATATTCAGGATTTTCAAGCGTGTTTTTTAGTTATAGAACTAAGTATACTATTATTGTTTTTAAAATACTGTAAAGAAACCTTAAAATCTTTAATATCACTTCACAACAACAATCAAACGCCAATAACGTATGAATTTAAGGGCCTACATCAATATTATCGTCGACATGTACATATTAACACAGCTAGTAAGTATGGAAAATGAAGAATTAGGGATATTTTTTTGTTTACTCAAAATCTACTAAATATATTTTAATTCTGATTTACGTGTTTCTATATATAATAGTTACTTATGTTTTTAAAGTTATTTCATTAGTTAATACGCGATAATAGACCGACAAATGAAAAAAAAAAAAATTTGAGAGGTTGTTTCGCTAAGATTTTCTATCGAGAAAACTTTTTTCAATCGCGTTTCTGAGTTTATGCGATCCTAGATCATATATTGAAAAAACATATTATACTTAAAAATTAGAGCTCTAGCCATTCAATCTAAAGAAACAATGAAACCTTCGTACGTAGAAAAATGCACGAAGCTATTTTGGTATCCTCTTAATATCATTTCATACCAAATCTTTTCACATTCTTATAAAATCTTCATGTCCCGTTTACACAGTACGTCTGCGTCATTAATCACTTGGTACAGGTGATGCGGCCATGATGCGGGTACATCAGTCACCAACGATAAGGGATTACACTCAAATTATGTCACTATAATATATACCGTGTGTTTGAAGCAAATATTTACACGAAGACTGTTATTCTTTTGTTAGCTTTTAGAGATTTTAAAACGCTTATTAGGTTTGTTTGTGTTTTAGGATTTTATCTATGTAACTACGCTTTTTTATGTTTTGTTTGTATGTTATGCTTGTAGAAAATATTACCGCGATTTCGTATGGGATTATATGAATTTAGAATATTTTTACTGACGTTTCGCTCCTATTAGTCGCATAGTGATATTATGTGGCCGAGAGTTAAATTCCGCGCCTTCCTCAATAAATGGAGGTACTATCTAACACTAAAACAATTTTTAAATATGTTCTGCAGCTCTTGATGTTAGCGCGTTAAAACAAACTACTAAACAAACTCTTCAGCTTTATAATCTAATATATAAAATTTTCCTGTCAGAATGCTAGTTACCGTTATCCTCCGAAACGGCTTTACCAAATTTTATATGCGTATTCAGGACGTCTGAGAATCGGCTACTATCTATTTTTCAAACACCTCCCCCCACCCTGACATTTGTATGGCAAAACAACGTGTTCTGGGTCAGCTAGTATTTGTATAGATTGGTATATATAGGCAACACACGAAGGTATTCTAGCAAAACAAGAAAACGGCTCTCGCAGAATCCTTCTTGATGAAGGATTCTGCGACTGCATATTGAAAATATATCAAACCTCTTTGACTATTATAAATAAAGATTCACCCAAACGTATAATTATGTCGGCGTAAATACTTAAGTCATAGAAAATTAATCCAGCACTTTATTGACCCTTAAGTTTTACGAGTCAATTAAGGCAAACGACTTGCTTAATAGCATCCGTAGTCGGCTACCAAATGATTATAAACGGCGTACTTTATGTAGAACGTCATTAAAAATCTAAAATTTCATTATACAAATAAACTAGGAACTTGCTAAATTCGTAGCTTTAAAAGACGGGTGGCATTGCAAAGGTAACGGATTCAGTATTCAGATAGAACAAAAAATATTATCATTGTTTAAATAAAACATTTTTTTTTACGGATTTAGACGCGTGTATTTGTTTTAAATTTTTACCGGACGTTTCAGAAACTCCTTAAAAAGTAGTTTTATTTCAAAGACAGTGGCGCAGGTGTTAGAGAATATTATATTATCATCGCTTGCAGTTCTTCAACAGAAAGAAAATGAGAATAAACACAGATTAAGAATTAAAAAAGCTGATAGAAAATTATGGATGTAAAAGAAATAATCAAAATGAGTAATTCTTATACATAAGATTTACTTTTAGGGTTTCGTACAAACCCTTATAGGATCACTCCGGTGTCTGTCTGTCTGTCTGTCCGTCTGTCAAACTCTTTTTACTCAGCAACGGCTGAAGGTATCAACTTGTAACTCATACGATATGTAGATCTATGCGGTCCCTTGCTGAAAAAAATACAATCAACCTTTCAAATCTACGCATTTAAAAGATATAACCGAATTACGAACATTTTTAAGCATTTTCGACTTATGCTAGGGAATCAAAATTCACAGGTTACTTCCCGTTGCCCTTGAGCCTTGAAATTTGGCATAGATCAAGTCTATATAGTGCTGATATAGGGAAAAATCCAAAAACTTATAATTTGTCATCACATCACAAGTAAAAAAATGTTTATACTAGTACCAACTTATGAAGTAGCTGAAATGTAGGCGATTCCCTATATTTCAACTACAAAATTAAGTTGGTGAGTTGTTTTGAGTGTAATTAAATAATTATTTGAATGCAGTTACTTATGTTTATACGTCTAGTAGGTACGAAGCCCTAAGTTTACCTCGCTCTTGACAGGTTTTTTTAAAAATATAATTGCTTTGCGTTCTTACTACGGTTGAGTTTCTATAGGTACTAGAATTATAAAGTTGAAGAGTTGTATTTTCCTTGTTTCAAAGCTAATCTCGGAAACAGCCGGTCTGATTAGAAAAATTCTTTCAGTGATGGATACATTATCATGGAAGGCTATTTATAGGCTTCTTACATTACACTGCGACCAATAGAAGCAGAGCATCAGTGAAAAATGTTGGAAAGACGGGGGAAATTTTTAAATTCCACGCGTGTAACAGCTAATTTAGAATATAAATACCTAGAAAACTTAGATTTAAAGTTAATTAATGAAACTGCTAAGTCTAGGTTTTAAAATTATAACTGTGGCCAGTTAATAAATTTAGGTAACTGCATAGATAAAATACTCTTCCGCGAAAATTTATTTATTCAACATCTTAATTTTGTATTTACTCAAAATATATAATCATTTCTGGCCTGATAATCTAAATGGTGTCCCGCAAAAGATGTAATGAAGGGGATTACGATTAAGGCTTTAGAAAAGCCTGCTAATTAGATATGCCTCAATACCTTCAAAGTACTGAATTTTAATTAAATTAGTTAATGTTAATTAAGGCAGGTTTGTTTTATATTTTGTATAATGACAAAAAAGGAGGTTTTTGTTACATATTTACATAAACTCAAAGTTGAAATTAGCAGAATGGTCAAGAAATGTGACCTGAATTTTACAAGAACTATTGCAATTTTCTGGAAGTTAAAAGAATTAATAATATTCTGTAACACATGCGCGTATCTTTTATTTAAATAAATAGTACGTAATACGCGTTTAAGCGTTTAAATGCTATGTATGACCACCCGTGACTTTCTCAGTAAAGTGTCAAGAAGGTCGGGCTAAACTCTTAAAACAAATATTATTTATATTTGTAAAACTCTGGCGCAAAGATTGCAATTAGTAGTTAGATGTTTATGTTATTTCCAGCTGACCTAGGTAACATGTCAGTGAGGTGATTATTTAAGGATTCTGCTGTATCAAGGCGAAAATCTTAGGAAATCTTGAAATTAATATCTCAAAACTGAGATGAGCCTGAGCTTTTTAGTTAATACTATGCACTTAGCTGCCTAGGTACCATTTTAATTCGAAAACTGAGTTTAACAGTTAGGCGTTTGTGCTGAGTAGACGAAAATACAAACCAATATGTAGACGTATTGTAAATGTATTCGACGCAAAGAAATATTTAGATAAACCATACCTAAGCTGGCTCTTACGGCTGCTTGTGAAATAAATGAGGTGATGACACTTGTATTCTTATTTAAATAGTTACTGTTTTATAAATGGGATGGCCATGTGGTGACGGATTAAGAATATAAGTGTCACCATCCCATGTTCTCCAGTGACTGTTGTATAAATGGGACGTACACGGTGGTGACGGATTAAGAAAATCAGCGTCACCACCCCATTTCCTCCCGTGGGTGCTATAAAAGCCAGCTAAGGAATATTGTACACAGGTAACATACTCTGTGAGAGATGGAAAACTCGAAAATAGACGCTGTTTCAACACGCCTGGTTAGCATGGCATAGTAGACCATAATCCCTCCCAAAATGGAGGAGGGCCCGTGCGCCTTTAATGTGCTTCGCCAGCTGTGGGCCTTTAATGTGCTGGGAAGGGAGAATATTAGTGGGATATGATATAAGCATAGATTAGAAATCCTTTTATTATTGCAATAACTTTATAGAGTAATTATTACCGCTCATATTATTCTTAAATAGGTGAAAAAAGATTATCTATCATATATGATGCAAGGATCCCGCATTGTACAAACTACAAAGTTACTATGTAATGAGTTTCACACAATTTCACATTGACAAATATTTGTACTATGCAAATAGTTTAGTTACGTTTAGTTTTGTTTTTACTGTTCGATAAATATTGGATTATCATGTAAAGCGATGTATGAAGTTCTGTAGTTAGCAAATGACTTCAAGAAAACAGAAGATCATAATTGTAACATAAAATATCGATAGTTATAAATGATATAAAAGGCAGCTAAGGGTCAATATAAGCAGTTAACGTTTACGTGTGAGAGACGGAAAACTCGAAACCAAACCGTGTGCCAACATGCCTGGTCAGCGCGGCACAGTAGGCCATAGTCCCTCCCAAAGTGAAGAAGGCCCGTACCCAACAATGAGACGTTAATGGGCTGGAGAGGAAGTATATAGACTATAAGAAGTGCACAAAAATAATGAAATAAGTATAAATTAAATCAATATACAATCAATAATAATTATTATAATTGACGGGCTTCGTGGTGTAGTGGTTCGTGTACTGGACTGCCGTTCACAAGGTCGCGGGTTCGATTCCCGTTTGGGACAATCATTTGTGTGATATTCATAAATGTCATACAAATGTTTGTACTACGTCTGGGTGTTTTCTATGTAGTATAAGTATGCATTTACAAAAGAAAAGTAGTTTATGTATTATATCCGTATTCTGGTACCCATAACACAAGCATATAAGCTTAGCTTGGGACCAGAGGACGTTGTGTGAAATGTCCATAAATATTAAAAAAAATAATAATAATAATTATTATAATCTACTTAGTTTAAAAACTAAAAAACACGCTTAAATATCCTGAATATTTTTTAAATGATTGCATTGTCGGCAATATAATTCTTCTTTTAATGGCCCATATGTGACTATCTTAGGACAAGTCACTTTCCGCCAGTGTTTTGTATTAACAATACTCAATTCTATGTTACCTACTTACAAAACGTTGACAGTTTATGTTGTCAGAGACATAAGTTTCTGTTGTCACAATCGTAGTAAACACAAGTAAACAATTATGATATTTTTACTTGATTCTATAAACAAAGCGTTTTTATGTGAAATTATCTGATTGTATATGAAAGGCATACGGAGAAACACAATAATCTTGGAGAGTACTCATATACAATTAAACTATTACGTGTATAATTAAAAATACAAGTGTGGTCGTAGTGTTACTTCAACATGCTATTCTAGTAATTCTGATCAAGGAATTGGGATTATTCTTTTAAATTATTGCATTGTCATCGGTCCTTATTAGGTGTGCAAAATTTCAGATCAATCCGTCTACTGCAAGTGGCTGAAAATCGCTTTCAAAGATTCCGTTACACAGATTAATACATTGATAGTTACGAGTACATACCGGACTTTTAAAAGCGTGTTAAAAATCAAAAACACATGGGTAAGAAAATATCGTGAAAGACTTTACTATTAAAGCACTATCTTTATTGCATTTTAATGCAAATATAGACATAAAAACTGTAAAACAGGTGTATATAATTTTGTATTGATAAACAATACCTTATTTATCTTTTACTTTAGAACATAATGACCCATTACGATTGTATTATCTATACAGCGTTAAAATTAACATCACAAAAGGCATGCGTTGTTTACTAATCGCTCGACGCTCATTCAAGTTGGACTGCAAGCACAGTGCGGGCGTAATAACAACTCTAGTTAAATATTTAAATTATTTTTCATAATGAATTTTGTAATTATTTTAAATTTTTTGTTTTTATTTATTTATACAGTGAGTTCAGATGGAGGTAACAATAAGGACTGTAAGTTGCTTTAAGTTATTTTTTTGGTTTTGTTTTATTCATAAATCATGATCCGCGTTAGTGTAATAATCATTGTATTTTATGACATAATTATATTTTTCTTATACGACTTTAACGTTTACTCAACACAGATTTTACCAGATATTTTTTAGGTGACGGATGTGACCATTTCTTTTTAAACTAGCTGTGGTTTGCGACTTCGTACGCGTGGAATTTAGAAATTTTTCCTTGTTTTTGCAATATTTATCACTAATGCTTTGCTCCGTGTCGCGGCAGAACATTTCTAATCGGACCAGCGGCAGCGGTTCCTGAGATAAGCGCGTTCAAAAAAAACAAAAAAAATTACTCTTCAGCTTTATTATAAGACGAGCCTCGTGGTTGAGTGGTTTATGTATCGTACTGCCGTTCAAAAGGTCGCGGGTTCGATTCCCGCTCGAGACAATCATTTCTGTGATTTTTCTAATTGTCATACAAATGTTTGTACTGCGTCTGGGTGTTTCTATGTATAAGTATGTATTTACAAAATAAAAGTTGTATATGTATTCTATCCGTATTCTGGTACCCATAACACAAGCATATAAGCTTAGCTTGGGACCAGAGGACGTTGTGTGAAATGTCCATGAATATTAATTTTTTTATTTATTTATTATTATTGTCATAACAACACGTTAATCGTATTGTAATGAAAATATTGATGTAATAATTGTATTGGCATTGAATAATGTTCTACAATAAGGAACACAATAAACTGGTTCTCTAGGTCAAATTATGAATCAATACGTTTGATTGTTTTGCACAACAAGATGGTTAATTTAATAATCAATAATATTACAGTGTTGTATGTAACAAAAGTAATTACTTTCAATAATAGCCTCTTCCTGAATCGTTGCGCTCACGTTACCCCAGAGGCGTATTTTGAAAATTAGCGCCCCCATTTGATTTGACGCCCCGGGACAATTTAATTAGGCGCCCTATAAATGAATAGAGATAGAGCTAAATTAAAAACTTCAAGGCTTTCGCCGCCCTTTTTAGACTGGCTGCCCCGGGCCATGGCCATTATGACCCTAGGGTAAATACGCCTCTGCGTTAACCAAAGAAATCAAGGGATCCCTTTACAGAATTTGCTACAGACCCTAAAATTATCTGGTAGTATTAATAATCATGTTTGTTACATAATATTCTCCAACACTGAAGTGACTCATTCGTTCAAATAAAACAAATTTTTACGGTCGGTTAGCCTCACCCGTGACCATGGTGACTACAAAGTCTCCGAAATGTCGGGCTTTAAAACAAATACATGCGTCTAAATCCCTAAAGAGTAGATTCATTTAAATGTTTGTTACAGTTAAGCAAATCGACTCCATCCATCCTGAAGAAGGTTGCACAAGAGTTGGTGGCACGTGTGTCATAGCAACAGACTGTCATCATGGGCTACTTGCTGAAAAGGGGCTCTGTCCTCAGCAGCAACGTCAAGGAGTTGAATGCTGTTATGGACGTAAGCAATATATCTAGTCATATCACCGTCCTATAAATATCTATAAATGGCTGTTCGGTAAAATTCAGAAACGGACTTGACTGATTTGACTAATTTTGATCTTGAATTATTTGTGGTACCTGGTCCAAAAAAGGGTTAGAAAAAGATTTTTTTTACTATCTTTCTTGCGTATAAATAACACATGACGGAAATAAGACGTATGGACGGACAGCGGACTCTTTGTAATATCGTCCCGTTTTATCTTTCGATGCGGAACCCTAATTTATACCATTACCAAATAAGCTTTTTATTGGAACGACGAAGTTCCTAACGGCAGCTTGAAGGAGATAAAACCGTAAGAAAAAGTCCGTGGAATAAAACCGTTAAATGAGACGTGCGCAGGCGCGACAGTCGATACACAAGCGAGTAGTGTATAATACCTTTCTCTTTCTCCTTCATTCTTTTCGTGCTCTCATCCCTTCTCTCTCTATTACCATTTCCTAAAATACTGAATTTCCTAAATACTTTCCTGTACTCAAATAAAAACTAATCAGCAAAATTTAAGAGAATAATCAAAAAACCTACATAAAATTGAGCACGATTTTTTTTCCAAATTGTGTCGATTCTATATTAGCCGAATGAACTTCGTTCCTACCTGGTGTCCGACGACACCACATATTTTTTTTAATCCATGTTAATCTTAGAAAATCATTTCATTAATTTCCTCTATAGCTATAAGTATTTCAATTAATTTTTATTTCCAGTTTCTGAAAAAGAAACGAGATGCCGTAAACGTGGTGGAGATTGCTCAGAAAATCCTTGCTCTGGACCCTTTTATTTCCCAAGAGCTACTGATTGCCCAGAGAATACTTATTGCTGCATATACGTCTAAAAACTAAAGGAAGAGTAAATACCAACAATTTGTTACGATGGAGATGGAGATTTTGTAAAAATAAAGCTATAAACCTATTACGACAATTTTTTTAATTTTCTTTTTATAAACTACAAGGGTGACAAACAAGTATACGACTCGCCTGATGGTAAGCAATTGTCGTAGCCTATGGAGGTTTGCTACACCAGAAGTATCAATCGCGCGTTGCCGATTCTGTAGGAACAATAAAAAAAAAAATTTTCTTCAACGTGGCGTAGAGCTTTAAGCACGAAGTTATCAGTTCGATTATTGCGATGAAAAATATCTTTTTACATTATTTATATTACATTATTTTGACGGGCTTCGTGGTGGAGTGGTTTACGTAATGGACTGCCAATGACGAGGTCGTGGGTTCGATTCCCGCTTGGGACAATTATTTGCGTGATATCCATAAATGTCACACAAATGTTTGTACTGCGTCTGGGTGTTTTCTATGTATGTATTTACAAAAGAAAAGTAGTTTATGTATTCTATCCGTATTCTGGTACCCATAACATAAGCATATAAGTTTAGCTTGGGACCAGAGGACGTTGTGTGAAATGTCCGTGAATATTTATTATTTATTTATTCATATTTATTATAGCAAAATTTCAGTATCTGTAGTTTAGTACTTAAAATGCGCTTTAGTTTTAGACTGGTAGACTTTACGACTCTCCGTGTGGTGACGGATTAAGAATACAAGTGTCACCACCCCATCTCCTCCCAAGGGTGCTGTAAAAGTCAGCAGGGATATTGCACATAAATAACATGCTCTGTGAGAGACGGAAAGCTCGATAATAAGCCCTGTGCCAACACGCCTGGTTAGCGCGGCACAGTAGACCATAATCCCTCCATAGTGGAGGAGGCCCGTGCCCAACAGTGGGACGTAAATGAGCTGGAGAGGAGACTGTACGACGAATTTCAGTATTCATCGTCATTCTCCTGCCCTTATGCCATTATAGTGGTGCAGTATGTCTTTATCTTCAATAGTCTTCTGTCAGACGTCATACCTATGTGTACCTCTTTCTTTCTTATTCGCCTAATATATTTACTTTATGTACAAAGTCAATTTGATAAGTATCTGAAATTGCATAAAAGTTTATTCTGAAACTTTATCGCAACAAACACAACTTGGAACGGTGTAGAGATGATTGCATCATCATAAGTTTGTACTTTTTTTTTTTTTTTTTTTTTTTTATACTACTGAGGTGGCGAACAAGCGTACGGCCCGCCTGGTGGAAAGCGGTTACCGTAGCCTATAGACGTCTGTAACACCAGGGGCATCACTCGCGCGTCGCCGACCCTGCAGAAATCTCTTCACACCTTTTTTGAAGAACTCCATGCTGTAGTCCAGTGGGAAAATCTCGGCAGGTAGTTCATTCCACATCTTTATTGTACGGGGGATAAAATTCCGAAGGAATCGTACGGTACGTGATGGCATTGGTTCTAGAGTGTGAGAATGAACTCTCTGCCGATGACGAGAGGTGCGATAATAAAAGGAGGCCGTTGGCACCATTTCGAACAGTTCGTCAGAACACAGCCCATTATACAGGCGGTAGAACACACACAGGGAGGCAAAATCTCTCCTAAGACTTAAGGGCTCGATACCGCCTGTAATCACGGGATCGTCGACAATCCTCACAGCGCGTCGTTGGATTGAGTCAAAAGGCCCAAGCTGATATTGCGGTGCGCCCGCCCACAGATGGCAGCAGTACTCCATATGGGGCCGAACTTGCGCCTTGTACAGGGCAAGTCTTTGACCCGAAGTGAAATACCGCCTTGCCTTGTTGAGCACACCTAGCTTTTTCGATGCCAGCTTGGCCTTATCCTCTAGATGACAACGATATTGGACGTCACTGGAGATGTCAACTCCTAGGATCCCGATGTGATCAGAGATGGTCAGGGCTGTGTTCACGAACTGTGGAGCTACAGCGAATGGAGCTTTTTTAGTGGTGAACGCGCAAACTTGAGTCTTAGTGGGGTTAAATTGGACTAGATTAAGTCGTCCCCAATCGGATATCTTGGCTAAAATAGTCTCGATTTCAGACACAAGTTTGCTCCGACTTTCCTCGACATCGGAACGAGGGATATTAGCACGGCCCGTGTAGAATGTGTCCCCGGTACTGTCATCTGCATAGCAATGTACACCGTCAATTGACAGCATATCATTGATATGCAGCAGAAACAGAGTTGGAGACAGCACGGAGCCTAACTGGAGCCTGGACTTTATATTTATTCTAAAAGACGACTGTATTTTTTATACGGATAAGTTCAAATTGGATTTCCTAACACTGCTTTTGAAATAATGTTCTTGTAAGTTTGGTTTTGTAACAGAATATTTGTAATATTTCCGGTTATACAACGTGTTTCAGAAAGGTGTAGTCATATTTGACCATCGTTACACATGGCCTATCTAATGCAACTTTAAATTATGAATACACCTTTCTGCAACACGTTGTATATTTGCCCGTGGAGTGACAGATAATAATTTACTTAGTTCTAAAACTAAAAAACTCGCTTAAAAATGTTAAATATTTTTTATTATTATTGAATCGTCATCAATATTTAATATATGTGCAAAATTTTAGATCGATCCGACTAATGTAAGTGGGCAAAAATCACTGTCAAAGTTTCGCTTACATAGATTAATACATTGACAGTTCCGAACAATCTACCAAATCTCATTCCAACATGAACAAGTAGTCATCGTTGCCTCGTCCCTGAATAACGGAGTAAGGGCAGGAGACTGATGACGATCATTCCTGGCTATATTTTACACGCAAAATATGATACAGACACAAAGCTAAAACGTATTCAACAGATTTGGTCCTATATTAACTCCATATCGAATTACTTTTACGTACCATATATTTCTTCAAGTATTACAACATGTCCTGACTAATACATATTAAGAAAATCTGAAAAGTCAATGTCTGTACTAAAAGTAATGAAAAAAATCATTGGATAGGCGGTATTTATTGGCATAATAGAAGCCAGAACAATGATTAAAAGAAATTTTGTCTGTCTGTCTGTCTGAATGTTTGTACGCGCATCACGCTAAAACTACTGCATATTATTTAATGCCGTTTTCAGTAATATGTTGGTAGAGATCTAACTTAAAGTATATATGGGCTATAATAATTGTCTTTGGATAATATCTCATTCTTTCGGGAAAACCTGCTTTGAGTTTCTTATTGCCCAGTCATACAAAATTTTACGCGAACGAAGTTGCGGGTAACAGCTATTATACAAATAAATATATTTGTCCTAATATTAATACTAAACATTACAAACAGAATATAATTTCTCCCGACATTAAAACTTTTGCAACCATCTTATATAGTTTCTGCTTATCCTAGTTTCAAGTTGGTAACGGCCCACTTTAGTAATTCAGAGACAGTTTCCAAGTTTAGCATAAGTAGCTTTAGGTAGTATTAAGTGTTTTAGTGCCATGGAATGTTTAAAAGTTATATAAAATAGTATTATTATGTATCTGTGAAGATCATATAGCATTCGGTTCTGTTTCTGAGTTACCCGAAGCAGGGATTAAGAGGGGCTTCGTGGTCTTGTGGTTCATGTAATGGACTGCCGATCACAAGGTCGCGGGTTTGATTACCACTCGGGACAATCATTTGTGTGATTTTGTAATTGTCATACAAATGTTTGTACTGCGTCTGGGTGTTTCCATGTATTCACAAAAGAAAAGTAGTACCTCTAGAAAAGTAGTATCCGTATTCTGGTACCAAGCACTACAATTACTAGTTACAATTATTAGTACTAGTACAATTGGTACACAAGCATATAAGCATAGCTTGGGACCAGAGGACGTTGTGTGAAATATCCATGAATAGTATAAAAAAGGCAGTGGATACGGGTTCAATTTTGAAGACACGTTATTAATCGGATTAAATTCTTCTCCAGAATCTAAAAAAAATATGATATTCCAGTGATATTTAGTATTCACTACTGTTCATATTAAAATTTGTCTGATGTGAAGTGATGCGTTGCATCAGAGTCTGACGTAATGTGACGCGTTGCATCAGATGGGGCACCAATTTTATACCTACATTTAATATTGTTTCATGCATGCTCTGATGTGCTGTGTTGTGAATGATCTGAAATAAATGAAGTAAAATTGAAGTATAATCACAAACAGAAAGTCAGAAAATACTTGTTTATAAGTTAAAGTTGTACTTTGCTATTTCCAAAATAAAAAAGAAACTGAATATGTAAGAGAATCTAGGTTGTGTGACCCATTTTTCCACTCATTGCCATTATAGTCTCCATTAGGTTATTTTTCGCTTCAAGGAAAACTCTTCCTAACGATGTATTTAATTAATTAATGACGGTGCCTTTTATTAGAATAAATAGGCTAGGACAGGAATACGATTACATTGGAGTAGAATTATTATTGTCGTACTTTGGCAAAATATACACATTGGTGTATAAAAAAAAAGACTCCTAAAATTTTAGAACAGAAGGTCAGTCACAATTTGTTACAAAATGACATATTAAACAAAGAAAAATTGGTCAAGTGCGAGTCAGACTCGCGCACGAAGGGTTCCGTACCATTATCTATGCAACATAAGGCAACGTTATTAGTATCGAGCAAGAAACGGTAAAAAAATCATGTTTGTTGTATGGGAGCCCCCCTTAAATATTTATTTTATTTTTAGTATTTGTTGTTATAGCGGCAATAGAAATACATAATCTGTGAAAATTTCAACTCTCTAGCTATCACCGTTCTTGAGATACAGCCTGGTGACAGACGGACGGACGGACGGACGGACGGACGGACAGCGAAGTCTCAGTAATAGGGTCCCGTTTTTACCCTTTGGGTACGGAACCCTAAAAACGAATGAAGCGTAAAGCAGTTTCGTACTGTTTTTATATTATTACTTCAAACTCACAATAAATTCCAATGCACTTAAATTAATTAAGTATAAGGCAATACAGTCATAACAGTGTAAGCTAACACTAATATTATAAAGCTGAAGAGTTTGTTTGTTTGTTTGTTTAAACGCGTTAATCTCAGGAACCACTGGTCCGATTTGAAAAATTCTTTCAGTGTTCAATAGTACATTTATCGAGGAAGGCTATAGGCTATATAACATCAGGTTGCAACAAAAAAGAGCGAAGCAATATTGAAAAATGTTCCAAAAACGGGAAAGGAATTCTAAATTCCACGCGTACGGAGTCGCGGGCAATATCTAGTAATAACATATATGACCATTGACTCCTAAGCTAGGAAATAAATCCTGTGTTATTACAGTCAAGAAGATGTATTTATTGGTATTTCAGATCTACTAGATCGAATAAAATAACTCAAAATAAAGAGAAAGCTTTGTTTCAATTCTGCTGTTTATTATACATTATTGATCACTAGCTGCGCCCTGCGGTGTTACTCGCAGTAAAAAGAATAGGTAGATGAAAAACAGAAATTAAATCCGTTTAGCGTATAGAAACAAACCACTATTTGTTTTACGATTATCCTACAGAAATCTTGCATTCTTTCGGGATAAAAAGTAGCCTATTTAATATTTCCTAACACTTGCGCGACTCATCTGTTTAAATAAAACTACTTTTTACGGATTTAGACGCGTATATTTGTTTTAAATTTTGGTCCGACGTTTCGGAGACTTTGCAGTCACCATGGTCACGGGTGAGACCACCCGTGTCTCAAAAACAAATATACGCGTCTAAATCCGTAAAAAGTAGTTTTATTTAAGTAGCCTATTTGTTAATCTGGTACATAAGCTATACTATTGTAAAGTTTCATTAAAATTCATTCAGTAGTTTTTGCGTGAAAGATTCACAACCATCCAAACATCTATACTCATAAATTTTCACATTTACAATATTACTAGGATTAAATATTCCTGCATTGCGTGTTTATTTGCAAATGTTTAATCTGCAAGCCAACAAACAAGTTTACGTCTTGTCATAGTTATAAAGTATTTACTGGCAAAAAGAATAATAATCATAGGTATTTTTACGTATATTTTTACGTATATATACCCAATATATACGTAAAAATATACGTAAAAATACCTAAACCGATAAATTCTTTATTATGAAGAGTAATTGGATAGATGTTTTCGTAGAATCGATTTATTAGTTAGTAATAAAACCTAATTACTTCTTTACGATAGTATATACTTTTTCATGCTTTTTATTGCAATTACTGTTTTATACGTTTTACAAATTCGTTAAGAATTAATAAAAAAGTAAAGTTATTGGATTATTTAGTTATATTTTTATATCCGGTCATTTTAATTTCACGATAAATTAAATTCAGAGATATTGCTGGCTTGATAATTTGTTAGTTATACGGGGACTATATTTACGTTAATAATTCATTATAAAGGCACAATGTCTTAGTCCTGACGTATCGGTCGAGTTGCATAATAATCATGGTTACATGTCGAAGAATTCAAAAGATAAAAATAGTAATTCTTAATGACGTATAAGTAATATCACAAAACAAAAGTGGTCTCTAATACTCTAACATTAGGCCTTATGAAAACTCTAGTTTGTCTTACAATCTAAACAGTTTTGTGGTAAACTTTACTGAAAAACTATTCATACTCCGTAATAAATTTTTTTATTGAACATATTATCTGCGACTAACACTGCGGGGCACAACTAGTTTAGTATTAGTATGATGTGACATCAAATCATAAATCATAAACGTTACGCTTCCAAACCTTCTTAGACTACGAGTTGTACACAAATTCGTAATGGCCTTTATGACATAATCCTTTTACTTGGAGTATCACGCTATCTGGAGATTACGGTAGGTACCTAATACCGTTGACACTTATCCTATCAACCGAGATTCCCATGGGTTTATAAAGGTTTTGTTTATAAAAATAGCAATATTTTTATACGAAAGGTATTAAATTAAAAGTATTAAGTAACGCTATGTAAATGGTATGGTGTTGTTTCCTATATATCCCTAAAAAGCCTATAAAAGGAATATAGGTACTATTTTATTATTAAGACTCTTTTATTATTTCGGTACGGATATATCAATGTATTAATCTATGTAACGAATTCTTTGAAAGTAATTTTCACCCACTTAGAGTAGTCGGATTGATCTGAAATTTTGCACACATATTAAATACCGATGACAATGACCTTGATGCCTTTAAAAAGAAAAGCGACTACCATAATGTTAACACGAGAAATAAGCACAATCTTGTAATGCATGTTACTCGTCTCCACAAAATAAGTAACTCTTTCATGGGGCATGGTATACGTTTTTATAACAAACTCAGTAATGATGTGAAAGAATTAAATAAATCTAAGTTTAAAAAATTTGTAAAATCTAAACTATGTAAAAAGGCGTATTATAAAATTTCAGACTATGTTAATGACAATAAAGCTTGGGAGTAAATCGTTCCAGAGCAACACATATTATTATAATTGTAATTTATATAAATTGTAAGAACCATTGTACTATTGTAATGATTATTTAAAAAAAAAGATTAATATGACAAAAGATAACGATATCTGCTGAGTTTCTTACGCCGGTTCTTCTCAGCGGATTGAAAGTCCTGAACCGGTGGTAGGGAAAAACATTTTTGGACATATCATAGGAGCTTATTTTTTTTTTTGGCAAAAAGAGAATATGTCTACGTGAATAAATAATTTTTGATTTTGATTTTAAACGCAATAATTAAAAAAAAGCGTGTTTTATAGTTTTTGAACTAAGTAGATTATTTAGGATTCCGTGCCAAAAGGTAAAATAAGACCCTATTACTGAGACTTCGCAGTCCACCCGCCTCTCTTTCACCAGGCTGTGTCTCTGGAATGGTCGTTAATAGCTGAATATTTCACAGGTTGTGTACATCAGTTGACTCCGTGTGGTGAAGGATTAAGAATACAAGTGTCACCAAGCCATCTCCTCCCAAGGGTGCTGTAAAAGTCAACTAAGGGATATTGCACACAGATTACATCCTCTGTGAGAGACGGAAAACTCGAAGTAAAACCCTGTGCTCACACGCCTGGTTAGCGCGGTTCCCAAAGTGGAGGAGGCCCGTGCCCAACAGTGGGATGTAAATGGGCTGGAGAGAGAGAGAATATATCAATTGATGCTACAACGACAAATCTCCCCATATCTCATTATTTGGGATCCCGTTATTTGGTGTTACTTGGGGTCGGTACAAGTATTTATGTTAATACCGGTACACAATCCTTCACATGCGACACCAACTCGTACTTGACCAGTTTTATGTGAAAAAGAGCTGTATAGTGAATTATACCGTGACCGTACCGTGGTACCGTTTCTTGACATATTTTGTTTTGAACATAGTTACACAAGAAATACTTACAAAGAAAATCCATATATCTTTATGCGCTTCCTTGAGAACAATATAGGGATACCTTTTATTATTCCCAAGAAAGTGCATAAAACGCTGTTTATGCAGAAACTTACTCAAGCCAACAAAGGCATTGGTCTCTTACGTCTAACGCTCATATACCTTTAATACTTGTATAACGTTAGTTTTAACTTTGAACGGCGTAACTGAGATGTTGTCAAAATATAAAAATGATAACATTATCTTTATCTCTTTAGCCCATTTACGTCCCACAGTTGGGCGTGGGCCTCCTCCACTTTGGGGGTTTACTTTCGAGTTTTCCGTCTCTCGCAGAGGATGTCATCCGAGTAAATTATCCCTTAGCTGACTTTTAACTTAGCTGACGTTACATTATCTTACGACGACATTTTCTTTACTTAATATAAAACAACGTCCTTGTTTTTAGGGTTCCGTACCCAAAGGGTAAAAACGGGACCCTATTACTGAGACTTCGCTGTCCGTCCGTCCGTCCGTCCTTCCGTCCGTCCGTCCGTCCGTCACCAGGCTGTATCTCAAGAACGGTGATAGCTAGAGAGTTGAAATTTTCACAGATGGTGTATTTCTATTACCGCTATAACAACAAATACTAAAAATAAAATAAAATAAATATTTAAGGGGGGCTCCCATACAACAAACATGATTTTTTTACCGTTTCTTGCTCGATACTAATAACGTTGCCTTAAGTTGCATAGATAATGGTACGGAACCCTTCGTGCGCGAGTTCGACTCGCACTTGACCAATTTTTTGTTTGTGTAGCCCTATGTGAGCTCATATCTTCAGAACTTCGCAATGGATTTTGATGGGGTTTCTTTTAATTGATAGACTTCAAGAGGATATTATTTTGTATAATTTGTCAAGCTTTAGTATCTAAATTCTACGCATACGAATTTGCGGGCAACAGCTTGTTTAGGTATGTATGTAGCGATAAATAATCTTCCCAGAATAGATAAAATCTAAGCTAGATGATCTCCTTTCTACGTTCTATTTTTGTTATCCATCCCTCCCAATTTTCTTACAATTATTTGTTTCTTAGCCACTATCTACATCATCTGCATAAAACCGAAATATTATCAGAGGGATTGATTCGGTACATTTGTATTGGTCAAATATGTTTATTTTTTAATCTATTTTTACATATATGTTTATTTTACAGCTAAGTAATTTATTACAGCAAAATATTTATATACTACTCTATATTTACATAGGTAATAGTTGCTCTATCAAATACTAACTTTATAGTGATATTCCGAATAGACCACACAATTTGTTCGTATTCCCCTGACGCTTTTAATGAACAGTACGTACAATGAGTACCAGATAGCATTTGTCATCAAATACATTGCAATCATTGCAATATAAATTATAATCTGAAACTCGTTAAGCCCACGGCTACAATTGTGACGCCGACACTTGTTGCGGTCGGAAAATACGGAACGGGTTTAGCCACAGTAACTAATGACTTGCTCGTTTCCTAGTTGTAGTGGAAATCTAGTTCGGTGGTTTTGGATAACGTTGGCTAGTCAGAAAATTTTAATTATCGAAATATTATTTGGTAATTGGTCCTTATCGTTTTTTCTGGCACACTCCTGTTACCTAAGATCGGCAATGTTGTTGTTTTAACTATGTTCATTTCTTTTTTTAATACTTTAGTTTTCCTATAAACTTTCCTCAGACGTCTCTCGAAGTCACATATTTTAACTAAGAAAACTATTTTCACCTTTTAGTGATACAGTAGCAACTGCCTCTTATTATCTCTGCACCACTGATGGTTGGCTAGTAGAGAATGCCATTGGCATTAAGTCCGCCACTGTGCACTATTTTGTTTGTGCAAAAAGTTTGTGTTAAATAAAAATAAAAAATAAGTCACAGTAGTCAAAAATATTATAATATTTTAGAGTAATGATTGCAAATTACAGTACCGGTCGAGAAAATAAGTCGACGGTCATATCTATTGAAATTGATGCCAGGATTTTAATCAATTTTTTTTGGAATATACAATTTTGATTTTGTATCTGTAAAATATCCTAACAAATAGTTTACCAATTTAAATAAACATTTATTATCATCAAAAGTAAATAAATTTCCATATAAATAGTTTACAAAATTCTATACTTAGACTAGGTACGTGAAACATCACTAATGCATCGAAATTACGAGCGCTAGCATTCTCTATAAAATGTAACAGAATATTGGCACAACTTGCAAGCACGTACCAACATAATAATATTATTATGTTGAGTTGAAAACTGCTTTCCAAGTAATAGTATGCGGTTCTATTGCGTACGTGTGGAATGCAAACATAATATTTTCAACAGTTCTTGAGTTTAGAAAAGGACATGAATTTAAATTTTGTGATATATTGTGATTTACTTGAAGAATTGTGATTTTAGTTTTGAAAACATAAGAACTGATACAAACGAGTCGTTTTCTTGTTTTTTTTTAGCTTCGCGAATATAATAAACTACCTATTGCCTGCAACTTCTTACGCGTGTGAATTTAGAAACTAAATCTTAACCAATTATACAAATAAACTCCTCATATACCTCTCTATCATTTAAAAAAAACCGCATTACAACCCGTTGCGTAGTTATAAGAATATAAGCTGACATAGAGACATACATACAAAATAGCGACTTTATTTTGTAATAAGTAAAGATAACGTGTCGTATCTAATAAAATTAATTGTTTAAGTAGAGGAGCTAGAAGGCTTAGATGTTAAATTAGTACTAACACTATCAGGACTTGTCATGCAGTGGTGGGTGGTAAGTTTCTTGTAATGAGATCTGCATCACCATGAGTGAGATATCAGCATTTAGATTTCACTGTCCAACTCCTAGACTAATAAAATACCAAACCAATAGCTTATATAATTACTCCACTTCTATGCTTATATCCTCCAATAATTACAGTTATTATAGTCACAAACGCAATACACCAACGCCAATTTATTGTATTTCAAACTGCAATCAAACAAATACCTATATTTAATTAAACATCAGTCCGATTGTTGTAACTGAATTAAATTTATTTGCATCGGACACGATGAAATGGGATTCCGTTAAATATTTATGTAGGATTGCGTAATCTGTTGAAATTTTGTATATTTTAATACAAATTAGATAGCAGACTTTTGATCGAATTACTGTTGATTATATAAAGTGAACATTAGTTCTATATTTAAATAAAATTACTTTTTAGGGATTTAGACGTGTGTATTTGTTTTAAATTTCCGTTAAATTATCAAAATACGTTATCATTATATCATTATATACGTTTTCAAAATACGTAAAAAGGAGTTTTATTTAAACAAATGAGTCACACAAGTGTTGGAGATAAATTACATGAAGCTTAACAATTTTGTTGTACCTCCCCAGCAAATTTACTTGTACCGACAGTTGCGTGTAGACGATTGAATCATCATAACTTCGCCTTTCCTTACACTCAAAGTATTTCTGAAATAGTTTTGTTGAGATTTCGTTTTCGTAGTTGTGATGGTTACGAAATAAATATAATTTTTAGCAAGGAAATTTGGCAAGAAAACTATTTAAACAGGTAAAATTTAGAAGCAAGTTGATTCCTTAAATAAAATTATGAAAAATAAAATAAATAAATAAATATTCACGGACATTTTATACAACGTCCTCTGTTCCCAAGCTAAGCTTATATGCTTGTGTTATGGGTACCTGAATACGGATATACTACATAAACTACTTTTCTTTTGTAAATACATAATTATAATACATAGAAAACACCCAGACGCAGTACAAACATTTGTGGGACATTTATGTATATCACACAAATGATTGTCCCAAGCGGGAACCGAACCCGCGACCTTGTGATCGGCAGTCCATTACATAAACCACTCTACCACGAAGCTTGCCTAATAGTAAAAATAAATATAATATTTAAAATAGTTTCTGAGAGTATTATTTTTAGACAAATGGCTGTTTGTTCATTGTTTTTTTGTTGAACTTTTTATACATACATATTTATAAAAAAGAATATAATTACGTAAAACTAATTTTTACGCATTTAGACGCGTATATTTGTTGACTCAGAGACAGTCTCACCCGTGACCATGGTGACTGCAAAGTCTCTGAAACGTCGGGATAAAATTTAAAACAAATATACGCGTCTAAATCCGTAAAAAGTAGTTTTATTTAAACGAATTAGTCGCGCTAGTGTTAGAAAATATTATATACTTATGTAGTAGGTATGTCCGTATTCCTATTAAACGGAAGCAAATGGGCTTAACTTAGAACCAGAGGACGTTGTGTAAAATGTTCTAATTATTTATTTATTTAAAAAATTTAACTATTTTAGCATTTTAACACTTTCTTCTTCAGCTTTATAAAACAATGATGTGCATCTGATATTAAGTATTTAGGTGTGCCCAGAAATTTCTTCCCTATTTCAACTCAAAAGTACAGCTAAACATATAAGCCAAATATAATTTCTGAAGACGAAACTTTGCATTACATATACTTCCTGCTTATCCCAGTTGCAAGTTGGTAACGGCATGCCTTAATGTCACAGACAGTTTCCAAGTATAGGCATAAGTGACTTCAGGGAGTATTAAGTATTTAAGAACCGACTAATGTTCGTGAAACTGACTGAAACTAAAATTTATTATTATTTAAGAAAGTTAGTGAAAGAGTTTAGTTTGTAAACTATTACAGGCTTTTAACTTTAAGTGTTAAATATGTAATAACGGGTTTAAAGAGTTACATATACTACCAAAGTAACAAATGAATGTGTCAGGGGTGTTTTGCGATTTCATGCAAGATAATGGGTGAATTGGATTGCGAAATATGATGTAAAGCCTACTCTACCCATTCAGATGAAAAAAAAAAAAATATTTAGGACCCAATTGACGGAGAAATGAGGTAACAAATATACAAAAAAAAACATACAGATGAATAGATAAACTCCTTCTTTTGAAGTTTATTAATCATAAATTTAAAGCACAAAATCTATTAACCACGTGTGTCTTATTATTCCTTTACAATAAAAATCCCTTCATCAAAAGTGTAGGTAATACCTACACTTTTAACTTGATGAAGGGATTTGTATGTACCAGTACCTGCGAATTCGTTGCCACACGGAAAATGCCAGCATCAATAAAAAAGAGTTTCTTACAAAATAATCTTTAAACGAAGTCGTTATTCGTATATTACGTGAGCAATTAATTATATTATTTATTATATTATTTATTTATTTATATTACGTTAAATCTTAATTAAAAAATAGTTTAAAAAACTAAAAAACACGCGTTATTTAATCGAATTATTGCATTGTCATCGGTCTTTGACAGGTGTGCAAAATTTGAATAGAATCTGACCGTTTAAAGTGGGTCAAAATAGCGTCCAAAGGAGTCGGTTACAAACATACAAACAAACATACAAGTGAAGCTAATATAAAGCGTGTAAAAACTACGCAACGAATTTTGATGCAGTTTTCTTTAATAGATGGAGTGGTTCAAGAGAATGTATTTGTTAAAGTTTAGATACTGAATTCCACGCGTACGCAGTTGCCGACATTAGCTAGATATGTATAATTTCTAGTAGATATTAAATCAAGGCGTACATCAAATATTTCACGCCCACAAACCGTTAAGAGTACTCAAAACACGAAATATATACAAATTTGTAACGTCCTTCTCAGCATAACCCTTTTATTTTGAGTAGCACGCTATCTGGAGATTACTGAACGTCGTTGACACTCATCCTGTAAAGTACGATTTACATAGGATTAGAGGATCTGCTCTAAATAAGATTTAGAAATATATACACCAAAATTTTGGACGATATAATGCTTTTTGGTTATATTAGATTTTTTATGTATATTGCAGTATCTATTGTATTAAACGTCTACGTAGAAGTAAAATATCGTAAGAAAAGATATACTCGTATTATGTAAGTAATACAATATTTGTAACAAAATTCTCCGTGTGTTGTCGGATTATGTAGACAAGTGTACCACTATATAATAATATGTATATAGTGTATGTATGTACCACCCCATCTCCTCCCAAGGGTGCTGTAAAAATCAGCTAAAGGATATTGCACACAGATCAGAGAGAAGCAACAGCCTCTGTGAGAGACGGAAAACTCGATAATAAACCCTATGCCAATACGCCTGGTTAGCGTGGCACAGTAGACCATAATCCCTCTCAAAGTGGAGGAGGCCCGTGCCCAACAGTGGGACGCAAATGGGCTGGAGAGAAAGAAAGGTATATATTTGCTTAGATTGCTGTTTTTTTTACTCATAGGTATATTTGCTTTGAATGATAGGAAAACGACCCCATTTTCTTCCATGCGAAATTTTGGTATAAGTAAATGAATATTCAACCTTTATGGAGATGGAAATGGAGAAAGGAGGGATGGAAATAAATTCGTCATATTTAGAGATGAGAATTGATGTTTCTGCGGGAAACCGTGGGAATAACGCTATACATATATTATATATATTTTTGAAAATGTCTAATACTATGAAGAAATCTATACAAGAAAACTTTTACAAGGAAAAACTGAGCGTTCCCTCAATTATTCCCAAGGTGACGCATAAAGCGACGTTTACACAGAAACTTACTTTAACCAACAAAGGAATTGGTCCCACACATCTTTAACGATCAATTTCTACTTGTATTGTGATAAAGTCGTTAGAAACTTGCAATGTTTTTTTAAGTTTATTAACAGATTGTTCGGCTTTTAAATGGCGGGCTTGTTCTGTAATAAATATCAGCTGGTATCATCATAATACCGTCATTCGTTTCCCATGGTGTAGGCAGCGACAATATAGTGCTATCTGAAATGATCTTAGCAGACTCCGTGGGGTGACGGGTGTAATACAAGTGTTACCAATCAGGATGTCTATCTGTCCATCCCAGGCTGCTGTAAAAGCCAGCTAAGGAATACTGTAAAATTAAAATGAAAGACTCATGACACGTATACGTCCCACGTGTGAACCTTTTTGTCTTTGAAGGCATTTTTGATGTACTGTGCCGCGCTGACCAGACGTGTTAGCACAATGTTTAATTTCAAATGTTTCGCCTATAACAGAGGATTAATTTTGTAGTTATTTCAAAAGTTATTCCATGTTTTCATTTTACATTTTTTCATATTCGACTGCCTTGCTATTCAAATCCTCCCTTTGATGTTAATACATCAGCACCATAATACCGCCCTTTAACTTTCAAAATCATGTATCTAAATATACATAAACACCCAGTCTTCAACGCTTTCTTAGAACTTATCTCTGAAGATATCCTATTTTTGTATGTTTATTTATTCTTTTATTCTGAATCCTATTTCAAAGGTTGAATAGCTCGGGTCTTTTTTGTAACATTTTTATATACTTTGCTTGTATTTTCTTTGTATTTGATCAATATCTTAATCTAGAAATATTTGTTGGTTTTATTTAACTGTTAACTATCGCCCGCGATTTCATAGACGTGGAATTTCGAAAACTTTAACCGTGTTTGCAACATTTTTCACGGATTCTTCGCTCCTATTATCGCAGCGAGATGTTATATAGCATATAACCTTTCTCGATAAATGTTATATGTCAATAATGTCTAACACAGAAAGAATTTTACAAATCGGACTAGTAGTCCCTGAAATTAGAGCGTTCAAACAAAGAAACAAACAATCTATTCAGCTTTATAGTATTATTAAAATAGATTTAAAGCATTTTAGGGACTAAATAGTCTCTAAAAATTAGGACTATAGAGCCTAAATAGTGTCTATAGACACTTCTTCTTCTTCTTCTCCAGCCCATTTACGTCTCACTGTTGGGGTCACGGGCCTCCTCCACTTTGGGAGGGATTATGGTCTACTGTACCGCGCTGACCAGGCGTGTTGGCACAGGGTTTATTTTAGAGTTATCCGACTCTCACATAAGATATTATCTGTGTGCAATATCCCTTAGCTGACTTTTACAGCACCCTTGGGAGGACATGGGGTGGTGACACTTGTATTCTTAATCCGTCACCACACGGAGAAGTCCTATAGACACTTATTTCGTTCAAAATAATTATAAATATTCTTGCTACTAATCTGCATATCTTTACTTGTTACAAAACAAAGTCGTTAATTCTGTATGTATATCCCTATTATTATTAAAATTATATTTAACTAGCTGTTGCCCGCGACTTTGTCCGCGTGAAATTTAGAAATCAATCCTTAACATCCTTAACAGATGTTTACACTTCTGCTCAATAGATGGCGTTGTACGTTTTTTAAATCGCGCTATCGTTTCGTTCCACAGCTCGTCAAAATTATTATTGTGTTATCATCTGGATTTCGCACTTATAAATTAGTAAGGATTTTATAGAAGTTGGATTTGGACACGAAGGGTTCTGCATGGTTATTATCTATATATACTTATAATAATATAAAGTGGAAGAGTTTGTTTGTTTGTTTGAACGCGCAAATCTCAGGAACCACTGGGCCGATTTGAAAAAATATTTGAGTGTTAGATAGGGCATTTATCGAGGAAGGCTTTAGGCTATATAACATCACTATACAACCAGTAGAAGCGATGGAGTAGTTAAAAATTTTGCAAAAACGGGGAAACTTTTCTAAATTCCACGCGGGAAGAAGTCGCGGGCAACAGCTAGTCCCAATATATTTGTCATAGATTTCGTCACATATATTGATAATAAAGCAGTGTTTAAACATTATAAGTTACTGTTTAACGTAGAAAAATATAACTAAAAACTGCTAAACGAAATACATAAAATTCATTAATTTTAAATATTCATCTTATATATAAAATTCACGTGTCACAGTGTTAGTTACCGTACTCCTCCGAAACGGCTTGACCGATTATTATGAAATTTTACATGCGTATTCATTAGGTCTGAGAATAGGACAACATCTATTTTTCAAACCTTTTTTTTGTAGTATGGCAAAACCACGTTTGCCGGGTCAGCTAGTCTTATATATAAAATTCCCGTGTCACAGTGTTAGTTACCGTACTCCTCCGAAACGGCTTGACCGATTTTTATGAAATTTTACATGCGTATTCATTAGGTCTGAGAATAGGACAACATCTATTTTTCAAACCTTTTTTTTGTAGTATGGCAAAACAACGTTTGCCGGGTCAGCTAGTTATAATATAAACAATCGTTATCAGTGAAGAGTTTAATCACTTTTATAACCTGCACGTATTCATAATTTCATGTATATTAAAATTGACATTTAATGTACTATGAAAATATTATTGACTTTTAAAAACTATACATATTACGCATGTGGATAAAAAATACAAGTGTCATCATCCCATTTCAACCCAGGATACTAATAATACAGGCAAAGAACATCTGTGAGAAAGGGAAAACTCGAAAAAAAACCTGGTAACAAGACGTCCGGTCGGCGTGAGTTAATAGACCAAATATCATCCTGATATAGCATAGGCCCGTGCCCAACAGTGGGAAGTTAATAGGCTAGGAGGAAAAAGAAATGCTATAAATATTTTTTAAATCTTATAATTAGCACATTTATACATAAACTTCATAGACTTGTACGTGATATCGACGCCAATTCTGAAGCGTCAAAACTTAATCTAACTTAACTAAAATCACACCCACAATGGTGAGGTTTGGTTTAATGGCTATTTCGTTGTACACAGTGATATATTTAAAATTAATATTTTATTTCATACAGTCTTATAATACGAAAGTTTAGTTATCATTGCCGAATTGTGCTATTGACACCATCATCATAAAGTTATTTATTATTTTACAATTGACTTGCTATGCTTTTACTTAATAAATGTTTTGTATAATTGTAGTAAAAAAGTGATCACTGCAAGTGGGACTTGAACCCACGACCTCGGAATACCGTTCCGTAGCTCTGATGTATAAAAAATGCGATGTAGACTCAATCGAGTAACATTGTGGTGGTCAAATCGGTTACTGTTAGCACCACCGCAATAAGCTCAGTTGGCAGAGCTACGGATCGGTATTCCGAGGTCGTGGGTTCATATTCCGCTTGCGGTGATCACTTTTTCCACTACAATTTAATTTATTAACCATCATCATATTTATGTTTTAGTTACGGATGTGCCTGATGAATCGATACCAATATGTTGGATAATAATATGCAGATGTTCAAAAAAGTTTATGTAGAGAATCATCGAAATTGAGTAACAAACATACAAACTGTACGTAAACACTTTTACACAATACTGTTATGCAATATAAGGAAAAAACAAGTCAAAAGTCAGATTTTTTTATTCTTACAAAAGAGTTGTTAGCTGAGAGGGACGTTTGTTTTATTTTCCTGTATATTTTCGTGCGGTGGCGGTAATTACATAGTTCCTGGCTGCCGCTGGGTTGAAGCTGCGGCCAAAAAGAAAAATATACAGTGGTCCAAGTTAAAAGTTCAAACTTTTAATGTTACCTATAGGCAACTATTTTATTTACTTGCCCACATATTCTAATGAGACAGGAGGACTGAATAACATTGTTAGGAGTGTTCTGAGAATGAATGTAGAGGAATTCAAATGTATAGGAAGGTCAAAGATACGATGAATGCATTGCAAATACAGAAATGATGTCGTTTCAACGTTACATTGTAGGTAAACGGATCGAGTATGTCTTAGGCAACGTGATAGACAAATTTAATTTATTTGGAAATAAGTGTATAAAGAAATATAAAGAAAATAATATAAATATAATATATAATATAATATAAAGAAAAGTGTGAAATAAGTGTGACAGAAGTCGCGCAAACTGTTGAGCGACAGAAATTCTAAACTATTCTGTTCATCCATCAGCAACCGTCCACTGTTGAACATAGGCCTCCCTCATAGAACGCCACAACGCGCGGTCCTGCGCCGCTTGCATCCACTGACCCCGCGACCTTAACGATATAGTCGCTCCACCTTGTCGGGAGCCATTCTACGCTGCGTCGTGTGGTCCGTGGTCGCCACTCTAGAACCTATAAACCTATTATATTTTTTCAACGATTATCAGTGCTACGAGCGATGTGGTCGGCTTTTTGTCAATTCAGCGTGCTAACCCTAATCTTTTAAAAAAAAAAAAGTCATACGTAAATTCACAGGCATTAATTTTACGCAGATTCTAAAGACAAATCAAAATGGCGGAAGAAATCAACAGTCTTTTAAATCGTTTTACTGTGAATACAATACCGTCCCGAACAAAATAATTCGAGAGCTCAGTTATCTTTAACACTTCCAAGAAATGGAATACGATGCCTGCACATGTCTTTTCATCTTCTTATGATATTGTGTCTTTCAGGCGAGGCGTGCAGAGGCATCTTGTGGGCGGGCAAGGTGGGGGCGACTAGTGCTCTGACAATGTACCAGCAGTTCTCGCATATGGCTTGCACTCTTACTTAACATCAGGTGAAGTGTAGTCTTTTGCCAACCCTAATTATAAAATAAAATCGCTTTTCACACACATATTGAACCAAGACGCTTCTGATCGTTATCTTTTCACTAAATTAGAGGTTTGGTGGTAGAAAGGGTTCAGTTTATCTCGACCTTTAATGTGAACAGATGCGGGAAACGTCTATTGTTTATTTTAGCTTAGTGTAGTATATTCCTCTTTCTATATTGGACCTAAAAAGTAAAGTTAATGTGTACGTGCTATAAACTTCTCACTAACTATAACATACTGTTTTCATTTACTTAGGAGAAAGTATTCTCTTTTTGCGTTTTCATTACTGGTGGTCTAGACGAGATTATTAGGTAACAAATGGTTAATAACTCGCTTTCATTAGCTCAGGACGTATCTATCAATGTTTTAATCTATAAAACGGAATCTTTTAAAGTAATTTTCACCCACTTTCAGTAGTCGGATTGAATTGAAATTTTGCACACACATTAAGGACAGATGACAATGCAATATATGAAAATATATTTAGGTTTTTCAAGCGTGTTTTAGATTTTGAACTAAGACAATATTTTCAGTGTAAACCAACTAACAAAATTACAAAACTTTTGCAGTTAGATCCATTATTTACTAGATAATTCTAAAATAGTACCATATATAGAATGCTAATTGCAGTAGCACCTCACATTTTGATAAATCTCAATGTCATTTAAAAACAAATTACAGGATAATCTGGATTTATATTAATAAGTTTAACAGCGGAAACAATTTGTGAATAAAATTTAAATAACTTTGATTTTTGTGACGTCACGTTCAACCAAAATATGGCAAGATAAACTGTTTGTGTTGCCAGAATACAAAATTATATGAACGTAATTATTGTCGAAGCGTGATTAAATATAATAACTAACTAACCTATTATATAACCAATTTCTACTGCAGTATAAATTTATTTAAATAATAATATAAAACGTTGCCCATCCAGCGGTTCCCAGTACTTTTGACGGTGTCGCTGTCGTCAGGCAACCTCGTTGGGGGTCGCCCCGCGCTGCATCCACCGCGTCCGTAGGTAGTCACTACTCGAAGAACTCCTGTCGAAATAAAACTTAAATGAAACAATCTGTTTCGCTACTATACTTTGTTTTCTTCTGAGTAGACGTGAATTGGTAACGTCCCACTGTTGGGAACGAGCTGCCTTTACGTCAGAAGAGTTTTTGATGGACCAAACCTTAAACAGATATTGAGTTTCGTGACGTTTAGGTACAGTTCATATTAACAGCATAGATCCTTTAACTGGATCTTACAGAAAACTGGGAAGAAAGGGTCATTCCAGTTCGTTCTCCACAGTGTAGATGAACGGGAATAATGCGAATCTCTAAGAGTATAGTATAAAGAAAATCACACATTTTTTTAATGTTTTAAGAACTTTTGTTAGATGAGTAGGCAATATGTCTATCACATCGTAATCTTCATAACTTTTTATCGAATCCCAGCTATAATATGGACGAACGGGAATTAACCACACCTTTCGTCCACACCCTTTAGTCCCGTTCCTCCACACTGTAGAGGACGGGGCATGGACAACGAAAATGACCTAGAAAAAATGGGGTGCACATGCATAAAGCTAAATCAAGGATAACAGAATAAAAGGTAGTTTTTAACCAGATCAATCGATTGTCACAACATATTGCGTATACACTGGCAAAATAAATATTACAACTTGTTTTCTTGCTTCATACTTTCTGATAAACATGAGTCATTATTGAGATAATCGTAAAGTACTATCTAATATAGTAGGTATTAAATTTTTCTGTCATGATATTTGTTCTGGAATTCCTCCAAAATAACTTGACACACAATACATTCATGTTCACATTCAATTTCATGTTTCTTGAGATAACTAATTTTATTCATTGTTTTAGCGTAGTACAAAACGTCTTAATTTCAAAGATTTTATATGAAAATCTAGCTGGTCTATAGCAATTTACCAGCTTTAGAGTCCGCTTTTTAATAATTTATTCCTCTATAGGTGGTGTTGCCAGCAACTTCGTACGCGTAACAAGTCGGGCCACCCGTGAGGGGTCATCCTTGCCGGGTCATGGTAAGGCTCAAAGCACCACCATGACCCGGTAAGGCCGAGGGAGAAATGAGAAAAAAAATACTTCGTACGCGTGGAATTTTAAAACTAAACCATGACAAAAAAAACATCCTCTTGTAAACCGCTGTTTAAAATAAACGCATTAAAATCAGTTGCGTGGTTTTGAAGACATACGTTCACATATGGACATAAATACAAAAATAACAACTTTAATTTATAATAAGTAAAGATGAATAACAGGTAAAATTACGGTGCCTCAATAGTATGTTTATATAAATAAGATTACATAAAATTATCGTAAACATTCATAACTCAGTAGTGCTGTGAGGTAGTGTTGCAAAATGCTTGTGAAAATTATTTTTATTGCTTTACTCGTTAATGTTGTAATATCGGATAATATATTTGATGAATTGAAGTCAGCTAATAAAGGTAAGTCATGGATAAAGACGGACGACGCAGCGTGGGGCGGCCCCCAACAAAGTGAACTGACGATAGGTATCGTCAAATATAAGCAGGGGCCGCTGGATGGTTGTGGCGTTCTATGGGGAAAACGTATGTCCAGCAGTGGACGGAGAAAGGTTGATGAATGGATGGATCAAGAATACAAATGTCCAACTGCCCTCACGGATATGTATTATGTAGTACCTGGGTCAGCCTGGTTAAGAATCATTAAACATCTATTTTTAGGGTTTCGTACCCAAAGGTAAAACGAGACGCCATTACTAGTATAGTAATAATGGCCTTGAATGAATAAACAATTGTTATTGTTGTAAATAAGTAATTATGCTATGTACAGCAAGAGTCGATTTAACACGGTAATTAAGATTATTGTGATTTATTTCAATTGTTATAAGACTGCGTTTATAACAAAGCAAGCTATTGTACGGTACATTATTACATTTCTTTTAGAATTTACTATTCAGTTTAAAGCTACAGTTATGTCTTGCAGGGTTACTTGTTTATTTACTGGGTATTTTCGTTATGTGTTTTGACCTAAGGGTACTAAATGCAGTATACATATTTCTAAACATATTTATCCACCTACTAAATATTCTAAAAATTTCATGAGTGTCGCTCAAACCGTTTTATCAAAGAATGGCAATTAACTCAGTAATAAGACTTTCTTTACAAATATAAGTAAATACCCTTAGAATTTCAAACCTTCAGGTACTGATGATCCATATGGCGAATTGCCGTGCCTTTCAATTGGTGGAACCTGTGCAAAAAACGGTAGCTGTCCTCAAAATATGAAACCAACTATCAAAGGGTTGTGTCCAGTGCAGCAAATGAATGGTATAGAATGTTGTTCTCCCGTTAGAAAAGGCGATGTATAAACCTATAAGTATATAAATAAAATAAACGACGTTATTGAACCATTATGTTCTTTTATTTTTATTCCATTGGAAAGCTCCAATCCAAAAATAGGTTGTCATTTTCGATTATATGAAGTTAATCCGATGATATGAAAAAAATCCCAATCCTGATATCCACTTTTTGTGATACTTCCTTGATTTGTTAAAACCAGTTAAAACTATCTATTTGCTGCCGTAACTATAATAGAAACCATTTATTCTGCAATTTAAATGTTTGTAAATCCACTTTATTCTGAACTTCGTTACAAGCTTGCAGTATCAAAGATCTTCAATTCAATTAGTGCAATTGAAAAACTAAAACAAAGTGCACTTTATCAAACTGTCGTTGGAAGAAAAAACATCAAAGAAATAACATTGGAGATTTTAATTCCGGTGAAAGCAAACATTTACTATCTTCGATAAATTTCAAGGCATTCAATTGCTTTTTTGTTTAATATTTTTTGCTCTTAACAAGAAAATTGATATATACTGGACGGGCATCGTGGTCTAGTGGTTTATATAACGGACTTCCGTTCATGGGGTCTCGGTACACAAGTATATAAGCTTAGCTCGGGACCAGAGGAAGTTGTGTGAAATATATATTACTAGCTGACCCGACAAACGTTGTTTTGCCATACTGAAAAAAAAAAGGTTTGAAAAATAGATGTTGGCTGATTCTCAGACCTACTGAATACGCATGGAAAATTTCATAAAAATCGGTCAAGCCGTTTCAGAGGAGTACGGCAACTAACACTGTGACACGTGAATTTTATATATTAGAAGATTATATAATAATATATACTTCGTACATACAACTTTGGTCCGAAATGTGATGACGATAGGGTTATTAAATCAGCCCATCCGAGATTTTTCTTCAGAGATGGACACAAGTCTCTCCAAAAGAACGTTAGTGTTTGAGGACTCTTTGCGATCTTAATTAAAACACCACTCGACCCAGTATTTAGCCATTTTACATTTTATCTTTAGGATCATAAGCCTCGGTTTCCTAATTGTTGTCAATTCTCCGAGAGATGTGGTTTTCTTATTGCCACTTTATCGTGTTTTTTTCTTTTTCGGTATATCGACTGGAACTTTGCGATTACGTGAGTTTTTTCACATTATGCCTCAGAGAATCATCAAGCCTAGTTCACAGAACTAGGCTTGAGGCTATACACAGGTATAGCACGCTACATTATTGTGTTTTATTATGTCATCTACGTTTAAAACTATTTTTCTACTGTAGCTAAGTTAGTAAATACTTGGTGGCTGTATTTTATAATACTTATAAGATCTCTGACTGTATTGTCTACGAAATAGGTACTGGCAAGTTCTTATTTTATTTTTTAGCAATTGACAGAAATGACTTAAGTCATCAATCAATAGTTACAGGTGAACAATATGGCATGTTTTTGATAAATTTGTAGTCTTGGTTTGTAGTAGTTTTTATTTTTATAGCAATAATGAAGAGTTTATAGTAAAATAAAACAGGGAAGGTGAGTATCAAATAATTTGATTGTATTCTTTCAAATCGATACCATATTATTTATTTTTATTAATTCTCTAAATAACAATCACTTCTGTTGCACACTTTTATTCCGATACAATATTTTAGGCAGCCGTCCATGGTACTTCCAGCACCATGGAAAAAGGCAAGGAAATTAAAAAATCCATTAGTGTGTCACAATTTCTTAGCAAGTTGTGCCAAACTGAGAAACCCAGGTACACAGCACGTATGCAGGATTACATATGTTTGAAACGAAAGTGAGTATCGCTTTGTATTTTCAACACACATTTTACTATTATTATCTATCAATTAATTAACTCATAGTATTTAAATTGCTTTTATTATAAATCGTGTAGTATGTGAACTAGTTGGACGAGCTGTTCACGTTCATATAATCATACACTTGCTAGAAGGGAAGAGCAATAGCAGTTAGATTAGATTGATAGAAGATTAACGAATGATATAATATAAAATGGAAATGAATAAAAACAACAGCAAATAATTTAAAAAAAATCGATGATGTTCTTCAAAACCATCAGAGATCATTCAAGCATCATTGATTACGCACGAGATCGACAGACGTGTTGAAATTTATCGTTTCATGATGATACTCATGTTCATGATATAAAATTTGATACTTGTTACAGACAAAGGCGCGCCGCTATGGCACGTCGACATGCAATTTCAGTTGATTCTACCTGTAGAAAAATTACTGACCCTGTCCTGAAACCAGAAAAAAAATTGTGAGTTTCAAAGTTATCAGACAGATTTTCTACTTCTTACTACTTAATAACAAAGTTTATTTTTAACGCCAAAATGTATAACTTTCAATTAAACTTGATTACAGGAGTGTGCTTGACTTTGACCATAATGTCATGGATTACTTAAGCAATGCTTAAATTTTTAATACTAGTAGCAGTCTAGCGGTTGACGACGCTAAATTAGTGTCAGTTTTCTAAAAATTCTGTTTGGTATACAGAAGCACCAAAGAATGTTGCAAGAAAGGTTCACGGTCTGCTTCACGAAGTAGTTCTGCTGGTCTATGCGGTAGCTGCAAAAAACGCTGCCGCCTATTGCGTTTGGTAAGCTAATTAGGGAGTTAATCCATGTCCGATGTGACGGAATAAGAATACAAGTGTCACCACCTCGTTTTCTCTCCACCAGAGACAGCTAAGGGATATTATTAGCAGATAACATAATCCGTCAGAAACGGAAAACTCGAAGCAAAACTCTATACCAGCACACCTCGTCAAAAATCCTACCAAAGTGTAGGTGGCTCGTGCTCACGCCGTACCAAATAAACGTCTTATGTGTATATGTCTTATGCACTAGTTGAAACTGATTCTTTCTTTCTTTCAGAGTGTTAATAATATTTTCTGCTACAGTTCCGACGCCGTCGCCGACAATTATCCTGCCGTCGAAAGAAAAAACGCAAACGAAAATGCTGCCGTCCACGTCGACGTCAAAAGGCATGTTGCCGTCGCAAGAAATGTCGCCGTCGACGTAAACCGAAAAAACGTAGACCAAAGTGCCGATGTAGCTTACGACTTCAGAAAAGGTTATTTTTTTAAATTTATTTTGTAGTGTTATTTTTTTATTAAAGCTGTCTTGATAATTAAATAATGTTGTTTTTGAAATGACATCATACATTCTCATTACGTCAATTCTATGTGTTTATGTGATAATCATGGTTTTCTGGTATCATATTTAAGAATATGTGTACTGTCTTGTAATTTCTATGTTATAAAATAAGAAAACCCAGTGTATGTCCATAGAAATTTCCAAAAGAACATCTCGCTCAGCGCATGATATCGCGTTTTTCTTCAATGAACCAACAACAAAGATCATTAACAGTTTACAACGCTTACGTTTCAAATTGTGAATTATGTTACGACTTTTTTAAGTGTTCATTTTATCTCAGGCTTGCACCATTAATCAGCCTTTAGTCTCGGGAAGAAAGTTCTTCGAAATAAGAAAACTTTCCTTTCACTCAAATTAAAATCTGCCGCGGAATGACTTAGATACTTTTTTATTAGGCGACAGTGTGATAAACTGCACTTTGTTTCAAATTTACGATTGTAGTTATTGAATTATAAATTAATAATTTGCTTAGTTTAAAAACAAAAAAAACACGCTTAAAAATACTACATATTTTTTTAATTTATGGCATTGTCATCGGCCCTTAATATGTGAGCAAAATTTCAGATCAATCCGTCTACTGTAAGTGTTTTAAGTTAAAATCACTTTGAAATAATCCGTTACATAGATTAATACAGATACCTAACGAACTTATATAAGCGTTAATTTATTAATATTTTTGCGATTGACTCGCTATGCTTTTACTAAATAAACTAAATTATAATGGAAAAAATGATAACCATAAGCGGGACTTAAACCCGCGACCACGAATGCCGTTCCGTCGCTCTCCCAACTGAGCTATTATGGTCCACGCGTATTAATATTAACAAATTAATGTAGAAATACATGTACAGCCATTACTTCGGTCCAATTGTGTTCTGTAAAGAACGCTAACTGATCGATTGATGGAGTTGGTGCAAACCGCTCAATAGATGGCGTTGTACGAAAAAACATCGCACGATGTTAAAACTCGCATTGAGATGATTGTAGTGGAAAATTTGGTAAACATTTGCGTGGACCATAATAGCTCAGTTGGGAGAGCGACGGAACGGCATTCCGAGGTCGCGGGTTCAAGTCCCGCTTATGGTTATCATTTTTTCCACTTTAATTTAGTTTATTTATATAAGCGTGTTAAAAATACTTGAATTTCTATTGCTTAAACTATAAATAGCCATAGCCAGTCTAATTTATTTGTTGAAAATGTCAATAGCCATTAAATTCATTCATTTTGCGTTAGTAAAAATTATAGAATAATCAATTTCTTTCCATGAGTGCTGTCAGGAATAAATCTATGCTCACAAAATATTCTACGACAGCCTGAAAGGCCATAAGTTAACTGTATGCCATCGTACTCGTCAGGTGGTAGTATTCATCTATCTATTAGCTTTTATCTGTTCTTTGTCTCTGCCTCCTCCAAAGGACCGTGCAACATAGGTCCGCGATCTCCACCATATCATCACTTCACCTTCCTTCGTACCTGACCTGCCCTACCTGACATTCCTTCTTACCTGGCCGTCGCTAGGCCGTCGAACGATGTGATTCGTCTATTGCTACTTTAACGTAGTTAAAAGATCAATAAATAATGTTTCCATCACCTCCAACCACTTCAATGAATGGTTTCATGTATTTTGATGCCACAAATATACCATGATCTGAAATATAGGAAACCGCGAGTATAAGCTAGTTATTACTAAATAAACACATGCTATCATGTTCACTGTAACCATAAGTATTAGAAATGTAACTGGAGCTTTATTAATTTGTCTCGCATTGTAACAGTATAATTAAATTACGTGTTCACATTGTCTTAACCGCACAAGCGTAACGCACAAAATGTAACACGCAAATGTAAAACAATTGTGTTATTATTGTAATGTTTGTTTTAGAATAGGTGACGCTGGTGCTATTTTGGTAACAATATGAATTTTGGTGGTTGCAATTAGATATTTCGTGGTTTATTACTTTTTACTGTGCCATGTTCTTGACAAATATAGTACTAAGTTAATATAACTATAGGCCAGATTTGCATTATCTGTATATATTTTCCGGAAAAATTCCCCTATGATCCCTTATGATAGGAGTATTCAAATAGTTTAAATAATATTCTTACGTCTACTAATCGTTGTATAGATACAAAACTTTAAAAGATTGTTCAAGCCGTTTCAGTGAGACATTAGAAACTGACGGAGAATTTGAAATATAAGATATTAGTTAAATGTTGTTTTTCGAACTAGACGTTAGTAAAGAACAAACGTCCACAGATTTTTCATAATAGTATCCTAAAATTTACTTAGGTTTTACTAGAAATAATTTACGCTTAAAGGGAATCTCTTTCAAGAATGATCATAACTTTTGCGTGCTATAATATCATAACTATATTTATTGAAATAAAATATTCAGAGTCAGGGCCGAAATAACAAATTAAAAAATAAGCTTACGATTTTACTTTTTATTCAAAAGCGCTTCACTTAAGGCCGAGCCTCAATATTACGCGCTACAACTGTTTTGCGAATGTGAAGTGAAATAATACTACAAAATTTTGGGTATAGAATTCGTTGACTGTTTTGTCGCATAAAATATATAGAAGTATTTTTTTCGTGTTGTTAATTTCATGTTAAAATCATGGCAAATGACGATAATGAGATTGTAGACCAAGAAGAAGCTTTTATGTTGACGAACTTTGATTAAGAAGATGTTTTTACGTTTATTAAAAAAAGAAGAGGAACTCTTTTCTTTTGTTCTTGGCTTCGTCATGTAAAGTAATAGAGAGATTGATCTGATATTTTGGAAACAAAAGCAAATGATTATGAACTGATGTTAATGTAGTATAATATAAATAAACTAAATAGTATATTATATAATAATAGGATTTTCAAGCGCTTTGTAGTTTTTTTTTATAGCGGTTTCTTAAAATCGTCGCGCAGCGGCGTATTTTTGTGTGTGGACTGTTACATCTTGAATTATTTAACTCATTCCCGCTTTCCAGAAGGAACAACTTGTCATATAAATTTTGTGCACTGTTACCATTATTTATAAGAGTTTATTGCTGCCGTGAACTTTTTGTTTCTTAGTTTTAAATTCAACGAGCGTACACTTCGGATTTGTCTTGTTTTTTTCTCGTTCTTAAGAAATATATATTTTTAGATTTATTTAATGAAAATAATTTTCAATATACAGACTTAGACATAAAAAGACGAATCTGTAAATTGTTAACTAAAGGATTTGACATTTGTTGTGATTTACTCTAATGTAAATTCATAGACTTATTAATGTAATAAAATTTAAATTTCCTCTTGAATTTTTTCAAAGCGTTCTGACTACAATTATATCCTATTTTAGGAAATTATGTTTTGTATGATATTACTACTCATATGCGCAAAGTCTTTAAAGGGCCTCTCACGTTGCAAAATTCCGTAACTAAGCAATATTTTTTTCTGAAATACAAAAAAACCTACTGCCACGCTTTATTTAAATGGGACTAGGCAGAGGCTAGGCAGCGACACATTCATTTAGCTTAATTTACACTCATACATTTAGTTATACATGACCAACAGCTGTGTTGTTGTATGACTTATTTATAATAGGGATTCTAATATTTTTAGCTACCATTAGACAGATTACTCATTATTGTACACCGATTCTCCGTGTGGTGACGGGTTACGAATACAAGTGTACCCCATCTCCTCCCAAGGGTGTTGTCAGCTAAGGGATATTGCACACAAATAACACCCTCTGTGAGAGACGGAAAACTCGAAAATAAACCCTGTGCCAATACGCCTGGTCAGCGTGGCACAGTAGACCATAATCCCTCCTATAGTGGAGGAAGCCCGTGCCCAACAGTGGGACGTAAATGGGCTGAAGAGAGAGAGAGAGTACACCAATTTGGATTAAGTATATCTCTTAAAATATTAAGTGGCTTCTTCATAATTATTTTATCACAAAATTTGATAATACAAGTACCTACAGTCACAAACAGAAAACAATAATTGCCAATATGACGTGTGACATATTGCCGGTATGCGATATCGTTATGGACGACTGTAGGGGTATACGAATACAAAATATGTACCTATTTTATATGTAGCGCACAAATTGGTAGTGTTAAAATTTTAATCACATTTTCATTGTATATTTATAAAATGCATTTACCTTTTGGTAGGGTTTTAATGAGAGTTTTTGATGAACTATTTATTATTTTCATTATACTGCGATATAAATAAAATTATGAAAATGTGAGAAAACTAAATTTGGAGATATTATTGAAACTTTAAGTTTGATCAAGATATGTGTCATGATATGGTCGATAATAATCAAACTTACGAGGGAGTTGGATAGCACATTCATGGAGGAAGGCTAAAGGCTATATAAGATCATGCTGCGACTAATAGGAGCGAAGCAACAGTCAAAACACGTAGGAAAACGGAAAAAAATATCTAAATTCAAAGCGTACGAAGTCACGGTTATCGCCTAGGTATTGTAAAGGTTGTGATCATTGAATATAACCTATACAATGATACAGGCCACTTAAGATTTGTTTTTAAAAAAGAAATAAAAAATTTAAAATTTGAAAATAAAAAGAATAGAATTGGAGAGATTAGAGATAGACATGAAGAGAGGATGTTGGAAAAATGATTGTAAAATAGTTTTTCTTTATTATAAAAAATATAACAAAGTAATTAAATGTGTTTTAAATTATTATTATAAATTAACGTAAAGTAGAAGCTTTACAAATGGTGGAGGCGCCGGGTATAGCGGCCCGATTGGTAAACCAGCTCCTACGCCCAGGGATGTGTTGACGAGCAAAGGGTCGACACAGGATAAATATTAATTATCAGAGAAGTAGCCGTATCTTTTTATTAAATTTTTATAAATTATTTATAACTAAGATGGAACTAGCCACGATAACTTTCGGTGGTTCAGGACAACAGGAGTGCCTAGATGAATTCGAAGAAATGTTTTACGCTTTAATAACTTTCAAGAGATGCTCGTCTGAAGAAGAAAAATTATCACTATTGCCCTCATTTTTAAGGGGTAACGCCTTACTTTTCTTCCGGGGCATTAAAGACACGTGCAAAAGCGTGCAGGAGGTATTTGATAGACTAAGGGAAGAGTTCCAAGAAGTAAATTACCAAGAATGTTCGCAATAATTATTTGCATAATGATGTAAATTGGTTTAGTGATTCGATTAGATTAAGGTTATATATATAGTGATAATTATAATTTACTAATATTGTTTTATTTTGGTGTGTTTCATATTGTTCGGGATCGGCGAGACTTCATAATGACGTCAGCATATTTGTGCATAAGAAAGATGCAGTGAAAAGGAACCACATCAAAAATTTAATTATTTTTTCATATTTATATTTTGAATGTTTAGTTAAAAATGTGAGATAAATATATTAACATAGTAATTGGATAGTGAGTATTTCGTTCTAGATTATGATTATAGTATTAAGGTGGAGCGATTAATAGGTATAATAATGGGTTGTATTGAGTTATAATGTCGAAGGTAGTGGCTTGGTAGAGTTAGTTGGATGAGTCGTATCAACGGGTAATATCTTTGAATGCAACATGGTAAGGCCATAGGCTATTTGTCATGGAATCCTGTTTTGGGATATCACGCATTTTAGAGATAGAACTCATAAGATAGGATTTAGGAAAGTAGGTGCTAGAGTAAAGTATTTGTTCATTGGGAGAGAAATGTGAAAGGTTGAAAATTGAAAGAAGTTGTATTATAGTGAGAGGTTGCTGATAATATTTTTATTTTATTTATTGGGTAATAGTTAGATAATAATGATTAGCGAATAGTTTATAATTACTTAGATAATAGAATGATTGATTATTTAAAACGTTACTTGTGGTAGAAGAATGGTTGGTAAATTTATCTCACGAGAAGGAATTCTAAATGTGGAATAAATTGGTCATTCCCGAGCATTCAGGATTACTTAGTAGAAATTATACCTAAATAATTGAAAAGACGGTTGAGTATTATCTGAGCATACTTTAAATTTTAATTTGATAATCTCTGGATTCTATCAATTATAATGGTTTCTTATGTAAATTTTCTCATTAAGCTGGAAAGCTGTTAAATTAGCATATCTTTCGGATCTATGATGCTGACCTCATAATTGAAGCTCGGTAATTTTTATAAGAGCATTAATTGTTTGGTGATGAACATTTTTCTGATTGATTGTTGATGATATATGCTTTGTGTCTTGGTGTGATAGTTTTAAGGATGCCTTATCACTCTTGTTTATTATTGGATAAATCAATTTTAAAGATGAAGTAGTTTAATATTTTATGAAAAGAGTGATATGATATAAGGGCATCGTAGTTAGTGTGGTTCGGATAACTAAGATTAGAAAGGCAATTTTTGGTTGGTTTTTTGCTTTTCAAGTTTTTCGAAATGTATTGCTTCGAAAAGCTAGGTCCTAGCTGGATCTAATCTGGTTCATTCTAGTTTGTTATCATGCTTTCCAACCTTAGGTAGGGTGTCCAGTATTTTGTAACTTAGAAAAAAAAAAAAAAATTTTTTTTTTTTGAAAAAAAAAAAAATTTTTTTATCCTCTAAGGGGGGGAGAATGTAAAGGTTGTGATCATTGAATATAACCTATACAATGATACAGGCCACTTAAGATTTGTTTTTAAAAAAGAAATAAAAAATTTAAAATTTGAAAATAAAAAGAATAGAATTGGAGAGATTAGAGATAGACATGAAGAGAGGATGTTGGAAAAATGATTGTAAAATAGTTTTTCTTTATTATAAAAAATATAACAAAGTAATTAAATGTGTTTTAAATTATTATTATAAATTAACGTAAAGTAGAAGCTTTACAGTATCTAAGAATCTACGGTCAATAATTGTTGCTGCTAATCATTTTGTTGTGTTATCAGAAAACATGGTCTTATTCATAATGGTCTTATTCATAATGACTTATCGGAGGTTTAAACTGAGATTTTATCGGAGAGATAATAAACATTTTATCGTAAAAAGACTATTATGAATAACAAGTTCTGTCAATTTTCGCGAACCCATTTTAGCGAACTTTTAAACCTCCGATAAGTCATTATGAATAAGACCATTAATATTCAAGCGTTATAAAAAAGAACCTAATACAAAGAAAAATTTACTATTTATGTACCTACTACTATACAAAATCACATCTCACGTGTAGGAAACATTAAAAATTCAAACGTTTGAAAAACCAAGCAGCCATTTCGTCTCGCCTACGTTTTGTACGCTTACTTGCAAAAGTATTGCTCTAGGCGCAATTTCAGCAATTTTGGCGTTCTACGTTTACACAAGCTTGATATTAGTTCTGGAACGAGATACGAGCCAACGAGTTTATTTATTTAGGCTTATGCAGCATCGCAACAGTTGCAAAAACCGGTCAGGTATGAATTGGAATCGCACGCCTAGGGCTCCGTACAATTAATATCATAATCATTTGTGTGATTTTTAGGGTTCCGTACCCAAAGGGTAAAAACGGGACCCTATTACTGAGACTTCGCTGTCCGTCCGTCCGTCCGTCCGTCTGTCACCAGGCTGTATCTCAAGAACGGTGATAGCTAGAGAGTTGAAATTTTCACAGATGATGTATTTCTATTGCCGCTATAACAACAAATACTAAAAATAAAATAAAATAAATATTTAAGGGGGGCTCCCATACAACAAACATGATTTTTAGGGTTCCGTACCCAGTATCTCAAGAACGGTGATAGCTAGACAGTTGAAATTTTCACAGATGATGTATTTCTATTGCCGCTATAACAACAAATACTAAAAATAAAATAAAATAAATATTTAAGGGGGGCTCCCATACAACAAACATGATTTTTAGGGTTCCGTACGCAGTATCTCAAGAACGGTGATAGCTAGACAGTTGAAATTTTCACAGATGATGTATTTCTATTGCCGCTATAACAACAAATACTAAAAATAAAATAAAATAAATATTTAAGGGGGGCTCCCATACAACAAACATGATTTTTTTACCGTTTCTTGCTCGATACTAATAACGTTGCCTTATGTTGCATAGATAATGGTACGGAACCCTTCGTGCGCGAGTCCGACTCGCACTTGACCAATTATTCTAATTGTCATACAAATGTTTGTACTGCGTCTGGCTGTTTCTATGTATTATAAGTATGTATTTACAAAAAAAAGAAGTATATGTATTCTATCCGTATTCTGGTACCCATAACACAAGCATATAAGCTTAGCTTGGGACCAGAAGACGTTGTGTGAAATGGCCATGAATATATTTATTTATTTTTTATTTTTATATTTAGTTTAACTTACCCTTCGATGGCTTTATTATGCCGTTATCTGTACTATAATATTATAAAGTTAAAGAGTTTGATTGTTTGAACGTGCTAATCTCAGGAATCACAGGTCCGATTTAAAAAAATCTTTCAGTGTTCGATAGTATATATAGTCCCTTCGTGCTCGCCTGAAATGGTTACCTATTAGACAACGACGTAGTTTGCGGGCGTTAACTATGCTGTTCACCATATTAAACTGTCCTGATTCTCCGCCTTACTTAAAGACTTGCTTTCAATATCTCTGCTCCACTTACGAAAGAAACCTTCGTTCTTCACATAATCTTCTTCTTACCTGTCCTCCTCACACCTCTCACTTAGTACACTCGTCTTTTAATATACAGTCAATTCTTCTTTGGAATTCGCTCCCTTCTGAGATCAGGGCTGCAAAATCTCGTCGGACGTTCAAAGCTAAAGTACGTGAACTCTACAGAAGTTAATTGGTAGAAGTATACTGTTAGTGTTTTCTCCAATGTTGGAAGTATATTATATGTATTTATGTATGGTTTATGTAGTGTATGTATAGCGAATATAACATACTAGTTATATTATTATGGTATATAAGTAAGTATGGTTTATGTAGTGTTTGTATAGCAAGTGTTATAATATTATTTATGTATTTTGTATGTATGAGCTTTATGTATTTCATTAAAATTATTATATACCTATATGTTAAAATAAATAGCACCCACTTTAACTTTTTTCTGCACTTCTCGCTGGTTGACTGGAAGAAAATGCCGTTGGCATTAAGTCCACCATTGTACATAAATCATTTATTGTGTGCAAAAATTGTAAAATAAATAAATAAAATATTTATCGAGGAAAGCTAAAGTTGTATTTCATCACGCTAAGACCAATAGGAGCGATGTAGTAATATTAAAGTAGTAATAAATTTGCAAAATTCTCGTCGTACAAAGTCGCAGGTAAAAACTATTATCTTAATAAATCAAATTGTGGTGGAAAATGTGATCACCGCAGCACAACCGCAATGAGCTCAGTTGGCAGAGCTACGGAACGGTATTCTGAGGTCATGGGTTCAAGTCCCGCTTGCGGTGATGACTTTTTCTACCCTAATTTGATTTATTAAGTAAAAGCATAGCAAGTCAGTTGCAAAATTAATAAATTACTTTAGTAAATAGTATCTTAATATATTCGTCATACCCTCATAGTAATGTCGTCTAAGGTTATCATCAAGTTACACTGAAAACCTTTGTGTTCTATGGGAACCCCCTTAAATATTTTATTGCATTCTGATTTTTAGGGTTCCGTACCCAAAGGGTAAAAACGGGACCCTATTACTGAGACTTCGCTGTCCGTCCGTCCGTCCGTCCGTCCGTCCGTCCGTCTGTCACCAGGCTGTATCTCAAGAACGGTGATAGCTAGAGAGTTGAAATTTTCACAGATGATGTATTTCTATTGCCGCTATAACAACAAATACTAAAAATAAAATAAAATAAATATTTAAGGGGGGCTCCCATACAACAAACATGATTTTTTTACCGTTTCTTGCTCGATACTAATAACGTTGCCTTATGTTGCATAGATAATGGTACGGAACCCTTCGTGCGCGAGTCCGACTCGCACTTGACCAATTTTATTATTACTCGTTTAATAGCATCTATAGATATGCAACACTTGTAAAAACTACAACTCTCTTGCTAACACCATTCCTGAGATACATCCGGGTGACAGATGAGTGTATAAACAGGGAAGTTTTAGCAACAAGGATCCCTTTTGGTACGAAATCCTAAAAATGAAATCCTTATTCGACGGGATAATATTTATACCTACATTTCATTTTCAGATCGAGGTTTTCGATGGGTCAGTTAATATGGAATTATACAAATAAATCTTGTGAGATTTATTCCCAAGTTTTTATACATCTTATGTATAAGATAAACTTGCGTAGCACTTACAACCGTCGGGCATGTATGACCAGATGTATGAGTGTGGATGAACCCAAGGAAGTATGTTTGGATCGTAGCAGATGGCGCTCTATAGTCTCTGCCTACCCCCATGGGAAAAAGGTGTGATGTTATGATGATGATGATGTATAAGATTTTCTCGCTTTTATTAGCTTTACTTGTTAACATATCGGTATGTGTTTACGTGATGTAATTTTAGAAGGTCATTTCATTCTAAACGTTAATATTTTTATTCCATACCTAACACTTGAACGACTTATTTATGTAAATAAAACCACTTTTTTACGGCATTAATTTATTAATTAATGCGCTTTTTACGGGTTTCGAAGCCTATAGGTATTTGTTTTAAATTATAGCCCGACTGTTCGTAAATAATGACAACAATCAATTTTACAATCTTTTAAGAACAGATGGATACATAAATATAACAACTACTGAAAAATAAAAATTAATAATCATCATAACATCATGTCTTTTTCCTATGGGGGTAGGCAGAGATTAAAGAGCGCCATCTGCTACGATCCAAACACACTTCTTTGGGCTTCATCCACACTCATACATCTAGTGATACATGCCCGACGGTTGTAAGTAAACAAAATTAAATTCGGTTTCTTTAGAAACTAAAAACAGAACAGTTTTCTTGGCCCAGCATTCAGCAGAGTACGGTAAGATATATGCTGTCATTTGTGTAATGTACTACTGTAGTTGGAGGTAGTACATTGCAGTCTAAAGTACCAACAATGTAATTTATTTTAAGAGAAAACTACACTAGTCTTTTATTCGCGACTTCGGCAGCCTAAACATTGTTTCAGCAATTTTTCCTTACGTTTCTTTATGTAGAAAAAATTGGTCAAGTGCGAGTCGGACTCGCGCACGAAGGGTTCCGTACCATTATCTATGCAACATACGTTATTAATAAATGAGCAAACAACACACACAATACTTAATTAATCACGTTTGTTGTATGAGAGCAAGAAACGGTAAAAAAATCATGTTTGTTGTATGGAAGCCCCCTTAAATATTTATTTTATTTTATTTTTAGTATTTGTTGTTATAGCGGCAATAGAAATACATCATCTGTGAAAATTTCAACTCTCTAGCTATCACCGTTCTTGAGATACAGCCTGGTGACAGACGGACGGACGGACGGACGGACAGCGAAGTCTCAGTAGTAGGGTCCCGTTTTAACCCTTTGGGTACGGAACCCTAAAAAGAATAAATAATAATAAATTTTTGTGTAAAATATTAAACCCGCACTAAAATACGATACATAAAACATAAACATAAATATTTTTGTTTTTTGACATTTCACACAACGTCCTCTGGTCGCATCTCTCAAAATCTCGTTAGCTTGGTGCAAACATGGTTTATTATTGTATTAAAAAAATAAAAACTTACACTGGCATATAATAAACAGGACAAGTAAATGAAAAAAAAAAACAACAATGCGTGTGGAAATTGCCCGCCTTTCTAAAATATTATAGCTTATTTTTGGCACCTTTTATCGTGAATAAAAGGTGCCAAAAATAAGCTATAATATTTTATTTTATCCTTTTTATCGTCTTTCAAACGAATTTCTTTGGGTATGGTTGTGTATTTTCTATAGAAATCGTAGCGGACATCTATCTTGTAAACCTTGAATTCTGCTTTAGATATAAAATAGCGGCTCAGTTGCCGGGAAACTGTCGATTTTATGTACTGAAAAATATAACATTAATATAATTCATTGAACTACATTTTGATACCGATATTGCTACAACAAAATAATAATTTTTGTTCACAAATATGTTTTATTTAAGCTTACATCAGTTTTCATAGCTTTTTAGGGTTTCGTACAAACCCTTATAGGATCACTCCGGTGTCTGTCTGTCTGTCAAACTTTTTTTACTCAGCAACGGCTGAAGGTATCAACTTGAAACTCATACGATATGTACGATATCTATGCGGTCCATTGCTGCAAAAAATACAATCAACCTTTTACATCTACGCATTTAAAAGATATAACCGAATTACGACCATTTTTAAGAATATTCGACGTATGCTAGGGAATCAAAATTCACAGGTTACTTCCCGTTGCCCTAGAGCCTTGAAATTTGGCATAGATCAAGTCTATATAGTGCTGATATAGGGAAAAATCCAAAAACTTATAATTTGTCATCACATCACAAGAAAAAAGTGTTTATACTAATACCAACTTATGAAGTAGCTGAAATGTAGGCGATTCCCTATATTTCAACTACAAAATTAAGTTGGTGAGTTGTTTTGAGTTTAATTAAATGATTATTTGAATGCAGTTACTTATGTTTATATGTCTAGAATGTACGAAACCCTAAATGTGCGAGTTTGCCTCGCTCTTGACAGGTTTTATAAAGTAAGACTTATAAAGCTTCTAATACGCCCGCTGGTCGTAAAAATAATCTAAAATCTACTGCAACATGAATCATGTTACACCGACCCTGAATAACGGGATAAGGGCAGAAGAATGATGATAAATATAGGCACTTACATGTCTAGAGTCGTACTGCTTTCTCAGTTCTCTGAAATAAGTCACTCTTGGTCCCCAGTTAGAATCGGGACGAAAAATTAAGTTCCAACTCTGTAAAATTGTAATTAACAATTGCACTGTTTCCCTATCTTTGTTTTGGAAGATTAACATGGAAATATTAGCATATCTCATCCTAAACTGTCTTGATAAAATTGAGCATGTACAGTCATTACGAAGACAAATATAACATTAAGCATGAAATGGACAGTCTGTGGTGGGATTATTTTATACAATATAAAAACCACCACTGATGACTTCCGTGTTTAAAACAAATAGTTTTATCTGCCTAATTTTATGGAAAAATGCTAATGGTATGATGATGACTCAAGAGTTAATATTATATTTTTCATACAGACGTTTGGGGCCTTATTCTTGCAGCCCATACATGCTGTTAGGCGCTGACGCAGCGTGGGGCGGCTAACAAGGTGGACTGAAGATATCTTCAAATGTGCCTGCTTCAAATGTGTGAGAAAGGTTGATGAATGGATGGATGGATACATGTTGACCCTACTGTTGGATACGAGCCTCTTGCGAAGAAAGTATCCCATTTATTTATGGCATGTTTACCATACATTTAGGCAAGGGATCAAGAAACTTTAACTATATAACTTTAATTATAGACGGGCTTCGTGGTGGAGTGGTTTATGTAATGGACTGCCGATCACGAGGTCGCGGGTTCGATTTCCGCTTGGGACAATCATTTGTGTGATATCCATAAATGTCATCCAAATGTTTGTACTGCGTCTGGATGTTTTCGATGTTTTATAAGTGTGTATTTACAAAATAAAAGTAGTTTATGTAGTATATACCCATAACACAAGCATATGAGCTTAGCTTGGGACCAGAGGAGATTGTGTAAAATGTCCGTGAATATTTCAAAATCTTACCCCTCTCTGTATAAAAATATACTTATAAGCCATAAACACTATGCCTAGACATAAAGGTGATAAAATAAGACACCAGGACCATCTGTAGTGCGGTGCATATATGAGAGGGTCTGGACTGCCTAACATTGCAAATAACGCGTCCATCATTATTACAAATTTTACCTGGAACAAAAAAATAAAACATAATCACTAGGCAGTCAAAAGGACTGTCGATAGAAGAGTAATGGCTTACTAGCTTTTAGTAATTTTAGAAATATTATTGTGATCGTGTGGTGTTTAAGAATACAAGTGTCACGAATCCTTTTCCTTCCTAGGGTGCTGTGAAATCCGGCTAAGCGATATTGTACAAAGATAACCTCTGTGAGAGACGGAAAACTCGAAAATAAACGGTCAGTGTAGCTTAATAAACCATAATTCCTCCCAAATAACGGGCCTCGTGGTCTAGTAGTCCATATCCGCGGACTGCTGATCACGAGGTCTCGGGTTCGATTCCCGGTCAGGACAATCATTTGTGTGATGTTTTTAATTGTCATACAAATGTTTGTACTGCGTCTGGGTGTTTATTATGTAATAAAAGTATGTATTTACAAAAGAAAAAGTAGTTTATGTTTTATGTCCGTATTCTGGTACCCATAACACAAGCATATAAGCTTAGCTTGGGACCAGAGGACGTTGTGTGAAATATCCAAAAAAAGGTTAAGGTGGTCTGTGCTCAACAGTAGGATGTTATTGGACTGGAGAGAGAGAGAGAGAGAGAAAGAGAGAGAGAGAGAGAGAGAGTATAGTATAAACTTTGAGAGATGGAAACCTCTAAGCTATAAACTAAGCACAGTGCTAATATAATTGATATAATTGGCAAAATGGACTAAAATCCCTTCCGAGGTGTAAAAGGTCCATGACCAACAGAGCGACGTTATTGAGCTGGGAGCAGATGTGAAGAGATAAGCATAAGATAAAGTACTTACCATATAATAAAAAGGAACTAATTGTAAACTCATCTTTCTCAACACAGGAAGAGATACTCCATAATGAAACTTGTAGTCATCGATAAGACGTTGTAAAGGATACAAAATATATAAAAATACCGTTTCAGATAATGTAGCAAAACCTTTTGCATACACATACAAAATTAGCCGAGACTGAAAAAAATATTGCGCTAGATAAGCAGTTATTTAATTCTGTTAGAATAGTGCCCAATTTGTTTATAGATGCACGGAAAAAATCGTAAATAATAATAAAATCTATCCATTTCGTTTCAGACTTAAAATACAAAGTATCACCACCCCTTTTTCTGCCTAGGGTGCTGGTATAGCTAAATTAGAAACGGTGAATATCTTCTGTGATAGATAGAACAACAAAGTGGAGTGAAAAAGCCGTGACCATTATTGGGACGCAAATTTTTGATAAAGAGGTCGAAATTCCAAAAATTCTGCCTTAGCCCTCACCCATAGTTTTTAAGGCCTGCAAATATTCATTTAGCTTTAGTATTTTCGGCTGTGCATTGATTTTATTTATGTCAGTTTTTATAATAGGTACATATAAATAAATAAATATTCATTGACATTTCACACAACGTCCTCTGGTCCCAAGCTAAGCTTATTATGCTTGTGTTATGGATACCAGAATACGGATATAATACATAAACTACTTTTCTTTTGTAAATACATACTTATAATACATAGAAACACCCAGACGTAGTATAAACATTTGTATGACATTTATGGATATCACACAAATGATTGTCCCAAGCGGGAATCGAACCCGCGACCCTGTGAACGGCAGTTCATTACATGAACCACTACGCCACGAAGCCCGTATGTATTTGTATATCACAGTGTAAAATTTTAAAAATAGTTGTGACATTACTTGGTAGACTGTAGCTGTGTAGAGTAACATTGCAAAAATAAATATTGCAACATGAATCATCCATGGTTTCATCTTTGGCCATTCATAAATTATTGTATTAATAACACACCAAAATACTATAGTCTGAAATCAAACCGAAAAACCACTTTTGTATTTGTCAGTGCTTTGTGAAATTATAAACACACATCGCAGTATTTAAATCAGTACTTCCATCTATCAATCCATCAGCCTTTCTCTGTCCACTGCTGGACAAAGGCTCATAGAACGCCACAACGCACGGTCCTGCGCTATCTGCATCTAGCGGCTCTCAGCACATTTGACCATGTCATCAGTCCATTTTGTTGGAGGCCGCCCTACACTGCGTCGCCCGGTACGTGGTCGCCACTTGAAGACCTTCCATCTTCGACTGTCATCAAATCGTCGAGCGATGCGGCATGCCAATTACCACTTCAGCGTGCTAACTCTTCGGGCTATGTCGTAGACACCAATTCCTTGTATGGATCTTCATCTCATCAGTACTTTCATCCATCAACCATCCTCCATCCACTGCTGAAGGCCTCCCCCAAAGAATGCGACAATGCGCGGCCTTTCTACGATATATGGATCAGTACTTACAGCTGTTAAAATCTCCGTGACAAAATTCAAGCCGAGAAATCCCAAAATGTATAAATCGCCAAGATAGAAAGATGAATAAAAAATTGGCCTTATGTAGAAAAAGCTGTGTTCATCTGTAATATCATTATTATTAATTTAGATTACTTTTTAACATTATGCTGAAATATATGTGTGTGGTGACCCCATTTCTTTCCCAGGATGCTGAGCCAAGTAAGATATATTATACGCAGTTAATATCAACTGTGAGAGCTGGAAATATATTCTAAGCTAAGAGGGATCACATATTATTATGATACAAGGTTTAATCTCGTGTTTTGTGTCTATATCAAGATGGTATTTAATCAATTGGATCGATTAGATCTATTAGATAGATTAGATTGGATCGATTAGATAGTATTTAGGTCTTATCTGTGGTGACGGATATAGGATACCAGTGATAGATCACCCCATTTTCTCTCTGAGTTGCTATAAAAACCAGCTAAGGTATAAGAAGTCAACAACCCCTGTGAGAGACAAACATCTCGAAATTAAACCTTATGCCAATACGCCTGGTCAGCGCCAAATAGTAGATCAAAAACCTTCCCGAAGTACCCAATAAGCCCAACAGTGGGATGTTAACTGGCTGGGATGTTGTCGTGTTCATTAGTGAATATTCATTTATACTTCTATACTAATATTGTTTGTCTGTTTGAACGCGCTAATCTCGGGAACTGGATGGTACATTTATTGAGAAAGGCTATTAAACATCACGCTGCAATCATTTAGAGCGAAGCATCAGTGAAAAATGTTGCCAAAATTGGAAAAATTTTCTAAATTCCACGCGTACGAACTGGCAGGTAACAGCTAGTTTTTGAACATAAAGCCGACTTACTAAGTTCAGAAAAATATATCGGTGCTTTGAGTATATTTTCACAGTGTGATGTTACTTTCTTAGCAAGAAGATCTCTAAATAAGTGGAGTGCTGCATTCGATAACACGATTAATGTGCTGTCTTTGCTAGGCTTTATCTGTAAATGACATGTGTCCTTAGTATTTCATGTTCGAAGAAAATTAAGAAATGATTTTGTGAAACGATTTTGAATTACGACAATTTCTCCTATCTACCCATAAGCGTTTATCCATCCACTGCTGAATATAGACATCCCCCATAGCCCACTTTCTTCAAGTGGTATTTTCAATAAAATCTTCAAACATTAAGATGTTTGAAGATTATAAGATTATTAGAAGATAAGGCACTGTAGGGCGTCCCGTAATAAGTTACGGGACGCCCTACAGTGCCTTATCTTGATGATGATGCCAGTTTAGCCCTCAATCATTTCTTCCATGTGTCACCACCCCATTTCTTTCCAAGGGTGCTGTAATAATCAGCTAAGGGATATTATAAGCAGTTAACATTAACTGTTACGAGACAGAAAACACGAAATTAAACTATATGCCAACACACCTGGACAGCGCGACATAGTAGTAGACCAAAAGCACTTCAAAAGCGGAAGAGGCCTGTGCTTAGCAGAGGCTGGAGAGAAAGAGAGATGCCAATTAAGAACTTTACTTCCACAGCTGTTGTCAGTTCGTTGAGCGATGTGGTCTGTCCACATCACTATGCTAAATTTTTGGCCTATGTTATGTATCAGAATTATATATAACAATATATTTTGTATACCGGTTGTGTGCTTCTCGAAGTCAAAATATGAGCTACAGGTGGCGCTGTAGTTGATTCAGCTAACATATCAATATCAGCCACCTGGTAACAAATTAGAAATTAATTTTATTTCTGCGTACACTTCCATTATACATGTAGGGCATAATAGGCCAGATCATTATAAGATCCTGCTAAAAGTTCATAGAGATAATGCTTTCGTTGTTGCCTGCGACTCTTCGTACATTAGACATAGATACATAATAATATATAGATACCAATAAAATTCTATATGCACCATAACTAAAAAATTTAAGCAAATATGGTGTATTTTGATTAATTCTCTATTTCATTGTGCATATTTACATTAATTAAAATAGTTGGTCTATAATACACAGTTTTTATAACAAGAAAGTTCAGTTAACATTGACGAATTGTGTTACTGATACAATCACTTTTTCTTTTTTTGTTAAGTTTAGTTGTGCACCTGCAATCGGTACCATAGGCTTCTAGGAGACTGTAGTTTCTGAGGTACTAGGGATCCAAACCACGGCATCATACACAAAAGATGATTAAACTCTCGCTACGCATCGAGGTCTACCTAACATAAACATTTTTATGAAATGTGATCAACTTAACCATAATTTATTTATTCCAAAAGGACGATAGAAATCAGGTATTACTTTATTGGAAGTTGGATTATGTTGGCACATTACATACAAAAAAGTACAAAGATCAATAAATATGACAGAAATGTGACTAACATGTAGGATCTGTAAAATACAGTAAAAATAAATGACTAAATGTTTTTAGGTACCGTTTATTATACCTATACCAACTGCATAATATCAAAGGCGTGATGGAACTTATGATGCAGCTGTTGATGTAAACGACTGCTGTTCAAGAGGTCACGGGTTTGATATACACGTTGGGCACATTAATATAATAGTAATATAATATAATAGTAAATATAATAGGTCTCGGGTTCGATTCCCGGTCAGGACAATCATTTGTGTGATGTTTTCAATTGTCATGCAAATGTTTGTACTGCGTCTGGGTGTTTACTATGTATTATAAGTATGTATTTACAAAAGAAAAGTAGTATATGTATTATATCCGTATTCTGGTACCCATAACACAAGCATATAAGCTTAGCTTGGGACGTTGTGTGAAATGTCCATGAATATTTATTTATTTATTATTTGTGCTATTAGAATTGATATTAATAGTCCAAAAATTCATTAGTTATATAAAAAATAATACTCAAAAATCTTTAAGAAAGATCAACTCATAGATGTGATATTTTTAACGTTCGACCTAACTTTTTAAGACGGGCCTCGTGGTCCAGTGGTTCAGGTAACGGACTGCCGTTCACGAGTTCGCGGGTTCAATTCTCGCTCGGACAATCATTGGTGTGATATTTATAATAAAACTAGCTGGCCCGGCAAACGTTATTTTGCTATACAAATGTCAGGGGGGCGGGCAACCCTTATCACTTAGGGGTATTAAAAATAGATGTTGCCCGATTCTCAGACCTAACGGATATATACACAAAATTTTACAAAAATCGGTCGAGCCATTTCGGAGGAGTATAATTACATACACCGTGACAGGAGAATTTTATATTGTTACTAGCTGTTGCCCGCAACTTCGTATGCGTAGAATTTAGAACCAACTCTAACAAATGTTACAAAAAGCCATCCTCTTGAACCACTCTATCTTTTAAAAAAACCGCATCAAATGATTATTACGTAGTTTTGAAGATGTAACCTTACATAGGGACATATATACATAGGACATTTTTAACTTTCCTTAATTATTTGTATCATTTCTGTTTAATTAAAAGCTGGCCTAATACATATGCCTTTACGAAGGCAGTGTCAGAAGAATTAGTTCGAACCAAGGGCAGAATCCTACCAATATGTATTGTCAGACCAGCTAGGTAAACGACATTTTATTAGACCTACTTATCTGCGTTTATTGTTGGATCCGAATGCAAGGACATATAAAGAACCGAACTTCTAGGGATACAATCAGTTCACACATTGTAGAAACTATCATTCAGATGATCATACTTCGATCTAGCATTCTCTAACACTATAAGACAGGTATAAAAATCCCGGGAGCCAGCCTCCCCTGCTGGCACCTTCCAAATAGAAGACTCAAGGACTTTCACACACAACGTCTCAACAACCTTCTACTTTCTCAAAAAGACACCTCATTCAATCACTTTCGTAGGGTATCGAATACTGCCTAGAATATAGAACACGACTGGCGATGAAGCCGACGCCGATGCCGACGACGAAGCCGACGTCGACGCTGATGCCGACGCCGCTGCCGATCGCAACGCCTATAAAAACCAACTCAGCACTGATCCGTCGGGAGTTGAGCAGCGTAACAACCTGAATGAATCTGAAATGTAAGCTATATTATTGGAAAGTTTTATGAAAATCCATTCTGAAGTCTTTACGTGAAATAACCACAAACATCCTTACATTCATACATTCAACATTAACCAAACATCGAAACATTCGAGTATAGATAGAAGTCCGAGCAAACCTTGGGGTTTGCTCAGCGAACAGTTTAACTTTATTTTGTCGCATGTAATTCTTTTTTCGTCATATCTCCTAAGATATTCATTTAAATTGCATGCTGTAAAGAGCAGTTATATTCTATATTAAATGTGTAAGCTAACTAACGTGTTTAATTTGATAAAAAATGTTACTATATACACATAAATAGCTTTTGAAACACCCTATTGAATTTGATAATTTTTTTGGCGTTATAATGGGTACAGCAGGTTTTCCTTAAAATATAGACATAGCCCTCGCGGACTTTTTTGAAGAACTATAGGTAATATACAATTCTTCTTTACATTACTTTGTTGTACCTCACATAGATAAGGCACCGTTTTCATTTGAAGCTCCTCGCGCGCCTCCGAATTTCTCAGCAAATTTAATCATATCTCATCCAATATACAGCAAATCCCAATAAATTATGCTAAAAAAGACATCCTTTTGAACCATTCTATCCATTTCAAAAAACCGCATCAAGATCCGTTGCGTATTTTTGAAGATATAAGCTCACATAGGGACATATTTACAAAATTAAGGATTTTGTTTTATATTATGTAAAGATGCTGTTTTATATTATGTAAAGATGTTGTTGCTGATTTTTTAGAAAATTTTATGTAAAATATTTCCGTCATACATGATTTCTATGTAACTTTAACCATTAAGGCTGCACACGCGACGGAAGCTTAAAAAATGGAGTAACTTCTCCCGTTTTCCCAACATTTCCTTTCACTACTCTGCTCCTATTGATTGTAGCGTGATGAAAAGTATACTATAACCTGCCCAGTAGTACGAAGAATACTTGTACCAAGTTTCGTTAAAATCCGTCGAGTAGTTTTTGATTCTATAAGGAACATACAGACGGACAGACAGACAGACAGACAGACAGACAGACAAAAATTTTACTGATTGCATTTTTGGCATCAGTATCGATCACTAATCACCCCCTGATAGTTATTTTGAAAATATATTTCATGTACAGAATTGACCTCTCTACAGATTTATTATAAGTATAGATTGAATTTTATGTTGATTGTCGTGAAAATCTTTGTACTGCGTCTGAGTGTTTCTATATTATAAGTATGTATTTACAAAATAAAAGTCCTATATGTATTTTATTCGTATTCTAGTACCCATAACACAAGCAAATACGCTAAGCTTGGGTCCAGAAGACGTTGTGTAAAATGTCCATAAATATGAAAAAACCTACTAACCTTCCAGAAATATTTTTTGCAGACATAAGAGGTCAGAAACCAAACTAAAACCCATATAAATACGGAATATACAAAATCTCTCCAGAAAACATTTGGACCAGTATTCAACCTGAAATAAGCACATAATATACTTTAGACATTAAATTTGTTGACCAAAATATACCAAATCATTTCCTGTATGTTTATAGGGACACAATGCAAATAAAAAAAAAAACAAAAAAAAAATGTTTTGGTAGTCTTATCAAATTCAGATTTTTTTTATTAATTTACTTGCCTGGCAATTATTAGTTAGAAACAGCACTCTCCGCGTGTATATACCTACGGTCTTATTCATAATGACTTATCGGAGGTTTAAACGGAGATTTTATCCGAGAGATAATAAACGTTTTAGCGTATAAAAATTATAATGAATAACAAGTTTTGACAATTTTCGCAAACTTATTTTAGCGATATTTTAAACCTCCGATAAGTCATTATGAATAAGACCACTACTGTTTAGCGAGCAGGCTTACCTAAAATATTCGATAGGGGCAACTTGAAAAGATACATTATTAGGAGTCTTATAAGTATGTCCAGAAAATCGATTAGCAATCGATACATTAGCGAAATGTTTTATAAAATCATCCCACTCATAACAGTGGAGTGTTTCGTTGAGATCTGCATCATAATAGGTGGTATTACTGCATCTGTAAGGTTAAATTAAATATTAAAGTAATTGTCTTGCTATTTCACTTGCGTGCCTACTGGGGAGGTCTCCATTATGATTTAGGGGTTTAAAAACAGTCTAAATCCTAAAGTAATTTATTGATTTTGCAATTGACATGCTATGCTTTACTCAATTAAGAAATACGATATAAACTCAATCGAGTGACGATTGTGGTGGTTAATTTGAATTTTGCAGGCACATTCAGCTCAGCTCAGTTGGAAGAGCTTCGGAACGGTATTCCGAGGTCGTGGGTTCAAGTCCCGCTTGCGGCAGTCACTTTTCCACCATAATTTGATTTATTAATGGTCTTGCAGTTTCACTTGCGTGGCTACTAGGGAGGTCTCCATTATGATTTAGGGGTTTAAAAATAGTGTAAATCCTTTTAAGACCAGTAGTCCATTCAGTAGAATATAAACACAATGTTTATAAAAAATAGTCTCGCCGTATCGGAAAGGAATGACAAGAAATACTGTCACTGGCTATTCGTACAATAATTGTAGAAGTAAATATTCGTGAATAACGAGTTAAACATCAGTTTTACCTGATAATATTATACACGTCCAACAGGTAATGCAATTAATACAAAAATGTCTACAATTGAATAAGTATATCCATACAGTCAATGAATAAAATACTTCATAACAACTAACCTATTCCAAGGATTATGAAACAGCAATCCACTAATAAAATAATGGAACATTAGTCGCAATGTATCGATGTATGTAAATACTTCGAAAATAGATACTGTTATCACCAAAAACTTGAAGCCTGAAAACAAAAACTTTGTTTAAAGTTGGTATTATTAGTTTTATGCTTATCATTTCTTCGCTCTAAACCCCATTTCTACTCATTTCAACCCCGTTTCAACTTGAAAGAAAACGTTATAGGAACATTTCACCAACTTCCATTCGACAGACGGAAATCTTGATTACTCCGTCCGCGTGGGATTTGATAAATTTTTTTTCGCTATAAAAGGTAGCCTATGTTCTTTCTCAGGGTCAGACTGTCTGTGCCAAATTTCATCAAAATCGGTTGAGAGGTTTAAGCGGGAAAGCGTAACAGACAGACAGAGTTACTTTCGCATTTATAATATTAGTAGAGATAGGGATTGGTACCTATGGTGTTAGTTTCTTCTTATTTTAATATAAATAATAAATAAATAAATAATACCTATTCACAGACATTTCACACAACGTCCTCTGGTCCTAAACTAAGCTTAATATGCTTGTGTTGTGGGTACCAGAATACGGAGAGAATACATAAACTACTTTTCTTTTGTAAATACATACTTATAATACATAGAAACATCCAGACGCAGGACAAACATTTATATGACGTTTATAAACATCACACAAATGATTGTCCGAGGCGGGAATCGAACCCGCGACCTCGTGATCGGCAGTCCGCAATATAAACCACTACACCACGAAGCCCGTCAATATAAACATTCGAGTGACATTTGCCACAAAAAAAAACAGAACAAATAACACTTACCAACGCAGGATGGTACCATTTTGGTTAAAAATATATGTTCTTCAGGTGAATAAGACGCTAGAAAAATATGTACAAATGTATGAGGTAGACTTTTAAATATTACACTTAGTGTGTAAAACCATAGGAACCTGGAAACATAAGCTAAATTACACTCTATGTTCTTAACAGTTCAAGAGTAGACAATCATGCTTAAAGTAAATATATTGCAACAGAGTAATCATGACTAAAAGTAAGCCTATCACGTGCAAATAATACAGTGATTTTTTATAGGGAACTTCGTCGATCTGTCAGATTTTTTCCATTCGCTGTTGAACATAGGCCTGCACTGAAGTAAGCCAGAATATTTATTTGCTCGCCGCTCGCATCCAACGACTTATTGCGAATCTTTTTAAAGAGTCCATTTACCAGTTTGAGTTTCATCCTAAGCTTCGCCATCCGATTGATGTCCGCTCTTGAAAAATTTTTGCATTCCCTTGCCCAATATTAACTCTACTATTACCGGGTCCAACACGATGCTGGAGCCGCCCTGATTTAAAGCTCTGTGTCGGTGTACTTATTTTTAGGAATATTTTAAGCAAGCACTATGCTTGGCAGATGGGATTGTAAACTGCATAGCGACGAAGAATGTGATTAATAAAATACCATAATTAAAGCAGGCATACTCTATTTTATTGAGCGCTTAGGCGAAAATCTATGCTCAAAACCAGACACTTGCAGGATTTGCACGTAATGAGGTATGTCACAATGACCTGTTCAAGGTAACTACAAGCCTAGATGTTTAGTTTATTATAAAATTATTACCAGTTAAATTGCGAAGAATGTTGGCAAAAGATTTCTGTTTTGTACATAGAAGTTGCATATGCTCTATATAATGATAATCTCTGATGTTTAGTTGATTCTATTATAGGTCTCTTATTTTTGTATTGTCTCTGAAATTAAAGATGGTGATGTATACACGGAATATGCTATTATAGCTCAATACAGACATGTCGTATATGTATGATCAGATGCATGAGTGTAAATTAACCCAAGGAAATTATTTTAGACCTCGCAGCATATTTAACAAAGAAAACAGCGTGCGTAACATCTCTTGTTGGTCAACATACCTTTTGTTTTAAATGTAATTGGAATGTAGGATTCTGTTCATATACTGAGTTGTTAGAATTTATAGATATTTTACTTGATGATACCCATTTATTATCATTCTCTTCTTTGCTACTTTGTGCAAATGAAGTCTCCATTCCCGTTTTCGAACTTTATTTTATCTAAAAGAAATAATCATAGTATCTAATGTATATAATATTATAGTATGTATTTAACATTTTTTATATTTAATAATTAAATATATTAATTAAAATATATTTATGTTTAAGGTACGTGGAAACACTGGGAGATGACGCCCGAGAAAAATATACTCCATTTCATCGCAGATATCCTTTATAAGGTTCGTATCACTTTCAATAGTCGGGCACTTATGACTTGATATATGAGTGTGGATCAAGCCAAGGAAGTGTGTTTGGATTATAGCAAATGGCGCTCTAAGTATTGTCTTAGCCTACCTACACGAGAAAAAGGCGTGAAGGTATGACGATGATGTGATGATGTAACCAACCTATAGATGTAACTTGACCACTGGATACAAATGGCATGTGTCTAAACACGACGCCATTTGTATCCAGTGGTCAAGTTCGTTGTAGTGGTTTGACCTATGTCTACCAAAGGATGGAGAATGGCCGATGAATGGAACCGTAACTTAACTTACTTTTTCATATTTGTAAAGCTTATAAAGCTAAAATTAAATAATTAATTTAAATTGTAAATCACAAACATGCAGACCACAGAGTAATACGTCAATTTGTTCAGTCAACACGCTGTCAATGTCATTGTGCACAAATTCAATATTTAATTCTCATAGTTTATGTATATACATAGAGGTTATGCGTACTCGTGGTTCTCACGGAAACACACACATACCTAGTCGGAAGCACGCTGAATTGGCGTTGGGCAGACCACATTGCTCGGTGGGTTGCTGATCTTTGAGAAAGGAAGAAAGGTTCAGGTGAAGTGTAGGCAGTTGCCAACCCCAACTATAGAAAAAGGTTCTCGAATAACGACACCAGGCGATACAGTGTTTGGCTGCCCCTAACTACGCGGAATGAAGATTGCAGGGTGCCGTGGGACCCTTGATGATATAACAACAAATGCTCATCATCATACTGCTGATTTTATCTCATTTTTTGCAATCATAAATATGGCGCCTATATTATGATAATATCGGTACGAATCCCCTACTGTACGAGTTCAACTCGTACTTGACTGCTTTTTATTTAAAACTTGTTTTTCTCTCTGTTTCTCTGTCTCCCTCCAGTTCATCAACGTCTTACTGTTGGGCACCGACCTCCTCCACTTTGAAAGGGATTATGGTCTACTGTGCCGCGCTGACCAGGCGTGTTGGCACAGGGTTTACTTTCGAGTTTTTCGTCTCTCACACAGGATGTTATCTGTGGAAACTATCCCTTAGCTGGCTTTTACAGCACCCTGGGGAGGAGATGAGGTGATGACACTTGTATTCTTAGTCCGTCACCACACGGGTAATTTCTCTCAAGTTAAATAAACTAAATTATAGTGGAGAAAATGATAACCATGAGCGAGCGAGGACTTGAACCTACGACCTCGGAATACCGTTCCGTTGCTCTCCCATCTGAGCTATCATGGTTCCCGCATATGTTTACCAAATCTTCCACTACAACCTTCTCGTGGGTTCAAGTCCCGCTCATGGTTATCATTTTTTCCACTATAATTTAGTTTATTTAGTAAAAGCATAGCAAGTCAATTGCAAAAATTCATAAATTAATGTTCTCTCAAGTTATTATAATTCAAGCCATTCATTGTTTTAACGGGTACATGTGATAATAAATACGTAAGTCTTCAGGAAAGACGTTGACTGAGTTGACACATTTATCTACTTGAATCCCTTGAATCGAACCTGCTTTTCTCACGTAATATGCAGTTTATTAGTTACCTTGAAGAATTATCTCGCAGATTTACTAAATAAGCGTTACTAAATTTTATTGAGCATTAGTAAAATAAAAATTACAAGAATTGTTGATGACAAATTGTATAAATCTTTAACAAACTTAATAGAAATGTAATTATTTCAATCTTAACGAAGAGTAGCTTTGAATAATCTAAAAAAATATCACGAATTGCAAATTTTTTGGAATGGAATTTTTTCTTACATCATTTTTATTTTTTTTCTTGAGCAATTGAAGAATGAAGCTTTATTTTAAAGTAGTACTAGCAAATTACAAAACACAATGTTACAAGTCAGGCTAAGCTTATTAATAAAATGAAATATTTCCAGGAAGCTAAAAGCATTGTTCGCATCATAATAGTTTCTTAATTTACGTAAAACAATTTCCTATAAATTTTCCGTTACATTTGTATTGATTTTGTTCGGTGTTTATTATAATTTTGTTATAAAAATTTTCCGTTAAACATTTTCCTGTCCTTATTTTTGTACTTGTATTCAGGGCAAAATACCTTTTTCTTCACGTCTCGTCTGGAACACCCCAAAATTCCGAAAAACTTTATTCCGAATTTCGAAATGCCGATTTTTAATAGTCCGTATTTCATAATACCGAAAAATTGTAATTTCTATTATTCAAAATCACGAAAAACATTTTACCGAAAGTCATAAATCCGATTTATTACTTTTCCGATTTTATTTGTCCGAATAGTCAAATGCTCGAAGGGTTATTAGTCCGAAAAACGAAATTCCGATTTTCAATACTTCGAATAAACTAAAAACAGCTACACAATTTTGTGACTAAACGAATCGCTGCAAAGCCGATTTTACGTAGACTTGTTTGCTCTACGCTAGAGTGCAATTAAAGCCCGCGTAGGCGCGGAAGGGTGTGACGGCCCGCGAGCTGAGGAGCAAGTGAATTGAAGGCTCGCCGAAGTGGTTGAGGCTGGCTGGCTCTGCCGGCCAGTAAGCCGAAACAGCGCCGGTGAGCCTTGCAGTGATGCCTTGCAGCCATGCAGCATGCTTATATACTGCCTCTGCATTTTGCATACTGCCTGTATGCGTATTTCGTGCTTGCCTGCTTGTTTGCATGCTGCAAATCCCCTATGTTATTGATGCATCGCTTAGGTTATGTTAGGACTGTGACCAAGGAAACAAAATATTTTTATAATTCTCACTGCACACTTTGTTTTTTTCATATGTAAATCCATTCAAAAACAATTTTAATACTCCTTTATTATTATGGAAATGTACGGCACTGTGTATTATTATTTTCGTTATCACTCATTATCAAAACCCACAACTGGGATATTAGTATAAATTAAAACAAGCTGTGTGATACCTAAGTTATTATTTATACGATAAATACACAAGGATAATAACTGCAAACAACCTATGCAATTATGAAACGGAACAAGCATTTGTTATTAGTTTTTTTTTTATATCTACTTACTTATACTAAACATTATTATACTTCTCTCTGATGAGCAATTATGTGTCTATTTGATTTGCTATTGAATTTCATAAGGCGTTATTAGTTCGGAATTGTGTTAACGGTATTTTAATAATCAGAATTCATATTATATATTACGTATTTCGAATTATCAATAATTCGGATTTTTTTATTATTCGGCCCTTTGAAGTTCGGAATTTTGAGAATAGTAATTATAATCGTTAGGAATATTGAAGTTTCGGAATTATGAAAATCGGAGTAATGATACATCGGAGTTGTTATATTCGGAATTTTGAACCATTCGGAATTATAAAAATCGGTATTATGAAATTCGTATTTGTAACTTTCGGAATAAAGTTTTTCGGCTTTTTGTAGTGTGGATGTCTCGTCACATATAATTTCTGTGGTCACTATTTTTCTTTTTTCTATAATCCTCCACACAATCTGTCCATATTTTCCTTAATTCCAATCATTCGTAGAAAACTCTAAACAATATTACTTTCCTCTCTTTTCATTACATTCTCACTCCATACCAAGACAGCTGATCATTCCTCATATATCTTCTGAGTCTGCTGTCCGGTCCTTTCAGACTTCTTCTTAATCTATTCTATATTTTTTCCTTTTATATGTTTATTTATTACTGTTTCAGTAGTAGCAAATAAAACTTTTTTTTGAAGAAAAAAGAAAGAAATAATTTATTTCATCTTATGAAGAGATTACAATTATTTTATAAAATTAATGCATAACGCAACTAAAAATAAAACAATATTCATTAACAACCTCAGTGTAAGCGAAACAAGGCTGCTACTCAGCATAATGTTGTGAAATCTAAGTGATTTCACAATGCTGATTTTCAGTAGCAGCCCTTGAGACGTTACGATCTGTCACCGACATATAGGCAAAGTTACATAAAAGTAAAGTTTTTTCCTTCTTTCTAAATAGAAACTGAACTAATTACGCCGCAAAATCCTGAACGTTCTTATTGTCATCAGTCCATAACAGGTGTGCAAAATTTCGAATCAATCCGACTATTGTAAATCACTTTCAAATTAATATAAAATTACTAGCTGACCCGACAAACGTTGTTTTGCCATACAAATGTCAGGGGTAGACAACCCTTATCACTTAGGGCTAAGAAAAATAGATAGCAGCTGATTCTCAGACTTACTGAATGAGCATTTAAACTTTACATAAAAATCAGTCAAGCCGTTTCTGAGGAGTATGGTAACTAACACTGTGACAAGAGAATTTTATATATTAGAAGATGAACAGATAGATAAAATAAAAGCTAATAAAGAAGGTTAATTGAAAATCATGATAAAACAGATTATTAAAGTGAATTATATTCAAAAATCTGTTTTAAACATTTCTGAAGCTACGTTCAATTTCATTGCACTTCAAGTGATGCTTGGTGCCTTCGTTACTTCCAAGTACTCTTGTCGAATCTCAGTACAACTGGACAGCGTTGCCTACGAGTATCACTCATGCAGTTCTTAAGTCTTTTATTAAATTAAAAAGAATATATGCCTGAAGTATTGCAGATAGAACTTTAAATATAAAATCTTGTTTAGGTTTAAGAGTGTAATGAAAAACATAGAGAAGCTTACGCTCATCAAAACATACTGTTCGCTCTGTTTTTGCATAGGTAGTTAATTAAGCTTGGAACAAATATTATCCAGTAAAAAAATTGAAAAATAAACTCCGACTGAAACGTACCTGAAGACCACTAATAGTTCCAAAAATAGCCGATTAGGTATATTTTAGTTCTAAAAAGCTGCATAAGAATTTTTAAGATAGTTAAAAGAAAGATCGATCACGTAGCAAAATATCGAGAGGATATAGATTACATGTCATGTGTCTGAATTTAAATTTAAGGTAAATCATAATATTGCAATAATGAGCTTATTTACAGCTTTTGCCCGCGACTCCGTCCGAGTGAAATTTAGAAAACTTTTCATCCCTTTTTTTCGCATTGAAAGGTAGCCTATGTTCTTTTTCAGGGTCTAAAGATTGTCTGTGCCAAATTTCATCAAAATCGGTTGAGGGGTTTAAGTGGGAAAGCGTAACAGACAGACAGACAGAGTTACTTTTGCATTTATAATATTAGTAGGGATTTTACTGTTTAATTTACTTAAAAATAAGCAGTAAATTTATTTTATATTGGATTTAGGGATAATTGACTGAGGATTACGTTGCGGATTCATTGTAAAATGTTCCGCAGGAGGAAATAAATTACTTACCGCCGTTTTGATGAGAAGGATGATATTGCGAAAAAAATCATCTGAATAATAGTCCAAAGTAAAGGGTTATTTTTAAATTAATTTAAAAATTTCAATATAAAATATTTTCTTGGCGAAATTTTGCGATTCAATTCAAATTTATTAACCTAAATTAGCCATCACGAATATGGCAACAGCTAGTATTAAATAAAAATATTTTTTCTATAGTAATAATATAATAAATTAATTAAATCCGTGTGGTGACGGAATAAGAATACAAGTGTCACCACCCTTTTCCTTCCCAGGGTGCTGTAAAAGTCAGCTAAGGATTTTGTACACAAATAACATCCTCTGTTAGAGACGGAAAACTCGACTTAAACCCTGTACCAACACGCCTGGTCAGCGCGGTACAGTAGACCATAATACCTCCAAAGTGGAGAAGCCCCGTGCCCAACAGTGGGACATTAATGGGCTGGAGATAGAGTAATATTATAATGTAGAAAAATTAGATTGATTGTTTGTAAAAAAATAATAGGTTTTGAGAAACTATTGGACCGATTTCAAAAAAAATCTTTAATCGCCAGTGTTTTGGACAGATTTCAAGTATTTTATTAAAGTAAAAAATTGGTCAAGTGCGAGTGGGACTTGCGTACGAAGGGTTCCGTACCATTATCTATGCAACATAAGGCAACGTTATTAGTATCGAACAAGAAACGGTAAAAAAAATCAGTTTTTTGTATGGGAGCCCCCCTTAAATATTTATTTTATTTTATTTTTAGTATTTGTTGTTATAGCGGCAATAGAAATACATCATCTGTGAAAATTTCAACTGTCTAGCTATTACCGTTCTTGAGATACAGCCTGGTGACAGACGGACGGACGGACGGACGGACGGACAGCGAAGTCTCAGTAATAGGGTCCCGTTTTTACCCTTTGGGTACGGAACCCTAAAAAAGAGATAATATATGATACAAAAATCTCAAATCTAATTTATTCACTATTGCTTCTACAGTTTGCAGGTCAAGATCAAAATGAATGAAGATAAATTGAGGTACTCTAAATTCGTTTGGATCCAATTTTGGACCCTTGATTTAGAAAAACGTTCCTTTAATGTGACTATATAAATTCTTTTCGGTGTTTGATACATACATTAGAGACCTTTGTGAAGTAGCGGTAGGGAAGCCACCTTTTGTAAACGACATCGAGGATTTGATTCCCAAAATTCGGTTGGCAAATTGTTCCTGTGGTGAATATAACTTTTTTTTTGAACATTTCGTGTGGGAAATGAAAATCAGTTAGTAGTTTTTGAGTCTATTGCAAATAGGATATCCGACACACACATATACTTGGAAGGGGAATTGGTTTATTCTTACTAGCACATCTCTCTCTCTCTCCAGCCCATTTACGTCCCACTGTTGGGCACGGGCCTCCTCCACTTTGGGAGGGATTATGGTCTACTGTGCCGCGCTGACCAGGCGTATTGGCACATGGTTTATTTTCGAGATTTCCGTCTCTCACATAGGATGTTATCTGTGTGCAATATTCCTTAGCTGACTTTTACAGCACTCTTGGGAGGAGATGGGGTGGTAACACTTGTATTCTTAATCCGTCACCACACAGAGGACACATATAAGTGCAAAAGTACATAACTCTGTCTGTCTTACTCTTATTTGGTACAGATATAGTATAGAGAGTGCTCTATATAACCTTTTAGTATACATTTTATAATGCTAGAAGACAGTGTAAATTGACTCCAAATTCGAACCGTACAAACTCGTTGATATCAGCTAGTGCTTGATACAAGCGAAGAACATAGCTGTTCCTTGACAGCCGTGCAAAAAAGTACAGTAAATGAATATTTTGTACTTTTTGCTCGACTGTATAGTGTTAGATTTCTTTTTATTTTGAAATGTTTAAAGTAAAAGGCCCTTAAAATACTATCGTCCATTTTTCTCTGCCAATTCTAACGCGTTGCGACACGAGGGTACAAGGAAATCTGGTAGAAAACCTTCGTAATTGGGATGTATTGTGATCTCAACAATTGTTGAGCTAACAAGGCTTACGGCTCAGTCCATTTTGATTTGAAAATATAAGGATTTGTAGGTTATATATGCCAGGATAAGAAAACTACATCCACAGAATATATTGAATATATAATTATAATATAACTACATCGTTTTGTAGAATAAAAAATAGAACTTTTGTACTTCATAGACACCCTTTGCTTATGAAATTTTGATAAAGGCTAATAAGAAATACTAAAAACCAGAATACAATAATAGCAAATGTTTTCAGTTTAACTTGATGATATGCTTAGATTGCATGATTATGATGGTTAGATATCAAGATGACGATAGCACGGAAACGGTTTATAATATTATTTTTTTTGTTTTTAAGTATCTCTCTTCTCTCCAGCCCATTAACGACCCACTGTTGGACATGGGTCTTCTACACTTTGGGGTGGATTATAGTCTACTGCACCACACTGAGAATTTAAGTTTAAAGTATACCTATTCTAAAGTAGGGATTACTTTGCGCAATAGTTTATCTACCTAAGAAACTTTAATAAAGTATATGTAAATTTTACAGTAATTTAAATAGAGAACTTAACATTTTATTAGAGTTTTGTAAATTTACTGTTATACTCTTGTAATGAGGTTATATTTTTAAAACTTTCTGGGTTAAATTATGTAGAAAGATTCACTATGCTATGAAATACTTTTCATTTTATTTAAAATTTTTATTCATATAATTCGCTAGTGTATCTTATAATAATTCAGATTCATAACCTAAAATATCTGGATCTTTTTAGTTGTCTAATTAGGTTGAGTAGTTTTAGCGTTATATAGGGACATACATCGCACCTTTATCATAATTGCTGTAAGTGACTGATTACATAGTACTGGAATACATTTCGATACATTGTAATATACGGTATATGCTGCCAAAAATGATCATCAGATAAATAGACGGATGGACGAATGTATCTCCGATTGAGACTAGGAGCGTCTAGCTTTTCCTTTTTAAAGTTATACTTCTCTTGACACGCTAGAAAAAAATCACGGATAGAGTCACTTTGAATTTAGACAGGCGTCGTGGTCTTCATGGTTCATATGACGGACTGCTGTTCATGAAGTCTCGGGTTCGATTCCCGCTCGGGACAATCATTTGTGCGATGTTTATAATTGTCATATAAATGTTTGTACTGCGTCTGGGTGTTTCTATGTATTATAAATATGTATTTACAAAAGAAAAGTAGTTTATGTATTCTATCCGTATTCTGGTACCTATAACACAAGCATGTAAGCTTAGCTTGGGACCAGAGGACGTTGTGTGTAATGTCCATGAATATTTATTATTTATTATTAATTTGGTTGCATAGGTACGTAAGATATCGCCAATAAACACAGACATCTTAACTTTTTAAGCGATGAATGTATAATTGTATACGTTCCTTTTTACGTACAGAACCATGACAACTAAGTATTAACTCACTTAAAAATGTTAGTAAAACCTAAAGGCGCGTACACACATCGCGAGGCGTGCGACACGAATGGTTCGTCTCGCATGGCTCGGGCTGTGTGGACGAGCGTGCTCACAATGAGCATTCGCGCATCATTACGAGCCGTGCGCCTCGTGTGGACGGACAGGTGTTGTTTGCGTTGCGCGCATACATCATGGCGGCCAATACCGAATCACTGCGTGAACTTGTTCAACTAACAGAGTCAGAACCAGCGTCTTTTCTTCTTTTCTCTTTTTTATTAATGAATGAATCACTATATAGGCCGCAGCTGCAATCTGCACATCTCGCCGTGGCGGAGCCATTTTTCTACTGACGAACACCGTGCGTGGTTGCTTACTTGCTGAGCTCGAGCATTTATCTTTCGGCACGCACGTATAAATGTACCGTCGTTCGCCTCAGGTTGAGGCATACGAGACGAACCATTCGTGTCACACGCCTCGCGATGTCTGTACGCGCCTTAAGATTTATTACTTTTGAGGACGTTTCGTACATTTACTTACTTGCACATTTCCCAAGGCACATTTTCAGCACGCTTGTACAAGACTAATATTAGTTCTTGAAGGAGATACGCCAGAGCCAGCAAGTCTATTTATTTTGTCTAGCACTATATTCGCAACAGTTTCAAAAAATTTACTCTAGGAATTAGATGATAAGAAATACTCGAAGGCATTATTTTGTTGTTTCTCCGTGTGGTAACGGATTAAAAATACAAGTGTCACCACCCCATCTCCTCCCAAGGGTGCTGTAAAAGTCAGCTAAGGGATATTGCACACAGATAACACCCTCTGTGAGAGACGGAAAGCTCGAAAATAAACCCTTTGCCAATACGCCTGGTCAGTGCGGCACAGTAGACCATAATCCCTCCCAAAGTGGAGGAGGCCCGTGCACAACAGTGGGACGTAAGTGGGATGGAGAGAGGGAGAGAGAGTGAGAGAGATTATATTGTTGTAATCAGTAGAGCATTTTCTAAGGTTTCATTAGCATCCAAATACCAATTTATCCTACTAATATTATAAATGTGAAAGTTTGTGAGTATGGATGTTTGGATGTTTGTTACTCTTTCACGCAAAAACTACTGAATGGATTTTAATGGAACTTTACAAAAATGTTGCTTTTGTACCAAATTAAATTATAGGCTACTTTTTATCCCAAATATTTATTAATATTTATAAATATTTATTTGTTAATATTCCAGTGGGATGGTAAAAAATTGGCCAAGTGCGAGTCGGACTCGTGCACGAAGGGTTCCGTACCATTATCTATGCAACATAAGGCAACGTTATTAGTATCGAGCAAGAAACGGTAAAAAATTCATGTTTGTTGTATGGGAGCCCCCCTTAAATATTTATTTTATTTTTAGTATTTGTTGTTATAGCGGAAATAGAAATACATCATCTGTGAAAATTTCAACTATCTAGCTATCACCGTTCTTGAGATACAGCCTGGTGACAGACGGACGGACGGACAGCGAAGTCTCAGTAATAGGGTCCCGTTTTTACCCTTTGGGTACGGAACCCTAAAAACGAACAGATTTTTTATCCTTTTTACCGCGGGTAATACAATACAATATACTTTATTGCACACCAAAGATACAGAATTTTACAATTTATATACAAACAATTAATGCACAATCGGCGGTCTTATCGCTGTCAGCGATCTCTTCCAGACAACCTGCATGGACATGTCGATTGGACAGTGTTTAACCCGGCGTCATTGTTGCCGGGTATCTAATACCCGACGCATTTTAAAACTGTCATAATTTTAAAACAAAATGCGCGCGTCTTTTGTCCGTTACAGTAGCTGCGGTCGTTGACCTCTATTTGCGTATTCTCTTCTCTATTTAGTGTTGCTGCGGCTACCTCGTAGTGTAAACGTGTGTAAAGAGCGCGCGGGTAAGTTATACCCGGCCACAATGGCCACGTAACATTTATAAAGACAGCGTGTTTGTTGTTTTTTATTGTTTATTGATAAATTGCGTATCGTTTTTCACAGTTTTATGAACCATGTCTTACGAAAGCGAACAACGTCGACTCTTAGCCTTGTTTGAACAAGCTGACGCCAGTGAAAATGAACAGTGCAGTTCAGACGACCAGGGTGAAATCGACCATATTTCAGAGCGAAGTCAAGGCAGTGATACGGAACAGGAATGCAGCGATGATGAGCAAGAAGTAATTGTTTCAACAAGTAACCAGCAGTTTTATATTGGTAAAGACAATTCCACCAAATGGTCTTCGCAACCACCTCGGACCAACGTCCGCACAAGGTCAGAAAACATAATTTTACAAAAACCTGGGGTAAAGCCTATTGCGCAAAATGATAAGACTGAAATAGAGTGTTGGAAACGCTTTATAAATAATAATATGCTGGAACAAATACTTTGTCATACTAATGCTAAGATAAAACAGAGACAGTTGTCTAACAATAAACAATCGCTTCAGTATTTATTGAAAGAAACAACTATAGATGAACTATTAGCTTTGTTTGGCTTGTTGTACTTGGCTGGACTAAATCGTTCTAATCGCCAAAATTTGAGCGACTTGTGGAGAACCGATGGTACTGGTGTGGAAATTTTTAGTACTACTATGTCTTTGCAGCGTTTTTACTTTTTACAAAGCTGTTTCCGTTTTGATGATGCAACAACACGCCAAGAGCGAAAGCAACTGGACAATCTGGCTCCAATTAGATATTTTTTTGAAGAGTTTGTCTCAAACTGTAAAAATACTTATACTCCCAATGAGTATCTTACAATCGATGAAAAACTGGAAGCATTTCGCGGCAGGTGCTCATTTCGTCAATATATCCCGAATAAACCTGCGAAATATGGCATCAAAATTTATGCTTTGGTTGATGCAAAAAACTTTTATACAGTAAACCTTGAAATTTATCCCGGTAAGCAGCCTGAGGGGCCGTTTTTGCAAAGTAATAAAGCTTTCGATGTTGTAGACAGATTAGTGCATCCTATTTCTAAAAGTAATAGAAATATTACAATGGACAATTGGTTCACGAGCATTCCACTGGTAACACATTTGCAACAAAATCATAAACTAACATCTACAGGTACATTACGTAAAAACAAAAAAGAAATCCCACCAAACTTTATAACCACGCAAAGAAAAGAAGTATACAGCACTCAGTTTGCATTCCAAAAAGATATGACGCTTATTTCCTACATGCCTAAACGGTCTAAAGTGGTGCTGGTATTGTCTTCTCTTCATCATGACCAAAACATTGATCCTGCTAGTGGTGAAAAAAGGAAACCAGAGATAATTACATTTTATAATTCTACGAAAGCTGGCGTCGATGTGGTTGATGAGCTCTGTGCTACCTATGATGTATCTCGAAACTCAAAACGCTGGCCCATGACAGTATTTTATGCGGTCATGAATGTAGCTGCAATAAATGGTGTGATTATTTTTCGTGAAAATAATAACTCGAAAACAAACCGGCGTGATTTCCTTAGAAAACTCGGTCTATCAATGCTTGAAGGTCATCTTCGCGTGAGAAAAAATATGGAGAACTTACCGAGAGGCTTACGTAAACGTATTCACGAACAAGTCGGTGAAATGATGACCTACCCTCCGAATAAAAGTTCTAAAACATATACGAGATGCAAAGACTGTCCTTCTGCCAAAGACAAAAAAACTAGGCATAACTGCAATAAGTGTAATAAGCCTATTTGTATACAACACATTATCCCATTATGCCAAAGTTGCGTTGATCTCGATAGCGAATAAGTCGATATATTATTAGTAAATAAGCTTTGTTTTATATAGTTCATAATTTCATGTTTATGTTCTAAAGAAAATTTTATGTTTTGTCTCTAAATGTCTATTATGTTATGTTTTCGAATAAACGTTTTAAGTTATGTTCTAAAAAAATTATCCCAGAATAAAAAGATTTAATTTGATGAGTAATATGCTCATTTTATGATAAATAAATGTTTGATTTTTATTAATAATGTATTTAACTACCTATTTCCCTATTATAGAAGACTAATATTGACATATGCTTGATTCAGTGTACAATAATGTACATGGGTAAAATTTACCCGGCCACAACGGCCAAGTTCTGTTTATTAGCCACAATGACGCCGGGTTAAATATATGTGGTGTGTAAATATAAACAAATACAACAAATAATACCGAGGGGCATAGATAGTAATGCTGTAAATGTGAATGTTTGTGAGTATGGATGTTTGGATGTGTGTTACTAATTCACGCAAAAACTACTGAATGGATTTAAATGAAACTTTACAATAATGTAGCTTATACAGGGTGTGGCGTAAATAGTGGTCCACCGTTCAGGGTTAGGTACATCAGGTAGGTACCTACACCATACCAAAATTTTAAACCGGTCCGCCGACTGGTTACGGAAAAAAAAATATTTTTTATTTTTTTCAAGAAATTCCCATTTTCATTACGAATTTGACCACAGTTTCAACAAAAAACATTATTTTTGATTTTCTATTCGTGTTTATTCATGTTGAATGTATGAGCTATCATAAAAAAATAAAGATTTGTATTGAAATTGTAGCCTTTACGAGAAAAAGTGATTTCTTCTCAATTCTTAACCTAAATTTTATCGCATCACTCATATTCAGGAGCGTTTTTTGAAAAAGAAATGTACTACACTGTTAGTGCCCATGCATTTAAAAATATGCTCATGATGTACTGATTATAAAATGGTATAATAGTACCGCTTTTCAAAAATAGAAAAAAAAATACTGCATTTGTAACTGAAAATAAGTAAGTCTTCCTGTTACCATTTTCGCAACATAATATTGAAACAAAAATTTCGTCTACCTTATTTATGTGCCCATTCTTACTGTAAACTTGGTCATAGTGACAACGACAATATTATTATTGTAATTGTATTGGCAAATGAGAACACAAAAGTTACTACAGACAGGGTATTAAAAAAAAACAACTTTGACATCATAATTATTTATTTATTGATTAATACAATCGGTGCTCAAAATGGCCCCCATTCGCAGCTATACACGCTCTGCACCGTCGAATAAAGGAGCGTTTAAGACGTCGAGCAAACCCGCTTTCATTGATTTTTCCAGCTGCTGTCAGAATTCTGGTCCTTAATTCTTCAATATTATTTATTGGTCCCTTGTATACGTCTTCCTTTAAGCATCCCCAATAAAAGAAATCCAAAGGATTAAGGTCTGGGGAGCGTGGTGGCCATAGTATTGGGCCTAACCGCCCTATCCATCTGTTTGGATAGGCCACATTAAGGTGCTCTCGTACCCTTACTGCATAGTGAGCGGGACAGCCATCATTTTGTAGCCACATGCTGTCTCGGATCTCTGTAGGGACACTTTCTAGAAGTACGGGTAAATCTGTCTGTAAGAACCCAAGATACCTTTCTGCGGTTAAGGTTTCTGGCAGTTCTAATGGACCAATTATTTGTCCGTTAATAATGCCGACCCAAAGGTTTATTTTAAATTGGTATTGCGATCGATCTTGTCTCATGACGTGCGGATTTTCTAACTGTCAGCTGTGCAAGTTGTGTAAATTTAAATATCCATCTTTTCTGCAAGATGATTCGTCACTCCAAAGTATTTTATTAAAAAATTGCTCGTCCTCTCGTATTCTACGCATCATTTCTCTGCAAAATCTCACTCGCGGAGGATAGTCCCTTGGTAACAGAGTCTGTACCCTTGTATAATGGTAGGGATGTAGCTCGTGTCTTTTTAAAATGCGATGTACGGTTCTGGTAGATATCCCCGTTGTGCGAGATAAGACTCGGACTGAGGTTGTAGGATCTTGTTCTGCCAAATTCAGTACCTGATCATCGGCATGTCTCCGTGGGCGTCCTTCTCTTGCACCGCCTACGCCTGAGCCGGGTATCCTCCCTTCGGTGTATGCATTGTGGACTCGCCCAAACACCCTGTGGTCTGGATGTCTGCGATCGGGATATCTCTCCCTGTAAAGCCGAGCCGCCTCTCTGCCGACTCCTCCACATTCTCCGTAAATAAAATGCATGTCAGCATATTCGCGCGGTGTATACTGAGACATTTTTGTTATCACTGCACTGCACGTTTGTCCAAATCGTTATGCAAATCAGAGTCCGGTAAACGTAAGCAAGATTATTAGATGTCACCAAAACGACAAGTCCAAATCACTTAGGCAATCAACCGGAGTGACCGGAGTCCAGGGGAATAGCAAGAAACAGCGGAGTTAAACACAAATGAAACGAAACGTATACGATGCACGGGAGCGTAGATCGTACTAATTGTTTATGTACCATTTCTTTCCGATCTCAATTGCTAGAAAGGAAAGGGACAACAACAACAAACTACATCCTTTCCTTATCACTATCCTATTGTTTAGTTACTCCAGCTACGTTACGCATTACAAGAGTGTGCGCACTTCAATTGGTCTTTTGTTATGGTTCAGGTACAGAGCGACCTTTTTTTATAGGACACGACATGATGTAGAATTATTTGGAGACGTGGAGTCAAATATCAGTTGTAAGATTGAGACTTTGTTTTATTTAATTCCATATTTAAATGGGTAAAAACAAAAAGACAACATTTTTGTTTAAATATTATGTTGCGAAAATAGTAACAGGAAGACTTATCCGTTTTTAATTACAATTGCAATAAAAAAAAATCTATTTTTGAAAAGCGGTACTATTATACCATTTTATAATCAGTACATCATGAGCATATTTTTAAATGCATGGGCACTAACAGTGTAGTACATTTTTTTTTCAAAAACCGCTCCTGAACATGACTGATGCGATAAAATTTAGGTTAAGAATTGAGAAGAAATCACTTTTTCCCGTAAAGGCTACAATTTCAATACAAATCTTTTTTATTTTATGATAGCTCATACATTCAGCATGAATAAACACGAATAAAAAATCAAAAATAATGTTTTTTGTTGAAACTGTGATCAAATTCTTAATGAAAATGGGAATTTCTTAAAAAAAATTAAAAATATTTTTTTTTCTGGAACCAGTCGGCGGACCGGTTCCAAATTTTGGTATGGTGTAGGTACCTACCTGATGTATCCAACCTTGAACGGTGGACCACTATTTACGCCACACCCTGTATATCAGAATAACATATAGGTTACTTTTTATTCCGAAAGAATGCAAGGTTCCCGTGGGTTAATAAATTGAGGGAAAGTTTTCAAAATTCCACGCCTATGAATTCGCGGGCAACAGCTAGTATGAAATAAAATGAATAAAAATAAATATTCATGGACATTTCACACAACGTTCTCTAGCCCCAAGCTAAGCTTATATGCTTGTGTTATGGGTACCAGAATACGGATATACTACATATACTACTTAAAATGATTTTAATTTAATTTGATTTGAAATATCACCACCCCATTTGTATAAACAGTTCGTGTAGTTAATTCGTCATCACACGTACTTATGTTAGCAAGTATAAACTCTTGCTAAAATTATTCTTGCATACAAAAGTATCACTCACAATATCATACAGACATAGAGAATGAAAAACCAAGACTATACTGAAAGATAGACGTTGAGTTTTAAGCTCCATGTCTCGAAATGAATGTAAATATGTTGTATTAAAAATTGTAAAGGAAACTGCAATTTTATGTTACAACCTAACATAATACTAGTAGCTGTGCTCTGCAGTTTGACTAGTGTAATTATTTGACCTCTATTTGAGTTATTGACCCCTATATGTTGACTTATTCTAAAATCTACGCGATTTGCATACTAAATTTCCTAAGTATCAGTCAAGCAGTTCTAGAGAAGTTTGGTACAAACACTTCCACATAAAGATTTTATACAAAAATTGGTAATTACAAATAATGATGGTGAATGTTATCCTGTCCTTAAAATAAGCACAATATTTTTATGTTTGGTTTTAATTTACTGATACACATAACAGGTTCAAATTATGAACATTTTTGTCATTATTTAAGTGTTGATTTACATGTTGTATGATCGGCTTTTGGATAGTAGTAGGTGGCCTCTCTACTCCCTACCAACCTCAATGGAAAAAAGTCGTGACGGTATGTGACGGTATGATGACTAATATCTTCAAAAGTTATGAAAAGAAAAAATGACGCTATAGTACGAAATACCATTTTTCATTTTTGTAAAAATTAACGCAAATAAATTTTAGCAACTTTATTTTAATACCAAGAACTAATACCTATTTCAAAATAATTAACTACAAAAAGTTCAAATACTAAAAAACCTCGTACACTGACTTGCAATATTATATTCCACAAGTCATTGAAAGATCATTTATAAACTGGAATTACTTTCATGGAACCAAAGATCATTGTTTACAACATAATGGTTCCTGAAAGACCCTATGCATACAACTTCCTATCAATACCCTCCCTCGTGACCTTTCGGTGCAATTATACATTCTTTGTAAGGCTCTTGAATCGATTTTATAACGATAAATAATCTTGATACTTTCATTTATTTGTGTTCATTTAAAAAAAAACAGCATTTTAGAAATGAATAATATTATTAAATATCATACTGATATATAATGATATCATGATAAAAATTAAAACTTTGAAACAAAACTCTTGTTCTTAATAACATATTTGTTTTATTTTTTTTACACAAGTAATCATTCTCTCACTGAAATTTTCACTATTTGTCACAAGCAAGTAAGACATTATTTCGTAATGTAGCTTAAAACAACGAAAACATAAACGTCGACGGGCTTCGTGGTGGAGTGGTTTATGTAATGGACTGCCGATCACGAGGTCTCGGGTTCGATTCCCGGTTGGGACAATTATTTGTATGATATCCATAAATGTCATACAAATGTTTGTACTGCGTCTGGGTGTTTACTATATGTTTATATGTATGTATTTACAAAAGAAAAGTAGTTTATGTATTATATCCGTATTCTGGTACCCATAACACAAGCATATAAGCTTAGCTTGGGACCAGAGGACGTTGTGTGAAATGTCCATGAATATTTATATTTATTTATTTATTTATAAAGCCAGAATAAAAATTGTAAATGAAATGACTTGAACTGTATTCAAAAGTCAATTGGCATACAAAGCGTTTTAACGAATAGTGCGTTTAAAACGTAGAATACAAAAAGCAACACCATTAACAAAAAGCGCTGAAATTTCAGATGTAACTACAAAGCAATATTTATCCACTAAATTTGGTAATACAAAACACGCATAGCTTCCGAAAAAACTGGTCAAGTGCGAGTCGGACTCGCGCACGAAGGGTTCCGTACCATTATCTGTGCAACATAAGGCACGTTATTAATAAATGAGCAAACAACACACACAATACTTAATTAATCACGTTTGTTGTATGAGAGCAAGAAACGGTAAAAAAATCATGTTTGTTGTATGGGAGCCCCCCTTAAATATTAATTTTATTTTATTTTTAGTATTTGTCATTATAGCGGCAATAGAAATACATCATCTGTGAAAATTTCAACTGTCTAGCTATCACCGTTCTTGAGATATACCCTGGTGACTGACGGACGGACGGACGGTCGGACGGACAGCGAAGTCTTAGTAATAGGGTCCCGTTTTTACCCTTTGGGTACGGACACCTAAAAAACTTGAAAAAATTATATATAGACTTTTTAATGAAAAAAGTATCAAAATATTTTCAGCCTACTATAAACACCGAATTGTATGGCACTCGCTACGTAAAAATAAAACACTTAATATCCTACTATAGACCGGAGCAGTACACTTAAAACATTCAATTTAAGTATCCTAATAAAAAAAAAACATAAAAAAACTTAAAATATAAATATGAGTAAATCATTTGCAAATCGTTGGAAAAATGTTAAAAATATAACACAAGACAAGAAACCGGAAGTCGACAGTGAAACACCACCGTCTATTACTAAAATTGTGAATCTTTCGAAAGATAAAGGTGAGAAAAAGCAATAACTTTTTCTATTTTACTTGCAAGACAAAAAAAAATTGGTCAAGTGCGAGTCGGACTCGCGCACGAAGGGTTCCGTACCATTATCTATGCAACATAAGGCAACGTTATTAGTATCGAGCAAGAAACGGTAAAAAAATCATGTTTGTTGTATGGGAGCCCCCCTTAAATGTTTATTTTATTTTATTTTTAGTATTTGTTGTTATAGCGGCAATAGAAATACATCATCTGTGAAAATTTCAACTCTCTAGCTATCACCGTTCTTGAGATACAGCCTGGTGACAGACGGACGGACGGACGGACGGACGGACGGACGGACGGACGGACGGACGGACGGACGGACAGCGAAGTCTCAGTAATAGGGTCCCGTTTTTACCCTTTGGGTACGGAACCCTAACTAGTACTTATTATAGATAGCTTTTATGCGTCTTTCTAGACGTATAGAATCGCAAAGAACTCTACAATGGCTATGCACGGTTTTGTGCCGTTTGCATCCAGCGGCTCCACGCGATCGTGGTGATATCTTCTTAGGCTGCTCCAAGCTGCTTCGTGTGGTAGTTATTAAATAATACAAAAATTTCATGTCACGGTGTGGGTTATCAAATAATTTTAAAACGGCTAGACCATTGTTTATGAAATCTTTTGTATTTATTTGGTGGGACTTATCTCTCGAATATTTATCTAATTTATTTACCGAAACTTATGGACTAAGAAATAATATTTCAAACTAAGGTAACACTATCTAATGCTATTTTAGTATTAACGATATAGGTACCCTAATATTACCCAATCTTAAACTTTTGAGTATATAAGACACAGAATATAATTTAAGAGTCCAGAAAATATTTAAACTTAGTACAAAATAGTGCTATTATAATATTGATTCGTATTAAAAGCTAACACTGTTACAATTTAATCATAAAATAATCTAGAATTATGTTACCACTAGCTGTTGCCCGCGACTCCGTACGCGTGTAATTTAGAAAATACAACATTGCCAATGCCCTTTTTACAAATTTTTTGATTGATGCTTCGCTAGTATTCATCGCAGCGTGATGTTATATAGCCTTCCTCGATAAATGAACTACCTAAAATTGAAAGATCTTTTCGAATCAGACCAGCGGTTCCTGAAATTAGCGCTTTCAAACAAACTCTTCAGCGCTATATAACATTACGTTTAAATTTTGTAAAGAAAGAAAGTAAGAAAGAAAGATAAAAAATTATTTTTCCAACATTCAAGCATCTTACAATATATTTTACACAAAAAAATAAAACAAACCAATATATAATAGGAAACGCTACTCAGCTTTGTCTGAATTTCTAATATTTTTAAGTCAATATGCAAATAATAATTCTAAAATCCTGTGCCTAAAAGCTCTACCTACCTTTACTCGTTTACTTGGGGTCAGCGCAACATATTATTTTCCATACATTTCTATCTGAAATCATATAAAATATACTCCTCAATTTCATATTATAGTCTTAACAAAAACCCACCTACGGAAACACACAACCTTTGACACAAAACTATAACTACGTCTATAACGCAATAGTTCTTTAGCAAATAAAGCTCAAAGGCAATTTACAATTTAATACCACTCAAGAACTAACTTGTGACTTCCAAACACTTCTAAAATTCTATAGACATGTGAAATTATTATAGTCATTAGCTTAAATGGCGTCGCGACGTGAAACACGATAGTCGGGTATTGTGGTATTTAAACAAAACTATAAAATTTAAATAGTTAGTTAAAATGTCCTCATTTAGGAATTTTTCGGGAATGCCCGATCGTGAAATGTGCAGTGAGTTAGCTCATATCAATTCAGTTATTGAAAACGGTGAGTTATCTAAATCCTTAGTAATATTATACATGAGAAAATAACTCCTTCTGCCGCTCTTTCATGGAAAAACTACTGAATTCATCACATTTTTACACGCTTTATATTAGCTTCACTTGTATGTTTGTTTGTATGTTTGTTTGTATGTTTGTAACCGACTCCTTTGGACGCTATTTTGACCCACTTTAAACGGTCAGATTCTATTCAAATTTTGCACACCAGTCAAAGACCGATGACAATGCAATAATTCGATTAAAATATCCGATTATCCTGGTTACATCCGCCAGGATTCATTGATCTCTTTCCGGATCCTTTGCATGAGAGTAAGAGAGAGGGCTAGTACGCGAAGTACGCATGCGCGCATTTCCAGAGAAACTCTTTTTCTATTTTTTAGTTGGGTTTTCTATATAAAGCGTATTTTTTAGTTTTTTTAAACTATTTTAAATGTGATCCTTAATTTCACGCGTTTGAAGTCACAGGCAGGAGCTATTTAATGTACCTACAGCTTGGGTATTATTTTCGCACATATAAAACATAATAATAGTAATAATATGACAAGTTTGATAACGGATCAGAAAACTATAAATGACTTTTCTTCTGCCAGGCAAATATATTTGTCTAATTGCAAATACATAAATATCTTTTAGATCATAGAGCAAGATTACCGTCGTAAAATTAGTGGGAAGGGTGACTCTTTAAGAACCTACCTCTCTTCCTCTCTCCAGCCCATTTACGTCCCACTATTGGGTACGGGCCTCCTCCACTTTGGGAGGGATTATGGTCTACTGTGCCGCGCTGACCAAGCGTATTGGCACAGGCTTTATTTTCGAGTTTTCCGTCTCTCACAGAGGATGTTATCTGTGTGCAATATCCCTTAGCTGACTTTTACAGCACCCTTGGGAGGAGATGGGGCGGTGACACCTTGTATTCTTATTCCGTCACCACACGGAGTACCTACCTAGTACTAGTTTATCCGACAATTTTGATTTGGTTATTAATCGACTGTTTAAGAACAATTTAAACAGTGTCAATACTATCAATAATATTATAAAGTTGAAAAGTTTGTTTGTCTGTATAAACGTACTAATCTCAGGAACCACTGGTCCGATCTGAAAAACATTTTCAGTGCTGGATAGCACATTTATCGAGGAAGGCTATAGGCTATATATCATCACACTGCGACATATAGTGCCGAAGTATCCGTGAAAACATTTTCGATTCGACGCGTACGAAGTCGCGCGCAACAGTTGTTCTAAATAATAACGTTATAGTACTCTGTGACATCATATTTTACAAAACACCAAGAACTTAAAGAAAGCTACTCTATGCTATTTGTTAGCTGCTTGTAACTGTAAGGTCATTTGGATTCTATTGATTGCGATGATTGGTGAATTTTGTAAATACATTGTATTTCGTGTATTTGATTATACACCTATTGAATAGAGCCACACAATAAAAACAAATATTTGCTTACACAAATTTTTACTTATTATAAAACAAAAACTGACTTCAAAAAAGAAGGAGCTTCTCAATCCATCTGTATGTACATTTTATGTTTGTTTCCTAACACTTTATGATAAAGTGAAGGGATAAAGGCAGGGAAACCATTTATCAATTAGTCCATGATAAAATTAGTTCAGAATTTTGTAATTACATGAAAATACTTCTGGTCATATCTCAGCCATAATAAGAGTGTGCAAGAAGCCAAAGGAGTATGTTTAGAACGTAACAGATGGCGCTCTATATTCTCTGCCTATCCCCATGGGGAATAGGTATGATGATAATTATGTACTAAAATATTTATCTTGCAAGTAAATTTTAGCCTACGTAATATAAGAGGGTCGCAGGTTTCTTAAATTGCGTTAATAAAAATGTTAATCAATATTTTTCCAACGATTTCAAGTATGTAGTTGAAAATTTTGTTTATTTTATGGACCATTTTATGCTTGCGGCACTCTTGTTTGCGCATTATGCCCATTTACGCACATATATTTTAAAAAAGATGTACTGCTACAAACGAATATTATTTTATGGAAAATAATTGTTAATCACCAACATACCGGATGGTGGGTTGTCGTTTAAAATCGAGGTTGAGTAACTTCAGCCTAACAAAATCGTGCTTCATATAAAAATGACGAGTTGTGTCATATATCAGTATCATAGACACACATAGATATATTTTCAAGCCCACAAAGATTATATAAGTGGCTTTAAACTGAGTGAAACAGACATAAACACTACATCTGGTATATTTGTGTTGTTAATTGTTAATTAAATACACCCATAAAGGCGACAGCACTGTTTTTGCCTAAAACACAGGTTGCTTGCTACCTAGCTAGGAGAAGAGTAAGCTACTGTGTATATAGCTATTTATGTACCTACAATGGTACCGATTCTACGTGTACAACTAAACTTAACTTAACTAAAAAAGATGGCAAATGGGCACTTAATGTGTGGCACTCGGGGGCTGCCGCGGTAAAGCTATTGCATAGCATTTTCCATCAACTTATGCAATTATAATTATTTATTTATTTTATTTAAGCAAGAATCTAAAGACCATAAACTAAAATAAGATTAAAAATCCTTATTTACTGATGCTTACATCCATTGTTTATGGTTGTTTATGGTAATTATGATAAAATAGCGATTGTCAATCAAATGTCAATAAAATAAAATAAACATTATCTTACATTATTAAAATCTAAAATACGCTGTTATCTGAACATTTAGGATATATGCGATAATCGACAAGATTCAAAATCCTTATACGCTGTTTAATTTGAGGAAGGCGCTTACCCTTGATATCAACAGGATGAAATAAATTGCGAAGCAAAGAGGGGATTACGCATGCGCAGTAGTGTTGATAATGTAAGGTTTTTTCATTACATTATTTTCGTTACGGAATTTCTGGATTCAGTCTCCACGCTCGAAGCTATGCAATAGCTTAAAAATGAAAATTGATAGTATCAATAACACAATTCGGCAATGTTATCTGATATTTCTTGTTATAAAAACAGTTTATGATTAACTAAAGACTTTAATTAATTTAAATGTGCACAACAAAATAGCCAAATAATCGAAATCCAGCATTAATTGTTTGCATTTTTTATTTATTTATTTATTTATTTCACTCTTTATTGTACACACAAGGATTACATAAGGTAGACAAACAGGAACACTAGTTAAGATGTACAAGTGACGGTCTTATCGCACTCGGCGATTTCTTCCAGACAACCGTATGGATTTGGTGGTGAGAAATCAGTGTGGTAGTGTGATTAAGAGTGTGAAATTGTGAGAGATCGATTGTTTAAATAAATAATGACATAAAATTAATATATATAAATAAATATGTACCTTTTATATACACATACATACGAATACATACACATACATGCACATTTAGTTAAGTTTAGTTATGCTCGTGGAATTGTTACCAATGTTTTATATAAGTGAATAAAAAGGTTTGTAATAGGTATCTAACAAATTAATTCCATGAAAATTGGAAGCACGTCCTTACGTGAATGAAAATCAAATAATTGAACTATTTTTGTCAAAGAAGTATTATATTGATATCAAAAATATTAACGATTCATTTATATTTACTTAAAAATGATCATGGTGAGGCTCAGGGCACATACCATGACCAGGTTAGGGCATGTCGAGAAAAAAAAAAATCAATATACTTAATTGATAAATTCTAAGGTCTACACCTTAGAATTTGCACTGAACTAATTATAAATCGTTCTAATTAGAAATGTATACTACGATTGAAAATTTTGATACTTACAAGAATATAAATTTAAATAGTAGATACGAATATTAACCCTTTTTTCTTAGTTTTCATACTTTACTACAGATATGAGTATGTTTAAAAGTATATTCAATTTGTGTAATTATTTTTATCTTATTTTCAATGAATGAAACACCTGCCATTTATCAATCTCTGCACCACCCAAAGGTCGACTGGTAGGAAATGCCTTAGGCATTAAGAACGTCTTTGTACCTACTATGTACAATAAGTGTTTAAATAAAATAAAATTATGGCGCTATATTGGCGTCAGTGACTGATCATTATAACAACATTGTAACATCATTGTAATAGCAGACTTGGGCCCCTAAGTTATGAGTGTATAGTATCTGCCTACCCCCATGGGAAAAAGGCGTGAAGTTATATATGTACGTATGTAATAATACAGTCGTGTTTGCATCAAATTTCTCAAGTCCCATTATTTCAAGTATCAAGTAAGAAGTCGGAGTGTAACCATCACTGTTAAAAGCTTAGTAGCGATAAGCGAGCAATGCAGGTGTTCACTTTGCTGGTATATACAGAAACACCCGATTAATAATTACACACATACACACACACACACACCATATCATTATCTACTAACAACCACTTTACATCTTATATATAAAATTCACCGTTAGTTACCGTACTCCTCTGAAACGGCTTGACCGATTTTTATGAAATTTTACATGCATATTCAGTAGGTCTGAGGATTGGCCAACATCTATTTTTCAAACCTTTTTTTTTTAGTATGGCAAAAGAACGTTTGCCGGGTCAGCTAGCAATATTTAAGAATACGCAAAGACAATATTTATATTTTCTCACAAACAAAATTTGACTATTTAAATGCTTTATGTAATAGCTTGTTCTATTTTTAAGATGCTTTTATGAGTTCGGTACTTATCTATCAATGTATTAATCTATGTAACGGAATCTTTGATAGTGATTTTCAACCACATGAAGAAGTCAGATTGATCTGAAATGTGGCACACATAATAAGGACCAATGATAAGGTAATAAAGAAAATTCAAATAATAATCAGGAAAAAAATATTCAGGATTTCCAAGCGTTTTCTTTAGTTTTTCAACTAAGCAAATTATTTATTTAAGAATCTCATATCGAACTGTCCTAATAACATCAATATCGTGCACACAGTTTTTATGTACTTAAAAATATCTTTGCACAGTTTTTATGTAGTCCCTAAAAAATATTCTGCGCAACTCATTTATTGAAAAAACCCTTTTACAGATTTAAATGCGTATATTTGTATTTCAATCTATTTCGATAATTCTGAGACTTTTTACCTCACATGGTCACGGGTAGAACAAATCTCTGCTCTTTTAACGATTTTGTAAATTCTTATAAACAGTATTTTAAAGTTTTTCTACACTCACCTGTATTTAAAACAACAAACCACAACTAAACTACGTACCTACTTAATGTACACACAAACATCAAACTCATTAGATAACAGATTAGTAGGCAGCACACGATAAGCATTCCACGTCTCTCATGCGATAAATGTAAATTTTCATTTGCTTGCAAAGACTAAGTAAAAATAAGAAGACGGAGCACTATGGATTACATTAGTGAAGCTGTCAGTGCACACGCACTGTTCGTTGTTACATTATAAGCTTCGTTCATTCATGTTACTCAGACAGGACTTAAATTTTTTCTATGAAATGCGTAAGCTTTGCTAATTCCATAAGTTATTATAAATAATAAGTAATCAGTATGTAATGTTTCATAATAACTAACAAAAGTTAGTGAGACATCAAAAAAAACTACACGTTTGTACCACTCACACTTTTGAGTCGTTATCGTAAACAGTTTGTGCCAATTTTCTCTTATAATAGCAACAAGATGTTTGTTGACTTCAACTTCGTACGCGTGGAACTTAGATACCAGACCTAAACAAATTATACAAAAAGCCATCTTCTTGAACCACTCTATCATTTAAAAATATGTTTAGTTCAAAAACTAAAAAACACGCTAACAATCCTGAATATTTTTTTATATTATTGGATTGTCATCGATTCTTAATATCGGTGCAAAATTTCAGATCAATCCGATTACTGTAAGTGGTTGTAAATCACTCTCAAAGATTCCGTTACATAGATTAATACATTGATAGATACATACCGAACATATAAAAGCGTGTTAAAAATAACTATAATTATCATAATGAATTCCATAACTTTGAAGATATAAGCTGACATAGGGACATACAAAAATAACGACTTTGTTTCATAATAAGTAAAGATTAAGTAAAAAATTACTAGCTTTAATGTTTTACATGGTTGTTAGAATAGGTATTTACATCAGTAGCACACAATATGCATGAACTTTTAATTTATTTATTGCTATCAGCGCTCTGTCTCTTTTATTTACGTAGTCTAAGTTTATATAACGCATTGCTTAACAAAGTTTGGTTATTCTGCATTCATTACTAGTAAGAATATAAGCAAATAGATTTTTGTTTATTTTATTTTATTAAATTAAATTAAAATATTTAAAATAAAGATTAAATATAATGGATGCATTAACAACGTATGTTGTGTACAATAAAACACCAAAAACTCGTAATCCAATGGATTACGATGCTATCAAAGCTCAGAAGAATGAAAACAAAGCAAAAAGTGAAGAAATCCAGAAAAGACATCTTCTACTATCGCCTAATCTAGAGAGAGTATATGAAGGTAAGATGGGTAGACATTCCACGTGGACAACTAAACTAAAGTAAAAAGTCAATAACACAATTCGGCAATGTTACCTGAACTTTTTTAACAGAAAAGCTGTGTATTATTATTCGGTCGAGGTCGTCGAGGAGGTCGGAATTAGGTAGAGTCAACTCTGGGGCCAGCCAGAAAAAAAAACTTTGTTCCGAATCATTGAACGATTGACAGGTGACCATGCGGTACTCAAACTTGTGCGTGATTTACCTGTGGCCCTGTGAAGCTCTTAAGGTGACGTAATATGAGGGCAACTGAATTCCTCGCAACACGGGTCCGTCAGACTGACTGACTGACTAACAATATTCTTGAAATGAGATTTTACTGCTAAGCTGAGGCACGAAGCATCTTTTTCATAGTATTCATGTACTTACACTGATTTCATTTAATTTTAAATAGCAGAAAAAAAACCAAGATTTTTTAAATAGAAATTTGATGGCGACTGGTCCAGTCGCTATCAAACCATCCAAGTATTTGCTCGTATTTATAAAAAAGGCGAAATATGCGTATGAGAATTTGCTTAAGATATCAATAATTTGTATTGTGAATTAATGTAAACTAATAAAAATTGTATGTTAACATACAATTATCTTTGTTTTTTGGCTATTTCTGAGGTTTTTATTATTATTTATTCGTAACATTGTTGGCCACACGGGACTGCCCATTAGAAATCCCGGGAAGTCCACATTAGTATTAACATGTCGATGCAAGTACATAAATAACTCTACCTAAATCCGACCTCTGATTATTATAGACTAACGATTTCAATTAATGTAAATGTCCATAACGAAATAACCATTTAATCAAAATAAAGCATAGTTGTTATAATTTTTTAGTTAAGTTTAATTGTGCTTGTAGAAGAAAGTCTTTATTAGCACAACTCATTGTAGTTACAAAATTTTCAAAATAGTTTAATAAGATTTTAGTTTAAGAGCGACACTATCGAATTAGGATATCCCGTAATGGTAGATGTTAAGATTTTAAATAAATAAAAAATAGAAATAATAAAAATCACGCTGCAACTAATAGGAGCGAAGCATCAGTAAAAAATGTTGCAAAAACAGAAAAAAAAACTTCATATTCCACGCATACGAAGTACTGAAATTTCAAAACGGCTAATGTGCAATTAGAATAGCTTCCATTTGATCCATTTGTATAGAAACAGCGATAGTAAATAACCAAAAATTACCATGCCCATTTTGTTCTTTGTCTGAATGAAAAATAAAGTTTCAAGCGTGATAAATCAACATAGAAAACAATTCGAAAATCGAACGTAACGGTGAATTTAAAAATTCTACCTGACGCCATTTTGAAATATGTCTGCGCATTATTATTGCCCCGATACACGAACACACGGTTGATATAAGTGCTAAAAATAAAATATTAATTTCCTATACTGTCGGTAGATGGCACGGCTGTAATCTATAGTGATGATGTAAGAAACACTATACAAAGTTTGGTCTAGGATTTATGTTTGAAATGATAGGTTTTAAGAACTTTGCTAAAACTGTCTAGTATTAGATGCTTAGTTATGACTGTTATAAAAGTTTATTTAATAATTGTACCGTAATAAAATTTATGTTTTTTTATAAAATAAAAATATAAAATATACGTTTGATTACCCCTTTGGACATATATGGGCGGGTTAATAAACGCTAATGTCGCCTTTCAATGATAAAATAAAATAGTTTTCTCCAATCTAAACTACTCCATTTTAATCGGATTCTGAGGTTGAGTTCTGTTTCGATTTCCTTTTAAAACGATTGAATTAATGATTTGTATGTTTATTTTTACATTGAATGGGTTCGAAACCTACTGATCAAATTAAAAGAAGAAGAAGAAATAGAAACTACTTAATATGTAATACGCGAAAGCAAAAGTCTACCTAATTTGCGTGCGCTACGAAAAGCTTGATTTAGAGAAATGATAATGAATAAATGAGATAAATTCTATATACCTATTAATATGGTTGTCAGAGGCGTATTTACCCTAAGGCCATAGGGGACATAGCCAGCCTGATAAGGGCGGCAAAAGCCTTCGACTTGAAAATTTTGCTCCATCTCTATCAATATAAAGGGCGGCTAATTAAATTGCCTAGGGCGTTAAATCAAATGGCCCAAGGCGCTAATTTTCAAAATACGCCTCTGGTGATTGTAGATAATAAGAAAAACCTAGATTATCTATCCAAAATCCTAATCCTAATATACTAAATCCTACTAATATTATAAATGTGAAAGTTTGTGAGTATGTTTGGATGTTTGTTACTCTTTCACGCAAAAACTACTGAATGGATTTTAATAAAACTTTACAATAAAGTAGCTTATATAGTAGATTTAATTACACGCTTTATATTAGCTTCACTTGTATGTTTGTTTGTATGTTTGTTTGTATGTTTGTTTGTATGTTTGTAACCGACTCCTTTGGACGCTATTTTGACCCACTTTAAACGGTCAGATTCTATTCAAATTTTGCACACCTGTCAAAGACCGATGACAATGCAATAATTCAATTAAATAAAGCGTGTTTTTTAGTTTTTTTAAACTAGGTATTATTTTATGCTACTTTTTATCCCGAAAGAATGCAAGTTCCCGTGTGATAATATTAAATGAAGACTTTTTTATCCTTTTTACCGCGGGTAACACCGCGGGGCACAACTAGTAATATTATAAACCTGAAAGTTTGAATAGATATTTGGATGTTTGTAACTCTTTCACGCAAAAACTACTGAATGGGTTTTAATGAAACTTTACGATATGCTTATGTATTAGAATAATTATAGGCTATTTCGTATCCCGAAAGAATGCAAGGTTCTCGTGGGATAATAAATTGAGGGAAAGTTTTCTATATTCAACGCGTAAGAAGTCGCGGGATACAGCTAGTAAATTATAATTACTTAAAATGCCTTCTCCACGAATTTATCATCTAACTTAACACGTGTGTTCAACACAAGCGTTAACAAATACAAATGTTAACAACAAGAACACAAGAAGAAATCCAGCGGTGTAAGGTCTGGAGAGCGTGCTGGAAACTCGATTGGCCCCCTGCGTCCTATCCACTGGCCTTTTCTTGTGGGGCACAGTAAAAGATGAGGTGTACAAACGTAAACCACGTAACCTAGACATTCTTTTGAATGAGATTCAAGCAGTGTGTAGAGAAATCTTATTGGACGTTTTGATACGATGTACAGAATCAGTGGTGACTCGTACTCAGAATTGTATTGATGCTGCAGGTCACCAATTTGAACAGTATTAACATTTGTTATTTATGTTTCATTTACATTGGACTTTCAGCTTTCTATTTTGCTGAAATTTAACTTTGTAGAACGGTAAATAAATTTTCTATGGAAGTTCAAAGTGTGTATACATTTTTTTGAAGCACCCTGTATAATTAGTTAAGGTTTGTTTTCTATATTCGACGCGTACGAAGTTCCCGGCAATAGGTGTTATAATAAAATGTAAACACATATTATATCCCCACGTAATACCTGTCTTTGTGCAGCTTCAGATATAATTCTTAAGTTCCAGTTACGATACTCAAGGGAAATGATGGAACGTTCTATTTATATACCAGTTCATGAAGAAGAATGAATTTGGAAGAAAAATTTTCATTTCCATTTTACTATTGAATAGCCAATTAATAGTATAGAGTTTTTCAATGTATTAAAGAAAACAATGATATTATAAATATACATTCGCGGTCATTAGCGTGTACCGAATCACTTTGATATTATGGGCGTATTTATATATTTTACTAGCATTTGCCCGCAATTGCATATGCATAAAATTTTGAAAATAAAAAAAACTTACGATTTATAAAAAAAAACTATCCTTTTGAAGCACTCTGTCTAAAAGGAATCGCATCAAAATCCGTTGCGTTGTTTTGAAGATATAAGACTTTGTTTCATAATAAGTAAATAATAAAAGAATTACACCTAAGCACTTCTTTTCATTCTATTTCCTGATGTCATGAACTTCTGTCTTTTTAACAACAAGTTCCGTTAAAAACGATAATATGTTTTCTAAAATTCAAAACTTTATTCTAAAGACGTTACATACCATACTAGTGATGCGACTGTATTTTTGAATAAAATTATGCCCTAATAAAACTTTCCATGAAAGATGAAACGTAGAATTAAATTATTGCATAAAGCTTAGAGGTTTTATCGAAAATATGACTCTCTGAAATTTTGTAGATTGCCTATCGAATTGTATTAAACTGACACCTTATTTACAAAAGCGCTAAAAATCTATTTAACGTTTCTTAACCTTGAATAACCAATATACTGCATAGTACTTGTCCTTGAATGATCGTGTGGCACGAATGCAATTACAGTCTATGTATCAACACTTACAAAGTGAATATTCTGCGGTGCATTCAATTGTGGTGTTCCTTCTAATTCAGTCGGTACTGACGTAAAACTTGCGAAACTTTACTTAAACGCTCCGCTGTGTCTAAAATTGCAAAAAAATACTTCTTAAATACTTTTACTAAAATAATCGTCACCTTTAATCTATATTTTTTTAAATTTATGGTTTCAAGAATCTGTAATATAATGTCCAATTAAACTACAAAACGTTTAAAAAATTGGTTTATTTTGGACTGTTACATCTTACAAATAAAGTATCATGAAACTTCAAGAGAGTTCAGTGTCGTCACTGATTTCAAGTATAGATTTTTGAAATCCAGCTGTAAAAGTATATTGCCAGAAAAAAAAAACTTATTTGGATCATTTAAAAGAAGCGGAAAATGCTTAGAAAAAGCTGTCTAGGAACCCCAAAGGAGGAGTTGCATGGTTCGAATAAAATCTTACTTTTACTAACATACACGCCAAACTACTGAATGGATTTTAATGATTCTTTACTGTCTATAGTGTATCCATCCATCCATTAACCTTTCTCCGTTCACTGCTACATCTAGGCCTCCCCCATAGAACGCCATATTGCGCAGTCTATCTGCATTTATTGGCTCCCAGCTCATCGGTGATCGTCCAGTGATGTGGCCTGCCCATTGCTACTTAACCGTGCTAACTCTACGGGCTATGTCGTACATCCCGGTCCTTCTACGAATCTCCGTATTCCGAATCTTATCACTATAGTATACATATCTAAATAATGACGTGAGCTCTATATCATCGCGGTCATTAAAAGCCAAAGAGAGAGGTAGTAACCATAAACCAGGGTGACATAGCGAGCAAGTACAAAATGAAATATTAAACTATAAATATTTTTCAGAGCGTGTCTTGTACGCCAGGAACAAGTTATTGAATGGTGCTAAACCAGCTGTTGTAGGAGGGAAGCCGATAACTGAGGAGTTAGCGGCTGTGAGTATTAAACCAAGATTTTATTTTGTTTTTGTAGTTTTATTTGTTTTGACGCATTAAGGGAATATAATGAGAGCAAACATTCTCTTCTTCACTGCTGAATATAGGAATTTCCTGCAGAACGCTGGATAACATGGTATTGAGCTACTTGCATCCAACGGCTCTTTGCGAGTTTTATGATCTTCACCCTGTTGGGATATACATAGTTCCGACAACAGACCTTTCCTTCTATTTGTATTAAAGTTAAAAGAAATTATTTTTCTAAAAACATGTCAAATGACGGGTCTCGTAATCTAGTGGACTGCCATCACGAAGCCGCGAAGTCACGGGTTCTATCCCTGCACACCACAATTAATGGTGTGATATTTATTTTTCTTACACAAATATTTATACTGTCTGTGTGTTTTAACTACTTTAACAACCTCAAAAAAAATTAATAGCCTTAGTATAGATTATAATACCATAGTTGTACCGTATGCCCATAACAGAAGAAAAAAGCAAATCTTGGGACTAGAGGACATTGTATGAATATGTCGATGAATGTTAATTTATTTATCTTCTAGAAATTACGCGTCACTTGCTTCAGCTCAACAAGCTGTCCACCCAGAGGAGAATGGATCAGATCACCACTAATCATGAGACCACCAGATCAACCACTTGGCTACGGTTTGGCTGCACCTCGTAATGGTACCAGGTCTCTTATGTCTGCGTTACAAGCGTATATGATTAAGTGGCTCTTATTCGACTCCAGACCACAAACAAGAGATAACAAGTGCGATGTACCACCTGACACGTAAGTATCTGCATGATTTTGTAATTGTACTTCTTTTGATAAAATGATAAAAGTTTATGATGTACCTACACAATGGAACTAGCCACTGTTCAACAAAAAAGCTACAAAAAGAAGATCTCCTGGAAGCTAAGTTCATTGTGTCAGATCTGCGTACACTATCACTCTGAAGTTAGTTACAAGCGTAAGATAACGTGGGGATTAGCAGTAATCTATAGATACAAATCCATACTAATATTATTAAGCTGAAGAATTTGTTTGTTTGAACGCGTTGATCTCAGGAAAACTACTGCTCCGATTTAAAAAATTCTTTGATTGTTGGATAGGACATTTATTGATGAAGGCTATATCACGTCACGCTACGACCAACTAGAGCGAAGAAATACTGGAAAATGTTGCAAAAGGGGTTTTTTTTTTCTAATTCCACGCGCCCTAAGTCGCTGGCATTACTAGTATATAACTTATTTCGTAACCTGCATACTACACAATTTCCGTGTGCTGACGGATTGAGAATACAAGTATCACCACCCCATCTCCTCCCAAGGGTGCTGTAAAAGTCAGCTAAGCGATATTGCACACAGATAAAATCCTCTGTGAGAGACGGAAATCTCGAAAATAAACCCTGTGCCAACACGCCTGGTCAGCGTGGCACAGTAGACCACAAACCCTCCCAAAGTGGAGGAGGCCCATGCCCAACAGTGGGACGTAAATGACGAACGATACTACACAATATAATATAAGTATTACACTACACTCAAATTATTGTTTATTGAATTAATTCCGATGTATTACTGTAATCAAATATTTATTAATTTTCATTCTCCTATCCTTAGTTATTTGGGGCATTATCTGGTACATCTTGTCCGCTTGTTGCAGTTGGTTTTGGGTTGTGTGTAGTTTTGTTTTAGGACTGGCCGGCTCCGTGGCACCTGACCACCACCTGAATTTAATCAAATATTCTATTCTCATTTTAAATGTGTTTTGTTTATCTATAATCACATCAATACATACTTCAGACGATCTAGACCCACTCTGTGGGCTGTATTTACTCTCATACACCTAGTATCACGAGACATAACATTTCTAAAAACTATTTCAGTTATCTACGTCCCTCTGAAGAACGGCAAGAGGAAGCCTTATGGCGTGCCTGCAGTGAGGTTATTTGGCGTTGCGGAGGTGGCTTTACTCATCAAGCTGGTGTGGAACCGAAGGCTATTGTAGCTTTGCCTGGAGACATTGTTTATATACAACATAGCTCGCAGTATTATCAAGATAGTATTACTGAGAAGGTAGGCGAATATCTTCTTGCCATGAAGTTATTAATCTTATTGGCTTTTTATATTTTACATTAATCCATATCTACACTCATATTATAAACCTGAAGAATTTGTTTGTTTGGACGCACTAATCTCAGGAACTACTTTGTGTTGAATAAATAGTCCATTTATCGAGGAAGGTTATAGGCTATGTAAGATTACGCTGTGCCCAATAGGAGAAAATCACCAGTAAAAATGTCCAAACCAGTCAAAAAACGGGGGAAATTTTCCAAGTTCCACGCGTACGAAGTCACAGCTTAAGGTACGAAGTACAGACCTAGTTAGGTATACATTGAAATAATTTTTTTATAAATTGTTGTCAATTTTTTCAAAGCTGCTTCTTTTCGAGTTTACGAATTTGGAAGACATACAAATATTTTTGAAGCGGTATCTTTATTTGGTAAGCGAAAATGTTATTGATATTTTATTCTGTAGCATTCGGTCCCTTGCGACGCGCGACCCCGACCGACACACGGTCGCGTGCCACAGATGTTGTACTTAAAATACCTTTCCATGCTTGACTCAACGTACAATCACATCACTTATTACGTTGTTTAAATAGTGAGGGCGCTAAAAGAGCGACTCAGAGGTTAGACTATTCGAGAACAACGCGACCCACATAGATATATTCTGTAAAATGTTCTATGTTTTCTTTGAGTAAGGCAACAGGAAATTTTACTAGACATTCTGGTCGCGGTCGCTCGTTGCTAGGAACCGTATGCTACCTTAAGTCTTACAAGTTTAGAAATAAGGTAGAAGTTTAGTTAAAGTTATCATTTTAATGGTGTATTCCATTATTTGTTGTATAGTTTCAAATGGAAGAAGGTGCCGGAGCTTTGTTGGTTTTATATGGATGTGTGCTATCACGAGGATGTGACAAGTAAGTATTTTTGTTGTTTACATGTTATTAAAATGCTAATAGATTTAAATAATTAAACAATCATGAGACAAACAGTTAAATCTTATCAATAGTATGAAGTCTAAATGAAACAAATATATTTTTTACTTATTAAAATTAGATAATACAAAACTGATCTTTACAGTGTTATGAAAGACTTAGATGGAAAGTTAACACATCTAGTATCTGCGCATGTAGAAGGGTCTTTGAACGTAGTGACACTACTTTTAACTGGAAGAGCTACACCATATCTGCATAATGGAGTTATGTATGTTGGAGATGAAGACCATTACGTATGTTATCATATTTTATATATTATATAACTGTATTTTTCAACAATAAGCCCTAACGTTTCTTTTGAAGAAGTCCGCCATATTAGAAAGCTGCCATTTCCATACTCAATATAATCAAAGTTACAGATAATATTATTACATTTTTAACAGGCTATGCCTCAGTTTGGTATACTAGCACGCAGTCCGGTTGGACTTCTAGTTTGGTATGGAGGTGACGAAAATGCCAAGGCCCATATAAACAAACAATTTCCTGGCTCCAGGTTGAAAACACCAGCATTACCTATATGGGTATGTATATTACAAATTTTTGCGGACAACGCTCTCTATAGTCCTTGCCTCCCAAGAGAAGGTGTGATGGTATAACGGTAGTGAGATGTGCCATTTTGTAAGCTTCCTCAAAGAAATAATATAATACATAAGGATACTAGATCTGTGCTTAATTATGGCCAGCAGATGTTGTAAAATGTCTATTGAGAAACGGAAAATAAAGTGAAAAATAAATGGTTTTCAAATTTAAATTACGAATAGTTTTAATTCACATTGAAATACTTTAGGTGACAAGCTGTTCCGGACATTACGGAGTGCTATTCAACACCAATCGTGAACTACTAAGAAATTATCACGCTGAAAGAAGGTACTTCAGAATAAATTTTCCTATCTTTAAAACTAATGGCAGAGTAAATGTTTAATTGGATAAAATTTTAAATGTTAACTTAATTAACACAGTTTAACTAGTTTTTATTTTTATTTTGGGAAGCTAAATAAAAAGTAATTTGTTAATATTACCGGGACTATAATCGCGTTAATATTTATTATTAAGTTAGTATTAGTTAGTCGTGTTAGTACTGATAGTAGTCATTCTCACACCCCTGATACAACTATGTATAATATACTTGAAAAAAAAAAAAAAATTAATCCATGGAGTTTCTTGTCTGTTCTTCTCCATAGAATTCGCATTTGGAACAGACACCTAGTTTCTGACGTTTCAAAAGAGCTTGTAAAACATGCCAACTTGAAATAAAAAATTTTGACTTTGACTTTGAATAACTTAAAAAGGCACATGGTAATATTAACAAATTATGAGTTCAAATCGCGTAAGTTTAAAATCAATAAAAATTAATGCTTGTAATGTCGCAAATTGATATTTTTTATCAACATTTTCTTTAATTACAACTCGCTATTTACAATTTTTAGAAATAAAATTGACTAACGCAATGATCTAAAAACGACAAATTTAAAAGATGTTTTATTGAATTGTGTTATTTAATTTATTTTGCACCATTTTTGCTTAATTCCTATCTTATGTTTGCTAAAAGTATTTCTTTAAAATATATTTTATGTATTTCAATTAAGGTTTGATATTCACTACTACACATGTGGTGGATGTCACGTTTTATTGAACGTTGATACTCGGAGTCATGATGATGCAGTTGGACCACTACGTAATGATGACATAAGCGCTACACCACTTGAAAAATTGATACATACGAAGTAAGTAAACAAGATAAAAAAAAAACAGTGAAAACTATGTGACATTTGCGCGACTCATTTGTTTAAATAAAACCACTTTTTACGGATTTAGACGAAACGTCGGGCACGCGTCTCGCGTCTAAATCCGTAAAAAGTGGTTTATTTAAAAACTATGCGATTTGCATTCCCCTACATATTCCGCTGCACTTGCGCAACGGAATGTGTGTCGGTAAAGCTAACCCATAAGAATTTATTATTCTTGAGAAGTGCTCAATGGGGCCGAGAAATTGCATAATATGAAAGCAGTGAAATAAACTTAATTAGAGATTATAATTTCAGTTTCTTCGGCCAATAAACTTTATTTGAACTCATTTTGAACCAAAATCATAAAAGTTTTGTTTTACCTACTTATATTTATTGATGTTATATAGTTACCCAATTTCATATTATTTGTTTGCTTATGTTTTTGCCTAATCCTATGGGTATTTCATTAAAGCAAAATAGTAAAATAGTTTAAAAACACTTAAAATTAATTTAAAATTAATATTAACATGTATTTTGCTTTTTTTCAGGTGGCAGGAAGCTACTATTACTTGGACTGGAACTACGCCTTATGTAGGAGAGACACCGAATTAAATTCAACTACAATTTTTTTCCGATGGTACCGTGTATCCTGGCTCGAATTGGGTGAAGCCTATGCCCAGCGGTGGACTGCAGTGGGCTGAATCGAATAATTAATTGACTAAATAATATAAGGCGTAATATTGTTAGCAACAAATAAATAGCAGTAGTTACACGAGCAAGCTAATATTTTGACAATTTTAATTTTGCATTTCGATGGTCACATGTAGGATTAACTTTACAATTAAATTGTAGATAAGTTGATATCTACTCAGTTATGTTTGATTCAGAAAGATGAACAATGTTTGATAATATATCGACATAGCGATAATCTGTCGTAATTGTGATAGAATGGACACCGGTAGCTGTAATGAATAGGTTCAAAATTAGGTATTAAATTATTTGCTATAGAAATCTTATTAGAATAATTACAAACATACATTTTAATTTTAGAAATGTTATTATCTAAAAGAGTGAGTTCATTGTTATTAAGGAAATAGGATATTCAGTAATTGTATGAAAAATTATGAAGAGATTTCAAATCTCTAATGATGTTGAAAATTAATATGTGTATATTTTGGTATGTAAAAATAATTGTGATGTACCTAACAATTCTAAATAAAATATTGCTTCATAACTGTGGTTTTAATTAATTATTCTGAATGTTTGTTTATTCATATACATTTTTATAATGTCGCCTGGTTCTAAATTGAGCTACATTTTTATTCAAGTGTTATGGGTGTCAGCCCCAATTCCCTTTGTTTTATACATACCTACTTATACATTTGTAACCTTTGTGTGCCAAATGCATTTAAATTGATAAAATCAAGGTAAGTTATATAAAAGTACGTAATATCGCAATTCTATAGGAAGAGTAATTTTGCTGTAAAGGTAACTTTCCGATGAACAAGACACATGACGCGCGACCGCAACGCATGCTTATCAAATTAAGTCAATGTTCAAACCTCGACGTGAGCAATGCGTGAGCGGTGTTAATTTAACGGTTACTTTCTGGTTTAGCCGTGCGACTTTTCACACAAGCAGTAAGGATTTCAGTCGCACGAGCTCGTCGCAAACATCAGAAGGATATGCTACATATGGAGTTACTTTCAACTTATTATAAATAAAGTCGTCTTCTGTATGTGATGATAAGATTATTTAGTCCCTATATGAGCTTGCGTTTTTATAGTAGATAGAGTGTTCTAGAGAAAAGGTTTTTATGGATAATTTGTTAAGGCTTGGGTTTATGTTGGTGGACGGGAGGTTCAATAACTATAAGTTAATAAGCGCAAGAGAAAATGTTGGCGTTAGTATTCTTTAACGATATACAATATATTTTATAGCATTGTTTATAAAAAAGCATTAACTGACATATAACTGTCAGGTTTTAACAAAAAGAAGAAAATAACTCCCAAATAATGGCGGAAAAACTAGCACATACAAAGTAAAGTCACGAAAAAATTTCACATTCAACATTATTCCGCAAAACACAGCATTATTTGCAGTCTTTTGTGTTTTATGGTAATCATAACTCTACAAAACAATACAAACAAAATATGCGGGTGCCGAGGTTTCTACTAAATCATTGTAAACAAAGTGTGTCCGCCATGATCGTTATTTGTCAAAGACACTGCCAACTAGTTTGAAGCAGTTTGGAGTTAGTATAAGCTCAGACTATAGAGATATTTCTGGCTGAATCATTTGTTTTGATTTGTTTAATGTAGATATCCGGAAGATTGGTATTTTGTCCAAAAACTCTTTTTAACACGCTTTTTTAGCTGGGTCTATCAATGTATTAATCTATTTAACGGAATGTTTGAAAGTAATTTTCATCCACTTGCATTAGTCGGATAGACCTGAAGTTTTGCACACATAACAAGGACCGGTGACAATGCAATACTTTAAAAAAAATCCATGATTGTCAAACGTAGTTTTTAGTGTGGAACTTAGCAAATTATTATTGGAACCATAATATAACTGCATGTAATCGACTATCGTCTTTGTAAAATATTTTTTTATGCTGTTGATTATTTGTATGCAAAATTTTATATTAATCTGTTAAAGTATCTGTTACTTACATAGTAGTGAAGTTAACAAAGTATAACCATAGGTCATGAACATGGTGGCTGAAAAGTCACCGAAACGTCATGCTTTTAAAAATAAAACATACGGGTCTCAATTAGCAAAAAAAAATCTGATTAAATAAAACTACTTTTTACGGATTTAGACGTGTATATTAGTTTTAAATTTTGGCCCGACGTTTCGTAGACTTTGCAGTCACCATGGTTACGGGTGAGACTGAGCTGTAATGTGTCTTCTACGAGAGTTAGAAAATAAAAAAAATCTGATTTTAATAATAATCGCGCAGTTCACCAAAATATAAAAAAAATCAGACAATCCTAATGTTAAACCTTTGAAATGTCATCAATATAGTTTAAGATGATGGTTGAATACATGCTGAATATGAAAAATTGCGTCATTTGACCGTTCATCGATCATTGGCATGACTTGCTGCTCCTTGATACGATTTTGATAGGTTTTGTTGTACAGCAATTTGTTACAATATCATTGTTTGTTATTGGTTAACACAATATTTATGATTAGGATATAAAATATCTCATATTACATTATACTAGTTGTCCGTGTGTTGACGGACGAAGAATACAAGTGTCACCACCCTATCTTCTCCCCAGGATGCTGTAAAAGCCAGCTAAGGGATATTTTACACAGATGACATTCTTTGTGAGAAACGGAAATCTCGAAAGTAAACCCTATCCCTAACCCAACACGCGCGTTGTTAGCGCGGTACAGTAGACCATAATCCCTCCCAAAGTGGAGGAGGCTCGTGCCCAACAGTGGGACGTTAATGGGCTGGAGAGAGAGAGAGAGAGTTGTTGCCCGAGGCTTCCCACGAGTAGAATTTAGAAAATGTTACCCGTTTTTGCAACTTGCTTGCAGAGTGATGTTATATAGCCTAAATCCTTTCTCGATAAATGTACTAGACAACACTAAAGGAATTTTTCAAATCAGACCAGTGGTTCTTGAGATTAGCGCATTCAAAAAAACCAACCAACAAACAAACTTGTAGGATACATACACACATATTATGTATAGTTTATTTATTAACGTATTTTATCATTCACACGCACATACATACTCTACATACAATACATCATCTATATAATTATGTTATGATATCATTACATATATGTGAATGATAATAGTACATTACGATATTAGTGCGTTAAGATGGTTATAACATGCGAGGTGGAATTTCAGCCCGAGCCGAAGGCGAGGGCATAATTGAGCCGAGCATGTTATAACCAATACGCACGTATATCGTACGACGTTTTTTAACACATTTGCGAGGAAACAGAAAAAAAAACATTAAATAAACTCAATCTGTGAATGCACACTGTTGCTTTCCCGCCATTTTAACAGCGTGCTAGCGCTTCCTACTGACTGGCGCCGCGCGGCGATTAGTTCGAAATTTGAATAGCAACAGCGCGCTGCCCGAGTCGTGCGGCGGCGATCAGTTCCATATTTGAAATGGCAAATAATACTGTTATGAAATTTGTATGCACTATAACTTAACTATTTGCTTTGGTAACACACGCTTTTTTATGACCCGCTTTACATATTTAAAACCGGTGGAATTACATCAGCTTTACGAGCAAGGGTGTTAAAAAATACGTAAATAAATAAACTATACATAATATGTGTGTATGTATCCTATAAACTCTTCAGCTTTATAATATTAGTATAGATTATAATGTACCTAGTACATAATTTATTTAGTTTACAAACAGACATAAAACTCATCAGCCAACAGATTAGTAGTCTTCACACGATAAGCATTCCAACTCTCTCATGCGGTTAATGTAAATTGTCATTTGCATAAGCATTGTTCGACGCGAAATTATTCTGATTTCAGCACCTGAAGGTATAAGAATTACGGAATTTAATTTTGACAATTTTTTTTTATTAGTCTAAGCATGAAACCTGTTTACATAAATATAATATTTTGTCATCGAAATTAATTTAGTAAGTTTGTTTATTTTTTTTAAGTATAGACTAACTTTTACCCACGACTTCATATGCGTGAAATTTAGAAACCAAGCACTAACAAATTATACAAAAAAGCCATTTTCTTGAACCACTATCTATTTAAAAAACCACATCAAAACCCGTTGCTTAGTTTTAAAGATTATAAGCTCTCATAGAAATTTTATAGAAATAAAGATAATACAATACAATAATTATTATATTTTTACACCTGTATCTTTTCCTTCTTCAAATATAATACTTATTTTCTTGTTACGATACCCAGGGGAAATGATGGGACGCTCTATTTATATCCCAGTCTTTGTAAAAGAATATCTTGAGAATTAAAATGTTTATTTGTATTTTAGATTTAATAACCTCTGCCTCGTAGTTTTACTTGCATACTTAGACATTTCATAGCACAGAATAGATAGAAGATACTACGTATCAGAAGGGAAACTTAGAAGAACGGGTAAATTATAGAGGAGGGGTATTTTGCATTCTGACAACTGTCATTTGACTGTCATTTGATTGTCATTTGACTGCTCAACTGTCAACTGAGCACAGCCATAATAGTTTTGCCACAAAACAAAAAATAATAATAATTATGCCATGTTAGATATTAACAACATGCTTAGACCACATGTTATAGCTATGTAGCCACATATTTTACACAATAGATAATTATTTAGATGCAAAAATAAAATTACAACTATGTGGTTACCGAATTATTTTATTGTAAATGACAAAACAGAATGAACATATCTACGAAAATACACTTATAAATATAAATATTATATAGGTACACTTATTAACAAGGTCAGAGCAAGCCAATATACTTTTAAAAACTAAACAATATGTATTGCCCCAGAACTATTTACTCCAAAGATTTATTTTATTATCATTAACATAGTCGAGTGCTAGTAACATGCATTACAAGATTGTGCTTATGCCTCGTATTAACAAATGGCGGACGATTATTTAAAATAACAATTTTATTTTTTATAACGTACAATAATTTTTCGTCTCTGACAGAGGATGTTATATGTGTACAATATTCCTTAGCTATCTTTTACAGCACCCTAGGAACAAAAAGGGGTGGCGACACTTGCATTCTTCACTATACGGACAACAGAAACAGAAACAGTATTTACAACAGTAAATTGTTAACTTTAAAATTATCAGGCTGACTTAATAAATTAAATTAAAGCAGAAAACCCGGGTACTAACTGACACCCTGAATAGCCGATGGGCCTTGAGATTCATAACTAGTAGCAAATGCGTCAGTCTCAATTTCCTCTTTTAAGAATATAGTAGAATATGAGAATTGCCAGCGTCGTAACAAATCGTAGTTCAAAGTGTTTGTTACACACATATGACGATCTTACTTGATCTTCCGGAAGGCCCTTCAAAAGAGCAGAGTCAATACTCTAAATACACTTCTTGGTGACTGTTTCTCGAATCGGAAATTGGTGCAGAGCCACATTCTTTCGCTTGCTTTTGCATTTAGGAATACAGCATGTCGTCTTCATGATAAAACATATACGGAATATTGCAGTTTTGATGAGAGAAGATATGCTCGCAGAATATACTCCTGATACATTCAACTTATAACTAAAATTATAATTAAAACAAATAAGATGTAAAAAATTGCTAATTAAAATAAGGGCAAATTATACAATGGTGGACAGTGACACAGGTGACAAGTTGACAAACGGCGACAGTCACAGAAAGAATAAAGAAACAAAAGTTCTCTAAAAAGCTCTTATTCTTCCACTACATCACATAGGGCTCCTTAAAAAAACGCCGAACTTCGAGACCCTGCGCCGTTTGCACTCCTTCAATCCCAAGACCCCAAATAAATCATCACAATGTATGAAACAAAGACAAAAATCGTCACCCCTTTTATAATTAGATTTTTTGGAGAATTTCATTTGATGAATGAATTTAGTTTAGTTTGAGAGGTTAGTTCTTTGGAGGAGCCCTATGAACCAGAGGTGGTTCCAAGGCTACTATCAATCCTCGTCTCCCGGTTTGTGGCCGCCGCATATGTACTTACAAATTTGAATCATGGATCAAATCTGTGCTCTTAAAACCTATCACAGAAAGTTTAGAACATATTAGTCTGTGCTGAACAATGGCAACACTAAAATTAATGTCATGGACAGACATGACGCCTTTCAAAACCTAAGTTTCCTCAAATTTCCTCTGACGTCCGCAGTCACAAAATAGTTGTCTATGGTTTCTTCTAAGATTCCGGGCAGTGTTTCATAGTCTTCTATTAGCCGTCATGTCTATGGCAACTCCTCTTTCTTTCATGTCCTCTTTCACACAGATGGATGGACTGTGTGAAAGAGGACGTGAAAGAAAGAGGAGTTGACACAGATATGGCGGCTAATAGAAGACTATGGAAGGAAAAGACATGTTGCGCCGACCCCAAATAATGGGATAAGGGCAGGACGATGATGATGATGATGACTTAGAGTAATCAAGGAAAATTTAAATTTTTATTTTTGCTTTCATCTTCCCATTTAATACATTTTTTCTGTCGTTTAAAGCTTCCTTGGGCTATGGCAGACATTTCTAAGCTAATGTCACCGAAAATGGCCAAGACATTCTTTTGAATATAAACTCAAATTGAAATATATATTATAAGAAATGTGTCGTGAATATGGCAACATTTTGCTTCACTGTAAGGACAAATACTATTTTATACTAACACTAGCTGACCCGGCAAACGTTGTTTTGCCATACTAAAAAATAAAAGTTTGAAAAATAGATGTTGGCCGATTCTCAGACCTCCTGAATATGTATGTAAAATTTGAGAAGAATCGGTCAAGCCGTTTCGGCGGAGTACGGTAACTAACACTGTGACACGTGAATTTTATATATTAGAAGACTAGCTGTCCCGGCAAACGTTGTTTTCCCATACTAAAAAAAAAAGGTTTGAAAAATAGATGTTGGCCGATTCTCAGACCTACTGAATACGCATGTAAAATTTCATAAAAATCGGTCAAGCCGTTTCGGAGGAGTACGGTAACTAACATTGTGACATGGAAATTTTATATATTAGACTAGAGCTGCTGCCCGCGACTCCGTACGCGTGGAGCTTAGAAAACTTTTTCCGTTTTAGCAACATTTTTCACTACTACTTCGCTCCTATTGGTTGCAGCGTGATGTTATATATCCTATCGAATTGCCTTCCTCGATAAATGTACTATCTAACACTGAAAGAATTTTTCAAATCGGATCAGTGGTTCCTGAGATTAGCGCGTTCAAAAAACAAACTCTTCAGTTTTATAATATTATATAGCATATATAGTATATAGTATAGATATTGCATTTTATGTTAATATTCAACATTTATTCTACAATATTCTATTAATAATATCTACAACATTTTTATGTTGTAGATATTATTAATTCTTGGTTCATTTCTTTGCTACAATGCTGATATGCTTTTGCATATCAGCATTGTAGCAAAGAAATGAACCCATAAATCTTTTTCAGAGCACTAGAAACAAGTTATTGAATGGCGTTAAACCAGCTGTGGGTGGTAAGCCGATAACTGAGGAGTCTGCGTCTTTAAGTATATTGTCTACTTCTTTGTTCTTTTATATTTCTAATAGCTGAAGCCTGCGATATTATTTATTATTTCGCTCCGATTGGTCGCAGCGCTATGATATAAAGCATTTATTGAGAAACGCTATAATTTCTCAATAAATGAAATATCTAACACTGCAAGAAATTTTTAAATCGGGCCCGTGTTTCCTGAGACTGGCGCGCTCAAACAAACATGAGCTTAATTAAATTGTAAAAATATTACCTTGATGAGCAAAAGTATTAAATTCTATGACCACTGAAAACCTGTATTATAATTAAGAATACACATAGGTATTTACATGAGGTGAAGAAATAAACTAAATATAATTGAAACGGATCCCGCTGTTACATGTAAAATCTCTAATGATGTTGAAATTTAATATCTGTGTATATTTTGAATGTAAAAATATTTGCGATGTATTTGCGAATGGAAATAAAGAGTTATTGTTTTATTATGGTTTAAAAATTAATCTATACTAATATTAACAAAAAGGTAAAGTTTTTGATTTCTGCTAGTGATGGCCGGATACTATAAAAATTTTTTCATTAATAGGAAGCAATTCTCCATGACTGCTAAGTTAAGCTTACTTCGAAAAAAAGAAAATGAAATTGTTTGATACGTTTGTACACACACACACACACACACAGAGAGAGAGAGAATAAGACAGAGAGATATAGAGAGAGAGAGAGCAAGAGAGAAATATATAGAGAATAAGACAGAGAGATAGAAAGAGAGAGAGTAAGACTGAGAGACAGGGTACCCTGTCGATTTTTCGTCAGAGGTTCAAAAATCTCATACCTAATTTAATTCTCCCTTGCCACCATACTTCGTAGGAAAAGATCGAAATAAATGAAGACAAATTGAGGTAGGTACTTTAAATTGTATCGAATCTAATTTTGGGCTCATGGCTTAGAAAAACGGGCATTTAATTTGACTAGATAAATTCCTTGCCATATATTTTACTTTTACTTTTTTTATCGCTTTTGTCGCAACATGGGATGTTGTTTTTGAGACTGACGCTATTTTTCTGATTATAAGAATTTTTCTTTTGAGTTCAATGCCTGGCTACGGAAATAATTCTCCTTGACATTACCTGCATAAATATTGACCTTAGTACAAATTTGATAAATACGCAAAACTTTTAAGACTTTGAACTATACCTAAAGACTTATTTTAAATTTTACGAAATTCCGGTCTTGGCATTTAAAGATAAATTTGTAATTTAAACATCTGTGAACTGACCTTTCTCGCAATCTAAAAAAATATTTTTTAGTTCAATGGCCTGGTCAACAACACACTTACTCGCTTCAAAGAAATTCTGTATCTAATTGTAGAGGAAAATAATCCCCATCCGTCAGCTTTTTTCTGTCCACTGCTGGATATAGGGCTCCCCCATAGAACGTCACAACACGCAGTCTTGAACGGCTTGTATGGCTCCCCATGACCTTAACGATATCGTGCCGCGTCTTCCTGTTAGTGTCCGATCGAAAGTTTGGTTTCGGCCGAGTTTCGGCCAAAAACCAAATTTAAAATTAGCCGAAACTTTTGCCGAAAGCGAAACTTGTGCCGCAGTTTACGCACACTCAACGCTTTGACGGACGCTGTCGGCCCTGTTTGGGTATTATGAGATCATAATTTTAAGAAATTATAAAAATGTTATTGTTATTTTTTTTAATTATATTACTAAATGATTCCAACAAACTTAATATACTGTTTCTCCATTTCATGCCCAATTAATGCAAAATAATAGGTAAAATGCACCAATTTTCAGTATTTTAAGAAATTTTATACTTGACCACGTGAGTTTCACTTTCGGTTTCGGCCGAAACTGAAGCCACGGCTGAACATTCGGTTTCGGTTTCGGTCGGAAAAACCAGTTTCAGTCGGACACTACTTCCTGTACGCGTTCACCACTATAGGATCTTTCTTCGCCAACGATCATCAGTCCTTCTAGCGAAGTGCCGTGCTCATTGCCACTTCAGCGTGCTAACCCTATGGGCTATGTTAGATACACACGTTCTCCTAGTTTATGAAGTAGACACCAAATTACGATACCAAACCATACCCATGACTTAGAAGTATGGCGTTCTAATGTATGCCTTATATTTATGATTTTATATATATGATTTTATTTCTAATATTCGATACAAGATATTTTGGTACGAAGCTATCATAATTGGTACGTATTGTGATCTCAACAATAGTTGAGCTAACAGGATTCAATGGGCGATCCATTTTATTAGAAAATATATAAGAATTTTTTAAATGAAAACTCTGCATTAGGAAAGCAGCATTTTAAAATTATGTACCTGAGGAAATTATTGTCTGTAGTTTTAGATTTCCGTTTATCCTTTACTTAATTAAATTCAGTGACGTCTAGTGTCCCTTCGCATATCCTTCTTTTGTAACAAATTTCATGGTATCAGATTTTCGTAAGAGCGCGATTCGTTAAATTTACTCTCTTAATTTTTCGCTAACGCTCCGAAAAAGATTCACAAAACTTGAAAATATAACAACACAAATTTTGAACAAATTTCTACAAGAGCGTGGTGCCGTGGTCACGAGCAGATCTAGTAGCGATACATGACATAGATGATACTTTCATATTATTATTATTAATCTTGCAAAAACAGATACAAGAGTTAATTTAAAAGAGATTATAAAATCATGCTTAGGTGAATAATGTCGAGAGCGAAAACTAGTCCAAAACATTTTGTTAGCATATACCATCGCATCAAAACTCCCTCCATAATTCTCTAGTTCTATACCAAAGTGCTTCGACATAAATCTACAGTATGCATCGCTGAACCATATTTTAGATCAAATAGTCGTCTTTATGGTCTAACCAGCAGCTTGTTTATTTTAACTACCCGATATATCGTTGGTAGTGATATATATTTTATTATAACCAGTGTTTTTTATTGATCAGGACTTGCTGTTTATAATGTAAGTTTATTGTGTTTAAACACTAGTAAATTTTGATTTTATGTATAAGAGAATATCTTTGGAAAATTATAGTTACGAGCAGGAAGCACACTTAGGCATCAACAAAAGCAAAAACAGTTGGACCTCTTGCTGCTGTAAATTTATTTTTAAGTTAAAATAAATCTGTTGGCTAACAGACCCGTAGGTTTTGACGTTGTATATGTCGAAGGACCTTCTAATGGTGCTATATTAGCCGTATTTTCATTAATTGGCTGGTAAACAAGGGAAAAAGAAGGTACAAGTATATAGCAATCAATTTCACAACATACAACCTACGTAATAAATTATGAAAATATATTCTGATAAAATTACAAGAATTTGGGATTTCCGAATCAATCTGGATTGAGCGATATAAGTTCGTTGTTCGATCGTTATAGCATGATGGATGGGTCCCATGACGGTTTCAGTAATAAAAGTAATTTATCAAATGCGTCGCTACCAGAGGTTTCTTCTTTCTTTTACGAAGATTCTGTCTTGATTTTATTTCCAGGTGAGGTGTTGCAATCTCATCGTTATTAAATTAATTTTCTTTCCTTAAGATTTTTATTAAAATTTTTATTTTGATCGTGAAAGAATATTGGTTGTATTTTGTGTTGCCAGTTGAAAATGATTTTGCTTTAGAGTTCTGGTTTTTATGATTTTATTGAAATAAATTAGGACAAATTGGTAAGGAATCCAATAAAAGGATTTAATAAGAATAGAGTAAAGATTAGACTATAAAGAGATGCTAAACGTGGTCAGTAGAAATGACCGTTTAATTTTTAATTTTGATATAAAAATAAATTCTAAAGTTTTTTATTGTGGAAATAATAAATTGGTATATTGAGAAGTTTTAACAGAATACTTTAGAAATGTCATGATTTTATATAAATAAAATGAAACAATGACAAACTCACGGTTCAAAAAATCAGTACTGACGTACAGTACATACTTAATACGCCCATTATTCATGGGGAAATATTATAGAGCACCATCTGTTACGATGTAAACACACTTTCTTAGCTTCAAGTATATCGACACATCTATAAGTATAATACATTAAATTTATAAGTGCTACTGCTTAAAAGAGCAGTAGCACTTATAGACGAGCTACTTATCTCACTACTGTTTTGAAGGACATCATTGTTGAGATAAGGGTAACTTTGTAAAAGACTCAGTCCCTTCAGTAAAGGAACTAACAAAATAAATCACATATTTTACAAACCACGTGACAAATCACCCACAAATAATGTAATAGTATCAGAATCCGATCTAAATCCGAATGCTTCGAATATCTTGGAAATATCGAACAATGGCCAAGCGGGACCACGTAGGCATATAAATCATAGAGGCCTGACCGAAGTGCCACGTAGCCGGGTATTTATCCATAAAGCCGGGCATAACAATGGCTAATTGCTTCGGTCAACTTGGACAAGATAGGCAACAATAAAATTTTATTCGATCGTTTAAGTTTGTGAATTTATGATGCCAAATGGTCAGCCGGGTTTCTCTGATAACATTTAAATTTGGAATAGCAACTAAATATTAGTTAATTGGGTTTAATAATATTCATTATTAATAAGTAGAATGGATGACAGACCAGTGTATATATTATGTGGTGATTAGCGACTCTGGGAGAGAACGCTTGAGAACGACATAATCAGTATTTCGAATGACAGATAAGGCTCGTTTAATTTAGCGATACCCTCTAAATTATCCCTGCTATTGAGGAGATGATACTCTGCTCTCATACATAATTGACATCCCTGAAAAGTGTTGGGTAGGTGGAATTGCAACTAAGACTCCTGTGTTCAAAGGCCCAATATCTTCTCATTTTGAAGGAGACCCATGTCAAATTTTTTGGGTTATCATTGGATGGAAAAAAAATAAAATATCAAGCTTCATATTTCGGCGAATTACTTATGAAAGTAATAATTGCCGGGACCAAATTATAACAAAAGTATTCAACGTTTTTATCTCAATAATATTTTATTGCCTTTGGCAACCGACGCCAATTTCGGGTACCAAATAATATACCCTTGAGATAGTTAATAAAAATACAATTCCCATTGGATCTTTAAGAGTATTTCATTTAATATTATAATGTTCAGCTTTGCATTAATGGGCCAATCAAGAGTGAGATGGTCTCATACACTGTTGGTAGTGAATCTAATATTAGCCAGAAAAATATCTGCCTTAAGATGGTCGAGCTGTTTGGATACGTACATTTGTAGTTACTTTTTATAATATCTGAGACTAAATGCCAGTTATAAGTAAAATAATAAATAAATCGGTACAAAACTGTATTGGGATCACAGACAGTCTTTTAGAGGTATCCTTTGCTTTTCCGTAAAAGGGAGAAGCCACTACATCAATTACAAAATGTCTGACATTAAATCGCGTCCCGCGAACAAGGTTTTGTATTCAAACTTTAGCAATTACGTTAGTCAGGATTAAAGTTAAGTTGCTAACTTTCAAAACGGGACGGATGGTTACCGTCGAATAGTGGACGGGAAATAATTGTGGCGAGCCTTTGTACAAACATTTTGTACCACTTAACCGTTACCTATTGTTAGTATCCATGCTTCCTTCTTCATTCCCTTTCTTGCCAGAAACATAACAAGTGTAAAATAATTTGATTACTGAAAGCACGACTGCAATAAGCTCAGTTGGCAGAGCTACGGAACGCTATTCCGAGGTCGTGGGTTCAAGTCCCGCTTGCGGTAATCACTTTTTCCACCATAGTTTAATTTATTAAGTAAAAGCATAGCATGTCAATTGCTAAATTAATAAATTACTTTAGTAATGAAAGTCGCGTCATTATTTTCAACCCAATTGTATTATGTAAAGAATACTAGGTGGCTGGTCGAGATCCCTGGAGGACCTTGGCGCAATTCTCAATGACCTCAGCAGTGTCTCCCAACGGGTTGGTTTGAGGATGAACATGGATAAAACCAAGGTCATGCTCAATGTCCATGTCACTCCAGCACCAGTATCTGTTGGGAATGCGATTCTCGAAGTTGCTGATCATTATGTCTACCTAGGACAAACAGTCCAATGGGGCAAATCCAACTTCGAGAAAGAGGTCAACCGACGAATCCAACTCGGCTGGGCAGCGAGGTCTTTCAAGGTCGTGGGTTCAAGTCCCGCTTGCGGTAATCACTTTTTCCACCATAATTTAATTTATTAAGAAAAAAGCATAGCATGTCAATTGCAAAATTAATAAATTAAATAAAACTACTTTTTACGGATTTAGACGCGTATATTTGTTTTAAATTAATAAATTACTTTAGTGTAAACGGGTCACATACACATGGACGGATAGATAGTCTCCTGTACCACGATGATCAGACTTAGGTTCGTATAGCGTTTAGGTTTGATCTTTTGTTTCTATGCTAAGAATTACAATTTAGCTCAGTATTGGACTGGCAACCGTGATAAAAATATACGATAGTAGTGGTAGTGGGTATGATATACCTACCATCTCTTGAAAACTTAGAACAAGTCAATAGTAAGGAAAAGATTAAAAACTATTAGTCACTTTTAGTGGAATAGTAGAATTATCTTAATATGAATTTATTCATCTCCAAGCCCTAGTGGTCATTTTAACCCATCTAATAATTAAAATATTTTTTACTTATCATTGACTAAACGTTTCTGTCTTTTCAGTTACTGTCAAGTGGTAAAGATTCTTTGTGACCGAGTCCTGGGTCCATTTTTAACAAGCTTGCTACTATATACTTCCTTATGTCATAAGAAAGGTGCTTGGCCACAGATCTGCAATCACACTTTGGCAAGTTTTAACTGAAACTTTTGTTTGTGATCGGGCAATTTATGTAAGTTTTTGTTGAAAACATAGTTGGTCGAGTAATTGCGAAAACAATATTACAAGTTTTGTATATCTTCCTGAAAAGCTTTTTAATGGTTACGCGGGTAGGAGAAATATTTATTTGCCTGGTTTCATTACGAAGTTTTCTTTATCGTTGTAATATGTTTTTATTCGTACAACTATCAACTTTACTCTATGCAGTTTAATTCTATATCATTTAAATTCTTCACCAGATATTAGTTTTGATGGTTATTTATTTCCATCTTGTCCAATGAACAATTTATACTATAATAAAGTTGAAGAGTTTGTTTTTTTATTTGAATGCGCTGATCTCAGGAACCATTGGTGCGATTTGAAAAATTCTTTCAGTGTTGGATAGGACATTTATTGAGGAAGCCTATAAACATAACACACAATGCGACTAATAGGGGCAAAGTATCAGTGAAAAATGTTGCAAAAACGGGGAAATTTTTCTGAATTCCACGCGTACGAAGTCGCGGTCAACGGCTAGTTCAGTAATAAAAACTAATATTATAACCTACTCACCATTAATTTTGTCTTGCAAGTTAGGTATTGGCTTTTTTAACACGCTTATACATATTAGTCCGGAACGTATCTATCAATGTATTAATCTATGTAACGGAATCTTAGGAAGTAATTTTTACCCAGTTACAGTAGTTGGACCGATCTGAAATTTTGCACACATATTAAGAAGGTACCGTTGATAATGCAATAATTAAAAAAATATTTTGTAAATTTCAAGCGTGTTTTTTAGTTTTAGAAATAAGTAGATTATATTTTTATTTCTTCTTTTGTTAGATCTTGTATGTTATAGATACTGAATCTCATGATTTGTGATTGGCAGTTCATTTATTATCTTTAATAAGCTTATTTACTATCTGATATACTGATATTCTTAAACGTCAGTTCATAATTAGATGGCAATAAGTTTGGATAAGATGAAAGTCCTTCTGCAAAGCGTTGTAGCTATACTTCATCCAATTAAATTAAGGATACAGGATGAAGTTACAAGCAAGAGTGAGAACGAGCTATATCCCTATTAATTATTCAAAAGAGGCCCCTGATCGTTGAGAATCGTACCCCAATTAATTTTAAATTCATTGACTTCGGTAAATTGTCACAGATTAACAAAATATTCTGTAAAGCTCATTTTAAAGAGATTTATAAGTAATAACATAAATTCTACTTATTTAGGTATGTCCAAGCATAAATATTTTTTTTATTTTGTACTAGCTTTATTATTAAGAATACAAGTGCCACTACCGCTTTTCATTCATAGGGCTCATTCATGCTGTAAAAGCCAGCTAAGGCATATTGTATACAGACATCTACTGTCAAAAACAGAAAACTCGAAACTAAACACTGTGCCATGACGCCTAGTCATCGCGGCATTGTAGACTAAAATCCCTTCCAAAGTGAAAGAAACCCGAGCCTAACAGTAGGCTGCTCATAGACTGGAGAGAGAGAGAGAAAGAGAGAGAGAGACAGAGAGATAGACAGAGAAAGAGAGACCGATATTTTCAATATATGGGGTAAAATGAGAACTAAAATGTATAAAATAGAATAAGCATTTATTTTAATGAGAATGAGAATAAGAGTGAGAGTAGAGTGGCTGTTATAGCCGTTAAATAAAATTACACACCATCTCTCTCACTCTCCAGCCCATTTACGTCCCACTGTTGGGCACGGGCCTCCTCCACTTTGAAGTGCCACGCTGACCAGGCGTGTTGACACAGGGTTTATTTTCGAGTTTTCCGTTTCTCACAGAGGATGTTATCTATGTGCAGCTGACTTTTACAACACTCTTGGGAGGAGATGGGGCATGACATTTGTATTCTTAATCCGTCAAGTTGGTTTAAATTTAGAATAGTTTTTTGGAAGTTTAGATGATGAAAATAGTCAAAAAGAAAGTCCAGTCCAGTCCAGTCTTTTTGCTTATTATAAAATAAATTCTGAGCATATTGAGCTGAAAATGAAAATAATCAGAGAAAATACACAAATATTTTAATCACAAATTATAATTCACGCCATCTACCAATGTATAGAAAATACTTTCATGAAATACAGCACACTAATCACCTTACATAAGGTCCTGTAGTAGCAGTTATCCAAACATAAGTAAGAGGGCGCTATTATATAGTCCTAAATTAAACACTTACAGTGTGATGATAATAGAGGGCACTACAAATTTTCAGTGAACATGAAAAACTATCTGAAATATACACTAACGATTATTAATAACTAGCTGTTGCCCGCGACTCCGGCTGCGTGAATTCCAAAATTTTTTTTCGCAATAAAACGTAGCCTATGTCCTTTCTCAGGGTCTAAAGATTGTCTGTGCCTTTCATCAAAATCGGTTGAGAGGTTTAAGCGGGAAAGCGTAACAGACAGACAGAGCTATTTGTTATACATATATATGTAGTTTCGCATTTAGAATATTAGTAGGGATAATAATTTTTACACACCTGGTCAGCGCGGCCGGAGAGGCCTCGTGGTGTAGTGGTTCATGTTCGGACTGCTAAATTCAACCCGCGACCCGAGAGTTTATGTTTAGTAAGGATTGGGGTCGCGGGTTCGATTTCCGCTCGGGACAATCATATTTTGTGTGATATTTATCAATGTCTTAAAAATGTTTGTACTGTGTCTGGGTATTTCAATGTAAGTATAATGTGTAAGTAGGTATGTATTCTATCCGTATTCTGGTACCACTTTGAGCGAAGTTGAGAGGACTCGTGCTCAATAGTGAGATTTAAATAGACTAGGGAGAGCGGTAGTTATAAAGATAATTACATGATTCAAACTAGTCTGCTTTTTAATTTTAATGACCAATAATTTTGTTAATTTTCACCTCACTTTAAGCCATCAAAATTTTTTCACTTTAAATCTTTATTTTTATAATTCAGTGAGTTTTGTATGGGAGCCTTTTCAACGCAATGTGGGTTGAAAGGGTCATATCCGCAGTTTATTCAGCGGCAAATCAACTAAATAATTCATGGCTTTCGTCTGTACCCTTTTGCCACTATATTAATGGTGTGAATTAAATTGCATTAGGAATATCTCTGCCCGTGTGGTGACGGATTTAGAATACAATGGTCACCACCCATTTTACTACACAAGGTGCCGTGAAAGCTAGCTAAGGAATATTGAACCTAAGATTAGCGCGTTTAAACAAACGAACAAACGCTTCAGCTTTATAATATTAGTAAAGATAAATTAGTATTAAAATCAAAAATCAAAATCAAAAATCATTTATTCACGTAGGCATATTCTCTTTTTGCCAAAAAAAATAAAGTCCAAATATTTTTTCCCTACCACCGGTTCAGGACTTTCAATCCGCTGAGAAGAACCGGCGCAACAAACTCAGCAGATATCGTTATCTTTTGTCATATTAATATTTTTTTTTAAATAATCATTACAATGGTTCTTACAATTTATATAAATTACAATTATAATAATATGTGTTGCTCTGGAACAATTTACTCCCAAGCTTTATTGTCATTAACATAGTCTGAAATTTTATAATACGCCTTTTTACATAGTTTAGATTTTACAAATTAGGGAATCCCGAGGTCCTAGGTTATATATAGCTCTAAAGCGCGTTTCTGGAGCACAAAATTATCCGATTAACGTCCGCACAGCTTCCCCAAAGAATAATTCCATAACACTTTACACTATGAAAATAACTAAAGTAATCTATTCTAGCCGTATCTACATCTGTAAGTCGTCTAATTGTTTTACCGCATATGCCGCAGAGCTAAGTTTTCCGGACATTTTTTCAATATGTGGGCCCAACGGTAATTTCGAATCAATAGTGATTCCTAGAAATACAGTTGATTGTACTGGTTCCAGTCTCGCTCCACTCAAATGTACATTTGTCTCTATTTGAGCAACATTTGGCATAGAAAATTTAATTACTTTCGTTTTCTTAGAATTTAATAATAAGTTATTAACATTAAACCAGTGTACAAGCTTTGAGAGAGCGTTGTTTACTTCGTCATAATCACGCATTTGTCTGTTTATTTTAAAAGTCAAGGAAGTATCATCAGCAAACAAAATAATCTCATGATCGCTCCCGACATAGTATGGTAAGTCATTAATATATGTGAGGAAATGAAGTGGGCCGAGAATAGAGCCCTGTGGGACGCCCAAAGTAACAGCAGCTCCTGGAGATCTTTTACCGTTAACATCAACTTTCTGTATTCTATTGTCCAAATAAGAGTTCAAAAGATCTAGTGCTTTATTTTTTATACTATAATGATGTAGTTTCCTAGCTAATGTTTCATGATGTACACAGTCAAAAGCCTTGGATAAATCGCAAAAAACACCTAGCGAATCTTGCGAGTTCTCCCAGGCCGAGATTATACCTTTCAATAGTTCAACCCCTGCATCTGTAGTTGAACATCCTTTCGTAAATCCAAACTGTTTCTTATACAGAAAGTTATTATCATTAAAATGCTTGAGGAGCTGATTCAGAATATTTTTTTCAAAAATCTTACTTAATGACGGCAAAATAGAAACAGGTCGGAAATTCGATTAATCGGAAGTATCACCTGATTTAAATAAAGGTATCACTTTGCTATGTTTCATGAGATATGGAAAGACACCTAAATCAATACAACAATTAAAAATTTCTGCAAGATAAGGGGCAATAATTTCTATAATGTTATCAATAGTTTTGACAGATACTCCCCAAAGATCTATATGGTTTTCTTCTTATCTATAGTTCTAAAAGCACTTAAAATGTCTATATCATTAACAGCGGTAAAAGAAAATTCGGTGACAAATTCTGTAACATTTTGTTTAAGGAGCTCTTCGGCTCAAATGGAAGAAGACTTGAGTGAACTTGTTGTTACTATAGGAATGTTAGAAAAATAATGTTCGAACTCAGTCGCCACTTCCATATCCGCTGTTACATTTAATATATTAGTATAGATTAGAATTATTAATTACGTATCAAATAAATCCAATTGTAGTCCGTGTAGTGACGGATTAAGAATACAAGTGTCATCATAGTGTTCTTATTAACGTGCTGTAAAAGCCAACTAAGGGATATTGTACATGTACACAGATAACATCCCCGATAAGAGACGGTAAACTCAAAAATAAACCCGCCCGGTCAGCGCGGCTCAATAGACCATAATCCCTTCCAAAGTGGACAAGTCCATCCTGTGGGACGTAATTGGGCGGGTAGAAAGCTTATTGTAATTCATCTTTGCGACAGTACACATCATAAATTAAGTGAGTAAAGGAAAGGGTGATCCATATATATCAGAATGATTTATCACTACATCCCGAATGTCGACAAAATTGATAACGGATTTCCTTATTTCTCTATTTATGTTATTCTCCTTGAATATAGCTTTATATTATCACTAGCCGTAGCCCGCGACTTCGTACGCGGGGAGTTTAGAAATTTTTACCCGTTTTTGACGCGCTTCGTGGTCTAGCGGTTCATGTAACTAACTGCCGTTCACGAGGTCGCGGGTTCGATTCTCGCTCGGGACAATAATGTGTGTTTGTCCCTAGCGGGAATCAGACCCGCGACCTCGTCAACGGCAGTACTTTAATGTTTGTACTGTTACTGGGTGTGTTCTATGTACCTATTATAAGTATGAATTTAGTATATGTATTCTATCCGTATTCTGGTAACCATAACACAAGCATATAATAAGCTTAGCTTGGGACCAGAGGACGTTGTGTGAAATGTCCATGTATATTTATTTATTTACAAAAGAAAAGTAGTTTAAGTGTTTTAATATCCGTATTCTGGTACCCATAACATATGCAAAGAAATATAGCTTACTTTGGGACCAGAGCACGTTGTGTGAAATGTCCAAAATATTTATTAACATTTTTTACTAATATTTCGAAAGAGGAGGAAAGAAGAGCTAAAAAGAGTTTCTAGAGTGAGAAAAAGATAACAAACACTTTAAAACAAAGTTTTAATAATTTAAGGTCTTATTCATAAAGACTTATAGGAGGTTTAAAAGTTCGCTAAAATAGGTTCGCGAAAATTGTCAAAACTTGTAATTCATAATAGTCTTTTTACGCTAAAACGTTTATTAACTCTCCGATAAAATCTCCGTTTAAACCTCCGCTAAGTCATTATGAATAAGACCGTTAATCTCGCATACGGACATACAGAAAAAAACGATGTTTTTAAATTAAAAATCGATTTAATCAATAAAATTAAATCACAAATTTATTTTAGGTTTTCTAAAGCAGTCTTATATCAATAAAGGCGAAATTTTAAATAAATAATAAAAATAAAAATAAAAATGTTTATTAGTCTCAAATTATGCAGTACAAACAAAAAAAAAAATATTTTGTAACTTAGAGGTAGGTGCACAGATTCTTTTTAAAAAAAACTTACAGTATCTGATTTCCAAACTAAGCAAAAGCCTGTATTTTGGAAGTCAGTGCTCAATCGTAAAAACAATTTGTAACATTACAAAGGCAATATTGGTAAGTAACAAACATTTTAAATTTGGTTTTTAGGATGAATTTTTAGATGTTAGGATTGTTAAGAAAGAATTAACTTACAAGTAATAATACATTTATTAGTTAGTATTTCTTTATAAGTTTAAATGGAACTACTTGATAATTATAATTTGATTTTAAGATTCTAAAGTATGTTATTTAAGCTTTTTCGGTTGCATAGAATTAATAAAGACAAATTTTATTTTATTGACTATTTGTGGTATATGTGATGTGTAGTGTGAATGTGTGAGTGTAAATTAATGAATAAGATTGTTTTATAGCTACTAATTATTCTAAAAATTTTAGAAGCGCTTCAGTGGTATCGTAGTTTAGTTGTAGTAACCAGTTTCTTGCTATTATTTTAACTCTGTATCTATTTAATGTTGAGATATTATGTTGAATATTTAAGGTATTATAAAATTTCGAACCTAGGCTATTGAATTGATTTCTTGCGAAGCTAGTGTTACAGCGAACAACTGGACAAATATTTTGTTTGCTACGTTTCTTGGGAGCCAACACAGGTATAGTATGATGTATTCTTAGAATGGATTTGAGCACAAAGAGCTGTCTCACAGTAAGCACATTAAAATCAGAATAAAGTTGAACAGTAGGAAATCGAAAAGGTTTTTTAGCGATAACTTTTAATACAGCTCTTTGTGCCCTCTCCAGAGGAAGCATATACTTTTTTGCGCAACCACCCCAAACAGGAATACAATAGTGAACAACAGACTGACACAAAGCGAAATAAACTGTCTTTAGTTTTTCTAAAGGGGCAACATCGCGAAGAGTTCTGAACAGCGGCATGAGCCTTCGTGTTCTAGTTTTAATTGCATCAACTTGATCTGACCAACTAAGAGCACTATCGATTTTGACACCGAGATATTTAACATTAGGTACCCGCTTAAGGTTTGGACAGGTACAGATGGAGCTCGATAAGCATGTGTGTGCTTTTATTGAGAAGTCATTTGATGGAGTGTTAATTTTTGACAAGGAAAAGGGAATATAAACAGTTTTTATTAGGTTTATTGTCAGAAAGTTTCTAGTGAGCCATAACATTATTTGTCTTAGAGAAAATTCAGCCCTTTGTCTGACCGACTCCCAATTAGGTCCTTCAACAACGATTGCGGTATCATCTGCATATGTGAAAATATTTGTGTGGGGAAGTGACATTGTGCAAAGGTCGTTAACATACAGCTGAAAAAGAGTGGGGCCGAGAATACTGCCCTGTGGGACTCCGTAGGAGACTGTAAACTCGTCACTTAGATGACTACCAATTTTTACTCTTTGCTTTCTATTAGATAAATAATCTTTAAAAAGAGCAAGAGTGTCTCCTCGTATGCCTAGTTTTTCCATTTTATCTAATAAGATTGGGACAGAGACTGTGTCGAAAGCTTTTGACAGATCCAAAAATATACATAAACATCTACTATTACTATCTAAATTCTTAACAACACAACTGACAAGATCAACCACCGCATCTTCAGTTGATATGCCCTTTCGAAAACCGTATTGATTTTTCGTTAAAATGTTATATTTATCAATGAATTGTCTTAAGGACTTATTTATGATTTTTTCCATGATTTTTGATAATGTAGATAGAACTGAGATGGGGCGATAATTATTGACACAATCTCTGTCACCATTCTTATAGATTGGGTGAATGATAGCATTTTTAAATGCATTGGGAAACACACCTGAAGCTATGGCTCGATTACAGATATGAGTTATAACAGAGAGAACATTTGCACTGGACTGTCTTAAAATACGACTTGATATGCCATCCCATCCCGTGGCGCAGTCAGCACGTAAGTCTCTCAATATAGCTCCAACATCATCATCAGTAACTTCTAACAGGACCATGGAGTTTGAAAGCCTATTTAAGGTTAAATTTGTAGAAGCTGAAGGTAGATCATGGCTACCATTTACGAGGGTTAGTTTATCAGCTAAGCTTTTTCCTATATTGGTAAAAAAATCGCATATATAGTTGAGGGACTCTTTAGGATGAGAACGACTAGATAAAAGTTCAATTGAGACATGATTTGCTTTTGTAGTAGAAGTTATATCTTTTACTGCCCTCCACAAAGCTTTTGGGTTACTTCCTGCGTCATTGATAAGGTTTCTATTATAAGCTAATTTTAAGTTTCGTAAAAGACGATTACAATAGTTTCGATATCTAGTGTAAGTTAGCTTTAGGGTCATATTATCTGGAGAATTTCTAGCTTTCATATGTAACCTATCACGGTTTTTAATGCATCGAAGTAACCCCGATGTGATCCAAGGCTTTAGAATTCGGTGACTTTTTGATATATTAGTAGTTTTAGTATGGGTTGCAATAATAGATGATACTGTATGGATAAAACCATCAGCAGCAGTATTAGCATCTTGTGTCTGTAGAATAGAAGTGAAATCTGTCTCGTCCAAGTCATTTTTTATTTTCTGGTAGTCAACACAGGACTTGATGCAATTATGTTCAAAGACCTGTTCCGATTGCTCTAGAAATAATACTAAGGGAGCATGGTCTGTTATATGAGATTCTAATACTAATGTTGTTGATTGGAGACTTGATTTGATAAAAATATGATCCAAGCATTTGTGACTAATTCGCGTTGGGAAGAAATGAGTAGGAAGGAAGCCTTGAGACGCATTAACTGTTAAATACTCTTCGCATAAAGGATCCGTATTATTTGGACATATGTCAATGTTCATATCTCCAATAAGTATGCAATGTTTGGTTTTAATACTATTATATGTATTGTACAAACTGTCTATGAAATTCCTATGATCGTGTGAAGTTTTTAATGAAGGAGAACGATATGTAGCAACGATTGAGATGTCATTTCCGATGCGGCAGACTAGGCAACTAGCGCCCTTAAAATAGGGCTCGCTTACTGTGCTACGTAATCCTTTATGGGTATAAATAATAATGCCGTCGTTTTGGTTGCGAATTATTTTCGAACAGTGGGGTACATAACCCTCCAAAGTAGGAGGCGTAAATACTTTACTGAGCCAGCATTCAGTCAAAACGATAACATCGAATGATACTTTAGTTTGTATTAACATTAGGCGAAATTCATCGAAATTTTTATTTATGCTACAAATATTAATGTGGACTATTTTAATAGATAGTTTAGGATTATTCAGGTGGCGTTGGCAGTCTTCTGGATTGCAGATGTAAGAACGGAACGAAGAATTGGAATCCAATTCATTATTTAAGTGAATTATATCAGCCATTTAGTCGGAAATGAATTTTATGTATATAGGTACTGATAAAACTGCCGAGTTTGTCAATTTGAGACAGTGTATAATGTGTATATAGTGTTAGATAACTTAATGTATTTGAGTGTAAATAAAAATAGTATAGTTGTAGGTATGTAATGGTGTATAATATTGTAGATCTAGAAACGCTATGTAGAAGTATTATTATGTAAAAATAAATTCTGTAAAAGCCAATATTGTTATTCAAAGAGAATAATATTGAAAGTGTGCAATGAATATTTGTATAATTGTGCGTATGAACGAAATGTATGAGTTGTAAAAAAAGTAAAGAATCCAAAAAATCACATGATAGTCTTCTAGTATGAGAGTTTATATGTACTCCTGAGTGTATTTTATCGGTGTGTAATATTACTCCATAGTGACCAGTCTGTTTCAACCGATATGCTAAAATCATATTATAACAGACCAAAAACAAAGAAAAACAATCATAACCTATAATAATTAAGCATGCAATAATAGAATAAAAGCAATGTAAAGATAAGAGATAAAGCGACTTTAGTCACACATTATTGTGAAGATCCAGTAAGTTTTTTTCTGAAGTGATTAAGATCTGCTTCTCCCCTTCCGCTTTGCGTAGAAAAACGTTACCGTTTACAATCCAACAATATTTAAAGTTATTTTTATTTGCAAATTCTCGGGCCTTATAAAATATCTTCTTAGAGCTTGCCGGTAAATAATCGGAAATGTAGACAGCTTGTCTCGTACCAGGGATTTTTATAAGTTCGGTATTGAGTTTCTCTTCAAATATCTTTCCCTTGTTAAATGCTCTGGCAGCTGAAATGGTGTCCATTTTCTTCTGAACACTATGGAACTCTGCAATAATTGGGCGTAGAGAACCAGTCTTACCGGGTGAGCGATAAATGTCTCTTATATCAGATGACGTTAGTTGTAATCCTACAGTCTGCCCAATATTGCACAGGATATCTGTAAGATCTCGATACGTTTCCTTTTCGGCGTGGGGAATATTTCTAATTTCTAGACTCGAGGATCTGGACTTAAGCTGTAAATCCAGAATTTTTCTCTCAATATTTTCGACACACCTTTTTTGTTCCAATCTTTCACGCTGTAAAACGTCCATTCCAGACTTAATTTCTTCATATTGTTTGCTCATAAATGAGATAGACTGTGCAACTTCGTCATTACGCTTTTGGATTTTAGAATTTTGTATTTTTAATTCATCAATGTCTGCCGATAATTTTGTAATTAACTTATTTTGATTCGTACTTATCTCATCGAAGTCTTTTTTCCAGCTTGTTAAAAGTGTCATTAAATCTTGATAGGAAGGTTCTTCCGTTTCCGTCTCGATAGGATGATCCGTACGAATACGCTTGTTTCGGTTACTGTTTACGAAAGGCCCATCAATTTTAAGAGAGTTTAGGTCCGATTCTGATTGAGTATGTTCTACTGAAGCCGAAGAAAGTGCAAGCGAACGCCGGGCAGCCATAACAACACGTAAATTCGAGTAAGATTTGAAATAAATAACCGGCGATAGTTCTGTTACAGTTTGTATTTAGTCGAGCAATATATATATGCGTAGGTAACTATAACAGCTCCTTATTTATTAGCAATGTAATGCTATTAAACAGTACTAGATGCACGATGCGCCCGCGCAAGGCTGCCAAGAGTAGACAAGGACGAAAAATGTCACCTGTCTCTTTATCGTTGCGGGTGTGAGGGGCGCCCCTATGACGTCCAAGCTACCTCCGGCTGTGAATTTGTGGCGTCACTACAATATCGACACTAAGGTCTAAGTTCACTTGAAATTTTTGCAAACACTAATAGAATGTCTATGAACTGATTAGTCACTGTTTACGCTATGTTGAACTTTATGAATTTAATATATTTTAATCAATTTATTGATACACCAACTACACGTATGAACTTCTTGAGAGTTTAGACGAAAAATAGTTTGTATAACCGCAACTAATTGAAGCAGGCTTTCAGATTAAGCTGTGTGGTATTCTACAACGTAATGAGATTACGTGTGGTTTTTAATTTAATTGAAAAGGGTTAAGGTATTACGAGTGAAGATAATAATATTTTATACGTGTAATCCTTATAAATTTTGCGTGTGCGTGCATATGCATGTGTGTCTGTTTGTGTTTGTGTGTGTGTTACTCCTTCACAATGAAATGGCATAAACGATTTGATACGCTTATGTTCCAGATTGACATAAGAGCTTTTTAGTATGAGAATTTTAAACTCGGAAAAATGCGATGTTCCCGTGTGATTATATAATTTGTATGTGTATATGTTTGGTTTTTACTCCTAAACCCTGAAATGGTCCGGTAGCGCTAACGAAGACAATAAAAAAGCACCCTGGAATGGCCTAATAGATTTAAATGCGGTGCTAAAATAGCTCTAGATTAGCAAATGAGCTTATTTTAATCGTAAAAAAGGAAGTGTTTTTGTGATGTAAACACCTCAAATATGAATTCACCTAGATGCCATTAGTATTGACTTTTTGCTTTCTCCTTTTATCAATCTTTCTTTTTTATTTTTCTCTCAAACTTTTTAACCACGAGTAACATTGCGGGACACAGCTAGTATAAGATATAGAGTATTTTCTATTTATATGTTTTCATTTTATATTCAATCAACTTTATCTCTCGATATATGCAATCTAAATATATAATGGAATCGCAAAAGAGTTTCATGACTGTTTAATAAAATGCTATTATTTGAAATAAGTAAAATAATGATAGCTTTTGTAATATAACTAGCTACGCCTTGCTGTTTCATTTGCGTACTAAATAGAATCCTTATACTAATATTAAAAAGCTAAAGAGTTTGTTCATTTGAAAGCGCTAATCTCAGGAACCACTGGTCCAATTTGAAAAATTCTTCTAGTGATAGATAGTATATTTATCGAGGAACGCTTTAGGCTATATAACATTAAACTGTGATTAATAGAAGCGAAGCATTATTTATTAAGTATTGTTTGATTTATCAAGTAAAAGCATAGCATAATTTGAATTAATGAGCGCAACGTTAGTAAAAATGGTGCAAAAATAGGGAACATTTTCTAACGAACGTACGCGTACAAAGTCGCGGGCACCTGCTAGTGGGGTATAAATATAATTATATTGACCTATTCTTAAACCTACCTTAAACGCACACAGAATTTAACTAAAATCAGTCAAGCAAACATTCTTAGGAGTTTGATAACTACAATTCTAGAATTTTGTAAGGGTTTTAAGAGCTAGGTACAAAAATACAAACAAATCCGAAACATGTTATGACCTAAGATGAAAATAGAGTTAATTATAAAGGAATGAACAGCTTTAGTCTTATTTCGAAATACGATATAAACTTTGTCAGAAATCTATGACCCTAAAATACCCATTAATGGTCAGGATTATAAGTCGTACAAACTTCGTAGCGTTAAGTGTGTTAAAAGTCGGATAAAACTTTACAAACATTAGTAAATACTCAACATCCATTAGTGTTAAAGTTTTAGGAATTTCTTTTGGCGTGTTAGGGAAAAATGATAAGAGTTTTACAAAGCGCTAATTCCAAAACACTGTCCCGAAAACCAGGGGTCTCATACTATTATTAAAAAAAATATAAATAAAATAAAATAAATATTCATGGACATTTCACGCAACGTCCTCTGGTCCCAAACTAAGCTTATATGCTTGTGTTATGGGTAAACTACATAAACTAGTTTTTTTTTGTAAATGCATACTTATAATATATAGACTACACCCAGACGCAGTTAAAACATTTTTATGACAATTATAAATATCACACATATGATTGCACCGAGCGGGAGTCGAACCCGCGACCTCATGATCGGCAGTCCGTTATACGAACCATTAGACGACGAAGCCCGTTAATGGAAAATATTGAAGATAGGTCACATAGGGACATACATACGAAAATAGCAACTTGGTTTTATTTTATTATAAGTAAGGATTTTGTTATTTAGAATAGTGTATGTCATACTAGGAATGTATGTAACTACATACATTCCTAGTATTACGTAGCAATTAATTACACAGGGTTTCTGGATTAGGCATTGTGGTATTCTGGCAAGATAGTGAGATTATATTGTGGTAATTAATTGAAAAGGGGTTTGTCTAACATTTATACTAAACTTAAGTTTAATTTTAAAAACAAATAGTTATTTTATATTTTACTAATGATATAAACGCCAATTTACTAAACAATTTTATCAAAATAATAAGCACTTTCAGAGTCACTGTAAACAGATCTTGAAAAAAGATATTAAATATAAAATAAATAACGACTTTGTTTTAGAGAAAGGCCGTTTCCTGACTTGTCGGTGCAGTAGCGACGCGGCACAGGTATGCTTTGTCCCGAAACGATACTGCATCGCTTTCATCTACGAACCTATCGGTATATTCTCGATATAAAATCCGGAAACGGCCTAAGTAAAGATAAAGATATAATGTATATAAAATCTAGAAATAACGTAGGTATATTCTCTTGCCTTAAGGCAAGAGAATATACACGTTACACAACGTTACACAATATACAGGTTACACAAAGTTTAAACTTTGTGTAACCTGATGTCTGAGCATTATAAAGTCTTTAGAACTTCATTATATGAAACAAAGCCTGAACTACTAAATCTTATTTCCAGCTCTATTCTAGAGTATTATATTACTAAATGTACTGTCTTAAGCTTTAGTGCATACAATATGCTGCTACAAATAAGTAGAGTGAGTTAAATCAGGCTTAGTGTATTGTGTTATTTTTATGTAAAAACTGGTCAAGTAAATGTTAGAATCGTAAAGAAAGGGTTCCGTACCAGATTTTTCATGATTGTTTTTTTTTTAAGTTTAACCAACTTCACGTGCCTTTGAAATTAAATTGATCGATTTTTCAGGAGATAATCACCTGATTCTGACCTGGTGCCAATGGGACCACACGGAAACCACCAGCGGTCAAATAAAAAAGAATCATTAATTTCGCGTAATTTTAATTAATGAGTACCTATTTGTTGTTATAGCCTCAACTAATTCATAACAGCGAAATTTTTGTTCTCTAGATATCCCGTTAGGAGACACAATCTGATGACGGACGGACAGAAGGCGAAGTCTATGTTGACCTATATAGGGCCTCCATATGTCTCCATATTTCCATATGTAAATAAATATTCATGGACATTTCACAGGACGTACTCAGATCCCAAGCTATATATAGAAACACCCAGACGCAGTACAAACATTTGTATGACAAAAATAAATATCACGCAAATAATTGTCCTGTTTAGGAATCGAACCCGATACCTCGTGAACGAGGTCTGTCAAAAATATTCATCTTTAAAAATAAATCAAGAATCTATTATAAAAATATCTATAAATTAGATTTCAGAACTCCTCTTTTAGAAATCGGTAAGATTCAATAATTGAAACCCGACGAGTGTTTCTAGAGATTAGTATGTTTTAGAGACGAGAATTTGAGATTCGTTTATTTGTTGTCTTACGAGCAACAAATTGAACGAACTTCATCTCTCAAATGTTATTGAGTTGGCATTGTAAAATACAATTGTCTATATTGCTTCAGCGAGTGTTAGTGGCAGAATAGTTTTAGATTTATAAAAGACAAGTTCTGAGGAGCTCTCGTCATATTAAGAAAGACGAAGTTTAGTCTTGAAGAGTTTGAATTTAAAGAATTCGTATGTCTTGGACCTTATTAATAGTTATCATCATCATATTCTTACGCCGTTTTAATGGCGATAGGTAGAGTCTATAGAGCGCAATCTGCTACGAACTAAACACACTATAAAGTACGAGAAGTACGAGTGACTTGCCCGCGGGGGTCGTAAAAACCGACCGAGTAAACTACGTCGCCTGACAACTGTGCATATACCCAGGGAGGGTTGACGTCAGGCAGGCGGACGGTCATAAAAATCAACTAAAACCCATTTCAACATAAACAATTAGTAATATTGCGCTCACTCGGAATAACGAGATAAAGGCAGGAAAATTATGATGATGAGTTAAGAATATAAAAGGAAATATATTTGAATAAAAATATTAGGAACCAGAAAAAGTAAAGGTAAGTTTACAAAATGCATTAGGGGAACATCAGGGAAGCTATTGGCTTCCTCAAATTTACTTCATACTGTTAGGCCTTTATAACGGAAAGGGAAATTGATGTAATAAATCATGTCAGACAGTTTTATATATGGTTTTATTTTAAGTTTACCATCACTTATATAGTGTTGTTTGTATCGAATTGTTTAACAGATAAGTAAGATAATTATTATGAAATAAATACTTTTTTTTTACAATAATGGTGATCGACTTTTAACGATCCCAATACCAGATAATTACTTGAGTATTAAACACAGATATCTTCTTGTACATAAATACTATCACTACTTGTATTTACATACATACAATTATATACCTAATATAAGTTTGTTCTTAAGTGTTAGGTTTTGAGGTATGCTACAATAAACCCTCTCTTACATTTAAGACTCCATTTCACGGTTGTCTGTAAGAGGTTGCAATATTTGTGATAAGACCGCGATTTTGTGCTTAATATAAGATTTATTGTTATTAATGTTTCTAAGTGTTTTCTGGCGTACAATAGAGAAATTTCATTCATTCATCTTTCATGCAAATTCTTCTGTATAGATTTTAATGAAACTTTGCAAATAGTAGAAAACATATAGGCTATACCTACCTAACGTGATGATGAATGATAAAAACCAAGGAACAGGATAGTAACTATAAAGGCAGGTAAAACTGTGACCATAAGCTAGTTACCAATAAAAAAAAAATAAAAAAAACATTTGTGAAAATTCATCGTAAGTAAAAACTATCAACATTAAGGCTGAAAATAGTGCTAAATCGACAATGGCTAAGCTAGGATTGTTGTAAGCAGAATTGCTACAAAAATAACTTAAAACAAATTTCATGTGTATTAATAAAAACAATTCAAAGAGTATTAGTAGAAAGCCTATAACAAAATGTTATTCAACAAAATAATGTAAACATACTACCTACAGCTGTGTTTCGTAATTTTTATGAAAGTCTTTTATCGTTTGAAAAGAATTTCTATTCCGAGGGTGTAAAAGTTTTTCTATGAAAATACTATAACATCGTCGCCGGGTAATATTAGCACCTGGCTTTACAAAATAAAGTTACGAAATACTGCATTCACGCCTTCCTTACAAGCTTTCATAAATTTGTTATTACACAACATTAACTTCGAACCATGTATGAGTAGCACTAATGCACGATAAGTTCCGTACAAGCTTTTAAATAAACATATCACTATAATGGTGCCGATTCTGAGCGCACAACTAAACTTAACTTAACCAAAAAATTAAAATTGATAGCGTCATTATCACAATTCGGCAATGTTTACTGAAGTTTCTTATTATTAAAACGATTTTAATTAATATAAATGTGTACAACGAGATAGCAAGTAATAGCTATATTGACACTACCAATTTTCATTTTTAGGGTTCCGTACCCAAAGGGTAAAAACGGGACCCTATTACTGAGACTTCGTTTAGTTAAGTTAAGTTTAGTTGTGCACGTAGAATTGGTACCAATATCTATTTTTCCTAACTAATTTATAAATGTGAAAACGAGCTGATGACACTATAGAAATTTCGACGAGCATATTGTATTAATGTGTCGAACGAAATTATAGCGCGATTTAAAAAATGGTACAACGCCATCTATCGACTGTCATAGTAAACTTCTGTTTGTTAAGGTTTAATTTCTAAATTTCGCAAGTACGAAGTCGCGTGCAACAGGTAGTAATTATAAAGCTAAAGAGTTTGTTCGTTTAAACGGGTTAATCTCAGAAAACGCCAGGTCAAATTTAGAAAATTTTTTTTTGTGTTGGATAATACATTTATCGAGGAAGGCTATAGGGGATAGGCTACATAACAAAACGCTGCGACCAATAGGAGCGAAGCAAAATGTTCGGGATTCCACGCGTATGAAGTCGCGGGCAGCAGTTAGTCTTCATCATAATATCTTACCGTCATAATCATAGCGTCGAAGCGTACCATCAAGTTAGTCTGAAAACTTTTCTTGTATAGGAGCTCCTTCAAGTAATATGAATTTTTTTATTTTGTTATCTCAGTGGCAACAGTAACCCGTGAAATTGACTAAAAACTACTTACTGTCGGGCCTGGTGATATAGTGGTTTAGGTAACGTACTGCCGTTCACGAGGTCTCGGTTTCGATTCCCGCACGAGACAATCATTTGAGTGATATTTAATGATTGTCACACAAATGTTTGTACAGCACTTGGGCGTTTTCTATGTATTATAAATTTGTATTTGCAAAAGAAAAGTAGTATATGTATTATAACCGTACTCTGGTATCTATAACACAAGCATAATAAGCTTAGCTTGGGACAAGTAGACGTTGTGTGAAAAGTCCATGAAAAAAATCTGCTCTTTAGCTATCACTCATAGCTCATTAGTTTCTGATTTGGTGATAGATAGACAGGCGTATGAATTGCTTGGTCTAAGCAAAAGGTTCACGTTTTACCAATTTTTACGGAATCCTAAAAAGGCATAGACGTGTTTTTCAATGTAATCTAACTACCTATTAATACTTAAAAGGCAAAATTTTGCACCCTTTTACGAAAATTGCATGAAATGAGGTGTATAAAGAAAGGATAGTATTTTTAGTAAAAAGTTTAGAAAGCCCTTATTTTTCTATATAGGCTCGTCTCAAATATTTACGTTCTTAGATACATTGTCTAAATAAAAACTGCCTTTCTCTCTCCAGCTCATTGCCATCCCACATTTGGGCACGAGTATCTTTACTTCATAAGGGGAATTGGTCTACAATGTCGCGCTGACCAGGCGCGTTGGAAAAATAAATCTATACTAATATTATAAAGCGAAAGAGTTTGTTTGTTTGTTTGATTGATTGTTTGTTTGTTTGTTTAAACGCGGTAATCTCAGGAACCGCTGGTCCGATTTGAATAATTCTTTCAGTGTTGGATAGTACATTTATCGAGGAAGGCTATAGGCTATATAACATCACGCTGCAACGAATAGAAGCGAAGCATCAGTGTAAAATGTTGCAAGAAACGGGGAAAAAAGTCACGCGCGCGAGCTTTAAATGAAAACGCTGCCTTATCCATGTGAGTTACAACAAAGTAATGTATGGAGAAATTGTTTGTTACCTATAGATCTTTAAAAAAGTCCGCGAGGCCATATGTCTATCTTTTAAGGAAAACCCGCTGTACCCATAAGAACGTCAACAAAATTATCAAATTCAATAGGATGTTTTCAAAAGCTATTTATGTGTATATAGTAACATTTTTTATCAAATTAAATACCTTAGTTAGCTTACGCATTTAATATAGATAATAACTGCTCTTTACAGCATGCAATTTAAATGAATATCTTCGGAGATATGACGAAAAAAGAATTACGCGTGATAAAATAAAGTTAAACTGTTCGCTGAGCAACGAGAACGTTTCCCCGGTCATCTATCTATACTCCATTGTTTCGATGTATGGTTGGATGTATGAATGTAAGGATGTTTGTTGTTCTTTCACGTAAAGACGGATGGATTTTCGTGAAACTTTGCAATAATATAGCTTACATATCAGATTAACACATATGCAATAATTTATAAAGATACCACGTGTCACGGCGTCTTAGTGTGTGTAAAAGTCAGTATTGTACAGGTTGTTACGCTGCTCAATCCCCGACGGATCAGTATTGAGTTGGTCTTTATAGGCGCCGGCGTCATCGTCGGCATATGGTCGTTACGCTGCTCAAATCCCGACGTATTGGTGCTGAGTTGGTTTTTATAGGCGTCGGCGTCGGCTTCGGCGCCGGCTTCGCCGACGCCTCCGTCGTATGGTCGTTACGCTGCTCAAATCCCGACGTATTGGTGCTGAGTTGGTTTTTATAGGCGTTGGCATCTACAGCGACGCAGGCGACGACGTTGGCGACGGCGTCGGCTTCGGCGTCGTCGTCGGCGCCGGCTTCGCCGACGCCTCCGTCGTATGGTCGTTACGCTGCTCAAATTCCGACGTATTGGTGCTGAGTTGGTTTTTATAGGCGTTGGCATCTACAGCGACGCAGGCGACGACGTCGGCGTCGGCGTCGGCGTCGGCGTCGGCTTCGGCGTCGTCGTCGGCGCCGGCTTCGCCAACGCCTCCGTCGTATGGTCGTTACGTTGCTCAAATCCCGACGTATCGGCGCTAAGTTGGTTTTTATAGGTGTTGGCATCGACAGCGGCGTCGGCGTCGTCGACTGCGTCGGCGTCGTCGACTGCGTCGGCGTATGGTCGTTACGTTGCTCAAATTCCGACTTATCGATGCTGAGTTGGTTTATATAGGTGTTGGCATCGGCGTCGGCGTCGGCGTATGGTCGTTACGCTGCTCAAATCCCGACGTATTGGTGCTGAGTTGGTTTTTATAGGCGTTGGCATCTACAGCGACGCAGGCGACGACGTCGGCGTCGGCGTCGGCGTCGGCGGCGGCTTCGGCGTCGTCGTCGGCGTCGGCTTCGGCGTCAGCGTCGTCGTCAGCGTCGGCTTCGGCGTCGGCGTCGTCGTCGGCATCGGCTTCGGCGACGCCTCCGGCGTATGGACGTTACGTTGCTCAAACCCTGACGTATCGGTGCTGAGTTAGTTTTATAGGTGTTGGCATCGACAGTGGCGTCGGCGTCGGCGTCGGCGTATGGTCAATAGGCTCAAAAACTGCTAGACCGTTTTTTAAAATTCATTCACCATTTGAAAGCTACATTATCTGCGCTTAAAATAGGCTAGATTTTATTTTGGAAAAATTAGGGTTCCGTAAAATATTTGGATTTTTCTGAAAAAAATCAACTAAAAGAGTTAACTATTTTGCTTACGCTGCTTAAACTTTAAAAGATAATAATTTTTTTTAATAATAATAGAACAACAAAATATTCTAATTTTTCATTTATTTATGAGATTTATTTATTTCAAACCAACAGCTTCTCAATCAATATGAATAAAAAAGAAATATTCATCAGCAAGCGAATTATATGTCCTCACGGATAAAAAAATTAAGAGCCATGTTTATGGTATTATAAGGGTGGGTGTTTACTATGTATTATAAGTATGTATTTACAAAAGAAAAGTAAATTATGTATTCTATCCGTATTCTGGTACCCATAACACAAGCATATAAAGCTTACCTTGGGACTATAGGACATTGTGTGGAAAATTCTTATTTATATACGCTTTAATATAATGAAGTATTTTTATTTATTCATTTTGGACCATGCCAAATTTCAAGTCTCTAGGATAGTGGGAAGTAACCTGTAAATTTTGATTCCCTAGCGAAAGTGGAAAATACTCAAAAATGGCTGTAGTTCGGTTATATCTTCTGAATGCGTAGATCTAAATTATTGATTGTATCTTTTGCAGCAAGGGACCGCATAGAAACAAACATTTGGTATAAGTTTCAAATTAACAACTTCAGCCGTGGCTGAGTAAAAAAAAGATTAACGAGTGGATAGACAGACAGACGGACACCGTATTGAGAGTATAAGGGTTTGTACAAAGACCTAAAAAGGCATGATGAAGCTCTGAGATATCATTTACTAAAATGACATTGGGCCATGTGTGTTACTTCTTTAGAACTGTGCAAGAAAAGAGAACCACACTGACGATTTACTAATTAGCTGTAAAATGGCGTTATTGTTAGTTCATTTAATTTTTCGTTTCTTAATTCCACGCGTACGAAGTCGCGGGCACTGCTAGTAATATATAAATTAATATACATGGACATTTCACACAAAGTCCTCTGGTCCCAAGCTAAGCTTATTATGCTTGTGTTATGGGTATCAGAATACGGTTTTAATACATAAACTACTTTTCTTTTGTAAGTACATACTTATATAATACATAGTAAACACCCAGACGCAGGACAAACATTTGCAAGACAATTATAAATATCACACAAATTATTGTCGTGAGCGGGAATCGAACCGGCGACCTCGTGAACGGCAGTCCGTTTCCTGAACCACTAGACCACGAGGTCCGTCATGATGTTTAGTTTCGAGTTTTCCGTCTCTCACAGATTATGTTATTTGTGTACAATATTCCTTAGCTGGCGTTACAGTACCCAAAAAAGGAAAATGCGCAAATTTTGTATTCATAATTTTTTTTGTATTCTTTTTATCTCAAATAATTATGTTACTGAAAATCATTTTGTTCAAAGATTTATTTACAATACATAATACTATAGCTCTTAGTGTGTTAAGAGGACTTTTGAAAAAATTAAATAGCAAAAAAGTTATCCCTATAAACTTGCAAAGCAGACAAATTATTCATAAGTCGTATAAATTCGCAGTCGTAAAATACATGACACTGAGCCGTGAACGTGAAGGATAAGCAAATCTTTTCCTGTTAACTATTTATACTACGCCGTACGTTAAGTGTTAAGCTTTTAGCTGTATTTTAACCTAAGTATTAACTTCCATTCCAAATTTAAAATTTGAACAATTAAACACTTTTATGTAATTGTTTTAATCCATTAACACTTATTCAAAATTTAAAATGAAACAATTACGCACTTTTATTCAATTGTTTAATTTGCTTTTATCCGTGTTTTAACCTATTACGCTTATTCTAAATTTAAAATGTAAATAATTAAGCACTTTTATTCAATTGTTTAATTTCTAGGAGTCTTGACAATTACAAAGTGTCAGTTTCAATTGTCCTCGTGATTAATTCAATTGAAACTTTTTTCTGTGCTGGTTAAAAGTTTTATGAGTTCTACGAGAATGTTCTGTAGATGAGCGACGATGTTGAAAATTTATTTAAAAATTTGTACATCAATTTTTACAGTATTTGTATGGCAATTTAAATTTCATGTAGATACTGGTAAACTATGTCGGATATGTGTCTTTCTTTGGGTAATACGAAAGTAACTCTGTCAGTCTGTCTGTCGTTCTTTTAGGCCTAAAATACTGAAAACTTTTAAATGAAAATTGGTGAAAAAATTAATTTTATGTGAAAAATAGGGTGTGTAATGATTCCAAGTTCAAACTAGCAAGAATATTTCGATATTCTGAATATTATAAGGAGATATTTATTACACCAGAAAGTTCTCGAGAAGGATTTTGTACTTTACATTTGATATTGCGTAAAAAATAAAAAAGTTTTATATTATAAGTATTCTTTATTTAAAAAATTATATTACATATTTAAATCAAATAATAGAGAAAAAATACTTGAACGCGATAATCTATGGTTTCCATTTAAAAAAATTTTTCCTCTGGATAGAAAATTTATCGACGGAGGCTATATACTTTACAACATCACGCTGCGACCAATAGGAGCGAAGCGTTAGTAAAAAATGTTGCGCGGACAACAGCTAGTTATCTTTATTTGTAAAGGATAATATAAAAACACGTATGATTTTTATTCATTTTTGAAAATTGATAACGACATGAAGATGATAGTCGAATTATATCAGTGAAGTGCAAGCTTTTGATTAATTGAATGTCAATGTGTCATGAAAGTTTGTCATTGTCACGTATGACATTTTATTAATAATTTTTTTACAATTTGATGTTTAATGTACCAGCAATTTGCATTTTTTTTAATAGTGTATTCTACTATTCGATATGAGCAGTAAAACTTTATGAAGAACTTTGTATGGAAAAAAATGCACAGAAAAATTAATCGACAGGATTCTTAGAAATATTTATTAATTTTTTTTAATATTTTGGACATTTAACAACAATGTCCTCTGGTCCCAAAGTAAGCTATATCTCCATGCTTGTGTTATGCAAATATGGATATACTACAGTTTTAATTGATCAAATTCTAAAGTGTTAATAAACACGTACACATCGTAGTATCAAACAAAATCACAATGGTAGTACCAATACAAAGCTTAACTAAAAAATAAAAAAATATTGTGTCAATTACACAATTCGGCAATCTGAACTTAACTTTTTTAAATAAAAACTGTGTAATATATACCGACAATTTTAATTAATACGAATGTGTAAAGGCCCCAGTACACAATGGGCCATGCTGGCCAACTGAACGCCATCGCCATTGTGTACAGGGGCTATTGGTATATAATGGCGGACAATCGGGAAGTTGTCGGTTTTTTGAACACACTTCAAAGGAATCGTGGCGTAGCGTGGCCTGAGGTGTTCACACAATCGCCCATTATTTAGTTCTTGACGGACCGCGCTGGCCGGGATAGTGCACTTTTTTGTTGCGTGCGTATTTGAATATTATTATTTTTTTTTTATTTGAATATTATTTTGTCAATTGTACATTGTGTTTCTTTAGAATTGTTTGATTAATATTGTTGTTTATTGGTGTACAATAAAGAATTTATAATCTTTATATATATATAAAGCTCCTGTCACGATGTTTGTCCGTGATGGATTACTAAACTACTTAACCGATTTTAAATTAAATTGCCACACCGTGAGCAGTCTGGTCCAACTTGAGAGATAGGATAGCTTACATTTCAATTTATGGTCGCAATATTATTTGTTTGTATTGTATAGCAAAACAACGTTTGCCGGGTTAGCTATAATATTATATACTTTTGTTTTATTTGAATAATAATATATTCCACCATCGCCTTTTGCGCCACTTGTAAGCAGTATATATATATATAAATAGCCGCAGCCGTGATTACTTCCATGTCCATCGCAAGTGCCTCGCCAGACAGCAATGAGCTATGCGCCATTGTGTGATCACCAAGTGATCGTGGCCTACAGTTGTGCCCATCAACGGCCATTGTGTACTGGCCCCTTAAAATGACTTTGCGGTCACCAAGGTCACGGATGGGACTGCCCTCTATGAGTCTCCGTATTGTAGGGCTAAAATTTAAAACAAATATATGCGTCTAAAATTGTAAAAAGTATTTTTTTTTAACATATGAGTCGCGTATGAGTTCACTTTGAATCTTTACTTATTATAAAACATAGTCCTTATTTTTGTATTTATTTCCCTATGTTAGCTTATATCTTTAAATTTACGCAACAGATTTTGATGCGGTTTTTTTGTAATAGAAAGAGAGGTTCAAGAGGATGATGTGTTTAAATGATTTGTTAAATTTCGCTGTAAATTGGAGGAGAGGGAGCTCAATAATTATAAAAATGGGTAAAACCGCGGGCATTAGCTAGTATCATATAAAGAAAACATTTTCAATTACTCAAACTCAGATTACGGAACAGGAGAACTCAAAAATATACGGAAACGTTAATGAAGCTTAATTAATTAAGTCAATTTTCCGGAGCTTATTTTGAGCGGATCCTGAATTATGCTTTGTACTTGCTCTGCTATTGAATTATAAATTATATTTAATTTAGTTTACATCTTATAAGTATAATCAAATTAAAATATTTATTTACATAATACTAGCTGTAGCCCGCAAGTTCGTACGCGTGTAATTTAAAAAATTAAAACTTAACAAATTATACAAAAAAGCCATCCTCTTGAATGACTCTTTCTATTACAAAAACCCGCATCAAAATTGGTTATTAAAGTCGTAGTTTTGAAGATAGGCTCACGTAGGGACATACATACAAAATTAGGGACTTTGTTTTATAATAAGTAAAGTTCTTCTACAGACTTGGCTTTGAACTTCTTCTCTTGTAGCTAATGCACCTACCTGTTTTGCTATCTACACTCCCCAATGGTTGACTGGCAGAGAATGCCTTCGGCATAAAGTCCGCCATTGTACTGTGATATTTGTGCATAAAATTTATAAATGAATGAATAAATAAAGATAAGATAGACAGTACGACCTTTTTGATCTCAACCTTTCAATATATCCGTCCATCAACCTTTCTCTGTCCACTGCTGGACATAGGCCTCCCACATAGAACGCCACAACGCGCGGATCTGTGCCGCTTGCTGGCTCCCCGTAACCTCAACGATATCGTCGCTCCACCTTGCCGGGACCGGACGCTTATACCGCTCGATAGATGGCTTTGTACGGTTTTATAAATCGCGCTATAGTTTAGTTACACAGTACAACACATTAACACTTAAGCTCTTAAAAAATTTTATTATATGAACATCTTATTTTCACAAAGATAACAAGGTAGTAAGAAAGAAAGAAAGAAAAATTTTTATTTACAATCACTCATACAGAAAAAAAAACATAATATTTAGAATAAGTAATAACTATGTGAGCAGTCACAAATACGGACACAACTCAGCATGATGCATGTTTAAAAACCAGCGCTGGTCTTCCGTTGGGCCGTATTTGGAGGACATCACACGATTATACTAACAACAACTACAAAAGAACTAAATAGCAACAAGAAAAATTGAACACTAAGGTTTTGACACAAACTTATTAGAAAACACATAAAAAATAAAAGAGAAATATTTTTTTTTACCTACTGTGTACAAGCATGTAGTAAGGATATAATTTTCGGTAGATATTCAAGAAATAAATGCATAATTTTGTCGACTTTTCTAAATTAAGTTACTTCTATCTTCTAGTCTAGTAAAATTTTTCGAATATGAATATGGTTAGAAATTGGATAGGATCCAAACTGCACCATTGTGTACCAGAAATAGTGATAGCTTTAACGCTTTTAGTATTCTCAGAAATAACCCATTCACATATATGAGACCACATTATAATGTGTTTGTATTAACGGTCTTATTCATAATGACTTATCGGAGGTTTAAACGGAGATTTTATCGGAGAGATAATAAACGTTGTAGCGTAAAAAGACTATATATGAATAACATGTTTTGACAATTTTCGCGAACTGATTTTAGCGAACTTTTAAACCTCCGATAAGTCATTTTGAATCAGACCTTAAGAATTTAATAAGAAAAAACAAATAGCTGTAAATAAAATAATATACTTACCACTTGATTCAGTCATTTGGTGGAATAAATAAAGGGTAACGTGGAAAGTTTTCCGGAAGTTTTCAAAATTGATAATTTTATAGATTTTGATTTGCTCTTTCTAAATTTCAACTTTGCCACCTCGTATGTAGCACGTTCGCGCCACCATATTGAAAAAATGGCGCCCAAAATCAGTTTTTTGATAATAACTCCTTTCCGACGCATTTTACAGGAAAACATATGTATACAAAGTAAAAGTAGAGAAAATTTCCTACAATTATGTCATAATTTTTTTTCCCTAAAATCAATAGTTTCTGCCAACGTGTATTATTTATTTTAATTATACGAAGGTTAAATATTGTTCCACAGAATGAAAACCCAGCTAACTATAGTCTGTCATGTCTCCACAGGTATAAAGGCATACGTCCCTTCTGTGTCAAGCCCCTTCTTCCCCTTCTAAGAAACATCTGGACCCAGCTGCTGAGCCCAATAGAATAGGGTCCAGATGTTTCTTATGCGTGCGGAGTTATTATCATAAAACTGATTTTGGGCGCCATTTTTTCAATATGGCGGCGCAAACGGGCAACTAATATAAACTATTGAACTATTAAAAAAATTACTTCAACGCTCCGCTACACTATCTCCGCGAAAATAGGCCATTGAATCTTTATATTTACTTCTTAAGGGCCTACATCAATATCATCGCCGACACGTACATACAGGTTGCTTCAAAAAAATGTATACACACTTTGAACTTCCATAGAAAATTTATTTACCGTTCTACAAAGTTAAATTTCAGGAAAATAGAAAGCTGAAAGTCCAATGTAAATGAAACATAAATAACAAATGTTAATACTGTTCAAATTGGTGACCTGCAGCATCAATACAATTCTGAGTACGAGTCACCACTGATCCTGTACATCGTATCAAAACGTCCAATGAGATTTCTCTACACACTGCTTGAATCTCATTCCAAAGAATGTCTAGGTTACGTGGTTTACGTTTGTACACCTCATCTTTTACTGTGCCCCACAAGAAAAGGCCAGTGGATAGGACGCAGGGGGCCAATCGAGTTTCCAGCACGCTCTCCAGACCTTACACCGCTGGATTTCTTCTTGTGGGGCACAGTAAAAGATGAGGTGTACAAACGTAAACCACGTAACCTAGACATTCTTTGGAATGAGATTCAAGCAGTGTGTAGAGAAATCTCATTGGACGTTTTGATACGATGTACAGAATCAGTGGTGACTCGTACTCAGAATTGTATTGATGCTGCAGGTCACCAATTTGAACAGTATTAACATTTGTTATTTATGTTTCGTTTACATTGGACTTTCAGCTTTCTATTTTCCTGAAATTTAACTTTGTAGATCGGTAAATAAATTTTCTATGGAAGTTCAAAGTGTGTATACATTTTTTTGAAGCACCCGGTATTAACACAGCCAGTAGGCACAGAAAATGAAGAATTAGGGATACTTTTCCTATTTACTCAAAATCTACTAAATATAATTTAATTCTGATCCACGTGTTTCTATACATAATAGTTACCTATGTTACATATATTGAAAAAACATATACTTAAAAATTAGAGATCTAGCCATACAATCTAAAGAAACAATGAAAACTTCGTACATAGAAAAATGCACGAAGCCATTTTGGTATCCTCTTAAAAAACAAAGTCGTAATTTTTGTATGCATGTCCCTATGTGAGCATATATCTTCAAAAATACGCAACGGATCTTGATGCGGTTTTTTTATTAGATAGAATGGTTCAAGAGGATGGTTTTTTTTGCATAATTTGTTGGGGTTTGCTGTATATTGGATGAGATATGATTAAATTTGCCGAGAAACTCGGACGCGTGCGAGCTATAAATGAAAACGCTGCCTTATCTTTGTGAGGTACAACAAACGAATGTATGAAGGAATTGTTTGTTACCTATAGTTCTTCAAAAAAGTCCGCGATATGACTATCTTTTAAGGCAAACCCGCTGTACCCATAATAATGTCGCAAAATTATCAAATTCAATAGGGTGTTTTCAAACGCTATTTATGTGTATATAGTAATCATTTTTATCAAATTAAATACCTTAGTTAGCTTACACATTTAATATAGATTATAACTGCTTTTTACAGTATGCAATTTAAATGAATATCTTAGGAGATGTGACGAAAAAAGAATTACGCGCGACATAATAAAATACGTAAACTGTTGGCCGAGCAACGCGAACGTTTCCTCGGTCTTCTATCCATACTCTAATATTTGGATGTTTGGTTAGTGTTGGATTGTATGAATATAAGGATGTTTGTTGTTCTTTCACGTAAAGAAAAGAAAGTTTCATGAACTTTCCTAAATTCCACGCGTACGGAGTCGCGGGCAACAGCTAGTAATACATAAATAAATAAATAAATATTCATGGACATTTCACACAACGTCCTCTGGTCTCAAGCTAAGCTTATTATGCTTGTGTTATGGGTACCAGAATACGGATAGAATATATTATTATATATTACCTCTAGCTCTATATACTACTCTAGCTATCACCGTTCTTGAGATACAGCCTGGTGACAGACGGACGGACGGACGCACGGACGGACAGCGAAGTCTCAGTAATAGGTTTTTACCCTTTGGGTGCGGAACCCTAAAAAACAACAGATTCTCAAGTTAAATAACTTGAAGAAATATAAGTCACATAGCTATTTCCACAGCATGTGTGTTACTGTGATAAATCAAGCTAATATGTGCGGATCACCCCAACTCACATCCATTTGCCTATTATGACTAACGTCGCAACATGATTAATGAGCTCATTCATATAAGTGAATTAGTACGTAATTTTGATGCACTAATTAAAGCTCTGCGATCATCCGTTGTTCGAAATAATAGTTTATCTACCATTGATATTTTGTTTGTTTGTTTAAACGCGCTAATTCTAGGGTATACTGGTTTTTAATTGAAAAATTCTCTTATGTGTTGGTTAGTCCATTTATCGTGGAAGGCTATATAACATCATGCCGCCAATATTGGGAGAAAAGAATTAACAAAAAAAATTTAAAAACGGGGAAAATTTCTTAAATTCCTGATGTTTTAGTTTATATTATCCTCTCGCAGTTCAGGTCATAAATAAATAGCTAAAACTTTATTATAGTGAAGTTCATTTAGACAAGTCATTATGTCTACCCAAGAGACAGTTATTACCGTTGGTTTCTAGTTATTTGCACACTAATTTGGGTTTTATGTCACATTTAATCTATATACATTATACTTTATACTATAATATCTATACTAATATTATAAAGCGAAAGAGTTTGTTTGTTTGTTTGATTGATTGTTTGTTTGTTTGTTTAAACGCGGTAATCTCAGGAACCGCTGGTCCGATTTGAATAATTCTTTCAGTGTTGGATAGTACATTTATCGAGGAAGGCTATAGGCTATATAACATCACGCTGCAACGAATAGAAGCGAAGCATCAGTGTAAAATGTTGCAAGAAACGGGGAAAAAAGTCACGCGCGCGAGCTTTAAATGAAAACGCTGCCTTATCCATGTGAGTTACAACAAAGTAATGTATGGAGAAATTGTTTGTTACCTATAGATCTTTAAAAAAGTCCGCGAGGCCATATGTCTATCTTTTAAGGAAAACCCGCTGTACCCATAAGAACGTCAACAAAATTATCAAATTCAATAGGATGTTTTCAAAAGCTATTTATGTGTATATAGTAACATTTTTTATCAAATTAAATACCTTAGTTAGCTTACGCATTTAATATAGATAATAACTGCTCTTTACAGCATGCAATTTAAATGAATATCTTCGGAGATATGACGAAAAAAGAATTACGCGTGATAAAATAAAGTTAAACTGTTCGCTGAGCAACGAGAACGTTTCCCCGGTCATCTATCTATACTCCATTGTTTCGATGTATGGTTGGATGTATGAATGTAAGGATGTTTGTTGTTCTTTCACGTAAAGACGGATGGATTTTCGTGAAACTTTGCAATAATATAGCTTACATATCAGATTAACACATATGCAATAATTTATAAAGATACCACGTGTCACGGCGTCTTAGTGTGTGTAAAAGTCAGTATTGTACAGGTTGTTACGCTGCTCAATCCCCGACGGATCAGTATTGAGTTGGTCTTTATAGGCGCCGGCGTCATCGTCGGCATATGGTCGTTACGCTGCTCAAATCCCGACGTATTGGTGCTGAGTTGGTTTTTATAGGCGTCGGCGTCGGCTTCGGCGCCGGCTTCGCCGACGCCTCCGTCGTATGGTCGTTACGCTGCTCAAATCCCGACGTATTGGTGCTGAGTTGGTTTTTATAGGCGTTGGCATCTACAGCGACGCAGGCGACGACGTTGGCGACGGCGTCGGCTTCGGCGTCGTCGTCGGCGCCGGCTTCGCCGACGCCTCCGTCGTATGGTCGTTACGCTGCTCAAATTCCGACGTATTGGTGCTGAGTTGGTTTTTATAGGCGTTGGCATCTACAGCGACGCAGGCGACGACGTCGGCGTCGGCGTCGGCGTCGGCGTCGGCTTCGGCGTCGTCGTCGGCGCCGGCTTCGCCAACGCCTCCGTCGTATGGTCGTTACGTTGCTCAAATCCCGACGTATCGGCGCTAAGTTGGTTTTTATAGGTGTTGGCATCGACAGCGGCGTCGGCGTCGTCGACTGCGTCGGCGTCGTCGACTGCGTCGGCGTATGGTCGTTACGTTGCTCAAATTCCGACTTATCGATGCTGAGTTGGTTTATATAGGTGTTGGCATCGGCGTCGGCGTCGGCGTATGGTCGTTACGCTGCTCAAATCCCGACGTATTGGTGCTGAGTTGGTTTTTATAGGCGTTGGCATCTACAGCGACGCAGGCGACGACGTCGGCGTCGGCGTCGGCGTCGGCGGCGGCTTCGGCGTCGTCGTCGGCGTCGGCTTCGGCGTCAGCGTCGTCGTCAGCGTCGGCTTCGGCGTCGGCGTCGTCGTCGGCATCGGCTTCGGCGACGCCTCCGGCGTATGGACGTTACGTTGCTCAAACCCTGACGTATCGGTGCTGAGTTAGTTTTATAGGTGTTGGCATCGACAGTGGCGTCGGCGTCGGCGTCGGCGTATGGTCAATAGGCTCAAAAACTGCTAGACCGTTTTTTAAAATTCATTCACCATTTGAAAGCTACATTATCTGCGCTTAAAATAGGCTAGATTTTATTTTGGAAAAATTAGGGTTCCGTAAAATATTTGGATTTTTCTGAAAAAAATCAACTAAAAGAGTTAACTATTTTGCTTACGCTGCTTAAACTTTAAAAGATAATAATTTTTTTTAATAATAATAGAACAACAAAATATTCTAATTTTTCATTTATTTATGAGATTTATTTATTTCAAACCAACAGCTTCTCAATCAATATGAATAAAAAAGAAATATTCATCAGCAAGCGAATTATATGTCCTCACGGATAAAAAAATTAAGAGCCATGTTTATGGTATTATAAGGGTGGGTGTTTACTATGTATTATAAGTATGTATTTACAAAAGAAAAGTAAATTATGTATTCTATCCGTATTCTGGTACCCATAACACAAGCATATAAAGCTTACCTTGGGACTATAGGACATTGTGTGGAAAATTCTTATTTATATACGCTTTAATATAATGAAGTATTTTTATTTATTCATTTTGGACCATGCCAAATTTCAAGTCTCTAGGATAGTGGGAAGTAACCTGTAAATTTTGATTCCCTAGCGAAAGTGGAAAATACTCAAAAATGGCTGTAGTTCGGTTATATCTTCTGAATGCGTAGATCTAAATTATTGATTGTATCTTTTGCAGCAAGGGACCGCATAGAAACAAACATTTGGTATAAGTTTCAAATTAACAACTTCAGCCGTGGCTGAGTAAAAAAAAGATTAACGAGTGGATAGACAGACAGACGGACACCGTATTGAGAGTATAAGGGTTTGTACAAAGACCTAAAAAGGCATGATGAAGCTCTGAGATATCATTTACTAAAATGACATTGGGCCATGTGTGTTACTTCTTTAGAACTGTGCAAGAAAAGAGAACCACACTGACGATTTACTAATTAGCTGTAAAATGGCGTTATTGTTAGTTCATTTAATTTTTCGTTTCTTAATTCCACGCGTACGAAGTCGCGGGCACTGCTAGTAATATATAAATTAATATACATGGACATTTCACACAAAGTCCTCTGGTCCCAAGCTAAGCTTATTATGCTTGTGTTATGGGTATCAGAATACGGTTTTAATACATAAACTACTTTTCTTTTGTAAGTACATACTTATATAATACATAGTAAACACCCAGACGCAGGACAAACATTTGCAAGACAATTATAAATATCACACAAATTATTGTCGTGAGCGGGAATCGAACCGGCGACCTCGTGAACGGCAGTCCGTTTCCTGAACCACTAGACCACGAGGTCCGTCATGATGTTTAGTTTCGAGTTTTCCGTCTCTCACAGATTATGTTATTTGTGTACAATATTCCTTAGCTGGCGTTACAGTACCCAAAAAAGGAAAATGCGCAAATTTTGTATTCATAATTTTTTTTGTATTCTTTTTATCTCAAATAATTATGTTACTGAAAATCATTTTGTTCAAAGATTTATTTACAATACATAATACTATAGCTCTTAGTGTGTTAAGAGGACTTTTGAAAAAATTAAATAGCAAAAAAGTTATCCCTATAAACTTGCAAAGCAGACAAATTATTCATAAGTCGTATAAATTCGCAGTCGTAAAATACATGACACTGAGCCGTGAACGTGAAGGATAAGCAAATCTTTTCCTGTTAACTATTTATACTACGCCGTACGTTAAGTGTTAAGCTTTTAGCTGTATTTTAACCTAAGTATTAACTTCCATTCCAAATTTAAAATTTGAACAATTAAACACTTTTATGTAATTGTTTTAATCCATTAACACTTATTCAAAATTTAAAATGAAACAATTACGCACTTTTATTCAATTGTTTAATTTGCTTTTATCCGTGTTTTAACCTATTACGCTTATTCTAAATTTAAAATGTAAATAATTAAGCACTTTTATTCAATTGTTTAATTTCTAGGAGTCTTGACAATTACAAAGTGTCAGTTTCAATTGTCCTCGTGATTAATTCAATTGAAACTTTTTTCTGTGCTGGTTAAAAGTTTTATGAGTTCTACGAGAATGTTCTGTAGATGAGCGACGATGTTGAAAATTTATTTAAAAATTTGTACATCAATTTTTACAGTATTTGTATGGCAATTTAAATTTCATGTAGATACTGGTAAACTATGTCGGATATGTGTCTTTCTTTGGGTAATACGAAAGTAACTCTGTCAGTCTGTCTGTCGTTCTTTTAGGCCTAAAATACTGAAAACTTTTAAATGAAAATTGGTGAAAAAATTAATTTTATGTGAAAAATAGGGTGTGTAATGATTCCAAGTTCAAACTAGCAAGAATATTTCGATATTCTGAATATTATAAGGAGATATTTATTACACCAGAAAGTTCTCGAGAAGGATTTTGTACTTTACATTTGATATTGCGTAAAAAATAAAAAAGTTTTATATTATAAGTATTCTTTATTTAAAAAATTATATTACATATTTAAATCAAATAATAGAGAAAAAATACTTGAACGCGATAATCTATGGTTTCCATTTAAAAAAATTTTTCCTCTGGATAGAAAATTTATCGACGGAGGCTATATACTTTACAACATCACGCTGCGACCAATAGGAGCGAAGCGTTAGTAAAAAATGTTGCGCGGACAACAGCTAGTTATCTTTATTTGTAAAGGATAATATAAAAACACGTATGATTTTTATTCATTTTTGAAAATTGATAACGACATGAAGATGATAGTCGAATTATATCAGTGAAGTGCAAGCTTTTGATTAATTGAATGTCAATGTGTCATGAAAGTTTGTCATTGTCACGTATGACATTTTATTAATAATTTTTTTACAATTTGATGTTTAATGTACCAGCAATTTGCATTTTTTTTAATAGTGTATTCTACTATTCGATATGAGCAGTAAAACTTTATGAAGAACTTTGTATGGAAAAAAATGCACAGAAAAATTAATCGACAGGATTCTTAGAAATATTTATTAATTTTTTTTAATATTTTGGACATTTAACAACAATGTCCTCTGGTCCCAAAGTAAGCTATATCTCCATGCTTGTGTTATGCAAATATGGATATACTACAGTTTTAATTGATCAAATTCTAAAGTGTTAATAAACACGTACACATCGTAGTATCAAACAAAATCACAATGGTAGTACCAATACAAAGCTTAACTAAAAAATAAAAAAATATTGTGTCAATTACACAATTCGGCAATCTGAACTTAACTTTTTTAAATAAAAACTGTGTAATATATACCGACAATTTTAATTAATACGAATGTGTAAAGGCCCCAGTACACAATGGGCCATGCTGGCCAACTGAACGCCATCGCCATTGTGTACAGGGGCTATTGGTATATAATGGCGGACAATCGGGAAGTTGTCGGTTTTTTGAACACACTTCAAAGGAATCGTGGCGTAGCGTGGCCTGAGGTGTTCACACAATCGCCCATTATTTAGTTCTTGACGGACCGCGCTGGCCGGGATAGTGCACTTTTTTGTTGCGTGCGTATTTGAATATTATTATTTTTTTTTTATTTGAATATTATTTTGTCAATTGTACATTGTGTTTCTTTAGAATTGTTTGATTAATATTGTTGTTTATTGGTGTACAATAAAGAATTTATAATCTTTATATATATATAAAGCTCCTGTCACGATGTTTGTCCGTGATGGATTACTAAACTACTTAACCGATTTTAAATTAAATTGCCACACCGTGAGCAGTCTGGTCCAACTTGAGAGATAGGATAGCTTACATTTCAATTTATGGTCGCAATATTATTTGTTTGTATTGTATAGCAAAACAACGTTTGCCGGGTTAGCTATAATATTATATACTTTTGTTTTATTTGAATAATAATATATTCCACCATCGCCTTTTGCGCCACTTGTAAGCAGTATATATATATATAAATAGCCGCAGCCGTGATTACTTCCATGTCCATCGCAAGTGCCTCGCCAGACAGCAATGAGCTATGCGCCATTGTGTGATCACCAAGTGATCGTGGCCTACAGTTGTGCCCATCAACGGCCATTGTGTACTGGCCCCTTAAAATGACTTTGCGGTCACCAAGGTCACGGATGGGACTGCCCTCTATGAGTCTCCGTATTGTAGGGCTAAAATTTAAAACAAATATATGCGTCTAAAATTGTAAAAAGTATTTTTTTTTAACATATGAGTCGCGTATGAGTTCACTTTGAATCTTTACTTATTATAAAACATAGTCCTTATTTTTGTATTTATTTCCCTATGTTAGCTTATATCTTTAAATTTACGCAACAGATTTTGATGCGGTTTTTTTGTAATAGAAAGAGAGGTTCAAGAGGATGATGTGTTTAAATGATTTGTTAAATTTCGCTGTAAATTGGAGGAGAGGGAGCTCAATAATTATAAAAATGGGTAAAACCGCGGGCATTAGCTAGTATCATATAAAGAAAACATTTTCAATTACTCAAACTCAGATTACGGAACAGGAGAACTCAAAAATATACGGAAACGTTAATGAAGCTTAATTAATTAAGTCAATTTTCCGGAGCTTATTTTGAGCGGATCCTGGATTATGCTTTGTACTTGCTCTGCTATTGAATTATAAATTATATTTAATTTAGTTTACATCTTATAAGTATAATCAAATTAAAATATTTATTTACATAATACTAGCTGTAGCCCGCAAGTTCGTACGCGTGTAATTTAAAAAATTAAAACTTAACAAATTATACAAAAAAGCCATCCTCTTGAATGACTCTTTCTATTACAAAAACCCGCATCAAAATTGGTTATTAAAGTCGTAGTTTTGAAGATAGGCTCACGTAGGGACATACATACAAAATTAGGGACTTTGTTTTATAATAAGTAAAGTTCTTCTACAGACTTGGCTTTGAACTTCTTCTCTTGTAGCTAATGCACCTACCTGTTTTGCTATCTACACTCCCCAATGGTTGACTGGCAGAGAATGCCTTCGGCATAAAGTCCGCCATTGTACTGTGATATTTGTGCATAAAATTTATAAATGAATGAATAAATAAAGATAAGATAGACAGTACGACCTTTTTGATCTCAACCTTTCAATATATCCGTCCATCAACCTTTCTCTGTCCACTGCTGGACATAGGCCTCCCACATAGAACGCCACAACGCGCGGATCTGTGCCGCTTGCTGGCTCCCCGTAACCTCAACGATATCGTCGCTCCACCTTGCCGGGACCGGACGCTTATACCGCTCGATAGATGGCTTTGTACGGTTTTATAAATCGCGCTATAGTTTAGTTACACAGTACAACACATTAACACTTAAGCTCTTAAAAAATTTTATTATATGAACATCTTATTTTCACAAAGATAACAAGGTAGTAAGAAAGAAAGAAAGAAAAATTTTTATTTACAATCACTCATACAGAAAAAAAAACATAATATTTAGAATAAGTAATAACTATGTGAGCAGTCACAAATACGGACACAACTCAGCATGATGCATGTTTAAAAACCAGCGCTGGTCTTCCGTTGGGCCGTATTTGGAGGACATCACACGATTATACTAACAACAACTACAAAAGAACTAAATAGCAACAAGAAAAATTGAACACTAAGGTTTTGACACAAACTTATTAGAAAACACATAAAAAATAAAAGAGAAATATTTTTTTTTACCTACTGTGTACAAGCATGTAGTAAGGATATAATTTTCGGTAGATATTCAAGAAATAAATGCATAATTTTGTCGACTTTTCTAAATTAAGTTACTTCTATCTTCTAGTCTAGTAAAATTTTTCGAATATGAATATGGTTAGAAATTGGATAGGATCCAAACTGCACCATTGTGTACCAGAAATAGTGATAGCTTTAACGCTTTTAGTATTCTCAGAAATAACCCATTCACATATATGAGACCACATTATAATGTGTTTGTATTAACGGTCTTATTCATAATGACTTATCGGAGGTTTAAACGGAGATTTTATCGGAGAGATAATAAACGTTGTAGCGTAAAAAGACTATATATGAATAACATGTTTTGACAATTTTCGCGAACTGATTTTAGCGAACTTTTAAACCTCCGATAAGTCATTTTGAATCAGACCTTAAGAATTTAATAAGAAAAAACAAATAGCTGTAAATAAAATAATATACTTACCACTTGATTCAGTCATTTGGTGGAATAAATAAAGGGTAACGTGGAAAGTTTTCCGGAAGTTTTCAAAATTGATAATTTTATAGATTTTGATTTGCTCTTTCTAAATTTCAACTTTGCCACCTCGTATGTAGCACGTTCGCGCCACCATATTGAAAAAATGGCGCCCAAAATCAGTTTTTTGATAATAACTCCTTTCCGACGCATTTTACAGGAAAACATATGTATACAAAGTAAAAGTAGAGAAAATTTCCTACAATTATGTCATAATTTTTTTTCCCTAAAATCAATAGTTTCTGCCAACGTGTATTATTTATTTTAATTATACGAAGGTTAAATATTGTTCCACAGAATGAAAACCCAGCTAACTATAGTCTGTCATGTCTCCACAGGTATAAAGGCATACGTCCCTTCTGTGTCAAGCCCCTTCTTCCCCTTCTAAGAAACATCTGGACCCAGCTGCTGAGCCCAATAGAATAGGGTCCAGATGTTTCTTATGCGTGCGGAGTTATTATCATAAAACTGATTTTGGGCGCCATTTTTTCAATATGGCGGCGCAAACGGGCAACTAATATAAACTATTGAACTATTAAAAAAATTACTTCAACGCTCCGCTACACTATCTCCGCGAAAATAGGCCATTGAATCTTTATATTTACTTCTTAAGGGCCTACATCAATATCATCGCCGACACGTACATACAGGTTGCTTCAAAAAAATGTATACACACTTTGAACTTCCATAGAAAATTTATTTACCGTTCTACAAAGTTAAATTTCAGGAAAATAGAAAGCTGAAAGTCCAATGTAAATGAAACATAAATAACAAATGTTAATACTGTTCAAATTGGTGACCTGCAGCATCAATACAATTCTGAGTACGAGTCACCACTGATCCTGTACATCGTATCAAAACGTCCAATGAGATTTCTCTACACACTGCTTGAATCTCATTCCAAAGAATGTCTAGGTTACGTGGTTTACGTTTGTACACCTCATCTTTTACTGTGCCCCACAAGAAAAGGCCAGTGGATAGGACGCAGGGGGCCAATCGAGTTTCCAGCACGCTCTCCAGACCTTACACCGCTGGATTTCTTCTTGTGGGGCACAGTAAAAGATGAGGTGTACAAACGTAAACCACGTAACCTAGACATTCTTTGGAATGAGATTCAAGCAGTGTGTAGAGAAATCTCATTGGACGTTTTGATACGATGTACAGAATCAGTGGTGACTCGTACTCAGAATTGTATTGATGCTGCAGGTCACCAATTTGAACAGTATTAACATTTGTTATTTATGTTTCGTTTACATTGGACTTTCAGCTTTCTATTTTCCTGAAATTTAACTTTGTAGATCGGTAAATAAATTTTCTATGGAAGTTCAAAGTGTGTATACATTTTTTTGAAGCACCCGGTATTAACACAGCCAGTAGGCACAGAAAATGAAGAATTAGGGATACTTTTCCTATTTACTCAAAATCTACTAAATATAATTTAATTCTGATCCACGTGTTTCTATACATAATAGTTACCTATGTTACATATATTGAAAAAACATATACTTAAAAATTAGAGATCTAGCCATACAATCTAAAGAAACAATGAAAACTTCGTACATAGAAAAATGCACGAAGCCATTTTGGTATCCTCTTAAAAAACAAAGTCGTAATTTTTGTATGCATGTCCCTATGTGAGCATATATCTTCAAAAATACGCAACGGATCTTGATGCGGTTTTTTTATTAGATAGAATGGTTCAAGAGGATGGTTTTTTTTGCATAATTTGTTGGGGTTTGCTGTATATTGGATGAGATATGATTAAATTTGCCGAGAAACTCGGACGCGTGCGAGCTATAAATGAAAACGCTGCCTTATCTTTGTGAGGTACAACAAACGAATGTATGAAGGAATTGTTTGTTACCTATAGTTCTTCAAAAAAGTCCGCGATATGACTATCTTTTAAGGCAAACCCGCTGTACCCATAATAATGTCGCAAAATTATCAAATTCAATAGGGTGTTTTCAAACGCTATTTATGTGTATATAGTAATCATTTTTATCAAATTAAATACCTTAGTTAGCTTACACATTTAATATAGATTATAACTGCTTTTTACAGTATGCAATTTAAATGAATATCTTAGGAGATGTGACGAAAAAAGAATTACGCGCGACATAATAAAATACGTAAACTGTTGGCCGAGCAACGCGAACGTTTCCTCGGTCTTCTATCCATACTCTAATATTTGGATGTTTGGTTAGTGTTGGATTGTATGAATATAAGGATGTTTGTTGTTCTTTCACGTAAAGAAAAGAAAGTTTCATGAACTTTCCTAAATTCCACGCGTACGGAGTCGCGGGCAACAGCTAGTAATACATAAATAAATAAATAAATATTCATGGACATTTCACACAACGTCCTCTGGTCTCAAGCTAAGCTTATTATGCTTGTGTTATGGGTACCAGAATACGGATAGAATATATTATTATATATTACCTCTAGCTCTATATACTACTCTAGCTATCACCGTTCTTGAGATACAGCCTGGTGACAGACGGACGGACGGACGCACGGACGGACAGCGAAGTCTCAGTAATAGGTTTTTACCCTTTGGGTGCGGAACCCTAAAAAACAACAGATTCTCAAGTTAAATAACTTGAAGAAATATAAGTCACATAGCTATTTCCACAGCATGTGTGTTACTGTGATAAATCAAGCTAATATGTGCGGATCACCCCAACTCACATCCATTTGCCTATTATGACTAACGTCGCAACATGATTAATGAGCTCATTCATATAAGTGAATTAGTACGTAATTTTGATGCACTAATTAAAGCTCTGCGATCATCCGTTGTTCGAAATAATAGTTTATCTACCATTGATATTTTGTTTGTTTGTTTAAACGCGCTAATTCTAGGGTATACTGGTTTTTAATTGAAAAATTCTCTTATGTGTTGGTTAGTCCATTTATCGTGGAAGGCTATATAACATCATGCCGCCAATATTGGGAGAAAAGAATTAACAAAAAAAATTTAAAAACGGGGAAAATTTCTTAAATTCCTGATGTTTTAGTTTATATTATCCTCTCGCAGTTCAGGTCATAAATAAATAGCTAAAACTTTATTATAGTGAAGTTCATTTAGACAAGTCATTATGTCTACCCAAGAGACAGTTATTACCGTTGGTTTCTAGTTATTTGCACACTAATTTGGGTTTTATGTCACATTTAATCTATATACATTATACTTTATACTATAATATCTATACTAATATTATAAAGCGAAAGAGTTTGTTTGTTTGTTTGATTGATTGTTTGTTTGTTTGTTTAAACGCGGTAATCTCAGGAACCGCTGGTCCGATTTGAATAATTCTTTCAGTGTTGGATAGTACATTTATCGAGGAAGGCTATAGGCTATATAACATCACGCTGCAACGAATAGAAGCGAAGCATCAGTGTAAAATGTTGCAAGAAACGGGGAAAAAAGTCACGCGCGCGAGCTTTAAATGAAAACGCTGCCTTATCCATGTGAGTTACAACAAAGTAATGTATGGAGAAATTGTTTGTTACCTATAGATCTTTAAAAAAGTCCGCGAGGCCATATGTCTATCTTTTAAGGAAAACCCGCTGTACCCATAAGAACGTCAACAAAATTATCAAATTCAATAGGATGTTTTCAAAAGCTATTTATGTGTATATAGTAACATTTTTTATCAAATTAAATACCTTAGTTAGCTTACGCATTTAATATAGATAATAACTGCTCTTTACAGCATGCAATTTAAATGAATATCTTCGGAGATATGACGAAAAAAGAATTACGCGTGATAAAATAAAGTTAAACTGTTCGCTGAGCAACGAGAACGTTTCCCCGGTCATCTATCTATACTCCATTGTTTCGATGTATGGTTGGATGTATGAATGTAAGGATGTTTGTTGTTCTTTCACGTAAAGACGGATGGATTTTCGTGAAACTTTGCAATAATATAGCTTACATATCAGATTAACACATATGCAATAATTTATAAAGATACCACGTGTCACGGCGTCTTAGTGTGTGTAAAAGTCAGTATTGTACAGGTTGTTACGCTGCTCAATCCCCGACGGATCAGTATTGAGTTGGTCTTTATAGGCGCCGGCGTCATCGTCGGCATATGGTCGTTACGCTGCTCAAATCCCGACGTATTGGTGCTGAGTTGGTTTTTATAGGCGTCGGCGTCGGCTTCGGCGCCGGCTTCGCCGACGCCTCCGTCGTATGGTCGTTACGCTGCTCAAATCCCGACGTATTGGTGCTGAGTTGGTTTTTATAGGCGTTGGCATCTACAGCGACGCAGGCGACGACGTTGGCGACGGCGTCGGCTTCGGCGTCGTCGTCGGCGCCGGCTTCGCCGACGCCTCCGTCGTATGGTCGTTACGCTGCTCAAATTCCGACGTATTGGTGCTGAGTTGGTTTTTATAGGCGTTGGCATCTACAGCGACGCAGGCGACGACGTCGGCGTCGGCGTCGGCGTCGGCGTCGGCTTCGGCGTCGTCGTCGGCGCCGGCTTCGCCAACGCCTCCGTCGTATGGTCGTTACGTTGCTCAAATCCCGACGTATCGGCGCTAAGTTGGTTTTTATAGGTGTTGGCATCGACAGCGGCGTCGGCGTCGTCGACTGCGTCGGCGTCGTCGACTGCGTCGGCGTATGGTCGTTACGTTGCTCAAATTCCGACTTATCGATGCTGAGTTGGTTTATATAGGTGTTGGCATCGGCGTCGGCGTCGGCGTATGGTCGTTACGCTGCTCAAATCCCGACGTATTGGTGCTGAGTTGGTTTTTATAGGCGTTGGCATCTACAGCGACGCAGGCGACGACGTCGGCGTCGGCGTCGGCGTCGGCGGCGGCTTCGGCGTCGTCGTCGGCGTCGGCTTCGGCGTCAGCGTCGTCGTCAGCGTCGGCTTCGGCGTCGGCGTCGTCGTCGGCATCGGCTTCGGCGACGCCTCCGGCGTATGGACGTTACGTTGCTCAAACCCTGACGTATCGGTGCTGAGTTAGTTTTATAGGTGTTGGCATCGACAGTGGCGTCGGCGTCGGCGTCGGCGTATGGTCAATAGGCTCAAAAACTGCTAGACCGTTTTTTAAAATTCATTCACCATTTGAAAGCTACATTATCTGCGCTTAAAATAGGCTAGATTTTATTTTGGAAAAATTAGGGTTCCGTAAAATATTTGGATTTTTCTGAAAAAAATCAACTAAAAGAGTTAACTATTTTGCTTACGCTGCTTAAACTTTAAAAGATAATAATTTTTTTTAATAATAATAGAACAACAAAATATTCTAATTTTTCATTTATTTATGAGATTTATTTATTTCAAACCAACAGCTTCTCAATCAATATGAATAAAAAAGAAATATTCATCAGCAAGCGAATTATATGTCCTCACGGATAAAAAAATTAAGAGCCATGTTTATGGTATTATAAGGGTGGGTGTTTACTATGTATTATAAGTATGTATTTACAAAAGAAAAGTAAATTATGTATTCTATCCGTATTCTGGTACCCATAACACAAGCATATAAAGCTTACCTTGGGACTATAGGACATTGTGTGGAAAATTCTTATTTATATACGCTTTAATATAATGAAGTATTTTTATTTATTCATTTTGGACCATGCCAAATTTCAAGTCTCTAGGATAGTGGGAAGTAACCTGTAAATTTTGATTCCCTAGCGAAAGTGGAAAATACTCAAAAATGGCTGTAGTTCGGTTATATCTTCTGAATGCGTAGATCTAAATTATTGATTGTATCTTTTGCAGCAAGGGACCGCATAGAAACAAACATTTGGTATAAGTTTCAAATTAACAACTTCAGCCGTGGCTGAGTAAAAAAAAGATTAACGAGTGGATAGACAGACAGACGGACACCGTATTGAGAGTATAAGGGTTTGTACAAAGACCTAAAAAGGCATGATGAAGCTCTGAGATATCATTTACTAAAATGACATTGGGCCATGTGTGTTACTTCTTTAGAACTGTGCAAGAAAAGAGAACCACACTGACGATTTACTAATTAGCTGTAAAATGGCGTTATTGTTAGTTCATTTAATTTTTCGTTTCTTAATTCCACGCGTACGAAGTCGCGGGCACTGCTAGTTATATTATAAAGCGAAAGAGTTTGTTTGTTTGTTTAAACGCGGTAATCTCAGAATCCGCTGGTCCGATTTGAAAAATTCTTTCAGTGTTCGATAGTAAATTTATTGAGGAAGGCTCTATAGGCTATATAACATCACGCTGCAACGAATAGAAGCGAAGCATAAGTGTAAAATGTTGCAAGAAACGGGGAAAATTTTCACGCGCGCGATATTTAAATGAAAACGCTGCCTTATCTATGTGAGTTACAACAAAGTAATGTAAAGAGAAATTGTTTGCTACCTATAGATCTTTAAAAAAGTCCGCGAGGCCATATGTCTATCTCTTAAGGAAAACCTGCTGTACCCATAAGAACGTCAAAAAAATTATCAAATTCAATAGGGTGTTTTTAAAAGCTATTTATGTGTATTTGGTAACATTTTTTATCAAATAACTAGCAGTGCCCGCGACTTCGTACGCGTGGAATTAAGAAACGAAAAATTAAATGAACTAACAATAACGCCATTTTACAGCTAATTAGTAAATCGTCAGTGTGGTTCTCTTTTCTTGCACAGTTCTAAAGAAGTAACACACATGGCCCAATGTCATTTTAGTAAATGATATCTCAGAGCTTCATCATGCCTTTTTAGGTCTTTGTACAAACCCTTATACTCTCAATACGGTGTCCGTCTGTCTGTCTATCCACTCGTTAATCTTTTTTTTACTCAGCCACGGCTGAAGTTGTTAATTTGAAACTTATACCAAATGTTTGTTTCTATGCGGTCCCTTGCTGCAAAAGATACAATCAATAATTTAGATCTACGCATTCAGAAGATATAACCGAACTACAGCCATTTTTGAGTATTTTCCACTTTCGCTAGGGAATCAAAATTTACAGGTTACTTCCCACTATCCTAGAGACTTGAAATTTGGCATGGTCCAAAATGAATAAATAAAAATACTTCATTATATTAAAGCGTATATAAATAAGAATTTTCCACACAATGTCCTATAGTCCCAAGGTAAGCTTTATATGCTTGTGTTATGGGTACCAGAATACGGATAGAATACATAATTTACTTTTCTTTTGTAAATACATACTTATAATACATAGTAAACACCCACCCTTATAATACCATAAACATGGCTCTTAATTTTTTTATCCGTGAGGACATATAATTCGCTTGCTGATGAATATTTCTTTTTTATTCATATTGATTGAGAAGCTGTTGGTTTGAAATAAATAAATCTCATAAATAAATGAAAAATTAGAATATTTTGTTGTTCTATTATTATTAAAAAAAATTATTATCTTTTAAAGTTTAAGCAGCGTAAGCAAAATAGTTAACTCTTTTAGTTGATTTTTTTCAGAAAAATCCAAATATTTTACGGAACCCTAATTTTTCCAAAATAAAATCTAGCCTATTTTAAGCGCAGATAATGTAGCTTTCAAATGGTGAATGAATTTTAAAAAACGGTCTAGCAGTTTTTGAGCCTATTGACCATACGCCGACGCCGACGCCGACGCCACTGTCGATGCCAACACCTATAAAACTAACTCAGCACCGATACGTCAGGGTTTGAGCAACGTAACGTCCATACGCCGGAGGCGTCGCCGAAGCCGATGCCGACGACGACGCCGACGCCGAAGCCGACGCTGACGACGACGCTGACGCCGAAGCCGACGCCGACGACGACGCCGAAGCCGCCGCCGACGCCGACGCCGACGCCGACGTCGTCGCCTGCGTCGCTGTAGATGCCAACGCCTATAAAAACCAACTCAGCACCAATACGTCGGGATTTGAGCAGCGTAACGACCATACGCCGACGCCGACGCCGATGCCAACACCTATATAAACCAACTCAGCATCGATAAGTCGGAATTTGAGCAACGTAACGACCATACGCCGACGCAGTCGACGACGCCGACGCAGTCGACGACGCCGACGCCGCTGTCGATGCCAACACCTATAAAAACCAACTTAGCGCCGATACGTCGGGATTTGAGCAACGTAACGACCATACGACGGAGGCGTTGGCGAAGCCGGCGCCGACGACGACGCCGAAGCCGACGCCGACGCCGACGCCGACGCCGACGTCGTCGCCTGCGTCGCTGTAGATGCCAACGCCTATAAAAACCAACTCAGCACCAATACGTCGGAATTTGAGCAGCGTAACGACCATACGACGGAGGCGTCGGCGAAGCCGGCGCCGACGACGACGCCGAAGCCGACGCCGTCGCCAACGTCGTCGCCTGCGTCGCTGTAGATGCCAACGCCTATAAAAACCAACTCAGCACCAATACGTCGGGATTTGAGCAGCGTAACGACCATACGACGGAGGCGTCGGCGAAGCCGGCGCCGAAGCCGACGCCGACGCCTATAAAAACCAACTCAGCACCAATACGTCGGGATTTGAGCAGCGTAACGACCATATGCCGACGATGACGCCGGCGCCTATAAAAACCAACTCAATACTGATCCGTCGGGGATTGAGCAGCGTAACAACCTGTACAATACTGACTTTTACACACACTAAGACGCCGTGACACGTGGTATCTTTATAAATTATTGCATATGTGTTAATCTGATATGTAAGCTATATTATTGCAAAGTTTCACGAAAATCCATCCGTCTTTACGTGAAAGAACAACAAACATCCTTACATTCATACATCCAACCATACATCGAAACAATGGAGTATAGATAGATGACCGGGGAAACGTTCTCGTTGCTCAGCGAACAGTTTAAGGGCCTCCATTAATATTATCGTGCATTTTTCTATGTACAAAGTTTTCATTTTTTCTTTATATTGAATGGCTAGAGCTCTAATTTTTAAGTATATGTTTTTTCAATATATAATCTAGGATCGCGTAAACTCAGAAACGCGATTGGAAATAGTTTTCTCGATAGAAAATCTTAGCGAAATAACCTCTCTCATTTTTTATTTTTTGTCATTTGTCGGTCTATTATCGCGTATTAACTAATGAAATAACTTTCAAAACATAAGTAACTATTATATATAGAAACACGTAAATCAGAATTAAAATATATTTAGTAGATTTTGAGTAAACAAAAAAAATATCCCTAATTCTTCATTTTCTATACCTACTAGCTGTAATGATAGGTACATGGCGATACGCCCTCTCACGTTTCACCTGCATTTAATATTTGCCTTCCTTTCTCCCAGTCGAGCGTGGGGCTCTCACCGATGCGGACCTGTGTCGGATTTTACATGATTATTTCGTTATATTTTACGTATTTTTCATTCATAATTTTTGGGGGCGTGACTTGCGTGCGTAAATTCTGTGTGTGTACGAGCAACGCTTATACATGCCGTTTATTCAATATTTATACCTAATTATGGTGATAATAATATTCTTTTTACAATGAATTAAAATTTATTTAAATATTGTATGATACTATACATACCTACTTTTCTACATTTTTTGGTTATCTATATTTATAAAGGTACAAAATTCTCCTGTACACATTGTAAGCCACTGAAGTATTCTAGAACGGCTGGACCAATTTTAATTAAATTTTGTGTAGGTAGTGTTTTGGTAAATATTTAATAAATATACATAGGTATTTGTAGAAATTTCACACAATATCCGCTGATCCCAAATTAAGCTATAATTCTATGTAGTCTTACGGGTAGGTACCAGAATACGGATATACAACATATACCTATCCATGTTTTGTAAATGCACACTTACGGACTGACCGACGGACGGACGGACAGACCGACAGACATGCGGACGGAGCGGACAGATCTACGGACGGACGAACCGACGGACCGATGGACAGACTAATGGACGGACGGACGAACCCATGGACGGACCGACGGACAAGTCACCACGCTCAAAAAGTGTAACGTGAATTTATGTCGAAGAAAAAAAACAAAGGAAAAAGTAGGTACTGCATAAATAAAATAAATAAGTAATACTTACGAACACTTTTGTATAACAATTACTAGCTGCCCCTTCAAACGTTATTTTGCCATAAAAATGTCATAAGGGGGGGAGGGTTGTTATGAAAAATAAAATAAATAGTAGCCGATTCTCGGACCTACTGAATATGCATGTAAAATTTTATAAAAATCGGTCGAGCCGTTCGGGGGAGTACGGTAACTAACACTGTGATACCACAGTGTGACACGTGAATTTTATATATTAGAAGAATGACTATAAACATTGTGAAAAATAGTTGTACTGTGGGGATCGAACAATAAAATTATTTATTAGTGCAATGCCATTAGAATATAAACTATTATTTCGCGAGTTTAGGCAAAGGCACTGGTGGCGCGTGTCTGAAAGGCGTGCAATATAATGGGATGAACGAGGGACGTATGGGGTTTTGTTTTTTTAACTTTACGAAAAATATAATAATTTTTCTATAAAAATCTATTTATAAATAGATCTTTTTATTCGTCTGTACATCATTAAATTATTCCGGAACGGCTATACCAATTTTGTGGAAAGAAATTTTGTGGTGTTTCAGTAACTATTACTTATAAATATATTATATTTGCGGGCTTTCACACAAATATACTGAAAACCAACCAAAAGTCAACATCACATGGTATTCCCAGGCGGTCACCCATCCAAGTACTAACCACGCCCGCAGTTGCTTAACTTCGGTACTTTGAGCGGCATAAAGCCAACATCACGTGGTATTCCCAGGCGGTCACCCATCCCAGTAATAACCACGCCCGATGTTGCTTAACTTCGGTACTTTGTGGTCTTTTTATAAATACTTATAAATTATGTTTGTGGACATTTCACACAAATATAATATTAAAATACATCCCGGGTGGGAATTAAACTTTTTTAACTTTATGAAATATAAAAAAGAAGAAAATATTTTTTTATATCATTAGTCAATTTTTTGTAATTTTTTATACAGTTTTCAAGAGTTAGGTACAAAATAAAAATTAAAAAAATACACAGTTCTGATCGAAGCGTGGGTTTGATCCGCAGACTACATGTTTAGTTATTCTAACGTCTGCTTTTCGCATGCGCCATCGAAGCCTTACGATACCGTTTTGAAATAATGGTACTTAATCTAATGGCATAATAAATATTTTTATTGCATCAAGTACCTATACTTTCCACACGCCTAGATAAAGAAACAACTCTAAATATCACTTTTTTCAGGAAACAAAAAACTTTTAATTCTTTATTTTTAGAAAACTAGGAATAATAATGTGTATATTATGTATACCTACTTATAAATTATTTTATGGTTTAACGGTTTGTCGAGTTCATTGTCTCTCAGATTCGGATATAATGTTGCCAAGAAACTAGGTATTTTTTTTCAAAATTGGGTGAACCCAATATGTGCGTTTTCTTATACCATATTTTTTGTAATAACATAGCCACAAAATAATAGTTTCTTCTACGTCCATTTTCTAAATTCTATCGATACAGACTCAAGTCAGACTGACAGCTCCTCGCAACGCGCTTGTTATGTGAACTCTTTATAAATTTGATCGCACGTTGACCTGCGTTAACGCGCGTTACATGTGAACTTAGCCTTAATCCACAAAATTTGAAATTTAAACTCGCGCTGGTGACTCATGTCAGTTTTGGCGTTAGTTTTTATTTTATTGACATTTGATTGACCATCGCTATTTTATCATAATTACTATAAACAATGGACAGATGTAAGCATCAGTAAATAAGGATAATTAATCTTATTTTAGTTTAGATTAGTATTGGTATTTAGATTCTTGCATAAATAAAATAAATAAATACCTAATTATAATTGCTTAAGTTGATAAAAAATACTATGCAATAGCTTTACCGCGGCAGTCCCCGAGTGACACACGTCTTTTTTACACGCTTTATATTAGCTTCACTTGTATGTTTGTTTGTATGTTTGTTTGTATGTTTGTTTGTATGTTTGTATGTTTGTAACCGACTCCTTTGGACGCTATTTTGACCCACTTTAAACGGTCAGATTCTATTCAAATTTTGCACACCTGTCAAAGACCGATGACAATACAATAATTCGATTAAATAAAGCGTGTTTTTTAGTTTTTTTAAACTATTTTTAATTATTTTAATGAAGCATTTGTATTTGCGGTCTTATTTTATATTATCTCTATCAACATTAGTATGTTAGTGCATTGGTTATTGGCATTGATATTAAAATAATTCTGTAGTGGATATGACTAATTTAATATAAATATCATGTAATGGACTGCCGTTCATGAGGTCGCGGGTTCGATTCCCGCTTGGGACAATCATTTGTGTGATATCCATAAATGTCATACAAATGTTTGTACTACGTCTGGGTGTTTTCTATGTATTATAAGTATGAATTCACAAAAGAAAAATAGTTTATGTATTTACTCGTATATCCGTATTCTGGTACCAATGACACAAGCATAATAAGCTTAGCATGGGACCAGAGGACGTTGTGTGTAATGTCCATGAATATTTATTATTATTATTTATTAAATAATAAATACATATTTTTATATAATATATGTAATATATGTTTATATATATATATATATATATATATGTGTATATATATAATATATGTTTCATAATAACCTCCTCTGGTCATAAAGTAAGCTACATTCCTATGCTTGAATAATAGGTACCATATTACGAGACATATGCAACATACTTAACATACATATATGTATGCTGGTATATGAATGAATATATAACTCATTTTATAAATTTATGAATACCGTACTTTTGTCTCATAAAAATAAAGTTTTGGGTTGTGTTCGTTTTAGCCCCAGGTAAGCGATGTGTGTTTTTATGAATGAACTTCAAACAACGCGATAGCAACCAATAGAAACCGAGCGCAGCCGTGCCTACCGAGCCCGCGCGATGATAGCCGAGCGCGTGGTCTTCCGTCGCATTCTAGTCCCGTTTACAACTTATATTTTTTTAGTGCGTCACCTTAACTTTATTTTATCACGCGTAATTCTTTTTTCGTCATATCTCCGAAGATATTCATTTAAATTGCATGCTGTAAAGAGCAGTTATTATCTATATTAAATGCGTAAGCTAACTAAGGTATTTAATTTGATAAAAAATGTTACTATATACACATAAATAGCTTTTGAAAACATCCTATTGAATTTGATAATTTTGTTGACGTTCTTATGGGTACAGCGGGTTTTCCTTAAAAGATAGACATATGGCCTCGCGGACTTTTTTAAAGATCTATAGGTAACAAACAATTTCTCCATACATTACTTTGTTGTAACTCACATGGATAAGGCAGCGTTTTCATTTAAAGCTCGCGCGCGTGACTTTTTTCCCCGTTTCTTGCAACATTTTACACTGATGCTTCGCTTCTATTCGTTGCAGCGTGATGTTATATAGCCTATAGCCTTCCTCGATAAATGTACTATCCAACACTGAAAGAATTATTCAAATCGGACCAGCGGTTCCTGAGATTACCGCGTTTAAACAAACAAACAAACAATCAATCAAACAAACAAACAAACTCTTTCGCTTTATAATATTAGTATAGAAATGCCTTAGTTAGCTTACGCATTTAATATAGATTACAAGTGCTTTTTACAGCATACAATTTAAATGAATATCTCAGGAGATATAACGAAAAAAGAATTACGCGCGGTAAAATAAAATACTTAAACTGTTGGCTGAGCAACGCGAACGTTTCCTCGGTCTTCTATCCATACTCCAATGTTTTGATGTTTGGTTAATATTGGATGTATGAATGTAAGGACGTTTGTGGTTCTTTCACGTAAAGACTGCTGGATGGATTTTCATGAAACTTTCCAATAATGTAGCTTACAGGTCGTTACGCTGTGCTATCCCCGACGTATCGGTGTTGAGTTGGTCTTTATAGGCGTCGGCGTCGTCGTCGGGGTATGATCGTTACACTGCTCAAATCCCGACGTATCGGTGCTGAGTTGGTTTTTATAAGCGTCGGCGTATGGTCGTTACGCTCCTCAAATCCCGACGTATCGGTGCTGAGTTGGTTTTTATAGGCGTCGGCGTCGGTGTATGGTCGTTACGCTGCTCAAATCCCGACGTATCGGTGCTGAGTTGGCTATTATAGGCGTCGGCATCAACATTGGCATCGGCGTTGGCGTCGGCATCGGCGTCGGCGTCGGCGCATGGTCGTTACGCTGCTCAATTCCCGACGTATCGGTGGTGAGTTGGTTTTTATAGGCGTCGGCGTCGGCATCGCCATTTGCATCGGCGTCGGCGGCGGCGTCGCCATTGGCACTTCGTCGGCATCGGCGTCGGCGTCGGCGTCGGCGTCGGCGTCGGCATCGGCATCGGCGTCGGCGTCGGAGTCGGCGTATGGTCGTTAGGCTGCTCAAATCCCGACGTACGTATCGGTGCTGAAGTTGAAAATACTCAAAAATGGCTGTAATTCGGTTATATCTTCTGAATGCGTAAATCTAAATTATTGATTGTATCTTTTAGCAAGGGACGGCATAGATCTACATTTGGTATAAGTTTCAAATTGAGGTATAATGTTAACTGCGATGACATTTGACGATGACTGTGTTTTCCAAGACTTGTAATGTAGAAAACATCAAAAGTAGTTAAATAGTTGATACGTTTTGCCATCAAAGATTCTCTTTCTTAATTTTGAACGGGATCAAGGACTAACATGATATATGAATAAATAAAAAATCATTGACTATAATATATTTATTTAATTTTCAACTGAGCTCACTAGACGACGTTTTGTGAAAAGTCAAATATCAATTGGGATTGTTCATAATTTTTGACCTACTGTTTTTAAATTCTTTTCAGAAAATATAGACTATTTTAAGCAACTAATTTCAATATTATTGAAATATTCACTATACAGAATTTTTAAAAAATTCTTGAAGATATTACTTTAAATGTTGTGACGTCATCGTTTTACGCAATCTGTGCATTGACTTTTCTTGATAGACTAAATAGAGATTGCACTTTATCTTTTCAAAGTTGACAAGTTGATTTAATAGACCAATTTCGACTTCACTTTAGAGTAGTATATCCCTAAAAACGCCTTAATATTTTAAGTCCTTCATTTCAAGGGCAAATAGAGATCATTTGCTTTTTTGGAAAAATAATAGTTAATATAGCAAATTTTCCGAAAAAAACTAATGGATCATGATCAGAAACTCTATTCTCCGAAATGGTTTACCATTTAAGAGTTTTAAAAAATATGAACAATGCCAATTATCATAGATACATTTACACTAGCTCCTGACGTTTTAAAAGAGTTCTTTTATCATGCTTATATAAAATATTTAAACAAAATTTGTGTGAGTTTTTAAGTTTTATATAGTTTGTAAGGAGTATAAATTAAAAAAAAATCTATGCAAATCAAATATAATCGAATGTTGCAAATCTGCAATACTTCGCATTTAAAGGTTTAAATATGTACAGTAATATAGGTAGTTAGTATAAATAGTCTTAATCGAAATCGAAATCACTACTTTAAGAATAGAATAACGAAATAACAACTAATTAAATAGTCCTGATCGAATTCTACCAATTTAACAAAAATGAGAATTAACAACTAACACAAGAGGTCCCAAAATAAGCATTATACTTACAGGTTGTGGCGTAAATGGTGGTCCAACGCTAAGGTGGTTATAGTTCAAGTATTCACCTATCATATAAAAAAAAATTAACTATTTTTAGCCATTTTTTTTTACACTACTCACATCTAAAATGCATGATTTGGTAAAAACGAGAAATTAATTTTCAGTTTTTTTTATTTATTGATTTATTTTTGGGGTTTACATGAAAAAACGAAAATGCATGTGCTAGTGCTAGTACTCGCCCGTACAACACAAAAAACACACTCAAAAAATAATGTCATTTGTCGAATTTACATTCTCATTTATAAAATATTTATCGATTTTTTACAAAAAAATAAAAAAAATCATATTTCTGAAACCAATGGCTAAAAATGGTTAATTTTTTTTTATATGATAGGTGAATACTTGAACTATAACCACCTTAGCGTTGGACCACCATTTACGTCACACCCTGTATATACACATTAGAATGAAGTGACCCACAAAATCCTATTAGCAAATGCATTGGTTAAATGTCTATAAAAATGACCCTTTCTGTTCGTAAATGTGTGACAAAAGGTTTCGTCCATTTGGAAAGGATTTTACTTACTCCACTTCACTGCACAGCAATGTTAAGAACAGTACGTTTGAAATATTATTGATTCAGTATTTTATTTTTCCTCACCCAATTTCAAAAGTAGAAGGACTTTTTTTAGGGTTCCGTACTAACTGGTTCCTATGCACATGAGGTGATGGCCGCTAAGAGAGAAGCCCTGCGGGAGCGCAAGCATGCTGGAGTCGCGTTGCCTCCCGGCAGGGCCCCGGCTTGGGGCACTGCTGTAGCGGTGCCGCATGTGACAGATGGCCTGTCCCCAAATGTCCCGGGGAGAGCCTATGCACACGCGATGGAGGGACGTTATGTTCCCCCACTGCGCTGAGCCCCTCGTAATGAATGGGGCCACCCTTTGCTAGATCTTGATCAAATCAAAAATAGTTTATTCATGTAGGCATATGATATGTCCAAATTTTTTTTCACTACCACTGGTTCAGGACTTTCAATCCGCTGAGAAGAATCTCTGAATCGCTGAAAAAACTCAGCAGATTAGGCTCAGGACACACACCATGGCCCGGTTAGGGTGCGGAGGCAAATTAAAAATAAAACACAATTTAGCAATATACATAATTCCAGCATCTTTAATTTAATGAAAATAATTGGCAAAAATATTTTTAATAACTATAATATTTTTTTATGTTTCGTAAAACAAAATAAATGTGTAGATTTTTTGTCCATATTCTTTGTTATTCTGCGAAACTTTGTAGAATCGCTTCAAGAAGCATACCGTTTAACGATTTATCATTAAGATACATTCGTTCTTTTCGGCTTTAATTATACTTAATTATTATGTCCCCTTATTCAAAAGAAAAGTAGTTTATGTATTATATCCGTATTCTGGTACCCATAACACAAGCATATAAGCTTAGCTTGGGACCAGAGGACGTTGTGTGAAATGTCCATGAATATTTATTTATTTATATTTATTTTATTGGGACTTGCCAAAATATCAATAAAATATCAACGTTGTTTTATGACTACTTATTGATCCTTCATTACAGCAGGCAATCGTAAAAGGATTTCCACGTGAACCGAAGCGAATAATAACAATAGAATTTACCCCTTGACCCTTTTGGGAAGAGCATGGGTGACCCGTAATTCTTGTTGTAAGGCACTTAAAGATCTTGACTATAATACTGTGGAAGGTTTTGTTACAATTTTATTATTTACTTGTTGTCTAGCTCTTCTGAGAATAATTCGCAAAAGGTAAAACAGTTGTCAATATTTTTGTAACAATTGAAAAACATCTTAGCAAAGGCAAATAAATTTTGGTCATTGCATCTACAGAAATTATACTTAGCTTCTAATCTTGAAAATGCTTAATTAAAATTATTGAATAGATAATTAAAAAGTTAAATTTGAGTCATTTGTAGGCAATTAAATAAGATAAGTTTGGAGAATTGATCGTAAAATATTTATTGCCTTTTTACTGTTAGGGCTGAGATTTCATTTGAAAATTATATTATAACTAGCTGTTGTCCGCAACTTCGTACGCGTGGAATTAATAAACCGAACCTTAGTAATTTATGCAAAAACATCTTGAACCACTATTATCTTAATATATTAAATTTTGGTGGAAAAAGTGATTACCGCAAGCGGGACTTGAACCCACGACCTCGGAATACCGTTCCGTAACTCTGCCAACTAAGCTTATTGCGGTCGTGCTTTTCACTAATTAAATTAGGCCACCATATTCGTCACTCGATTGAGTTTATATCGTATTTTTACGTACAACGCCATCTATCAAGAATGCTTTGCAACATCTCACTATTATCTACTAAAAAAGTCACATCAAAATCTGTTGCGTAGTTTTAATCTTTTAATCTCACATAGGGAAATACATAAAAAATAAAGACTTTGTTTTATAATTAACGCACCCAAGTAAAACTATAAAAACTTAAATAATTCTTCATAGCGTGCATAAAACTATTTATCTTCTCAAAACAAAATCACTTAATACGTCAATTGCACTAAGTTCAGTAAGCCGAGTTGTTTATCCAATGCTGAGTTTCTTCACCTCGATATTTCAAGTTGCTATTTAACTCGGCAAGCTAATCTTAATTACGTCACGGTCAAGCTCTGTAAATCCCGAAACTCAATTTATCTTTGACGCGCCCGTTTTATACTTCTTCGAGCAGTTCCGCCTCAGGCTGCTTCGGAATATAAGAATTAGTAAAACTTGGAGATGGTATTTTGTCTTGAATATTTTGCAAAATCGTTTAAAAACTAGAAATAGCATTACAATATTTTTTATAAGCCGTAATGCTGTACATAAAATAAAGAAATGAATAAATACATAAGCTATGGTATAGCACAGACAAAGAATACCTTGAAACTCAGTCCCTCGCGTGAGCTAAGAAGTCTCCGAAACATCGGGGTAAAATTTTAAACAAACATATTATACGCGTCTAAATCCGTAAATGCGTGTTTTTATTTATTTATAAGTGAATTGAAACAGAACTTTTAATTTTCCAATGAATAGTAGGTACCTACTTTTAAGAAAAGCTATTTTTCACAATTTTCACTAAAGACTTCATTTTTAGTATCAGAATAATTTCATTTTGGTATATGAAATACCATATCTATTAAAATGTATTATTCCACAATACATTGAACGTACCGCAAAGCAATCACAGTAATTACAACTTTAATTCGCTGTGGGGCTAAAGTCTGCCTCCATTTTATATTTATGATTTTTCCAAAGGAAACCTTTGAGTTATTTCGACTACTTTAATTATGTAATTCTTACGATGAAATTGTGAGGGTGTTTTTGTGAATTTTTAATGGATTAATCGTGTTCTTTTATGAATGAAAAATAAAACAATTTACCAAAAAATACAAGAGTTTATTCACATTTTTACGAGTAGAATAATATATCTGTTATAGCATTACTAATTTAATTTTAAAGTTTTCTTGTTCAGATGTTAGTGGCATTTTATTTACGCTTAAAAGGGCTCAAATATTAATTCAACATTTAGGTACTAATTATTTTGAATAATTTACCGTGTGGAATATATTCCTACTATTGTTATGAGAAGAGTTTGTCTGTTTAAACGCGCAAAACATAGAAAGTATTAGTCCGATTTAAAAAAATCTATCAGTTTTGGATAGCAAATTTATTGAGGAAGGCTATAGGGAATTTAACATCACGCTGCGATCAATAGGAGCGGTGTATTACTGGTAAAAGTTTCAAAAAACGGGAAAATTTTCTAAATTCTACGCGAACGAAGTCGCTGGTAACAGCTATAGAATTATAACAGCAACTGTTAAAAGAGATTACAAATTGTTTTTTGAGTTCCCTAGGGTAACCCTGACCCAAATCATGTCTTTCATATTATCTGACATAACTACTGACGCTTGAAACCTTGTATTTTATAGAAACCTCAACATTATATTATCGGTTAGAAACAGAAAGTTTGTTTTTACCTACGAAAACTCAATAAATAGTGTATATTATAAAAAAAATATATCATTATATTCCTGGACATTTCACACCACGTCCTCTGGTTCCAAGCTAAGGGTCTATACTTGAGTTATGGGTACCAGAATACGGATAGAATACATATACTATTTTTCTTTTATAATACACATATACCTACTTATAGGAACACCCAGACGCGATAAAAGAACATTAACATGAATTTCAGGCACGAAAATTCATAAATTGTAATCAATGTTATTCGTTTTTAATCTATACTTAATAATAAATTATAAAGCTGAAGAGCTTGTTTGTTTGAACGCGCTAGTCTCAGAAACTACTAGTCCGACTTGATAAATTATTTCAGTGTTAGTTAACACATTTATCGAAGAAGTCTATAGGCTACATAACACAACGCTGCGGCCAATAGAGAAGCACAAGTGAAAAATGTTGTAAAAACAGGGTAAAATGTCTAAATCGCGGGCAAAAACTAGTAAAAATATATAACGCAAACAACAAACAGTGTTATGTGTGTCTGTTAGTGATTCTGTTTGTTTGTATGTCACCTGTTTTCTATAGTCGCCATCAAAAATCTATTTTCAATTGTGTATTTTTCAAAATTAAGAATATTAAAGTCAACCAAACATCAAGTTTGTTAAATAATATGCTGTTTGTCTAGTCCTAGCACGCGCAGTTTGGCTTGATTATCTCCAAGAAGGGTTAAAGGATCCGTTTGGGATGACATTTTTACGATCTTAATAACTGAACCTACATAAGTAATGGCAAGTACAATGGTTTTTTCATGGTTATATTCTATCCAAAGGGTTTACGTAATGTAAAAGGATAAAAAGGGTTAGAGCGATATCAAATTCATAGTTCGTCAAAGTTGTGTGTGATTCTGTAGCGATTACAAACTGCTGATAATAATATATCATAATTATGACAGGCCTCGTGGTTGCGTGGTTCATGTAAAGGAGGTCGTGGGTTCGACTCCCGCATGTGACAATTATGTGTGTGATATTTATAAATGTCATTTAAATGTTTGTACTGCATCTGGGTTTTCTCTATGTATTATAAGTATGTATTTACAAAAGATAAGTGGTATATGTAGTATATCCGTATTCTGGTGTCCATAACGCAAGCATATAAGCTTAGCATGAGACTAGAGGACGTTAGGTGAATGTCAATGAATCTTTCGTCCAATGAATCTTTAAGAAAAATAAATATTATTATTCTTAACATTTTGTCGTCTTTACCATCATCTTCATCATAACTTTACTTTTCCATGGGGGTAGGCAGAGACCGTAGAGTGCAATCTGCTACAATCCGAACATGCTTTTTTGGTTTCATTTACACTCATACACCTGGTCGTACAAGCTCACACTTTTTATTGTATTTTAACTTTTGGGATAAAATAAAAATAAATACTCACTATATCTAATTCTTTATATACTTTAAACAGCGCCAATTTTATTTAGAATGGTGATAGACGTACGGACAACGAAGATGTAGTAATAACCCGGGTCTTTTTAAGGTCTTTTTAACTTTTGTACGAAACCCTAAAAATAGCTTAGGTATACTCTATAATAATATTATATCTGTATTATTATTTACTTCTAGTAGCAGGCCGCCACAGCCCTGACAAGTTGACCACGCACGGCAGGTCGTAGTTTAGGGACTCGTCGTACCAGTCGTGGCTAGAGGCTACATTAAAACGACAGGGGGACCCCCATACTCCTTCCATCGAGTCAGGCCCCCCTTAAGAAAGAGAGCCACCCTTGATAGGTCATGGTAAGGCTCAACGCATCATAGTCCGGTAGGGCAGAAGGCGGGGAAAAAATAAAACCCCGTCTACTTCTAAAGCAATTACAAAATAACAGATGAAAAGGATGAGTAAATACAAAGATGCTCGAATAACACTTTCAAACATAATTGATCCATTAGTAGTGAAGTGCAAAATACGAGAGCGTGTGAATAAATACAAAATGAGAGGTTAATGACCTACGGATCACATCTTAATGCGAAAGCACCAATTAGTGTCTGTTATGCAAAAAATTTACCAAAAGACTTAAAGCCTTAAAACAAAGGGTTTAGAATTTAAAATAGAATTCTCAAACTATATGTAAGCTTAAGGGCCCGTGCATTCGCTATGTGTATTGAAAAGCAACTTTAGTTGTTTATTTTTTAAGTTCATTTCATCTTTTTGGGTTTAGGAAAATAATAGATATACATTATGGAAGTGAAGATAAGAGGGTGGAAGACAAAATGCTAAGTTTGTGTTGGTTTAAATTACTGAAGCAAGGATGTGTACTTTGTGTTGGGAGCTGTCTTTCATATGTTCCTGCTCTTAAATTTTAATCTGTGATATCATACACGCGTCTAAATCCGTAAAAAGTGGTTTTATTTGAACTAATGAGTCGGGCAAGTATTTCATGTAGAACTAGATATTGTTACAACTCCATATGCATGGTATTTTGAACAGCGTACATCTTTTTATCACGCTTATGATCGCTAGGTATCTATCATTGGGCTGGAGAGAGAGGAATCTATCAATGTATTAATCTTTGTAACGGATTCTTAGAAAGTGATTTTAACACACTTACAGTAGTCGGACTGATCTGAAATTTTGCACACAATACATGTTAAGGACCGATGACAATGCAATAATAATAAAAAAATATTTCGGAGTTTTAAGCGCGTTTTTTTAGTTTTTCAACTAAGCAAATTATTTATTCGGTATATATACGGTGCAAAAACTTGGTTTCAATTATAAATTCTTCACGCGATAAGGCTGCATATTGCCCGGTTTCTTACAATTATATTTTTATGTAAATTTGATATAATGGTGTATAATAAAGTATAAACAAATAAATAATAAATCAATTATTTTATTCATAATTACATTGAGTTTATATCATAATCAAAAGCTTTTAAACAACTAGAACCAACAAGCCGTAAAAATTCGTCGAACTCCGACAATAATTACCCATTGAATGCAAACTCTCAATCGTTTATCCTTGAACCGGCATGTTTTATGGTGAAAACAACTCGTTTCCAATTTATTTTATTAATTTGAAAGTCTTTCGAAATTTAAATTTGAACCGAAATTAATTAGATTTTGAAATTGGAACAGTTAAATTTATCTCTCTATTCAAATACTGAGCTTTATAGCTGTTTTCGTTCCTTTTATGATTAAATCCGATAACGTATTTTTCAATTTCGAAGTTTTATTAAAAATAATATACATCAGGAGTACAGGAATTCTTTATTTCTCACTTGTTGGAAATAACTATATTGCGTTATATAACGTCATAAAAACGCATTCGCTATTTTGTCTGACGTGATGTGACATGTAGCATCAGAAAAGTAACGTTTTTATACATTGATCCAGTGACAGACAAATTTCAGTCACCATGGTCACGGGTGGCACTAAGCTATAAAGTGTCCTCTACGTCCCAAAACGTCGGGGAGGTTTTATTCAAACAAATGAGTCGCGTAAATTTTAGAGAATATTTATAACTTTTCAAATAAAAAAAAAGAAATATGAAATCGGCTGATTTAAAATGTTCATTTATTATATTACTATTTTAATTGTTTAAAAATAGTTAGAAAAGTTATTCTTCAAATTTTATTTGAACAATTTCATATTCAATTACGTTTATTTTTTAAGACAGTTATTTATTATACAGTTGTTATTTATTTGTTTTCTTTATAAATGTTCAAAGCTTTACAACCTGGGTAAAACTTTTTCACAAAAAAACGTTTTTCGTTAATAGTTTTTAACCAAATCACGTATTTATTTATTTTCCTTATACGCTAATACTTCACTCTTATTAGTCGCAGAGTGATGTCCAATCATCAATGATCCAATAGCCTTCTTCGATAAATGGACTATCCAACACAAAAAGAATTTCCAATTCGAACGAGCATCGTATTCATAAGATTAGCGCGTGATAATTTTTTCCACCACAATTTAATTTATTAAACAAACAAACTCTTCAGCTATATTATATTAGTATAGACTGTTTCTATAAATAATAATGATTAAAAACAGCTGTCTAGATAACCCAAAGCTTACGTGATCCAATCCCTGTGGGAAAAAGACTAATAAATAAAAATACTTTGGCAAAATCACAGAAAACGAACGCGTTCGCTAACTTGTGGAGATAAATTGGTTTTCTTAACAAGCTAGACGTGGCATGTTGAATTTGTAAAATTGTAAAAAACTTTCATAAAACACATGTGGGATTCAAGTAATTTATTAATTTTTACATTTGACATGCTATGCTTTTACTTAATAAATCAAATTATGGTGGAAAAAGTGAAAGTCCCACTTGCGGCATTTCACTTTTTCCACCATAATTTGATCTATCAAGTAAAAATATGTGGGATTTTTATAAAAAAATATTTTAAACAAATTGTTGTTAAGTTAAATTTAAAACTAAAAACCACGCTTGAAAATGGTGAATAGTTTTTGGAATTATTGCATTGTCAACGGTACTTCTGTATAAAAATTTTCAGATCAATATGACTACTAGAATTGGTCAAAATTCCGTTCCGTATCATTTCGTTGTTAAGATTAGTGTATTGACAGATACGTGAATAAAAGCGTGTTAAAAAAATTGTTTTATAAATTGGTCTTGAAAAAAAATAAAAATATTCTCGTATTTTCTAGCCAAACTGGATAATAATATGAAACTCGACCAAGTACGTGTTAGGGTTTCTATCTAATATATAAAATTCACGTGTCACAGTGTTAGTTACCGTACTCCTCCGAAACGGCTTGACAGATTCTTCTCAAATTTTACATACATATTCAGTAGGTCTGAGAATCGGCCAACATCTATTTTTCAAACTTTTTTTTTTTTAGTATGGCAAAACAACGTTTGCCGGGACAGCTAGTATTTTTATAAAATAAATATTTTGATATGAATGGATCGAGTATTTAAATTAAATAAAATTCATCTTATGAATTCTATTAATTTGTCTATTCATTTGATAATTCTACTTGAATACGAAATGTTCGATTTTATACTATTTTTAACACGCTTTTATATAAAAATATATTCGGTATGTATCTATCAATGTGTTAATGTATCAATGTATTAATCTATCAATGTATTAATCTATGTGGAATCTTTAGAAGTGATTTTTACCCACTTTCAGTAGCCGGATTGATGTGAAATTTTGCACACCTAACATGGATCGATGACTATGCAATAGTTAAAAAAATATTCTTTTTTAGTTTATGAACTAAATTATTTATTATTTATTTCCTTTTTATTTGTTTGTATAGCTACAATAAATATATAGATTGACTGATGAACAGGTAGAGTCTCCATAAGTTTCCATTTTATCAAACTCTAAGAAGCACAAAATCTAAACCCGCTATTATGAACTATCTGCAAATTTTTGTGTTATTTTTTTATTGAAAATCATTCATTATTACTTTCCGTGTGGTGACGAATTAAGAATACAAGTGTCACCACCCCATCTCCTCCCAAGGGTGCTGTAAAACTCAGCTTAGGGATATTGCACACAGATAACATCCTCTGTGAGAGACGGAAACGTCGAAAATAAACCCTGGTTACGCCTGGTTAGCGCAGCACAGTAGGATCCTTCCCAAATGGAGGAGACCCGTGCCCAACAGTGGGACGTAAATGGGCTGGAGAGAGAGAGTATTTTACTTCATATAGCGATGTTATTTATTTATTTATTTATTTATAAACACTTTATGCACAAAAATGTACAATGGCGGACTTAATGCCCTTAATGTTATTTGCCTTAATGTTATTAGTAAAATAATATATAATTCTAATACAATTAAAACATACGAGAGTCCGCACAAAGTTCAACTTCTTGCTTGCTATTTAGTAAATTCTCATCTCATTTAATTGTGTATTTTAACTACTGCTAGTACGTGAAATATAGTTAGGAAGTCATCATTGTGTAAAACCCGAAATTGATAGTATTGATTTTTCCGCATCTGGTGGAACTATTTGATACGACAAGTTTCCATTCTTCGTTCAAATCATAAATCAACCCTAATAGATTCCGCATGCAAGGCGATCAACGCTCACCGAATGTATGCGCTATTCTCGCCTAGGTAATGTATGAGAACTCGACGTGTAATTCTGCTACGATAAATAATAAATATTCATGAACATTTAAAAACAACGTCATCTAGTGCCAAAGTAAGCTATATGTCTATGGTTGTGTTATGGGTACCAAAATACGGATACCCTTGCCGGGTCATGGTAAGGCTCAAGGCACCACCATGGCCCGGTAGGGCAGAGAGATGGAATAAAAGAAACCAAAATACGGATAGACTACACATAATACTTTTCTTTTGTAAGCACTTTAGTAAACATCCAGACGCAATACAAACGTTTGTATGACAATTTTAAATATTACACAAATGATTGTCCCGACCGGGAATCAATTTCCGCGACCTCGTGAGCGTTAGTCCGTTACATGAACCACTAGACCACGAGGCGCGTCAAAAACGATCAATGAGAATGCATTATTCTGTACCCGGCAACCCGTGTTGAATGAATGAATGGATTTTATTTCACTTAAAATAGACTTAACAAAGGTGTTACATAAATTAGTTACAATACTACATCTATTTAGCCACTGAAAGGCATGTGAAAAATTACAATATTGGACATAACCAGTTAAGTCACATAAATAAATTAATTGTCATCGTAATACATAGATATACATAAATGTGGGTATAAATTTAATTAATTATTATTTATTATTATCAATTTCATTAATATTTAACATGTCATAGGTACAGAATACACACATTTTATAACTAAGTCATCATCATACATACATATCCCTTGTGTGTCCAAACATTGAGCGGCAAGAGCGCGGCAGCAACACGTGGCGTTTGCAGGACACATTTCTGCCGCGCTCTAGTTAGGACGAAGCTGACTAAGGCTAAGCGTATGCTGAGACGCAGACGACGCAGGTCTACACAGGGCAGGGGGGCGCAGATTTTGTAATGCTTGAGCGTACCGTGTGCTACGTACGTTGCGACGCAGGTTGCATGAGACGCAGACACGAGTCTGCTCTGCTCCGTGCCCCGTTGTAGTGCCGGCACTTGGCCGGCACAGATTATATATGTTTTTATCCACTATTACACACTTATTTCTAATTGAATTAGTTTGATGTGAACCATGTTTATATGACACAATTCATCCAGACTATTCAAAAAAGACCGTCTTTTCAGATAATCACTTTGCCAAATAGTTTTTTTACGTTTTAACAAACTGTAAAGTAACAATAACTCATCGAGTTCATTATCGGAATCTGACTCTGAACTCATTTTCAACAAGAACACGTCTATTCTCTCGTCTCACATCTTTGAGGCAGCTAGAACACGGCGGGCCACGGCTGTCGCGCGCGGCCCGCTTCTGACTACCTACCGCGCATGATCAGGCTAAGCGTATGCTGAGACGCAGGCAGACACGTGTCTGCGTCGCAACGTACGTAGCACACGGTACGCTCGAGCATTACAAAATTTGCGCCACTCTGCCCTGCGTGGACCTACGTCGCCTGCGTCTCAGCATACGCTTAGCCTTCATCGTGCGCGGCAGGTAGTCCGCGTGGCTGTCGTCCAATGCTAGCGCGACAGGCCGCGCGCGGCAGCCGCGCTCGATTGCCGCTCAATGTTTGGACACACCTTTACACTATAATAGTTTTTTTCCAAAAGCCAAGATTTCAGTGCTTTTTAAACTTTTGTATTGGAAGTGATTTCGGGTAAGCTGGTAACTTATTGTACCTATACATTAATACACATACCGTAGCAATTTTTTAAATACATCGTGGTTCGAGGCTAGAATGTTAGAACCAATCTATCAGGGTGTCTCGTGTTACGAGGGTGAATATCCCTTGCTGTACAAAACAAGTCATTATTATTCTTAACAAATATACACATCTCATAGATGTACATTCCAGCCACTGTTAATCTATATATATAAAAATGAAACCCGTTTTCCATTGTCACGACATAGCATGAAAACGGCTTGACCGATTTGGCTGAAATTTTTTGTGTGTATTCTAGGGGGTTTAAGGATGGTTTATATTCACTATTGGCTGGACCGATTTTGATGAATTTTTTTGTTGTTGATGTTAGAACATTTTACACAGAACGTGGGACAGGACAACGTCTGTCGGGTCCGCTAGTATACTATATTTCCTAAAATATGGTTTGTATGATTGATCCGGTGGAATCCCCGCTATAGCTCTAATGCAGCGCTTTTGAGATAAGAGTACTCTTTTGATATCGTTGCTTCAATGTTGTCGCGTTTAGATGTTCATAATAATTTGTTTAGTTCAAAAACTTAAAACACGCTTGAAAATTCTGAATATTTTGTTAAAATACAGCATTGTCATCGGTCCTTAATATGTGTGAAAATTTTAAGATCAATCCAACAACTGCAAATGAGTAATAATCACATTCAAAGATTCCGTTACAAAGATTAAAACATTGATAGATACGTACCGAACCAATCAAAGCGTGTTAGAATTCTCTGAATGCTCTCTCTATTGCTGGTGATCGCCGATTCAAATTCAACGGAAGCTACGTGCTTTCTACTTATCACGTACCTTCCTTATTGAACTAGAAGATCGTGGAAAATAACTTTTCTTTACTTATACATATCAAATGTATACACTAGGTTCGAAGTTTTACTTATTCAAGCGTGTTTAGGAAAAATGTTGGTAGTAATTTTTAAAGAGTATAAGAATTAAGTATATTTTTTGTTTTGCAACATTTTTTACTGCTGCTTTGCTCCTATTAGACGCAGCTTGATGTTATATAGCCTATAACCTTTCTCGATACATGTAATATCCAACACTGAAAGAATTTTTCAAATCGGTACACCAGTTCCTGATATTAGCGCGTTCAAACAAACAAACTCTTCAGCTTTAGAATATTAGCATAGATATTCAAATCTGACGTAACCATGTCTTCTAAGGGGGGCCCACATTAATCCTAACTAATTTATAAATATGACAACGAGCCGATGACAGTGTAAACATTTTGATGCGCTTAAGTGTTAATGTGTGGAACGAAACTATAGCGCGATTTAAAAACTGTACAACGCCATCTATCGAGTGACATAGTAAACTTCTGTTTGTTTAGGTTTGATTTCTAAATTTTACGCATACAAAGTCACGGGCAACAGCTAGTATAATAATAATAATAATAATAAGCCATTTATTTATCCTTAACAAACATTACATCAAATATTGAATCACTGAATCTAAATTTTGTATTGTTATTCTTCATCAAGGACCACGTTTCGTGTAAAAGCCTCCTCCATTCTACTCCAAAATTTTCTATCTTTGGCTTTTGATGTCCAGTCATGCCCCGCTATCTTTTTGATTTCATCAATCCATCTATCAGGGGGCCTACCCTGTTTCCTTTTTCCAAACGGGCCAGACCAGCGAGTTGTTTTATTGGACCATCTATCTGAGTTCATACGTGCTACATGGCCTGCCCATTTCCATTTTAGTTTTTTGCAGTGGTTTAAAGCATCTATTACCTTTGTTTGTTTCCTTATAAATGTGTTTTTTTGTTTATCTATGCGTTTTAGGTTTAGAATGCTACGTTCCATTGCTCTTTGGAAAGAGCTCCAAAGAGCAAAAAAAAAAAGCTAGTATAATATAATAATAATATTATGATATACACAAACAGAAAATTTTCAGCTTGTAGCTATCACCGTTACAAAGATAACGGGACCCCACTTACTGGGATGGAGGCTGGATAGTGATGATTATGGGTACCTATTTATTGTCGTACCATCAACTGATTGATATACACAGACCATGAAATTTTCTGCTCTCTAGCTATCATCATTCCAGAGACACAGCCTGGTGACAGATGGACGAAGTAACAGCACTTACAATAATTAAGACTCAGTAATGATGTTATTTTTTTAATATTTCGACACGGAACGCTATAAATGAAACGATTTTTTTCTTGCCAAAAATCTAATGACCTCCTTAACATTTTTTTGTTGACGAGTGATTTTATTTTTTCACAGTAATAAAACACAGGTTCACAATTTCCTTTTCGGAATATTACTCGGTGCTCTTTCTAAGAGTTTTCTTTCATAATAAGCTTAGCCTAAGATATTTGATAACATTTTTCTGTTATATTAATTCTTTCTTCAGAATAAAAAATACCATTTAGTTAAACTTAGCGTAGAACAGGACCGTATTATTGAGACTTTGTTGCATTTTAGAACTGTGATAGCTAGAGAGCTGAAAATTTCATAGTTTATGTATTTCAGTTGAGGCTATGATAACAAATAATAAGTATTATTATTCTCCTCCCCTTATCCCGTTATTTGGGGCCGGGAATAAGACGAATTGATTCTCATACAACTACAACTGCGACTGCAAGTACAAATCGTATTTCACCTGTTTAAATTTAACATAGAAATTGCCTTATTTGGTTCTAAAACGTTTTTCTGTTGCGAATATCGGCAATTGTTATTTTTATTAAAACCTTTGTAGCCATGGAATAAACATTTTATTTCGATTTCACACCATAGCTTTGCATAAAAACTGCTAAACCATAAAAACACCACGTCTAAATGCAAATGTTTTCGCCATTGTGAGCGCAATAAAATTGTATGACCGGACTTTTTCGTTTGTATTGCCTTCAAAAACGTTAAGGTAACTTAAATACCGAAAGAAAAAAAGGAAAAGATGAAAATAAAAGGGAAACTTGGATATTTAACGGCGTAAGACCCGTATATATTTCTTGTAAACAAATAAAACGATACTAAATCGTGACCATAGCGCACAGAATATCCTACTTTTAGGGAATTCTAATGTTGTGCGGTACAAGTGATAATTGAAAAGCGTTTATTATGGACAAAATTTAGATAAGGATAATCGACGTAACCTGCGTGCACTGACCACCCTATTTTCAATTTTGAACTGCCCTAACTCGCCTTCTTATTTAAAGCCCTATTTCCAATACCTTTGTTCTATCCATGAACTTAACTTGCGTTCTTCTCAAAACCTTCTTATAGTTCTAGTCTAGTACAATCTTCCTTCTATATTCAAGCGATTCTTCTCTGGAATGCACTTCCTCTTGAGATCTGGATGGCAAAAACCCGTGAAACATTTAAAGCTAAGGTACGACTATACTTTAGAAGATTATTGGCTGAAGTAAATACCTAAATTCCCCTTTAATGTTTTGGTATGTATACATGTAAGGTTTATTATGATTCATGTACGTATATATAAATATGTTTGTATTTTATGTGTATGGGTATCTCATATATAATTATTTATCTGTTCATTTATTTATTTTAAGTATATTGTTAGATTAGAATGTAAGTTAAAAACTTCTTTTTTTTAATCTGATTATAAGAGCACCTGCCCTATTATCTCTGCACCATCACTGGTTGACTGGTAGAGAATGCCGATGGCATTAATTCCGCCATTGTACATTATAAAAGTGCATAATGTTATAAATAAATAAATAAGGCAATTAATTTTTTTTTTAGAAGTTTAGATACAGGTAACTTATTACAAAATAAATAAATAAGAATAATAGTCCGTGTGACGTCTGCTGACGTATTAAGAACACTAGTGTCACCCCCCTTTCACTTTCCAAGGGTGCTGTAAAAGCCAGCTAACAGATATTGACCACAGATAACTTCCTCAGCAAAGGATAGAACCCTCGCCTGGTGTGCGCACCATAGTAGACCATAATCCCTCTTAAAGTGGCGAGCCTCCTCTACTTTGGGAAGAATTATGATCTACTAAGCCTAACAGTGAGACGTCAATGGGTAAATTAGTATGCAAGAGTTTCATTATTTAAAACGAGAGCTTGACAATGAAAAACTATTTTAATTTAAAAGATATATTATATTTGTCGAAAGCGGCCAATGAGTTATAGAAAAAAAAAGATGTGTGGCACTCGGGAGCTGCCACGGTAAGCTATAACTTATGTATTTATAATTATTTATTTATTTTATTTTTGCAAGAATCTACATACCATAAACTGTAATAAGATTAATAATCCTTATTTACTGATGCTTACATCTGTCCATTGTTTATGGTAATTATGATGAAATAGCGATTGCCAATCAAATGTCCATCTGTTTTAAATTAAATGTCAAATGTCAATCTGTTGGTATACAATTTTAGTTTTGACATTATTTTACATTATAAAAATAAAAAAAAAACAGTTATCTGAACATTTAGGATATATGTTGTCGATTTGAAATCCTTATTTTAATACGATGTTTAATTTGAGGAAGGCCCCGCAATTTATTTCATACTGTTGATACCAAGGGTACTTGGTATCAAAAGTATGAAATAAATTGCGTGGCGAAAAGGGGATTACGCATGCGCAGTAACGCCGATGATAAAAGGTTTTTTCGTTACCTACGGAATTTAAATTTCGAATTTTGTGGATTTAGTCTCCACGCTCGAGGCCCGTGGTAGAAGCTATGCAATAAAAAATTCCACTACTAAATCTATACCAACATTAATAAGCTGTAGAGTTTCTTTAAACACGCTGATCTCAGGAACTAATCGTCCAGTTTGCAAAATTCTTTCAGTGTTGTATAGTACATTTTCAGCGGAAGGTTATAGGCGAAGAATCATTAAAAAATGTTACAAAAACAGTGAAAGTTTTCTAAATTCCACGCGTACGAAGTAACGGGCAAATGCTAGTTCGATAATACAAAATGTGTAATTGAATTTCATCTCCCAAATACAAGTACATAATACAAATACAACATCTTCCTTATTTGTTATTTATTTATAAATGTAACAAAAGACACACATAAAATAATATGGACGTGGAAAAAATAATCACCTCCTTGACATAGAGCGTAAAGAACCGTAGCAAATTACGTCGTAGCGCGCTCTTAGATAGTGTAGACATTGTAGCATCGTAGCATCGTAGCACACATCTCGTAGGATCAACGTAGCGTATTCGTAGAGCGTCGCACGTACAACGTGCATCGCAACTAAGAATTAAGTTCCCGCAACAAAGGCAATGTTATGTGAGCAATATGAGTTAAGAACTTAAGACTTTACTGTGTTGTGTTATACTTGTTTTATTATGATAGTTATAGTTGAAAGTATTAAGAAAATAGCGTAATATTTCTGTAAACCAAATAAAAATGGCAAGCTACGCCATTAACATTGTTGCATTTAGTATTAAATTTTAATCCTTAGTCACACCTTAGTTACTAAAACATTAATTAATATACATTAATTCGTTAATAATATAACCCCTTGTCCGCATGGTGACGAATTAATAATACTAGTATCATCACCAGTTTACTTCCACTGCTGTGAAAACCAGCTAATGGATATTATTATTGTACATATATAACATTCTCTATGAGAGATGGAAAACTTGATAATAACCCCTTTTTTTCGGGTAATGTATCTAACCGCACACCCCACTGTCCGGGGGCAACAGTGAGGTAGTCTGGTACTCCCAGCTGGTGGGCGTCCACTTGAACTACGCAAGTTATTCGGTTGTCCGCCCAGCGGCCGCTTGGTGAGCGCCTAGATGCACTGGGACTTCACTCCCTTGCGGTAAGCCCTAACGCGTTTGGATGGTTATTAGTCCTTGATGATATCCCTTATGCAACGTGTCTGTCTAATGTGGCATGGTAGACTAGGTGGGTAATCCCTCTTAAAATGGAGGAGAACCGTACCCAACGGTGAGACGTTAATGGGCTGGAGAGAGAGAAATAAATGTATCATCATCATCATAACATCACGCCTTTTTTCCTATGGGGATAGGCAGAGACTATAGAGTACCATCTGCTACGATCCAAAACATACTTCCTTGGCTTCATCCACACTCATACATCTAGTCATACATGCCCGACGGTTGTAAGTGTAACGTACTTGTCACTTTTGGAGTATATAGATGTAAATACATTTAAGTCCCACTGTTGGGCACGGGCCTCCTCCACTTTGGGAGGGATTATAGTCTACTGTACCGCGCTGACCAGAAGTATTGGCACAGGGTTTATTTTCGAATCTTGCGTCTCTCACAGAGGGTGTTATCTGTGTGCAATAGCTGATCCCTTAGCTGACTTTTACAGCACCCTTGGGAGGAGATGGGGTGGTGACACTTGTATTCTTAATCCGTCACCACGCGAACAATAACTCTTATTTCCGTTTAAATATTCATTAAGCTTACGTATTGTACCATACACAATATCACAATAATATCAGTGCTCCTAAGAGGAATATTTCTCGGGTAAATAACCAGTAATGTTAGTTTATACCGTTCATTTTATGTCTAAGACCCGTTTTTATGTTGTATTTAAATCTTTTTTCCCGCAATAATCAAATGAAGGAAATTTCGTACATTTAAAGCGCGCTTATATTGAAATAATTTTAAATGTAAGTGTACTTATGTCAGTATGAATTTCTATTCTAGCTTTTTTTAGAAAGTTAAAACATAATAAGATAAAGATAAAACATACTTCTTTATTACTTACTTATTATTTATTATTATTTACTATGTATTATAAGTTACAAAAGAAAAGTATTATGTGTGGTCTATTTGTGTTCTTGTACTCATAACACAAGCATAGAAATATAGCTTACTTTGGGACCAGAGGATGTTGTGGGATAAGTCCATGAGCATTTATTATAAAAAAAAGACGTGTGGCACTCGGGGACTGCCGCGGTAAAGCTGCATAGTATTTTTAATCAACTTGTGCAATTATATAATTATTTATTTATTTTATTTATGAAAGAATCTAAATACCATAAACTAATATAGTAATTGCTGATAACATAATCAGCAGATTGCCATAAATCAAAATTGATGGATTGAAGATTAATAATCCTTATTTACTGACGCTTACATCTATCCATTCTTTATGGTAATTATGATAAAATAGCGATTGTCAATCAAATGTCAATAAAATAAAAACTAACGCCAAAACTGACATGAGTCACCAGCGCGAACAGCGAGACGGCGTTACTGCGCTTGCTACGAATGTGCAGTAGCGCCGTGTGTAGTATTTTTTAGTTACGCTATCTTTGTTACGGAATTTAAATTTCAAATTTTGTGCATTTAGTCTCCACACTCAAGGCCCGCGATAGAAGCTATGCAATAGCTTAATAAAGTCGCTATTATTGTGTGTCCATATATATGAGCTTATTTATTCAAAACTACGCAACAGATTTTCATACTGTTTTTTTTAATAGATATAGTGGATCAAAAGGATGAATTTTTTGTATAATTTGTTAGAGTTTGTCTAAATTCCACGCGTTCAAAGTTGCCGGCAACAGCTAGTGTATTAATATGTCATTGTGTTTTTTCTTTTACACCTAATAGTGTTGGGACACTATTGGACACTGGGAGTACTGGGGTACTCCCAGTACTAGGCAAAGGCCTCCTATCCTGTGGAAGGGCTTCTGGTCTACTTATGTCTGTCTAACCAGGTTAGTTGGGATACGGTTTATTTTCAAGGTATCTTTCTCACAAGGTAAAATTGTTCTGCGTATTCTGTACTTTCACTGGCTTTTACATATTTTTCCAGTGTTGGAATGATATGAGGTGATGAAGTGATGGACATTCGTTTATATTATCAATTACTGTATGGTCATTAAATACGTAAAGTGTTTATTATTTGTTTTATAATTTATGAGTTGATTCTACAAAAAATGGTTCAGTTTTACTTTCATTTTGTAACCTCTTCAAATTTTTGCTTGTTATTTAATAAATTACAAGGACATTTATGTTATATGGTATTCTTTTAGCTTAATTAATTGCGTTATCTGCTTTAGATATGTATTCACTACTCACTATTCTTTTTACTTCCAAGGTTATATTCTACAAAACTGAAAACTTCGCCATCTATGAATTGCAGAGGGAATCAAAACGCAGAAATTGCCAGCGAACTACTCGCAGTCTCCAGATACACGCACAGACCTAAGGGAAATTAGGTTCATGTTTGGTATTCGTTATACATTCAGTTGCCTCGTGACCGAGCTTGCGAAAGGGTGTCTTACAGTTCGCAGATACAATAAATTCAGACCCCGTGTTTGTTTAAAAACAATGTTATTATTCCAAAAATAAAATAATAAAGTCCCTTCTTGACATTTGAATATAATTGAGAGTTATAGAATAAATATAAAATTGTGGTAGTGTTATTAGAATAGTGTTTATTATCTTCATAGATTTGCAGCGTGTCAAACGATTATAATTAAATGGATGTATAAGGTTTCGATATGGATATAATAAGGTTAGTATTGTAGTATTAATATTAACCTATTGTTAAATAATTTAAGAATAATAATTAATTGAGAATTAAATAGCATATATTGTATTGAGGGAATATACAAAAATTATGTCTTGAAACTCTATTTAATGTAAATAATTGGTCAAGTGCGAGTCGGACTCGCGCACGAAGGGTTCCGTACCATTATCTATGCAACATAAGGCAACGTTATTAGTATCGAGCAAGAAACAGTAAAAAAATCATGTTTATTGTATGGGAGCCCCCCTTAAATATTTATTTTATTTTATTTTTAGTATTTGTTGTTATAGCGGCAATAGAAATACATCATCTGTGAAAATTTCAACTGTCTAGCTATCACCGTTCTTGAGATACTGGGTTCCGAACCCTAAAAATCATGTTTGTTGTATGGGAGCCCCCCTTAAATATTTATTTTATTTTATTTTTAGTATTTGTTGTTATAGCGGCAATAGAAATACATCATCTGTGAAAATTTCAACTCTCTAGCTATCACCGTTCTTGAGATACAGCCTGGTGACAGACGGACGGACGGACGGACGGACGGACGGACGGACGGACGGACGGACGGACGGACGGACGGACAGTGAAGTCTCAGTAATAGGGTCCCGTTTTTACCCTTTGGGTACGGAACCCTAAAAAATCGTTATATTTTACTTAATTCAGTAAAAATTTATTTATTTCTTGTCTTGTTATCTGCGAAGACATGTGTTACATCGCTGAAATGATTAATAACCTTTCTCTCAAGCCCATTAACGTTCCACTTTTGGGCACAAGCCTCCTCTACTTTCGGAGGGATTATGGTCTACTGTGCCGCGCTGACAGGCGTGTTCGCACAGGGTTTATTTTCGAGTTTTCTGCCTCTCACAATGAATGTTTAATGTTTATGTTGGCTTTACAGCACCCTAGAAAAGAAAAGGGGTCGTGACATTTTTATTTTTAATCCAACAACCACAAGGACTGTAAATAAGCTAGCATTTCAAAAATCAAGAAATCTGTATTTCCTTTACCATATATTATAACTATTTCAGCTTGATTTCACGCTTAATTGTTTAGTCAATCTGAATGTTGACTCTCTCCCAATCCTGTTAATTAAGTTAATATAGTTTAATATGTTAGACATAGGGCATTTATGATATAATTTATATGACAGATGATGAGACCCTTTTAAAATGGGACGGATTGGTACTTGCAATGTAAGCTGTTTCTTATAACCTGAAAACTAGGATCAAAATTTCACAATGAAGCTAATTCTGACGCGTCAAAAATTTAACCTAACTTAACTTAAATAAAACCAACTATGGTGTACTAATATTAAAAAACATTATGGAGCTGAATTATTAAAACTAATGTGTATTAATTAGATAGTAACAAAATTATGATAAAACGTACCTATATGGCCGATACGTATTTGGAAATGGTTATATTTTGATTTAATGTAGCAGTTATATATGTATTTATTAATATTTATAGCTATGTATTATAAGTATGTATTTACAAAAGAAAAGTAGTACATGTATTATATCCGTATTCTGGTACTCATAACACAAGCAATATTAGCTTAGCTTGGGACCAGAGGACGTTGTGTGAAATGTCCATGAATATTTATTTATTTATTTTATAATTAACTTAAAAAAAGGTTCCGTTACATAGAATAATTACATGGATCTATACAACCGATCTTATAAAAGTGCGTTATAAAGATTTTGCTGATGCTGGATTTAATAACTAAAATATACTGAGGGACTGTTCTAGAAATTTTGAAAGTAGCCATACGTATAATATTTTTAGATGAGAGCATCTTATGATGTCATCATCAAACCATCACAGCTTTTCCTCACGAGGGTAGGCAGAGACTATAGAGCACTAGAATAATGTATAAATTTTAATAATATTTCAGCATGAAAGTAATTTTAACATTCTACAGAGCTACTAGCTGCTGCCAACAACTTTTTACGCGTGAAATTTAGAAACCAAACCCTAACAAATCATACAAAAAACCATCCTCTTGAACCACTCTATCTATTAAAGAAAACCACATCAAAATCCGTTGTGTAGTTTTGAAGATATAAGCTCACATAGGGACATACATATAATAATAACGACTTTGTTTTATACTAAGTAACGATTTATGGTCTTATTCATAATGACTTATCGGAGGTTTAAATGGAGATTTTATTGGAGAGATAATAAACTTTTTATCGTAAAAAGACTATTATGAAAAACATGTTTTGACAATTTTCGCGATCCGATTTTAGCAAACTTTTAAACCTCCGATAAGTCATTATGAATAAGACCATTCAGCATTTTTCTGTCCTAAACAAAATCCTTTCTACAACAAATGAAAATATAGATCTATATAGATTCAGACGTGTGAAAAGCCGATACCAGACAGAGATAACCTGTCTACAAGACAAAAATAGAGAAATGTAGGTTGAGTCTGAGAATATCGTAAATCAGACTGATAATATCTTAATGGAAGGTATCGGCATACGGAGCTTGTACATAAACTGTAAATACCTATGATAAAAACTTATTCCCTTCCATCCGCATAATTTTTTGTAAAAAGTGGTACGACATTGTCCAATTTGAAAAAATCTTGTAGTGTTGGATGGTACATTTATCATGGAAGGTTATAGGCTATATAACATCACGCTGCGGCTAATAGGAGCGAAGCAGTAGTGAAAAATTTTGCAAATACGGGAAAAAATTTCTAAATTCCACGTGTACGGAGTCCCGGGCAACTTCTAGTATAATATCTTTGAATTCGATATTTACTTTGTTAAGCAATATTTTGTACTTATGATCCACAGTAAATATATTTGACCTAGCTGTTGGTCCCGACTTCGTACGCGTGCCGTTTTTGCAACATTTTTCTCTAATGCTTCACTCCTATTGGTCGCAGCGTGATGTTTTATAGCCTTACTCGATAAATGAACTATCCAACACAAAAAAAAAATTTTTTTCAATTTGATAATAATAAATAATATTCATGGACATTTCACACAACGTCCTCTGGTCCCAAACTAAGCTTATATGCTTTTGTTATGTGTACCAGAATACGGATATAATACATAAACTACTTTTCTTTTGTAAATACATACTTATAATACATAGTAAACACCCAGACGCAGTACAAACATTTGTATGACAATTAAAAACATCACACAAATTATTGTCCTGAGCGGGAATCGAACCCGAGACCTCGTGAACGGCAGTCCGTTATATGAACCACTAGACCACGAGGCCCGTCAAATTAATCCTGTTGTTTCAAAATCTTCTTTATAATATTTTTTTGTTAGTAGTGAAAAAAGAGGTATTCTGTTTGTTAGTCCATCCAAGAAATATAGAAAATTTTATTCGAACAGATTCTAGCTTTTACCAAGGAGGTTATAAGTAGGGAGGAACAACTCGGGAACATAGATTTCTCCCAAGGCCCGGCCCGTTTACGGTTTAAAAGTAAAATATGCCTTCTCTTTTCTTCTTACTAGCTTTCTCTTTTACTCCAGCTCAAAAAGAAAGAGTTAGAAAGGCTACTAAATAGGCTCTTTGTCATTTATTTTTCTTAATGTGTTCAACTAAAAAAGAAGCAGGCTGGATTCGTTGTACCGAGTGTTACGTCTAGATCTATATCGTAAGTCTATGGCTTTTACATACATAGAAAAGAATAAAAATTGGTCAAGTGCGAGTCGGACTCGCGCACGAAGGGTTCCGTACCATTATCTTTGCAACATAAGGCAACGTTATTAGTATCGAGCAAGAAACGGTAAAAAAATCATGTTTATTGTATGGGAGCCCCCCTTAAATCTTTATTTTGTTTTATTTTTAGTATTTGTTGTTATAGCGGCAATAAAAATACATCATCTTTGAAAATGTCAACTGTCTAGCTATCACCGTTCTTGAGATACAGCCTGGTGACAGACGGACGGACGGACGGACGGACGGACGGACGGACAGCGAAGTCTCAGTAATAGGGTCCCGTTTTTACCCTTTGGGTACGGAACCCTAAAAAGCGAAAATGACATTTGTATTCTTAAGCCGTCACATGGCAAAGAAAATAAAAAAAAAGAAATCTTTATATTTACAAGAAAAGTATATCTTGATTCGTTACCATGTTATAACCAATTTATTTTATGAGTATGTTGGGATTAAAAGAAATGGTTCGCTGAATATTCGCCAGATGAAAAAGTTGAGGTCTTGGATGTTGTTAAAATATCAGGCATATAACGAAAAGGAAAGTAATATACTATATTAATAAGAACACAATATATAGTAAAAGTTTCTTTCATTTCACGTAGGTAAATATAATATTACTAGCTGTGCTCTGCGGTATTACTCGCGGTAAAAAGGATAAAAATCTGTTTGCTTTTAAGCTATTGCAAAGCTTCTATCGCGGGCCTTGAGCGTGGAGACTAAATGCACAAAATTCGAAATTTAAATTGCGTAACACACATAGCGTAACTAAAAAATACTACACACAGCGCAGTAAAGCCGTTTCGCTGTTCGCTCTGGTGACTCATGTCAGTTTTGGCGTTAGTTTTTATTTTATTGACATTTGATTGACAATCTCTATTTTATCATAATTACCATAAACAATTATGGACAGATGTAAGCATCAGTAAATAAGGATTATTAATCTTATTTTAGTTTATGGTATTTAGATTCTTCCATAAATAAAATAAACAAATTATTATAATTGCATAAGTTGATAAAAATACTATGCTTCTTTTTTATTATCCCACAGGAACATTGCATTCTTTCGGGATAAAAACTAGCCTTCATTAAAATCCATTCAGCAGCTTTTGCGTGAAAGAGTAACAAACATCCAAACATCCATACTTACAAACATTCATGTTTATAATATTACTAGCTGCCCCGGCAAACGTTGTTTTGCCATACAATTCTGTATAAAATAAAATTTCATCAAAATCGGTCCAGCCAATTTGTAGCCTATGTGTTATTCTGATGTATAAGCTATATTGTGGTAAAGTTTCATTCAAATCCATTCAGTAGTTTTTACGTGAAAGAGTAACAAACATCCATACATACATCCATACTTACAAACTTTCGCCTTTATAATATTAGTAGGATTAAGATTGGGATAAAGCTGAAGAGTTTGTTTGTTTATTTGTTTGAACGCGCTTATCTCAGGATCTACTGATTCGATTTGAAAATTTCTTTTAGAGTTGAACAGTACATTTATATAGGAAGGCTGTAGACTCTATAACATCACGCTATGACTAATAAGAGCGAAACATCACTGCAAAATGTTTCAAAAACGGGGATAATTTTCTAAATTTCATGTGTACGAAGTCGCGGGCAACAGCTCTCTCTCCACTCTATTATGTCTTGTGATTTGTAGTTGTTACACAAATGTTTGTGCAACGTCTGGTTGTTTTCTATGTATTATAAGTATGTATTTACAAAAGAAAAGTAGTTTATGTATTATATCCGTATTCTGGTACCCATAACACAAGCATAATAAGCTTAGCTTGGGACCAGAGGACGCTGTGTGAAATGTCCGTGAATATTTATTTATATTTATTTATTTATTACCTACCATCTGGCATACCTGTAATTTTGTATAGTTATGAAGAAACTCTATTTTTGAAATAAATTAATTTGTTAAAGAAATTATTCTTTTTTTAAATAACGAAAAGGTTACATCACTAAGGATTTCAATGGCCCTACTTTCCTATAAAAAGCTTTTTAAACTATGTCATGTTCGAACCCTTTCCGTCCTGAGTTTTTGCGGCATCCTTTGAAGGCTATATATTGCTTTTACATTCTCTAATTAAATGATGGCTTTCTAACATTTTCCGTGTGGGTCTATTGAAAATGTTTTACAAATTATACCTACAATATTTTTGTTACCGCAAAAAACATTGACAGAATATCAATTAAAGAAAAATTAATAATAGTTTGGGATTTGTATTAAAGCTGTTATTTTTAGGGTTTCCTACTAAAAAGTAAAATCGGACCATAATACTGAGACTTTGCTGACCGTCAGTATTTCCGTCCGTCTGCCCATCTGTCTATCTGCCACTAAGCTATATTTCAGAAACAGTGATAGCTAGAATTCTTTCTCATCTGTTGTCATTAAAACTAAATTATGTAAAAAGGCGTATTATAAAATTTCTGATTATATTAAAGATGATAAAGCTTGGGAGTAGGTTGCTCTGGAGCAATATATATTCTATATTGTAAAGTTATTAGCATTGTAAGTATAATTGACATTTAATTTAAAAATATTGATTTGATTAAAAGCTCTGCTGAGTTTCTTACGCCGGTTCTTCTCAGCAGATTGCGTCCTGAACCGGTGGTAGGGAAAAAAATTGGACATGTCATAAGCACATAATTTTTCTAAAAAATTGTGTCTACGTGATTAAATGATTTTTCATTTCATTTCATTTCATTTCATTTCATCTTGTACCCATAACACAAGCGTATTAGCTTAGCTTGCGACCAGAGGACGTTGTGTGAAATGTCCATGAATATTTATTTATTTATTTATCTTTACACCCATCCACTCGTTCTTATAAACTTTTACCTTTATGCTACTGGTAGGATCGGATGAGTGAAAGGAGACATTTCGATTTAACATGTTAATTTCCTAACAAGTAAAAATTGGTATGATGTTTGTACAATTCTTCTTGGAATCAACAACTTGTTATGTTTTTTAATACAAAGATAGGTAACTAACACAAAAAGACGATATCTACTACTAATCGAAAATGGAACCGACTGAAAGCTGACTACATAAATTGCTACGTTCAGTACATAATTAGAAAGAAAAATAAAAATCTTGGCACTGTTACTGAACTAAACTGTGAATATAGTGACGATAATGCCTTTGTTTGTTAGCATTAATTGGAAATGTTCAGACTATTCAAGTTGGTTATATTTTGCTAAATGAATTGGTCCTCCGTAATCCGGCTTTGTGAAAATCGTAACAGTTTTCTAGTATATTATTAACATAATATTGTAATTATGAGAGCTCTGGAGAAAAATGATTATAATTTTAGTGGACTTGGTAATAAACTGTTATGTTAGGGCAATCCGTTTAGTCATCTCTACAGTTACATTATGGTCCTTCGAGCTGGATTTAATAGTTAGATACTATGCGGTTAAAATAAAAGGAACTTACAAAAACTGTGACAGTACTTTTTCTTTAAAACTTATGTTCAAGTTAGTTGTTAAACCTGAGCCTTTAATTAAGTCATAAGTTTACTAGTCAAAGAGAGTCTGCTGCGTTTGTTTTTTGGTTGTGGACAGTTGTGTAACGGTCAAAAACTTTCCACACAAACTGCTATTATTTTATTGTATTGTTCTTTATTTAATTAACTTGACTTGACTTAGAGATTATTTTTTTCTGAGTTTTTAACTTATCTATATGGAAAAATAAAAAAAGCTTGAGACTCACGGTGCAGTGGTGAACTGCCGTTCACCACGGGTTTGATCCGAGAATGAGTTTTTTAAAATTATAATAATCAATAAATAAATATAAATAAATATTTATTGACATTTCACATAACCTCTTCTGGTTGCAAGCTAAGCTTATTATGTTTGTGTTATGGGTACCAAAATACGGATAAAATACATAAACTAATTTCCTTCGTAAATACATATAATAAATCGTAATACATAGTAAACATCCAGACGTAGGACAAACATTTGTATGACAATTATTAATATCACACAAATTATTGTCCTGAGCGAGAATCTAATTCGCGACCTCGTGAATGGCAGTCCGTTACCTGAACCACAAGACCACGAGGCCCGTCATTTAAATTTTTTTTTTTTTTTTTTTTTTTATTTATTACAAAATATACAGTAAATATTACATAAAATAGCAACAAAAAAACCACTAAGGTTTAGACCTATGCTATTGAGAGTCTAAATTATAAAATAACATAATAAATATGGTAACAACAATTCAATAACTCTAATACCTCATTCACAACTTAAAAAATAGGTACATGATTACGACAATAATTCATAGCATTATATAGGTGTGTTATATATTACTCAAGAAATAATGTTTTAGTTTCTTTTTAATATTTCTAACCGACAAACTGTTACATAATTCTGAGGGTAGGCTATTTATCAATCTAGGAACGATAAAGGCGGCGGTTCGCTCACCGTACACATTGACAGCGCGCTGGGTACGAAGCCGATTCTCAGAAACTGCACGTGTACATACAGGATGATCGATATTTGTTTTTAAAGTTTCGTTAAAAAATTGTTCTTTTAATATTAAATAGTTCACTTGGGTGTGTACTGGTAGGATTTTACAATGCTGAAACAGGCCTATTTCGTCGTTATGAAATTGATTTTTTATGTTTTGGGAAACTAATGTTTTTAATATTTTGAGTTGTAGTTTATATATATTATCGAGATATGTTTTATAAGTACGGCCATAACTGCTGAGACCATACTGTATGTAGGATTCCGCCAATGCGTAGTACAGTATAAGCTTCACCTTGAACGGGATGCGCTTTTCGAGTAGTTTCATATTTGCTAGGAATTGTCTGAGTTTTTCGCAAACCCGCTCGATGTGATTACCCCAGTTAAATTTGTTATTTATGATTAAGCCTAGATACGTGTGATTTTGAACAACATCTACAGATGGACAGGCGCAGTTAACCGCATTTCTAGTATGCAAACAGTCATGGTTATGGGCTGTTAATTTCTGTACGGGATAGTCTTTGATGTAAGGTGATTTTATGATGAGTAATTTTGTTTTGCTTGCGTTAAGTACCAGTCCAGCATCATGACACCATCCTGCAAGAGCATCCCAACATAATATAAGAACATTAGCTTAGACAAGCACAGTTTAATAAAATTTGGGACAATTGAGTGAACCGTCTACCTTAAAAATGGTCTAAATCTTTTTTAGTATGGCAATAGTTATTCAGTGGTGAATTAAGAATATAAGCGTCACTATCCCATAATTTAAGATTATGAGCGATTTAAACAAAGTGCTTTTACCGAGAGAAAAAATAATCTCAAACTAATTGTTATGTTCACCCACTCACATTTGAGTGGTTATAGCCTCAACAACAAGAGTAAAAGAACATGCCCAATCGTGCGTTACTTACGATTTGTCAAGTGACATTTAGAACTACAAAATATTTTTACTCCTCAGTAATAAGCTTGAAATTTAATTGTTACTTTACTGCCAATAAAACAGCATGATTATGGTCTTGTCCATAAAATAGTATGAGTAAAATTGTGTGTGTTTGTCACTAAATAATGTTTGTTATAGTTTTATTTCAATACTTGAAAGTTATGATAGTAATAAAACAGATGACCTTATTTTGTTTGTCGCCAAAAATTATTTGGATGGATAATTTAACTAGTTCTACTTGAAATATAAATGAAAGAGAGTAGCTGCGTTATTGTTCATGTGGTGGGGGATTAAGAATACAAGTGTCACCAACCATTTTCCTTCTCAGGATGCTGTTACAGCCATATAAGGGATTTCTTAAACAGATAATTATAGATTTTTCCGAGGCTTCCGTCCCTCACGAAGGATTTCTTTGTGAGAAGCGGAAACCTCGAAAATAAATCCTATGCCAAATATGTCCTCACGCCTGGGTCATAACAGTATACTAGACCATAATCCTAGACCATAATCCAAGGAGGCCCGTATCCAACAGTGGGACGTTAGTAGGCTGGAGAGAAAGAGAGAGCTGAATTATTACAGTCTACTAAGCTTTCTTTTCTATTCAGCTTTACATATAACTCCATCCATAGTTAAAATCTTCTTGGAATTTTATATAATAAGATATATAAGAATTTTTAACCGACTTAAAAAAGGAGGTTCTCAATTCGTCTGTATGTTTTTTTTGTTCAGTTGTAAAACCACAAGAAAATCTGATAAATAACTTTTCAGATTTATTAATTTTTAACGTTTTAATTTCAAGAATAATACGTCAAATTCATATTACAAACAATTATTACGGGGTGCCTCTTCAAGCTTCGCTTTAAATACCTGTAAATACAAACAAAATTATAATTTCAGATACTTAGTAATAATTGTAAAGAGAATATTTACTGAAGTCTGACTAGATAACATCACAAAAGTCATTAACATTCATTGTACAAATAATGCCAACTTAGTAATCTTCATTCAACTCGTATTTTGTTACTTAAATTGTTGTAGTTGCTTTGTTTGAAGACTTTGAAGTCTAGGTAAATATTTTATAAGGAGTTGTATTAGTTGGCCGCAAGGGAGATTTGTGTTTCAGTCATCTGAATTGACTTGTTATAAATAATAAAATAATAGAAATCGAAGTATTTGTATGTTTTTAGTATGTTTAACCTTATGTTCTTTCTAAATAATATAATATTACTAATATACGTTATCTAAATGAAAATATTTGTGTAGGTGTTTAGTTGAGTAGTGAAATTCCAATCGAATTAAAATCATTTCTTGTTACTCAATTAAAAATTACTCGTAACGCTGTTGTATTTAAATAAACTTTGGCCTCAGAGTGTAATTACCTACCAATTTTTACCAATTATTATTTTGACTACTTTTACTGCTAGTGACCATGATAACTGAAAACTTTCCGAAGTAATAAAATCTTGTGATATCTTAAAATAAATCAATAATAATAAAAAATATTTATTTACCCGTCTCGCGAATATTATAATCTCAGACAATACAGGGTGTGGCGTAATTAATGGATAAGCCTGTGCCTGTGGATAAGCCTCCTACTGCGCTATACGAATATGTATATTTTTAATTAATCCTATGTATGGTCTTGAAAAAAATCGCATAAGTCATGTTTTTCATAAAATGACTACTTTCACTAACCAATTCTGCTACTGTTGCCACAATTTTCAAAAGTTTTGCTTTCTGTTTTTTTTATAATACAGCTTAAGAGTTGAATTATTGCAAGCAATAAAGAATTCCCTATTCGTAATACAAATTTTTTGAAAATTATGCATGAAATATCAAAAAAGGGTTATTGATTATTCAATTTGTTGACTTTGTACATCGTCTAGCTTAAAAAATCTTTATGGGAGTTGATTTGCCCAATAACTTAAAAACATGCTTGTTTTATGCAGTTTCCGAAATGGTATAATACTTATTATAATACTTATTAAGTTTGATGTGATATTAAAGAACCAAATGACACTCGTAAAAAAATGTTCTTATTGTGATTTAATTAATCAAATTAATACTGTTAACTTAAACAAACTGTCAGTGGTATTTTAACTTATCTGTCTGAGTTTACCAGTGGGAATGTTAGTCGTTGAAAAAAAATAACAACTTATTTTATTTTTTTTATTCTAAAGATGCAAACACTACATAAATTTTATTTTACAAAAAATGTTCGAAATGGCGGCCACCTGCGGCTATGCAGGCCCTGCATCGACGGATAAATGACCGCTTTAGGCGTCGGATGAAGCCGGAGCTCTTGATTTCATCAGCGGCTTCAAAAATCAGGGCCTTTAGTTGTTCCAGGGATGCTATTTCTTTTTTATACACTTTTTCTTTTAAACACCCCCAGTAAAAAAAGTCTAGAGGGTTCAAATCAGGGGACCTTGGTGGCCACAAAATGGGACCCAAACGACCTATCCACCTCTCATTGTACTCATCATTGAGGTGGTTCCGTACAATTCGTGCGTAGTGAGCGGGACAACCATCATTTTGTAACCAGTAGTTTTCTGGCACATTTAAACTTTGTAATAGTTCCGGCAACGTATTTTGCAGAAAATTTAAATAATTGGGACCTGTTAGTGTCTCGGATGGTTCGACGGGCCCAACTATTTGTCCATTTAAAATTCCTGTCCAAAGGTTCACTTTAAACTGGACTTGAGCTCGGTCTTGCCTTATGTTTCTCGGATTGGTTGCCTGCCAACTATGAAGATTGTGCATGTTGACGTAGCCATTTCTTTTACATGATGACTCATCGCTCCACAGTATTTTGTCAAAAAACGCCGAATCTTCGCGTATTTTTCGCAACATGACGCGACAAAATTGGACTCTAGGCTCATAGTCTCGTGTCATTAGTGTTTGCACCCTTTGATAGTGATACGGGTGAAGCTCATGCCTGTGCAGAATTCTGCCCACAGTACGCGTATCTACACCGGTTCCTCTACTTAACTCACGAATTGATAACTCTGGATTAGCACGCACAGCTTCTAGAACTTCGTCATCACGATGTCGTCGAGGTCTGCCTTCCGAAGCACCACCAACACCGGTACCAGGCATTCGCCCTTCGCTAAAAGCGATGTGCACACGTGTAAACACCCGGTAGTCTGGGTGTCGCAAATCGGGGTATCTTCGACGATATTCGCGTGCAGCTTCATTTGCATTGCAGTTACACAGGCCGTAAATAAGATGCATATTTGCATACTCTTGAGGAGTGTACGTATGACGCGGCATGATCAGTAGTCCAGGGATATGTAGAAGTCGTCGATAATATCACAATTGTCCAATTCGTATAGCAAAAACAGAGTCCGTAGTACATAAGCCAAATTCACGTCACAATAACAAACACGATAGAGCAAACGATATGTGCGCAAGAGACGATAGTCAAAAGAGCACTAACTTTGTTAAACAAGTTCAAAAGCTGTTTTGTTGTTTGTGAGAATAATAAAAATCTATCTCTGTCGCACAACTGTTATTTACCTGACATCAAAATGCTTTGTCTCTGTCTTATGATAAGACTAACCGTCTGGATTTGCCGTGCGATAAACAACCACAAGTAGTTGACTTAGAGTCGTTATCTGCTTACCCTATTCATGGTGGATGACTACCTGCTCCCGAGCACCCAAAAAAGGGTCCATTGTGAATGACTACCTGCTCCGGAGCACACAAAAAAGGGTCCATTCAAACTGTTTACAAAGACATGTTTAAGATAAATTAATAATTCTGTTAAAGAAAATTAGGGTATTTTTTTACAACTGTCGTTTTTTTTTAAAACCTCGTGAAATGTAATAAGTATTATACCATTTCGGAAACTGCATAAAACAAGCATGTTTTTAAGATATTGGGCAAATCAACTCCCATAAAGATTTTTTAAGCTAGACGATGTACAAAGTCAACAAATTGAATAATCAATAACACTTTTTTGATATCTCATGTATTTTTTCCCAAAATTTGTATTACGAATAGGGAATTCTTTATTGCTTTCAATAGCTCACCTCTTAAGCTGTTTTATAAAAAAAACAGAATGAAAAATTTTTGAAAATTGTGGCAACAGTAGCATAATTGGTTAGTGAAAGTAGTCATTTTATGAAAAACATGACTTATGCCATTTTTTTCAAGACCATACATAGGATTAATTAAAAATATACATATTCGTATAGCGCAGTAGGAGGCTTATCCACAGGCACAGGCTTATCCATTAATTACGCCACACCCTGTATAATAATATATACCGTGGTGTCGGCTCAGGAATACGAGTGTCACCGGCCATTTCCTCATCAGGGTATCTTAAAAGCCAGCTAAGGGATATTATACACAGATAACATTTTCTGTGAGATATAGAAAACAAAAAAATTAAAAATTGGTCAAGTGCGAGTCGGACTCGCGCACGAAGGGTTCCGTACCATTATCTATGCAACATAAGGCAACGTTATTAGTATCAAGCAAGAAACGGTAAAAAAATCATGTTTGTTGTATGGGAGCCCCCCTTAAATATTAATTTTATTTTATTTTTAGTATTTGTTGTTATAGCGGCAATAGAAATACATCATCTGTGAAAATTTCAACTGTCTAGCTATCACCGTTCTAGAGATACAGCCTGGTGACAGACGGACGGACGGATAGCGAAGTCTCAGTAATAGGGTCCCGTTTTTACCCTTTGGGTACGGAACCCTAAAAATAAATCCTATGCCAATATGCCGTCAGCGCGGCATAGTAGACCAATTGGACGTATTAACGTCCAATTGGTCTACAATTACTACCGTCCGAATTATTCCTTTCCAGCCCATTAGGGCTGGAAAGGAATAATTCGGACGGTCTTCGTGGCGTAGTGGTTCATGTACTGGACTGCCGTTCACAAGGTCGCGGGTTCGATTCCCGCTTGGGACAATCATTTGTTTGATATTCATAAATGTCATACAAATGTTTGTACTACGTCTGGGTGTTTTAAAAGTAGTTTATGTATTATATCCGTATTCTGGTACCCATAACACAAGCTTAATAAGCTTAGCTTGGGACCAAAGGACGTTGTGTGAAATGTCAAAAAAAAAATTACATTCTCTCACAATCAACTGTACAACAAATTTTAAACTTCTTCTTGTCCAGCCCATTCACGTCCCACTGTTGGGCATGGGCCTCCTCAACTCTGGGAGGGATTATGGTCTACTGTGCCGCGCTGACCAGACGTGTTGGCACAGGGTTTATTTTCGAGTCTTACGTCTCTCACAGAAGATTTTATCTGTGTGCAATATCCCTTAGCTGACGTTTACAGCATCCTCCGGGGGAGATGGGGTGGTAACACTTGTATTCTTAACCCGTCACCACACGGAGGAAATTTTATACAAAATCTATAAATATAACACCAAAAATTTGTGTATATTGATTGAGAGACAGACATGTTTTCACAGTGACTTCATTAATATTAATAAGTCTAGTCTATTTATATTCAGGAAACGAACATTGGCCGTTTTGTGGTTCGGGGCTTTCGTCTAAATCTTTGATATTTTTAAGGATTTAGAACTGAGGTGTTATATAATTTTGTTGCTTTAAGTTTTAAAAGACCTGTTTCTGTTGAAACTTAATATAAATATAATAAAAATATTAAAATATTATATAAATTCTATATATTATTCTATATAAAACTATTTCCCGAAACTTCGTATGCGTTAAATTCAAAAATCAAACCCAAACAAATTACATCTACATAAAAGCCATCTTCTTGAACCACTCTATCTATTAAAAAAACCGAATCAAAATCCGTTGCGTAATCTTATATACAAAAATAACCACTTTCTTTTATAATTATACTAGCTGTCATGGCAAACGTTGTTTTGCCATACTAAAAAAAAATTTAAAGGTTTGAAAATAGATGTTGGCCGATTCTCAGACCTACTGAATATGCATGTAAAATTTCATACAAATCGGTCAAGCCGTTTTGGAGGAGTACGGTAACTAACACTGTGACACGTGAATTTTATATATTAGATAAATATTATAATAGTGGTGACGGATTAAGAATACAAGTGTCACCACCCCATCTCCTTCACAAGGTGCTGTAAGAGTCAGCTAAATATTATTGTACATACATAATATCCTCTGTGTGAGACAGAAATCTCGAAACGGGTTTAATAAGATTGACTTGTCCATGTATCTGTCTGTAGCATCATAGCTCTCAAACGGGTGAACTGATTTTAATTTTGTTCTTTCGACATTATTCGTATTCAGAAGAAAAATCTTTTTTTTTCTTTTAAATAGTAATAATTTTAATTGATGTATTTTAGGTAAAGAACCTAAACTATCCGTACTACAAAGTTAAAACATTCTAATACAGTGTATAATACTGAAAGTAGTATCTTCATAACATCTCCATTAATATTAATAAGTCCTGGTCTGATATTTATATTTCAGAAGTGAAGCTTAGCGATATTATGCTGTTTTCGAGGGTTTGACCCAATTTTTTATTTTTTTAGGGCTTACAAAGGGCTCGTTATGCAACGTTGTTAGAAAAGGAATAGGGAAGTATAGTGAAATATAAACATAATATAAAAAGTTCGTTATTTATTCAAGGGTTCTAGAAGACACTAAAAGAAAAATGAATGTTGACTCCTGTATAAAAATAGAACGTTATTTATACTTGTATTTGCATATCGTCTTAATATTATGGATTCGATTTCTAAAACTCTTTTAATTAGTTAAAGTATTGCTGTAATGAAATAAAAATAATAATATATATCTAGAAATTTTTTTTTATTTATATTGAACTATAAGTGAATATTTCACAAATAATACACAACGTTCTCTGGTCCCAAGCTAAGCCCATAGCTTGTAAAATGGCTACCAAAATAAAGATTTTTAAATATAGCAGTGAAAATTTCAAATTTCACATAAATAACTTTAGAAATTTGAACCAGTGACTTCGTGAAGTCAATTACAGTAACCTCTGCACAACACCAAGTGGGGTATGAGACGTAAAAAAATCCTTTTCTATCACAAGTAATCCAACAAACATCTGTATAATCCACTACTCTATTCACAGTACCACTAAACCTATCTAAGTGAGGTATAAAACAACAAGTAATTCTCTTTAACGTATAACTCCATCCATCTTGGCGTCCCAATGATATATCAAAGAAGGGTCATGTACCCTCCGTTCCAGACGTTTACTCACGTACCAAATACACGTCTGATCCTCATCACACATAGTCTCCTATTGCCAATACATCTTTGTTATTGAAAACATTTGTCGTACGTAATAATATTCTTTAAGTTATGTAATCGAAAAGTGAAGTTAGAACTTTTATTTGGTTCAATTGGATTGATCTTCTAGCCGCTGGACAAGGACATCGGTGCAAGAAATCTATGTCAGAAAAAGGATAATGGAATCAGAAACGCATTCAGATGATATTGGTATAATTCAGCCAGGACAGGGAAGCCGAAAATTCTGATGGATAATATATTTCATGATTTGCGCCTAAATATAATATGACCTAATTAAACACTCTCTCAGAATACCTATAGACTTAGGTCAAGTTTGGGGATCAGTTTCTATTATAAATATTGTACCTTTTTAACACGCTTTTATAAGTAACGTATGTAACTATCAATTTATTAATCTGTGTAACGGAATCTTTGAAAGCGATTTTCAGCCACTTGCAGTAGACGGATTGATCTGAAATTTTGCACACCTAACAAGGACCGATGACAATGCAATAATTTAAAAGAATAATCCCAATTCCTTGATCAGAATTACTAGCATAGCATGTTGAAGTATCACCATGACCACACTTGTATTTTTAATTATACACGTAATAGTTTAATTGTATATGAGTAGACTCACCTATATTATTATGTTTCTACGCCTTCTATGCCTTTCATATACAATCAGATAATTTCACATAAAAACGCTTTGTTTACGGAATCAGGTAAAATTATAATAATTGTTTACTTGTGTTTACTACGATTGTGACAACATGTGACAACAGAAACTTATGTCTCTGACAATATAAACTGTCAACGTTTTGTAAGTAGGTAGCATAGAATTGAGTATTGATGACAAAGACGATGCAATCTTTAAAAAAATATTCAGGATATTTAAGCGTGTTTTTTAGTTTTTAAACTAACTAGATTATTATGACTTTATGGGCGTTACAAACGGCATATTGATACATAGAAGCAAGAAAAATACAGATGTATAATATAGAAACAAGATGAGGTGCGAAAGAATGTCTGTCGTTTACATCATAAGTATACATACATCTCGGTATATGTTTCTCTGTCTTTCTCGTCTCGTCTTTTTTTATATAAATCTGTATTTTTATTCCTATATTAATATATGGTAATATGCCGTTTTTGATGCCCTTTATGGTGAATTAGTATCAATAAATATATTACATAATATAATATCTCCTTAAATTTGAAGAAAGATTGAGAAATCATTCCATATACAAACTAAAGTAACAAAAAATTTTGAAGACCTCGAATACCCAAGCCACCGCTAAAAATAGGACATAGATGGGCTCGTACGTCTCAGGAGAAAGCAGATGCATTTGCTGAATACTTGGAATCGGTTTTCATACCTAACCCAGCTGTAGACATCCAGAATGAGAGACAAATTGACGAAGTTCTGCTGCAAGACTTCCAAATGCTACCCCCGCCTAAGGCTGTCACCGTGCGCTAGGTTTGGAGAGTTATCACGAAACTACAGGATTTGAAGGCTCCTGGATTCGACCTCATCACTAAGGAGGTGTTAAAACAACTTCCAAGGAAGGCTGTAGTTTTCTTGACTTTACTGAGGATAAACCTACCACACCAATATTATTCCTTATTAAAATCTTACCTCACTGACCGTATTTTCCAAGTAAGAGAGGAGGAATGTACGTCTCGTTTTTGTAATATTACAGCTGGCGTTCCTCAGGGATCTGTACTGGGACCCCTCTTGTACACAATTTACACTGCCGATCTTCCTGAGGTGGATGGTGTTACCACGGCAACATTCGCCGATGATACCGCAATTTTGGCAAGCTACACAGATCCCTTCCTAGCATCACAGAAGTTGCAAGATGGTATTGACAAAATAACTACATGGCTACAAAAGTGGCAAATAAAGGCTAGTGCTAAGAAGTCGGTGCACGTTACCTTCACGTTGCGAAAGAATGACTGTCCACCTGTCCATCTAGAGGGTGCCGTTCTGCCTCACCAGAATAACGTAAGATACCTGGGAATGCACCTGGACCGCCGCCCTCACCTGGCAGCACCATATAAGAGCTAAGAGACAAGAGTTGAATATACGACATAAAAATCTCTACTGGTTATTAGGAGGTAATAGCATGCTGAGTACTGATAAAAAAACACTTATTTACAAAGTGATTCTGAAACCAATTTGGCTCTATGGTATACAGCTGTGGGGCAGTGCTTGCAACACAAATAACAGCATGATACAAAGAATGCAGAACTCTATACTGCGCTCTATAAGTGGAGTACCGTGCCTAGTAACTAACACCGAACTGCACAGGGAGTTGGCTATGCCCACCGTGTCAGAGGAAATTAAAAAATGTTCTGAAAAATACCGTGATAGATTGGAGACCCTAACAACCTAGCTACTGCTTTAAAAACAAGAAGCTACAGTAAAAGGCTTAAAAGAAGGGACATGACATAGTAGAATGAAACAAAGAAATAATAATAATTAATGAGATATCGAATAGATGGTTTATTGGAGTCACGCTCATCAAGACAACTTTACAATTTAGAACACATCTGATATAAGTAAAATTAATACTGATGGAAGATTATCACAAAAAAAATAATAATAAAGAAAAAAAATATACAAACTATATAACCAGATAGCTGAAATAGATAGTCTCCGAAAATTTCAGCCAAAATTTTTAAAACAAATATACCCTTCTAAATCCGTAAAAAGTAGTTTTATTTTTAAACAAATGAATCGCGCAAGTGTTAGAGAATATTAAAATAATCCTTTCAATAATCCTTTTAAAAGCGTACCTATATAATAATGGCTTGCATGTGCTTTTATATTGATTACGTGCTGAAATAGTTAATACTCTGATTTCAATATATTTCATCTACGTAATTAATAATTCAAACTAATCTATGAAAATGATTAGAACATTGTTAATTAAAATATTATCTGAATACAAAATTTAATGTTTCCAAATTCATCGAGGATGTAACGATATAAACATATTTTTATGATCTAGCTTCTGCCCGCGGCTTCGCACGCATTAGTGGCCAAATCAAAATTGAAATCAAACCTAAAATAAAAACTGAAATCTGAACTGAAATTAATAGATACTAAAATCAATACTGAAATCCATAGCAAAAATCTCAATCAACAATCGATACAAAATACTATGTATATCTTCTAATAAAATTAAAGTTAAATAATGACACAAAAATGGCAACACAACAATACAATACAATTGATACAAACCAAAACAAATACTTAAGTTCAATTGTTATTAAAATAGTAATAAAATATTAATTCAAAACTGTAATCGCAAGTGTCAGTCTGGGATTAAAACCTTCTAGGCCAGTAAAAAAATACCTCTAACTCGACGGATTCTATGAGTTGCTATGACAACTATAAAAATAACAAAATGGCCGAACTATTATTTTAAACCGTATTTCACAAACATTTGCGTTTATTATCTCGTACGGAGTTTTTAGCGAAATAATATATAGCCTATTTGATTTCCAGGACTATAAATTATCTCTAAACCAATTTTTGTGTAATTCCATTCGGTAAATTTTGCGTGAAAACGTCACAAACAAACAAACTCACATTCACTTTTATATAATTATAAGTAAGGATAAGGATTATTCGAGACCTTTTTAGTGTTCACCAGTGTGGCTGTCACCAGGCTGTATCTCTGGAACGGTAATAGCTAGAGAGTTGAAATTTCCAATATACATACATATGTATATTAATTGATGATACAAAAACAAGTACTAAAAATTATCATTATACTGCCCTTGTCCCTTATTAGGGTCCCGTTTCTTCCGGAACAGTGATAGCTAGAAACCTGAAAATTTTACAGCAGCGATCTGATATACATCAAGTCGCGCGTTGTGGCGTTCTATTATGCCTATGTCCAATAATGAACGGAAAAAGGCTAATGGATAGATGGATGTATAATCAGTTGATGCTGCAGCAATTAAACACTCACCATTACCATCATACTGTCCTTATTCCGTTATTTGGTGTTTGTCAGGGGCGGTGTGTATCAATACTAATATTAAATAACTGAAGAGTTTTTTGTTTGTTTGTTTGAACGCGCTAGTCTCAGGAACCACTGGTCCGTTTTGAAAAATTCTTCCAGTACATCAATCAAGGAAGGCTATAGGCTATATAGCATCATGCTACCACCAATAGAAGCGAAGCATCAGTGAAAAATGTTGCAAAAACTGGGAAAATTTTCTTAATTCTACGAGTACGAAGTCGCGGGGAACTACTAGTATTATAATAATAATGGAACGGAACCCTAGTGCGAGTCCAAATCGTATATTACATAGTAAATGTCGCGATAGATGCCGTTGTATCTAAGTAAACGATTAACAATTAATAGTAAAGTTAAGTCTCCATAGATGGCGAATTATTAGATGGTGATATTAGAACTTTTAAGTAATTGTAGTTTCTCACCACAAGGTAGTCTAGAAGCAGAAGTAGTATCAATAAACACGTTCCTGTATGTGGTCAATTTATAATTCAAAAATACAATACAATACATGTATATACAATTGCTGTCTCAAATACTCAACTTTTTTTAGAAACTACGCAGTAGTAATTCTTACCAATCTACTATATAAAAATAAGTCGGGTTTTCCTTCCTGACGCTATAACTCCAGAACGCACGGACCGATTTCCACGGTTTTGCATTCGTTGGAAAGGTCTCGGGCTCTGTGAGGTTTATAGTTCTTTTTTTTCTATTATTATCTTTTTTACAATTATTTGGTATGGCAAAACAACGTTTGCCGGGCCAGCTAGTTCTATATAAAACTTTTGGACAACTAACATACATTACACTTTTTCTATACCAACTACAAACAAATTAAATTTAGGAACATAATATTAAATTACAAAAAGACTTTTTAAATAACAATCAAATACAAAAAGATGCCCGGTAATTACCTATTATTACATTATTTATTATTTATTAGTTGTTACATTTATATAAACTGTTTGGGCTACGATTAGACTTTATTATCATTTCGTAATAAATAAATAAATAAATATTTATGGACATTTCACACAACGTCCTCTGGTCCCAAGCTAAGTTTATTATGCTATCGTACTTGACCAGTTTTTAAAAGCTTTTATATTCTTTATTATTTGTAGGTTATTAAAAAACAATACCGGACCGTGACTAAGCCTTACTCCTGATTCTTTTGTTTCTATAAGAAAATAAAATGGTGTGTATAATGTTAAACTAATCACTTAGGAGATTAAACAGGCTATCTTTTAGCAAGATTGATTACTATGGCTTAATCTTATAAGATGTGTAGATGAAATTTCAAGAAAATATAAATTTTTATAGGAATTAATATACTTAATGTACAATTATTTCTTCTTTCTCTCCAGCCTATTAACGTCTTAATGAATATACTTTAGATGACCATGGCCATGGGCCTCTTCTGCCTTGAAAGGGCATTTGATCTACTATACTGCGCTTTCGGTGAGAAGCCATAAGCATAAGCTGTAGGCGGTGGGAGCGGCCTAATGCCCTCCCGTATCGATTCGGGCCCCATCTGTTGGGCCACCTCTTCAGCCGGGTCGTAGTAAAACCTCAATGACTGCTACGGCCCGGTTTCTAGGCGCGAAGAAACACCAAAGGGTTTAGTGGGTAGTCTGGCCGCCGCCACGAGTCCCACACGAAGAACTGGACAGGCATAGTGCGTCAATGCATTCCCCATATAATAAAAACAAATACTATACCGCGCTGACCAGGCATTTTGGCATACGGTTTAATTTGGGAGTTCCGTCTCCCGCAATTATTATTTGATAATCCTTTAGCTGGCTTTTACAGTACTCTGAAGAAGAAATGCGGTGGTAATACTTGTATTCTTACTTCGTCTCGACACGGGCTTAATACTTTTCTGACAAAAAATATTACATGGAGTTTGTACAAAGCATGTTAGTACATGTTTTGCCCTAGCTTTGTAAAGGTATAATTAAAAAAAAATAGATGAAAAAGTAAAGGGTGTATGTACCTTTGAATAAAGAATTTCTTTATAAACAATGCAGTCCTTTGAGGTTAAATTAAGCGGCAAAATGTAAAGAAATTATAATGCATAGCAATCTAGGTAGCCAAGAAACCCTTTACCAAGGATAAATTCCTTCACTTCGGTACTTTTGTTTGTATTTCTTTTAAATTTATTAATCTTTAAATATAATCTTAATATATATAAATCTCGTGTCACAATGTTTGTCCTCAATGGACTCCTAAACCACTTAACCGATTATAATAAAATTCGCACACCATGTGCAGTTCGATCCAACTTGAGAGATAGGATAGTTTAAATCTCAAATTAAAGTCGCAATTTTAATTTATTGCAAATTATTTGTCTACCCCTGTCATTTGCATGGCAAAACAACGTTTGCCGAGTCAGCTAGTCTTTTATAAAACTTTGTCGTTATTTTTGCATGTATGCCCCTATGTAAGCTTATATCTTCAGAACTACACAACGGATTTTGATGCAGTTTTTTGATAGATAGGAGGACTTTTTTGTGTAATTTGTCAATATTTGTTTTTATATTCCACGTGTACGAAATTACGGGCAACAGCTAATGTATTATAAATAAAATTATGTCCGTGTAGTGACGGATTAAGAAAACAAGTGTCACCACACTTTTACCTTCGCAGGGTGTTGTAGAATAGAGCTAAGGAATATAATACACAGATAACAACCTCAGTGAGAGGAGCGGAAGTCTAGAAAATAAAACCTGTGTCAACACCCAAACAACACTCCCAAAGAGAAGGAGGCCCGTTCCCGACGGCTGGACGTTTATGGGTTGGAAAGAGATGAACGAAACCCTTAGAGTGCGAGCCTGATTTAATTAAATGTTGGATAAATCATAAGGCAATGTTATAAATAGTTCATTTATGACAAATAACATTTATTCTCTAACATTTCTATTTACAAAAATCTATTTTTTACGGATTAGACGAGTGTTTTTGTCAATGTCTATGTGTACTTTTTTTTTCACACCCGTGACCATTGTGACTGCAAATTCTCCGAAACGTTGGGCTAAAATTTAAAACAAATAGACGCGTCTAAATCCGTAAAAAGTAGTTTTATTAAAAAAATCACATACATACATACCTTTTACACCTAATATTGTACTGCTAAAACATTGATGTCGTGTTGATTATGAAGTTGACACAAAAATCTTACATCTAAAATATATTCAGATCCATTCTAGTGAGCGCATTTGTTACACACTGTTGATTTTGTTGACAAGGCAATCTTCTTACTAGATATTAATATGAATAATGGTGTTAACGTTAGATTTGCAAGCTAAATTCATAATTTAACTAAAGCTAAAATACTTAATTAACATTTGAGAAGAAAATAGGCACATCAGCTATTCATAGTTTATATAGATTAAAAACTACGTAATTAGCTTAGTTTCTTTTCTGAATATTTGATGGGCTTCGTGGTCGGTTAGTGGTTCATGTAACGGACTGCTGTTCACGAGGTCTCGAGTTCGATTCCCGCTCGGGACAATCATTTGTGTGATGTTTATATTTGTCATACAAATATGTGTACTGCGTCTGGGTGTTTCTATATATTATAAGTATTTATTTACAAAAGAAAAGTGTGTTTTAAAATTTCATGACTGATCACAAGTTTTACCAGAAAATTAGTTAAGGAAATTTAATAAATAAATAAGTATAATATATAAATGTAATAAATAATTTAATAAAGAAATAATTGAAGTCAGCAACAATTTATAAAAAGAAAAAGCAAACAACATACAATTAACAACAATTTAGCTAACTTGCTTTTACTAATGAATGTAATATCCTGTTTCATACGAGTAATTAGGTATTTTTAAAAGTTAAAGCTTTTGTTGCGAATGGAGTAGCTATGCCAAAGTTTAGGTGAATGTAGTTCAGAGATATTATAATTATATATCCGTTTTGCGACAGATTAAATATACAAGTGTCTCCACACCACTTCTTCCCATTAACCTATTTAAAATGTAATAAATTAAATTCGATTTCATAGTAAAATATTCTTCTCCAGCCCATTTGCGTCCTACTGTTGGGCACAGGCCTCCTCCACTTTGGGAGGGATTATGGTCTACTATGTCGCGCTGACCAGGCGTGTCGGCACAGGGTTTATTTTCGAGTTTTCCGCCTCTCACAGAAGATGTTATCTGTGTGCAATATCCCTTTGCTGACTTTTACAGCACCCTTGGAAGGAGATGGGGTGGTGACACTTGTATTCTTAATCCGTCACCACACTGACAAAAATATTGAAAAATTAAATTCAATTAAAATTAAATTAAATTAAAATATTGAAAGAAAGAAAGAAAATAAGTTTATTTGCGAGGTTACATTACAAAAGTTGTTAACAAAAAAGAAGGAAAAGAATAAATCATAAGAGTAATGTATCCGTCACAAAACGGTCCCAGCTCAGCATATTGCTGGTTAAAAACCAGCGCTGGTCTTCCGCTGGGCCGCTTATTGAAGTACAATATTGCCTAAATAAATAAAACTTTAGGTCAGTTTTCAGAATTAATTAGGGCATCAAATTACACATAGAAATTTGATTAATAGAAAACTAATTTAGATAAATTATGTGTAAACTAACTTTTATTTGAAGCTATATAAATTTTATGAAATCAACTAGTTTTGGCGAGTTTCAACAATTTAGTATTATCTATGTTGAAAATGTAAATCTATGTATCTAAAATGTATTAATTCTTAGAAACAGTCACAAAATTTTTAATGGTAAACATTTTATGTGCTCAAACAAAACTAAAGTACCTAAAAAAATGAAAATTGGTAGCGTCAATAACACAATTCGTTAACTAAACTTTCTTATTATAAAAACTGTGTATTATACTCTAAAATTTTTAATTATGATAAATATGTACAAAGAAATTGCAAATGTTTGATTACATTGACACATTATATATATTGTATAGTTTTATTAGCATTTTAAGTATAATTGACATTTAATTAAAAAAATATTGATTTGATTAAAATCTCTGCTGAGTTTTTTACGCCGGTTATTCTCAGCAGATTGCGTCCTGAACCGATGGTAGGGAAAAAAATTGGACATGTCATAAGCACATAATTTTTCTGAAAAATTGTGTCTACTTGATTAAATAATTTTTCATTTCATTACATTCAAATATATTTATTTAGTTAAGTCAAGTTGTGCACGTAGAGTTGGTACTAATACCACTTTCTGCCCAGCCCATTAACGTCTTACTGTTGGCACGGCTCTCTCACAGAAGATATTACCTGTTTTCAATATCCCTTAGCTGGCTTTTACAGCACCCTGGGAAGGAAAAGGGCTTCTGATCTGTTCTTGTTTAATGGAAGTTGAGTCCATTTAACGCATCTCTGTCACTGTCCCGTACATATAGTGTCATAAACGTATGACAGAGATGATGACCCGTAGAATGTGACCGGTTATATTACTGAGGCAATGCTTCAACCAGGGTGATATAATCTATAACTAAAGACAAGACAACATATAGGGGAATGGGAAAAGGGGTGGTTAAACTTATTTATATTCTTAATCTGGACACACTTACAAACAGGGGGCCAAGTCTGTTGTCACAATGATCAGTCACTGATTGCATAATGGCGAATTTTATCAAGTTTAGTAGTCTACTCTAGTATAAATGACGCCATTATGGGGCCATAATGGCGTCAGTGACTGATCATTGTGACAACATTGTAATGGCAGACTTGAGCCCCTGTATGTGTGCCTTATAGAAAGAAAGAAAGAAACACTTTTATTTATAACCGCTCAAACAGTTCAATCATAAAAAAAACAACAATAAAAACAAATTTTAATGTGAGCAGTCACAAATACGGACCCAACTCAGCATGATGCTGGTTAAAAACCAGCGCTGGTCTTCCGTTGGGCCGTATTTGGAGGACGTCACGGTTTCTACTAGAAACAACAACAATGAAATTACGTAGATATAGTACGCGTCACGTAAAAAGAACGCTGGATGAAAGTGGTGGGGGCGTCTTTGCGCATGGTACACTCTCGATGGTACACTCTCGCACGAAAGTTATTTTATTTTTGAACTAGGCTTTCGCTGGCGAGTCGTGTCTTGTTACCTACAAATTTGTTATTCTTATTAGTTATTATATTACATAGAAATATATATTAGATAAAATATCAATAAAATGAATTAAAAACATGTATGAATTATGTATTAAAGAATGTTTACGAGAAATAAAATTGAAACTACTTCCATTAAATCATGATGTTAGTTAGTGTCTGTTATTGGTTTTGTTTTTTTCTTTTATTTTGCCGGGAGTTCGGAAAACTAAGAAATTCCGAATCTTTTATACTCTTTACTATACGTCTCACTGTCGACTAGGAACATTTTGTTACCTCTGCGGTCCGTTTCATACATTGTTTCAAATAAATTAACTGATATTTTTTTCGTGTCCGACATCCATAGCATCCGAACACCCCTCCACGCCCTACCTCGTGTCACCAAATAGACCGATAAATCGTCTATGCGCAGCTTGACCGCCAGCGTTCTTTTTACATGACGCGACCTATACAAATACGTTAAATAAACATAAAAAAATTAATATAAAATAAACTCAAAACATAAAACAATAATGTACAATAATATATCACCACGCTTCATGGTGCTTCTATGTCCTATGTTTTACTTCATATTTCTAATTATTTGTAGTAGGTATAGAACTGTCTGCACATATCTAGACATAAAAATAAACTATTCGCTTTAAATTAAAGAACAAGAATAGAAAAGCTCTCAGTACACTATGTAACTACACTGATATATAGGTATATAGCGACCGTGTTAGTTTTGTTAGACAGCCAGTGAATGGATATGTCAAGACTTTTCACGATGGAGATATTTTAAGAAAGTGTATGTTATATATTTTTATACGACTGCAATGTAACGTTCTTTTCTATTGTGTATTTTGACGTCCATTTTATGTATGCAAATCTTTATTATAATATAATATGAATACGTATAAATGTCTTACGGAATTTATTTCTCCTAATTTTCTATCCGTTAGTCAAAAGTCTCGTTAACTTTGATTTTATGTTCTTCGGTTATTTATTTCTCCAGAAACATATTGCAAAATACTTTATGAACATACTGTTTATCTATATATCTTTAAAAACTAGTAATTGTTCTGTGGGGAAGGCCTATGTCCAGTAGTGGACGAAGAAAAGCTGATGAATGGATATAATAACTGAGCTGATGAGCTGAGTAGGTTCTTGCAATCGAACTTGTATGACCACATTTATGAAGTATGTTTGGATCATGTCTAATGACGCTCTATAGTGTCTGACTACCCCACAGTAAAAAAGGCATGACGCTAAATCGATATCATTGGATGTTGATTGATAACAATAGTCTCAAGGTTGTTTATTTATTAACCTCTTGTATTTTGCAAGTGTCAATTTATTGCGATCTGTGATAGCCAAACTTGATAAATTGTGTTAAGGAAAATCGACATAAACTATAGCAGTCTGTTCTTTATCAGTGTGAGTATAAGACGGCCTTAGTTCCAATTAGGCTGATCCTTAGAACATTAAACCAACAGGAGAAGCTACACACGATGTTTTCTATGACAAATATACTGCCACGTCGGCGGGGTGCTGAGGTAACGCACAAACGTACTCTATAACGCAATATCACTGGTAACTACGCACGCCCCGTTCAAAATCGCCTCATACACCCTTAGAGTGGGTAGTGTCCGTACACAGTGAGTATGATCATTGCTCTCGTACCTTTTCAGCGGGGGTCGCCTAATAATGTCAAATCCTGTTGGATTAATGCTCTTAGGGCAGATGGCACAATTATCAAGAAACAATTCAGTCACCCAATCGTATTAGTACGATTGGGTTACATTGTTCTCTTTGGTGGAAAATGATCTGTCGGTTTCATTCTGTTAGACGAGTCATATTAATTGAGATTTATACAATAGTTAGTGTATAATTGGTTTGCTGTTGGGAAATAACGTATGCTATATTGTGTGATTAATTAGGGATACAAGTACCACCATCCCGATTCCTCTACAGGATGTGTCCTCTGTGTGAGAAAGAAAACTTGAAAATAATCCCTGGGCCAAAACGATTGGTCAGCGCGGCACATTAAACCACATCCTTCCCAAATTGGAGGAGGCCTGTGTCCAATAATAGGACGTAAATTGGCTGGAGAGAGAGAGAGAGAGGAAAGTATCTGTCCTGATAAAAGTTGATTATTATAGAAATTGAACAATTATTAATTGTTACGTTATTCGTGGAAACTCTTATCATGGTAAGCTTACATTGAGCCTCTTTTCACCATGATGTCTATTTTGCAGAATCCATAATAGTTACGAATTTCGCAGAAATAACGTTGTTAATAAAAATAAAAGATGTGGTGTCGTGGGACACCAGGTAGGAACGAAGTTCCTTCGGCTAATGTGGAATCGACACAATTTGCAAAAAAAAACTAACTAAAAAAACACGAGTAAAATGTATCTATAATGTGAGTAGACGTATACGACTGTCGCGCCTGCGCCGCGACAGTCGTATACGTCTCATTTAACGGTTTTATTCCACGGACTTTTTCTTACGGTTTTACTATCACATTTTTTTCAGTTCGGTCGCGCAGCAAAATCCCTATCTCCACTAAGCGAGCCGTAAGGAACTTCTTTCCAAAAATATTCTATATCATCATTTGCAGAATAGTACAATTATGTAGATAAATAGAACCAAAATTCCCAATATGATTAAAAATGGGAGGCTTTGAAACGGTTAAAATATGTTAATTAAAGCGAAGACAAGCGCACATTACTATGACACCATTATCGTATAAAAACCTTTTAAATTAAGTCTTGTTCAAACCCTCCAAGTGCGACAAGTTTTTACAGTCTCATGTTTTGTAAGACCCTATGAAATATACTTAAATGATAGTTTTCTAATGCTTTTTCTTAACTGAATTTAGAAATGGGAAAGGTTCTTATTATTTTTTAATCAGCGGTTTGTGTTAAGAAAGGCCCACAATTTAATAGACCTAGATCCAAATAAAACTACTTGTTACGGATTTAGACGCGTACACTTGTTTTAAATTTTAACCTGAATTTTGACATAAATCTTTTTTAAAGTAATTTATTAACTTTGCAATTGACATGCTATGCTTTTACTTAATAAATCAAATTATGGTGGAAAAAGTGACTGCCGCAAGCGGGACTTGAACCCAACGTACGTAAAAAAAAATATATAAACTCAAATCGAGTGACAAATGTGGTGGTTAATTTGAATGTTGCAGGCACGGCCGCAATAGGCTCAGTTGGAAGAGCTTCGAAACGGTATTCCGAGATTGTGGGTTCAAGTCCCGCTTGCGGCAGTCACTTTTTCCACCATAATTTGATTTACAAATCTTTTTTAATAAAAAGTAAAGCTTTTTAAAGTACTGTATTATAAAACACTTTACGTCTATTATATAAAGAGACGATTAATTCTTGAAATTAAGCTCGTAGTTTAAAGCACAATATTAAATTTAAGTTAACTTAACTAAAATAAAACATTTTCTTCCAACTTATTAAATAAAACCAACACAACTGAAATTTTCTCTCTAATTTAAATATAATTTTTACATTAACTTAAACAGAACTTTTTCTTGCACAATTTTTCATTAGCATACCCTTTTCTTGGTCCACATTTCATAAAATTATCTTATTACATATACTAACTATAAAATACTTAAATAATATAAAATGGAGTCTCTCGCCGAGTAATCGCTACTTTATAGTTTCATGTGTAGCAAGCATCTTACTTCTTATAAACCAAAGTCGTAATTTTTAGGGTTCCGTACCCAAAAGGTAAAAACGGGACCCTATTACTGAGACTTCGCTGTCCGTCCGTCCGTCCGTCCGTCTGTCACCAGGCTGTATCTCAAGAACGGTGATAGCTAGACAGTTGAAATTTTCACAGATGATGTCTTTCTATTGCCGCTATAACAACAAATACTAAAAATAAAATAAATATTTAAGGGGGGCTCCCATACAACAAACATGATTTTTTTACCGTTTCTTGCTCGATACTAATAACGTTGCCTTATGTTGCATAGATAATGGTACGGAACCCTACGTGCGCGAGTCCGACTCGCACTTGACCAATTTTATTTTTTTTAGATTTAGAACTAAGTAGATTATTTTCTTTTCTCTCCGTGTTGTGACGGATTAAGAATACAAGTATCACCACCCCATCTCTTCCCAAGGGTGTAGTAAAAGTCAGCTAAGGGATATTTATTGCACTCAGATAACATCTTCTGTGAGAGACGGAAAACTCGATAATAAACCCTGTGCCAACACACCTGGTCAGCGCGGCACAGTAGACCATAATCCCTCCCAAAGTGGAGGAGGCCCGTGCCAAACAGTGGGACGTAAATGGGCTCGAGAACAGAAGAAGATTATTTTACTACTTTATAAATAGGGCCTATCTTTATTGGTGAAGGCGTAATGTCACGTATGTAAAAAATTGTTGCCGTATAATCATTAGTGAGCTTGTTGTTGAATAAATAACAGCTTCATTATCAATAACATAAGCATTAAATGGTCACATTTGAAACTAAGTAAACACAATTTAACTTAACCGTTCAGTAGAGATCATGGTGGAACTGTAGTTACTGTTTTACTATCCATTAAGAGAAACGATTAAGATCTTCTGTCTTTATCACTGAATGTAGCTTTATTTCAATGTTCGAAAGTTACGGATGTAATAAAACTGTTTGGTTATTTTGTTTGTTGTGAAAACAATGGACTTGCTTACTATATACCTACGTGAGCTGGAGTAGAGATTGAAAGTGAATAAATTTTGTATCTGGAAAAAAGTTCAACCAAATGGTACGGAACCACCAGCTTTCCAATAAAAAAGAATTATTAAAATCGCTTCGCCCAATCAAAATTTATGAGGTAACATAAAAAATGATTAGAATGATTCATACAGACGAATTGAGAACATTCTCTTTTTTTAAAGTCGGTTTAAAACAGCTGAAGTGTCCAAAAAATATGGTGTTATAGTTACTTTAAAATCATTAACTTCATTGTTTGAATATGGATTAATGGAAAAATGAGCATCATATTTTATTGAAATTTTGAAATAGTGTTTTTGAAATTTAACTTAAATATTTTGACGCGACAGAGAAACAGCAAAGCACACACAAAACAGCTAGTTATAATTATAATCATTCTTTTTGCAGTATACTTACAAAATAAATCACACCAACTCTATATTGTTTCAAAAACGGCTTCGTGGCGTAGTGGTTCATATGATGGACTGCCATTCACAAAGTCGCGGGTTCGATTCCCGCTTGGGACAATCATTTGTGTGATATCGATAAATGTCATACAAATGTTTGTACTACGTACGGGCGTTTCTATGTATTATAAGTATGTATTTACAAAAGAAAAGTAGTTTATGTATTATATCCGTATTCTGGTACCCATAACACAAGCATAATAAGCTTAGCTTGGGACCAGAGGACGTTGTGTGAAATGTCCGTGAATATTTAATTATTTTATTTTTTTTAAACTAAAAAGAATTGAAGCTAAATAGAAACTGTATCATAGCTAACTACAAGTCTATTATTTTATCTCAGATTTTATCTTCGCTTTTTATATCAGCGTCTAAAGAGATCGGCATTGCGCACTCGTTAATAGAGCTTTATTTGCTCATTTCAGTATTGATTGCCTTTACAGTACACATTGTATGAAAGTATTTACTTTTATTCTTAGATTTTATTTTTGTACATTTTGTGGGCATTTTCTTTTTACATTTAGTGTTGAAATATTCGATAACAATATTATACCTTATCTTATCAAAGAGTAGATATTGAATTCTAATGATTAAAAAGGGTTCAACAGGGTTATTAGAACTTGGCAATAAAAAGAAATGTAACGATATAATGTTATTTTATTAGCATCATATAGCTAAAACCTTTTTATCTGTACTGTAAAGAGACTTTATAATATATTTTTGGTTTTGATATTTTACACAACGTCCTCTGGTCCCAAGTTAAGCTACATTTTTTTGTTAATCGAATCTAGCGATAAGGCCGCCCTTTGTAGAAAATAAGTAAATAAATTAAAAAAAAGGTTAAGTGTCTCGTAGTCAAGTGGTTCATGTAAAGTACTGCTATTCACGAGGTCGCGGGTTCGATTTCCGCACGGAACAATCATTTGTGTGTTAATTAAAATTTAATTGTCATACAAAGGTTTTTACTACGTCTGGGTGTTTACTATGTAAGTATTATTTGTCTGGTAATTATTTGACAGTGTATTAATAATGATGTGTTAAGGATCTTGTTATCTGAATAAAAGTAATTTATTGGATATAACACTGCCTCGCCTCGAAAGGCGGGAGGACGCACTCCGACGAGGTTGGCAACAGTCGGCCGGAGTGGTGGAGCCTAATGGGAAAGATCAAAGAAACCGACGAACTATACGGGCATTGTTAAGCAAGACCGCTTTCTGCATCTGGGCCGTCACCAACTTGCTATTGCCGCCGAGCCTCTAGAGGTGTTGTGAGAGGCTCTTTGGCACCAAACCGTTCCCGATCGAAATCCCGATGGTTGTATACCGATACATTATTTCTGCTGATACCACCCTCCACATGTCGGTAACCTCGTGCGCCAGGTCCAGATACTTGGTCTTCTTGTCTGCTTCGGCTCGCACGAGGTTCTCGTCATAGGGGATGGTGATATCAACTAGAAATACCCGAGACTCCGTCCGGTCCATCAGCACGATATCAGGCTTATTCACAAGAATAGTCCTGTCCGTGATGATGGACCGGTCCCAGTAGAGCTTGGCGCGGTAGTTTTCGAGTACGGCTTTCGGCTGGTACTTGTAATACGGTAGCCTCTGTTCGACGAGATCATATTTCAAGGCGAGCTCTTGATGTAAGATCCTGGCTGCTAGGTTATGCCTGTGCAAGTACTCAGTGTTAGAAAGCTTAGAACAACCAGAGGTGACATGTCTGAGGGACTCACCGGGATGGTGACATAGTCTGCAGATGTCCATCCCTCAGAATGTACTTCCTATAGTTGTTCGTCTTAATAACCTGATCTTGTATTGCACCGACGAACCCTTCGGTTTCCCCAAAGAGGTCACCGAAACGCAGCCAGTGCACGGAGGCTTCTTTGTCTATATGAGGCTCATGTAGAGCCTGATAGAATCGTCCGTGCAGCTCTTTCCCTTTCCATATGGTTTCACGCTCAGAGGTGCTGAGTACTGCCGGTTTACGCCTCTCTGTTCTGGCCAGGGCTAACGGAGTAAGTCCTTTGTCGCATTCCATAACCTCTCTACCTCTCTATGCATCGCACTTTCCGTCCTCGACTGGAAATATTCCCTGAGACTGCACACCTCGCGGTTATGTATGACCTTGGCACTTAGTAGGCCTCGGCCCCCACATTTCCGCGGGATGTACGATCTCATTACCGAAGACTTCGGGTGGAGCATCCTATGGAGAGTCATGGTTGCGCGGACTTTTCGATCTAGGGCGTCCAGTTTCGCCTGGGTCCACCTGAGCACACCGAAGGTATTTAACAGGACGGGCATCACCCAGCCGTTAATCGCCCGTATCTTATTTACACCTGACAAAAGGCTATTACACACTTCTGTCAGGCGTCCATAAAACACGTCACAGGTGGCCTGTTTAACGACCCTTCCGTCAATACCTAAATTTTGCGACATGCCCAGGTAGTGTTATGTTTCACCCTCGGAGATTGCCCGATGGGCTATCCCATCAGATACGGGTATGCGTTCCGATGAGACAACTTTCCCTCGCTCTACACAGAGGACCGCACACTTGTCAACCCCAAGCTTCATCCTGACACGGCTGCTGAAATCACAAGTGATGTCAAGCAGCCGCCCCAGGCCCGCAGTATGAGGGGCGCACAACATGAGGTCATCCACGTAGAACAAGTGACACACCTTCGAACTTTCTCTCCGAAGCTGAAAGCCCGTCCCTGAATCTTCCAATAATGAACTTAAAGGGTTCAGGGCCAGACAAAACCACAGTGGACTCAGACAGTCACCCTGGAAAATACACCGTATAACCATTATTCGGTCTTCCGCAGCCGACAGCCGAACTCCGGATAGACTAAGCATAGTACTCCACTGCCCCATGCAGGCCTCGAGGAAGTCTCGAACTGTATCGTCTATCCTATACAGCTTGAGGACCCTCTTCAGCCATGTATGAGGGACCGAGTCACACGCTTTTTTATAGTTATAGGTCGGTAGTGAGATGGATCCGCAGTACGCTCCGATTTAGGAATCAGGTGAGTGATCCCAGTAGTGAGGAAGTTGGGGAGCATTCTCGTGTCTAGGGCTTTCTGGAACTGTCTTGCGAGGGTCTCGTAACAAGCCCGGAAACTCTTCAGCCAGTAAAGCTGCAGTCCGTCGCAGCCTGCAGATTTCCAGTGCGCAGCACTACGAACTGCAGCTTCAACGTCGTCTTTGCTGATAGTTACCGGGCCCATCGGCGGTATTTCCGCAGGCGAGACCTCGATGACCTGTATCCAGGGGCCCTCCACATGCTCCACAGGACTCGACCACAGGTTCCTCCAAAATGTAACCATCTCCTGTACAGCAGGACGTTCGGTAATAGCGTTAACCGTGGGGTGTTCTAGAGTCCCGTAGAACCTCCTCTGACGGAGTGATCACGAAGAGGCGATTCTGGCGATACCTTTTGACTCGCTCTGAGTACCGCCGGATTCGCTTGCTCCAAGCAGCCACCTTCTGTTTCAGGAAGTCTATATGATCCGTCAGCTGCTGTGCATTAGGTGTTGCAGGGCCTAAGTCACACCCTGCAAATGCAATCCTGACGAATCGTAAGACTCTCGGCCTCGTGTTGCCCGTCCTGAAACTAATCAGCTTGTCGATGAGGACCCTAGCCTCTCCGATACGACGTTCAATCCTGCGCTTCCAAGCAGGCTCAGCGTCTGTCACTGGCTGAACGTCGACAGCTGTCACCTGTCGATTTGGCTGGAGCTTGGTGCCGATGTACCGGCATACTGCCATGGCGGCGCCAAACAGGATTGAATTCGTATCGGTGAGGTTGCTGCTGTTCTCCAGATACGGAAGCAGCATTTCGTTGACGGCCTTAACGACAAACCGATTTCTGTGGCTCTGAGCGATTCTAGGAATCCGGGGTCTCTTTTCGAGGGGCATCTCACGAGCCTCCAGAATCGCCTCTTCAAGAATCCTCTTGACCTGCTCATTGTCCTGGGAAGCTGTTCCGTCCACCGCTCCAGCTACAGCCGAAGGTTGACCATCGGTGCCTACCGCATTGTCGACGCTTAAGTCGTGTAGAGATGCGATAGACACGCGTCCCTCTGCTGGCGCTAAAGTGGGGACAGGAACAGCCTCGAGTCGTAGTTGATCGAGTTCGTTTGCGCTGAACATGTTGGAGCGCAATAAGAAACGAACCCGATCGGCTAGGTTTTGGTCCGTGACGTGGGTCAGTGACGGTTCCAGTGCTTGGAAATTCCGAAGCAGTCTTGCTCCACGCCCTATGGCAGTGCAGGCAGTGATGATGGTGGGGGGTTAGCCCGGCCTGGTGGTCTGGCCGGGCGAGGTCTTAGAAGTAATTTATTATTATTATTTGTATCTCTGTTTTAATTCACAGGTTATTCCTATTTTTTTTTTAAATACCCGGTCCTTTTTAAGGCTTACATGGAGTCATGGGTCCAATATGCAGAGGCCAAGTTATAGTTAGTTATTATATTTATTTCTAGTTATTATTATTATTATAAGTATGTATTTACAAAAGAAAAGAAGTTTATGTATTCTATCCGTATTTTGGTACCCATAACACCAGCATATAAGCTTAGCTTGGGACCAGAGAACTTTGTGGGAAATGTCCATGAACATTTATTTATTTGAATTTTAAGTGTTATAAAATTTTATGGTTTTAACTATATAGGACAGTATGTGTACATTAAAGTTAAATGTTATGTTAATGTATGATGATATTTTATAGAGGCGAAACGAAAGGTTTTCACTGCGAAAGCATTATGTTTATTTAGTGATCATAAAATTTAAATTGAGTAAAAGTTCTAAAAGTTTTAGATATTTATGTGTGTAACATATTTTAGGTAATTATTTAGTCATATTCAAGTCGACGATTCAGTTAATGCAACCAAATAGTACCTTATAGTATTTCTACGGGCTATGCTCGGTGTTTCCTTACATGATAAGATCCCGAATTCAGAGATCCGTAGAAGGACCGGTGTGTACGACATAGCCCGAAGAGTTAGCACGCTGAAGTGGCAATGGTCAGGCCACATCGCTCGACGATCTGATGACCGTTGGGTACGGAAGGTCCTCGAGTGGCGACCACGAACCGGACGACGTAGCGTGGGGCGGCCATCAACAAGGTGGACTGACTATATCGTCAAATACGCCGGGGGCATACAATACGCCGGATTAATAGTACAAAAGTCACTACCCCACTTCCTCTTAAAGCCAAGAGTCATCTGATCGACTATAATAGGTAAGCAGATATAATCATCTCTGAGCAACGGACGACTCGAAACTAAACCCTAAATGTTTGAAAGAAAGTTCATTCAAGTTATTTTTTAATTAACAAAAATAACCATATTTTTTCAGTCAAACATTTTTCACAACATGTAAATAAATGAATAAATCCAATTTATTATAAATTTAATCTGTTTTATCTAACAAAACCACACAAACTGCGTTCGCATAAATTTTATGTATATAATGAAAATAATCCAAATATTACCGAATGTTACGGAGATAAGACTTTGGATGTCGTTTGCAAATTTACCCTTTTAATTCTTTGATATGTATCAGTGAATCAGCGTGATGTTTTGGATGTTTAAACATACGCATAATTATAAATTACACATGATTATTATGTGAGATCATCTTTTATGTAATGTACTAGCTGATGACCGTGACTCCGTCCGTATGAAATTTAAAAAAAATTACCCGTTTTTGCAATATTTTTTACTACTGTTTTGCTTCTACTAGTTGTAGCGTGATGATATATAGCCTAAAGTCTTCCTCGATAAATGTCCTGTCTAACACAGAAAGAATTTTTCAAATCGGCAATATGGTTCCTGAGATTAGCGCGTTCAAACAAACAAACAAACAAACAAACTCTTCAGCTTTATAATTAAAAATATTATACACTAGCAGTGCCCGCGACTTCGTACGCGTGAAATTTAGAAACGAAAAATTAAATGAACTATCAATAACACCATTTTACAGCTAATTAATAAATCGTCCGTTTGGTTTTCTTTTTTTGCGCAATTCTAAAGAAGTAACACATATGGCCCCAATGTCATTTTAGTAAATGCACAGAATAAGAGTAAATTTTAATGATATCTCAGAGTTTTACCTTTCTAAGGCTTCGTACAAACCCTTATAGTCTCACTACGGTGTCCGTCTGTCTGTCTAGCCACCCGTTAAACTTTTTTTTACTCGGCAACGGCTGAAGGTATCAATTTGAAACTTATACCAAATGTAGATCTATGCGGTCCTTGCTGCAAAAGATACTATCAATAATTTAGATTTACGCATTCAGAAGATATAACCGAATTACAGTCATTTTTGAGTCTTTTCAATTTTCGCTAGGGAATCAAAATTTACAGGTTACTTTCCACTATCCCAGAAACTTGAAATTTGCTTGAGTGCTGATAAAAATCCAAAAAACTTGTAATTTATTACCACATCACATGAAAGATTTGCTAAAAACTAACACCGACGCCGATGCCGACGCCTATAAAAACCAACTCAGCACCGATACGTCGGGATTTGAGTAGTGTAACGACCATACGCTGACGCCGACGCCGACGCCGATGCCGATGCCGACGCCAACGCCGACGCCGATGCCAATGGCGACGTCGACGCCGACGCCGATGCCGACGCCGACGCTGACGCCGACGCTGACGCCAACTACGATGCCGACGCCGACGTCTATAAAAAGCAACTCAGCACTGATAGGTCGCGATTTGAGCAGCGTAACGAACATACGCCGACGCCGACGCCGACACCGACGCCTATAAAATCCAACACAGCGTAGATACGTTGGGATTTAATGATGCCGATGCCGATGCCGACACCGACGCCTATAAAAACCAAATCAGCACCGATACGTCGGGATTTGAGCAGCGTAACGACCATACGCGGACGCCGACGCCGACGCCGAATCCGATGCCGACGCCGATGCCGACGTCGACGCCGATCCCGACGCCTATAAAAACCAACTCAGCTCCGATACGTCGGGATTTGAGCAGCTTAACGACTATACGCCGACGCCGACGCCTATAGAAACCAACTCAGCACCGATATGTCCGGATTTGAGCAGCGTAACGACCATACGCCTACGACGACGCCTATAAAGACCAACTCAACACCGATATGTCCGGGATTGAGCAGCGTAACGACCTGTAAGCTATATTATTGGAAACTTTCATGAAAATCCATCCAGCAGTCTTTACGTGAAAGAACCATAAACATCCTTACATTCATACATCCAACATTAACCAAACATCAAAACATTGGAGTATGGATAGAAAACCGAGGAAACGTTCGCGTTGCTCAGCCAACAGTTTAAGTATTTTATTTTGCCGCGCGTAATTATTTTTTCGTCATATCTCCTAAGATATTCATTTAAATTGTATGCTGTAAAAAGCAGTTATAATCTATATTAAATGCATAAGCTAACTAAGGTAATTAATTTGATAAAAAATGTTACCAAATACACATAAATAGCTTTTGAAAACACCCTATTGATTTTGATAATTTTTTTGACGTTCTTATGGGTACAGCAGGTTTTCCTTAAAAGATAGACATATGGCCTCGCGGACTTTTTTAAAGATCTATAGGTAGCAAACAATTTCTCCATACTTTACTTTGTTGTAACTCACATGTATAAGGCAGCGTTTTCATTTAAAGCTCGCGCGCGTGACTATTTTCCCCGTTTCTCGCAACATTTTACACTGATGCTTCGCTTCTATTCGTTGCAGCGTGATGTTATATAGCCTTCCTCGATAAATGTACTATCCAACATTGAAAGAATTTTTCAAATCGGACCAGCGGATCCTGAGATTACCGCGTTTAAACAAACAAACTCTTTCGCTTTATAATATTAGTATAGATTAGTATAGATATAATAAAAACAAGTCCTCCTTTTTTTTAAGTCGGTTAATAAAAAAAGTGCATGTCTCTACTTTGAAGATATTGGAAAAGGAATTGGATAGGCGATCTTTTGGCGTAATAGAAGCCAAAACTATGGTTTATACAATTTTTGTCTGTATGTCTGTCTGTGTGTTTGTACGCGCATCACGATTAAAATCTAATATATCTATAGCTTAATGGTCTTATTTACAATGACTTATCGGACGATTAAACGTAGATTTTATCGGAGAGATAATAAACGTTTTATCGTAAAAAGACTATAATGAATAACAATTTTAGACCATTTTCGCGAACTTTTAAACCTCCAATAAGTCATTATGAATAAGACCTTACATCTTTAAAATCACGCAACGGATTTTCATGCAGTTTTTTAATAGGTACATAGAGTAGTTCAAGAGGATAGTTTTTTGCATAATTTGTTAAGGTTAGGTTTTCAAACCGTTGAGTTTTCAAACCGTTGAGTTAGTTTAGCACGAAGTTATCGACAACAGCTAGTAGGTATATAATAAAACAACTGCTGTAAAAATATTATCCGCAGCACATAAACAAAGTTTTATTGAAAACTAGCACGGTTTATGGTTCCCAAGTAAGTATTCCATCGGTATAATAAAATAAAAATATTTATGTCTCCTATATGTGAGATAGACGTAACTCACTATTATGTTTTTACGAGTCAATAAAATTGTAGGTCAAAGAAATTATAGCGTAATTATTGAATGTTTAATAATAAATATTCATGGATATTTCACACAACGTTCTCTGGTCCCAAGCTCAGCTAATATGCTTGTGTTATGGGTACATACTTATAATACATAGAAACATCCAGACGCAGTACAAACATTTTGTATGACAATCAGAAAAATCACACAAATGATTGCCCCGAGCGGGAATCGAACCCGCGACCTTTTGATCGGCAGTCCGTTACATAAACCACTCAACCACGAGGCTCGTCTAATGTAGGTAAATATTGAATTTGTGCATGCATACGACATCGTACGCGTGGAATTTAGAAAAAAATCCCCATTTTGAAACATTTCTCCTAGATGATTCGCATCTATTAGTCACAACCTTCTTCGATATATATACTATCCAACACTGAAAGAATTTTTCACTTTGAACCAGGTGGTTCTTGAGATTAATGCGTTCCACCAAACAAACTCTTCAGGTTTATAATATTAATAGGTATATAAAGATGCCGCGAAAAACAAAGAGTAATAAATACCATAATAGCATTTGACAGAATAGCATGGAAGAAAAAGGTATGTGGTGCTGACCTCAATAAATTAAAAGTATAAGTGCAAAGATGATGGTACCTAAATATGCCACAATTACAGTTATATAGAAAGTAGGTAGCTACTTTGTGTAATAATATTATATTTGTATAATTAATTATGTATAATTAATATTGTGATTTCGGTCTGAAAAAATATCGATTTTTATACCATTTCGATACTTGAAATTTTATATCAGAACATCGATATATCGAAAAATTAAATATCGCTGATATATATTGATATATAGAAAAAATAATATCGATATTTTTTCAACAAGCCTACCTCACGCTGCGTCCTCCGGTACGTGGTCGTCACTCGACGATCTCTTATGCCCAACGGCAGTCAGGTCGCCGAGCGATGTGGCACAAAGTACAAATATCTAAATTCTATATATATAAAATATCTATAAATATCATACAAGTCTAAAATATGTCCATTAACTATAATTTCACGCTAATTTTAATAATAATATATCCAATCACCACGGAATACCACCACTCCGAAAGGCACACAACCCTTTTAATGAAATTTCTAATCCAATTGAGTGTAATAATAATATATTTAAAATAAGTATAAACGATACCGTCCATTCAGACAAATCCCAGTTATTGTAAATCTAATCCTTTTATCTAACATAAATGCTAAATGGCACTCATTAAAATTTTATTTGCATTTGCATACCGTATGTGGATAAATAATGTCTAACAATACAGAAATAATATGTTTACAAAAGTCGTTTACATAAATATTTATCGTTTTAATTGCATACTATCATTTCGAATATGCTTAATGGAATTTGAATATTGTGAATTTATGTTAAATCAATATAACATGGAATGGTTATTAAATTTAAAATTTATGAGTTTGTGATCTTTTGCCATTTGGATGATTAAGTTTATTTTTATTAAATTTATATTAACGGTTAAAGTTTATTAACTAGATTAATAGTGCTCGTTTGGTGACGGATTTAAAGTACAACTGTCACCATCTTAATCCTTCTCTGGATTAGGTTAAGGTCAAAGTTAAAGTAAAGTTCAGTCAAGCAAAATCAGTTTACAAGAATAACCAGTTAACATCTTCTGTTAGAAACGGATAACTCGAAAAATTCAACACACCTGATCAACGTGGCGCAGTAGACTATCATCCTTCTCAAAGTGGAGAAGGCCCGTGCCCAACAGAGGGAAGTTAATGGAGAAAGGGAGAGAGAAAAAGAACAATTAAATTTATATTGTAAAAAATACTAGCTAACTTCCATCCATCCATCCATTCAGTGGCCTCGCTCCATCCACTATTGCACATAGGCCTCCCCCATAGAACACCACAACGTGCGGTCTTGTGCCGCTTGCATCCAATGTCTCACTAGCAAACTTATCAGGTTTATAATACAATCCAACTCATTAAAAGTTACTAACACTGAAATAAAATTAAATTATGCAGTTTTATTTAATTTTAGAGCGCTGCTAATTGGAAAATAGTTAGTTGAGTGTTAAATAGCATTGCTGTCACGTTTGTTAACTGGGACATGCCAGAAGTTTCTGGTGTCTGATAAATGATACTGTTCGAGAATTTATTGTGTTATTTAATGTTTTGTAATAAACTTTGTTTGTAACATTTAATTTTATTTAGGATTACTGCGGTGTCGGTTTGGCAGTCTGTCCGTTAGTCTGTCTGTCAAACTACTTTTAATCAGCAAACGGCTGCAGGTAGTAACATTTTAAAACTCAAAACAATAATATGTAGACTTACGTATATGTATTACTGAGTCCGCCCAGTAACGTCTAACTTATTAGGTAGTAAGGTACTTTAGGATACTAAGGTACTACTTTACAGTCAAATGTTTAAATAATATTGTAAATGTGAAAGTTTGTTTGTGAGTATGGATGTTTAATAGTAATAATAATAAGTATTTAAAATTAAAAAAACTTAATTTAAAATTAAAATTACATAGGTTGTTGCATAGTTCACGAAATCACATTCTTACTTATAAATATGTATTAACTAGATTCATTTAAAAGTTAGTTAGGGTTGTAAAAAAGAAAATCCATACAACTAACCAAAACCATGATGCTAAAAATTTAAAACCTGTCACTTGAACTAGGCGTGCCTGTATCCCAAGTGACAGGATTCAATCACAGTGCTTGTTACAATTAAATAATATTAATTACAATAACTTTCGATATCACATAAGCATAATATATTCATATTGTTTTTGTGATTGTGGCTGTATATATGCTTTTGTGCTTGCATAACGCCTGTGTGCTGCTGTCGTCACTATCTCTCTCTCTCTCTCTCTCTCTCTCACACTATCTCTAGTTATGTGTGAGTTTGATATGTGTGTGTGTGTATGTGTTCACTTACAATTAGTCTCATGTTATGAAGGTCAGTAAAGATTCTGTGTCAGAGTAGTCCTGTTGTAGTAGCCATTCTTTTAGTTTATGTTTGAGTGTAGTCAGGTTTAAGTTTATTATGTTTAGTTTTTTTTTAGTTTTTGGTAAATATGCGTACTTATGACATGGAATTGATGTGCAGCAAATGTAGTTTTATGTTGTAAACTTAGAGTTGGATTTAATCGTCTTCTCAAGTTAGCGGTCGCAGGTTTGACGCTACGATGCCTTTTAAGGGTCGACTGAAGCACAAAGAGCTGCCGGACGGTCAGGACATTACAATCGGAGTAGATTTGGGTGCTTGGATACCTAAACGGCTTTCTCAACATGACTTTGAGCACAGCACGTTGTGCTCTCTCGACCCTAATCAGCCTTGTTTTGTTGATTTGGATGTTTGTTACTCTTTCACACAAAAACTACTAAATGGATTTTAATTTAACTTTACAATAATGTAGCCTATGTACCAGGTTAACATATAGGTTATTTTTTATCCCGAAAGATTGTAAAGTTCCCGTGGGATAATAAATTCAGGAAAAAATTTCTAAATTCTACGCGTACGAAGTCGCGTGCAACAGCATATGTTTAAATATTAATTGCTATCTCCATTGTTTCAAAACGTAAGCATAAACTGAACAAATTAATGTATATTCCATTATGTGAATATCACGTAATAAAGGGAAATATTGCTGCAAAAATATTCTTTCACAAACGTTTTCCAATACCCGATGCGAGCAGCAGATGTTTAAATTGCAGCAAAATATTTCATTACTATCTTTTTGCTTTCAAGCTATTCTGCAGTAACTATGTGCTGTGTATTTCAAGCTTCATGTTATATCGTTTCTTTTATCTTTTTTTTTTATTTATTACTATACTATTAGTTGACCGAGACTTTGTGTGGGCAAAATATTGCAAAAACGGGGAAAATTTATTAAATTCCATTTTAGTAAATTTTCCCCGGTTTTGCTATACTTTTCACTGATACTTTACTCCTATTGGTCGCAGCGTGATGTTAGATAGCCTATAGTCGTGCTCGATAAATGGACTATCAAACAGAAAATTAATTTTTCAATTCGAACCAGTAGTTACTGAGATTAGTGCGTTCAAACATACAAAAAAACTCTTTTGATTTATAGTATTAGTAGAGATGTATCGATAATCATTATCATCACCTATAGCCTTCCTCGATAAATGTACTTTCCAGCACTGCAAGAATTTCTCAAATCGGTTTTGTGGTTCCTGAGATTAGCACGTTCAAACAAACAAACTCTTCAGCTTTATAATATTACAAAGTATACATAATATAGATTTATAGTGCGATATTTTTAACTCCTAATAATAGTTTAAGTTAAACATGAGTCAGTTAAAACAACATATCGCTTAGGTATTCCAAAATAGATATTAATTTATATTGTTTTCAAAGTAAACGTTTGAATAGAAGGGTTTGATATTATTCGACCAAATCCAAAACAGACGAGAACTTTGTTTTACTTGTCTAGTTATATAGTTGTTTTGTTACGAACATAGTTGTACCATTATATGTATAGACTAGCCCGCTATTTCTTACGCGTGGAATTCAGAAAATTTTCCTCGTTTTTGCAACATTTTTCACTTATGCTTCACTCCTATATTATTAATACTTATGCATAAATCATTAGTATTATTTTTATTTTATTTTATTTTTTTTGTTCAAGTGTTTTAATTCCTAAGTGTCAAGAGTAATTTATTTTTATTTTTTTATTAATGTACTTTCGTAATAATTTCTTTTTTTTTTATGTAACCATGTTTGCAAGTTAGAAATAAACATTTTCTTTCTTTCTTTCCTATTGGTCGCAGTGTGATGCTATATATAAACATTGGCCTACCTCTTCAAATGTCCAACATTAAAAGAATTTTTCAAATTGGATCAGTAGTTCCTGAGATTGCCACATTCAAACAAACAAACAAACAAACTCAAATACTTATATAATGCTAGTGTAGATATATTCTTTGCAGGATTCTTATAGAGATTTTATTCTTAAGAATTTCAAAGAGAAATAATATCTCTAAAAATGTCAAATACCAAGGGTTACGTAATGGTGAGTGGGATTATTTAAAATGTAAGGGCGAGTCTTACCCTTAGCGAAATGTACCGGATTAAAGGCATGGGCCGCATCTGTTCTGACAAAAGACAGGATAAAATATATTCAACGGTTTTATGGTGAAATCTACAAGTTAAGAATTCTTGAATAGTTGGTTTTTAACACTCGTTTATTAGCTTCGGATGTGTCTATCTATTCATCTATTTATCCATCGAAATCTTCGAAAGTAAAAGTGAAAATGTTGGAATGATATGAAATAAAAATAAATTGCTACAATAAATCTACTATATAAAAATAAGTCGGATTTTCCTTCCTGACGCTATAACTCCAGAACGCACGAACCGATTTCCACGGTTTTGCATTCGTTGGAAAGGTCTCGGGCTCCGTGAGGTTTATAGTTATTTTTTTTTTTACTTATTTTTTTGGTATGGCAAAACAACGTTTGCCGGGCCAGCTAGTATTTAATAAAATCGAGTATAACTAGATTCCTAAATACTTACAACTTCACTAGATGTCGCTGTTTAAATATAAAATAAGATTACAGAACTAAGTAAGTTTTAAACAATGAGATCTTGTTAGGTATTCAGATATTCATTAGTCGTCTAACTTTCTAGATGAGAGAAGACGAAAACAACTCGAAATAGTTCGTCTCAGAATCTCTCCTGCATTTTAACTGATCAGGCGAAATGTAATTAATTTAGTTTTAAAGTAAATAATGTTTAGAGTGAAAATAAACTTATATAACCTTTGTTAGAAACATAAACATTACACATTATGAACTAAAATAATCTATACTTAATTTAAACATAATATTATATGGCTAAAGAGTTTGTTAGGGTTCCGTACCCAAAGGGTAAAAACGAGACCCTATTACTGAGACTTCGCTGTCCGTCCGTCCGTCCGTCCGTCCGTCCGTCTGTCACCAGGATGTATCTCAAGAACGGTGATAGCTAGACAGTTGAAATTTTCACAGATGATGTATTTCTATTGCCGCTATAACAACAAATACTAAAAATAAAATAAAATAAATATTTAAGGGGGGCTCCCATACAACAAACATGATTTTTTTACCGTTTCTTGCTCGATACTAATAACGTTGCCTTATGTTGCATAGATAATGGTACGGAACCCTTCGTGCGCGAGTCCGACTCGCACTTGACAAATTTTTTTTTTAACGTGTATTAAAACGTTAAAAAAAAAATTTCTCAGGAACAACTGGTTCGATTCGAAAAATTCTTCCAGTGTTGGATAATAAATTTTTTGAGGAAGGTTTTATAACATTACGCTACGACTAATAGGAGCGAAATACCAGTGAAAAATGTTGCAAAAACAGGGAAAATTTTCTAAATTTTACGCGAATGAAGTCGCGGCTGACAGCTACATAGTAACTATAAATATATTCTTTTGGAGGTAGATAATACGGTTACTTGCCGCATAATATATTTACCGTATTAAAAATATCAGCAAAAATACTAATGGTCTTATTCATAATGACTTATCGGAGGTTTAAACGGAGATTTTATCGGAGAGATAATAAACGTTTTAGCGTAAAAAGACTATTATGAATAACAAGTTTTGACAATTTTCGCGAACCGATTTTAGCGAATTATTAAACCTCCGATAAGTTATTATGAATAAGACCATAAGTATATACACCGCCACAATACAGGTATTCTATGACAGAGTACTATCCATCCTTATTGAAAATGCCGTGACAGTATAATCGCATATTATACGTAAAAATATATTAGTACTATGGTTACGTCTAAAATTAAAACATGCTAGCGATTTCATTACTCTCGGGTGCTTTAAAGCCAACTAAGGGATTTTAAACAAATGATATTTTCTGCGAGTGACGAAAAACTAAAAAAAAACTCCAATGGCAACACACTTTGGCAGCATGGCATAGGAATATATAATCTCTCCCAAAGTGTACAAGGCCCAACAGTGGGGCGTTAATGGGCTGGGAAGAGAGAGAGAGAGAAAGAGAGAGAGAGAGAAAGAGAGAGAGAGAGAGCAATTTCACTGGACCAAAAACTTGACCTCATTTTAGCTGATGCTGAGTAACGATCAAGTCAAAGATGTTATAGTGTGCTCGCTTAGATAACATTAGCATTCGATAAAAAAATAAAGAGGGTACGCCGTATCTATCGAGAACAGATACGCATGAAGATAAAATTAAGAATACTTACAGTATAATTTAGTAATAAAGGTCCAGTTCTAAAAATACTTTGCCATTTTGCGAGCTCTTTTCAGAAAAGGGTAATGTTTTGAGTAAAGATATCTATTACAGAAATATTTTTAATAGAATTTGACGCGTTCATTTTAGTTGCGAATAAATCTTGATGATCTTTATTGTTATTGGTTTTCTTATTGGCCCATTAATTTTTTTGCCGCACAACACAATTATAATAAATATTGAATTGCTAGCAGTATTGAATGAATACCTACCATCAGGTTTCAAATTGTATTAGATTCTCACAATCGTTTAAGAAATCCAATCAATAGAATATTTTAGGAGACACTTTTTGAAAGCGTCTACATTTCCATTGTAAATTATAGGGCACACGGTTGACTATAAGTTAATTAAAACCGTAATAACAATTCCTTTATACTTTAGTTTGTTGTACCTCTCATAGGCAGCGTTTTCATTTATAGTTCGCGCGCGTCCGAATTTCTCGGAAAATTTAATCATATCTCATCCAATATACAGTAAACCCCAATAAGTTATGCAAAAAAAGCCATCCTCTTGAACCATTCTATCCATTAAAAAAAACCGCATCAAGCTCCGTTGCGGATTTCTGAAGATATAAGCTCACATAGGGACATACATACAAAAATTACGACTTTGTTTTATAAGAAGTAAAGAAGAAGATTATTATTATTATTTTTTTCTTCCTTTACATTAATCTACTTGTACACTGCAGCCCCACTTTATTTTAGTCCCTAACTTTTCTTTCCATCCCATGGTTGCCTGGAAGGGATCACTTTATGTGATAAGGCCGCCATTTGTACCTAGTTTTAAGCTTAATTTCTGTTTTCTGTTACTTGTAAATGTGTACAATAAAGAGTTAATCAATCTATCTAATCTATCTAAAATGAACTATTAATATAATTTATCAAACTAGAATGACGACACCAATTATAACACAAAGACAATGGCAAAATTTATCTCACAGATTCACAGTCATAAATCAACATGATGTTATCTGACAGCTTTGAAATGGGGCTGTAATAGTTGGGCCCTAACGTCTTGGGCTTACTTCGAATAATTAATGCGTAAGGCACCTTACTTCGGGTTTACCTTGCCCTTACAATTAATTGAGGTTATGTTTAACTATATTCAGAGATGTATTCAAGTTCTTAAGAAGGTAAGACAGCGAGCCATGCTTCATTCATTTGGACATCGTTCTCCGCTGTTTTCTTCGTGGATATTTACAGAGCAACGTATTTTCTCACAGTATTCAGGACGGGCTTCGTGGTGGAGTGGTTTACGTAATGGACTGCCGATCGCGAGGTCTCGGGTTCGATTCCAAGGCAGGACAATCATTTGTGTGATATCCATAAATGTCATAAAAATGTTTGTACTGCGTCTGGGTGTTTACTATCTAATATAAGTATGTATTTACAAAAGAAAAGTAGTTTATGTATTATATCCGTATTCTGGTACCCATAACACAAGCATATAAGCGTAGCTTGGGACCAGAGGACGTTGTGTGAGGTGTCCGTGAATATTAATTTTTTTTATTTTTTTTTATTTATGCTTACCCGTATCTATGCTTCTCTTACATTCTTTTAAAAAAAATGATTTCTAAAAGAAATATTACAATGAAATGTATGTCAAGAAAGGCTTTAGGCTATATAACATCACCTTACGACAAATAGGAGCGAAACATCACTATAAAATGTTGCAATTACTTAATTTAAAAACTAAAAAAACACGCTTGAAAATTCTGAATATTTTTTTAAATTATTGTATTGTTATCGGGCATTGTTAAGTGTGCTATATTTCAGATTAATCCGACTATTGCAAGTGGGTGAAAATCGCTTTCAAAGAATCCGTTACATAGATTAATACATTGATAGATACTTATCGAAATAATATAAGCGTGTTAAAAACGGGGAAAATTCACTAAACTCCACGCGTACGAAGTCACGAGACTCAGCTGATAAATAATTCGTAAAACCAAACAGCTCACCGTCAAATACAGACGTCATATCTGTGTCATGTCTCATAATCGTTGTCCAATCCATTTCGGTGACAGTTTAAGAGGCTTTCCGAAGGATTACCTTACATTTAATAAAATTTTTCTCACAGGTGTGTTTGACGATATTTTCTGGTTGTCATTTTCCCCGACTTTTCTTTTTAATTTTGGGGAAAGTGCTCACGAAATGTCAAGGTGTATTCTTTAAGTATTCTTTTATATTTTTAATACTGTATTTTGCTTACTTCAAGCGAATAATTCATAAGAAATTAATTTTAGGCGTATTAAAATTCAAATAGGTTGTCTGATTTATGCAAAATAAGCACACTACTCATAAGAGTTGAAGACAAACTAAAGGAAACTTTAAAGTAGTCTTAAATAAAAAAAAAGGGCGAAACATCGTCAAACGTTATACTCCTGTTTAACCCCTGTTTCTGGTGAAAACGCAAAATAGTATAATCTATGAAACACAAGTCTACCTATGAGTTAGACTATTAGCTTACCTACTCCTGACATAGACTAAATAATTTGCAACTCATTTTTTATTAATCTATACAAAAAGTAGTAGGTATTTGTATTTTATCCGTATTCTAATATCCATAACACAAGCATATAAGCTTAGCTTGGTACCAGAGGACGTTTTGTGAAGCTGAAGAGTTTGTTTCTTCGTTAGAACGCGCGAATCTCAAGATCCACTTTTCCGACTTGATAAATTATTTCAGTGTTGCATAATACATTTATTGGGTAAGGCTATATAACATCACGCTAAGACAAATAGGAGCGAAACATCAGTGAAAAATGTTACAAATACGGAAGAAATTTTCTGAATTTCACGCGTACGGAGTCACGGGCAACTGCTAGTAAATATTAAATCTGCTAGATTTTAAACTAATTATAATAATATAAATATAAATAAATATACATGGACATTTGACACAACGTCCTCTGGCCCCAAGCTAAGCTTATATATCGGCGCAACCACAACAATTAGCCTAGAGAACCTAGAATAATTAAGTTAAACCGTTTCATTGTTCCAATATTAATTTATAAACCACCAAGTTGATTACTTTAGGGTTTATTACGATGTAAAAATAACGTCATTGTAAATTCAATACTTAACCTAAAAACTTACGAACACGTGCAGGTACGACCGAATGACATGCACGTGCGCCGGCACTATAGATACCGCCGCACGGTGGGCAATCGAGGCAGTTACACTCGAGCCGCCGTACAGTACGGACCTTTCTTGGGAATCGTTACGCTGCTCGTTACTATTTATCTATTTATAGTTAGTGATAAAGAGTTTATTCCGGTCATAATCGCGAGTGTATAATTATAAAGTGTGTATTTGTGAGAAAGTGTAAAGTGATGATTCAGAGGTGACGTTTTGTGTGAACATCATTATCTTGGTGGTAGAGGCGCAGGTTATAGGGGATTTGGTTGGAGACCTGCTGTGGAACCTTTTATGTGTGAAAGAGAATGTCAGATTGATGTATGAACATCTTAAAGACAGTGTCTACAATTTGTAGACTGATTCTAAAACATGGCAATTCCATCCTCATCTATGCTACTCCAACATATATGTTTGTCTTATGGGTACCAGAATACGGATAGAATACATATACTACTTTTCTTTTGTAAATATAATATATTTACAAAAGAAAAGTAGTATATAATATACTAATATAATATACTATATTATATAATATATAAGTAGTATATATAGTGTATATTATACATATAAAACATAGAAACACCCAGACGCCGTATAAACATTCTAATTTCTTATAATTGGTTCTAGTGGCAGCTCAAAGATGTGAAAAAACGTACTGATGAATTTCTAACTTCCTTCTTTTAAAGTCGAATTAACGAAGTCTCAGTAATAAGGTATCGTTATATCTTTCTGTACGAAACCCTAATATTAAGAAATACATTGTATTTCTCCTTTGTAACGTACGAGAAACGTTTTATAAAAGGAAAAAATTCACATAAGACGCATTTTTTGGCGTTCGTAACATGAGTTCACAAATCATTTCTACATTATTAAATCAAAGAGGTTGCACGGATATGGTGCCCGGATAATAATTCTTGCCATGCCTCAGTTGCTTACTTAATGGTATTTTGAGGGATATTTACCTCAAAGTATTATAGCTTCTTTTAATGATATAAGTAATTCATACTTTTTCTTGAATATTTTTAATAGGTATTCCATAATCACACATGTGCAGCGAAATAACAGCACGATCTAATTCCGTGTAGTGGCGAATTAAGAAACCAAGTGCCACCCCCCATTTCTTCCCTGAGGTGCTGTGAGAGCCAACTAAGGGATATGCAAGCAGTTGACGTCTACTGTGAGAGATGTAAAACTTGAAACGTATCTCAATGCCAATGCTTGGTCAGCAAAGCATAGTTGACCCCAAACTCTCCTGAAAGAGGAGGTCTGTGCCCAAAAAAAATATTTTTGCAAAATACTGTTAAGACGGCACGATACCAAATTATGCTCCATACAAAAGTATGGGTATCGTACTTCCGTTTTTTCTTCGCGAAAAATAAACCGATTTTAATATTTTTTGTGTTATATTATAGATAAAGAGTATATCTATGCTTCTATCACTTTCTATTTTTCAAAACATAATAACTAAAAGAAATATGACGATCCGAAAATCCCACTTTTTCGGTTTTCTTTAAATAAAGTTGCAGCGTCTATTACACAAATTTGTTAAAGTTTTACCGCAAAAGAAAGTGATAGAAGCATATACTCTTTATCTATAATATAACACAAGAAGAAACGGAAGTACGAAACGTCTTTTTTCAAAGAATTTGTAGGTAAAATTAGGTATTTGTCCCTTTCAGCGCGGCGCTCGGAAATAGTGATAGCAATACCTTAGGCAAATACCTAAATGAGGAGTACAGTACCCTCTTAAGAGCACCACAAACGGAGTATAACGATATAATAATATAGCGAGAGAGCGACAGATGTTTAAAGAAAAAGTAAAGGCGCGAACGAGACAGATATATACTAATATTATACCAAAATGTATCTATACTTATGAAGTTATGACGTCACTGACACATATATTTGTCTCTTACTCGCCTCGTCTTTTTTCTATATTCAGCTCTTTCTCGCTATATTCTACTATATAAAAATAAGTCGGGTTTTCCTTCCTGACGCTATAACTCCAGAACGCACGGACCGATTTCCACGGTTTTGCATTCGTTGGAAAGGGCTCCGTGAGGTTTATAGTTCATTATTTTAAATTTTTTTTTTTACTTTTTTTTTGGTATGGCAAAACAACGTTCGCCGGGCCAGCTAGTTAATATATAAAATGTCGTTTATGACGCCCTTTAAACCTATGAATTGTTTTTTATTTAGTAATTACATTATTTATATTAACATACAATTTCTCAATGTACTGCCACACAAGTTACACAAAGCGATAAATTCCTAAAATCAAGGAAATACGTTGCTAGGTACCTTCCACTACGTGTTCCGTAAACCGAAGAATTTAATGACTTTATCCACTCAACTAACTGAACGAAATGTGTTTGGGGCGAGCCCACAGATCAACCATAATAGATTCCGCATGTAAGACGACAAACGTACACCGAATGTATGCGCTATTATCGCATAGATAATGTATGAGATAATTCATCCGTGTGGTGACAAATTAAGAATACAATCTCACTGCCACATTATTTCCTCAGCGTGCTGTAAGAGCCAGCAAAGGGATGCCTAAAACCAGTTAACATCTACTGTGAGAGACAACAAACTCGGAAATAAACACTAACCCAAAACGCCTGGCCAGCACGGTTGAGTAGACCACGTACCCTCCCGAAATAGAGAAGGTCCGTGCCCAACAGTGGGCCTTTAATAGACTGGAGAGAGAGAGAGAGAGAGAGAAACAACCAACCCACGTCTACCTCCAACGTTGGTGCGTTAAGTCATTAACAAAAATCACCTAATGCGGTATCTATTAGAAATTATCTGTGTGTGAGGCGTAACGCGATCGTAAGGCTTACTAGGGATAGTAGGACAAGGTCCTTTTGGATAATAAGGTCCTATAATAAATTTAAAGGTATTAAGTACTACCCTCCATTTCGTTGCCATTTAAATAATTAGATACGGAAAATCGATGAGGATAATGTAATTATTTTTAAATTGAATTTAAACTTTTATGTTCTATTTAAATGACTGCTTTTTTTCGGTCACGGGTGAGACTGAGCTGTAACGTTGGGTCAAAATTTAAAACACATATACGCGTCTAAATCCGTAAAAAGTAGTTTTATTTAAAAAGTATGAAATTTTTGACGCAAATTCACTTGCGTCTTTTTTTTACGGATAGTACGATATTTTATCCTTGCTATCTCTGTTAGCTACTAGAACGTCTCTCTCTCATTTTCTCCAGCCCATTATCGTCCCAAAGTTGGGCTTCGGCCTCCTTCACTTTGGGTAGGATTACGCTCTAATGTGCCACGGTGTTCAGTCGTGGCTGTATAGGGTATATTCGAGTTTCCCATCATTATAGAGGATTTAATTTATGCACAATATCGCTTAGCAAGCTTTTAATCTAAGAAGGAAAAGGGGTGGTGACACTTGAAAATTTTATCTCTAGTTTTGTGCTGGTTGCATTATCAAAATAAACAACTAGTAAGCCGTCTATCCAGCCTTCTTACATCCTCTGTTGGACATAAGCTTTCTCCATAGAACGCCACAATGCGTGGTCTTGTGCCGCTTGCATCCAATGGCTCCCCGCGACTTTGACGATTGATGATATCGTCGCTCCACCTTGTCGGTACTAGTGGTCTATACTAATAGTATAAAGCTGAAGAGTTTGTGTGTTTGAACGCGCTAATCTCAGAAACCACTGATCCAATTTCAAAAATTCTTTCAATGTTGGATAGTATATTTATCGAGGAAGACTATAGGCTATATAAGATCACGCTGCGACTTATAGGAGCTAACCAACAGTAAAAATGTTGCGAAAACGGGGAATATTACAAAGTGCATCATAAATAATAATTTTGAACGTAGTAACTACCAACGTCTCATGAAATTAATTGACGTAAGTATGTTATTATCACAGCAGTCTTTGTTGCATAAATTTAATTAATAAAACCATCACAATGGAACAATAAACAGGAAATTACTTTAATATGTCATCATCTTTGTGGTTGACGACATTTTAAGTAATATCCTCTCCGTTTTGATGTTAAAACTGAATTTCTACTCTTAAATTTGAATGCATTGAATATAATTTGGTTATTTTGAATTACTTAAGTAGAATTCACGTTTATGTAAGCTTGGTATAGTTTGTTTGTTTGAACACCACTGCACATTTTTCACTGCTGCTTTGCTCCTATTCCTCGCAGCGTGGTTATATAGCATATAGCATTCCTCGATAAATTTAATATCGAACTCTGTCAGAATTTCACAAATCGGACTAGTGGTTCCTGAGATGAGCACGTTCAAACAAATAAACAAACTCGTCAGATCTCTTAATTATAGTATAGATCATATTGATTAAAATAAAAGATTAAAATAAAAGATAAAAATAAATTTACTTGTCAATATCAATTAAAGACAAATTAGTATTAGAGTCCACTGACTAGTAGAGCTTATAATACCTAAACCAAACAAAAAAACACCGTCGTAAATTTAGGTCGTAGATTTCAACGTTTATTTAAGTATTTAATTTAAAATTATAATGAATCAGAGAGCTGTTTTTATAAATATATTCGTTGAATTTGAATAAAATATGCTAAATAAAGCGTGTTGGTTATTTTTAATTGTGGTAAAGGGTTTAAAATTTTCAATTGTTGGGACACTATGCAATGAAATACTCAGGGTCTCGTGATTTGGCGTTTTCGGTTTATTGACTCAAGAAGTTAGAGTCACTAATGTATAGTCACAGCAGATACTGATCTTATACGAGACATTGAAACAGTGCTCTCGGCAATAAAACAATCTTAAGAATTACTTAGTCATTTTCTGCATCGCTGTCAACTAACAGCGTGCATAGAGGATTAGAGTCATTGCCACTATGTGTGGAAATGGTAATTTTTTGAGCATATTACATACAATTTTTCCAGTAACTTTTGAAGATTAGCGTGGACTGTTCTACTAATTGTAGTTAGTAAAATGCACTGGGGTATACTGGCGTAGCTACTGCCGTTCCACTAATAGAAGTCTCCGAGTAATAGGGGCCTTGGAAATGATTCTTTATTTATTTATTTATTCACACAAATCAAAATACATAGATACATGAATAAAGTGACAATATTGTGTACGATATCAAGAAACTAATTCCCAAACTAGACCTAAGCTTTTATTTTGGGAGGCAGTGGTTGGTTAGATCAAAGGTTATTTTTACCAAGGAAAATATGAATAAATAAATATTCATGGACATTTCACACAACGTCCTCTGGTCCCAAACTAAGCATAAGCTTAGCTTGGGACTTATGTTATGGGTACCAGAATATGGATAGAATATTTTACTTTTCTTTTGTAAATACATACTTATAATAAATAGAAACACCCAGACGCAGTACAAACATTAATTGTATGACAGTTATAAATATCACACAAATGATTGTCCAATATGAGGTCAAAGGAGATTTATAATATCGCTGCTGATAACTTTAATATTACTTGTTACATCCAATAATAGACAAGCCGTTTACATAATCAAAATAGGTGTTCATATTGTTTCCTATGTAAATGTTTGAATCACTGGCTCGATATAATTTGAAACTCGCTAAAACTTGTTCAAGTACTTTGTGGAATATACAATATGTATTATTACAAATAAATTAGTAAATTGTTAAACTAAATTAGTAAATTGTTAAACTATTACTCACTATAAACTAATTATAACATCAACATTGTTGTAACATCCACGTAATTTTGATAGGAATTTTTTATGTAAAATTTTTTTATATGGTACTAGCAACAGCTAGTACCATATAAAAAAATTTTATAGGTGGATAAAATTCCTTTGAAACAAACTCGGGAACAGTAAGTATATGAAAATTGATTGGCATGAGTTGGAAAACGTTAGATAGGAAAAAAGTTTATCGGAAAACGATCGGTTGTATGGGGTAAAGAGTATAGGAAATGTGGATTTAGGTGGGTACATTCTTTGTTTGACAAAAACATTTTTACAATCACTGTTTTTATATTTGTCGCAAATTCTTCTATTGCAGATTTAACTTTTAAATTAATCATTTCTTTGCAACTCATTATTGCCACTGTTGGTCACGAGTCTCCGTCACCAAACAGACATTACCATAGGTAATAGAAAAAAATTAAGAAAACAAGTATCAATAACCCATATCCTTCCCAGAAGTGCTGTAAAAGCCAGCCAAGGGATTAAAAAGTCAACTATGAGAGACCTAAACCTTGAAACCAAGTCATGTTTAGACCACCCTGCATCATCCTCACACCCCTTTTTAGTTGTAAACATGAATTTAATTGAAAAAAAAGGAAACATTGAAAAAATATGCATGGAATTTCTTGTCTGTTCTTCTCCATAGGATACCCTTTTGGAACAGACACGTAGCTTTTGACTTTTTAAAAGAGCATGTATATCTTGCCTACTTAAAATGAAAATCTTTGACTTGACTTATGTTAGTGGCTCGTTCCCTACAGTGATCTAAATGGGTTGGTATTTCTAGCGTTATTTATATATTACATTTTTAATAGATAGAGTGGTTCAATAACAAGGTTTATATGCGTAGGTAATCCGAAAAAATCCCACCTGACATGGATACAAGAAATTAAATTTTAAAAAATATTTTTGTTCTTTTTCGTTTCTCGATCTCTTTAATCCGTCAAAAAAGTATATAATATTGTAGGGTTTGATTGTACTCGTACGAAGTCGCAGACAAAAGCTTGTAAAGAATAAAGTTAATAAACAACTATCTATGCTCAATATAAGTAACTGTAAGTGAGGCGGTAACAATCTTTTGCTCTAGTAGTCAGATTAGAAATAGGGTCTCGTTTCTTTTGCAAAAGCGTCCCTAAGAAAATAACAGGAAATAATAAGTTCTGTAGAACGTAATATCCGGTATTTGTTATATAACAGAATAGTATATAGATCTGTAAGGAATTAGATTAGATTATTTATAAATATGAAAGTTATTTGGAGCAAATTCTAATAAAGATTATTCTAAAAAGATTTTGTTAACATTTTAGCATTTGTTGGTATTTAATTAAATTATCAATACAGTATTGTAAGAAAAATGTGCGTGTGTGTGTGTATATGTGTGTTCGTGTGTATGCATGTTGCTATAAATACAAACGCACACAAGCATATAAAGTACACTCATGCGTTTATGAGACATGTTAAACATGAGTTTAAATGAACCCAAGGAAGTGTGTTTAGATCGTGCCAGATGGTGCTTTATGGTTTTTGCCTACCCCATGGGAAAAAATCACGATAATGAAGTTAGACTAGACGTATTATCGCATTATCTGTAGGTGTGAAGCCTTCATATTAACACGTCAACAATCACGCCTTTGAAATCTATATTCTATATGAAATTAACAAGCAAATCTCTCCAATACCTACCTATTACAATAATAGGTAAGAAAGCATAATAGGTATTTAAATTGAATTGTATATTCAATGTCGTTTCACAGGTCTATTGAAATTCGTATTAGACGGTATTTCTACACAATAGATACTAAATTTCTATTGAGTATTATGGCAGAAGTTCCTAAATTAGTTAATTAACATTTTTATAAGGAAAATGTCTCGATATTTTATTAAGATCTTATTTCACATGAATTTTTTTGTCATTGGAGATATTTTATATCATTCGTTTTATTTATTACCCATCTATCTACTATTATTGAAAATGAGTTTCTTTGGTAATAAATTTGTATGTTTGTGACGTTATAAAACAAAATCTATTGAATGGCATTAAATGAAATTTGTCGCAAAGGTAACTCATAACGTAGTATGAAGGATAGGCTACTTAATCAAATGAAACATTAATGAAATGAAGTCTAAGAACACCATCACCATTTTTCTTATTTCATAGAACAGAACACAATCCGTGGACGATAGAAAATATTGGTGTTTATTTTTTGTGTAGGTACTCTGGTACTAAAACCCTAGGTCTTTTACTAGAAATATTTTATCGACAGGTATTCTGATCGTTTTTGATTATATAATATAGATTTAATTTTTGCCGGTACCACAGTTCTATTTCTTCCATACTCTTTTGTTTACTTCTCTTTCTTTTAGATCCTCTTTCATAAACGCCGCTCCGTCCATTTCTAAAGGTACAAAAATCGGCGCTTCAATTCAGTTTTTGGTCAGTCACGGCATAAGTCTAATTGCATATACATGACAAAGGCATATTATAACATCTATTTTAGTCTATATAGTAGCAGTATGACTATTATTCTCTATTTATTACATGCCTTACAATGGAGTTTATAACTAACTATACATTTATGTTTCTCTGTAACAACATTTATGTAAAGTTAAAGTTATTTGTTGTTGTGTTTCTCTTAAAACATAACTTTGCTTTTTTGTTGAAAGCAAATATATGCTTCGTAATGTTTGAAACAAAAGAACAAAGTTATGAAAATGGAGCAATTAAAAGCGTATTCAAGTTATGAGTAACTATGTGTGAGTTCGTGTGTTAAACGATATGTAGTGTGTGTAATTGATTTTTGGGGTTCAGTACCAAAAGGCGAAACGGGACTCCATTATTCAGATTTCACTGTCCATCCTTCCTTCTGTAACAAATACTTATCACCTATGTTTTCCTGGAGTCCGATTTTTGTGCTATTTTGGGTCATCGTGTGCGAGTCCAAATAGTGCTTGACCGGGTTTTTATCGTTTTAATTCAAGGGACGAATGGAAAGTATGTAAAAGTGTAGCTACTAACTAAAGCTAATGTAAAAGTCTATATATTTTCTAATACTCATTTACACTATTCTAGCATAATTACATTGCCTTATAGCCGAGTTTAATCGACGCTTAGTACTTAGCAAAGCTTATTTTACAATAATTGGTCAAGTGCGAGTCGGACTCGCGCACGAAGGGTTCCGTACCATTATCTATGCAACATAAGGCAACGTTATTAGTATCGAGCAAGAAACGGTAAAAAAATCATGTTTGTTGTATGGGAGCTTAAATATTTATTTTATTTTATTTTTAGTATTTGTTGTTATAGCGGCAATAGAAATACATCATCTGTGAAAATTTCAACTCTCTAGCTATCACCGTTCTTGAGATACAGCCTGGTGACAGACGGACGGACGGACGGACGGACAGCGAAGTCTCAGTAATAGGGTCCCGTTTTTACCCTTTGGGTACGGAACCCTAAAAACAGAGATTCTCTTGCAGAATATGTTATGATCACTATGATAAAGTAGTAAAAAGCATATCAGCTCTTACAGCTTATTTTATTGCATTATTATTAGCTTAATTTAGCTTACTTTTATTTACCATCAGTTTTAAGACTATAGTATAAATAAATGTGTTGTAATTTTAACTGGCATTTGCGTGAACTTATACATAACATTCACGAAATCAAAGCGCAAAATTGAAATCAATAATTGCAATTCAAAATTCGGTTATATGTTGGCAGCGCTCCCATTCCCTATCATCCCACTGTTGGGCACGGGCCTCCTTCACCTTGGGAGAGATTACATTTTAAACTCCGAGGACCAGGCATGTTGATAATTATTTATAAGTATTATTTTCGTGTGTTCCGTCTCTCACAGAGGATTTTATCCGTGAACAATGCCTCTTAGCTGCTATGGCACCTTCTGGAGGAAAAGGGGCGGTGATACATATATTTCTAATCTGTCACCACATGACATTTGTTGCCACTAACCGGATAAACAAAAATGGTTATTTTTTAAATGAATCTTAGAGCTGTTGTTCCAAATTTAAAATTACCATAACTCTCGGTCTTTCAAAGCCTACCCTTTCTTGACGGAGAGTTATAAACCAAATTTAAAGAATCTATCAAAGTTAAATTCGTTTGTTTCCTTCTACATTGGTTGGGTACAAGCCCAAAATATTTAGAAAATACCACTAAATGGATGTCTTATTTTTCGACTAGAGACATTTATCAAACTTAATATATTACAGTATTTTGGTAGCACTCCTTTGAAATCTAAAAAAACTTAATTTTTTTTAGGTTTTCATGTCAGAAGATATTACAGGATACTATTTCTGGGACTTCGCAATCCGTACATCCGTGTGTCTAACTGATATAATAATGCAGTTTCTATACAACAAACACTCTTATTTCGCTTGCTTTTATTCGATATTAATAACGGTAACAAGTAGTCATTCAAAATATCCGTAAAATATCTAGTTAGAGGTATATTACCATACATATGCCAACATGTTTTTTTAATCTGTTTAGGGTGTTAGATATGCATACTTAAGCACTTTCTAAATACATGTAAACCATATTAGTTTTGGCAAACATCATACTTGGGTCAATGCCAAAAAATCTAATTTGTGATCACCAAAGTTTTGTGAGTGAAATGTTTTGTTTACCACGTCTATTGGTATCAGGTACCAATTCTAATGTGTCAAAACTTAACCTTAGCAAAATAGAACCAAATATTTGAATGATGAATTTGATTTTCATAACCATTTCGTAGTACACATTTTAAAACGTTACATTATTTTAAAATGGTAATATAAAATAATTACACGGTGTTTACCACCAGAGCTTAGCTGGCGGTGGTACCCCGATGCACTTGAAGTTTGCACAAATGAAACTAGTGTATGTGATCCAGTTATGTACATTTATTAAACATAATAAGAAATTGTATGAACTACAGTTTTACATTCAAATATAGCGCATTGCAAAATAAACAAAGAGCGCCATCTATCGACGGTCACCGAAAACATCTTTAATGAACGGAATAATCGTGAACACACAGTTTGAAAAAGAATTTTGTTATCAGTGCCTTATGGTGTTATTGACACTTTATTCCCATAAGATATAAAAAAACATTTAACCAAAAGCAAGGTGATGAATATGAACGTTGATGGCCGGAAAAGGAGAATAATACCAAAGAAATGATGGATAGAGTGTGTGAGAGACGACATGAAAGAAAAATGAGTTGCTGAGAATATGACAGCAGATAAAGATTTTAAGTTAAAAAATTGGTCAAGTGCGAGTCGGACTCGCGCACGAAGGGTTCCGTACCATTATCTATGCAACATAAGGCAACGTTATTAGTATCGAGCAAGAAACGGTAAAAAAATCATGTTTGTTGTATGGGAGCCCCTCTTAAATATTTATTTTATTTTATTTCTAGTATTTGTTGTTATAGCGGCAATAGAAATACATCATCTGTGAAAATTTCAACTGTCTAGCTATCACCGTTCTTGAGATACAGCCTGGTGACAGACGGACGGACGGACGGACGGACAGCGAAGTCTCAGTAATAGGGTCCCGCCTTTACCCTTTGGGTACGGAACCCTAAAAACGTGTTGCACTGATATAAAATTTGGAATTTGGGATGAGAGCAGGAAAACAGATTCATGGTTTAGTTGAGTTTAGTTGCTCCAGTAGAATTGGTACCATTGTAACCAGTCGTTTGTAAAAATAATACTTTAGATCATTCGCCTTCCTAATAGATAGATATCGGATTTGTGACAAGCAAATGGCTCCTCGCTTACAACCCAACTTTGCCATTATTGTTTTATGACACTATCTCAGATTGAGTAAACGGATAAATGATTCTTAGCAGTTCAATGAGCTTGTATTCGGTAGAAGAAAAATATTGTATCTGAAATATCAACCTTCAGTTATGATTTAAGATGTGATAAATAATACAACGTAAATAAATTTAAATATTCATGGACATTTCACGCAACGTCCTCTGATCCCAAGCTAAGCTTATATGCTTGTGTTATGGGTACCTACCAGAATACGGAGAGAGTACATAAACTACTTTACTTTTACTACTTACTTTTAAATACATACTTATAATACATAGAAACACCCAGACGCAGTACGAACATTTGTATGACGATTATATTTATCACACAAATTATTGTCCCGAGCGGGAATTGAACCCGCGACCTCGTGATCGGCAGTCCGTTACATAAACCACACAATCACGAGGCTCGTCAAAAAATAAAAATATATAGTAATAGAATACGGATAGATTGCTTCTCTCTCTCTCTCTCTCTCTCCAGCCCATTAGCGACCCACTGTTGGGCACGAGCCTCCTCCAATTTGATTTCGAGGTTTCCATCTCTCACAGAGGTTTTTATCTGTGTGCGATATCCCTTAGCTGACTTTTACGTGGTAGGTGATGGGGTGGTGACAATTGTATAATCCGTCACCACACGGACTATTATTTCTATTGATATGTTGCTTATCATTTATAAATACATACTTATAACACAGAGTAATTAAGTCCAATACAAAAATTTTCAATAATAATTATTTAATTGGTAATGAAATTTTAATGTCCCATCTTATTTTTATTTCGTCGTTTAATCTAACTTAAACAAATCTTTAAATACAAATCGTGGTTTCCTTGCCTTCAAAAAGTAACAATTTGCATTCATTTGCAGCAAAATTGAATTACACGCTTCATCGAATTTCTGATCCCAGTTGCCAGCAAAATGTTCGCTCAAATGGTTTTACGCGAGTTAAATTTGAACTATGACGTAGCAAATTTTCTTAGTAAACAAAGTATCTGAGAATATTTTAAAAGTAAATAACAACTTGGCGAGAAAACACTTTGGTAAAGACATTTTACAGGAAGGGATATTTCATGAAGATAACACTGTGACATCTTGATAAACTAGGGACAAAATGCCAGGCGAGGTGTCTTGTAAAGTAGTTTGAAATTGTTTTTAAATTTTTAAACTTTGTTTAGATAAGTTTCCTTCACTTTATGGTACTTGGAATAAAATTGAAGTGCATAAGATTTACCATAATACTTAGCTCAGTTCAAAATCTAAAAAACACGCTTGAATAACCCAAACATTGTTTTAAATTATTGCATTGTCATCGATCCTTAAAATGTATACAAAATTTCAGATCAATCTGACGACTGCAAGTAGGTGAGAATCACTTTCAAAGATTCCTTTAGATAGATTAATATATACGAAGATTGATAGATACATACCGAACTAATAAAAACGCGCTGTAAAAACGATTACCACATCGCCTTGTGGATTTTACGCATACGCCATAAGTATTACGGTACCAAAAACTTTTAAATCTTTTTGATTCCGGAAGAGCAAAAACAGGACCTAAAAATGCACATAAAAAGCCACCTTAACATGACATAGTAGAAAATACATCATTTTTAATACATAATATCAATAAGAATGTCTTTGTACAAATATCAAAGAAAGATGATTAAATATAACAAAAATCTACGAAAAAATTGCTTAATGCATCTGTAATCACAAATCCTTATTTAACCAAAAGCTATTTTAATATTATATCACAGCAACTACTTGCGATATCTAAATGGTGTCACGAATCGCCTATTTCCAACCCTCCCACTCTCAACTTAAGAAATTTAAATAAATAAATATCAGAAGCGTGTCGAAATAAATCGAGGGTAGCTACCAAGCAAACAACTGGAACGAAAATAGATCTAAAGGGCCACAAAGAAGCAGGATGAATAGTAAAAAGGAAATACTTGTGAATAAAGTACATTTTTGTAACAAAAATGGATCTACTGAGATTTCGCTGGCCATCCATCCGTCTGTTACCAGTGTTGATTCATTTCACACTTTACTTGTAGATCACTTGATGCGAAAACAAAAATGTTCATATCACTTACGTGCCCATATCCCCTTATTTGGGGTCGGGAACATGACGTATGTATTATGATCTTAAAGACACGGAACCCTTTATGTGCCAACTGCCAGTTCAACTCGAAGCTACTTGACCGGTTTTTAGAATAAAGAAAAAGTTACAAAAAATATTTCCTGTGTATATTTCATTTTCAACAATATATAAAACTTAAAAGTAGGTTATCTCATAAAAGAAAATCTCTCTGAGATTGAAGTAGAAACTGTGTTCATAGTTTTCATTACATAAATAAAAATAAAAAAAAACAATCTTGAATAAAAGAAAAGTAGAGCAAAATAAATACAATGTTATATCATCCATCTGTCGTTTGTGAGCAACTGTCGAATCAATTCAACAAAAATAAAGAAATACGCAGTAGATTAGGGAGTCAAGATGCAAAGAAATGGGTCAACAGTTCATTTCGCGTAATGTGCCCCGCGGGACCACATTGCAAATTGCCCACGATCTTGCCTTCCGTTCTGAAGGCATTCACATTTGATTGCCATCTGTACCCTAATTACCGCCATTCTTGTGCTCTCCATTTTTATTGTAACCTATTTTCTACAGTTCCTCTAACATCAATATGGTTATTTACTGTTTGTTGTCTTTGATATCTTGATACATTAAAATATATACTAATCTATTCTAATACAAATGCTATAAAGTATCTAGATGGCAGCATTTCGTGAGTTATTTATTATTTTATTTATTTATTTTAACTCGATTTACATTGAAAATATATAAAGATGGACTTCATGTCTAAGGTATTTTCTAAAATCAATTCTTAATAAAAAAAATAGACAATGCAAATATACGAGTATATATGCTGATTGCACAAAAACAACGTATTAAGATAAGTATTATGATGCAAAGATTGGAATTTTGTTAAGTTTTGCTGCTATGTAGAATCGCTGACTTTCAGTTTAGAATTCAGAAGAAATCAATCGAAATCACTTTACTGTAAATCATTTCCGACCCTGTCGTGAAATTTACGCCTTATGTAAGGCGAAAATTTAAAACTAGGCCGAAAATGAAACCAGATATTCTTATTTAATAAAAAAGGTGTTTACTTGCCTCTTATGCTCATCCCGAAAATATGTTAAGGATAGCTGTGTAAATGGAAAACTATAAATAAAACTTTTTTTCGTGTCGATTTACTTTTTATTTCATTAATTAGCTTAGACTAGGTCGTAAAAATAAATAAATCAAGTGCGAGTCGGACTCGCGCACGAAGGGTTCCGTACCATTATCTATGCAACATAAGGCAACGTTATTAGTATCGAGCAAGAAACGGTAAAAAATCATGTTTGTTGTATGGGAGCCCCCCTTAAATATTTATTTTATTTTATTTTTAGTATTTGTTGTTATATCGGCAATAGAAATACATCATCTGTGAAAATTTCAACTGTCTAGCTATCACCGTTCTTGAGATACAGCCTGGTGACAGACGGACGGACGGACAGCGAAGTCTCAGTAATAAGGTCCCGGTTTTACCCTTTGGGTACGGAAGCCTAAAAAAGTTCAAATCTTTTACTACTACAGTGTCAGTTAATCAGAAGTGGGATAAAACATGTAAATTGAAAAGCTATCACTACATTGTATTTATTAAAAAGCTACGCATATTTAAACATCGCTTCATCTGAAAATACGAGACCACAATACATATTATAATGCCAATCCATTCTAATATTCTTGCGTCCGATTTATCTCAGAACACATTCTGATGAATGAACTGTCAAAACATTTGTCATATTCCATTTTGATCATAGTATGTTATCTGTTTTTTATTGTTATATTATACATTGTGTGGAGAGAATAAAATATATTACTGAAAAGAATTGTAACGTTATTTTCAATGTTTCTACGACACAATTTCTATAGCAATGACCTTGTACTCATTCCTTAGGGAGTATAGATTGTGTGCTACATTTTTGTATTCTTACCTTATGTAACACATTTAGACTCATTCGTATCTATGTATTTTTAAGTTACTAGCTGTTGCCCGCGACTTTGTATACGTGAAATTTAGAAAAAAATCCTTTTTTTAACAAAATTTTTCACTGATGCTTCGCTCCTATTGGTCGCAGCGTGATGTTAGATAGCCTGTAGTCGTGCTCGATAAATGGACTATCAAACAGAAAATTAATTTTTCAATTCGAACCAGTAGTTACTGAGATTAGTGCGTTCAAACATACAAAAAAACTCTTTTGATTTATAGTATTAGTAGAGATGTATCGATAATCATTATCATCACCATTATTCTCCTGTGTGACATGTGTCCACTAACCATAGGTTTTGGGCCCTCCTTGGGCACAAGTGCAGATGTCATGCAACGGTTCCCTCGGTCAATTTAAACGACGCCCTCGGGCAAGACTTGGAGAGGTGACCCTTGTATTCTTTTTGTCCGTCACCCCACGGACATCCTATGTATTCTTATAACGGAATCTTTCAAAATAATTTCCATCCCTTTTAAAACAAAAAGTTTATTTTTCACAAATATCACGCTTTTTAGGTTTTTGACCTATGTAATAAATCGTTGCACTATACGGGGATTGAACCTGAGACCTCAGCAGTCCATCAAACGATCCATAAGACCACGAAACCCGTCTCGAGTAATTAATTCGGATAATTATAAAAACATATTCTCGTCAATTAATATAATATATTTTTTTTACTAAAAATGATTGATACAGAAATACCATTCGAGAAAAATATGATTTATTCATTTTCGATCTTATTCAAATATATTTTCATAGCGTTAAAAGAAGGAGTACCTATTATTTTCATTCATAATAATAACATTATTAAGTTCATTATAATCCAATCCATCACTGTCAGAACAGGAAGGTGTTTGCTCAAAATGCGAGCGTCTCTGTATGAGCGAAAGGTGAAGAAGTGTATTTATTATTCTTGAGCAATGTACTTGTGATAAAATTATTTATTTATTAAGTGCTTTGTAAACGAGTTATAATTTTAAGCATAATTTTGAAATGCGAGTGGCAAAACATAATATCATTTTGTTGTATATGGTTAACATGTGCGTTAACCATGATAGCTGAGTTGGCAGAGCAAGGGAACGAAATTTCGAAAGTGAGTTCAAGTCCCGCTCAAGGTAATGATTTCTTCCTCCAAAACAAATTATATGGTTTATTAAGCAAAATCATGAGTACCTAATCAACAAAATAAAGAAATGAAAACATTTTTACAATGACAACGAATTCAAGTACCTACCTACTGTTAGGTATTTAACTAGAATACAATAAGTTATTTGAGTTATAGGTACCTATTACCGATACTTCTAATATATAAAATTCTCCTGTCACGGTGTTTGTAATAATACTCTTCCGAAATGACTCGACCGATTTTCGTGAAATTTTGTGTACATATCCGTTAGGTCTGAGAATCGGACCACATCTATTTTTCATCCCCCTAAATGTTAAGGGTAGTCCACCCCTAACATTTATATGGCAAAACAACGTTTGCCAGGTCAGCTAGTAGTATTATAAAGCTGAAGAATTTGTTAATTTCGTTGTCTGTTTGTTTGAATGCGCTAATCTCGGGAACCACAGGTCCCATTTAAAAAATTCTCTAAACGTTGTATAGCACATTTATCGAGGAAGTCTACAGGCTTGATAACATCACAATAGTAGCCAAACCAATAGTAGCGCAGAATTAGTGAAAAATATTGTTAAAACGGAGAAAATTTTCTAAATTCCACGCACGCGAAGCCGCGGCCCTCAACTGGTCATTAATGAACCTAATACATACACATTAGATACACATTAAACATTATGTTCTACACAATAATGTGAGTTTACTTGGCAATGTGAAAACAACAAAGTAAAACATTAGTTGGTCCATGATACCGTACAACTTTTGACAGTTGATGGACTGAAATAGGTTACTCGTATACGATGCGTAAACTGATATACAGGGTGTGGCGTAAATGGTGGTCCAACGCTAAGGTGGTTATAGTTCAAGTATTCACCTATCATATAAAAAAAAAATTAACCATTTTTAGCCATTGGTTTCGGAAATATGATTTTTTTTATTTTTTTGTAAAAAATCGATAAATATTTTATAAATGAGAATGTAACTTCGACAAATGACATTATTTTTTGAGTGTGTTTTTTGTGTTGTACGGGCGAGTACTAGCACTAGCACATGCATTTCCGTTTTTTCATGTAAACCCCAAAAATAAACCAATAAATAAAAAAAACTGAAAATTAATTTCTCGTTTCTAACAAATCATGCATTTTAGATGTGAGTAGTGTAAAAAAGAATGGCTAAAAATGGTTAATTTTTTTTTATATGATAGGTGAATACTTGAACTATAACCACCTTAGCGTTGGACAACCATTTACGCCACATCCTGTATACGTAATATGCTTTTAACGTTTATAGGTAAAAGTTTACAATGAACTTTAATATTTATTCTGTGGTGAAATTGTTAACATGTTAATAGTGATCTTGCACTAAACTCGGTTTCTGTTCTGAACAAGTCGTGTTATTACTACTATTTACCAGACCTAGTGTCGCTAGAGCGGGTTTGAATCCTCTTGTATATCTATGTGTGCGTGAAATACGTTCTATGTATTTTTTTTATGGACATTTCACACAACGTCCGCTGGTCCCAAGCTTAGCATAATATGCTTGTGTTATGGGTACCAGAATACGGATAGAATACATATGCTACTTTTCTTTTGTAAATACATACTCATAATACATAGTAAACACCCAGACGCAGTACAAACATTTCTATGACAATTAAAAACATCACACAAATGATTGTCCTGACCGGGAATCGAACTCGAGACCTCATGATCGGTAGTCCGTTATATGAACCACTCCACCACAAGGCCCGTCCATTATACACGCCTCAGATTAACATAATGTTGTAATGTCAATGTCTCTACCGAATAGAATGCTTGTTTTATTGCTTGTAAAATTGACGTTTGTTGTTTGCGAAAACTACATGCGACATAAATAGGTACATACCCTATTTTACTAGCCCTTGAATTACAATTTAGCCAGGCTAAAGTTACGTGTCTCCAAGATTGAACACTTATGCTCCATATGGTTATTTTCATTTAGATGTGTAGTACATCTTGATGTTTACTTTAGATTAAATGATATATCTACATAATAACAAAAAAAAGTACTAACAACCAAATATGAAACAGTATCTTGTAAAACGTATATAATCGACAGAAAGATTCCAAACTTATACAAGATAAAACTATAAAATTTAAACGATCTCTTTTCGTATCAACATATAAATACAAAAAACTACAATCGTTTACTGTAAATTTATTTTATTCCCCATTCAGCGAACAAAAGGTTTCTGAATAACAAACACGCTTTCCTCACGCTATAACTTTGCAAAAACGTAAACAGAAACACGATAGCATTTTTTTTTCAACGTTCATGTATTTCTACGAATAAAACAACAATGGCCACTGTTTTGTCTGCATCATGTACTTAGCATATAAATGTTAGTTTACCCTTGAGAACGGATTGGTATCTACCAATTCTACGAGTGCTAAACTAAACTTAACTAAAAAATAAATTTCGATAATGTCAATAACACAATTTGGAAATATTAACTGAACTTTCTCGTTATAAAAACTTTATTATAGACTAAAAATTTTAATTAATATTTAATATAAATGTGCACAATAAAATAGCCAAATAATCAAAATACAACATTAGTTTTTATAATCTTTTAGTTTTTAGTTGTGTTCGTAGAATTGGCACCACTGTCTTTCGATTTGAAGTGCGAAATTTCGCTAGAAGTGAAATGTTTGAACAGTGGGGCGTTTTACAAAAGTTACGTCACTCCAGCAAGTGTGATGTTGAAGACCTTTTAAGATATTGATTTCTGTTCTACCACTCTCACTATTTGCCACTTTCTGTATTTTGTGTGAAACCATTTTCGGGAACGACAACAATATTTTTTTCTTTAATGCGTCATCTGTTAGTGATTTTGTAGAAATGGAACAGTCACAATATTTACCATTTATTTCTGAAACATTTGAAATTTATTTATCACCATACTTATATTTATTTTGTTACTTAATAATTTTATTTCTACAACTAGCTGTTACATGTGACTTCGAACGAGTGGAATTTAGAACATTTTCCCCGTACCTGATATTACCATACCATATTTATATTACCATACCATACCATTATTCACTGATACTTCGCTCCTATAAGTCGCAGCGTGATATTATATCTTCCTTCCTCGATAAATGTACTATCGAACACTGAAAGAAATAATCAAATCGAAAAAGTTGTTCTTGAGGTTAGCGCGCTCAAACTAACAAACTCTTTAGCTTTATGATATTAGTATATACTAGCTGCCCCGGCAAACGTTGTTTTGCCATACAATTCTGTATAAAATAAAATTTCATCAAAATCGGTCCAGCCAATTTGTAGCCTATGTGTTATTCTGATGTATAAGCTATATTGTGGTAAAGTTTCATTCAAATCCATTCAGTAGTTTTACGTGAAAGAGTAACAAACATCCATACTTACAAACTTTCGCCTTTATAATATTAGTAGGATGACAGTAGGACAACACGAAAAAGGAAAAAAAAGTACTGTGACGTTTAAAGTTCATTAAATTGCCATAACCTAATAAGTTTCAAGGATGACAATACATGAAACATTAATAGATCGAAAATATGATCGAAACAAATGAATGTAACAATATACAGAACCCTAAAAATTACTTTACGTAACAAATAATTTGTTTAGTACAAAAACAAAAAAACATGCATGCTTCGATTGTAGCAGATGGCGCTTTATAGTCTCTGCCTACCCCCATGGGAAAAAGGCGTGATTTTATGATAATGATGATGACTAAAAAACACGCTTGAATATTTTTTATATCATTGTATTGTCATAGGTCCTCAATATGTGTGCAAAATTTCAGATCAATCCGACTACTTCAAATGGGTGAAAATTTCTTTCAATGATTCCGTTACATAGAATAATACATTGATAAATACGTACCGAGCTCATAAAAAATACACAATTGTATATTTCATGTAACGTTGTTAGCGAAATTGTGAATTATTACAGTACAATTTCACTTGATGTCAAATGGTGAAATTCAAGCGGATTCAGTGTTATGCATGAGCTGTTCTCTATGCTGTTTGTGTACGGGCCAGTTCTCACAACTGGAGCGTCGAATACAGATACTGCTAATTCACATGATTCTGATTGCCAATAATCACTTTGACTGCCTTTGACGGGCTTCGTGGTGGAGTGGTTTATGTAATGGACTGCCGATCACGAGGTCGCGGGTTCGATTCCCGCTTGGGACAATCATTTGTGTGATATCCATAAATATCATACCTACAAATGTTTGTACTGCGTCTGGGTGTTTTCTATGTATTATAAGTATGTATTTACAAAAGAAAAAGTAGTATATATAGTCTATCCGTATCTGGTACCCATAATACAAGCATAGAATTATAGCTTACTTTGGGACCAGAGGACGTTGTGTAAAATGTCCTGATTATTTATTATTTATTTATTATTTTTAATCACTGTCTGATAATTGAACTCAAATGTTGTTATGATGTTACTGCGTCTGGGTGTTTTCTGTCTATAATAATCTAATACTAATATTATAAAGCTGAAAGAAGTATGTTTGAGTTTAAGAAGGAGAAGTATGTTTGGATCGTAGAAGATGGCGTTTTATAGTCTCTACCTACCTCCATGGGATAAAGGCGTGATGTTATGATGATGATAAAGCTGAAGGGTTTGTTTGTTTGAACGCGCTTATCTCAGGAACTAGCGGTTCCTGAGAGTCAGATTTGAAAAATGTTTTTAGTATTAAATAGTACATTTATCGAGGAATGCGATAGGCTATATAACATCACGCTGCGACCAATAGAAGCGAAGCATTAGTGAAATATGTTGCGTTATCTTTGGAAACACATCAAAGATTTTCCTTAAGAAAATTTTTGTCAGACAAAGAAACGTTCACTTGTAATAATATTGTAAAGTTTCAAGGGTTTCTCAATTTACTGAATCCAAAAAATACCTTGTATTTGAGGTTCCCTTATCAAAACTGTAACTGCATTAGCTCCTACATTAAGTTTTACGACTTCAGATTTCTTTTCGTGAAAACTTTTTGTAACAACAGCAAACAGGATAAAAGCACAAAGCGCTTCTAACAAAACTCTATTCTATGGAAAGTAGATAATGTTACAATTTCTAAGTGTAACAAAACTTATAGAAAGATAGATGTTTTACGATCATAGTGTTTGGAACTATTGAAAGTTTCACTATTTTTACAAGATTGTGATTCCGTATTTACGAATTGATCAATATTGTATTTAAACTAATAGAATAAAGCTAAAGAGTTTGTTTGTTTGTATCTTTGTTTGTTTGTTTGAACACGCTAATCTCGGGAACTACTGGTCCGATTTGAAAAATTCTTTCAGTGTTGGATAATAAATTTATCGAGGAAAGCTATACCTAGGCTATATAACATCACGCTGCGACCAATAGGAACGAAGCATTAGTGAAAAATGTTGCAAAAAACGGGAAATATTTTCCAAATATCATACTAACAGCTAGTTTGTTTATATAGTAGAGTTTCACTTAAATATGTCGGTATATAGTTCCGTGTGGTGCCTATTTAGGAATACAATTGTCACAACCCCATTTCCTTTCCAGAATGCTGTAAAAACCAGCTCAGGGATTTCAAGCTCTGTGAGAGAAAGAAAACTCGAACATAAACTCTATGCTAACATGCCTGGTCAGCACTACACTAATATGGCGTGCTGACCAGGCGTTTTGGCTGCTTTGACTGTAATCCTTCCCAAAGTAGAGGAAGCCTGTGCCCAATAGTGAGACGTTGAAGGGCTGGAGAGAGAGAAAGAGTGATTTTGGTATAGTATACTTTTGTTTACACTTGCAGTTTTTTTACAAGTCTAAGTATTAGTAGAGTGACTATTGCCTGACCATCTAATATAAAAAATGCTCGTGTCACAATGTTAGTTCCCATACTCCTCCGAAACGGCTTGACCGATTCTTATGGAATTTTATACGCTTATTCAGTAGGTCTGAGAATCAGCTACGAAATTAATTCCTTATAGAAAAATCAAGAGATCTTCTATTGGCATCATGATTCAACGGCTTCTATCTGGCTATTTAAAAGACACTTCTTTTTCGCAACGATTAAAATTTTTAAACACCTTTAAGAAAAATAGGCATTCATTAGGAACCTCTAAAGGTCCTTGTTTTTTAACGAAACCCTAAAATCTCCTATCTTTGTAAATAACTTACATTTAGCCTTTTTTACGAAAACATTGTCCTGCAAAGGAAAGTACAGCAATTACCTGTAATGAAAATTTACCTTTTTTAACACGCTTTTTTGTCCTTTTTCACATTTTTAATACATTCCATTAAATTTTAATTCCACGTCTTGTTCAATGTTTTGTAGCGCTATTTTCTTTGCAATGTCAGCCTTAACCTACTAGCAATGAATAAATATTCGTCTGTGTTGTTTCTTTGAATATTTTTTATTATTTTTTAGTGAGTGGCAAGTAGTAACGGAATACGAATACTATTGCTAATGTCACCGTCCCGTTTCCTTCCCATGGTACTATCTTCTGTGAGAGAAGAAATCTCGAGACTAAACTCTATCTTACACGCCTGGTCAGAGTGCCACAAGTGAAACAAATTGACCTCTCCAATTAGGGAAGGGTAATTTTTTAGCCAACAGTGGGACGTATATGGGCTGCTGAATAGAAAGAAAGGGAATGACAATTTTACTGTTACTCATTATGTGCTGACAATAAGATTGTAGATTGCAAAAGAGTCATAAAAATATTCGGATTATAATTTTATGTATAGATAGATAATTATATCAAATAGTAAATATATCTCCGCAATATATCCTTTATTGGATACGTATTCAGTTAGACTCGTATATCAAAGTGAGCTGTTGATTCGGAAGATTGAAACTACGCTGGCGGTATGTAGGCAAACAAATAAATGGGGTAGGTAAGTACTGGTACTGAAATTACATTGTCGATAAACGAAATCCTTTAGTGCAACTCAAAAAAACATTGTAATTTTCTGAATGCCAGTAGATTTCAGCCAATTTTGTTCAAATAGATTCTAGTCATGTTTGATGAGAGAAAATGGGCGTAGATTTAATTGGGCTATAGTTATGGCGTTCTTAAAAGGCGCGATTTTTTGTAATCTCTTGTGAATATGAATAACTCGGCAGTCAATTATTACTCACTCAAGTGCCGTCAAACGCTGTTAAATCATTTATGTTACATAGACAATTTCTTGTGTTATTTTAACTATTCTTTTAACCGCAATTCCGCCCGCTTGAATACCTATTTTCATATTTTTTTTTAAATTTTATGCAAAATTTCGTTCTCTCTTTACAAACCTTATTGTGTATTGTAAACACTGAGAAACAGGTATGTTATAATTTTGTAAATGAGGTACTATTTTGAGCGATTTTCATAGCTCTATATCAAATAATACCAAAATTACATTCATACTTTTGCCCATATTTGAAACCAAATTTTCAAAACTTAGTTTACTGTGCAATAGAAACCAAAATGCAGAGTTTAAAGTTCCTTTCGATTAAGTTGTGTGTTGATATGTCATTTAGTCAGTCAGCCTCTTTCCTTATATAAACATAGATATACATAGAAGCATCTGTTTATATTGAGTTTCAACATTTGAGTATGATACGAGTTATTGTGCTACGTGCTTTCAAATGCATAGGGGGATTTGAATTGTGCCGTATCCACGAAGTTTATCTTTGATAGAAAGCCAATACATACTAGTAGTGGCCATTATTTATATAAACATACTATTGTTTGATATTTTAAATAATAAACCAACAATTATGCTATGCTGTTATCTTTGACAAATAAATTGCAAGGGAGTGGGGTGCTGAGGAAACGCAAATAAACACATACGGAATTCATCATCATACTGTAATGCGTTCCCGTGGGGATAGGCAGAGACTATAGAGCATCATCTGCTATAATCTAAACAAACTTCTTTGGCTTCTTTATCTTCTACTAACTAGCCTTTATAAGAATAACTGAAGTGTTATGGCTATACAAATTTTTAATGCCATACCAAGAGTCATTAGGGAATTACCATTGTTACAATTTCGAAAGAGGCTTAAAGAGAGGCTCGCTGATAAATGTTTCTATGACTTAAAAGAGTTTTATAACTATAAATTATATGAATAGATGTTTTAATAATTTGACTAGTCAGTAGTAATGACGTACTATTATTCTAAATAATGACATAATTTTACTTAATGATGATATAATTTAATTATTTTTGATTAAATTTATTCATATTGAAGTTTTTATGAAATATTTCCTAATTTTGACGTGCAATGAAATGTGAATAGTAGTAGGATTATATTACACTGACATTTTAATATCAATCATTGACTATAACTAACGATGTATATAATAAAATGTATTCAATGACTAGCTGGCCCGGCAAACGTTATTTTGCGATACCAAAAAGAAGTTAAAAAAAATGAACTGTAAGCCTCACGGAGCCCGAGACCATCCCAACGAATGCAAAACCGTGGAAATCGGTTCGTGCGTTCTAGAGTTATAGCGTCAGGAAGGAAAACCCGACTTATTTTTATATAGTAGACTAGCTGACCCGGCAAACGTTGTTTTGCCATACAAAAAAAAACCAAAAAGGTTTGAAAAATAGATGTTGGCCGATTCTCAGACCTACTGAATATGTATGTAAAATTTGAGAAGAATCGGTCAAGCCGTTTCGGAGGAGTACGGTAACTAACACTGTGACACGTGAATTTTATATATTAGACTAGCTGTCCCGGCAAACGTTGTTTTGCCAAACTAAAAAAAAAGGTTTGAAAAATAGATGTTGGCCGAGTCTCAGACCTACTAAATATGCATGTAGAATTTCATAAAAATCGGTCAAGCCGTTTCAGAGGAGTACGGTAACTAACACTGTGACACGTGAATTTTATATATAAGATTATGTAGCTGTCACTTATATTTGCATGCTGTTTTGACGGCGAAACATGATGTTCGAAACACATGTTTCAAGTAAATAAATGATTTGATTTGATTTGATTCATTTACACTCATACATCTGGTCATACATACACGACGGTTGTAACTGACACGTGCTTGGGGCTTTACATCATTTCAAGACATTGCCGATAATATCAGCTGATGTTTTTGAATTTCCACTTACCTCCGCCGTGTGTATGTTATTATATGCCTTTCGCTAATCGTCAATCATCCATCCTCTACAAGTGATCACCACCACGAAGACAACGACCACGAGTGAAGAACCACCTAAGTATATTTTTCTTCACCTTAGTGACTACATCTTCTTTCAGACCGCAGTGTTAATTGTAAATCTATAACTTCTAATATTATTAATCTGAAGAGTTTGTTTATTTGAACACGCTAATCTCAGGAACTGTTGAAAATCCTACTAATATTATAAAGGCGAAAGTTTGTATGTATGGATGTTTGTTACTCTTTCACGTAAAAACTACTGAATGGATTTGAATGAAACTTTACCACAATATAGCTTATACATCAGAATAACACATAGGCTACAAATTGGCTGGACCGATTTTGATGAAATTTTATTTTATACAGAATTGTATGGCAAAACAACGTTTGCCGGGGCAGCTATTCTCTATATGTTGGATATTACATTTATCTAGGAAGGCTATAGGCTATATAACATAACGCTACGACCGATAGCAGCGAAGCTTTAATTAAAAATATTGCAAGAACGGAGAAAATTTTTCTACCATAGCTAGTCATAACATAAAACAACGTTTTCATAAAATAATTGATACAAATAACATTAAAATCAATACTGAACGTATTATTAGGCACAAAAACACTACGTTTAAGCCGTTTATAAGCAAATTTACTAACAATTAATTTAACAAAGGTAGATTTTATCCGCAAATAGCTAATATTTGCAGAAAACTTCCATAGCCAACGAGATTATCGGATTTTGCGTACCACGTATCCAGTCTCCTATATTTGCAAACTCAACGTGAAACGCTTATATGTAATATTAAAGCGGTATTACAATGCTTTTAGGTGCCTACTCAATACCAACAATTATTCATTCATTTGCAGAAATAGGGCTTTTGTATACAATCTATACTAATACCTAGCTGTCCCGGCAAACGTTGTTTTTCCATACTAAAAAAATTGGTCAAGTGCGAGTCGGACTCGCGCACGAAGGGTTCCGTACCATTATCTATGCAACATAAGGCACGTTATTAATAAATGAGCAAACAACACACACAATACTTAATTAATCACGTTTGTTGTATGAGAGCAAGAAACGGTAAAAAAATCATGTTTGTTGTATGGAAGCCCCCCTTAAATATGTATTTTATTTTATTTTTAGTATTTGTTGTTATAGCGGCAATAGAAATACATCATCTGTGAAAATTTCAACTCTCTAGCTATCACCGTTCTTGAGATACAGCCTGGTGACAGACGGACGGACGGACAGACGGACGGACAGCGAAGTCTCAGTAATAGGGTCCCGTTTTTACGCTTTGGGTACGGAACCCTAAAAAAGGTTTGAAAAATTGATGTTGGCTGATTCTCAGACCTACTGAATATACATGTAAAATTTCATAAAAATCGGTCAAGCCGTTTCGGAGGAGTACGGTAACTAACACTGTGACACGTGAATTTTATATATAAGATTATAAAGCTGAAGAGTTTGTTTGTTAAAATTTAAAACAAATATACGCGTCTAAATCCGTAAAAAGTAGCTCTTTAGCTTTCAACTTTCCAGAGGTACATGGTGACAGACGGATGGAAGAACAGACGGCGAAGTATCTGTAATCCTTTTCATCTTTAGGTTCGTAACCCTAGAAAAAGTATGCGCGTACTTATTATGTGTACCTACCAACGTATGATTAAATTTTAATTTTATCAATTTGAGCGATTCGCACACATTTTAGCCATGTCAAAATAAGGTCGGAATAGATTCCGGATGTTTTTCCTTGATATTCTCTGACTGTAAAGTCTCTGAAACGTGGGACTAAAATTTAAAACAAATACACGCGTCTTAATCCGCAAAGTGTTTTTTTTTGTCACGCTCTTCAGTTATTATTTTAATTTTCTTCTTAATATTCTTTATATTTCGTCAACCTAAACTATATGAAGAAAACGTCTTTCAAACTTTCGTCTCGAATAGAAGCTGACGAAGTGAGGTCAAACGCTAATTTGAGGCCAAGTTCTGCGGCCAGTTGACACGAATAGAATATTATTTTTATAAAGATGAATGATAAAGTTTGTCTCTTAGTAATTTGTGACAGTTTGATTTTAATGAGAAACTTCAAAGAAGTCTTTATGTTAAAGATTTAAGTTGGCATTTATTACAATACCCGCTGTTGCCCGCAACTTCATTCACGTGTAATATTGGATGACTGGGCAATAAGAAACAGGCAAGTTTTTCAAAAGGAATTAGATATTATGCTGGGATAAATTGCGTCTATACTTTTAGTTAAATCTCTACTAACATATCACTGAAAACGGTATTCAATTCCGTGCAATTATTTTGGCGTGCTGTGCGTACAAACGTACAGACAGGTAAAAATTCTATAGGCCAAAATATTTACAAAAATTTTAAATTTTTTTTCTAATCTTTGTAATATATTTAATGTACAGACATCAGGTTTTTAGATTCTTATAATATGTGGATATTGATTAGATTAAAAATAACAAGTTACAATAATTTTCAGGGCTATAGAATATCATTTTTTGTATAGTCATCTACAAATTATAGATAGGTAAAGTGTTTAATTTTATCATATTGTATCACATTTTATTATATATTTATTCGTCGCTTACTGCATGTCTTCTTACTTATGCAAAATGGGGTCTTAAAGAGGAACCTTGTGGTAATGTTGGCTCCTTCTCCAGCCCATTAAAGTCGCAATGTTGGGCACAGGCCTTCTCCTGGGAGAGATTATAGTAACTATGTCATTATTAATAAATCTAGTACCTAGCTGTGGTTCTGATTACATAAATACAATTCATAATACTCTCTCTATCTCTCTCTCCAGCCAATTAACGTCCCATTGTGGGCACGGGCTTCCTCCACTTTGGGAGGGGCTATGGTCTACTGTACCGCGCTGACCAGCCATGTCGGCACAGGGCTGTTTCTAGTAGTAGGGTATTTTCTAGTTTTCCATCTCTCACAGAGGATGTTATCTGTGTAAAATACCCCTTAGCTGGCTTTTACGGCACCCTTGGGAGAAGGTGGGATGGTGACACTTGTATTCTTAGTCCGTCACCACACGGACATAATACTAAGTAGTAGTATAACTACTACTTAGTATTATGTCCGTGTCCGTCCGTATTGTTAACGTACCTACCTACTTCGTTTTAGTCTAGCATTCAATAATTGAACTTGGTGAGTGATCTATTATGTGAAGAAAATTGGCTTATTTATGATGCAAATGCAAAACTTATAATGTTTTGGTTTCTCAATTCAAATACCGCATTATTATTTTCTTTCTAGTAGATTTTAATAATTGTTTTTTAATTTTAAACTGTATAATATTTTCTACAACTTACGCGACACATTTGTTCAAATAAAACTAGTCACCATGATCACGGGTAGGACTGAGCTGTAAAGTGTCCTCTACGATGGTGACCGCAAAGTCTCTGAAACGTCGGGCTAAAATTCAAAACAAATACACCTATCCGTAAAAAGTGGTTTTATTTTAAGCTGCTGTTCAATTTAAAGTAAATAATTGTCCAAAATAGTGCAAGTCGAACTACATAGATTCAGTTAGCCATTAAAAATATACCGATCGTAAATTGTACGCTTGCCTATAAAGCAATATTTTAAACGAACTCTAGAAATTGTATTTACTCGTTCCTTTAGTTCCAATTGAAAATGTATTTTTATTTTTACTTGCCTTATATAAAGGTATAATTATTTGTTTGGTAAAAATAATCGGTTAAGTAATAAATGGATTTGTACACAAAGGGTTCAGTAGGTTATTACCTACTGTTATTATCATCGAATAACTATATACCTAATCAAACGGGAAAAGGGCGGGAAAATGGTGATAAAGAATATTTATTGACATCAAATCTAAACTATGAAATAACAACAACTGATATACCTACATAAAGTATGAAATTTTCAGCTCTCTAACTATCACTTAACTACCAGAGACAAAGTCTGATGATAGATGGATGGGCGGTCGCCGACAAGGTAGAGCGACGATATCGTCAAGGTAGCGAGGAGTCTTTGGATACCTATGGAGGCCTATGTCCAACAGTGGATGGAGAGGGGCTGATGGATGGATGAAAAGATGGACACGTTTTACCTTTTAGTAGGAAATTCTAATAAAATGAACAAACCAAAACCAATTGTGTATTCGACCACAGATTTTCTATTCAAATACCAAAATAACCACCAACAATACTGCAATATAATAATAAATATTGCAACCTATATTGGCTGCAATCCAATATAAAATGTTGGCAATGAACCAAATTTTGTTACAATTAATACAATTTTTGTTTTATTTTGTTTGTAATTATTTTGTGGACAGACTTTGCTATGGCAATGT